>JAJQWJ010000005.1:18014815-20414815 GCA_023637945.1 Phaethornis superciliosus | reverse complement strand
GTTTATTGCAATTATTAAATATTTGAAATTCAGAATATTAATTTAATTACTCGGGGTAATGTAATTAGTAAAGAAAAATACTACCAGATTCCAAATAATCCACCAGAATTTATTAAAGCAAAGTGTGCAACAAGTATTAGTCTTCAAAATGAAGTTGATGGTGTGAATATTTATATTGTGGAGTGTAAAACTCTTTTTACTGCTTTTGTTCACTATTTCTTTAAGAGTTCACTTCTTCCAGAAGCATTCCTTTAGGCATACTCATTTCTTGAACTTTTTGGAAAGAGGCAACATCGAAGGAGGGCAAACACTCAAACTGCATTATAAAACATTCTGTGATGTATTCATCTGACTCTAAAAAGCTTATATAGAAAGTGATTTTGTCTAAGCGAGTCACTGAGGTCAGGTGCTTCTGAACTCCTTCCAATTTAGCTAAAAAATACTGCCTTACATCAAAGAAGATCCTTTGCCTTTTTTTTTCTTGTTGCCTTTGTCTGTGCTATGTTTGGGAGGTAGCGGAGTGTGGGGGCTGGGACCAGAAGATTTTTATTTTAGCACCCCTAACACTTAACTTCTATCTGAGTGATTATGCTTTATTTCTGAATCATTTGAGTCAGTTATGTTCTCTCTATACCCCTGATTCAGGAAAGCACTGGAGCATCTGGCTGAGTATGATGCTGAGAGCCATTTTCTGGATCGGAGCAGTAAAAGAGAATGGGTGATTCTTTGTAAATTTTTGGTCTGTTTTTATTTCAGCAGTGTTGTGTTAGCCACAGAATTACTGTCTTCTCCCTCTTAGGTTGCAATTTAGTCTTGATAACTGGAATTTCTCAGAAAAATTCCTGCCCAGTGACTCATAACAGATGTAACACTCAACTCTACATAATTTAATAGCAAAAACAATCAGAGACTGGGAAGGGCTCTGGAATTCTTTGCATCAGCGTAAGAAGATTTTAACAACTTTGAGTTCTGTCCAGAGGGAAAAGGTAAACATTTGAGGTACTTGTGAGGGAAGAGGGAAGCATTAAGTGCAATTGCTAGTTTTGGATTAAAAATAGTATGTTTTTAAGGCCATATAATTGGTGCAATGTTGCTAATGATGTATGAATGTGTTAGCAGGATCTAGCTATTTTGCCATGATATCTAGTTAAGTAATAAACCTCAGATTCAAATCTGTATTTTCTAAATTTATAATAACAGATAGCTGTATGAACAAGACTGCTTTCAAAGCATAAAAGTAGATCAAATAATGAATCATTGTCCAGATGAGGAAAATGGGGAAATTTTGGCAACACTTCCTAATGAAAACAAGCAAAATTTGTGCATGAGTTTAAACTTAAAACCAGTTTGAATATTAAGAAAGCAAACAAAAAACTTTCAAGTTTTTAACTGTGTTTTGGAAGCTTCTCTCTTACTAATATTGGAATTATTAGCAATGCAATTCTTTTTGACACAGTACCAACATAAATAGGCATCTGAATTCCATCAAGCTTACTGTCTCCAGAATTCTGGCACAAGGCTGGGAGTTCAACATTTTCTTAGCACAGAATTTTTCTAATGTTATCAAGTATGTTTAGTAGCCTGTCGTTGAAAGACTTGTAAAAATACCAAGTTTAGGTGAAATTTGAACATATTCTTGTCTGACTAGCCTGTAAAGGAAGCCCAGGAGCACAGAAAGAAAAAAAGGTGCCTTTCTAGAATTTGCATTCCATAGCTCTAGAGAAATCTTTCTGCACAGCTGTGCCAGTGCACATTCTAGGTGTAATCTTTGAATAGTAAATCAATAAGCTCATATTGATAGAATTTATAGGTTTTACCAGAGTTGCTGCTAAACTTCAATTTTACTAGAACAGGAAGTGATTTTTTTTTCAGCTATTAAGGGTTTTTGGTTTTAATGTGAAAATATTACACTATGTTTTTCTCATTGTGTATCTACCCTCTGTCTGTGTGATAAGTAATCCACTGTCTAAAATTTTCCCACTAGAGGATCTCCACTGCAGAAATTCAGATTTTTTTTACTTGTTGAAACAACACAGGTGTTATAAAAAAAGGCTTGGAAGTCTCTCAGTGCATAAAACTCTTGGATTCCTTAGCATGAGCAATAAAAAAATATTTGCAAGTTACACAATTGTTTTTGTCTGTGACATGGATTGAGATTTCCAATATTTTGCATGTTTTTTTGATTGAACGTTTTCACCGCATTGTGTGTGAATGTTTATCAGTGGCTGTATTATCTCCCTACATTTTTAGTTACTGTACCTTCCACATACATTTCTAGAAAAGGCATTTTAAATAACTGTATAACAACCAGGACAAATATTTATATAAGTAAAGAAATTATACTAAGAAACTGACTTTCAAAACAACTTTCCTAGTGCAAGGATCCTTTGCAAGATCCCTTGAATAGAACTTTAGCTTTACATATTACCAAAGAGCATGGATGTATGCTTTCAGAAAACTGTTACTAATACAACCTTTTTGGAAGTTTCTTTAGAAATGTAGAAAGCTAAGTAAGTAGTTAATGCTATTGATTTTTCAAAGACAACCTGTTGACTGAGTTAGAGGATGCAAAGTGCTTTGAACATCTATGGGGTTGTACCATATTTACCAATTTTCTTATCACTCTAGGTTTGAACACTTGGTGAATCCCCTGTGAGATCAGATAAGCTACAGGACTTTGTACTTGCTGAGAAATTGGCTCATAGGTACAAAGTATTGCCCCATCCAGGATCAACACTGCTCACTATCCTCTCCCTTGTCTGGGTCTCCCTCCTGGGCAGTGACAGAAGCAGAGAAACAAGGTTAGATCACTCAGTTCCTTTCAGAGCCAGAGTTTTCATGTCTCTTCCTCATTTTCTTGACCTTTCTCTTTTTTAGGGAGGACAACAGTGCAAAGACTTTTTTTCCCCCAGCCCTTGTTCTTATTTCAGGTGCTTTTCTCTCCTGTGTCCTCTCTTTTTCAGTATCTTGCCTGTTTCTCATTGACAGATCTGACAAACAGAGCTCTTGAATGCTCCTTCTTTACACACCTCTTAATTCTCTTACAATTGTAGTGAGTTCATATTGTGAGTAACTACAGGATCAACAATCCATCTTGGGATTCCTGTCTTGGAATTACTGCCCAATTCCTTTCTTAAAAACTGATCTCCAGGATTAAAGTATCGTGAGCAATAAATTTAAATAATCACATTTAGAATTTTATTCATGAGATTATTCCTGTATTTTGGTACATTTTTTGAGCATACTTTAGTTCAGTGCTAAATTGTCTTCTAAATGCAGCCCTTATGAAGTTCCACACAATGGGAATATCCTTTAGAAAGAGGGACTCTAAAAGGAAAGCTGACATAATCTGAAGATGACAAACCAAGCCAACCACACACACTCTACACTCCTCAGCTCATTGTTCCTTTTGTGCAGCTTGCTTGTAGTAGCCTACACATGCTGTAAGGAATGTGATCTGCCTTGATTATGCCTCATAGTCTCCTATTGTGTTTTATTTTTACTAACATAGATTTCTCTGAACAGTATGCAAAATTGACTTACTAGTTCTTCTTAAAAAGAAACAAGAATACTGTAGTTGTAAAGCTGTGCAATTCTCTTAAGGCAGATTGCAGTATGCAGGCATAGACACCCAGTGAAACCATGATAGAATATTTTGAATATTAAGACCAATGTGAGAGAGGACAATGTGCTTTTATAATGAAAATAATGGAGAATGAAGCAGAACATTTAAGTATGAATTTTCCAGTGGAAAACATATAATCTCTCTCTCCTAGAAAACATTTAAGATAAGCATAGAGTTGGAACAGAAGTTATCAGAGATAGATAATACTTTGCCGGTTTTCCAGATAGCTAATGTACTTGTTGGTCACTCATCTCACAGACAACATTATAGCAATAGATGCTAGCAGCTCTTTTCAAAACAGTGGTGGCTGAAATAGCCATAATTACTACTGTTGTAAGCTGAAAGTGCATGTTTTATCATAGCAGAAACTTCTGAAATCCAAATTAATAACAGAATTCAGTGCCAGGCAATTTCTGCAGGTTTCCTGGCTCCCTCATTTTAAGCCTGAAATCTGTAGGATTCACTGCTTCAGGCCACTTCAGGCTGACAGTTGGGGTTCAGCCTGGAGAAAGAAGGCTCCAGGGAGACATTCCAGCAGCCTTCCAGTACCCAAAGGGGCCTACAAGAAAGCAGGGGGCCTTTTTATAAGGACATGTAGTATTTGGACAAGGGATAACAGCTTTAAAATGGAAGGGGATAGTTTTAGGTTAGACATTAAGAAAAATATTTACTGTCATGGTGGTGAGACATTGGCACAGGTTGCCCAGGAAAGCTCTGGGTGTGCTCTCTCTGGAAGCAGTCAAGGCCAGGTTGCATGAGGCTTTCAGTAACATGGTCTAGTGCAAGGTGTTCCACTAGATTTATGGCATAGAAATACTTTAGCTCAAGATTTTCATTTGAAACCTTCTATTCATGAAAGATTTTGTACATAATATTTAATGGATTCCTCTGTAATCCTTTGAGGTAGATATCACCTAAGTAGAGTGCTTTGCAGCTGAATGGTAGATGTTGTGTATGTCCCTAATATTAAAAAACCCAGAGCCCTTCTGACCTGTGTGTAACATGAATCAATGGGTACAGATTGCCCTCAACATCTTGTGGCTGCATCAGTCAAGTGCAAAAAGTGGTGAAACAAGCTTTATGCAGTTATACTCAGGCCTCACAACTCTGCTTTAAAATATAGTGCTTTCAAACCAGTAAAACAGTTTGAAACAGAACTGAAAAAAAGAAATGTTGCTCACTTAGATAAGGCAACTGTAATTTAAAAAGCATCTAAGTATTTTATAGGTAATTGTCGAAAACAAATTTAGTGAAGCTGTAATTTGTACTCTTGAATGAGGTTGGACTGTCCAATTTTACAAGAACTTTAAAACATATTTCCCATAGGCTCCTTGCTTGTCTTTGTATATGAAGAAGTACAGTCTGCCAAAGTTCCATTGATGTTTTATTTTCATTCCTATAGAAACATGAGTGGAAGTTTCCATAATGTTGGTATTTCAATAAGCACATCCTGACATCGAATCATTAATCTCTATTATAGATCTTATGTTTTGTCTAACCACAGATGCTTTAACATACAACTACCTGATTTATTTTAAATGAGCAGAAAAAGCAGAGTGGACTCATATTTTGGTTTAAACAGGCATTAGCACATGCTGAATAAAAGTATTTCAATTTTTTTTAAAAAGACACATTCCTCAGTTAATATCTTCTAGTAGTTTAAGTAATCCCTCTAGAATTGGTTCATGTATAACCTATGTAATTTGTTTAGTAATTAGAGGTCTTGGTTTCTCATCTATGAGATGAAAAGCACACATCTACTTTATAGAAAACCTTATGGCTAAGGTTTGCAAGGTGGTGAGATATAAACATGATTGTCCTAGCATCTGAAATCATTTTCACATAGTAATGAGATTTAAACTCCTGTGTGTGATAATGGTACAAATATGAAACTGTTAGTTGAAAGATGAAATCTTTGTCACTGTTCAAATAAAAGCCATTATACATTTTTTGCCAAAAATTACCCTATAACAGTAAAATTATCTCCATCCTCTCATGGCAGACTGAAGTTGCAGCTGAATTCAGTTGTTAAGTACTTGCATATAACAAAGAGCTTTATCCCAGCCTTGAAGGACTAGCAAGGAATATTGCCCTACATTTCAGAGCATTTTAAAAATGGTATTTTGCTGTTGTCTTGTTTCACAATAAAATATATGGGTTTTGAACAACTATCTTGAACAGGTATCCTGAACAGCTGTCCTACAATACATTGAGAGCTCTGACACAAAGTGTCCTAAAAGGATAAATTCTGTTTTTACTGGGTTTTGGAGTTGTACTTGATCAGACTATTTTACACATTTGTAATAACGCCTAACTATGCATTATATCTAAAATATATGAGAAAATAATTATAGGATAAATAGATTATTTTAAATAAAATTTAAGATGTAAGGTGTAAATACTTACTTTTAATGCTTAACAAGTATTTCCTTTGTTCCTCTACTTCACAGCTTCCAAAGAATGAAGATTTTTATAATGATTGATTTTGTCGTTGTAGCTAGCTTGATGGATAATGCTGACAGCTCTGTAAGTTCTAGTAATTAAATTTTCCTATAGAGTATCTTCTAAATATTTTCACACCTTTTCCTCCATAGTGCTTACAATGTATCTCTGCTACATGGGACGACAGAACTTTTGATGGAAAAGATAAGAATGCAGGACAAAACTGAAAGACTGAGAAAATAACCTCAAATTGTGCTCAGTAGAGAGGAAAGAAATTAATGAATATACAGGGAAAGATAAATATTTGGACAACAGCACTGAAGAAAGTAATCCAGTCAGTTTGTTGCTGGATCCAACACGAAACAGGAGGTGATACAATATCTTTGTTGAAAAGATATCATATGGTGCATTAACAGGCATATTGTACATACAGAGCCAAGCAGGGCAGTCACACTAATATTCAGGGCTAAAGCTAACTCAGTATAACACCCATCATTTTGAGCAGCATACTCACAGAAAGGCAAAACCCAGGAACTCCTAAAGCAGTGGCTGCAGCAGTAGTATTCCTGGACATTGACATTCAGGATGGAGAATGTTTCTATCCTTTTCTACCTTGCCCACTTGCCATACAACTTCTTCTCAGATAAGATCCGCAGGTTCATATTCTTACTTTCTCCCATGTTCCTGTTATAATTCACACTCAGAAACAATGATCAAAGCTCCTTCAGGTCTAGCTCCCCAAACCTTCTACTATGTATTCTGCCTCTTCAAAAAAAGACCCTAACACACCCAAAACACTCCACTGTTTAAACACTCCACTGTTTAAAATGCTTTTAACCTCACCAGTCCTGTACTGTCTGTCTTGGCTGTCCCTCCTAGTTTGATATTCAGGTCCTAACTAGCAGGGGCTTGGGAAAATGATTTATTGATTTCTAATTGCCTAGGTGGAAGTGGTTGCTGAATTTACAGCTATGTGAACACCATTGTTTGCTGCTTACATTATCTTATGGGAGCCTTTTGTTCAGATAAGTAGTTCTATAGGGGCAAAATAGAAAGCACATGCCTCTGCAATAATTTCTGCTCAGTGGAGAAAAATAATACCAGTTTTTATAGAAGCCTACTGAGAAAAAAGCATTACAGTGAAATGCGTTTCCTTTCTTTTGATTTTTCATTTGGGATATTATGGACTTTTCTGACCCCGTGACTAAAAACTAGGAACATTCTGAAATTTAACTCTAAGTTTTCACATTTTAATCTCATTAAGACACTAATCTCATTAGAGGTTTTTTTGAGCTCATTTAATTTCTAGAAATATAGTAAATAACACCTCAAGTAAATTTTTTGTATTTTTATAGTTTTCATAAAATATTCCAATTTATAGCATCATTTTTTAAACAGAACATCACTAGCTGCTAAATGCTTTGTACAGTAATGAAATAAAGATTGTGAATGCACATTAATTGCAGCAGCTGGTTAAATATGCAACAATATGTCCAAGAGCAGAGCTGTCAGCTGTTGTTAGGTAATTGCTTCTCAGTGTGTAGTACTAACAGTTGCTTCACTGAAACAGGCAGAAAAAGTTCTGTTCAGTCCAGTTCCAGTCAGTGGGTAGTACTGTCCACTAGAGACAGGCATAATCAAGTTACTTTTAGAGAATTTCATCTTTGTAATAATTTTAGCTTTGGTCCATATCTAACAAAATGAATAGTAATATGTTATATCTGCTCACTTTTATAACCCTAGATTACGTTTTGCTTTTATACTCTAGCTGCACTGGTTTAACTCCAATGATTTTGAAAGCATTAACCTGTGCAAAAGTGTAGCACTACATTAAAAACAAAAAACAAACAACAAAAAAAACCCCAGTCTATTAACCTGCAGATCAAAAATCCCCATTGATTCAGCTTGAAGTTACACAGTTAACTTGTGACTGTCCCATGGGAAAAATAAGTGTGGAATTCCAAATATGAGAGCGGCGAGTTTGCTGTTCTGCACCAAAGTGTAATGGGATTTGTCTGAAAAAAAGAGATTTCAATGGGGAAGCTGGAGTCAGGGAGAGAAAGCAAGGTATCAGAAACTGGTACTTTTCATGTGTAGGTTACTTCAAAACTCAATTTCTTCTCAGTCTTTTCTTTCTTACGGTGTAGTTATTCAATGTGCCTGGTCATTTCTTGATTGTCACTTAATTGCATGCTGGATTTCCAAAAGGTTGCCCTCTGGTTTTGCTTTTACAGCATTAGTTGTGCTACAGTGCAAGCACCATAGCCACTAACTATTTGCCCATATGAAACTGCAGACATAGTGTTACTGATACAAACCCTCATGTCACATTTGTAAAAGGTATCAAAGGCTTTTTTTCCCCCACGTTGAAATCAAATTTGTTTAATATGTATTTGAAAATGTAGGCTATTTTAAACAGGCTATTTTAACTTAAGCTTCTTAAACTGTGTTCTGTTCACATCTAAAAGCAATTATTTATTGCTCCATGTACTTTCAGCATGTCAGAATTTGGAACAATTGTTCCAGCTCTCTTGTCATGCATCTATATTGGCACCAGACTGAAACGAGTGCTAGGTATCACCATATCAGAATCACTCACTATGCATGACAAAATTAAATCTACAAGTCACAGTACAATATTGAAAAATATCAGAAATTTTTTAACTTTTATTTTCCATGCATATTCACAGCTTCTTAGGAATGTTTTATTTTATCATGCCAAAAATAAGCTTGAAACTTTACAATGCTTATACTGGCAACATTAAATACTTGTAAGAAGAGTATAATGTAAAAGCATTTGAAAAATGCACAATGAAGTTGAAAATGTGTGGATTGTATGAATGTTTGCAGTTAGAGCTAGTAGTTACAGCCACTAAAGAGGTCTCTTTGCAAACCAAGTATATGTTTGGACACTCTGTAATATACAAAATAATTTTAAGTAGCAGTAGCAATTGGGGTGGAAGTCAACAAAATGTCTCTTGGAGACCAAAATATTGTATTCTGGTTAAATTTTATTTATGGTTTGCTTGGGGGTTTGTGTGTCACATGTTAAACTTGACAAAAAATCAATGATATTGCAGTAAGATATTTTTTCCTCTCTAGGATCTATAGAACTGTTTTCAAGAGCAGATATGACTTCAGGGCCAGGTGAGGCTTCTGGAACATCGTGTGAAACAGCAGCAGTTAAAAATTATGCAGCTTTTAGAGAAGAGTTACAATCCAGTGACAGAGGAGATGGAAACAGTTTCATTGATTTGGGAGGAAAAAGGCAGTATTCAGATCAGAAATAAAGCTATTCTTTTCATCTCTATTCACTGTAATGATACCCAGAAGCTTTAGCACAATTGGACCCTTTTACTTATTGTTTTAAAAGCTCATAGAAAATTGTTTGTTTAAAACATAGTGTTTAGCTTTTACCTAGGCTTGCTACTGCAGGAGAAAATCGTTAGTGTTACACAGTATAAATTAGAATTGAAGTGTTTAATTGATTTATTCATAGTACATAATTAAAAATCAATCAGAGAATAATAAATTCAGAATAAATATCAGCAATACAACAGATAAAATTCAATAACAGTTATTTACAAAATGTTAATAAAGAGTTGCAGATTTCTAAACAGCCTTCTTTGACTAATCTCAACAAGTTTTAACCCACAGGACAAGTTCACATTCACATGGTCACAGGGTCATGTGGGTTATAAACACACACTGATTCTGTTCTAATCTGTAAAGTCCCTGAGGCACCCATGTTTACACACATAATCCTGGCATAATGACATCTGCATCTTACTTTAGTAATATTCTGTATATTGCACCATTTTGACTGGGTTAGGTTGAGCTCAGGACATCATGGCCTCTGAAACACTGGGTTTAAGTTGTTTTTGTAATCTCACCAGCATTCTGTACCAGCATTCTGGTACTGATCTGGCCCCTCTGCAGTGGAAGAAGGCTAAGTGTGCTAGCCCACAGTAGCTAGAGTGAGACCCAAGCTCTTAAAATAATTAAGATTAATTAAAATAACTAAACACCACGCAAACCAAGAGTTGGACTGAAGATACAGTTTGAGGGACTGATTCTTGGATGGTTTTCATAGAATGGCTTAGGGTGGAAGGGGACCTTAGACATCCAGCCTCCAACCTCCCTGCCATGAGCAGGGATGCCTCTCATCTAGACAAGGTTGCTCAAAACCTCATCCAGCCTCGCCTTGAACATCTCCACAGCTTCTCTGGGCAATCTCTTCCAGAGTCTCACCATCCTTATACTGAAGAATTTCCTCCTAAGATCTGGTTTAAACCAAATCTCCCTCAGTTTAAAACCATTCCCCCTGCCCTGTCACTGGGCACTCTTATGAAGAGTCTCTTCCAGCATTCTTGTAGGTTCCCTTCAGATATGGAAGGTAGCTGTGAGGTCCCTCTGGAGTCATCTCTTCTTCAGACTGAACAATCCCAGCTCCTCAGCCTCTCCTCACAGCAGAGGTGCTTCAGCCCCTGGATCATCTTTGTGGCTTTCCTCTGGACTCATTCCAATAGATCTATGTCCTTCTTATGGGACAGATGGTATCTATGGTATCTTATGGATACCAGATGTCGACCCAGTAGTCACAGTTCTGCCCAGATCGTTTACATTTCTGTAATTTTTAATAACCCTATTTGAATATACTTGTAGTATTTATGCTGCTGCAAGAAATCACAGCATATACCAGGGCATCAAATATAGTAAGGCACTATTAAAATGAAATTAAAAAACAGTTGTAAGCATTACTTTACATTTTAGCTGTATAAGTATTTATGAATTCAGTACCCCAGAATATTTTCTTCTTATTATTACATCTGGGTCATTTGTTACCGGAAAAGATTATTAAAACCACATTTAGCTGAAAGATATTTTTCCTTTCCTAGCATGTGTCCCAGTTTATTTTCTTAAAATGTGATCCTCACTAACAAATCTAAGTTGTTCTGGTTTTTGATTATTTTTCCCCACTATTGTTCCTCTTTCCTTATTCCTTGGAAAATGCTTTTCCCTGTTGAAACTGCATTATTTCATTCAAGCTGCTGTAGTATTCTAATGTCAACAGAGCTGGATAAATTAGACTTGGACAGAGAAGGAGAAATTCCACACTATAGACACCTGCTAAAAATTAAAATATGCTTAAATGTTTTACTAACCCACTAAGAAAATAATGGACAGGAAAAGCTATTTCTAACAAGAATATTAAACATTTTCTATAACACAGCTTAGCTGTTATTTAAATCATGTTTTCTATTACAGTTTAGTCAAGACCTGGCATAGCTATTTGTTTTCAGTATAAACTGTTTATTTTCTATGCCTAATTTTCACTGGGGCTTTCACTGAGAAGAAACACAGTTCAGCAAGTTCCAAACTGGCCTGGAAGTGTGTCCAACATGTTCATAAATGTTTCAAGGAAAATCTTGCAGTCAACCAGTCTTACCTTTGCCAGGAAAAACAGAAATGTTGAAAATTATTCATCTTTACTGTGTGGCTGATTGATGGTAGATTACATATAAGCAAAGAACTCCTTTCATTACTTAACTCCTAGAGGAAAAAAGATAAGATCATACAATTACATTGCTGTTGTATTTTCATGAGCACTGAATTTTTCTGTAAATGCTGGTTAGTCACTAGTGCCAATGCAGACCAGATTGTAAATGGTATCAGGCAGATGTGGTCCCATTTTACACCTCCATTACACTTTTTGGGGGTAGTTTGTGTATTTTTGTGCCTGTATAGAACAAGAGATGAGTTTCATCAGATTATTATGCAAATAGTTCCTGTTTCTACACTGGTAATTCCATCCTCTTTTTGGTGTCTTTTGGCAGTTCTTCTGTGAAGTTTCTGGACATGGAAGACCATGCTTGATTTTAAGGGTTATTTTGTGTTTGACATGTAGACAAGTTATACGATTGTGAAGGGATTATAATGTGGATTATACCATTGTAAATTAAAAGTGACACGATTTAAACCAAAAGAATTAGTTTGCTAGTCAAATGACCCCAAAGTGGGAGTATTTTATGGTAGAACAAAGATTCTTTTAAAGCAATGTCAAAATAATTACAGCTCAATGAAGTTATAAAGCAACACAAATACAAGTAAATGAACAAAAGTCATACAAGTGGGTTTGCAGAGGTATTTCCTTTATACTGGTGTGATTCATATGTGACTCTTATATGACATGATGATTTCTGTTACTGACTTGATTTCTGATTTTGCCAGTAGATATAGGACTAAAAAAATGTCCACTAAATGTTTTGTGAACAGACTGTGCAGAAGTCTACAACGATGGCCACAAGCAAAGTGTGCTTTATAAGATGAAACCTATCCAGAGTCCTACTGAATTCCTTACCTTCTATGACATGCCCAAAGGGGGTGGTTGGACTGTTTTTCAGAGGCATTCTGATGGCAGCCAGAACTTTGACAGGTAGGTACTAGACATAGTTAGTAAAATTGGAAACAAAGTGAAAAAAACATTAAAACAGATAGACCTAGGTTAAGATTTAACTTTAGAACTAGCTACTGGGAAGAAAAAAGGGAGGAATGGTTATTCTGTAGGGCAGTCTCCAGATGAGATACCACTCCTGGCTTTGGCTCTGGCTGTCTTCTAGGAGACATCTCTTCCAGTCTTTTCCTCATAGGTTGTGTATGTGACATGAGGACACTTGAATGTCGAATGCATTAACAATTGTTGGAGCAAGAACTCTTAGTGACACAGAAAGGACTGCCTTATTTTTTGCAAATCATAAAAAATCTAAAGAAAAAAAAAGTGATAATGTAAGACATTTGTTTGAACTAAAATACTGCCAGCAAATAACTTTGAGAGAAACCCACCACAGACTAATTTGTAACTCATGGTAAAATGCCTCAAGGGAAGGTAAGATGTCTGAGAATTTGATTTGTGGACATCTTGCCTATGCCAAGATTCCAGCATTTTTTTGAAATGCCCATAAGTAAATTTTTTTGTGATGTAAGACTTGAATGTATAAAAAACCCACAAACATTAAAAGCATCAAGGAGGTTTTCTGAACCTCCACTTTGCCTGTGTTTTTCACATATCTGCATCCTTCTGTGGATTTGTGTCTTACCAGTGGTTATAATTACTTTAACTAACTTTAAAATAACCCTGTGAAATAGAGAAATAATTCCCAAAGAGGATGAAAAACGGCAATCCAGCTATGAAAACTTTGCTATTCTTATTTTACAAAAATATGGTCAGACAAATTACTGGAGTAATCTATAGCAGCCTACAATCGTTACCACCACACAACACCCATTCTTCTTCCTTGCCAAAGACTATTAGCTACTTAAGTTACAGAGGTTGCTTTCTCTTGTGACTGCCTGTCCACAGCCTAATACTTTCACCCATTGCTTGAAGTATGGTTGCTTCTCATCAAGGAAACAGATCATATTTTTGTCTCTGCTAGAACATGTCATGAAACCAAAACCACTAAGAAAGTGTTTCAAAGCCACTGTAGACAGGGAAAAGATTCAATGCTTTCAGTGTGCGCATTAATTCTTGAAACTATGCATCAGTGTGAGTCAAAAATGGTTAGAATCAGTCAATAAGTCAAATCTGAAGACAGCTAGGTAGTACCTCAATTTGCAAAAATATATATCCAGCTGCAGGAGTTTCATAGCTTAATCAAATGACAGAAAATAAAGAAACACTGCTTTTGAAACACCTACATATTAACTTAGACCTCTGGATTTAATAAATAAAAATGTTGCCACTTCAGGTAAATTGTGATATACCAGAGATTGTCCTGAGCTAATTTGTTTTCTTCTGGTCTTAAAATCTATCAATCTTAAATCATTTTAAATGTACCTCTTAGGACTACTCTTTGGACTGAGATGCTGTGACCAATGCAGTGAGAGATTCATCCTTTCACATGTGAGAAACAGAGCCATTTCTGTGAAGATCAGCAAGGTAAATAAGATCATAAAGTCTAAAATATTTGTTTATTAATGCTCCAATATATAATGAATCTACAGAATTCAGCAGGGGCCTAGTGAGATGATCAAGGACTGGGGCATTTGCTCCCTGAGATCAGGCTAAGGCTCCTTCAGCTCAGAGAAGAGATGGCTTCAGTAGAACCTAGGAGTGCCCTGCCTACACCTACAAGGAGGTCACTAAGAAAACAGAACAATCTGAGAGTGTGTTGAGTAAACAGGCTCTCCACAGTGGTGCCTGGTGGGAGTATGAGAGACAAGGTACATGAGCTGAAACAGTAGAGGTTCAGACTGAATACAGTGAAAGTTTTTTTCACCCAGAGAACAGTCAGCAGTTTGCCTTAAGAGGACGTGCAGTCTCCATCCTTGGAGGTTTTTAAGACCTGGCTGGACAAGCCCCAAGCAACCTGGTCTGATCTCATGGATGGTCCTGCCTTGAGCAGGACATTGGACTAGATTACCTCCTGATTACCTCCTGATCTTTCCAACTTAAATTATTCTGTGATATATGATTGAATGATAAAATAAACATCCAAGAAACCTTGGAGTTTTTTAAATCTTTTCAGAGTCTGGACTGACTACGAAGAAGGCTTTGGAAATTTTGTTTCTAAAAATGGTGAATATTGGCTTGGAAATAAAAATCTTCATTATTTGACTAACCAAGATAAGATTTGTATCATAGCAATAGTCTTCTGTTGTTTCTGGGTTTTTTGCTCTTTCCGGGGTATTTTTTGTTAGTATAAATCCTCAGTTCTGTTGTTAGTCTCCATGGACTTCTCCAAGTTACATAAAAAATCGCAGTTGAATATATGTTTTCTAACAAATGGTTCAAAACTGTCCTGGGGCCAGTGGCATGCAGGGAGCACCTACAAAACTAGGAACAGTAAATAGGAGAATACCTTACATGAATTATCATCAGTAACAGTCTGGAGTAAGGTAGTAAACTGTACCTGTTCATTTACTCAGGGCTTTACATGGCTGCACAAGCTATTGAATGAAAGTAACCTAGGCCTCTCCTGTTGATTAGGACAGTTTTGGAACTGTCACTCAATCTGAGATAGCTTCTGCTTTGCCATAGAATGTTGGATATATAAAATTTAGCCACTTAACCAGCTGACTTAGCCAGCTAATCCATATGGAAATCCATGCCACCAGGATGTGGTCCTCCTTCAACTCTTTTATCTTGAGAGTATAAAAATCTTATTTTTCTTAGCTGATTTATTTGTCTTGGAGAAAGTCCAGAGGAGGGTCACAAAGATGCTCCAGAAGTCTGGAGTTCTTCTCCTATGAATACAGGCTGAGACAGTTGTAGTTGTTCAGCCTGGAGAAAAGAAGGCTTCAGGGAGACCTTATAGTGGCCTTAGGGCTGGGGAGGGATTTTTTACAAGGGCGTGTAGTGATAGGATGAGAGGCAACAATTTTAAACTGAAAGAGGGTAGGATTAGGTTAGACATTAGGAAGAAATACTACACTTCAGGATGACTGTGGTTGGATGCATGGCAGGGGGTTGGACTAGATGATCTCTAGAGGTCCCTTTCAACCCCAAACATTCTGTGACTCTGTGGTGAGACACTGGAACATTTTGCTGAGGGAAGTTGTGGATGCTCTCTCCCTGGCGCGTTGAAGGTCAGGTTGAGAAACCTGATCTAGTGGGAGATGGCCTTGTCCATGCAGGGGGGTTGGAACTTGATGATCTTTAAGGTCCCTTCCAACTCAAACCATTCTATGATTCTATGATTCTCACTGTCTTTTCATTATGACCTCAAAGACCTTCCTAAAACAGAAAGGCCACAAGGCCATGCTTTAGGCATTTTGTGTCTATACTTGAAAATCTGTAATGCAATAGTTGTAAAATTTTCTAAGCTGAATAAGGTGAATAAAACAAAGAATAATAAGATATACTTTAAACCCATCAAATATGCTGTCCTGATAGAGATAAGGTTAACAATAAAAACATAGTGTTTTAGTCTTCTGCTGTAAAACTTAGTTCTGAAAAGTAGTGAGATAGGCTAGTTTACCCAAATTAATTTGTGTTGTTATTTTTTTAAGGGAACTATACTTTAAGAATTGATCTAACTGATTTTGAAGGAGAGTGGCATTTTGCATAATATGCAAGATTCAGAGTTAGAGGTGAAGAGGTAACAAAATATTAAATAATGACTAGAGGTTTTAATGAAAATGTAGATTCTATAGACAGACAATAAACATACAAGTTGCTTTATTTTTAGAAAGGTTTGTGTGAAACCTTATCATATTTTCTTTCTTATAAATGGTTGGACTTTTCAAATATATAATAATAGTGTTTTACATTAATACATCAATTCACACTTTCTGTAAGATGTGTGAATCATTTGGTTCAGCAGCCATGGATAAAGCGGGTTTTCTATTTTGTTGATATTTTGTTGATACTGCCAATAATATTTGTTGGCAATATTATATTATAACAATGCGCAGCTCAACCTGCCTGTGATAATGGTATTTGCCATAGGCTTTGGTTGGCTTTGTTATGAGACAGTGGTGAGATCATTCTGGCCCTTTAAGGTAACATTTTTTACACAAGTAGGTCATGTAGAGTTTGCAGATGTGTCCCTGTTGTACTTCATTCTTGTGTTTCTCTTGCACTGCACTAGACCAGATGTGGCAGTAATGCAGAATATCTGACAGGTTAAGCTAGTGACAGGTTACTAACCCTCATTTTTTTCACCTCAGTACACAGCACCTCACTCCTGTTACTCCTTCTTTATCAAGACTGGAATGCATCCACTCATTTTCTGTTGCTGAGCATGGCTGGACTGAGAGGAAGATTTTTAAAAATATAATTCAATAAAAGAATTTGAAAATCCAACTTAATATGAATTTGAAAAGAAAGGATAAAACTGGTAGCCTTAGCACCATCTCTATAGGTAGCTATGTTCTTTCCCTTATTTAATTAGATAAATATAACCATGAAGAGAAACTCTGTAGTCTATCTGTGTAATAAAGAGGCTTAAAATACAACTCAGAGGAGCTTACTACTCTCTCACTGTGATCTCAGTTCACTTGGCAAGAGCCGCCAGGCTGGATCAACTCCATTGTTTTTCTCTGTTGTGTCATCCTTTGTTTCTGTTTTTTAACTCCTCATTTTCCAGATTCTGTTTCTTCAAGTAGTCTGGGACCAGCATATTCAGTATGATATAACTATTAACTCACAATTGTTTCACAGCTGATTACTTATTTTAATACATTTTAATATATTTGCATGGATAGTGGATCAGCAGAATGTTTGAGACATATGGAAAAAATCATATAGAGACAAAGTTTTTTGTAGTTCTCATGAAAACTGAGATAGAAAAGGGAAAGACAACGGCACTGGAAAGCCTTTTCCTGTGAAATCAGAACTTTTGTGGGTTTAGAGGAATAGCTAGACCTCAGGTAATGTAAAGTTCTGATCCCATGCTATGGTGTTCATTAACAGTGAATCACTAGTCACTTTTGTCAACTGCATACAGTTTTTGTCTTTTAAAAGCTTTTTTTATTTATTTAAGGTTAGATTGGTCTGGACAAAAGAATGATCCCTTTGCAATACTAGCTCCACAGCAGAACTTGACAGTTATTAATACCTTGTAGTTATATATAATAACTACTAAAGATAGCTGAGTCCTACCAGGCTAGTTCCTATTATGGCTGTGTAGCTCATGCTCTTAAAGTGATAGTCTTATCTGGTTAATTAAAATGAGCTACTAATAGTGTTATTCCACTGCCTTTTTTATGTTAGGCCTAACATAACATTCTGTACTGCAAAGTACTAGAAAATTTAACTATCCTGAAATATTACCCAAAAGAACAGTACTGGCAGAGAAAGGAAAGCACTCAGAACATGTATTTGTCATGCACAGATTAGCAAACACAGAAGGAATCAGTGCTTTTGGCTGGTTGGAGGAGCTCCCATCTATGAAGTAATATTTTACAGCCAGCTCTGTGCAATCTGGACCAGTAAAATACAGAAACACCCAGATATAAGAATACCAAAGGATGTGACACAGTGAGGGCACATAGAACTAGCTCAGATCTAGTTTTAAACCAGTGGTCTTGCTCCAGCTCAACACTTGTTATCATGGACTTATGCAGGAAAGTAAGTCCTCTGCATTCCTTTATAGGCAAAGACCTAGAAGAGATTTTCAGCTTGGATGAAAATCCATAGAGCTGGGTTCAGCCTGGTACTGCACAGCTCATAAGCTTTCCTGCACCCAGGGAATTGCAAAGGACAGTAGGTTTGGAACTAGTAAAAGAAGAGCTAACATGTCTAGATGGACATGAGATTATTCTTTCCCCAGAAATCCCAGTTTTATTTAGACCATGCATGGATGATCACTGTGGATCAGTGGACAGGCATCAAGTGGCTGACACACCAGAAGGCTGTGATGCCATTCAGAGAGACTTAGACAGGCTGGAGAGTTGGGCAGGGAGAAACAAGATGAAATTCAATAAGGGGAAGTGTAGAGTTTTGCATTTGGGGAAGAACAACACTATGTCCCAGTATAGGTTGGGGGCTGACCTGCTGGAGAGCAGTGTAGGTGAAAGAGACCTGGGGGTCCTGGTAGACAAGAAGATGACCATGAGCCAGCAATGTGCCCTTGTGGCCAAGAAGGCCAATGGCATCCTGGGGTGCATTAGAAAGGGTGTGGTCAGTAGGTCAAGAGAGGTTCTCCTCCCCCTCTATTCTGCATTGGTGAGGCCGCACCTGGAGTATTGTGTCCAGTTCTGGGCCCCTCAGTTCAAGAAGGACAGGGAAGTGCTTGAAAGAGTCCAGCGCAGAGCTACTAAGATGATTAAGGGAGTGGAACATCTCCCTTATGAGGAAAGGCTGAGGGAGCTGGGTCTCTTTAGTTTGGAGAAAAGGAGACTGAGGGGTGACCTCATCAATGTTTTCAAATATGTAAGGGGTGAGTGCCAGGGAGATGGAGTTAGGCTTTTCTCAGTGGTGACCAGCGATAGGACAAGGGATAATGGGTGTAAATTGAAGCATAGGAGGTTCAAGTTGAATATCAGAAAAAATTTTTTTACTGTAAGGGTGACAGAGCCCTGGAACAGGCTGCCCAGGGGGGTTGTGGAGTCTCCTTCACTGGAGACATTCAAAACCCGCCTGGACACGTTCCTGGGCGATGTACTCTAGGTGGCCCTGCTCTGGCAGGGGGGGTTGGACTAGATGATCTTTCGAGGTCCCTTCCAACCCCTAGGATTCTATGACGATTCTATGATTCTATGATTCTATGATCAAGTGGTGGCCACAGATCTCCCTCAGGCTTCTTGTCTCACCAGTCACCTGAGACAGCATAGCTGCATCCATGTGGTGCTGTGATGGAGTCAGTAAGTCCAGGCAGAACTCAAATAGTTCTTGAGGGAACCAAATACATCTCTCCACATCTGTTGTACAGTTAATAATTAATTTAGATAAAATGTCGATGTTTAACTAAGTGCTGACAGTGCTTTTGGAACTACTGCAGTACACTTTGTTAATTAAAAATTAGCCTATCAAAAAGAAGAAACACAGACTAACTTTAAAGTTTTACTGACTTGTGAATAAACAGTGCTTCATAATACTGTATCAATAACCATAAGCCAGTTGTTCCTTTGGTATGGCCAGTTAATTAGCATCCTGTTGGTTACAGAATACTGTGTATTTTTCCCATTAGTGCCTCCCATTGCTATTTAGGAGTTATTACTGGCTCATGTTGCTGTTGACAAAATCATGTTTTCCTGCTTGCATCAAAGGAAATAAATGAAGGGGTCCCATTGATCCAGATACCTCTTAGCAACTGTGATTCTCCTAATGAAATCTGTGTTTTCATTCACAGTAGACAGAGTGCCTGATCAACACAGAATTTGTATGGCTAGGAACATTATGTTAACTGATACAAGTTGGTCATTCTAAAAAGCAATGTCACTTGATATCTGCAGTTCATAAGCTGTCAGCCAACACATTACCAAACTGAGCTTAAAAATTGCAAGCAATGAATAAGCTTATACATGAGAATGTTCCTATGAGGCTTTTATCACAGTTTGTATTTCAGTTCTCAAAAAATGCTTTTAATGAAGTGTAAGCAAAGCCAAAGAGACTAAGATTTGCCAGTAATAATATCCATAAGGTTCATTTGGACTTTTCGTTGCTTTCATATTTTCTGAAGTCTGCTTTTGAAATCCATCATGGTGTTCAACAGCTAGATATTAACAGCACCTACAGCCAAATACTGAATTGGCAGTTAAACTAAGCTGTTTCATTACAATGTATTTCTTTGAGCCATTGTATTTAATAAACTGTAACACAATTTCTGCTTCAAGTGTTAGAGAACCAAAGAAACCCAAAACAAAACAACCAAAAAACACCAATCAAACAAAAAATACTTTGGAGAGTATAAATAAATAAAATACCAGCTCTGATGATCCAGTAAATTTGCATACATCATTCAACAGCTAAATAAGGAAAATGATGGTGGGATTCTCTTTTTGTCATATAAAACACCATGTGGAGTAACTGCAAAACTTAGGAGGGGCTACCCTGGAACAGAAAAAATAGCAGCACAGCATTTCTCTCCAAAAATTTTGCTTACTACATGCCCTGATGCCACACATGACCTGAACAGTTCTGGAATAATTCTCCACTGAAGCAGATTAGGAGGTAAAACTCTAACTACAAATGCCTGCAGGCCTTTGACAGGAGGGATGCCTTATTTCTGTTTCCTTTTACTTTTCCTCCAGGTGTCACTCTGCCAACTTGAATGGTTTGCATTACAAAGGCAAAGACAGAGAACAGGATAGTTTGGTACACTTGGCATGGGGGGTGGTATTCTCTGAAATCTGTTGTCATGAAGGTCAGACCAGCAGACTTCGAACCTAATATTGTTTAAGTACTTTATTAAGACGACTTATCTAGCTAATCTGTTAGCACATCAGTCCAAGTTAAAACCAGTGGGCTGGTTTTTGCTTCTCAGCTGTGCATCTATAAATCTGGAATAATTCCTCTGCAACCAGTAGTTTTATGGGATGTAAATGAGAAAACAATCTGGCCTATGAATCTGTAGAAACAAATACTAGTGCTAACACGTATACAGAGTTTTTAAAAAAGGTAGTTGTGCACCTAGAAATAAGGACATCTTCATCAACATAGAGAATTTTTGACTTCTGCAGTAATTACAAATCCTTTCACCTCTTAAAAAAACAATTTTGTCACTGTGTTGTCTGAAAAATTAATTTTACATGTTACAACTGAAAATTATTTCAATGCAAGTGTAAAGCTGGTATAGTCAGTGGACAGAACATACTTTCTTTGGAATTATTCAAGACTTTACAAGTGAGTTGCCCGTAAATTCCTCTGAATTATTTGTTGCCTGTGTTGTGTACACAGCATATATTACAAATATAAAGAATGAGGCAGGCAGCTGAAGGGAGAGAAGGGATGCTACCAGGCTACAGTCAGTTGAATGCAGCATACAGAAGTGGATTGTCTGTTGTCAGTGAAGCATTTCTAGGACTGGTCACATCGTTTTAATCTAACATTTTTAGATGTTCAGGAATTATGCTTTTCTTCTTCTAGGTAACTATTATGCCTTTGGGGTTTTTTTGTAACATTAGGTAACAAAACCTGGACTTTAATGTATTGGCACTTAGAGTTTACCAAATAATAATAAAATAACAAATAATAAAAGCTGCAACTAGTTTTAATGTGAACTACACTTTCTGTGACTACCATGATACATGTGCATAGAGAAGTGTATTTTTCATGTGCAGCTAAAATCTGGCATGTTAGAAGTTCTTAGTGTTTGACTCTATAAATCTTTACCTTCTTTATGTGTCTGTTAGGCTCCACAGCTCCAGATTTGAATGCTTTGTTCAGTCACTTCAAAGCAATTCTGACTCTAAGGCTAGCTTCTCCTTTTCCTATGCCCTTGTCTTGGGTTTCTGAGCTTTTCCTCTTCTTAAGCTACAGATGTATAACAAAAATTGTGTCAGAGACTCTGTCTACCCTTAGCTTTTCTGTCTACCACCTCAATGGGAGCTAATAAAGAACATAATAAGAATCAATGGTTAATGCTTGCTGCCCATGGAGAAGATAGGAACATGCCCTAGAAAGCTATCTGATGGAAATGTAATCCATTGTTGCTGAGCAGATGCAAAAAATATTTAAAAAAAATGCACATGGATCTGAGCCAAACCTGGGCACTTTTGTTTCCCTGCTTTCCTATAACAGTTTTGCTTTTGTGGTTGGACTTCCAGTCTCTCTCTCTCTCTCCAAACAATTTTTCAACCTGGCAGCCAGTTTCAGTCAAGCTTAACATAAGTGAAACTAACTTTGGCAATTTCTGTCAATTTATAACTACACTGACAATGAGTCCAGGTCAGATAAATGATAACTCCCTGCATGTCCATTTTTGATTCCATTTCCATCCTCCAAAACAAAAAGTTTGGCAAAAATCCTTGAAAGAATTGCATGGAATAAGGGAGGAGGATGTGTAAAATGACTGGGGGGAAAAGAGAGGTTCATATGACAGTCTCACTCGGTAAGACAAATCAGACTACACCAAAAAGAAAAGAAAATATATAATTAAATTGAGAAAAAATGGAGTTTAGGCATCTGAAAAGAATGCTATCATGTAAAAAGTGTGCTGATAGCAATCTGCAGCATAGAATTTTTGAGATCTGTGCTTTTTGGGGTAATAGCAGGTATTGTAGATAATCCAAGCTTTTTTGTGATGTATCTACAGATGCTGTGCTAGAGATTTCTTGCCTTTGGCATATACCTATATCCCTGTGTGGGAGGACCAATGGATAGCTCTACAGCTGCTTATTTGGAACCTTGTTTAATCAGTTAAACCAAACTAAACCAATCAGTTAAATCAAATCCATTAGAAGGCATACATGCATATATGTGTCTGTGTATATACATATGAATATATATTTTAGGTGGATATAGACAAATTTAGCGTTCAATATTAAAGCAGAACATCTGATATGTATTTTTATCCTATTCTACTACAGAATTTAAAATGGATTCCTGTGTAAAACTACGAGCAGGTCTGTAGGCATAAGCTGTTAATAATACCATGGAAGTTTTGGAGTAGTGTAAAAAGACGTTGTAAGTACAGTATTTCATATGATGATTTTCAGATTCTTTTGGTAGTGTAAGAAGATTCAATTCTTTATAAAAACATGGATGACATTACCTAGAAATTGTAAAAACAGCCTTGGTTTTTCACAGGAAAATGCAAAAATTAGCTCATTTATTTGGAAAGTATCAAGGCAGATCAAATTCCACATAAGTTAAAATACACAGAAGATTTAAGTAAAGCAAAATTGAATCTCTAGCACATACTAAAAAGACTTCAAGCATGTACAAATTGTGATCCTAAAATCTGCAGTAAATTTTTGTCTGCTGCAGCATTAATCCATCTGCTTTATTTATGAGAATTGTAGTGAAATCTCAGCTGAGTTAGAGTGCTTTTGGCATATTTTGATGTAGAATTTGACTCACTTTATCAGAAATAATAAAACGAAGGAGTATCAAATCTTTCTTTGTACATCTTACAAAGTCTTTCTATTTTTATTTGGACTGAATGCTCTTCAGAAAAAGAACTTTGATATCTTAGCTGTCTAGCATAATCCTAGCACTAGTGAATACAGTATAAATAAATAATTAACATAACTATGTCTACAAAAATGTAATTTAAAAATGCATCTTTTTGTATTTCTTCACAGGAAATACCTTTATATTTTCAGTGGTCTATTTCTGTTTTCTTCTACTGGTTCATTTTGGAGATCAAAGGAAAAGAAATCACAAGTTCAGGTGAATTAAATGAGCCATAGAAGAGCCTTATATGCAACATTTGTTTTTCCTAGAATATCTAGTACACATTGACAGAGCTGAGGTGCTGCAATCTGGTCTATGGCTTTCCAGTTGATACTCTTCTCTTCAGCTCTTCTACCTAGTGAGAGCCTACCTCTCCCCACAATTTCCAAAACTGTTACTCCTGATGACAAATCTTGAATGCTCTTTGTAAGTATAATATTTTGTTCTGTCAAAGCTACTTCTCACTGTTAGCAAAATGATATACCCTGAAAGGGGGACTGAACCACTGCTTGCCAAGTCTGTACCTCAAAAATAACGAAAATGCAGCTCTTTTTGTAGCAGAAGGCTTTCTTTGGCAGTTGTAAAAGAGGAAGAAAGAACAGAAAAAATGTCAGGGAAGTATTCTGTATCTAAACTTTCAAAAATTTCCACTTGTTTCTGCCTTGTTTTTTTTTTTTTTTTTAATTGCCTACTAAGATGTGAACTTTAAAAAAAAAAAAAAAAAAAAAAAAAAAAAGAGCTATACAAAACCAGAAGGTACTTTGAAATTAATATGAGCATATGATTGCTGTTTTCTCAGAGTAGGTCTGAGAATTGGGAAACTGGCAAGGTTTCAATCATTCAGACAAAATCTATTTGCAGTGTATGCTCAGAGAGAGAAAAGTAACCAGTTTCTGTTAAAGTGCTTGCTCAAAGAGAATGTAAAACTTTATAGTGATAGTGGCTCTTTGGTGCTTAATAAATTTTTTATTGAATACATAATATTAATCTAAAAATTATCTTTTCCAAGTATGTGAGGGCCATCTTAACCTTTGTACGGTGCAGGATGAAATCCTACTTGTCATTGGTACATCTTCTGTTAACTAACAGTTCCTTTAATCCTACCCTAATGCTAATTAGATTGCATCAGAAACATAATGTTGCTATCCAAATACTGATTAAACAATTCTGGGGCCAAATTTTTATGTTTGTTTCCTTGCAGAAGATCCAGAATATTACCTTTGCAGAAAAATCCCAACCGTGTTGCTACCATTTTTCTGTCCTTCCTCAACAATTCATAAATACCTCTGTATAAGTTTCTTTTATCTGTCTCCTGTAGAATCTAAGCTTCCTTCCTTTCTTCTTTTCTTCTCTTTTTAATGACAGGCAGATCTTTAATCTTGCCTGTTAGTTGTGGTTTACAGACCTGTGAATGCCTGGCTTAAGGAAGATTGGGTAGCTCTGAGGTTCTGCAGAACCCGAGCAAAAGTTCTGAGCAGCTGAATGATGTAGTTAAGGCACCTAAAACAGCAGCTGGGTCTCTAAATCAGTGAATCAGTGTCCAACCTGTTTTATAAACAGATTGGATTAAATTGTTTCATTAATATATCACCCAACACTGTGGGCAAGAAGATAAACAGATTCCTCTTACTAGCTTATGGTTCTCACAACTGATAACATGAATTTCAATATATCCAGCTTTTTGTCCTTTGCAGAAGTCCTGAGTAATTTTCAATCCATGGTTTCAAATGTAACTGCAAAATTATATTGCTGCAGGAGCCACTGCACCTTCTGTAACACCACGATAGTTCATATTAAATTAGCTAAACACAGCCACATGACATATGAACAAAAAGGGTTTTATGCTAGTGATATCCTGCACTAGATGGTGCTCTGTACATGTGTTTTCTTAGGCAATACCACATTTGTAAACTGCTACAAACACTTCTTCTCATTAAGTTAATTATTAAATGACAGAAAATAAGTTTAAAATGTTTAAGTGAATTTAATCCTTAACTGACTTTTGCAGGAGTTCCTAAGGTTACCTAAATCTTATGGAAATTCACAGCATCTAATTATCTTGAGGTAGGGCACATTTTGGCACTTAAATTGTGGTTGCTTTAATTTTAAAAGCCTTGCATTACAACAGTGCTTTGTATCATCTGTGGATTAGCACAGAGAAACAAAACTCAGCAAGTTCCAAACACTACCTGAACTAAGACCTTTTCACCACTATTCCTGCTATGATTCCTCTACTGCTCTTCACTGATGTCATTGCTTTCTATTTTTCAAAGCTCAACTACCCTGAAATTCAAGGGAACTTTACTGGAGTGAGGCTCATCTTCATAACAGAACAAAAATAATAAAGCATTTGAACATTTCTTGCCATCAGGAAACTGAGATCTTGTGAACACTTGTGGCACCAGCAGGATGAAATAAGTGCTTGTGCCATAGTGATCTCACTGAGGGGAGAGCAGGAAATCTATCTCCTGCCAAGATGCCATACACCCATCAGGGAAAAGCAACCTCCCTGAAACTGGTGGGTTATTCATGTGGAACTCAGGAAATGTAAAATTCATGCTGCATGTAATTGCTCCAAAGTCTCGCATGTCTGACACTATAGGCTACTCTCTAAATTTGAACTATTAACACTTGCAAGATGTACAAATATTTTATTTTCTGATGAAGGGGATCATGTGTCTCCTTTTTCTTATTTTCTTTGAATGAATCAATTTATATATACCATGATAGTTTTTTTTAAATAATGCTTATTCAAATTGTTCCAGTCCTCTGTCACTGAATCCTCTCTACCTCTGTTACCCAGCATAATTAATTAAAGATCTCAGCACACTTTTCATCTGTTCCTCATATTGACTCTTCCTGCAGGCATCGTGATAGCTTCTGAATTGGTTTCACTCTCCCTCTGACTCAGTACAGAAAAAAAGAAAACAGAAAAATCACACCAATCTGGAAGAATGTAAATCACTCAAGATAAAATTTCTAAGCAAAAAGTATTGGAGGAAGGGAAGGGCTTCCCTTTTATGTTTACAAAACTTGAAAAAATAGTAATTAATATTGTAATCCGTGAGAATAACTTCAGATTCTACTTTATATTTCTCTTTAACTCCTCAACATGAAACTAAAGCACTTGAGCCTCTAAAACTTCCAGAAATGTTTCATGTACAACTGGACACTTTCCCAGCTATGTAATTTTCAACTTTTTTTTTTTTCTCTCTCCCCAAAAGAATGAACAAAATCATCTCATGCAAACAACTGAGTTCAGCAAAGTTACACCAGGGATGAATTAGGCCTGTCATCTGGTCCTCAAGCAGATCATTTACATTGTGTCCCAAATACAACTTTAACAACTGTGTGTTATTCTGCTTTGTCATTAAAAAGGTATCAGCCATGTTCTTTATACAGCATTCTATAGGGAGCGTAGCCCTCTTAAGTCTTTGTGGGCCCTGCAATTCATCATATACTAATGATGAACAACCTTCTGCTGAGTTACCAGAATAAAAATACCTGTGCTTGTGACCAGCTAGAGCTGGGAAGAGCTAGAAAGCAATTAAGAGATTGCCCATGACATCTCAGACTTTTACCTGTTGATGACAACAGGCATTCTCTCTGTAGGTCTCGCAATGTCTCTGCCATTTGTACACTATTTAATCCTCAAAACCAAAATTCGAGAGAACTTAAGATATCCTGCAGCTTTTCAAAGAACACCATCACTAAAGTGAGGAATGACCACTAGACTGTCCAACATAGAAGAGTTTCTGGCAGAAATAATAATGCTATTGCATTCACTTTTGAGGTCTTTTGGTACATCACAAAGTAACTGTAAGGAAAAAATGGACCTTCCCAGAGAATAATGCTACCATAATGATTTCAGTAGCTGAAATATAATTTATATAGGTATTTACTTTTGTTTCTTAACCTCTTCACTAAGACAGCTTTAAAAAAATTATGAGCTCTGTATCATGGACTTTGCTCATGTAAACCTCTTCCTGGACAATAGCAAAGACTACATGTTTCACAAGGAAACATACTGCATTATGTTTCTTAATACAATCAGTGGGGATACAGATATTTTTGAAGAATGCAGTGGAAGCTGATGTCTGGCAGCTGCCTTGCCTCTGTTATTCACTTAATTTTATTTATTTATTTCTTTAACCAACAGTATCTTATTTCAGTTGAATAGTGCTGGAACCGAAAATGTAAAACAAGACTCGAGAGAAATCATCTGCTAATAAAAGGTTCCACTGTCCTTCCTAGTTGACCCACTAATTTCAATGCAAGCAATTCTAATGTGATACCAGAGAAAGCCTTCACTGGGGTGTATTTATGCCTATTCATTAAAAACAAAGAGGTTTCGCATTTTGGAAAGGTTGTAACACAAATCTTCATCTAAAAATGCATTTCTTCTATCATCTGATAAAAATAAATATTTTAAGCAAAGCGTGTATTTCTGAAAGGAAGAAGTGAAGCAGTACTGCTTATTTCACTGCCTATTTTACCATCAAGGAGCCAAATCATAGTCGGAAGAGAGAACAAGAGACCAAAATTAAAATCCCTTATCTGGGTATGCAGATTTTGAAAGGCAGGGAAAATCTTTAACTCTTCTGATCTGTGGATCTCATTTCCTCATATGAAGAAGAATGAAAACCAACTGTATGCATTTCCTGTTTAAGAGGTCAAACCTAGAATTCATAGATGTTTTCCCCCCATCACCTCTGATTTTTTCTGTATCATATAGCAAGTCACTGAACTCTTTGATATTGCCCTCATGCACAAGAGAAATACGGTGTAACCATTTTGCAGAGCACTTTGAAACATCACTCAGGAAACATATAATTCAAGGACTGTATCTTATTCTGTTACTAGCTTAGACTACTAGTTCTGTCTGATCCATGTTTATAAACAGGAATCTGCAGTTTTTTCACTTGGATAAAACCTTACTAGCAGCAGTTCCTAAACTATATACAACATAGGAAGAGAGGTTAAGGCTTTTGTGCATACTGGTCTGCTTTTGTCTGCATACTGGTTTAAAGCAGCAGAATGTCTCCATTTCGGAAATATTTTTCATGGTGATTAATTCAGTGTCTGGGAGAGGTGTACTACACAAGTAGCATATTTAAAATTCCCAGAGTGATCCCTGAAAGATTACCTTTGCTAGCTTACATCCAAGCTGTGTATTTAAAGGAAAGCAGTGCTGACTATAGCAGAAGGCTCCATTATATTTAGTTTTTATTATCTTCAGATTCTAGACTGCCGTGGTTAAGGAAATCTGCATCTTCAACTTCCAGAGAGACAGCAGTGCTGGAGAGCAGGAAGCAATCAGCTCTAGTTCCACCACCATCCATTATATTAAAAATCAGAGAGAGAGACAGGATCAGTAATTCTTAGTAACAAGCACTGCTTGTTATAACTATTTTAGACATCCTGAAAACTGCATGTCATAAATGGCCCATGAAATCCGGAGGCACACGTCATGTCCACAGTATGATTTTTCAGTTTTCCATGCCACATACAAAGGAGGGAAAAATGTCTGGAATACAAATGTCTTGGAGAATTCTAATCATACATAGGGGCTTGGAAAATGTTCTTTGGTACTACAGTGTGCATTTCAGACTGTGGAAAATAATAAAACTGGTAAATGACCACTAACAGGAGGCTGAGCAAGAGATTGTGGTTAAGAAGGGCGCCGTGTGGGACAGCAGGATGAGTACTCTTCCACTGCACGTTCCAGCTCTGACTCAGAAACTAGTCACAACAGAAAATATACATGTTTTTATAATCCCTTGTGCAAATAAACTGACTACTGCCTTCTAAAGATTCTAACATTGCATCTTGGTGGCTTAGCTAAATGCTAGCCTAAAGGTCAGCTAAGAGGAAGTAGCTAGGAATGAAGAAACTAACATGTTTGTTCTTACTCCACTTTAACTATATTCCTCCTAGTATCCAGGACCACAGGCCTATCAGAAAGACAAAGTGAAAACAAAGAACAAAATAGCTTGTCCATACAAAGTTAATGTTAATGATTTTGGAAATTTGTATCTTTGGCTTTTTCTTCTTTGTTGCAGTTCATTATTTTTCCAATTAGTCCTTAAGACTGTACAATAGCTGAAATAACACATAAAAACATTAATTCAAAATTTATCTGGTTTATTAATAACTTCTGTTTAAAGTGTCTTTACAGTATGAAATATCAACAATACTACAGCATCCCAGCTGAAATGCTGTAGACACATAACACCTCTATGACCTTTCTCATTTACCTGCTGTTTTCCAACAATATTGTCCTTGCTTTCAGCAAGTGCAACTACTTACGAGAGACTTAGCTGAAAGCAAAAGTACAAACCAGAAAATCACCTTTATCCTGGCCTAAACCAGGACAAATATAAAGTGGTTCTTACTTTAGATGCACTTGATTCAACAGTAATTCTGACCAATTTATAAAGTCAAGTGGCTCAACCTCTCGGTAAGATAAAATTTTTGTATATAAGGCCTGTCCAGCCATTAAAACTATGTGAAAAAAAAAATCTTTGAGGCTCTTACATTTAAGTTGTGGGTTTACTTCCTTAGCAAATATTTGGTCAGTTAGAAGAAGTATTGAGGGGAGCAATTAAGTGCAAATCAGAAGTTTTTTCATTTTTATTTCCCACTGGACTATTTTCACTCTTAATTCTGTACGTGTTTTCTTATCTTTTCCCCTTTGGCTTGTGTAACCACCCAGGAGAAGAAAAACCCTAAGTTTACATTCATTATCTTGCTCCATTGGATGCATATAATTTCTTAAAAATGACATGCAGGAAAAGCTTGGTTTGTGATTTCTTTGTTTCCCCCTAGTTTCTCATCATCCATTCAATAACCTTGCATGCATACAGAACAGCATTGAGTTTCAATCACCAAATGAAAAGCACATGCTGTCCCTTGGTTGGACTTAATGTCAGACTGTCCATATTAGAGAGCATGGGGAAAGAAAAGGGGAAAGGTATTCATTCTCTGGTTATCTGACTGTTCACCTTTAGCAGTTCTTTTTTGAGCATTGGTGATAACTCCTGCCACAGGCTGCTGTGATGCAGCTTCCTCCTCTCTCAGTAAGGCTCGGTTGGGGACATCTTTTTGCCACACAGAAGTAGTTCTGAGCTTTTCCTCTTTATTTTTTTGGCGGAAATTTCTGTTCAATACCCACTACCTTTATCACAATTACTCCCATTTCTCTATTGTTTTTGTCCTGTTAGATACCTCATACCTACTTCTAAATAGGGCTGTTCCAGCCAGCATGAACACTGGCATAACTTGCAATATTAAGGTGCTGTGTGTCTAACGCCATACACGCTTATAGAGACCTGAAACCCACAGAAGCCTATTGAAAGACCAGAAAAATCACATTGTCTTGTGAGCCCAGAAGTGCCATCAATTTAGCACCTGCTAACTACTTACTATGCATTACCTGGTCTGCAGAAATTGTCAGCATGTATTACTTTGCATTTGCTATAGGCAAACCATGTGCAAGTTACCTTAGCCTTCTCTCCTGTCAGAACAAGTCACATCACTATGCATTTGCTGCTGGCTAAAAGCTGTGCATCTCCACGTCCACATTTGCCACTGTGCAAATGATCAAATGATTGTTGCTAAATGCTGCAAACAATGTCACATCCAAGCCTTGCCTCTGGGAGATGCTGCAATAGCACTATGGTTTATTTGTTCCTTATTTACTGAACGATCACAGAAGCAGCTATTCAGCACCATTTAAACAGCTGCCTTCTACAGATGAGACAGGAATTGGTTCTACTTCAGCAAAATTTTATTTCTTCAAAACTTTAATTCTATAGCAAGTTAGTGATGAAACCACTGAAAAGTAGGAAACTCGTTGCATAACCTATTTGTTCTATTAGCTTTGCTTAGATTAGTTTTAGTACCAATAATTCTTCTGCTGACCCCTGTTAACCACTGTTTATGTAGCTGACATGAAGCATATCTTGGTGCTGTTGCAGAGGTACACCCCTTAAAGGATCAGAAGCACTTGTTTCCTGACAAGAAACACTTTCAAATAGGTCCGTGCAAGTGTCTTCTTGACATTTTATCTTCATTTCCTTCCCACAGAAGGTTCCTTGAACAGAAAGATCTTAAAGAGGAGTTTTAGAAGAAAAGGTGTTTTCCTTTTAAGAAACAAAACAAAACAAGCAGCAAAGAAAACAGTCAGCAACAAAAAACAATCAGTAGGAATGTGTGACGCTGGCTGCTTTTCAGCCTACACTCAAGACTGAACTTCTCCATTCCTGTTCACTGCCTTTAATGGCAAGATTATCTCCCACTCCTTCTCCAGCTTCTTGAACTCACCTGCCAGCATCTTATTGGAGAGCTTCCTGCAATTTCTCTCATTTCCTGTGCGGTGCCAGAGAAATCTGTTGGCATCCATCATCTGTTTATCACATCAAACAGTCCCACCTGCACGGAGATCTAGCTAGGCACCTATTTCACAGGTCTCTTCCTGTCTGTCCTCTGAGCAAGTAATGTGTCAGGTTAGTGCCCTTGTGGTTATTTAAACATTAGCTGCAGTTCAGCATGACTGAAAACCAAGACTGTCAATTTTCTTTCTGTTCAGTCATTTCTTGACCTCTACAAAGAACACCACTATTCTCTTAGGGAGCAGGGGGGGTTGACTGGAAGTCTTCACGTTGTGGCAATATATGGATTCTCAAACATCCTTGCATGACCTGCAAATTAACCTTTACTAGCAGTGATCTCCTTAGGCAGTATACTTTTTCAATGTTCAGCCATCTCTCTTGCTGTAATAACCCTTCTCCATTGCCTTGACAAAGACAATTAAATGTCTGTATTTGGTATTTTTACATACACGTGCTTATGTGAATGTGTGTTTGCTTAGGAAACAGAATATGTGGAAAATACCAAGGTGCAACAATTCTTGATAGAGAACAGTAAAGTTGCATTCTGAATATGGCTATGTACACTCATTGAAATGGCAAAAATTAGACCATTTTTTTCCTAACTAGAAAAAAACAGAAGTAATCAAAATAATCTAGAAAAATATAAATTCTTTATCACTAGTATCAAGGAAGGAAAAAACTCTCCTACCTGGATTTCTCAAAACATTAATAGGAACAAAATGGTTAAACTCGTATTTTAACTCCATAGAAGATAAAATTTATTGTTTTCCTCATTAGTTTATCTATCACAAGAAAACACTTTGAACAATTATTGACCAGAGTTTTCTTATTAATTTTTTTGTGCTAGAAACCATGAGCCAATTCTTCAGTGTGCATTTAAGAATAATGGAAGGAATAAATAATTAATAATAGGTGCAATAGACGGGTTTATCTAACAGATAATGGCCCAGAAAAGGCAGAGTTTTATCAAGTTATGGAATCAAGTGAAATACAATTCTAATGGTTAAAGTATTAAGAGTATTTTCTAGTTCTCAAGCAGTGCTGCTTATTAGTAGAGAGTAGAGGACTGAATGACATATGAAAAAAATGTACTTAATTTAGCCCAGAGATCTGTGATCTGTTCAATATTTTAATGGGAATACCCAGAAGAACTGCTCTGATTCTTTTCTGAACTGTGGAGGAGAAATACCAAGGATTCTTAAAATAATTTTACTTTTAGCCATTACATTACAGATAAAATCACCACTAAAGTAAGAGGACTGAACCCAAATTAACATCCAAAGAAAATTTCTACATTTTCAGCAGGACTACTCCTAATTATATTTTCTAGCATACATCATCACCATATTGTCAAAGCAGGAAGTATTTAATTTTATTCAAATAGGCCCTTGGCAGAAAAGAAGTCATGAATGTGAAGTGTGTGGTAGTAAAAATTAAAGAATATTCATTAGTAATTGAGCCTCAGAAGATAATGAAGATGTTCAACTATGATGCTATACTTTTCTTCAACCAAAATTGGCACTTGCCTCCAGAAGGCTTCCTTCATATTATGCAGTACTTTAAGTGTATTCTGCATAAGCAAACAAAGGGGAAGAGTACTTAGCACTTGCCAAAAAAATTAAATGCAGTTATCAACATACATTACATGTCTTTACTGGCCCTATCCCCACCACAAAAAAAAAAAAAAAAAAATCACAGCACAGTACATTAGTACATTAACCTCTGGAATTTTATCTGACAGAAGTGAACCTCATGACGCTGAGAGTTACCCATGAACACACTGCTGTGTGTAACATGAATAAATCTGCAACATGGTGTTTTCCCAAGTACAGCCAAGATAAGATTTATCACAGACTAAATCCATCACGGGCCAAGCTGTTGTTGGTTTAATAGCTGCAATCCCCATGTTGCAGCACCAGTTTCCTAGCCAGGAGCCCAAGCTCTGGTCCAGGTGCCTGCACTCTTCATTAGACCAGAAGCATCACTACCATGGACCAGAATCTGTAGCAGCCAATGTGAGAAGCACCTGAGTTGCCAATTACTGACACTGCCACTACAACATTCTCAGCATCTAGAGCACTTAAATCCTGAGTTCTGCTGAAGCAGTTTCTGCACTTAAACTTTGGCATATTTCACAAGCACAACAGTGGGAAGGAGAGGTCCTCTCAGCAATTCAACAGGCAAAGTTTAGACCTAAAGAGTTCTGAGGACAACACAAAATCTCTCTCTGGCACTTCCCAGGAAATTCCCTTCGTCACCAGGCCAGAGGCAAGCTGGAAGGAATTCCTTTCATTGTTCCTGCTCAAAGGCTGTCATTCTGAACTAACACATTCATTGGGCCAGGGAAGCAAGGCATCACTTTGCAATGCAACAATTAAGGTATCTAGCTGGGAGTAGGGAAATTTGAATTTCAACTCCTGTTACAAGACTGTTTTCCTAGACCATTACTGTATAATATTAAAGTACACAAGCAACCAGTAAGAGTCAGGATCAGAAATCATGTGAGTTCCATAATAAGCTATTCAAACCCATCCATTACTATGGATGCCAACTGGGCACAGACTTGGCCATCCTGTGCTGCTGCATTTTTACTGCTATTGATACTCAAGTTACCTGGTACTATTTCAAATTATTTACACCCGCTGCAGTCCTATCTATTATTAAAGACAGACATACATCCATCTCTGGGTAGGTTTTCTTTCCAGCCCCTTCAGAGGCATTTGTGATTCATACCCCTAACTAACTCATATTGACAAGAAGTAAAGAAAGAATATAAAAAGCTGTCAGTTACACCATTTTCTTTCCTTTCTCGCCTATTGTGATATTCAGCACTTGATCTTGTCTCTCCAACTCTTTCCCATGCACTTGATCTTGTCTCTCCAACTCTTTCCCATGCATCATTCCTCTTTTTTAGCTTGGCTGCCTTCCCCCTTGTCATCCTTTTGTCTTCCATGTCTCTTCCTCATGCTTTTTTTTGTGTTTCTTCCTTCCCTCCTTTTTCAACATCAAGTGATGTGATAATGCAGTCTTCCTTCTCTGTTTCTGAATATCAAAATGTATGGATCAGAAGAGCTGAAGAGGAAGAAAAAGGCAGAGAAGCAAAAGTCATGGCTACTTAGCAAGAGAAGAAAGGGCTGTCACAATGTTTTAATCAGAACAACTGTCTTCCAACAGCTTCTGCTTAGAATCCCAGGAAAAGGTGCAAGTGACACAAAAATTGTAACATACAGAATTCAGTGGCCTCTCTACTTCCTTCTCCTTTCATGCGTGGAGAGTTCTTGGCCACTTTGAAATCCTCCTTGTTGAGATTTGACAAAATTTTTCACCATGCAGTAATTTCAACTATCACCATCAACCTGAATGCCATCTTCCCAGGTGGGAAGATTTTATAGGAATGCCAGTCCAAGTGGTGCTGAAATCTCTCATTATTATCTTGTTTTAAAAGAATCTAAGTATCTGTTTTTTAAATTGACTTTTTTCCTTGATTACTGCTGCATGAAAGGCCTAGACAAAGAATAACACCAGAAAGAAAAATGAAAGAGCCAATAGAGTGGAATGGTTGCAGCAAACACTGAATGAACTGTGATCTTTGGTGGGATAAAGATCAACATGACAAGCTTTCAGCTGTAGCAATCAGTCCATACTTTCCAGACCATCCCCAGAGTGACAGAGGCATTTCTAAGCTATAATTGAAATTAGCCTCGATAGATACAGTTGGAGCCATGCCTGTGAACTTTGCTAAAAGGCTGGCTATGTAAACCATCTATCACTCACTTTCACATGAGCAGTAATCTAGTGACACCACAGAAATCTCACTATGTCCCTTACTCCACACGTCCAGCCACAGCAGTTGGCTCCTGTCAGGGTACCTCCTCTCTGCTACAGAAGGGCTTTCCTCCCAAGGTCTGGAGCAACTACAGACCCTCACTAAAGATCAGCATAATTCCCTCTTGGGGAAGTCTTGTACCGTGCTCAGTCTTCTGGCCTGAAACCACTCTTGCTCTAATCCACTTTACTAGGTTTGCAGTTGTCTGCCAACTGAAAGCCCATGCATAATTCTCCTGACTCCAACACATTTTGGATGAAGCCCGTAACGATGGGGACGATAGCTTCTCATGGATGGGAATCAAATATTTCGTTTGTTACTACTAAGCTAACCACAATAAAAATAAATAATTCTCTTTCATGTGGTGATGAAACAAAGCAATCATGCTATATTCATTTTTTAATTATTAGGTTGAAAGATTCAGTGTCTTCCTGGCATGTTAATTTCTGAATCATATTCCTCACATATATAAATAGCCAGCAACTGTATACAGTAGCAGAGGGTGGAGGGGAAGGTCTGACAATAAGCTCGATGTCAAGAAAGCATTTCCTATGGTGTCACCAAATCTGCCCTGGATACAGACTCCTACACTGGCACACAGGGAGCCTGAAGGTGCCCTCCCGCACCAGACGCAGAGGGGAAGCACCTCCATCGTTGCAGGTATTTGAAGGCTTCTCATTAGACAATGAAGAGGCAAAACTTACTTTTAGGGGCTTTTGAAGATGAGTGAAAGATTTTCCCTCTCTGCCTGCTGTTTGGGCAGTGCCACCAGCTGAAGACACCGCTTTAGCCCTGGCTCCCCAGCAGCAGCTCCATGGGATCAGGCAGACCCCCTGGAGATGTGCTTTCCCCACCCAAACCATTAGGAGGACACATCCTGGAGGGTGGCATCAGCTCCACTACCACTCAAATCCAGGAGCGCAAAGAAGTGGCAGCAAATAGTGCTGTGGGCAGGGTGGATTTAAAGTTACGCTCAGTCACCGCTAAACACCTTGAGTTTTTGCATCGGTGAACTATTTTGCACAAACGCAAAGATTAGCTCAAGTCCAGCACGGCGCAGCTTAGACCACCGGGAAATCTAAGCCAGAACCTCCTGGTATTTTTGTTGCTGTAACCTGGGCATTGCCGGACACCATTACGCTAACCTGACCCGCCAGAGCTCTGGGCTGATTCTCCAGAAAATCGCCTTTTCCACGCTCCCGCCTTTGGGAGGGCGGCAGCGGGCAGGACGCGGCCAGGCAGCCAGCCGGGGCCCGGAGCGCCAGGGGGAATGCGGCCCGGCCGGACCTGCCGCTGCCCCGGGCTGATGATTTACCCCAGCCCCATGATTTACCCCAGGCCCATGATTTACCCCAGCCCCATGATTTACCCCAGGCCCATGATTTACCCCAGGCCCGGCTCCGCACCCGCGGGACACCTCAAGACTTCTCACCCCGCGCGCCGCCTGTGAAGCCACACGTGGTTTAACAAATTTAAACAAGGGAAGGTTTTATCGTCGGCGGCTGCGATTTTGAAGGCGTGCACCTTGACTGGCTGCAGCAAGGTCACCGGCTGCCCGACACCGCCTGCCTCAGCCCGAATAGGCAGAGAGCCATCCCGGCCGCCGGGCCCCGCTCCGCCCGGAAAGGCGCCGGTACCGCCACCGAGCCCCAAGAGGGGCCACAGCCTCCCCGGACGCCGTGGAAAAATCCTTTTCCGCGCTCCCGAGCGGTATTTTTAGTCGCTGACCCAGTTCCCCCGCTCGGATACCTGCGCCTCCCTCACCGCCCGCCGCAGCGCCGGCCCCCCCGGAGGGGAGAGGCAGCCCCCCGCCCCCGCAGATAAAAGCACCGCCCAGGGGCGGCTCAGCCCCGCGGCCCGGCGCCAGGTGAGGCTGCGGGGAGCGGAGCGTGGGGCCCGCTTTGGGGCAGGTGCGGCCGGAGCGCGGTTGCGGAGCCTCGCCTGGTTCGGGACGGCCCGATCCGATCCGGCCCGGGAGGGGTCGCGGGACGGCGGCACAGGGGTGCAGCCCGGGAGGGGAAGGGCCGGCTGGGCGCGGCACCGCCGGGGCCACCGCAGGGGCGGAGGGGGCGGCGGTGCGGGCCTCGAAGGCAGGGGAGGCTCGGCAGGGCGGCTCGGGACAGTTTCCTTCTTGTAACTCGGCTAGAAGCGAGGGGCGGCGTATCAGCGCCGGCGTAAGTACCGACTGATTTTGTTTAAAAAGTATTAATTCCTCGCTCCCCTCTCTCCCTCGGCACCCCGGCGTGATCTTCCTGGGGCGGTGTGCGGAGGCGGTCGGATAACGGGGCGCGGAGCGCGGCCGGGCCGGGCCGGGCCGGGCGATGTGCGTGGCCGGGGAAGTGGGTCAGTGCCCAGGCCGGGGACGACTGCCGCTGTGTGCTCCTCTTCCTTGCTTTCTTCTCCTCTTTTTTTGATTAACCGCCTGCCCCGCTCCCGGGTACTGCGGCACCGTGTGACTGAGCCACAGGTTCGGCCAGGAGCGCAGGTGCAGCTGCGGCGAGGTTCGGTCTGAAGGACTTTTCCCCGGGCCCAAACTTCAGGAGCACGTCAGTTGTGTGCTGGTTTGGGCTTTTTGTATTTAAAGATATGAGGGGGGTACGTTGCCGGTGTAGGTTGTTAGGTAGTCGAATGTTGTTAACATGGTGTTTGAAATGTTTAAAGTTACAGAACCGTGTCGTGTGCCGTCGGGCTGCTGTGGTCCTGCAGTAACACTCCTGAGATTTTTTAAAAGAATATTTTTAATGCGCACTCCTCCGCTTGCTGCTATTTATACCGTGCAAGGTTGGCGAGGAGAGGGGAGCCAGTGTTTGAAAAGGACATTAAGCCTAAACTTGATACCATTCTTCCAAGACGAAAGCGAGAGTGCAGATTTAAAAAAAAAAAAAAACACAAAAAAACCCTCAGCCAACACCCCTCTTAAAACAACCCAAGTCCCCCTCCCCCTGTTTTTGCACTTGGTGACCCCAGCAGAGAGCTGGGCATGGCTTCTCCTGAGGGAGATGGAGGCACTTGCCTTAGAGAGAGCTCTGATGCTTTGCCACCAGGACTAAGTCTGTGCTGTAGTGTGTTTGCTCTTTGTTTTTTGACAAATATGTGGTGTGATGCATAGTACAGCTGGTTAAGCCACACATCAGGGAGTTATCTGAAAGATAAGCCTCACACTGTGTCAGATACATTACTTCCACTTAAACGGGTAAAGTAAATCGTTACTGGTCATTGCCTCTGTATTATAAGGTTGGTTACAGTGTGAAAGGAGCTATAATGTAAAATACTGCTAATACCAAGTCCTAATAAATCCGGTGATACTTACACCATGGAATAGATACGCATGGTTAATAATTTTCTTCCTTCTAAATGAACTCAAAACACAGCAATACTCCGCTCTCTAAAGTGAGGAGAGGTAAGCTTTTCATATAATGAAACTTTTTTTTTTTTTTTTTGTGGCATTAGAAAAGCTTTAACCTGCTTTGACTGATACTACTGAGATTTTCACAGTGGATGGGCGGTGACCATTATGATGGCATTTACTGTCTGGATTACTAAATAAGACAGATATTAACAATTGTTTATTCATCATGATGTGCACTGTGCTCTTGTGGAGCTACAGTGTTGTAGTGGCTGTCTGGTGTGACCAGCCACTGGGGCTAACTCACTTCTCCTAATGCTAATTATTGTGGGTGAGCAATAGGTTGCTTTTCAAGCTCTGTTTTTATAGAGCTTAATTGTACATGTGGTAACAAGGCTGTATTTAAAATTCATATAGTCAGTTTTAAACTATAGCAGAGTTCTGATTTTTGGATTAGATCAGGTTGCTTCAAAAGTGGCTAAAACAGTGATAATAATCTGGTAACTCCAATGTTAAAACTTAACCTAGCATAATTTTCTATCTGGGGCAAAAATGACTCTGTGTAAACATTACACAAACTGAAATTATTTGAACAAATGTTAAGCTTTAATAGCTTGCCCCTTAAAACTGGTTTCATTATATCTTTTTGAGCAATGTATGTTCAGTAAATAGCAAGCCTTACTTCTGGGTGTGTTGCTTCTGATTCTCATGTGTTTTACTTAGTTGTTTCTGAGGTATTGATTTCAGCTGTAGGACTAAATCTGCATAAATGCAATGTAAAGGCCTTGACAAAGTCCAGAATTGACAGAGTAACTACACTCTAAATGCATTTGGGGCTCCTATTTCTAACTCTTGGATTTTGTGGTTTTAAACTTTTGTCTGCAGTCATGTGTGGAAGAATTGTTTGGGGAACAATTGTTTTTTTTTTATTTTATTGTAGGACTTAGCATTGAGCTGATCTGTAACATGTCAGGTAGCTAATGATCCCAGCAATCTAGCAAAATAATTACTCAGACATGTAATAATAGGAACTGTGGAACACAGATTACCCAGTGGATACTGTGGGACTTATTTTTCTATATATAAGAATAAAAACATATGCATTTGCATTTTATACATGTGTCACTTTATGCATTATATATATGTCTATAAATGTATGTTGCATATTCACATAAGATGCTAAAGTACCTGCTTTATTATGATGGTGTGAGATACCTGTGTGAGCATAAGTGTCACGTGTAGTCTGATTCAGCAGAAACTACTGAAGTGATTGCCTGCCCCAAATTCTCTTTTTCTGTTTAGGTCATTTTGTGCTCTTCATTTAATCTCATGGTATGGCCTGTTTTACTGTTTAATTGGGGAACTCAAGCCGTTTTAAAGTTGTCTTTATCCTGTTAATTCAGAGGACTAACTGGCGAGTTTGTGAAGTAGTTTGGAGTTAGAGCAGGACAAGGTTACTGGTCTTTATTCTGCTTTACTTGATTTCCTGTGGAAAAGCAAACAAGAGTTGGTGCTTCTTCAGTGTTTTTAAAGTGTAACTAGTTATTGCACACTTTTCTTTTAAGCAAACATAAAAGAAAGAATGATAAGAGCCTAGTTCTTTTTAAGGGAGTACTTGCACTGTGGAGGTTGTTCCCTTTCCAAATCAAAGAATTAAGATGTTCTCAGACTTAGCAGTTGCTCTGACAGAGTAATGTGAAAGGTTGATTTCTGTTTTCCTACTTTCTCAGTTGTCACTGGGATTATTCCATAGAAGACATTGTCATAGGTATATTTTCTTACCTGAGAAAAAAACAACAGTGCTATTTGGTAACTTATTTGTTCTCTTAGTATTATTAATTATGAGTCTTAATTTTCTACCCTAGTGGGATTTTTCTAGTACTGTGAAAATATGCCAGAACTTAACTTTTCACTGAGCAGTATGATTTTCCTTCCGCACGCCCCAAAATTACTAGCATCTGTATTAACTCTGGCTTTATTTGATTGTCCTTTCATTTCCTTGGATGAATTGCCTTAATCTTTAATGATTCTGGCACTTTTCCACTGGAGTTACTTACCTCAAACTGCTTCAGTTAATATTCTGTTAAGTTTTGTGTCAGGAGGAACCAAAGCTGCTGGTAGTGGGTGGCTGGGATGCGATCTGCACAGCACCTGCTCGGATCAACTTTCCAGTCTCTGTTGTGATTCCTTGTTAGATAGTTCCTCTGGGTCTTTTGTGTTGTTTGATTTTATAATAAAATTAATTTTAGCTCTTTCAGTTTACTGAAATATGAATGCTAAGTTCCCAGCGCGGTTGTGGAAATCCTCAAATATTTAGAGATTTCATCATTATTTTTCTTTTTGCAGTCTTGAATATTTACTGTAGAAGGCCACTCATTTTTGCATTTAATATAAATGTGGGTACATGTTACCATGCAGCTGGAAATTCTACAGAGGAATGAAATCTGTGCACTCAAAGCATTAGGATACGAGATATTGTAATCCCCACTGGATGTTTTATGGACTGGTTCCTACTGCAGACCCCAAAGAATGTATGTGTTGTGCTTGTCTTTGCTGTATAGCAGATTCCATGAGGTGTGGTAAAACAACCTGTATGTAATATAGCACTTTATTTTAATGGCTGGTATTCCTACTAGCTGTATACTCTTCATACTGTCTAAAAGGAAGAACCAAGAAAACTTTTCTTCCAGAGATAGTTGTCCTGCTGTGTTTTCTCCATTCGTGTCAGTGAAGAAGGTGGCCAAGCATTTTTCAAGCAGAAAAACAGAACTGTTGAAGGATAATTTTTCATTGCTATGAAAAATATCTTTGTAGTTATGTTAGGTAACTGTTTTTCCCCCATCTCTTGCCAATGTACAAGTGTGTCCTGGACTTTTTAGCTTAGTTTGGCATCAACTGACATCTCTGAGGTGTGGATGGGGTAACCTGTGAAAGGGTACTCCTTTTTCCTTTGGGAGATCAGCTGTAAATCTGTGCAACTGGCCAAAAAAAGAAATGCTTTTAGTCATTGTACTCCTGGATCAGTGTGAGTATTTGGTTCTGGGAGTATTGTGGACTTCTGTTTTGGCTCTGTTGGTCTGCTGGATCTGAAGATGAGGCTACTGGAGAGGGATGCTGACTGGTCATGTGCCGAGTGTTAAATAGCAACAGGCTGAATAATCTTGTCTGAAAATTTTAGAAAGTAGGTGGATTTTGCTGCACCATCATTCCAGGAGGGTTTGGGCACTGAGGATGTGAATACCAGCAGGCTGTCTGATAGAGCTGTGTTAAAGGATATGGGCTGGTAAATAAGTGGTTGTGAAACTAGAAAGGCTATGAACTTGTCCATGTTTTATGTTTCCATTCTCAGAATAAGCATGATGTACCCTTGTTATTTTGCTTCCTGTTTTACCTGTATGTTCCCAGCAAGTGAACTGTGATCTTGAACTATTACTTGAGAAAGTTGAAGGTACAATAGTTGTAGTATTTCAGGACCATGATGTGAGACTGCTTTTAAGTGGAGGTATAAATGGAAGATGCTGCTGACACTGGCTTATGTGTAGCATGAATCCTGTTAAGGCCTGGTCTACAAGTCACCAGTTCTTGGATGAATTTTGAGGTGACTTGAATATTTTAGTGGCAACAAAATATTTTGTTTTACTGTGTTTACTCGAGATACTTGAAATACCAATGATGCATTAAAGCAAACCCAGGAAGTGACTGCAGAATACTTTCTCTGAGTTTGCATTTTTCTTTTGAAAATGCTTTTAATTTACAGAATTACTGGGAGGTGCCTTGGGAAGTCACTTTTCCCAACAGGTCAAACTAGGACTACTGTCTGTTCTGTATCAGGTCAGCCATGGGAGGTTCTGTCTGAGCCCTGAAATCTCTGGGGATGGAGGTTCTGTAGCCTGTTTCAGATATTCTTGCAAATAACTTTATAGAAGGAAAGAAATAACTCTGGAATGGCTGAGCCATTTAGAGGATTGTAGACAGGTGATGTTATAGAAGTCAGTTGCCAGTTGTACCTGGGTTTGGTACTGCACTCTTTAAAATGAAACTCAGAGATAATTCAAGGATGTGGTGTAAAGTAAGCTGTTGGTGCCCCTTGCCTCTAAAGTTACAGTGATCATGATCAAATGATTTATCCTGTTACAGTGAAGGCCCTAGCCCTTCACTGCATCTCTGTGCTGCACTTTGTTCTGCCTGGAGGTGCTGTGCAGTTCTTTGAATGATGGTTCTGCTATGAGAAATTCTTGTGCACTCCCTTTAACTTCAGCTGCTTTCCCTTCAACCTGCCTGTCCTTTCATCAGGTTGAAGCTGCAATGTGTGAGATGTCATTAGATTGCTCTTAGCCTGGGGGGGGAGAGGGGGAAAGCTTCAAGCGTTGCTAGAAATCAGTAGGAAGCCTGAGTTGATTTAGTGGTATATGGTTAAATGGTGAGAAGTTGAAAGTCTGCTTTGTGGATTTCAGTACAAACAGCTCGATAAATAATTATCCTGCAGAAAAGTGGCATGTGTACAATGTGTAAACTTGGAAGTCTGCAAGTTTTGCCTAGTTTCTGGAGTTCTGCTAACCTGTGCTAGGTGATGGTCAGCATGGCTTCCCGTCTGTGGAGTGAAAGCTACATATGCAGCTGGTTGTTACTTGTAAACTCAGTGTCCAGTTGGAAATCATCAAAATTGGGATGTGCTTTTCACTTTGGGTTTTTTGTCTTCTGCTTGTTTTATTAATTTTGGTGTCTTAAATTCTGTGAGGTTTAGTGTCACTTCTCTGTCGTTGCAGTATTCCATACTGGTAGTTTTCATGTGTCTGCCTTGGACTCTTAAGTTGCTTGATTAAGAAGACATCTTATTGAAGAATAATTGAATTTGTTTTGAAGATGTCTAATATCTGCTCTGCCACAGGCAGTGCTGTTTGGAGTCTTATGTCACCTGCAATGATGTCACATGGAAATTAAACTCTTCTGATGGAGTTTTACCTATCCCAAAGCATGAACTTTCCTGACATCTTCTTTACTAGGCTTGATTTAAATGCTTGTTAAACCTTCTGCTCATTTGCATCGGTTCTTTTCACATTTAAATAGTGCCATTTGGGGTTAGAAAACCCTAAAGTCATGCTTTTCAGAAAATACAGCTTCTAGTGAGTCCTGGTCTATCAGTTAAATCCATTTATATCTTTCCCAGAAATGTCAGTCATTAAATGCTATAAAAACTTTTCTGTGTTGATTTGTTAGTTTCGATCTGTCTAAAACCTGATTATTAATTGGTGTAGGATCACTAAAGCTCAAATAAACCAAAAACATACTGGGGTGACAGGTCATTGTTTGAACAACTAATATTTGCAGCAAGGTATATGCAATATTAGGGTTTCCAGTTTGTGGAATGTAAAAACAAACTTCAGTGTTACTTTTTTCTGGGAGTATGCATTATGCACAGCATTGGACTGAAATAATGAGTTTGGTCAACCAGTTTAAGAAACTGGCACAAAATTATTTTCTCATACTATTATTGAGCACAAAGATATAATCTGGCCCATTAGTAACTTTTTTGCAGAGGTTGGACAGCTATGTTTGGTGTGCTTGATGAAGTCTCACCTGTTGCTTTTAATGCAATGTACAGGTCTTGATGTAAGGCTCAGTGCAGTTTGACAGGTGTTAATGTCCTGTTTGGGACTTGTAGATAGGCTGCCTGAAACTAACTGGTGCTTTGTCTGCCTTTGAATATGGAGCTCATGATTCCCTCTGAGAGGCAAGGCAGCTTTCAGTTTTGCAAGTATTCCAGTGTTCAAACCATTATTGCATCACTATGTGGCTCTTTTTGCCTTTTTTTGCTTTTTGCCCTGCATCATCTCTGCTATTGCTTTGGGGAGAGGAAAAAGAGGAAAAGGAATGCTTGTAGTCAAGTGATCCTTTCCACCTTTTGGCCATAAGTCATCCAGTCCTGTGTGTGCATGATTGTTTCTGACTCACAGCTGATGCTCTTTATGGCCCTGTGGATTCTTTGTTGATGCTGTCTAAGCATGTGAAGAGTTTCACATTGATGTTGTCTCCACTGAGTCCCATCCAAACAATGTTACGTGACAGCATAAACCTCACCTTTTGATACTGCTTTTTTCTGGCTGTTTGATGTAGGCCACTCTGGATGTAGTGGCCTAGTGGTTCTTGGCACTGTAAGCAGGCTCAGTCTGTTGCAGCACTGTCTCATCTGGTCTGTGAACCAGGTATTGCTTTCCTCCCATCAGTAGTCAAAGGTCTTAAAACCATTACTCCATGCTTTTGGCTATTATCTAATCTGGGAAGCCTGTTGATTGCAATATTTTGCTGTTGCAATGCTGCCTTATTGCTTCTCTTGTCTGCAAGACACCCTTAATGCTGACTCCATAGTTCTATTCATTTGTAGGTATTTAGGAGATGTCTTTTAGACAAAATGGTGTTTCTTCATATTAGTGCTGTCTGGACAACTCCCTGTTTAGGTGTGCTCTCTACCAGATGTTTGTAACTGGGCAGCCTATATGCTGTCCAGATGGCCTTGGTTGAACTTCAGGTATAAGTTTTCAAGAGCTTAATTCTACTACAGTTTGCCACTAAAGAGGAGGCTATTTTGTGTGTTTGATTTAGCCCTAGTCTAGTAATACAAGCCAGACCTAGGTCACTTTATTCTTCTATTTTGCAAGCAGTGTGGACCATGGACTGTTTTTATTGTCTGTCAAATCTCATCTTTTTCACAGATCTCTTATCAGCAGCTGCCATCAATAATGTGAAAGAACCTGAAGAAAAGCTGCTGATATGATTCATAGTTGGTAAAGCAGCATGTGTTCTCACATAACAAGTGTCTCAATTGAATGAATTTGTTTCCAGCACTTTCTTACTGAGAAGTATTGTTCCCTCATACAGTAGAATACTCACCATGCATTTTCTTTTTTTTTTTTTTTTGGATGCAGTAGGTGTCATCTTATTTGATGCTAAGTTGTAGGTCATATTTTTCTCACATTTGTGTCTACAGATGGGTTGCTGGAGTTCATCTTCTGCAAGTTTTCCATAAATGAAGGGAATTTCTCACAGATATTTTGGTCTACTTGTATCTCAAAGCTACAGATGTCCCATCAATCTGGGTTTCCTCTGCTTTGCTAAACAGTTCCTAGGGCTTGTTCAGGAATTGCTATAGCTGAAGATTTCAAAACTGAACTGTCTCGGTGTTGTCTCCTACTATAGTAATACAATCAGCCACAGCCTTGATGCCAGGAGATAATAATGACTGGTTCTGCAGTCAACATGGATTGGTGGCTTGGGGCCTTTAGGCATTTGCACTCTCAGTATCTGTCTAGAAGGACAACAGAGGCTTGCCAAGCAGTTAGGAAGCTTATTTATTTTGGTGTGCTTGACTCTAGTTGCAGGATGAATGTTCTTGCTCTGTACCAACTGGTAATGAATAGCTTGTTCAGTTTGAGTTGTGCAGAGCACTGCTTCACCTAAGGTTTCTTCATCCTGTGTGGCTATTTGGTGTTCTAATAGCAAGCTGTAAAAACCTTGTGAGCTTTGACAGTTTTCTCAGGAGATTATGAAGGCTCTTGGTCATCTGCTTCATTATGTGTACTGCTTGTGGTGAAAGTTTGCTTCTACCTTATTACCCAAACACACAGATGGAGATATCTGAGCAGTTTCTGTCTGTGGTTAGGAGTCCTCGTTACCTGTCTTTCCTTGCACTTAACTTCCTTAGGTTTGTATCCTATGGATTGCATGTAATAAAATGTCCTGCTACTCAGCAAATGGGCTCTGAAGTCAAATACCAAAACCCAAGTATTTTGTGTCTCTCATTTCTTTCAGATTTCACTGTGATTTTTTTGGATGCAACTAGTATTTATTTGGTCTTCTCTGCTTTAATAGTGCTGCATTTCAACACTTAGTAACTATCTGGTTCCAGATTTCACTCAGCTTCAGCTGGTGGTTCATTTAGTAGTTTAATTGCAAGGTGATAATTGAATAGCAGCTGTCTTCAGTTTCTTCAGTGATGCCTCCCATATTAGTTGGGGTCTCAGGATGTTTTTCAGTGTTTGCCTTTTTCCACTTAGCCTAGCCTGGTGGAAATCAACACTGTAAAATTTTCCCTCTGTGCCCAGCTATCTTTATAGCAGGGTCTCCTGTAAACTGAGCTATTGGTGTCACACAGGTCACTACACTATTGTTGTCAGTGTGTAAGCCTTACTCCATCGTGCTGAAAAGATGCATTTGTAAAAGTGTTCTTTTTGATCAAGTGCTGTGGAGCCTGGAGAAGTGACCATGATTAACCCCAAACTGAGAAGAGTGAAAGAGATGGACTGCAGTGGTTAGAACAGCCCTTCTAGCAGAATGCTTGGCATTTCAGCAGTACAGCTTGGCATGTTGGCATGCTGCCAGCCTTTATTCTGGTGTGGGGTACCCTGTAGGTAAATTGTCATCTAAATATAGGAAGCCTATGTGGCGAGATTTTTTTTTTTTTTCCCTCCCTAAAGGGCTATTTCAGTGCAAAGTAAGCGGAAAACCTTTGTCTTCTATAAGGTTAGTCCATCATAGGTTTTCAGATATTTCCAGTTGTTTAAGCTTTCTTATTGAATACCATCTGGAAGCTTGGTGGAGGACCTTAGGATCAGTCTGTTTGGTCTCTAATCTGTAATGGGATGCATATCATTGAGAAAAGAAGACTAGTTGTGTAGAGGTCATTCCGTAGTATCCACATAAGTTATATTTAGAGCTTGTTTATATCGGATGGGTATAAGAGTAAAGCTACTGTTACAGATTGGTTATTTATTTATAAACCCACAGGGAATGCCAGCTTCCCATATAGAGGCAACCTAGAACTCAGTTCCTAAAAAATACTGTTGTGAAAAAGTTTTCTAGGAAAATAAAAAAATCAGTTGCAATGTGTTCTTGATGATTTTTTTGTTTGTGTTTTTTTGTTGTTTGTTTTTTTTTTTTTTTAGACCAGTGGCCTCACATAAAACTAGTTTTGTGCTTGTCAACTACAAGCATAGTAAGATACTGTAGAGAAATCTCCATCTCCAGGTAGCAGGAGTTTTGCTGGCTCCATCCCTGCATCTCTTTGGTCACTGTTCTTCCCCTCCCCTCAAAAAAGTAATCTAAAATTGCAGTATTTGTGTTCATCCCATCTTGTTTGGTTGTGAGTGAAGAATCTTGGTGGCATACTAAGTGTCACATCCTTGAATAACTTAAATGTTAAGGGCCTTTCATGTGTGTGTGGTTTGCTTTCTGGTTTTGCTTGAGAGAAGCACAATTTCAGAGAAATCTTGAATGGGAAATGCAACTTTTTTTGGCCTCAAAATAACATTGAGTAACTGGGTAATCATACAATCTATTGGGAAGAATTAAGTGTAGCTGTGCTTACTCATTCTGCTTTTAGTTGTGTAGTATTTGTTTTGTAAACATATGTGAGCTCAGTGTTGTGTTTAGTAAGGTTTGGGGTTTTTTTCCTTCTTTCAAGACCTTACACTTTTTTTCATTGCCACACAGAAATATTTCAAGTTTGCTTTGTTTTGACTTGTAGCTGTTGATGTGAATACTGGTTACAGTTGCTTGGTGGCTGCATTTTGGCAATGAATAACTGAAGAAATAACTTGCCTATGAAATCTTTGAAACTTTGAGTTCCCTAATGCAGAACAGTAGCTTTATAAACACAGAAGATGAATCCATAGTGCCAAATGGGGAAAATGTCAGATATTGTGCATATGTCTGTACTTGCTAAGAATGGATCTCTGCCATTGAAACAATTATGAATACTCTAGTAACTTTTCCATGTTCTTCAGTTCTTACAGAAATCACTTTTGGAAGGTGGCAGAATGGCCTTTGTACTCAGTGATACTGCCTGGAGGATAAATTTAATGCCTGTGGACTAACGGCTGCCTTTTTATAAACCAGTGACTTTGAGGTTAATGTTTAAATGTTTAAACGGATTTGGCATATTGCCATTTAAGTAGAACAGCATGTGCTTAACCCTGAGACTTGCACTTCCCTGGGTAGCCAAAAAAAATAAATAAATTGCTCAATAGTGCAGTGATCTGGTAACTTCAAGGACTATAATTTAGGGCTAATCCTGAGCAAGGGTGTCCTAAACAGAGACTGTCAATTTAGTTTTCCAATTTAGTTGAGAGGAAGGGAATTTTTGCAGATGATATCTGAAGTCTTTAGATGGATCAAAGTCCAGTATAAACAAGCTAGTGTTGACTAGTAAAAATAATTCTGTAAAGTACTGATCTGCATTAGAAGCTTGATGAAAACTGAGTGACTTGCTAAATTTGGGTAACTCTTTTTGGTTCTTTGTTTGAGTTGGAACACCAAGGTTAAGGAAAGGTTTGAGCATAAGGCTCAAACATGCGAGTACTTAAGTAGAGATTTATTTATTTGACTTATTACTTGAAATGCAAAAAAATAAAGGAGAAATCCAAGAGCAATTGCATTATTTGGATGTCTAGTGCTCTTTACCTTAATTTGAAGGACTGTGTTGCCTGTGTCTGGGAGAGAAGTGGGAGCTTCAACCCTGGGACTGCATCTCTAATCCTGTTTTATTCTGACTCTAAGCTTACCAAGAGCTCTGGTAAAGCATCTCCCTTGGGAGAACATTTCCCGCCTCTTGTCCCAGATGATGCAAACCCAGGTTTTCTGCCAAGTATCCCAAGTATTTTTGATTCATGGTCAGGTCACATCTGTGCTGCATTGGTCACTGGATGCTCTCTGTAAGCTGAGGGGATGAAGTGGTGTACAAGGCGTGCTGAGATAAACCTTGGCTGAGCAGAGGGAGGCAGTTTTCTGTCCTGATCTTGCTTGGTTGTACAAATCTCCAAGTTAAACAAGTAAGGGTTTTTCAAGATGAGTAGATGTAAAACCCATCACTTAAAACTAACTTCAAGCCTATGAAAAAAAATTTTGTGAGTTTGTAACAACTTCCCAGAATAACAAATTTTATTTATCTCTGATTAAGTTGTATGGTATTTGTATGGCAGCATGGAATAATCTGTGTTAGTTAATTGCTTGAGCTCATGTTTGCATATCCTAAAGAAAGGAATTACTGCAAATGGCTAGCATGTAATTAATACATCACATATTATGCTGTGATTTCTGTGACCTAAGGGAGTGGTGCCTCAGTAAATGGTTACGAAACATGCACAGTGCCAGAAAGCATCCTTCTGTGGGCAGCATGAGTGCTGTACCTCCAAAACTAGTATGAAATGCTCTTCTCTATCATCCATATCAAGACATGGAGACCAAGCTTGCTGAATTAAAATTTATAATTTAATGCATTTGGAGATTTAAATATAAATGAAATAAATCTCTACTTAAATAGGCGTTTTACTTCCTGTTGGCAGACGTGAGGTTGGCTGACCAGCTTCTTCCTTCATATCATCTGTTTGTTGTTCAAATGCAAATGGATTATCAAAATAAAAAAACAGTTTACTTTTGAGTGCTTTATAGATAGGCAATAACATTATAATCTGTTTCATCTGAGAAGTATGACAGTTAATACTTAAAAAACTTAGAAAACTTTTAGTAGGAGCTTTTCTATACCTTTCTTTTAGAGTAAAATTTTAAAATTGTACCTCTGAAGGAAAAGGTCCTTTTACAACCCTTGTGTGTTAAGAAAAAGGTGTATTCAGACTGTCAGCTCAGCACTCAGAAGCTTACAGTGATCTTTGACCAGTGCTGCTGTATATAGTCCACTTGCTCTGGAAGCACTGCCCAGGATCCTTAGGCAAGGGAAGGGACTCTAACAGTCCAAGTGGTAGGCAAATAAATTGAAAAATCTGTCCAAGAAAGTACAAGAGTTTAGTCAGTTGATTAAAATATGAATGGACGGGTCAAACAGTAGATAAATTTGGATATACATGGTTCTGAAGGGGAGAGGAAGAGGGATGGAGAGGAGTTAGTAACCACTTTTTTGCGTGGAGGTTTTGAGGTTTTGTTAAGGGCGAAGTGGGGAGTACTAAAGGACATTTAACAATGACAATAAAGGACATTTAATTTTTGACAATAAACCTCTATCCACATCTCGGTGCTTAGGTGAGTGGTACCTCAAAGAATAGCTTTTCAGAAATCTGTAATATCATAACCAAGTCCTAGCAACTTCAGGTAGTGACCCAGGAAGGTCAGGTAATGGTGAGGTGATGGCAGACTCAGCACAGCAGGGGAAGGATGGCCTGGATGTGCAGGCTTCAGCTGCTCAGGATTTTATTTTGGGGGTGCTGTGTTTAACATATTGTGGTCTGTTCTGTGTGCTAGCTAAGCTGTAGCAGGATTTCCCACCGAATGAAAATGGGAGTGGAGAAGTAGTGCCAGAGGGGAGTTTTTTCAAAGTGGGTATCCTCCTGGTCAATGGATACATACTTAATTCTTTAGTTCCTTCAGATGTTGTTGTTGGTTTTTTTGCTTTTTTGTTTTTGTTTGTTTGTTGCTGTTTTTTTTAGGCTGATTTGTTTTGTGGATGTTGTTTTTGGTTGTGGGTTAGGTTTTGTTTTTTTTTTTTTTAATTGTTTTGTTAGGGGTTTTTGTTTTGTTTTCCCTCTGGGGGATAACTACCTGCAGACAGCTATTCCTGTTCTGCAGGGAATCAGTGCTCTCCTTTTCTGTTAAGTTTCTGGTGCAGTGTATTTCAGAGTAAACACAATGACCCGAGAGCCTGATTTGAGGCTTTGAGATAGGGTCTCAATGACAGGCTGCGTAGTACCAGTGTCTCTGTTCTTTATTCATCTTCTTCTTTCACTGGTAACTCAATGGAGCTGTAGTATTCTGTGTTAGGTGGAGTTTGAAGCCTCTTTTCACCCAGATTACATTTTTGAGAGAGCCTTGCAGAAGTTATTTGCTGTGTTAGTTCACTTAATACCTTAGGTCTCTAACTTCCTTTTCAGAAGTATTAAAAGTGTTTTTAAAATTTCTTTTATCTTGGGGACTTCTAAGAGACTTCATGTTGATTTCTTATAGATTGGAAATCTAGTCATTCAACTGAATAAATCAAATGAACATAGATTTCTTGTTCAGAAAAATTGTTGTTAATTCAACTCTCTGTACCCGAAGCCAGTAGTTTGTATGTGTTTAAAACATTTAGTGAGCACGTGCTGCTCAAATATCTTAATTTAAATTATGAATATGTTACAGTAGAGCTTAATATAGCTGTCATAATTTCAAATTTAAATTGCCTCCATTAAAATGTATTTGTTTATTTTTATAGCAGTTCTTTTATACCCTGGGGAAAGAAATACTTTCAGAGGGTGAATGTTACTTTAAAACTGTTTTACATAGCTAGTGTCTCTACTAGCTTTTTTTGTTTGGATGGTTTTTTTGGTTTTTTGGTTTTTTTGTTGTTTTTTTTCTGCCATGCTGGATTAATTGACAAAGCTACTGTAAACAGTGCAGCAGTGAATTATCTCTTATGTGGTAGTTATTATGAGTAAAGGAAGGTCCTCAGTTCATCTTTTTGAAAGAACTATATTTGTCTTTCCTTGTCTGTAGCAGTCAGGAGTATGAAACTGGCTTGTGTCACTTTAAAAAGGTGAGGGAGAACTGTTAGTTCTGTAGGGCAAAAATGAATAATGGTTTGACATGTTGCAATATTACTTTTATAAACAACTGTTCTTTCCTCAAGCTATCTGAAGGGAAGATTAAATTTGTCCAAGCTGCTCTGCAGACTTTTTAATATAAAATTGTCTTCTAGGGTAGCAGTTTGTTGTAATTGTGGGGCCAGGGGAGGGGTAGGGAACCACCTGCATGTCTGTATGGGTTTCTCTTTGTGACTTGGGGTGCAAGGGCAGCATTTTCCCAATCCAGTGCCTGTGTACTTGGAGCTCTGAACATCCAGCTCCTAATGGAGCCCTGTGCTGGCAGCATGGGTGTCAGTGTGCAAAAACTCCTGGGTGCTGTAGCTGCTGTGAAGTAAGTTTACAGCCTGGCTCTATATTTGAATTGTGGTAGCCCACAGCCTTATGAAATTACAGTTTGTGGTTTTTTAGTCTTATGAATCCCTCAGTAACAGAAAGGGGAGTTGGACAAGTCCAGCCTCTCACTCCAGACCTGGTCAGGCAATCCAGTTGCTCACTTTGTTGAACAGAGCTCGTCTCTCACTGTAAACAAGGTTTGAAGTATCGCAGAAAATATGGCTTTGCAAGTATCATCTGTCAAATCTGCACAGTCCTTGTCAGACCTGCTCTTGAGGATGTGTTGCTAGAACACGGGCAGCTTTTGATTTGGTGCTGGCAGAGAGTCCAAGAAATTTTTCAGCCTGAGCATTTTATTGCTGCATGGCTGAACTGATCTTTGAAAGCTGAAATCTGGTGAGAAGACTCTGTACAGTCTGCTGCCTGTTTTTGTTTTTTTCTCCTTAATACTTGTGCTCTGATGTATGAGGAAGGCTTTGACTAATCTAACACTACCTCAACTTCTCTCTTTTAAAAGGCTTCTGCTTTGGCTATGGCAAGTAGTTTGTGGTGTGTCTTTCTTTCCCCCATGCCCTAGTCTGAGGTATTACTGCATTCCAAATAACTCTCCAAATGTATTGCTGGAAGTTGTTTATTCCATAAATACAATGCATACTCTTACATGTGGCTCTTACAGGTCTTTCTGTGCTATTTAAAGGATAATAAGATTACTTTCTGAAGCCATGCGCCTAAATATAATCCAGAGTAAACCTTTTAGTTGCCAAAATGACATAGGAGCTGATAATTTTTGTGAGGGAGGTTTGGTAGCTTCATGAAATGATGGCTGTGTAATGTCACTGATTTAATATTCTCTGGTGTTTTAAATTTAACAGCTAAAACAGAAGTATTAATGGCTTCCACAGTTAATGCTAAAACCATGCCAGGCTGGGAGAGAAATGCCAAGAAAACCCCACCCTGCAAGTAGTTTCCATATGTTGCTGACACACTGTTTCCTGGAAGGCTGGTTGATTTGTTGGCAAAACTGGTATAATATGCCATTTTCTATTTAATGAAATAAAATTATCTGCAGATCGAATTGCAGTTCTTAAAATGGAGAGTTGGAGATGATAAAAGGCCTCTACTTAGTGGTGCTTTTTTTGCATTCCCAGTATTTGAGGTGATCTTGTGATCTTTGTATGCTAAGGCATTGCTTTTTCATCTGTTGCAATCTTTAGCTAAGCTACTACAACAGGAGCTACTGGTATTTGACTTCTAAAAAAAAAAAAAAAATAATCAAATACTTAAAGGTTGTAAAGGAAATCTAGTTTGTTTCCCCTTTTGAGAGGGGAATGGAAAAAAAGGGGAAATGTAATATTCCAAAAAGTATTTAAACCACACAGTTACCGACTCAATTTTATTGTCAAATTGTAATAAATTATCTAAGAGCTGAACTTTTAGGCAGAACTAAGCTACAAGCAAACATCCAGTGCTCAAAGCATAGAGCTCAACATCAGGACAGTAAATTGTTGATTGTTTAAAAAGCCCCAGCTCAAGTGATGGTGAGCTGTGCCTCTCTCTTGGTACCATACTTCCTTGGTGAATCAGGGGGTTTGGGTCAAGAAGACAGGTAGCCATGGCTTCACCTGAGCTTTCAGCTCAACTGCTCAGACCTGTGTAAGGAGCTCTCTGTTAGATAAGTGTAGCAATTAGTTCTAAAGAAATCCCAAAATAGCTTTTGAAGGATTGTAATACAACAGTAGTATCTTAAATTTATTATTCTCCTTATTAGATTATCTAACAGCCTTTTCAGAGTAATATTTATTGTCAGTGTCCCCCCATTACAACTCTGAAATGGCAGAGGAGGAAGGCAGAAATTAGATTGAGTTTCATGCCTGTATTTCTGTGCCTCATTTTCACTTCTGGCTTTCCGCTACCATAGAGCAGGACTGATAACAATGCTTTTCCCAAAAAACTTAAGAGTTCTCTTAAAAGAATATCCTTATCTTACTCCCACTGCAAGGTGAAAAGTGCATGTAAGGAATAGTGTCTGATAGTTTCCACTCCAAATATTTAAGTCTGTGGCTGGTGTCAGGTGTCCTGCACAGCCGGACAGTGTTAACCCATAGCACAGTGGGCTGTCTCCTCCAAACAGGTCTGCAAAAGTGCATTAAGCTGAATCTGCTTAAAGGTTTAACCAAACAAGAACAGTGAAACTGCTGTGGGCTCAGATCAGCACCCCTCTCTCTATTTGATCACAGGTCTGCTTTTCAAACTGAAAAGGGAAAAGCGTTGTCACAGCTGGCTCAATGTGCTGCTCTTCAGTACTCTGCAAAACTTGTCCTTTCCTCAACAGATGGGGTGAAGAAGTATGGACTTCACAGACAGCATGGGAAACACTAACTTAATTTCTCTTACTGTGATCTGACCAGAGCATGGGATCTGAAGTGATCACATAGTACTGATTGCTGCTCAGAAATGGGTTGTCATCCTTGGGGGTTAAAAAAGGAGCAATCGGATGGTCCTTGCACATCTTGTACTGTTTTGATCATCCCACTGTCTGTGACAGTACATTGAGGTGCTTGAAAAGCAAATGTGCTCACCTGTGGATTGCAGTTGAGGTGTCCTGACTTTGAGCTTTCAGCTGGCTCTCTGCTTTACCAATGAAGCTTTACTTGGGGAAAATAGATAATTTGCATTTTGCATAGTACAGCATTTTTTTCAATAAAGGAAATCACTGTTGCCACTCAAGTACTTAACCAGCATTTGAAAATCTGCAAGCACCTTCTGTCAGGAGAAGGAGCTAGTGACTGGTATTTCTCTGTATATATTCTTTCTAAGTAAGTGTGACAGCACTGACATCTTGTTTGTTTCTGAGTATGGTAGGTATTAAGCAGACAGTGGTCTTGTGACTCTCTCACCTCATATGTGTTTTTTTTTTTCTAGTCAGCATTCTAAAAGTCATCTTTGCTGTCTGCACCTTTGCAGACTGTTACTTAGGCACCCTTTTTTAAGAAGGAGCTTAACTTTTTTTCTGTGACTTTAACTTTGGTAAGGCAGTAACCAACAATTAGACAGAATAAACTAACAAGCTGGATTGGGAAAAAAAAACAAAAAACAAACAAAAAACCCACAAACAAACATTTTAGCTCCTATCCAAACGTCCTTATCTTTCTAAAGAAGTGTGTGAACTTGGAGTTTATTCTTGTGAGGAAGAGGTGTGGCAGCCTGCATTCAGACCAGTCTGGTTTTGGGGTGTCCACCCCTATCCTGATGCTAATAGAGAACGTGTGTTCATTGTTAATGTTTGGGTGATCAGCTCTGGTTGCAGTTCTCTCTTTAGCTGTTAGAAACTGCTGAGTTGGTTACTCTTGTGCTGGAGGAGCTGTCAGTTTTTGTGAACCTTTTCTGGCTGTGGGTATTTTAGCAGAGAGGTGGGATGGCAGGGCAGGGCTGTCAAACTCTTGTGGCTCATGTAACATGAGATATGTGAAACCTGGCAGCCTCAGTTCGAGAGAGGTCTGGTGTTGAGACCACAGGAATGTCCTCTTGGTATTTGGTTTCCTTTCCCATACTGAATATTTTGAATGTATTGACCTTCTGGGTATGTGCAAGATGAATCTGTCCAGGCCATGGGCTGAGTCTATGCAAATGTGGACTTTTGTTCAGTGAGATGTTGGTGCTCTGATTTCGGTGAGCACAACCTGACTTTGACTTTGTTGTTACATTGCCAGAATCAGAACAGAAGTGATTCTTCTGTGGTTGGTTTGGAATCCAAATTATTCACTGATCTAACTGTTAATTTGTGTGCATATTTTATGTTGGATGCTTAATCTAACAGGAATCTTGGTAAACATATTTGGTGTTACTTGAAGAACTAGTACTTTATGGTTTTGTCCTAGACCTGGCTGGTTTTTTTTTTCCTTGTAGAATTTAAATGAATTACCATTTATATCAAAGAATAAGACAGATAAGTATCTGATTCATCAAGTTATCCTAACAGTAAGCTCCAGTGTGCTGTTGCACTAAAATTGTGGCTATGATAAGACTCGTGATTGCCTTGTCAAAGAGCTTCTAAAATTTGTTTTTCCATTGTGTGGTCTTATGCACAAACATGAGGTACTTGACATGTAAATAAGTCTGAATTCTGAGGTTTCTTGCATTTTATTTCTGCATGTGGAAGCTAATGCTGAGCAGGCTTGTTGAAGTGGGCACAGTACCATAGGTGTGCATGCTGTGTGCTGTCCATTCTGTGCAAAATAACTGAGCCATGCTGTAGTGTGATACATGGAGATGGAAAAAGTGGCTACTGAGCTGTTGCTCTGAATTTAGAGTTGAAAAGGGAAATGGACTGATGGCAGCAGTGGTTACTGTATCAGTAGATGACTCTGCTGAAACCAAAGCTTACTCTCCAGTTTGCTGGTATGTGAAAGTCACTTTATTTTCAAGGTGTAAGGCTCTTTCAGTGGAGTCTCTAGAAATCTTCCAAATATACTGGAGATAAGGACTTTGGGTTGGTATCCTGAATGCTGGTTCTCTGCTATAGTGCATTCTTGGCTTGGGTTTGGTGTGTGTTACCACCTGATCTCCTTATAGTACATGGAATTACAGGTTTGTTTACCTAAAGTAATTTTTAGGAACAAGTGTAATTTTGTCTTCAGAACTTATATTTGCTAATTGCCAAATTTTAATTTTAAATGTGGAAAGGAATAATTGAAACCCCCAAATTCTCAATCACACAGTAGGGAGAAACACAAACCAGAGATTCTGTGCAACTACTGAGACAGAGATAGGTGATAAATTGGTAGGACCTAAAACCTGTAGAAACTGTGAGCTTTAGCAGGCAGTTACACCTTGGTTGTTATGCCTTGGGCAAGGAGAGGAAGATAGCATCAAACAATTAATGAAAAAATTCAGGAGATTTTAGTACAGTTTAATATTATGCAAATAGTTATGATGTTTCACATCTTCTCTTGTCTAATACAGTGATTTGTGAAGAAAGTGATCAGAGCACTCAGTCTAATAACTTTTATTGATATGGACCAAACGCTTGATTGTCTGACACATGACTTGATTTTCTTGCAGGGATAAGCATGCCCCAGTAAATAAGCTGTTTACTGGTATGTGACCAACTGAGAATATACATTCTTTTTCTCTTTAAGATAAAGAACAGACCACCTCCAGATTTTTTATTTATTAAAATACCCTTATCAGTGTCAGAAATTAAGTGCCCTAGCTACCAGCTGGTATATCATGTGGCAGAGCAGAACTAATTGGAGCCCTTCATGCTTGTAGACAAGCTGAACCTTGGTCTTTTGTGTGAGACTTGTCCCAGTCACTAGGATTATGTATTTTCCTGCCAGAAGTTTAGTGACTTTTCCTCCTATTACTCAGCACTGAGTGTGTGCCTGTGGTTTGGGTTATTTGTATTATCTTGTCACTTTTGGGGGAGGTGGTTGTGGGTGGGTTTTTTATTCTCCCTCCCTTTGCCTAGGCAACCCTTCTCAGTTCAGGCTGATCTAGCAATTTGGGATTTCATGTACCAGAGAACTTGTATTGACAAACTGCATTTAGAGTCCTGATTGAGCAGAGCATGAGGATCCTTGTTTGTACACCGAATGGTGGATTTTTAGATGGAAATCTAAAAACTTTGTCATTGTTAGCATGCTATGGTATTCAGTTGTGCAAGTTCAGTTAGCTTTTGTTAGGTCCCTAAGCAACTTCTTTTTTGTTTGTTTTTCAACATACTTTCTCATTCACAAAATAAATAAATTAAAAACCCCCCACAAACAAGAAACCCCAAAACAACTTATGCTATGTGTAGCCCAAGTACCTATCCGTACATTAGAATTTTTTGCTTCTTTAACTGAAACACAGTAGGCAGAATTGCTTTTCCATGTCCTAAACTAGCACCAAGTGTATGAAGATACTCAAGTAGTCTTATTTATGTTAGCCCTGTGCAGGAGTTTTCCACCTAAGCTGCAGAGTGGTGAGATAGTTGCTGTATGAAATAATGGTGTTTCTGATTAACTTCTGATACTTATGAGTTTTATAAACTCATTTAACTTGAATCTTTTTATAGTTTATCCGTGTGCAGAATCTGTAGCAGTTGCAATAATTTTTGTCCACCACCATGTTTTTTTTAAATGCTAGTAGTGGCAAGCCCCTCTTTCTGTGTATTCTTCGTTATTTTCTGCTGCAGATTTGCATGTCTTAAGTGTGGCTTAGCTCAAGAATTAGAATTTTTTAGATTCCTGCTAACAAACTGAGTGTCTGGCTGTAGAGTGATCAAAGTTAACAGATTAGTCCAGTGTTCTCTAACTCATCATGCTTTTACCCCTGCTTTTATGTAATTCAGGCTTTACTGTGTTAGGCTTAGAAAGTTGGTGAAGTCAGAGCCTAAAGGGTTAAATGCAAGGTGAACTGTAATATAGATGTGGGTATACATGGTGCCAAGTCCTAGAGACTCCAGAGACCCAGTCCATGTGTATGAGTGAATCTCGTACCTCATGATCATCTGACTAAGGGCACTGTATAATTAGTGTTCCTTGCAAATAAGACCAAGATGGTTCTCTCAAAAACACAGCCAAAGGAGAAGCCTGTTAATTGTGTAGCTCCTGTTGTTAGTTATTCAGGGGTTATGATACAGTTTATTATAAAATCAGGTGCTGATTTTTCACTTTGTAGCACAAAGACAGTTTGCCAGTGTGCAGTGTCCTCTAGCTGAGCACATCTCTTGTCCCAAGGGGAAGCTCTAATAGGAGCTGAAGCTCACTTGGGAACATCAGATGTGGATGTGGCACAAAGTGTCTAATGATTCTGTCACTACTCCTTGTGTTGATTTTGGTCAATCTGGAATAGAAGTCAAAGGTGATGTTCCTCTGTAAGGTATAGCTTTCTGAGGTGTCTTCAAAGACATGGTGATATATATCTATATCTAATCTATATCTATATATTTATCTGCTCTACTCTCGTGGGGAGCTACCAAGTCATCTAAATAGTTGAACACGGAGACCTGTTTGAGAGGCTAGCACTTGAAGATAAAACACTTTTCAGCTCTCAAGTTAGGTCTCTGGTGTTGGGCTTTGACTAAACTGTAAAACAAAACATATCAGCAGCATTTGGATTTAGAGAATCATGGAATCATTTTGTTTCCCAAAGACCTCGCTACTGTGTCTGGTGCTAAACCATGTCCCTAAGCAGCATATCAGCACATCTACTTGTCTTTTAAACACCTCCAGAGATGGTCATTGAAGCAGCTCCCTGGGCAGCCTGTTCAGGGCCTATCAAATCTTTCAGTGATGCATTTTCTTCTAATATCCAATCTAAAAACTTCCCTGGGTTGTAACTTGAGGATGCTTCCTCTTGTTACTTGGGAGGAGACCAACCCCCACCTTGCTACAAGTTCTCAGGTAGTTGCAGTTTCCCCTCAGCCTCCTTTTCTCCAGGTTAAATGACCCCAGTTCCCTCAGACACTTCTGGTAAGATTTGTGCTTCTAGATCCTTTGCATCTTAATTATCCTTCTTTGGACACACTCAAGCACTTCAATGTCTGTCTTGTGGAGGGGGACCAAAATGAACACAATTCTGGAGGTGCAGCCCCACCAGTGCCAAGTACAGGGGGACAATTGCTTCCCTAGTCCTCCTGGCCACATTTTTTCTGATACAAGCCTTTCTGATGTTGTTGGCCTTCTTGGCCACCTGGGCACACTGCTGGCTGTTGATCAACACCCCAAGATCTTTCTCTGCTGGGCAGCTTTCCAGCTGCTCTTCTTCCAAGGGTTATGACTCCAGTGCAGGACCAGGCACTTGGCTTTGTTGAACCTTAAAGCATGGCCTTGGTTATGGATCCCAGCCAGTCCAGGTCCCTCTGTAGATCCTGTCTTTCCTCCAGCCGATCCTGCCTGACTTGGTGTGGTCTGCCAATTTACCGAGTGTGCACTTGATCCCCTCGTGCATATCATTGATAAAGATATTAAACAGAAGCCTGTTTAAACACTGAGCCCTGGGGAACACCACTTGTGACCAGCTGCCAACTGGATTTAACTCCCATCACCACAACTCTTTGGGCCTGACCTTTTAGCCAAGGTTTTACCCAGTAAAGTGTATGCTTGTCCAAGCCATGAGAGACAATTCAGCATTCAAAGTCTTTACTAAGGTCCAGGTAGATGATATCCACAGCCTTTCCTTCATCCACTGAGTGGGTCACCTTGTCATAGAAGGAGGTTAGGTTTGTTAAGCAGGACCTGCCTTTCACAAACCTGTGCTGACTGGGCCTGATCACCTGGTGGTCCTGTATGTGCTGCATAATGGCACTCAAGATTATCTGCTCCATAACCTTCTGTGGCATGAGGTCAGACGGACAGTCATTTAGTTCTTTGGATCCTCCTCCTGGCCCTTGTAGGTGGGCATTGCATTTGTCAAACTCCGGGCAACTGGAACCTTCCTGGTTAGCCAGGACTGATGGTAAGTGCTGAAAAGTGGCTTGGTGAGCAGTTCCATCAGCTCCTTCAGTACCCTTTGGGTGTATCCTGCCTGTGTAAGTGTAAATGGTGCAGCAGGTTGCTAACCGTCTCTTCCTGGATTAAGGGGTCTTCGTTATGCTCCCTGTCCCTATCTTCCATCTCAGCAGGCTGGTTACCCAGTGAACAACTAAAGACTTCAGTTTTAAAGTTCTAAAGACTGCAGCAATAGAGGCATAAAGTACCTCAGCCTTTACCTCATCCTCAATCATTGTGTTTCCCCCTGCATCCAACTAAGGATGGAGATTCTCCCTAGTCCTCCTGTTGCTAATATATTTGTAGAAGCATTTCTTTAACAGCTGAAAATAGAGTAATTTCTGGTTGGGCTTTGGCCCTTCTTGTCTCCCTGCATAGCCTCACAGCATCTTTGTAGTTAACCTGAATGGCCTGCCTCTTTCCAACAGCAATAAACTCTCCCTTTTCCCTGAACTGCAGACAGATCTCCATTCAGCCAGGCTGGCCTTTTCCACAGCCTTGTCTTTTGGCACAGGAGGATGCCCTGACCCCGTGCTTTTAAACTTTCTTCTTGAGGAACATCCACCCTTCCTGGACTCCTTTGCCCTTCAGGACTCTAAATTTTAAGTAACTGTATTCAAGGACAAGTGTTAAAATAATCAATTTGCACCAATTGCATCTTAAGAAATTTATGATTCTTTGCCAGACTACAGCATTCGTAATCAGTTTGGGAGGGACTGAGAGTACAGTTTCTAGAGAGGATTTTCTAGTCCCACTGTTGGCCTGTGGATGCAGAACCCTTTGAGTACTTTCAGGACTCAAGTAGGGGCCCTTCCCAAGAGCTCAGGGAGATCTGCAGAGAGCCAGGTGTCAGCCTGAATGTCTGCATCCTCTCCAGATCACCTGGGTGAGACCAATAACCTTGCCCTGGCAGCCCTTCAAGCAATGTGTGCCCAGCTGCCCCTTCTCTCCAGTCCTTCCCTCACCAAGTCCTGATGGAAACTCAGCCCTGGTGGGGCTGCAGGCAGGCAGCCTGTCAGCAGCTGTGTCAAGTGGCATGGGGAGCTTGTGCTTTCCAGAGAGCACCAACAGTACCTGGCTACCTAACAGTGTTGCATAAATCAAGATATTTTCTCTGAACAGCTCTGTCATGTTGTCTGTCTTGTTCTTTTCATTTGTCTGCTTCAGATGTGCAGTGCCATGTTTAGCTTTGTAGAGCTAGACCCTCTTGGAATCAGAGGCTTGTATTCAGAGTCTAAAGTACAATGAAAAAATTCAAAAAGCATAAAATATAATACATTTGGTAGAATGGTTGTGAATACCCCAGCTGCTCCAGATGCCAGTTATGTGACATCAGGTGAAATATGGGTGAAACCGATTCAGCAATACTTATTAAAAATCTTGACCAACCCGTGCACCACCTTTAGGGCTTCTGATCACTGGGTTGGAGTGGTTTCCTATTTGTCTACCAAAATATTTTCTGTAATCAGTCTGTTGCAGTCTTACTAGATTTTATTTGCTACACATAATCAGTAGCCTTGAATATTTTTTAGGGTGCAGTAATAGCTTTTCTTTAATTGGCAAGTACAGCATTTTCAGAACTAAATTCTGTGGTGATGCTGTTGTGCAAAAGTACAGTCCTAACTTAATGGTGTAATTTCTTGTAGAGTAAGTGAAAACTGTTTTTGACTGGCTATAGACTTTTCTGAATGAATGACCACTTCTGGATAGCAGGCATCTTTGAGTATGCAAAAAACTGCAAGCTGATTAAACTTTTGACCTGATTAAACTGAAAAATCCTAAGCATCTTGATTAATTCTTCAATTTGTACAGCAAAAGGATATCATGCAAAGATGCTGCTTTTTTTGCTTAATAGAGACTGTTGATCTGCTTTTTCAGATAAATTAATCAGGTTGTAGATTTGTTACAGAGAATAATCTACTAGAGCTATATAATACTGCTATACTTACTGTATCTTTCTTCACTACAGCTTGTGTTGGAACGTACTGCAAATGCTCTGCAAACTAGTTCATATTATATGTCAGTGTTAAATATAGCCACTCAATGAACAACCTCACGTTTTAGGTGAAGATCAGAAAGGACATGCAATGCACAGAAACAAATGAGTCTTTCTGTGTCCATAACTATCTGACTCCATCAGCACAGGCAGTGTATGAGCCACAGTACTGCTCATGTCAGCTGCATGTTGTGTAGCACTCACACAAGAGCTGGAGGCACAGATGCTTCCATAAAATAGTTCAGGAACATGAAAAGCTTCAGTTCAGCACATAGCCTGAAGCAGGCTGTGTACGCTGCCCAGCACATTGTGGTGTGTTTGCTTGGCATTAAAACTTCATTGTAAATGCAAATATTTAATGCATGAATTAAGTGGTAATGGTTAAAGCTATTTCTACTCTAACTTGCTGAACAAATAACTAAGTTGTGGCTCATTGTTAGGAAATGAGAACTATTATTTTTTTCCCAGGGTTATGACTGGCATTTTAGGCACCAGCTTTTCAGCATGGGGCTTCTCCTGCAGAGTTTCTGCTGGTTGTGTACTTTTTTGTGAAAGCCTTGTACTTGTCAGTCAAGACAAGATTAGCAGCAGACAAAAAGTCTTTTCTTAATGTAATGTCTGTAGACCTAAGCATCAGAGGGGATATTTTGAATCAAAGTTGAAAAAAAACCTAACTCGCTCAACCCACACAAAAACCCAACAGCAGCAAACCTTCCCCTCCCCTAATTGTATAGAGAATTCAAGGTGTAATGGCTTTTCTGTTTTGCTTCTCCTACTTCTGTACTAGATTTGAATTCAGCTAGGATGAGAAGTGAGTGGATTAAGCAATATTGAACAAGTTAAGAGGATTTATAGCCCTGCTAGAGAGGAGAAACTAGTAATGGAGAGTAGAAAGATTGCTGAGAGCGCTAACCAGTTATTTCAGAACTGGTCAGCCCAACTTCTGCTTTAAGTGCTTCCAGTTTTTTCAAAGGAAGATAGACAGTAAGGATGCTGATAGATGAAATGTCTATAAAAATGAGGGTGATAAATAATGTATGATATCTGAAGACTATCTTGAAACTTGAGCACATTCTTGAACCTTACTTGCTTAACTTAAAGGTTTCACTTATTTGCTGTTAGTGAGTATCCGGGCAGACCTAGCATGAACTCACAAAGCATTTTTGTTCTTTGTAATCTATTACCACCTTTCTTCCTGCACTGATAATATTTCAACCTTAGAGGGAAACTTCCTGTGAATAATCCTGGCTCACTGTTTTGTAACTTGAAGATACTAAAATCTACATATGTACCCATTAAATGGTAACAATGGACAGAATCTGTTTATCTGCATTACAGGAAACAGAAGGTGAGCAGTATTTGTAACCCCTGTCCAGTCAAAAAACTCAAATTAGGCTTGTTGGACATAAAGCTCTGACAGTCTCAGTTTTGTTTGTGCTTTGCTGTTCAATCAAGTCTTTCAAAAAGAAGGACTTGAACCTTGACCTTCCAAGGCAGTATCATAATAACTGTGCTACTGTTTGGGATTTTGTTTTGTTTGGATTTTTCCGAGTTCCAGCTCCTTACTTTTTTTTGGCCTGAAAGTAAATCCTTCCTTATACAAGAACATATGCTGCTGATAAAAAATTCAGTTTTAAAACCAAACAGTACCAAAAATAAAAACCCAAACAACAAACCCCAAAGCATCTTCCTGAATAGTTGATGAGAAACTTAACCAAGAAGTAGTCACAATGTCATTCTTAAAACTTCTTGAGTAGCAGACTGAATACTGATTTTGTGGCAGACCATGCACAGCTTTTGTTTATGATGGCAATGGATAAATGGGAGGTGACCAACTGTATAACTGACCACATGTGCAGTTGTGTACTGCACTATACTATGCATATGCAAACCTTATGAGTGTTCTGTGCCACTTTTAGCAATGAATGCTGTTTTAATCAGAATCTCAATCATAGCTTCATTAAGTCATGAGAATGGAGAGTACTGAAATATCCTAGCAAGAGGCTTGGTTCTGATCTCTGTGTTGGAATAGTTTGCTTTGATTTTGTTTGAGCATTCACTTAATCTCAAATGAGAGCATACACTTGCTTTTTTTCCTGCCTTTATAGCTAGTAATTGTTAGTGACTTGTGTATGCTTATCTGCTCTGTTGCTTCTGTGAGTCTCATCTTGCTGCTGACTAGAGAACAGAGTGGAGGAAAGTCAGGTGCATTTGTGGAACTTGCTGGTCTAAGGGGTTGTACCTCCAGGTCCACAAACTACTATGGGTCACTTCTAGGCACTGTTTTAAAGTATATTGGCTATCTAAGGATGTATTTAGTTTACTTTTAGAAAAGTCATGTGCCAGTCTCCCCCTGCTGCATGAAGAGTTATCCTGGAGCTTACCCTACAATAAAAATCAGAAGTTGACATTCATTAAAGGAGGAAAAATCTTGTTGTCAAGACACTGTATAAATCCACTGGAATGTTTGAGTTTATTATGTGCATAAAAATAATAGACTGAACTTGAAGATGGGGACAGCTGCCTAACGTCCTTGAAGACTGGCCAACAAAGATAGCCAGAGTTTATGAATAATCAAATAGATGGGGACTCCTCATCTTAAAACAATTACTGTGAGCTAGGAAAAGAAAGGTCTGAAAGCAGTTGAATCATTCCATTCAACCAATGCCCTGAGGACTGAGTTTGGGGAAAGTGCTATAGCATTGCTGTCTCTGTTACACAGCCACTTAGTCACTAGCAGGAAGAAAGATGTACCTGTTGGCACATGTAGCCATGTGTGTTGGAGTAGTCTGATGATGCAGTCTCATAGTTTGAACCTATTGGAATTAGGAATCTCTCACACAGCTTTAGCATGTCTGATTTCTGCAGTTGTGTGCTCAATTGCTTGTCTGCTTGGTTTCTTCCATACCTTACTGCCAAGATTAGATGGTCTAAAATTCGTGTTCCTTGGTTACTATAACTTAAGTTACACTGGTACTTCAGTCTTGAAGCAGGCTGGCAAATGGCCAAGTGGGAGGCACAACCTGATCTGCATGTCTGTGACATGATACTCCTGCTAGCCATACATGCCTTCTTGATTACTTAAAAGCATAACATGCACGTTATTTCTGATTACTATAGTGAGTATCTCACCTTTTTTTTTTTTTTTTTAATTATTATTATAACTTTTAATGATGTTAGAATGGCTTTGAATAAAGCATACAGATGTCACTTAGCTGCCCTGGGGAGTTTTATTGTTTTTACAAACACAGCACCTTCACAATGCCAGTATTGATGACACTGTGTTCTTAAGCAGACAATGCCATAAGCATATGAGCACTTCATGGAAATCACTTCTGAGAGTACTTTGCACTTGTTATGTTGTACATGGTTGAGTGAAGTAGTTTTAAGAGCTTAACCCATTCTTTTAATAGTTTGAATTAGCATGGTAACAGGTTAGTTCATATCAGGATGCAACATCACTGAGGCTGCACAGGGAGCTCTGAAATGGTGATTCTGTGCAAATGCAGTGTTACCTGAACTTGTGTTTCTTCCCAGGGATTTCTGATGGAATGTGTGTGAGCAACGTTGGGCAGAGCATGTTGGGAGCAATTTCTGGTCACTGCAGATGGTTCAATAGGCTGTCTTCTGGATGCTTCCATCTCTGCCTTCAGGTGTACATGTTGAAAAAGCCGGACGTGTGGAATGTGTTGTGTTCAGAATATAGACAACTATTGCTTGAAGTGTAATGCCTTGACATATGAAGCCCCCAAAACGGTTTCTGACTTCAGTGACACTGGTAATTGCAACTGTGCAACAGAGTCTTCTGAAACACAGACACTGAAGGTGCATTTTGTTAAGTATCAAAGCACATTCAGTTGAGCAGAGCTTTTTTGGTCTGCCTTCCCGCATGCCTGGGCACACCCTCTCTTTTCAGGTGGCTTTTTCCCTTCATACAGATGTAAAAATATAACTGACTGGGTTGAGTAAATGCCTTGTGATTGTGTGGATGAAAGAACTGGGTTCCAGGTGGAGCACTAGGTGTAAATTATTACTGTCTGGATTGTGACTCGAATATAAACTGAACTGCATTCTTGTAATCTATAAACTTGTAGCTTGAATTGTCTGTAGTAATAGATAGGGGTTTGATTCTTGTTTACCCAGCACTGAACAAGTCACTGTCTCTCCCTCTGTCCCAGACACCCTTTGCAAGTCAGTAGAATCAGCTCAATCTCCTGCATGTTTCAGTGTACTTTTCCTGGATATGGGGCTCCAGGCAGCTGATAATGTCTCATTTTAGGAAAATCTATTTGCCACTCTAGTTTTCCTTTTTGTCAAAGTGTTCCGTCTGTTGCCCCAAGCTCTTACATCTTTTGAGGAGGAAAAGTTAGTGCTCTGAGGACTCCTCCTAATATGTAAGCAGTTGAAACATACTAGGGGAAGTTGGCAAGTTGAGCTTTGCTGAAAGTATAAAACAGCTGAACTCTTCAATGCTTCACAGCACTGAAGGAGGCCAGCCATGCATAATGCTTGTAGATGCAAGACAAACTCAAAGCAAATTTATTAGGGAGTTCTTGAAACTAAATACTATGAAGTTGCTAGGTCACAGGAACATTGTATTGGTGGAAAGAAATTCTACTGGGAGGGGCAAGATCTTGTGTCTGTGCATCTGCTACTGACCACTCCTATGGTGGAGATGGTGGCTGAGGATTATTTTTCATTAATTTCCTATAGCAAATCTTAAATGTAAAGAATTTCTCATCACCAGGGAGACTTATTGAAAGGTTGAACATATTAGTATCTGCAGAGTTAGAGAATGTCAGGTTTTTTGAGTACTAATGTTAATCTATGTTAGGAGATTTTTTTTTACAATGCAGTTAACCCTTAGAAATATATAAATTTTTTAATGCAGGAGACTTAGAACTCTGAATGTGGATATGAAGCTGTATGTGAAGCTGGTTTAGTTGCTTATGAAAGCATTTATTAGTAAAGTGAAACTTTGCTTTAAAAATAGCTGATTCAGCGGTTTATTACTTTATAATCTGTGGTTATGTGAAAGTCTGGAGCATTGAGTGAACTTGTTTGTGGACATGTACACAGTCTTAAGCGTGTCTTTAACACACTTCCTTTGTCTACTCGGTCTCAAAACTACTTTTATTTTTCTTGGAGCTTCTTCAGCATTGGTTGGATCAAGGGTTACTAAACTGCATGTTGTATAAAATTTTGGTATTATTAGCTATGCATACTGTGAGCAAACATCTCATTCTTTAAATTCTTGGTATCTCAGTCTTGCCTTGTCTTGGCATATTGGAGTTCTTGTTTTCTGCAGCACAAAGCTCCTGAAAGAGAGAAGACTGCTGGTTGGATCTGAGCTAATGCTGAACAAAATGGAATCTTAACTTTTTGTTGCATGACTAGGTGAGCAAGCTCCATCATGGGCTAGTCTCCAGACAAGAAGAAACTAGTTTGAATGTGTCAAAACAACAGTGAAGGCAAAGTTTGCAAATATTTTTTAGCAGTCGATTCTGTGATTGCCTTAAATGAAAAATTATTCAGGACAGGTTCTTGCCCTGTCTCCAGGGAAAACCTTTATTCCAAAAGAAAAAAAAATGCTTCTGAATCTGCCTTATATTATCTAATGAAAGGTGAAGATAAGGGTAAAAAATTGTTCATGCATCTGTAGGCATTGAAAAAATGGTGCATTGGCAAAGGATCTAGATCAGCCTTAAGGATTTGGGTGTTTTTAAGCTAGTCGAACCTTTACTCCCCCAAGATGAAAGGAGGGACAGAGAAGGTTTTTATCTGATCTCAGTCGCTTGTTGTTTTGTTGTTCCATGGTTTCTTTATCCTCAGTCTGAGGATAAAGTCTTCTGTAAAGACAAAGCTGTGGGCCAGAAGCCACTCTATTTGGTCCAGAGTGAGTACACGAATTCCTTCAGTTCTAGAATGGTCTTAAATTGATTTAAAACAGTCAAAACTGTTTATGGGTGATATAGCTGTCTGGAATGATAGCTTTGTATTTTTCATTGCTTATGCAAAATGATTTATTTTTGAATGTAGTCATTCAAGCTGTATTTCCATCTGAAGAAAAGTTTTAAGGAAAAAAGCTCTTGCATGATGCGTTATTGCTGTTAGTAACTTAGCTTTTACTGTGTAGTGTGCTGGCTTTGTTTTACACTTCAAGAACTATTTGATGATAACAATTTCTTTCCCCTGGTGGGGCTTCCAAAATGGTTTATATGGTTTCTGTATGGATTTAAATTTTGCTGATAGGGAACAAATCAAGAGTAGCTTCTTTTGTCATGGCAGACTTGGTTCCCAAAGCAGGAAGTCCTGTACAAAAATATGACCAGAGAATTATTCTTGAGTATGCCTAATCTTCCATTATTAATACGAAGTTCACTGATCTTGTAACCTTCTTGATCTTTCTTACTGTATTGCAACTAGTATTGTCACCCTAGTTACAGGCTGACAGTGCAGTTTCATTGTTTTGGTTTTTTGTTAGCTGTAGATTTTTAGCCTGTAGGAACTCTGCTACTTGATGTGGTTATCTTGCAGTCAAATAATTTCAGACTTGAATACGATTCTCATATTAATGTACATTATTCTGTCCTCACATACTTAATTGTTAATGTCCTGCTGGTTGCTTCCCACGAAACTTCAAATATGTCATATTAGGCTCCTCATTTGAGGACACTGTGCTGTGGTGTCTGCATTTTAAACACAACTAACCTGTTCGCTCGTCATTTTTGATGGGAAGGGGCCCCCCTCCTTCGTATTCTTTGACTGGAGAGTGGAATCAGTCACTCCAGATGTGTGATGGTGTTCAACACCTGTCCAGTCTTCCCATTCATCAGTTGGAAAGCTGACCTTTATCAGTGAGTACATCTTCAGCTTGATTTTTGTGTGTGATCCAGTGAATTCTGTCCTTCATATTTAGACCTTGTTGCTCTGAAAGGGACCCTTCTTCCTGCCAGATCTGCCATGTAACTGCAACTATATCGTGTAAATTTGAAGTTTTTCCTACCTCTGATCTCATTTCTGGTGCTAGGAGCCTTTCATATGGGATCATACTATGATCTGCTTTGGACAGTTTTAATCTCTCTCATGTCCTTGTGATTGTGCTACCTGGCTGCAGTTTTACTGCTTGCTAGGAACTTGTCCTTATACACTGCAAAGGTTGTTCTTTGCCTTGTTTGGTTTTGGTTGGTTACCCCTTCCCCCACCTCCACATTGTCATCCTTCCATTTCACCTTTGGCTTCTCGAGGGTTTTAGGTTTGAATATTTGGCTCTGCTGGAGAGGCCACTGGAACTGTTTTCCCACTTGTATAATGCTGTTCTGTCTTTATAGAATGTGGAGGTTGTTGCTGTGTAGGGAATTGTTCTCCAGTAACTCTGGAGCAGTGCAGTGTGCTTCTGCCTGTTGGCTACCCCAGCAGCACTGGGGTAGTGTACTGGTGTAACATCAGAGATGAATATGAACCTCCCAGTGTTCTCTTTATTCGGTTCAGATTGTCTTAAGACAATTCTTTGAAGATGGTGAGCTGCCTCTGCTGTGCATGCTTCTTCAGTAGGCAGGAAAAAGGCCTTCAGAGCACAGAAAAACTGCTGTCTAGAGTTGTTGCTGCTCTTTGCTATGAATTAGCACTGAGGGTTTTCTTCTCTGGTATTCTTAGTGTTGCTCCTATAATGCTGCTGTGGTGTCTTTTCTAGACTACAGCTTACAGAGCAGTGTTTCATCATTACAATTTAGATCTTTCAATTTACTGTCTTCATGCAAACTTGTACATAAGAAGTCAGACTGAAGATCCACCTAATGCTGTGTCCCATATGCATCAGTGATCAGGGCTGAATGCTAAGTGAAAAGTGTAAGAACAGCAGTGTGAGTACGTAGTGATACTTCCCTGGAGTTCTAGCTGTGTGCAGCTTGTGACTGAGAGCTTCTTGAGTCAGCTCATCAGTTCTGAGCAGGTATTTCTTAGTCATTCTTATCTGCTTATGTATAAACCTGTATATGTTTTTGACTTCCAAACATTGTGCAATAACAAGCTTTATAGCTTGACTACACAGTGTGAGGAACCGTGTCGTTTTGTTGTGTTACTACTGGTGAAAGAGGGAAAAATGATGGTTGATTTTCATTGTGTAGTCCCCCAGGTGCCTTCTTCCAGTTGAAGACCCAAATCTTTCGGGTTGTTCTTTTTCTTACATGGAAGACAAGCAGGCCAAGTATCTGAGAACACTGCCCTGAAGTCACGCTTGACTGCAACTAACCAAAGGGATCAAAAACTGCTTGACAGTCAGGGAAGCAGAAATTGCTTGTGAGGGTCAACATGCACAGATGGTATCATTGCAAAACCTGAAGGAAGTTAGTCAAAATATCTGCACTAATAACTTAAGAGTGCTTGTTTTAAAATTCTGGTTCAGCTCATTGTTTTAAATTTTTTTTTTTTAATTCCAGAACTTTTGAAATCTCCTGGGAAACATGAAAACAAGGAACTACTTTTTTTAAATATTTTTCAAGACAGTTAACCTGTTCCAGGGAAAGCCTGATTATTTTTTTCTATGAAGTTCAGAAGAACCTGAATTCTCTGGGATTTTACACAAGTCTAAAATGAAAATAGCTTAAAATTTAGCATTTAAAATGAATGTTGAGAAGTCGGATGACAAAGCAAAGAACGGCTGGAAGTCTTCTTTAATTATAAGGGATGAGAATGGAAATAACTACGGATGTGACAGAGATACATCTTCCTCAAAGAACTGTGCTACCAAGATACATGGTGATTCAGATGACCAAAATATAGTGACTGAGCAGGAAGACGGTCTTGAAAAAAAGAGTGACTTCACAAGTATTCTTTTAAAACAGCAGTGCATTGAAGCATTTCATCTGCAGAAGACACCTGATAAATACAACTGTACAGCAGCTCTGTCAGGAGATGGAGATGCTGCATGCAAGTCTTCTATGACAGAACATTCTTGCTTTTCTCCTTTGAATTGTGACTTGAAAGAAACAAACTTACTGAAAGATAATGCTGCTATAGCAAAGATGCAAAATCAGAGTATCAAACAATCTGTGCCTTACAGTCAGGCTGAGTCTGAGTGTGTATTACCTCTTCCTTCTTCAGAGCAGAACATTGAGTCCCTTGCAAAGGACAAGGCACAATACCACCTGAGCACATTGGATGTTACTAATGTTACAGGTGAAGCTCTGGGAACTGCTCAAAACAATGACATGAATGTGAGGGAAACGCTAATCTCTTCTGAAGTATGTATGAGAGAGAAATTTGATAGAACGAGCTCAGAAAGGCTGCCTCATTCGTCCTCTACAATAGTGACTTCAGAAAGCCCAGATGCCTACTCAGATCTTGAAGTATTCTGTCCTCCCTCTGCAGATGTTAAACACTGCCTGAAAAACAATAACAAGACTGATAAAGAATCACAGCAAACAGAAACACAGTCTGTAAAACTAGCTGCTGGATGTGTAGATTCTTATAGGCAAGATTCATTGTCACCATGGGTTAAGATTAATGAAGATGACCAAGTGAAGTCTTTGCAGGATAATCTCGACCATGATGAAACTGGTAATTCCAATGCTGAAACATGCATAGATAGTCCTGTAAATAATGTGCACCTTCTCCCAATAGATAAAGTGAATGGAGAACAATTATCAAAGAAAACCAGTGAACCTTTAACAAAAGACCAAAGTGTCTCTGGAAATGCTACTCTTCAGGATATGCACACCTCTTTGATATCTAGCAGTGTACCAAAATTAAAGAGGACTGTTAGGCCTGACCTGAAATGCGAAGCAACTTTTTTGGTCTTCAGTCCTATGGCTAATGAAAGCAATTCTGCTTTATGTACTTCAACCCCTAAAGAACAATCAAAAAATACAACTTTCTCCATTTCAGCTTTGGCAGAACTTGAGGACAAGTCGTCTAAACTAAGACCCAATGAGGCATTTGTAGGAGGGCATAATAGAAGGCCTTTGTCTAAAGCTGGTTCAGGTCAGGCTGCAGGAAAACCAGTAGGCAGGTGTCCTATTGTGTCAACAGTAACAAAAGCAAAGAAATCAGAGATTGTTAGTTTTCCTAAACCTAATTTCAAAAATGTCAAACCAAAGGTTATGTCTAGGCCTGTACTACAGGCAAGAGAGAGTGCAGCAGTAAAACAGTCTCCCCAGTCCCCACAACTGTCAGCCATCTCCTCATCTTCACTGGTTACTTCCCCAAGGCAATTGTCCCCCTCTATAAAAGTGATGAAAAAGAAAACAGATCTAGCTAGAGATACTAAGGTGGAGTTGCCTGTGAATAAACCCCACAAGCTACATCTTAACAAACACCTCTTCACTAGCCAAGTGGTACATGCCACGACACATCCCAGAAATGCTTCCCACAAGGCTTCAAAGACACCTGTGTTAAAGCAGAATCCGGAAGACGTTAGCAAAGCAATCCCTACCCACTCAGCATACTCCTCTCTTTCTGCTGCACTCCCAACATGCACAGAGAACTCAAAAGAGATGCTGAATGATAAAATGGAAAGTTCAAATTCTTTAATGCAGCCCTGTGCTCAAAGCACCTGCCCGACGGGAGGTGAAAAAGAGCAAAGCAGCAACATGGGAATTCTTCAGGAAGGGCTCTTGTTAAAAGATGTGGTAAATGAAACATTTGACCTACATTCTGCTCCTTTGGTAAGCTTTTTTCTTTACATACTTGTATGTTTTGAATGTTTGGAAAGAGGGAATTCTGTATGGCACCGTGCTGGATGGAAATTGTGGAATGAGTTTTGTGTCTACAACTGTAACTGTGGCATTGATTACTGAGCTGAAGACTGTCCCTAATGACAGGAGTGAAGATTTAGTGTCTTCAGCCTTCATCTTACTCCATGTTTAAAATTTTTTTTTTGTAAAGTCTTTTTTAGACAATGAGGTTGATAAGATTTCTAATAAAAGCAAACAAGCCTTAATTTAGTCAAACTGGTAAAACTGCGTAGAATAAGTTGGTATGAGGTTTTTCTAAATACAACATTTTATATACAATTTTATCAAGATAATTCTAGTGGTGCAGTACCTTTAAATAGACATTAGAGAAATTGTTGTTTTCAGTATTTTATTTTCTTTCAAAGCCTGCTTTAAAATTAAATTAAACTTTTAAAATTTACTTTCACAAATGTTTTGCATGTATTAGCAATAATATTAAGTGTCACAAAACTGAGAGACCAACAAGTCTCATAACATTTTAATTTAACTGTCTGCTTTGAATAACTGGGAGTTTGTTTATTTGAAGCAGAACTGGGACTCAGTAGAAGAGTGAAGAGTAGCCAGGAAATATTTCTCATGTAGAGGGCATATACCTCGTTTTGGGCAGTCAGCCAGCTCGAAGATGCAAACTTCCTGGCTGGGAGGTATACATGTGCTGGTTGGTTGGGAAATATTTTTGGAAGAGTCAGCTGCCTGTCAGAAGTATGCTGCTTTCAAATATTCTCACAAAAGCTTAAAAGGAAAGGAACAGTGAGAAAAAATGGTAGAGCTTCAGATCTTGCTTTATCAAGATCTCAGAGGCATGATAAAGATTCAGATTTGGTGTTTTGATGCTATATGGAGTTGTGTATTTGCTTGGTAAAGAATTTATCTTGAAATTGGGGGCAGCCATATAATTGAATGGCTTAATTAGAGTTCAGGGAGGAAGAAATTCTGGTGTAAAATGACCTCTTTAACCTCTTTAGTGTGTTGGTCATTACCAGTGATTAGCTTCAAACTAAAAGTTTTGTGTTGAAGGCCATTCAAGGCATGATTCTTGAGGTTCTAAACTGCAGATGTGACAGCAAATAGCTTGGCATATTCTTTACCTGTGTGGTCAGTTTTTCATTTCAGGTGCTGGAAAAAGGAGATCTTCAGTTTCTCACAGTGGTGGTCTTTGGGTTTTGTTGTTGTTTGTTTAATTATTTTTAAAACAGGTGCCTTCTGTGAAAGATGAGACAACACCAGAGAAAAACATACCAAAGAAAGGCCCAATCACACTACGAAGTGTATCAGCACCCAGGGTTAAAACGGTTCCATCTGTGTTGCCCTTGAAGAGAGGATGTGAAAGTAGAACTGTGAGCACAATTAAAGCACCTTCTCACAGAGGAGCTGTTCTGTCATTGAGCTCTGGTAAGAGAATTTTTCATTGGAATACTACTACTTTACCAGTTTCTTGAAGTTAGGATGTCATATTTAATGTACTTTGTGACACAACTTCTAGGATGGTGCAGAGCTGTATTCTTGGTGCTAGATTTGATTCTTTCTAAATCACAAGTTGCTAGTATGGGGGAGAGGTGGTTTACAGCTTATCAGTGTAAAGTCTCATGTTGTAAGGAATTAGGAGGGTGTGGTGCTATTAGAAGAAATGAGAATTAAATATTATTTATAGTTTGATTATATAACAGTACTTTGTGGCATTACTACTAAAATTACTTGAAGGGTATAAAAGTGAAGAGGAGAAAAACAGAGTTCAGGTACAAAGCATTTACAATAAGCAAGTGTATGCTATACCAAGGGGAATGAACATTTATTTCAGGACATAGAGTGTGTTTTGCTCAGCCTAATTTTGGTACAGCTCTTCAGTTTATAGAAAGGGGAGAACATAACTGAAGGAGAGCCTGCTGCTTGAGCTGCTAATTAAGCTGACTGTTTAATACCAGGGTTGGGATGTGGGGGGATGGGAATCTCCCATCTAGTCTGTAGGCTGCAGTTCAAATCTCATGATTGGAAGTAACATTCTGTTACTGTAGAGATTCAGAAATGTTCTTGCAGATTTTGTGCTTTTTTTATCCATGTGGCAATATACCTAATTACAAAGGTACCTTGGCTATAAATGACTACACTACAGTACACTGATGTGGAAAGTGTGCACACCCAAGTATAGCCAGTAAAACCTGTTTGTTTGTTTGTTTGTTTTAACCCACTCAATCTAAGATTATAAAACAGTCCAAAATACTTTTCTTAATTATATAAAAATGGCAAAGTGTGATAAAATCTGTATCTGTAGTCCTTTATGGGATGAGTTCCTCAAAGAAAGTGGGTATAGGGTATTCTCTGATGTGATTCTTGCTAGTTTGAGGAACTTGCTCAGTGAACTAGTTACCTTCCTGTAAGCCACCAATTTCTTGGAAGACTCATCACCTCTCTTAAGTACGTATTTAGAGCTTTCCTATCTGTAATTAGGGTCTGAGAAGAACAGAGATGGATATAAATGTATATTTGTCCCTTAGATTATTTATTCAGAATAGATAAGACACCATCACTGGAAATATATGTAAGCGTGGCTGGATTATAGGACTAATTTCTTCTTAAAAAAAGCAATGCAGTTTCAGAAACAGAAATCATTTGCTGTTGAAAACAAAACCCTTTGTTCTCCAAGTCTTTGTGAAACCTGTCACTTCTTAAGCCATCGTATGTGGAAATTACAGTAATGAGTAGAATGCTTTCCAAACTCTTCCTCTTTTAAAAAGGCTGCTTAAGGTAAAAGCATGAAGCAATGCCTCAACAGTTCAAACTCTTGCTATGAACTGTCAAGACTGGTACTTTAATGCTGCCCACATGAAGCAGTTTTTTCATGCCCTTTAGGATTTGATGCATTAAATTATATCAGGTTAACTTTTCCATCCCTTGCATTAAGGGATTTCTTAAACATGGTTCCTTACTCCCTTGTGGACATTACTGGTGCAAAGGAGAGGATGGGGATATGGAGTTAGAAGCAGCAGGGATGAGCAAAGGCAGGAGTCAATTGGTAATGCTACTGAAGCCCTGCTGTGTTATGTGACTACACCTTCCAGGTAAACCCTTATCCACTACTTTTTACCCATCTGATTTTGAATTTTTTTTTTTAAGCAAAACTCTACATACATTTACTGTGGCCAAGTAGCATCTTGCAATGAAAGATTGCAAGATGTTCCCTGTTTAGCTAAAGCCTTCGTGTAAAGAATTCTTTCACTTTGTCATTTGAGCATGTCAGTGTAAAACCTGTAGCTTGATATAATTCCAGGAGCACAGATGAATAACTGTAGCCATACAGTTGTTGGCTGTCAGAATTTCTCCAGACTACAGACAAACTAGCTAAATCCAGGATGGTGAGGACTTCTGGAGGTCACCTAGACCAACATTCCTGCCTGTAACTGGGTCAGCACTGAATTCAGACTAGGTTGTTCAAATAATTGTCAAGTTAAGTTGTAAAAATGTTCAAATCCTAACAACCTCGTTGCTTCCTGAGGTGGTAATATATATAGAGCTAATTTTTAACCAGTTGCTGGTTGTATTTGAATGGATGGAAAGGAAGATAAGTCAGTGTAATAAATCCATTAAATGGTGGCATAGCTGTGTCACATCTTATGTATATGTTGAAGGGAGAGGAGTTGGTCTGTCCAAAGTGTGTTAGTGTGTGTGTATATATATATATTCTCAGAATAATCAAGAGCTCATAAGCAATGAATTATATAATGCACTGGCATTTCAGGAGGGAATACCAATTAGATGCTTGCAACTTGTCTGGAATTGAGATTTTGGTAAGTTTTTTCACTTGTAAAGTAAATTGTAAGTTTTCAGTGGTAATGCACTAACCTAATAGGTAGTGTCTTTTAAGGAAATTCCCTGATTCTGTTCTGAGCAGCAGGCAGCAGAAGGAGAGCAAAACTCATGTCTCAAACATTTTATTTGTCATGTTATTTGCAGAACATGTTAAACTAGAAATAACTTTCAATATATTTCAAAATGATTGCTGACTGCTGTTCACCAGTATGTTATACCGTGACTAGAACTTGGAGTTTTTGCTGAATTAGAAATAGGTTCTGAAGCAGTCTATGAAATGATGAAGTCCCATTTCTGAAGCAAATCTGAAAATCAGGTCACAGTTTCAAGCTAGATACCTCAGTGATTTCTGTAACTGATTATTTCCATTTCTCCATAAGAGAGAATGACCTGCAATCACATACTCATTCTCAAACAAAAATCTTAATTCTTTAGAGCAAATTTTTCCATGGTAGTGTACATAGATTCCTATAGTAGTGGATGGAAAGCAGTGTGTCTTTGTTATGTTAGTCTAGTATCAATGAAAACATCTATTAGAATTCAAGAGCCGGAATAAAGTATGTAAGTTACCTGGTCCTTACTGGAAGGCATATGTAATTTTGGAGCCCTGGTTCAGGACTTTGAACCAGACCAGAAATGAAAGCAAATACTGTTTTTGTTCACCGCGAATGCACACAGCCTTGTCATTGGTTGTACATAACCACTGTGGAGAAGTAATAGCCTGATAATAATTGAGGTGTTATGGTTTAGCAAGAGCCCTGCCTTGCACTTGGAGGGAGGAGTGGCAGGGGACTGGAGAGCCAGGGAGTCTTGGTGGTCCCATGGAATGTCACTCCCAAGTTGCTCTACTGTCAGCTTGCCCTAACAACCCCATGCAGTTGGATGGAAACGTGGTGACAGTTTGAAACACAAGAAATTGGTTTGTGTTTGAACAGCATAAAATAAGGTAAAATAAGGACATAAATTATTTGCTTTACATCTAAAACCAGAAATGTCCACTGCTGCCTTTTTTTCCTCACTGCTGACAATAGCCTAACTAGAAGTACATAAAGGAGCCAGCAAGATTTCTGATACGCCAATAAAAACATAAAAATAAAAAGTTGCTTTCAGTTATTTTCCACTGTGAGAGCTCTGTCAAGTCTTATATGTAACTGAAATTATTTGGGGATATGGAAACACCAAAAATACTACTTCTCTACTCGCTGTTGAAAACTTCAAGAAACTAATGAAAACCATGTAACTCATCTTTGAAAACAAAATGTTCTTCACTGACAGTTATTTCTGACATTTTGGGTAATATTTTGTCTCTGATTCAAATGACTGGTAATGAAGTAAAGCCCTGTGCTTTACTCATCTTCTCCAGGAGTCTAGTCCAGTGGTACTTCCTCTTTTGGTTGCTAGTATTTTTTTGCGCTAGTATTTAGATCAAGTAATGAAAGCTTGGGTGGAGAGAAATGCAACAGTCAATTCTGTGCTTCCTTGGAGAAGATTTTGGACAAGTGGGATCTTTTCCTTATGAAAAATTGATTATACTGAAGGACTTTTGAGTTAGTTACACAACACTGGAAACATGAGAAAAATAATTCCCCATATGCTATCGGAAATATGTTTAAGTTACAAAGATTTAGTGATACCTAGAAATACTGATTTGCTTGTTAGTAAGTGGATGCTAAATTCTTCCTGTTGCATTTTTGCTTTATCTTGCAATAAAAGTGTAATTCAGAGAAGCTTACACAGATAAAATGCGAATGAGCTGCAACAGATGAAGACTGTTTTGTGTTGTTGCTATTTATTGCACAACTTATTAATTTGCTCTTTAAAATGGAAAATAGAAACCAGATGTTTTTAATTAGTTTTTATACATCTAGAAACATGTAAACTTGGTAATCCAGGTCTTTTTGATATAGCCTTTAACAATACTAGTGAAGAACTAAAGCAAGTTAGTATTTGCACAATCTTGAGCCTATATTCTGACACTGATCCAGTAACCAAACATGGTTAAAAGTTGAAAAGTGATTTGCAGTATTATTCCTGTGATCTACTACATGTTACTCTGAATTTGGATTAACATGATGCCAAGAGGAAACAAAATATTTTAGAAGGCAAGAATATATTTGAAGTTTTCTAGGCTGAAACTGTCTGGACTTTCTCAAAATTTTGGAATAGAATTCCTTCTAAGGTAATCCATAAACTATCTCATGAATAAATCTGAAATATACCAGAGTCAATAAATAAGGCTTAAAATTTAATTTCAATGACTCTTTTTATCCTTTTTTTCTTTTGCAGAATAGACAGCTTTTTTAATGAATCCTAAAGGCACATTCTTCATGCATGAACTTATCTAACAGCATTATTTGTTCTTACAGTATTTGTCTATGAGTCCAGATTACATGGTCTCCTTTTCCCTTTCTTTAATACATATGTAGGGCTTCATTACACTTACTAAAGTTTGTGTTAGAAGTGAACTTAAAACTCCCATATTCACCTTTAGAGGTGTGAAGAGGGAAGAAAACCATACATAGGTCTCCATGGAGAATTAACAGTGTCTAAAGTGTGATTTAAAATTTGTCTGTTGTCATCCTTCTTTGGCCATCTTCATCTGAAGAGCTCCACTGTGTAGTGACTGTCATAACCAGTTCTCTTTTAATTTGCAGTAGAAAGTAAGGAATAAATTACATAATGTATCTGAAAGGATTTCTCTTGAGCCAATCAGTTTGTGAGAGATTCAGGAAGCAGTGTTAGTTGAAAGGGCTTAAGAACCTTGCAGGTCATCCCTTCTGCCTTTTGAAATCTCTGACTGCTTAAGCTGAAGTTTCCTGCTGGTGTTTCCTCTGCTTTGCCCTCAGTTCCTGCCCAGCTTCAGCAGGAATGACTTGCTGGAAGCTGCCTGGAGCAGTGTGATGTGCTAACCACTGACTTCTAAGCCTCTGCCTTAGCTTTTGGTCATTCAAGGTACAGAGCAGTCAATCGACATTTTGTAATCAGAAAGAAACCATAAAATAATACAGTCTGAATTCAGCATAATCACTTTTATTTTGCCTTTGGCTGCATATGCTAACGGAAAAATCTCCTTTAACCTCCGTACATGTTTTCTTTTGTTAGACTCCAACAAGGAGCTCTCACCATAGGACAGATACTACTCATGTTTTGCAGGCATAAACAGTTCAGCATAAAAGCGTCCATCTGGAATAAACTATTTCCTATTTAGTTTTATAAGCCAAATTGTCCACAAGAAACAAGTAAAAGCAGAAGCTTGTTGTTTGGGGGCTTGCAGGGTTTTTTTTTGTTGTTGTTGTTGTTGTTGTTGGTTTTTTTTGTTAGTGTGGCAATATGGAAAGTATTACGATAAATTATTTCAAAGCTACTTGATTTTATATCTGCTTTGGTACCTTGAGGTGTGGTCCCCTGAGTTTCTTGGATGTAAGGGAAGAATGGAGGTGAGTGACAAATTCTGGAAAATACCTTCAGTGATCTTTATACAAAGCCTATAGTATTTCCAGTATTGTGACTTCCAGCTTCCAGAAGGGAGCATTTAATCCTGTCAGCTGTGTTTCTGGTGCCATCAGGACCATAAATGGGAAATTAAGTTTTCACATATATTCACAGGGTTTTTGATGTGTTATACCTGTAGCAAGAAATGTGATCATACTTGTAGAGACTGTTAATAGCAGTCTGCATATCAATACCGTCAGAAATGTGGATGGATCTATAAGAATGTTCTCCTTTAGGTTTGAGGTGCACACCTCTTCCCTGCATGGGAATTTCTTGGTACCTTGTCATTTACTTGCAAGGACATGCTGGTGTGTCTGCAATGTACAAGCAGCTGAGCCTGAGGAAAGACCAGGAAGGGAGGAGTCTCTCTGGTAGTGAAAGGTTTTAACTAGGAGGAAGTCTGCCAGATTTCATAACTGTGCCAAATAAGATGAGAAAAAAGTTAAATTTAACAGTATATGAATGGTATTCTTTCCCTCTCTTTCTCCCTAATTGAAAACACACCAGTTGTTCTTCTGACTGTGGGAGTGTTATAAGAGAACGAAATAAGTTAATGTCATTATTGTTATCTACTAATATAATGTTCTGTAGCACTGCTGATTAGTTTTCCAGTTTTAGTCTGAGAATACTGAGCTGCAAGAAGAGGAATACCTGCTCACGTGACTGCTGGCACATATGTTCATAGCATCAGCTTACTGCTGGTTCCTTGAAACCAGTCCCAGAGGGGGGTACTTTCCTAAGAGTTGTGTAGGTGTATGGGAACAATACTGTGGAACCCTGCATCACAGATGGGGAATTGGGTCTTGCTGTAATATGTACACTGTTTTCTGGTCAGGTGTTACTCTCTGACCAAATAAATCCTTGCTTAGGTAACTATCTCAAGGCTCAGCAGTAACTTAACATTCACTGTCCTTGTCCATAATTACATTTAGCAGTCAAGACATTTTTAGCAACATACCTGTCCTGTCTTGTCTTTGATAACTGTGGTAGTAATTTGAGACTTGAAAAGGGAGAGAGAAACAGAAATAATTTATTTGTAGATCTGCAGTAGAATTAGAAAACACACTATAATCACTATTCCTGGGAGGAATGCTGATACATGTACAGCATAATCTAGCATAACCAATATTACTGAATGGCTAATCGGGCAACCTGGGAAGCTTGCAGCCATCACAAAGCTGTTAGTATTGCTACTGCTTTACAGTGCTCAAAATAGCAGCCATAAAGTCTTAATATAAAGTTCAGCCCTCTGGATATCTAAGCTTGCAGAACAAATCAGGAAAGCATATGACAAAAATCCAAAATTCAACATACTCAAGGTAAGGTAATGAAAGGCCAGGCTAGCTGTTACTGTTAGCCTTGGGATTAAACAAAAACATCAACAAAAACATCTATCCAAAGATGACTTTTTTATTTAGTTTGCCCTAAGTTTCAATTTGGGAAAGATTTCCAACCATTGAGTTCCAGATGTCTCATAGCTCTGTGAATACCAGTTGCTCTGTGCTCAATTCTAGATGTGAAATGCATTGACACGGTTTGAAATGGTAGATACTGAATCTCAGTAATGTTGAATGCCTATTCAGCTTTAAAATTTGCCTGGCATCAAAAAAACCCAAGTTCACCACTGCCAGAATATGTTTACTTTCTCAGTGGTTTAGGCTCCAGTGCCGTTTAAAGGAAGCCTTGCATTATTCTTGACAATAACCACCTGTGAGGGATTCATATGAGAAGAGAATTGTTTGGGTATGGGTATGAAATTCAACTCCAGAGCTTCTTGAAAAATTCAATTTTGATTCCATTCCATTCTGCTACGAGATGTACTGTAACATACGTGAAGTAATGTCATTGTTGCATAGAGACTTTTTTCTAAAGAATTGCCAACTGATTACTTCACTGTAGAGGAATGTGATATTTCTAGTATTCCACTTCAGTGACTAGATTAAATAACAGATGAAAGTCTGGTCTTTGCTGCTGCTTCTTGTTTTATAATAATTGTTCACTAAATATCCTGCTTTTGTGCTTGTTTCCAGTACTTTTGTTTATAAACCATATCTTCCTGCTTCCCTCTTCAAAACTGTTGTCTTTACTGCTTTATTAGGGAATGGTCATACTTTGTAAGACCATAGTTGTTAATTGAAGTAACACCTAGAGTAGATGCTTAATGATGGTGTGTTTGGACTTAAGTTGTCCTCCAGGCTGGCCTTTTGAAAAATATATTTGAGTGCTTGAGTAATTACTTTAATAGAAGCCATACAGGAAAGCTCTGAGCAGTAGAACTGAGGAAAGAGCAAAGGTCATCTGTTTGATGTGCTTCTGAAAATGGACATCATAGAGCTTGCTGTGCTGGCTGAATGGGTTGAAGTTCACAGCTGGTTTAGAGCACTGCAATGTTCCAGCATCTGCAGAGAAGCTGGGCTGGCTGCAAATCATATTTAGGGAGCATGCTGTACAAGAAGAGACTGAGCTCTTTTTTCCGTGCTTGCCTCAACCCCTCTGGAGTGAAAAATAACTGTGAAGAAAGGAGGGTTTTGTTCCTGTTCCTTTTGAACTGGATGAATGAGTCCAGCACAATAGCAATCAAACATTCTACCTTCATCTTTAAATAATAAAATGCAGTCTGCATTTTTTCCTCTAGTTGCCTTTTGAAATGTAAAACATTAACTTTTTAAGTTGTATAAACTTAGTATGCAATGTTTATACAGAGGGCCTTTTTTTGTTGTTTTTTGGGGATTTTTTGTGTCTATGTGTTTGGTTTATGCATTTTAATTTGCTGAGAGGCTATTTAGAAAAGGAATTTCTGACTGGATTAATTACTTTTCTAGTATGTTGATCTATTAATGAAAAAAGCTTTCAGAAAAGCTGTCAGATTTGTTGTATGAAGTTCAGATGTGTCAATTTTTTTAGTTTTGGGGTTTTTTGTTAAGTACACAAATGAATTCAGATCTGTTGCCCAGGGTGCTGTGCTTCAGAGGTGATTTCAGTAAGGAGCTTGTGGTGTTCTCATTGCACAACAAAGGTTGGATGCTCTTTGAGCTGTATATACTCAAGTGTCCGTTGCAGTAATTTACGAAAAATGCTAAAACATGGGTAGTAATTTTGTCTCAGAGGTTTAATACCAGGCTATAGTAAAGCCATATACAGTTTTGAGTAGTAATGCCAGACAAGTAGTAAAGATGCACCTCTAAAGAGAGGTCTGAGGGAAGGCATGTTTATTGACATTTGTGTGTTCTATTCAGTGACCATTATTTTAATGCATGTTTGTTGTATGTTTGTTTCCCTTTTGTTACTGAGTTGATCTCAACTGAGGGAAATACCTTGGACATACCTTCCTTTAGTTGGGCTGTTCTTTTTTTACATAGATGTTAACAGGATATTCTGAGGCAAATTATCTAATCCTGTCACACCACCTACTGTTGAAAGGGTGGCATTGGCATATGTGTTTTTCTTGCCCAAAATTTAATCACTTTAATGTCAATCTTTATTGGTTTTGGTCCAAATGGATGGTTTCTTGATCATTGGTACCTATGTGTGGAGATCCTTCAGCAAAACTGATAAATGAAGTGGAATTACTACTGAATTTTGTTATATTTCAACAGTCTTGCATAGATTAAGCAAAACAAATGTGGTGTATGGTTACAAGAATAAAAGGAAGGGTAATCCCTTTAAATATAGACTTGATTGTTCTAAATCAAATCTGAAACACTGTAGTCTCTTTTCAGGTAAGATAAGCTAACTGTCAGACTTGAAAATGGCAATGACATCAGAAGTTAAAATATTTTGTATATTTTTTTTAAATTAAGTCTGCCTTCTCTATCTTTCTTTTTGTTTTTTGTACACAAATGAAAGTCTCTTTTCCATAGTTATTGAGAGGACTGTTTAAAGACAGTGATGTCAGAGCTGACAGGAGTCAACCAAGTGCTAGCAAGAAAAGTCTGTATATAACTTCCCCTGGGCCACTCTAGTTTTAATCTTGAGTGCACACTTTTTAGAAGTAAACAAAAAGCTTACTTAAACTAAATTCAGATTTTCTTGCAGAAGTGTAATTGCTTTGTTAGTAGAACAAGAGTAAGTTAGGTGTAAATTTGGCACACCCCTGTCTCCTACTTTCTATATGATTCACTTAGAATTTGTATTCAATAAGCTCAAAAGAATACAGAAATTAATACACAAATGTGTCTACACCAGTTGGCCATTAAGAACTTGGTCCATGTAGTGTTGTTTAACTAGTTCTGCAGAACTAGTCAGTTTGCAGTATGTGAGTAGAACACAATATGATACTCTTGAGCTGTGTCTGTCCTTGAAAGGATATTATCTTGGAGTGCTCTGTGAAACGGACTGAGAAGGGGATGTCTGTTTTGGTGGTGGGAACAAAAAAAAAAAATCTTTTTTGAATTGTGAGCTGGAGGTTATATTTTTGTTATGGTTAGCAGTGCAGCTAACCATGATACATAGAGGTAGGAGAATGCTAGAAAGGCATTTTGTGTCACAGGTCTGCCTTGAAGCACAGTTGGTAAAGCTCTTGACTTGTTCCTGAGGGCAGTATGCAGGTCAAATGGAATCCTTTTAAATCCTTGAAACTGGTTTTTCTGCATTACAGCTTTATTTATGATGTCAATATGAGGTAGTTTAAGCCTCTTTATATGTACTTTTAATGTGTAAATCTTTTTACTTGGAGGCGAATACCTAGAAGAAGCAATTGTTTAAGCTTCTTTCCAACTCCTTTTGTTCTTTTCTGTCCCTCCCCCTTCTCCCCGATTTAGCAGGTGTGGGATCTTCACCAAGGGAGAAGCATGCTTCTGTGAAGAATTCTCTGGCCTCCTGGGCTAGCTCCAGCAAACCAGTTGCCAAGTCCAAAGTGCCTGTCAAAAGAGCAGTGCTTGAGAGAACACCCAGCATCTCCTCAGTCAGCAGCACTCAGAGTGAGAGAAGTCTTTTCAGCAGTAATTGTAAGTATGGGTTTTAACTGATAGCCAGCATCCAGTGCTTGTTGAAAAAAATCCCTTTGAAGGAACTCTGGTCTGACAAATGGCTGTGTTAATTCCCATTGTACTACTTATTATTGTTTTTCCTTCTAAATGTACAACTTTCCTTATTAAGATACGCTACCTGAAGGAGCTTTAAACCTTGGATTTTGGTTTGGTGAGTAAAGGTTTCAGTTACGGTTCCTCTTCCATCCTGAAACGTGACAACACCAGTAAGTTGTCTTGAGCAAAAGTTTCCTTGTGTTTATATACAGTGTAATAAGAAATGATGTCTGTCTGAATGGTGCAGGTGGGTTACTTGTCGTATTTGAAATAGCACATTACAGGGTTTTGATACTAAATCTTTTGTTTGAACTAGGTTATATCTGCTTTTAGAGTTTTTGTGACAAAAAGCATAGATGAGATCAAAGGAGATAAATGAAACTGCTTTTTGACAGTAAAACTTTACATGGATAGACTTCTATACTTTCGAAGGTAACTGTAAGCATTGGTGTATGATTAGAACCAAATCCAACTGGATCAAAACTGGAGAGAAAAATAACAGAGCTTGCTTTGATTTGAAGCTCTACAAAGGGTCTCTACCAGCAATTGTAGGAGTTCCTAGGAGCAAAAATAACAAAAGGAAGTAATACACAACTGTCAGACATACCAGTATTCCCAGCTATATGTATTCAAATGAGTTCATTCAAATACTCTGTTACTATCACATCATCTGTTCCTTCTTTGAGACTGGGCAAAGGCCTTTCCTTTGTGCTAGATGTCATTTAAATCTGTCTTCAATGGACTGAAAAAGAGAACTGTGATTTAACATGTCTATAGCTTATGCATGCGCATAGACATGTATTCATATATAACTAAATTTTTTCTTGTTCTTTTTTGATCCCTTGTAGTACCTTCATTAAAAACCTAAGACCTAACCTATTCTTCAAAGGAATAAGAATGTGTAATAAAATATGCAGTGCATGTTCCTATGTAATCAGGTTGGTTCTGTTACCGTGACAGCCATGTTGACTTCTGCTGTTCAGGTTTAGAACTGTATACGGAATTCCTAAGCAGCTTTGTCCTCTCTACTTTTCTAACTCATTTAACAAAGGGAGAGGTCATCGCTTCATAACAAAGTGTTTTCAGATTAAGTATCCAAACAGATGACTCCTTATTTAGACTTGCTAGCTGGTTTAATCTGTTTTGTTCACTGCCTTCAAGCTTACAGTTTTTTCCACTCCGATTCACCGGGAGTCAGTGTGAGCAATATGAGAGGTTGAACATGGCTGCAGTCTCTTTGGCTTTAAGCTTGCTTTGATCTTTTTTAAATGACTATACCAGGAGGACTCCGCAGTTGCACAGATACTTATTTTTCTCCTATTATTTTCATCAATTCTACATTAACACCACCGGCTGACTCAGGAAGCCACTATGATATTACCTTACTGATGCTGCTGGCAGTGGGATCTTACAGCTTTTGTATTATTCCTTTGTTAGCCACGTTTACTGGAAAAAGAAGTAGGTTATGTTCCTTTTTATTCTGTTTTAAAGCATGTATTTTGTTCTGTGGAGTTCGGTAAATGTATGCAATGTTTTGGCTTGCTGATTTTCTGTGAGATTATTTTTCTTTAGTTAATTTCTTACACTGGATGAGAATGTTTTATGTTTGGCAGTGAGGTTTTGTAAGTATGATGAGTTCAGGTTACATGTAATTCATGTGTTAGTAAAGTTTTCATGATCAAACTGGAAAGTACTATGAATTTATTGTCCTCTAGTATTAAGCACAGTTCATGGTTTTTATTGTTTCATTTTAGTCTACTTTACAGTAATGCCCAGAAAAAAAATAATCTGTATTTATAAACCCAAAACGTTTCTTACTTTGGGACTCAAAGATCAAGATAGGAAGCTTAAGCTATGAATGGTATGAGATTTATGACAGGCTGTTGTGGTCCTGTCGACACTACTGAATTGGCAAAATAGCTTAGCTTGTTTTCCTTAAGGAGTTTTGCTTTGTGCTAGCAGAAAAAAAAAAAATCACAAAAGAGAGCATTTCTCCTGCTGTGTCAGCTCAGCCCTTTGTTATGGGAAGTGGTCGGGTTAGCAGTTTCCTGGGACAACTTGAAGAGGTTTTTCTGTATAATGAGCCCTTGACTTTTATGATTCCTTGAGAAGTCCTTACTATTTGAGAATTGTGGAAATCATAAAGCTTGAGATGCTGTTTTAAATGGAAGTGCATTTTGCATGCAGGTTGCCTGTTTGAGCATTGGAAACTTGAATTTTTAACAGCATAGAAATCTTAATTTTATTTCTGAGCTGAAATTGCCTTAATTTGAACATACAGAAATGTTTAAATTCAGGTTAAGAACAATAATCTGAATTCAAATTGCATTAGAATAGTTGTATGTAAAGGAAACAGTGTTTCAGAAGTTAAAGCTGATCCTAGCAGCAATTTTTAGACAATTAATAGCTACTTGCAGTGAACTCTGAGCAAAAATCTTTAATGTAGTGATTTACAGAAAAGTTAAGGACTGCTTCATGACTTATGCTTTACTAAAAACAGTTATCTTGAATTGCCTGATGTTGATCAGGACAGGATTCCCACAGAATTAGTTATTGTTGCATTACATGAATTGTTCTGCAGGTATAGATTTTTTTTCTGCAAATCTTTTAGCTTTTGTGCCTGTAGGGAGTCTCCAGCTAAGAAAAAGGAGGACTTCAACTGCATTTATTTCTAAAAGGAAAATCAGTTCTGTCCCTCTTTTTGTGGTTTGAAAGTGTATTGATTATTGACCAGAAAGCATCTTTTTGAAGCTGCTGTCTTCCATGGTTTATCATGGTTTGTGCCAGTACATTTAATAACACTAAAATAATGTCAAGTCTACATGTTCCATTTTTTGATGGACAACATTAGATATGTACCTTACCTTTAAAAAAATCAGCCTCATTGAAACAGTAATTTGAGGCAAAGCTACTCTTAAATTATGCCCCTCCCAACTTTTTTTTTCCTTCTTTTAAATGCCTAGAGAAAAATTCAATGGTGTGACAAACTAGTCCAGTGTGACTTTTTTTTTTTTGTCTCTGGTAAAGGCAATGTCCATTTTTCACTCCCACGTTTGTTGGTATGCAACAACCTTTTTTGGTAGGTGAACCAAAATATACTCAACCTACCTTCCTTGAAGTGTTCTTGTATTTTCTTCAAAAATAAAACTGAAATTTGGGCAAAGCATTTTTTTTTTCTTTTTCAAGGAAAAATTTTCTTAGTGACAGTGAGCTCAAACATATCTCCAGTTCTTTGAAATAGAATAAAAGGTCTTAAGTGGCAGCAGCCCTGTTAGTTGGAGACCTGATTTTGATGTGAGATAGCAATTGCTTAATGTCTTCCCAATCCCAGTTGGGGTCTGTCTGTGTCAGAAGCAGTCTCCTGAGCTCTGCTGTCACTGGGGAGGTAGGTGACAGAAAGCAGACAGTCTGCTGGTGGTGTGGGCACCATATCATTCAAACAGAGGGCTCAGCTCAAATTAGAGATAAGAGGGGAAGGTGTTGCATGAGGAAGTTGTCTGAGTTTTGTCTTTATTTTTTAATTGTCAGTTCTGATGCCAGAATTCCTTTGTGGACTGAAGATGCATTTTCTTGGCTTAACCTATGTTTTGTGTTTGCTTTGTCCAGCAAGATCAGACATCTACTTATGTGTCTTTTTCAATGTACTTTATATATATTATTCCCCTCTTATGTATAGTTCAAAGCTGTATGTCTAATTCTGAGAAGTGTTTGTAACAGTCATAAACTAATGTGTTACAGTTCATCAGTCTGTACTGAAGATATCAGAGGTGGTGATGCTATTTTTATTCCGACTTGTATTTCTCCTAACTTTATCCTCAGGTTAAACATAGTTGTTTTAGTATTTCCCCAAACTAGATATTGTCTGGAGCAAATTCTTTGTTGTTCTGTGTTGCAGCTGCAAGTGCCACAGTCATCATCAAGAATGGAGAATGGCCTTCAACTCCAGCCTGCCAGAATGGTACTTCAGAGGCTGTGCCTTTGAAAGCAGTACCAAGACCTAGATTACATTTGAAGCCCTCTCCAAAAGGTATACACATTGGTTTGTAGATAATGTGAAACTCTAATTACTCTTGTAATCTTACCTTTTGCAGGTGGCTGCTCCTGAATCAGTGTTTATTATACAGTCATCTCAGAAAACCGTGAGGAATTAAAATCACATCAGTGGTGCTTCAAGTTTTCTTATATTTCATAGGCTAAAATGTCCTTTGTTTTGTTGTAGTTGACTGGGGTACTTGAGGTAAATGAGGAGGAGGTTAGCACCATGGTACACCCAAGATTTGCACGGCACAGGGACTAAATGCACTGTGCTATGTGGCAGCTGATCACATGGGGTTTATGTTGATTTATTAAGAGTACTTTTCTATCACAAAGCTCAGGCACAGACTTTGTGGCTGCTAGTGATCTGCATGGTAGACCTGAATTTATCCTCAGTGTATGGTTGTCCTCATCTTCATGCAGACTTTGCATTATCTTCTCCCCTTTCAGGACAGAAGGGACTTTGAAGAGATGAGGATTTGTTTTTTTTAAATAGGGTATTATTAAATAAAGTATATTTTTTTATAGAAGAATGACATTGCCTTTTCTTTCCAAGTGAAGAGTCCCAGAAACAGCTTATCTCTTCATGCTGCTTTTTGTTTATTTTGTTCTTCATGGCTGAAGTGGAAACAGAGATTTGCTCTGATTTTTAACAGAGATAAGACAATTGTGCTTCATCATCTAGTGCTAAAGGAAACATTACATTTACTTTCTGGGCTTGTATTAAATGTTGTTTTGGTTCCTATTCCAGGACCCCTTGATTGTCTTGACAGTGATTCTCCACTCAAGCTACAAACAGCAGTTCACAACTCATTCTATGGTCAAAATTAAAGAGATAATAGGAGCAGATAAATAAGCTTGTTGTCTCTCTTCTAAATCCTAGTTATAATCAGCTTGCTTCTGACCACCTTTGTGGTGAAGTGGTTATTGTAATTGGATAAACCTAATTAAATGCTATGCTTCTGCTTTAGGCCTAAGTTTTAAGCTGCTATCTAACATGCCTGAGAATAAATAGAAGAGATGCCTGCCAAATGCCACACTATAATGACATGCTTCTAAATGGTAAACAGTGAAAAGGAACAGAATGTGCCACAAACTGTAAATTGCTTTGAAACACGAATTACTGGCTGTCTGACAAGCTGATGCTTTCTGTTGGAGTCCAACACAGTGACACTACTATGCATTGCTCAACATCTTCAATGGTCTGAGTGCTAGAAACATGCATTCAGCACCTGCAGAAGCAGTATGGCCACAAGAAGCTGGTATTTCCTCCTTGGCTTGCTGTTACTTGGACTCCTGTGTGTTTTGGACCTTCCCAGTTCAAGGGAGTTGATTTGAAACTGGGAGGGTCAACTGGACGCTTAGGAGGATGCTTAAGGTCTCTAAACAGATGATCTGTGAGGAGAGACTGAGGAGACTGAGGCTGTGTAGTCAGGCAAAAAGGAGAATAAGGTGAGATACTCTAACAGACTGCAATAACTTGAAGAGGACAGCCACAATGGTGATGGTGCCAAACTCTTCTTAGTGCCAGATGATGTGGCAACAGAAAATAATTGCAAACTGTGGAGTAGGAAGTGTAGCATTGGCCAGTAGAGGGGCTGTAGAGCCTTTTTTTCCTGGAGACAAGACTCAGCTCTGAGTGGGAGCCTTGGAAGCTGCTCTCCTGAGGTACCTTTCAGCCAGCGTTTCTGGAGCTGTGTTGTATTTGTTGCTGTTTTGAGATTTAAGTAGTTCAATCTTAATGCTAAAATGAAAAGCCTTACTGTTATTTTCTTCTGCTTAGAAGCTTTATTAAAACTGTATTTTTTTAAATTTCTTGCAACGTAAGTTCTGGTAAATCAAAGTTAAGTTTAAATATCTTCTGCTTATAGGAGCCAAGGTCAGGTCTGCTTCACTGAACCAGTGCACACCAAAATCAGCTGGGCCACTGCACTCAGCCAGGAAAGTCAGTGAGGCTAAAGGTAAGCAGCTGTTGGGTAAAGTAAATTTGCCACTTAGATTCTTGAATTAACCCGTCTTCAGTAAAAGCAGACTGACTTCAGAGTAATTTCCAGCAGTGTAGAGGAAAAAGACTCCAGGTCCTAGTGGATTGAAGGATGACCCTGAGCCCTTGTGGCCAAGAAGGCCAATGGCATCCTGGGGTGTATTAGAAGGGGGGTGGTTAGTAGGTTGAGGGAGGTTCTCCTCTCCCTCTACTCTGCCCTGGTGAGGCTGCATCTGGAATGTTGTGTCCAGGTCTGGGCCCCTCAATTCAAGGACAGGAAACTGCTTGAAAGAGTTCAATGCAGAGCCACAAAGTTGATTAAGCAAGTGAAATATCTCCCTTTTGAAGAAAGGCTGATGAAGCTGGGTCTCTTCAGCTTGGAAGAGACTGAAGGGTGACCTCATGAATGTTTATAAATGTGTAAAGTGTGAGTGTCAGGTGGATGGAGCCAGGCTCTTTTCAGTCACGTCCCGTTACAGGACTCTAGGGGTAACAGGTGCAAGTTGGAGCATGGGAGGTTCTGTGCAAACATGGAATGTTTTTCTAATATAAACATTAGAAAAAGCATTTTCACTGTGATAGTAACAGAACACTGGAACAGGCTGCCCAATGAGATTGTGGAGTCTCCTTCTCTGGAGACATTCCGAATGTGCCTGCATGTTTTCCTGTGTGACCTGCTTTAGGTGATCCTTCTCTGGCAGGGGCATTGGACTCTGGTCTCTTGAGGTCCCTTCTACCCCCTAGCATCCTGTGATTCTGTGGGAGATGGTCAGTCTGCCCTGTCTACTGTATAGCACTGGAGAACTGTCTCTGCAAGGTGTTCCCTATGTGTTTGTTTTATCTGGAGAGAAAACATCAGGGCATTCATTGTCTGCCATGTGCTTGAAACTTGCATCCCATGAGGACTCGGGATACTTGACAATGAGGTCCCTTCCAACCCGGCTAATTCTATGATTCTATGAGTGTTAAATGACGTTCTGTCACCTGCTTATAAGATTGTATACTTGCAAGAGACAGCTCAGACTAGATTTCCCAAGCTTGTGTTTAATTTAATTAATACTCTTGTAAGAGTGTGTTGATCAGTTCTTGCTGCTGAGAATATTTACTATACTTAACGTTTTTGTAGCAGATGCTTGTTTTATCTTTGACTGTGAATCAACAGATATGAATCCTCAGATAAGATTGCAAGATGAAAATTTCTCTTTGGGAGCAAAGTTTCATTTACATGGCTGAGGTGGGGGAAACAAGTAAATTAATGGTAAATAGCACGTTGTCTTCTACTGAAATACCTGCTGTTGGATCGCACACTGCTAGTCAAGCCAGAGGAAAGCTGACAGGTGTTTTCAACAACCACTTATAAACTTCTAAGTGTAAAAGTAATGTGCAGACTTGGCAGTCCAAAAGAGTGTTTTCATTTAATAAATATCCTTTGAAATAATTAAGTTCTTAGGTCAGTTTTTAATTGGCTCTAAAACAATATGGTAAAGGTGTTGTGGAAATGCAGTAAGGTACTTTTCATTGCTTACCTTTATATCTAACTTGATTTGTACCACATTTGAGAGTGCTTTTAATTTATACCTCCCTTTATGCAAGTAAAATAAATGAAACATGAAGGAGGTATAGAAAGATGAGTTTTTATCTGAATTCCTCTGAGTGAAACAAAATGGTGCTACTTGGCTTAAATTACGTATGATCAAGCAGTTTGACCTTTTAATGCTAAGTCTTGCTGTTGAATATGCCATCAAACCTTTGCAAGAAACAAACAAATTGTGAAGTTTGAGGAGCTTATGCAAAAGAATATTGAGGGGAGAAAAAGTATCCCCAATGCCCCTTACTGGCCTGAAGTATAATTCTCATTTTTCCCCCCCTTTTTTTTCTGAATGTCATAGGTACTCCTGGGAGAAATGGACACCAAAGCCTATCTTGTTTGAGTTCTGGTGAGTTGTTTGGGGTTTTTCTAATGGATTTTTACATTTTCTGTGATGCAACTTAAATTAGGTTCATAAATTTTATTAATATATTGCTTCTTTCAAGAAAAAAACACTTTTGCAACAGATAATCCTGTAAGTGATTGCTGGTTCCAGTTTCAATGGATATGGGAAAAAGTTCTGGGTTTTTTCCTACCTACTGTCTTCTGACTGTGCAGCCCCTGAAATACCCAATCTGTGCTGTCACTGTTTCCAGTGAAGCATAAGGGTTTAACTGTAACCAAATAAAAGTAAGGCTCTGAAACTTGGATGTAATTTTTGCTATTTAGCCACAGTGAGGTGATGATTAAAGCTCATGTGTTGTGGCTTAAAAAAAAAATAAATAGAAGAATCATGTAGAATAACAGGTTTTTCTGGAAGCTCCATGGTAGATAGCCTTTTGGTGTCACCCGTGTCTATGTAACACTGCAGAATACACTTGAATAAGAAGCTGAAATTATCTGAGCTTGATGTGTATGTCTGTTTGTATGGCAAGAGGAGAACTGGCAGCTGATTAAGTGGCAGATGGCCTTCCACAACCTGGCACAGCTTTAAGGACTTCATATTGGGTTTTTTCCTCATGTTTATGCCAGTCGGGACACCTGGTGCTGGTTTGTCTGCCAGGAGACAGAAGTCTTCAGATGATATTCCTACTTGCAGCAATATCCAGGTCATTTCAAGAGCTGGCAGTCCAAAGTACTTTCACAAGCATCAGTGTGTATTTTCTGAATTAAAAGCTGCTTGTAATTAATTACTCATGGAAAATCTCTTTTTGAAAGATAGTGAAGATGACTGGAAAGCTCTGTGTCTCCTGAGTCAATAACAGATGTCTTTCTGAAAGAGGTGCTGTAGCCAAGCAGATGTTACAAATCTGTATCTGGATTTACTGGGGAAATAATTCTGACCTGTAGCTCTGGTGCTGTGGAAGTATATTTTTAATTTCCTATAGTCATAAAGTGAGTCTGCTTTTGCCTTTGACTTCTTGGGTGTCAGATGTCTGCATGTTAATTGTGACCAAGTACCTTCTCTGTCTCCTGTTAGACCTTCTGTCATACAGCAACCCTAAGACTTTGTACAAAGGGCTTATTGTGTGTATTTGTTTTTATTGATAGTTGGCTAATGACACTGACACTGAGATTCATGAGCTCTTACGTGGTCCTTTTTTATAGGCGTAGAGAGGGTGATAGAATTTGCAACAAAGTCTTGATTAGCTCAGTTGAAGAAACTCATGTTAAGCAGTGCAGTCCATTTCTGGACTAGAAACAGAAAATTAAAATTCCTCTTCTGCTTGCTTATGATAGTCTTAACATACAACTTCTTTTTCCCTTAAGTTTAGCATAACACTTTATTTTCCATGCAGAAATGTAATTACTGTTCCCTCCACTTTTTATTTGCTTAATATAATTTTTCTTGTGATTCATCTTTTCCATCCTAATGAAAAATGTAGCCACAGAGCCTTGAAGTATTCTATTCAGTGCTGTAAAAACACTGCTATAGACTTGAAATTGGCTCTAATATTTAGTGGTATGTTAGCAAATTCTCATTAGCATAATACTTTCCAGTTGAATAGCTATATTTTATTGTTTGTGTTAAACCTGAACTGTTTCCTGTTCTGAATCAGGTTCCAAAATTGGATAATATGTTAGGCTTTCAGGTTAATACACATCTAACTTTTACAGAGCCTTAGTATAATTTCTCATTTATGCACTCAGAGTTTATAGTGGAATATTTTTTATTTTTAAGAGATTTTTTTTTTTTCCATCTGCAAGTCCTGAAGTTGCGGATAGTTCCTGCAACAGAATAAAGATACTGCATGGGTGCTTGGATGTTCTGTAGTACAATGTCTTGCATTTTAAAAAAGGACAAATGGCTTTTTTTGAAATGAACTGAAATAATGCCAGCTGGTACCATGTAGAGTGAGGCTCACTATTTTTGTCTTTTATAGTGGCCTTGATATAATAAATGAAGCTTTGTTCTAGTGATTTTTAGCTAGCTAAAGCTTTTGTTCTTTTATTTGGTGCCATAGTTAAGTCACTTCTGTTTCTTGCTGATACGCTGTGATTGAAGGGTCAGAACTAGTTTATTATGTCAGGACCCTGGTAGCAAATTGGTTGCCATAGTAATGCATTAATTGCTTAGACAGATGAGTTTTTAATGTTGCTTTTAGTGTTATTTCAAGGATGGGGAAAAAATGCATGCATTTCCATGGTATGATCTCTGACTGTGTTCTTTATTAATTTTCCAGTCCTTTACAGCAGTGATACAAAGCCAGACACATTTTGTTAAGTATGCCTGTAGGACAGGAGAGACTTAGTTATTTGCAGCTTGTTTGTTCTGTGTTTGTATTAAAACAGTCACAAGGCTCCTTGTTGTGGATTCTGTGTTTTCAATGGGTGATAATCTAGTGGATGTAATAATTTTTATAAGTTCTGTGGCATCTTGGTTCAGCACTGGCTTTGTTGTTTAGGCAAGAACTACTTCTTGAGTACAGAATGTTTTACTCCACTTCTTAACTTGTTAAAGTAAGAACATACTTCTGGTCTTACTGTAATGTTTTAATGCAAATATGACTAAAAATGTTGCCTCTTGTGAGAACATCTTGAATTACATGCAAAACTGCCACTAAAAATATGTAAAGTTAGAGCTCTTTCCTTTGTGTATCCAGTGACCTACTTCTAATACCTGTGCAGTATATTACAGTGCAGTGTGTGTATGCAGTGGGTGTTCAAATCTCACATCTCTTATTGACTGAAGGTCAAGGATAAGTTACAATACAGTAATCCCTGGTACTACGTAAGCCAAGCAAAAACAAATACCCTTTTTGGCATTTGCAATGGTAAAGCTATTATTTCAGGTATAAAGCATGCAAATATTTACTGGAAATCTTGATCCTGTTGTTCAGTGACCCTGAAAGGGACATATGGTGCAGTATGTATAACACTTATGCTTGTGACACAACACTGTTCTCAGGCAAGCCAGGACAACTGCTGGATAGACCCATCAAGCATTATCAAGTAAGAGCAGTATGATTTATGTAATTTCTCTTTGTACTATGATGGAGCATTTGAAGTAGAGTCAATCACCTGGAGGCTATAGAACCTGTGAAAATCAAACACGCTTCATCCATAAACAGCTCACATTCCATCATGAAAGGTGGTATGCTGTTGTCTTAGCCTTTTAAAGAGGTTGAAAGACCTCATTTTTAATGATCTGTGAGAAGAGTATAAAACCAAGGGAGGGAATAACTTCAGTCCCATCACGTGCTGCAAAAGTGAGGAGTAGTTTTGATCAAGCTCAAATGGAAAAATAAGTTTATTAATATAACAGTCCAGGAAGCTCTCTTGGAAGAGATTGTTGAAGGTGGATGCTGGCTTCTCACTCAAACTTATTTTGGGATAGGATTCTTTTACTAACACTGTTTCAAACAAAAGTTTACAGATGTATACTTTGAGGTTCAGTCAACAGCCCTTTCTTCCATGCCCTTTGTCATCACTGAATATCAGGAAGGCAGAGGGTGAACATTGTTCTCATGTTCTGTGTTCTAAGTTCCCAGGTAGAATAGGGTACCCTCAAAATACTCTGACTTTAGATGTATGGAAAAAAGTAATTGATTTACATTTCCCTGCAGTCGTGCTTTTTTAACAACAGCAAAGAATCATTAATGTTTTAAAATGTTATTATGCTTTTTGAAAATGTGTGAACTTGTTTTTAAAATTGGGAAAATAATTCTGAGAGCTGATAATAACATTATTATGTATTGAATACTTAGGTCTTTAGTGAATCTTTTTATCTAGTAGACACACCATCTGTAGTCTTAAACATGGTACTGCAAGTTACCCAGCTGATGAGAGAGAACTGGCCAAGTGGCTTGTTAGCTCTGTTTCTCCTTTCATATCTGCTCAGAAGGGTTTTGTTGTGGTTTTGGTAGGTTTTTTTGAGAGGTGTTTTTGTTGTTTGCAAAAGTGTTTCCAAATTGTAGAAGAAACTGTGCAAGTAGTGTGCTTGTGGTAAACAGACTTGAAGATCCTCATGCATGTGTGGACATAAGCACCCTGAGCAGGTAGGACTGGGTACCTTGGCTGAGTTATAAATGAGGCAGGAAAAGATAGTGCTTTTGGTAGAAGTTCTAGCACAGATCATGGTGCTAGCAATGTGCAAAAAACAGAGGGAACTTCTTCTGTCTCATCACTTCAAGCCTTCTTTGTTGGTGGCTCTTAGTATTCACTTTTAATATACTTTTCTGTATAACAAGCATTACTATTAGGATTGTTACTAGAGAATATAGACAGATATTTTTCTTGAGTCCCCAACTTTGCAGATGCAAGGTTAAGTATAATTAATTTTCTTGAGTTGAGAAGTATGTCCACTCATAATAAAAAAATCCCATAGGTCTTAGACTGTTTTTTAAAAAAGAAACAAAATCCCCTCAATCCCTCCTCAGCAATTCTGAGACAGAGTACATGTTGAAGAGTTCTATGTAACTTTTCAAACAAACCATACTTCAGTATCATCTAAGCAGTAATTTTAAGTTTTGTGTATCCATAAAAAAAAGCATCCTTTGTGATGTGAAAACTTTCCATTATGTAGAGCTGTTGTTGAGCCAACTCTTCTTTCAACATCTTCTAATACCGGACTCTGCAGTTATAGGAAGTAAGTTCCCTTAGGAAACATACAGGAAATTGTTTGATGGGTAAATAATCTTAAACATTTTAAAGCTCTTTCCTGTTCTTCACTGGAACAAACTAGGTATCTTCAGCAGTCATGTGAAAACCAGGAAGATTCTGGTTTTTAACAGCTAGTAGTTTGTACAGTGCTTAAAGCATTTCAGGCTTAGAGAAAGCAGTTCTTAAGTGCTTGTTGAAGCAGGGGAGGATTTTGGTCTAGGTATTCCACAATGCAAAAGTGGCATCTCTGAGTGGTTATAACCAGGAATAACAATATAGATGTGTTGAGACAGAGTTCTCCATGTCTTGTGTTAAGAGCTTCTGCTTCTGTAAATATGTTGGGTTAGTCAGTTTATCTGTCTTTACCCCTCTATCCAGAAGGAAAGGACAGAAATTTTGCAGAAAAACTTGACAGTTTGTAAACTCTGTGGGCTGAAGAAGAAACAATAGATTGATTATTAGTTAAATGAAGATAGTTAATATTCTACAGATTAGAAATTCATGGAATTGAATAGTGGAAGTGAGTCTTTGGTTTTTGTCTCTTGAAAAGAAAAATCAAGTTTACTCTAACTTGTTGCCTTTCTGGTTGCAATGTAAAGGCAGCTATTTCCTTTTTTTAGATGTTTTTTTGAACTATGAAGACTATCTAAATGACTTAATTATCATGTGATATAGCCCTAGAATGCCTTCAGGCTAATAGAGAATGTTCTTAAAAACAGACAGCAAAGCTTCTGAAATGGTGTAGCTATTACATGTGAACTTCTATGGAATAACACATGCACCAATGCTGTTCAAATGGTGCTATTCAGTTGGGAATTTTTCAAATTGGTGGACTGAAAATGTAGCTATTACTATGACAGCTTCAGCAACAAGAATTTGATGTGGGTCCTATCGTTTTCCTACAGCAACAGAGCATCATTTACTAGGGCCTTTTGTAGAATAATCCAAATGATTTTCACACTCTCAAGGTCTGTTTCCTCTGTTAATGCTTCTGAAGAAGGACCTGTTTTCTGGATTGTACTTTAGGTATTTCAGAGATAGTTATTATTTAATTCCAAACTTTTCTCAGAAACTTAGTCTTCAGATCTGTACAGCCATACTCCAGACTCTTGGTGACTTGGAAATACACAGGCTTTCTGTGGAAGGGGGTGATTGCAGTTCACTTCTGTGGTGTTTATTCTCATGTTGGGAGGATTGTCTGAAGTTCCCTTCCATCATACTTATTTTCTTGTTTCCCAATAACAAGCCACACAAGAGAAGAACACAGATCTGCATTTTTTTCTCACAGTTGTCTAAATACTGAATAGGTCAACCTCTGCATGAGTAGAGGGGGGCAGCTGAAATGGATATCCAAAGATTGTATCAGCTCAAAGTAATGTTTCAAGATAATATCCCATTGCTGGAAGATGGAATTCAAGGTTTTTCTATCATGGAAGTCTCTCATAATAGCTTTAAGTTGTAGATTTCATTAGCCGGAGATGGTACTTCTGTTACTCTTTAATTTGACCTAATTATGAAGCATCTAAATTTTTTTTTTTTTTTTTCCAGTATTTAAGGGTACAGTATTTTGGTAAGACTTCAGAGCTTTGACTGACCATTGGGATGTTGGACCAGTAGCAAAGAATTTTTTTATTCCTAACTGTGGTACTGTGTACAGTGCTGATGCTCTCAGGCACATGGTGTGATTCTTGGGGTGCCCTACACAGGCTCAGGAGTTGGACTTGATGATCCTGCTGGGTCCCTTCCAACCTGCCAGCAGGGCATGATTCTATGATTATGTCACCACCTTAAAAATATCATCCTGGAACATACTTCTTGCTCCGTCTTCTTGTCCCTCTCTCTCCAGTTAAACTTAGGTATGATCTCCTCTGATATTATCTGGCTTGTCTTTCTTTGACCCTCTTGTGTTCCTTAGACTGTGCTCATTATTCCATGTGCTAGTAAGCAGTGAGTAATTTGGTGTCATTGTACTGGTGTTCTTCCTTAGCTTTGAGGTGAGGTGTATGAGGCAACCCAAACCTGACTTTTGATGTCCTCTTACAATACTTTCAAGAAAAGTTATTTTTACGTTTTCTGGCTTGTTCTGGCTTTTTTAAAGTCCTTTCCACTTGTGACTCTTTTGGCAGACAGAGTAGCTGCACACTGCTATCACTGATTCCTGTTTGGGAGAAGAGTTGATACAATATTTGAAAGCTATGGAATTGTCCCCCGGGTGTGAAACTTGTGGATCTTGTGTCAAAGATAGGTCAACAGCATGTAAAATGCATTTTTGTCTGCATTTTATTTTTCCTCTGTTACTTGGGACCTGAGCTTGCAAGGACTCCTGTATACACCTAGCCCATTACTAAATAGCAGAAATCTCTAGCACAGAGAAGGTGGATCTGGATTTGTTGCATCAGGCAACATCTTTGATACTTGATATTTTAAGACAAGTTGTCCTACTATTAGTGACATTTTCCACTGTTGTCAAGTAACATTTATTCTTAAAAGCACTGTAGCATTTTGTCTGTGACAGTTTTAACAAAAATGCTACTCTGTAAGGGATGTCATACACATGGAAAATATCTTCTCCCTTAAGTTAAAATTAAACTCTTTTCATGGTCTTTTGCTGTAGTTCTCAATTCTGAAAGAGTGAAGATACTGTCAATGCCACATCACTGTTGCGTGAGAGACAGATCAGCCTGCTTCTTGTAGCTGTTTGCCTGGAAATCCACTGCAGCATTGCATGCTATTTGACAGGCTGCTGAATGTATAATGGCTAAAAGCTTCTGTGTACTAGAAAAAACTTGAATTATTTAGGATTCTTAGTTCCTGCCCTGATGTGGGAAGAGATTTGCTTTTCTTTTCAGGGGGTATTGGTGCTTAAAATAAGTCTCAAACCTGCCATCTGCATTTGGTGTGACAGCAGGACAGCTTTTCAAACCCAAGTGCTGGCCTGGAGCAAGGTGGTCCTGGGAAAGTGGAGGGGGGCTGTGGGCAGTAATTTTCCAGAAATAAAAAATGAGGACACAGATGACCCTTTGGCTCTGGGTAGGTTCCTGCTTTTCTTGTCTGTCTTTGCATAAGTGATAACCTCTCTGTTCTTCCTGAATTAAAGCATGCCAGGAAAATCCATCTGCTTCTCATTGCATGTGCTGTCTTGTGACAAGGAGACAGTTGTCCTCTACATGGGCCTTTTGGATCTAAAGATCTAGTCTCTGATTTAGACTTCTTTGCAGTGAGAGACTTATGGCACTCTAATGGCTCTCTTGGTGTTCACTGAATGTGGAAAGAGGAAGAGAGACATCAGAATCCCATGCAGATGCTGCAGACTTGGCCTCAGAGTCTGAATTGAAGAGCCTATTGATGCCAGTGCCCTTTGCTCCTTTCTTGTCACATTGCCAATGTTCCCAAGGAGTGGCAGATATGCTAAATATGCTGGGGTTAAAATAGGTTTAGCCTCCCCATCAATCTGATTGTGTCATCAGGGATTGATGCATTTAGCAATACTGACAAAATTATGTGGTCATAATGGGAGAGAGCTCCTTTCTCCCTCTTGATCCCTAATTTTGTCCTTGTTGGAGGGAAGCCAGCAGTTAGGTGCCAGTAAATAAAATCTGTCAGTTCACTTGTCCTCTGTCCAGGCTGTTTATTTCTTTCCATTTTATTCTGTTGTTTTCTGGTGCTATTTTCCATCGCCCTTCTCCAGTGTCAGGATAGAAAAAGACCTCTTTGTGATCCTCATGTTATGCATGAAATGTAGACAGCACAAGGTCCTGGCATGCTGTGTTGGGATCCCATGGATTAAATCCTGGCTTTATACCCTGCCAGCACCAGGCACTGTTGGTCACTGGAGACGCAGACTTGGAGGTGCAGTTTTTCTGAGCTGAGGAAACAACTCAGAGGCACCACTGTGGTGGAGTGTACCATGGTGAGTTCTGGTCAGGCTATGTTGGAGGAGTGTCTCTTAAGTTTTAATACCTCCTGGGAGCTATTCATGTAGGGATGATGGGCATTCCTCTTCCTGGCTGCTGTCAGAGCTGAGTGCTGGGTGCTAGGTGGGACTGATGTGCCCCTATTGCTTTCTATTTGTGTTGTCAGGTCCTGCTTCTGCATAAAGCAGACTTATTACAGGTTTGTGGGGTTAGCAGGACTGCAGTCCCAGAGGCAAAAAAGCCATTTTCCTCAGTTTCCCTGAAAAATTGATGCTGTGAAGTATTTGTTTCTTCATGGTGTATTTTCACTCAGACTCAGGATGGGTAAGAGGGGGCAGTGAATGTGCTGTTTCTATATTTCTAAGAGGAATTTTGGCTCTGCTGCAAGGGTCTTTTATATCCATATAGAGCTTTTATCTGCTTGTATTTTGCCTGGTGATTCATTTCATCTGGCTTTCAGACTAGTTTGTTTACATCATTCTTGCCCTCTAGAGATTCTTTGTTCTAGCTCTGTTCCTAGGAAGGAAGTTATGGTTTCTGTGGGGTACTTCAACTAATGGTTTTATAGGCTGGTGTGTGGCTTTCTCCCAGGCCCAGGTGGAGAGAAGTGGTAGGCTTGGGGTTTTTTGGGTGTTGTGTTTTTTGTGGGTTTTCTTTTTTTGTTGTTTGGGGTTTTGTTTTTGTTTTGTGAGGGTTTTTTATGTGTGTGGTGTTTTGGTTTTTTTTAACCTGATTGGACTGTTTCTGTCTTTGAGAGTCAAATTGAGATGGTAAGAGAACATGTCCTTCATGGAGCAGTCCTTCCCTGGGGGAGCCAAGGACTGTAGAAGGAAAACAAAAGGAAGGGCCCTGGTAGAAGGTAACACTGAGTATGTCTGGGTGTTGAATGGTGTTTGAAGGCTGGCTGTAGACCTGGTCAGAATCTCAAGATGCTTTCATAAAGAGAGGATTTGATAATGCTCATCTCATACTTCAAGAGATGGGCTAATGAAATATGCTGAATATACAAGGCTGCTTTAATGTGCTGTAAGAAGCCTTCTGGTGTACTACTGACACTGGTTTCAAAATGTAATGATCTTCCAGTACAGAAAGGAGATAATGTCTTTGATAGTGGTGTTGGATTAGGAAAGGGTCTGGACCTACATGCTGTTGGAAAGAGATGAACACACACTGCTGTTGCCAGAGCTCTTCAGAATAGAGGAATAGATGAGGATTTTATAGCAGTAATGACATGCATGCCCCTCTGCATGCAGAGGCTGCCCTGGGAACCAGACAAAAAAAGCTAATTTACTCACTTTGTATTTATTTTGAATGGTTTTGTGTGTTCCAAAGATGTGTTGTAGTACTTCAGAGTTGGTGGTACATCACTGTGCTGGGAAATAAATAATTTGGTATGTGGTCATAAACCATTCAGCAGTGGTCTCCTGCAGTACTCTGAGGAGGTTGGTGTGATGGGTCTGACAGTCTCTCTGCTCTGCTTACAATGAGCTGATTTATTGTCACTGCACTGGTCTGTGTGATGTTAAGTATACCCAGAGAACAGGATAAAGTGACAAATTACTTTTTTTAGCTCTCGCTGATGTGGTAAATGAGTATTAGAGACTTCAAAATGTTACATGTTTTGAGCAAGTAAGATACAAAATTAAAATAGAATAGATTTGTGGTAAGGAGAGGACAGAAAAGGCACTGCTGGGATGAGACCTGTCACTGTGATCTTGTTGTCTTTGGGTTAAATGTGCTTCTGAGCAAGAGCGATTAATGGTTTCTGGAACTGGAAAAACTTTCAGAGGGATAGGTGCTAGGAGCATTAGCTATGTATGATTTGGTGAAGTGGTAGAAGTGTGAGATCAATGGAAATATACCTAATTTTGTTGTCTCTAAAAAGACATGAAGGCTGTCGAGGGCAACTTTTCAAGCAACCCAAAAGAAGTTACAAGCTCATACTGTCTTGTCTTCTGTGTTGTCTGGGAGATGCTTGGGTGGTCCCTCCCTGGCAAGGCAGCTGCTGACTGTGGGCAAAGTAATGAAATATTTCCCTTCTCACAAGAAAGTGGCCAGTGCAAGTCCATAGTGTCTCACTGTCATGCATTTTTAGTCATGGTCGTAGGTGAAAAATGTGGGATTTTCTAGTCCCTGTAAGATAGTTACTCCTCTATTTTCTAATTTCTACTTTTATTTTCCATGGTGGAAGCTGAAAGGGACCAAGGTATGCACAAAACTTTGGAGCTCATTAAATAGTAGGAATAAATACTTTTAAAATAGCATTAATTAAATATGGAGATGACCATCTATTTTGAAGCCACTCCTGTAACACTGCTTGTTTGCTACTATGTTTGGGTCCCTTCAAGATCCAGCTGGCAAAGACTGTTCTAATATGAAATTGATGCCTCCTTCCTTGCTCTTCTTCTGATAAACAAAAGCATCTGCAGTGTCAAATTGCCAAGTTAAACAATTTTTGCCTTAAGCAGATTTCAAATACTGAATTGTTCTTAGAGAATAGACTTATTTCCAGATTTGTTATGACTTTAAATGCTGACAAAGTTTAATGTCAAAAGAAAATGGTAGAAAATGTTAACTGATGAATCTGTTTTGATAAATTCATGTCAATTGAAAGAACCTTTTTTTTTTTTTTTTTTTTTAAAAAGAAGTCACCCTGAAGGGATTCTCCGAGAGGGGAGCTGAAATATGCCTAAAGAAATATTCAAATAATCTCCTTAACAGTCTCCAAAGAACAATTCCATGGTCTGTGACATTGCTGGATGATATATTCAGCAGAAGAGACCACCCACTTTCTCTTCCTCCTCCCTCCTCTTACTCCTCCCTTTTCTAGCTCCCAGCCCCACAGAGTCCCATAGCACATTAAGTGTCAACGCTGTGATGCAATTCAGAGGCTGTTGGTTTTCTGAATCACTAAGTCGGTTTTATTCTGAGGACAAGCTTTGTTTCCACAACATCTGGTGAGGGGAAGTTGCCAGCAGCATTTACGCTGTGGATATCTGCTTTTACTGATTTTTTTTGCTTGCCTGTGCATAAAGAATAAGAGCTAAGGGATGGAGACTTGATTATTTCTTCAAGCGTGTTTTCTTTAGCAAGGATTGCCTTGCCTGACTTCTATGCCTGTCCTGATTTGAAAACATAGTATGTGACAGTACATGGAGGCTGTTTCTTGCTTGTTTATCTTCCAATTGCACTGAAGACATGTTATGGTCCCCGAAATTTTCCTTATCCAACATGCATATACGGCTGACAGCGAAGGGGTTGCTCCGAAATATTCGTCTACCTTCTGGCTACAAGAAAAGCACTGTTGTATTTCGTACAGGTTTGTGGGTTGTTTTTTTAATATGATGATTAGAGCATGCATCGAGGGAATATCTTGTTTACTTCAATAGTAGCTTTTTAGCAAATAAAATGAAAGTGTTTGAATTTCATACAGAAGTCTGACTTTGAGAAAAGTAGTTTCATATCCTGTGTGTAACCATTGCACCCATACTGAGGTCCTCATTTGGAAGATGATTTTTCTGTTTATGAAATGCAAATTGGAATTTGCTCTTTCCTCCCACAAATCCAAAAATAGAATGAGGAAGTCTGAACTATTAAATATTTATCTACTGATTTTAATGTTTATCTGCTGGAAGTGCTATCTTTTATATACCTTGATTAGGTGTGGGGGGGGTGAAAGGGAGGGAAGCGGAATGAATATAGTCATGATGTGGCTTTCTGTCTGTGAGAAATATGTGAATAGTTATATGCAGATATCTGTTCTACAAGTCATGCTAAACAACTTATTTGCAAGTAGAACAAGCAAAGTTTTATGCTTACTTGTATTGATATAAACCTAAACTGACAAATTACAAAGTTTTAGAGACATTAAAGGCAAGTGTGTGTATTACTTAAAAAAAACAAAAAGAGAAAAAAAAAAAAAAAAAAGAAAAAAAAGCCCAAAACCAAAACAAACCCCCTCCACAATAATTACTGTCCTTGCCCCTCACCCCCCCACCCCACAAAAAAAAAAAAAAAAAAAACCAAAACAAACAAACAAGGAAACCCAAAGCCACAAACCCCCAAAACAGCAAGGATAAAAAACCACCAGAGAACTCTCAGCTGCATCTGACCTGATTTTCCTCTTTGGTTCAGGGCAAAGCAATCGAAGCAAGTATCTGTCATGGAAACAAGATTACGGAAGCAGAGCTTTGTTCCAGTACATGTGTGTCATTTTGGTGGGGGGTGGCAGTTATTTGGTGGTTTTTTTTTAGTTTGATATCTAGAGAAAATCATGGCAGCCTGCATATTATATAATTCTTTTTTTCCTCCACTGCACTATTTAAAATTTCATTGCATTTTACTTTGGGAGGAGCAAGCAGCTACATAAACTAGTTTTGCAGAAGCAGTTCCTCTCAGGCGTTTCCTTGCTCTCTTGAACACCACCCTCCTTGCTTTTATTTTTTGGAGTTCAGTTCTACCAGTCAGCTTTTCCTTCCTGTCCTGGCGTTTCATGTATCTGCTTAAAACACTCTCCTTGTCATTACTTATCCCTGGCAAAGTAAATCCAGTTTGATTTTTCTCCTGGATGATAAATTAAATTCTGAACATAATACAGGCTGACTATACAAGTGTATTAAAGGCTTCAGTTCATAGCTTGCCTTCATGGTTTAAAGTTAGTGTTAAAATACCTCAATGTTAAATTCTTCTGTAAACAAGTCTTTGTGCAAATACTTACATCTTTGCTGCATATCCAGAGACAAAAATCTTAAAATAATAGAGAGGGAGATAGTGTTCAATCTTTCAGCTGTTCATTAACTGCTACTGAAATTTGTATAATTTTGAAAAATGAAAAATAGATGTCAATGCATGTATCAAAGGAACTTGACAATTTTAAGAATCCATTTGTGGCTGTATTTTGAGTGGATGTGAAAGCAAAACCTGCCTACAGGATGCTTCTGCTAAATACAGCATGTAAAATAGATTGTTGGCCCTGTGTTCCAGTTAAGCAGCACTTCACTAAGTGCTGAATAGACCTTCTGTGTTTTCTCTATGTGCAGGGTAGTGGTATAGCATTGAAAGCTTAAAGAGGTTTTTGATTGCTTTCCTGCCTGCCTTGCTGTGTCTCTGTGTCTTGTAAGAAGTCAGTTTATTAGCAGAAAGCTGATCAGTTGTTAGCTAGAGATGAATTTACCAAAAAAGTAGGGCATCTGAAAACCAGGTCAGACTCTGTAGTGGAGAGTGCAAATATGTATAGATACGCTGTGGTTTTAGAAGCAGTGGAGTGCATCAAAGATTGTTAGTGATTAGTTCAGGTTCATAAAACGTGGCATCAGTATATCAGGCATCAGTGGTGTATATCACATGTATAAAAGGTTTGTGGGTTTTTTGTTTGTTTATCTTTGGTTTGGTGATTTGTTTTGTTTTTCTTAATGCCAGGAGTAGCTATAATTGGTTCTGAAGCACCAGGATGAGTATCTTTTCTTGTAGTAGTATAATTGGATTAAGACTACATGGCTTTTTTTCTAAGGTCACATAAGCAGTAAGAAATAGAATATACTGGTGACTGTAAAAAAAACAATCTCAGGGTCTACGCAGGAATGTGAATATATATGAGTGTTATGTAAGCAGCATTCATTTACAGTCTTGGAGCCGATTGCACTTTTCATGAGCAGTACCACAGAGTTCATCCTTTGATCCCTTTCATAACAGTGTAGACTGGTGGTTCCATATGACTGTAGAGCATCCATAAGATACTTACAGCAGTTGTGGAAACAGAGTTTTAAAATAGTCTAGAGTGTAGGTCAAGTTGGGTTCCTCTGTTACCATGTCCTGGCTGGCAGTTTGCAGTTCAGTAACTTGATGAAGTTAACATGTGAGCAGTATTGGGAGGAAGAGGATTGCATTTTCCTTATGATTTGAAGATATTTTGCACCACCCTTCCTCAGTTTCTTCACAGTATGAAGTATGGCTGGACAAGCAGGTGTTAACACTGGTGTTAAGTTAGTCTAGATTAGTCATTGCATTTATACTGAAACGGATCCTTGGGCAGGGGTACATTTGCCCTGCTTCAGTCTGGGTTTTGTGGAGGTGTCAAAGTAATGGAGTAGTTCAAGTATCTGCAGTGTAAGTATACAGCCTGCTCAGGGCATGCCAAATAAAATTGAATATTTTTTTTAGGAGTAGAATAAGTCCAAAGGAAAACTGCTGTAAAATTTAAAGTGTCTTAAAGCCATTCAGCTTGTTGCCTTGTGTCTTATGTTCATTGCTCTGTTCTACACTGCTGCAAGATCACCATATCCAGAAGTTTCTTCTCCCTTTACATGCAGGCAGATGTTGAAGTGTCTATTTTCTCAGCTACTGATAGCACACCTGCATTGTTAGCTGTATGTAATGAGTGCCTTCTTCAGCAAAACCCTGCACTTCTGAAAATACCTTATTTACCCATTTTTCAAGTAACTAACAAAAATCTGCTGTTTTGGTGTTGCATAAACATGGTAGATACAAGTTAAATGTGAACTTGTCTCTTGCAGTGATGAACTATAACATTTGGTTCTGCTATCAAGCCATTAAAGACTTTTACTATGGAATGACTAATGTGCTTTTATGTTCTTCATGCATGAATGGTGTGACAGACTAAATCATCATCTCTGTGGTTCTGTATGAACTGCCAAAGAAAGACATTCTTTTATGAATTATTAAAAATAGTAATTTTGAGTTACTTGTTTTCTTTTGCATAAAAATCAAATTCTAGACAAGAAACTAGTTTTGCAAATGGAGGTCAAAGCTCTTGTGCCTGTTGTTCAGAATTTTTCAAGAACTGCATACTGAGCTGTACTGTTGCTTTTATGGTAAATGGTTTTGAATCAATGTTTTCATCCAGCCCTTCTTGCTACTCTTCCTGTTTCTTTTTTTCCCCCTAAGGAAACTGCACTCAGTCTTATCTCTCTGGTGACTTCTATTTCATACAACACCTAGCTACTGTCTTACTACATTGAGAATAAGAGGTGCCTCAGAGGACAAATGGTAGCTGATACCATTACAGCAATACCAACTTTAAAAATTCCCTTTTTGTCTTACTAGCAACAAGCAAACATCACAGACCTGCTTGTTTTTGTAGGTGACTTCCCTTTCCAATGCAATTCCTTCCTTAAATCCTGTTTCAGATAGCTTTGAGAACTCTCAGATTACTGCTGCACGTGGCTAAGCAGTGCTCTTAAAGGAGGACTCTGAAAGCTTAAGGTGTCACAAGTTGCTTAAATGTCTATATGCCTTTCCTACTCTGCCCTGGTACCCCCAAAGAGTAACTGAAGTACTGATTAATGTCTGAAACTGCAGTTTAATATAGAACTGTAGAAATACACCAAACATACTTGACACTACTGAGTGTTCTAAACCCAAAAGTCTGATGGAGAGACTTGATACAGGCCAAGTGCGTTAAATTTGTCACCTAGGAAGGAAAAATATAGTTCAAAAGTAAAGCCAACTTATCTATTCTGAGCAAATGAAGTTTAATAGGTGGAAGCTATTCGTCATGGGGCTTTTCATGTTCCTGTTGAAGTCAATGAGACTTTGCTTCTGACTTCATCTCAATACTGGGTACTAAATGACCTGCCTGATGTGCTTGGTTTTGATCTTCATAGGCAGTAGCTTCAGTAGGCATGTAGGCAATGGCTAGCTGGAGGTTCTTATTTTCAGGTGGCAGGGTTCTGTGTTCTGGTGTAAGTATAGTTTTTACTCTATACAAAGGCTCATCCAATTACTGTTTTTTACAATGGGTATGAAATTAAGACAACACTAATTCTTTTCAAAGGAAGCCTGGACATCAGAAAGGAACTGATTTAAAAATGAATAAATGAAACTAAAAACAAAACAAAACAAAACACAACCCTACCAAAAAGCCCCAGCAAAGTCAAAACAATAACTGTTGAGTGATGTTCACACTTAAACTGTGTATATTTTCAATAAAGCAGTAAAATGAATGTAACTGAGGAGCTTTGCTCAAAAAAAAAAAAAAAAAATTAGGGAATGAAGAAGCAGAGTGCTGTGAAGAGCAGATGTATGGCAGGTTTTGCACTCTGGGTCCACAGCATGTTGAATTTTGTTATTCTTTCACTTAGATTAATTATGTGGTAAGGATGCCTCATATATTTGTCAACATGAAATAAATAGAATTACCTCTTCTAGTTCAATATCATAGAAAAATAGCTAATTGGAGAGTGGATATAATATGCAGCTAATTATCTCCTCTAGTATCATTGCATATTCTTTATGCATTTCTTACCACTTAATATGTTTAAGTGAAAAGGGTCTCACTGCATCTTCTGTTGGTGTGACATAGGTTGGGGTTTGGAAGTGAGAGGCACCTAAAATTACTCTTACAAACCTGAGTAGCTTTTAAATTTCTTCAGGGGATTTCCAGTGTGGTAAAACTCGACTTAAACTTTTAGAAGCTGTCTCTACCAGTTTTGCAGCTTGTGAAAATGAATCTGTTACCATAGTAAAATGGCTTGCAGCATTCAGACAAAGAAAACATTGCTACCTCTTCAGTCCTTTTAATTTGAACTTTCTAAGGCATAAAGAAATAGCTCTCTAGAGGAAAATGATACTATGAAATGTCAGTGTTATAATGCAATGCTTTGAGTATTTGCAGCCAATTGGCTCACTGTTCTGTGTCATTGTCTTTGTTGGCACAGTAAACTGATGTAGGAGGGGGGTAAAAGGGAAAAAGTTTCTTGCATATTCAATTAATCAAATATAATTATATGGTAAACCCTCTGGAGGGCAGTACTGAGTAGATTGGGACAAGGCTACTCTTCACCACAGTAAATGGCAAGATGTTTATAGATTGTTAATTTAGTGTAAGGTAGTGAAGCATTATCTCCTCTATTTTTATTATTTTAAAAAAATTCTAATCCCTGAATGGCATGATGTGTAGGAATAACCTAGGTCCAAAGTTAATAGGTTTGATGCCTTTAGGAAAAGTGCTGTTGTTTAGAAGAACTCTAGACTGTTTCATCAAATACTGTACCAGAAACTAACTTGAGTAATTATTTGCAAGCAGACCCCCATCTCTATTGGCTTTTCTTCCCCAAGAACAAAATTCACCCAAGGCTGCATTGGTTGAGCTGTCAGCGTGCTGAGCTCACTTGTACTCTTTGTTGTTCTTTGGGCATCTCTGCTGTCTGTGGGCCAATGGAGCAGTCTTGAGTTGGGAAGATTAGATTGAATTTGATCTTATTTTTAAAAGGATATAAGCAGTTAGTTTTACCATTATGTTACATTAAACTAGTGCTGCAGAATTATTCATTAATATTTAGATTATAGTTAGTGGTATCACCAGCCCCTTTCCAACCATGACCTCCACCAATGTTCTTCCCTATTACCTTTTCCTGGTTACAGAGTATTGTGTTCTCTGTCCTATAGGACAAAGAAAATAGCATTTGATCATTGTGGAAAATGAATGCATCAGCAGTATTACTTAGATGTTGAACAGGCTTTTTTTTTTTTTTTTTTTTTTGTGTAGAAGATTTAAATTGAGCTGTCCATGTACTCAAATAACCCACCTTAAACAGCTTGTATTTGGCAGAGGCATTTCTTCACAGTTGCTATGTATGAACCTTCCACTGGTATCATCTTTGCTTCATCTATCTAATGGTTGTAGCAAGGGTGCTGGTAGCCCTGGGTCCTCTGTTCAAGTCCTGGCTGAAGTTATTTTTGCTACTTATTATGGCAGTATGCTGCTTTCACATTTATAGCAAGTACAGTTTCTTCCTCAAGATGCTCATGTAAACAGTTTGTATGTGATGTTGTGGAAATACTTCTAGTTAGGCAGGAAGCAGAACAGCTGGGAACATCTGTGGTGAAATTCTTTTAACGAAAGCTCATCCTTTTCTTAAAGAGAACTAGCAGTCCTTTGGGGAAAGTTCTAGAAATAACACTCATTAACAACTTCATTTCTTTTATAATATTTTGAGACTCAGATATTTCAGTGGTCTTTGCATGTGAATATTAATATCAGACACTTGAACTATTAAAATTATTTTTATTCTTATTACAAGAGCAGACTTTGAGCTAAGCCTTTTTAAATGTAGTAAAACAGGAATATTGGAAATGCTTCCAGCAAAAGAATGAGTGAACTTACTTGCAAAGCCAGTTGCAAATTACTCTATTCCAAATAAAACAGAAAACTAGAAAACTTTACTTTTCTTGGCTATAAGCGTGGAGCGCTTGTTTTATAACTAATAGAAAATCAAGACTCATGTATTTCCACAACTACTACTGTACAATAGCTTGCTTATCAAATTAAGACAATTTACCATTAAAAAAAATCTAGTAAGAAATTATTAGCATAACCATGACAAACCTGTGTTCCTGTGTCTCAGAAGAGACCTCTCAGCCAGGACTTAAGGTTGGGGAAGACAGTGTGTAAGTTTTTCTTGCTATGTTTGTTAGTGGCACGAGTATAGAGATGTTTGTAGTTAGAGATCTTCATGGGGATCACATATGGGCTGTGGGCTTTGCAGTAAGTGATGGGTATACCCCAGGGAGCACCACAGTTGCCTGAGAAATCAGTTCTGCAAGAAAATTCCTGCAGTCGTCTTTCCCTCTGTCCATGCTGCCACCTAATACAGAAAAAATTGTCTGTCATCTTTGGCTGGCTTAAACACAAGGTACTTGTAGGGACATTAAATGCAAAGAATGGCAAGATGAATGTTTAAATCTCCTTCATGGGAACTGATTGGTCTCCACAGCAGGCATGGCAAGCAGTTCCTCTTTGAGAGGAACACTGGTACCTACTGAGAAGCCTTTGCCAAAGGCATCTTTAGTTGTGCAGTTTGGTTACAAGTCATTGGGAAGAGGAGTCCCTTAACCTCCAGGTGTGGTCAGCAGGCAGCAGAAGGACTGTGTGCCTCTCCAAGTGTGGGGACATTCTGTATCTTGTGGCTAATAAAAGCACTGGGTGCTGCTGTGTTCTTCATTTTGTTTTCAGCTTGGCAAGATGTTTTCCCATGGGCTTCTTTGGGCTGCACTCAGACTGTTCCTGAAACAATGGTGTGCAATGTTCTAGGTGCATCCCTGGGGAGACATCTTTGCTGATTAATAACAGGAAAGCTGTTTAACAAAGCAGGAAATACACAAATAGGTCCTTGACTATGACGTGTGACTGTATTGTCTAAGTGCATTTTGTGTCTTATAAAAAGAGGGTGTTTCAACAGCACTTAGAGCTGCTGTGGGACACTTGATGTCATATTTTCTGTCTTCCACTTAGAACAAAGTGTGGAAGGTAGATCACATGGATTATTTAAAGCAGCAGCATCTGAAGGGGTTCTACTAAGATGCTCTTTTATTCTGTTGACCCAGCAAAGTGCTTCCCAACTAGGGAAGCTACCATTTCCAGGTTAATTTTAGACACATGTTGAATTATGCCGTTATTTCTTGAAAAGTGCTTTGCTGCTGCTTCCAAAAATACATTTTCATGAAGTTGTAAGCTTACTTCTAATTTTGGTAGCTGTTTAAATTTTCCATCATTCCACTGAGGCTTTACTTCGTATTAGCTGTCTTGATATGTGTAATGAAGAAAAGGATGAATAGCAGAGGTGCTTGAACTGTAAACTGGAATAATGATAATAAATAGAAAAGTAAAAATAATTGGTGCTCTGTGAACCAAGCCAGAGGAGTTAGGTATGTGTGAATACCATTTCTAGTACCTTAGCAAAACAGCACTGACCTAGAATAACCCAAATTCTTAACTGAGCTGTGAAACAGTTATAGACATAGACAATCTCTATTTATATGTAGAAGTTGTTTAATGGAACTGCCTGTATGTGATCCAGATATTCCAGGGTAGTCCACTGCAGATAAGGTACATGTATGCTTCTGCTCTTTTGTGTGGAAATGGTGGTACAGATTAACACTTTGCAGAGAACTGCTTGCTTATTTTTTTGTTAAGGAAAAACACCAAATTTGGGACTGGACCTGTAGTCATCAAATGAAGTCAGTTGTAGCTTGGAAGAAGCAGCCTGCTGGACTGCCATTTTGGGCTGTGATTAAAACCAGTTGAGACTGCTATGAACAAGGTCATTGGATGATACCAGAGTGTAAAATGTTGATAATGCTGCCATAGTGTTTTCTGTTCAACTCCTAAGAGCTCTAGGACTGATTATTGAACAGATTTGGAAAGTCAAACAGGTACTGTAAACTTTCCTCAGTTCATTTCCAACCTGTAAGTTTAATCATTCCTATATCATCCCTGAATTTTTTTTTTTTTTTTTTTTTTTTTTTTTTTTTTTTTTTTAAACCATGGGCAAAGTTCTTTCCCTGGCTTGGTTTTCAAATTATTTCATACTCAGAAATTTGTGACTTCTAAAATTAAATCTCTACCAAGGAGAATTTGAATCACAGAATCATAAAATTGTTTTGGTTGGAAAAGACCTTTGAGATCATGGAATCCAACCATTAGCCTATGTATTTTAGTGCTAAACCATGTCTCTTAAGCACCACAATTAAGTCATTTAAATACTTCTGGGGTGGTGATTTAAGCACCTCCCTGAGCAGCCTGTTCCAGTGCCTGTCAACCTTTTCAGCGATGAAGTTTCTTCTAATGCCCAATCTAAACTTCCCTTCCACAACTTCCTACAGCATTTTCTCTAGTTACTTGGGAGAAGAGTCTGACCCTCCCCTAGCTCCAGCCTCCTTTCAGGTAGTTACAGAGAGCAATAATGTCTCCCCTGGGCCTCCTGTTCTCCAGAGGAAAAAATCTCTCAGCTGCTCATCGTAAGTTGTTCTCCTGACCCTTCCCCAGCTTCATTGCCTTTCTTTGGGCATGCTCCAGAACCTCAATGCCTTTCTTTCTTTGTAGTGGGGTATCCAAAGTTAAATTGCAGTCATCGATTTTTATGAAGAAAATGTTAGAATTTAATTTTTAGCAGTAGATATCTACTTTGGTAGATAAAGTCTGATTATGGATAGCTTTGCACTATAGTGCTTCCTATGCACCTGAAGTGCTGCCACCTTGCTTTTTTAAGGAATGACATGATAAATTTGACCCTAATCTGGGGGTTTTTTTGTTTTTTTTTTTTTTGGTCTTAAAATGGATGTAAAGTTTCAGAAACACAGGAAGCTGTTGTTGGATACGTTAAAAACGGTTTTGGCAAAAGGCAATGCTATAAAATACAGCCAAGACTCTGGAGACTCTTTAAATTCATGCTGCCTGTCCTACTTTTTCTTCTGTAATATCCTTTAGGCAGCATTTCAGTATCATGCTTAAGTCCAGTGACATTTGTTACAGTCATATAACATCAGCTTATGCTAGTGTGATTGAATAAATAGCTATTGAGTTCAAACTAAAAGTCCCTCTATCCTTCTGTCTCTAAGACAGATGTGGATACCATGCCAGAAATGATGTTGCTATTGTATTAGTCTTGTGGTCAAATATGTGTTTTACAGCTCTCTCTTGTGCAGTTGTTTTCAAGGAAACATTGTGGTTTGTGAATTACAGAGTCTTGCATGGACTCTTAGTTTAAAAGGCTTTCGGTAGTTCAGAAAAAACTAGTGAGAAATTATTGAATTTAACAAAATTATTGAATCTAACATTAAGCTGAGTTAATAAATGTTCTGGCAGTTAACTTATATGTGGGTTACAAAGGAAGAATTACTACATTGAGTTAGGGACAGACCCGACTGATGAAATTACTTTGGTAATTCTGTAAAAGCTCCAAGTTAGTTCTGGTCTGTTTGTTTGGTTTTTGTTGTTGTTGTTGGTTTTTGGTTTGTTTGTTCTGGTTGGTTGGTGTTTTTTTCATTTATTGCAATGAAGTAGAACCTCTGTAGTAGAAAGGCTTGATTCTATAAACTATAATCACTATCATGATTGGTTTGTTTGGAGTTCTTCCTGCAATTAGTTGTTTAAAACCTAGGGGGGGGTTTTGGTACACAGATCTTGAATAAATTTATGATATAAAAAATTAAGTCTGTTAGAGTTGTTTACTTTTATTTGTAAGTAACAAGGTCTCTCCCAGTTACCTGATGTTTACCCGTAGCATGCTTGTAATGCTTGCCAGCCCTTTTGGAATGAATTATGTCAAAAAATACTTGGAAAACAATCTGTTTACATACCTGACTTCCCAGAACACAAGAGACTGCTGTGCATGTGTGAGAACAGAAAACTTTTCAGCTAGGCTGTTAGTATCTCCATGAAGTATGTGGCATGTAGAGTTTCATGTGGTTTAATCCACATGAAGTTAGATCAGGTTTGAGCTGGAAGAAAAGATCCAGTGAAAAAAGCATGGAATTGTTTTATGGTAGGACTGGAAACAGTTGAGCAGTCTGGTGAATGCCTTTTATGTCTAGGTAGTGTGTACCTTGCCTCAACAAGGAGTGATGGAAATGGTTTCTGGACATGTCTACCAGCCCTGAGTTTCTGATGCTGAGCATGGCAAGGGGGATTACAGTATTACAGCAGGAATGAGTTCAAACATCTCATCTCTTACCTTTCTGGCTGTGCTTCACCTATTTCTTCCCTGGGTACCCGGGGGAGCTGGGGTCTTCAGGAAGGCTGGAAAAGGAGAAAGGTTGTCTTGACATCATTCTGCTGTCTGGTGCTGTGTGTGAGGGTTTCCTAAGCATGTGTGGATATATAGTGGGCTTCTTTCTGTATGGCAACCCAAAGACACCCCAGGTTTAAATAACTACAAATAAGGAAATTGGCACCCCTGAATGTATTCAAGAGGGATGTGGAAGCTAGGAAAAAGGATCAGGACTTGCACTGGGGAGGCAATTAATGTGATCTGGGAAGGGTTTGCAGATGGTATGAAATAGTTGTGCTGGTGTTCCCTGTTCCAGTCAACTCTGGGTCCTGACACTGTTGTCAGAAGGTGCAGAACAAAGGGCAGAAATATGCCCTGTCCTGTACTTGTGACAAGCAGTAGAGGGCACCAGGCATCAAGGAGGAACTTCTGCGAAGGGAATGGAAATAGAAGCAGAGAGGAGTGAGGAAACATCTGTCCTGAGCATCACTGTGCTTGGTTCTTTGGACAAGTGTGTTTGTCGTGGATGACAAGGCACAGCTGCAACTAGAAGAGGTATGCAGAAAAAAAGAGGATTGATTCAGATGTTTCTGCTACTCAGAGCAATACCTGAACTAGAAACTTTTTAAAATGTAAACCCCTTATGTAAACATTGCTTGCTTCATTTTTTTTGCTTAAAAACCTAGAGAATTAAAAAAAAAAAAAATAAAAAAATGTTGCCTTTGGTGTGTGTGATGAATTGGTGTAGTGCAATTCGAATTTAGGGCAACCAAGCTGGTGAAGGGACTCGAACACAGATCCTACGAGGAGAGGCTGAGGGAGCTGGGGCTGTTCAGCCTGGAGAAGAGGAGGCTCAGGGGAGACCTCATTGCCCTCTACAACTACCTGAAAGGAGGCTGGAGCCAGGCGGGGGTTGGTCTCTTTTCCCAGGCAACTCTCAGTAAGACAAGAGGGCATGGACTTAAATTGTGCCGGGGTAAGTTCAGACTGGATATTAGAAAGAATTTTTTCACAGAAAGGGTGATCAGACATTGGAACGGGCTGCCTGGGGAGGTGGTGGACTCTTCGTCCCTGGAGATATTTAAAAAGAGACTCGATGTGGCACTCAGTGCCGTGGTCTAGTGACTGTGGTGGTAATTGATCAAGGGTTGGACTCGATGATCTCTGAGGTCCCTTCCAACCCAGCCTATTCTATGATTCTATGATTCTATGAATGCTTAAACCAAGGATATTAGGGTGACCTATAGTTCACATACATGAACATCGTCCTCGTTAGCTAAATCATCAAAACACCATAATACATCCTCATGCAATTATTTTCCATCCTGTTGTTGTCTTTGTCCTTAAAAATGGATGACTTGCTGCAGTGTTTATTTTCTTAAGGTATATGGAGTGTTGTTCCATTACTCTACATAGGGTCAGTCCCTCTCATATCAAAACATCCATACTCTAGACTTTCCATTATTAGAATAAACTAGTTCTGTCATCTTTGCCCTTCCTTTTTCCTCAGATAGTGGTATGTAACACTGGATGGTTAGTGAGTCAGGCTTTGTTCTATCTTAGAACAAGCTAGGAAATCAAGCATCTATCTTACTTTTGGTTAGTTACAAAATAACCAGAAGAATTCCGATCCACTACTAGTAATCTAAGTGGTGCATGTTAGAGTTGTCTTTGGTAAATTGTATAGCATTTAAAATCTGTCTTTTATTTTTTAGTCATCTCTGAATGTGTGCTGGGCTCAAGTGTTTTTTATCTTTGTAGTTCATGTGTGGATCCTATTCATAATTTGTCGTGGCTAGATGAAAAACTGGTTTAATTTTAGATGTTACAGTTCTACTGAACTTGACTAAATGAACTGTGAATTAAATATTAAGCAAAATCACTTTGTATATTAACTGTTCAAAACTCCACTAATGCTTCTGTAATACAAGCCCGTGGTGTGGAAGGTGAAATGTGTTATGGGCACAGTGCTGAGATTTCAGATATTAGGCAGGCTTGTATGCATACTCTGCATTTGGAAGGCAGGCATCTATCAGATACATTAATTACACACTGCTCAAATCTGTGACTCCTTTAAGTCCTTTGTAAAAGCGTGGCTGGTCAGGGTTATCCCTTCCGATCTTCTAATATGCTAGAAAATTTGGACATTAATGTTTTGAAGGGATTCTTAAATTCTTTCCTGCCATCTTCACTGTCTTTGTCGGTGCAGCACTGCTAGGGTTGACAAAAATGTGTGAACAATATGTGGAGGGCACAGTTCAAGAGAATCTTCATCACTGGACTTTCCTTCAACACTTGCTCTTTAGAAACTGCACAGACTGATCAGGCAGTGATTACATGAACTGAGCTAAGACTTGTCTTTGTGATTTTATTTTGAAAACCAGCAATTTGAAAGATAAGGTATTTTCTCAAATGTAGGTAAGGTATCTTTATAAACATCATAATCTATCTCCTTGCAAAGCTTCTGGATAAGGTTAATGTAGGTTTTAAAACATAAAATTTAATCTTGAGAAATGTGAGTAAGGCAAATGCAACATGGAAACTTGGTATGCTTAATCAGTGTAGTAACAGATCATGCCAAATGACTGGCTAAAGGAAATGTGTTGTTAACATGCTTCCTTTAGGGGGAAAAACACTGTGATCCAGGCAATCAGTAGTGCATTTGGCAAAGTCCTAAAACAGTTGTACAAGGCTGAGCCATATTCTTTAGGACAGGTGACATCTTAGGGAAACATCAGTGTTAATCACTCAGATGAAGGCAAGGTTTTGGTTGAGAAATGCTGAAGTTTTAATGGATGGCTAATTTTAATAGGAATGTAAATGCAGGGAACCCAGTTCAAAGGCTGTTGTGTGGGTAAGAGCATACTGGGGTAGGAACTGGAAAGATGGTGTACTGGGGCTTACCTAGGAGACTTAGTGTAATGTCACAGTTGCACTGATGATATTTTCTTTGCCTTGGATCCAAGCGTGCTTGCAGTGTCTCCCGATTGCAGGGAAATCTTGCTCTCCCTCATAAAAAGATGTCAGGGGCATGCCCATAACCCAGTAGAAAAAGTACAGACTGTCACATTGCAGGGCAAAGATCTTGCTACATTCTGTGGTTTATCACTTCAGAGCCTTAAAGAGTGTGAAATATGTTCCAGATTAACTGGTAAGGAGTAGGCTGGCATCTATCTTCAGAAGAACCCTTGTGCAGAAGTAGTTAAGGACTTCTTGTCTTCTAGGGAGATCATGCAAAATCTCGCTTAGGAAGGTCTGTGGCTGGGAAACTGGCCTTGGTTTGCTCTTTTGGTTTCTTCCCAGTGGCCTGCTGTTTGCAGGTTTCCTCACCTACCCCCATTTCTGTGTAAAGTGCACATAACTCAGCAGCACCCTTGGTTCGTGCATCGTTGTGGTGCCAAGAAGCAGGAAGCTAATAAGTAGCTGCATGAGGTATACTGTAGATTCTAGGTAGGAGCCTTAGGCTGCAGAACTCCAAAAACATTTGTTTTCTTACCTAATAGCACTATAACGGACAGGGAAACATTTGACATGCTAATAGTTCCTGGTGCAGAAGAAACATGCTCCTACCAGTGTGAAACCCTGTGTGGCCAGTGCTGCAAGATGTGTGTGTGTTAAGTGGGCAATTAAAACATTAAACAGGCACAGAGCTCTTTGAAGTATATAAATACATCTGAGATTTCCCTTTGTTTTTCACTGCCATGTGTATATAGAGAACATCCAGTTCTGTGGCTGAAAGTGAGGAGCAAAAAGGGGATGGGTTTAAAATGCTATGCTGAGGCTAGAAGTGAGTGCTGTAATACTGTAAATCAATTCATGAGTAGGCAGGAGAGGTCAGACAGACTTCAGAAACAGTACTCCAGCCTGAATGCCTGGAATAGTAAGTGCTCATTCTTCACTTTTGCTCCAGGCTGTAGCAATATTTAAGAAAAAATATCCTGAAAAACCTTCATACCTCTGCAGAGAAAGGCATAGGGGTTTCTGCTGTGTGTGTTTTAATTCTGCTGAGTCAGTTGAAGCATCTAGGTCAGGTGTTACCTGCCAGCAGTGAACTTTTGTTCAGTTCCCTGCCTCCTTTTTAAAAGCCATAGTGATGGTTACTTTTTGTTTTGTTCAGAACAACTCAGAAAAGGATTTGGTGACACCTAAAGTAAGGTAATGGTCCCAGTGGCTACCCTACAGAAGAGGAACTCCAGAGGTTACAGTAAGAGTGAAGCAAAGGGAGATCTGTGGTGCTGCTTTAGAAAGGATTTAGTTGTCTTAGGCATCAGACTGTTGTGATGGAGGCAGAAGATGTGAGATGAGAAGTGCTGTTTCTATTCCCCCAGCTTCTTAAGACAAGACCAGCTCAATGAGTGGCTAGAAGAGTTTCTGAGGTATACCATCTCCTTTAGAATTTGAGCAAATTATTCACAACTCTGAAAAGTGAATTTGCTTTCCTATGGACTGGAACTGTCTCGTGACTGACATGTTTGATGCATGAACGCAGCAAGCTGGGGCTGTCTGTACCTGCTTATACAGACACTCCTGGGACAGAGCTTAGAAACAGAACATCACTTCTTCAGGAGGCTGTACGATCAGCAGCCTGGTCTCTGAGAGGCACAGGAGGAAGATGTGTGTTAGCCACTTGCCAAGCTGGATGCCTGCAAAAAATACAATTGACCAAGCTATGAAGCACCTCCTGGGGAATTGGAAGACTTCCATTCAAGTCTAGCTTGTGTCAGGCCCTCTGGAGACTCCGTTAATTTAGTTCTGTGGTTGATTTCCCTGTATATTTGTCTTAAGCTGCTTCCTGGAGTTTATAGCCCAGAGTAAGAGTTTGGGGAGAATTTAGAGTGGCAATTTACAGCTAGCCAAATTTCCAGCTAGCTCTCAAAGATAATGTATGTAGTACTGCAGATTACACCCAACAGCTTGTATGGCTGTTCTTAAGTCTGCCTCTCTGAAGTGCCATAGCTTGTCACGAGGCAAACTTTAAAATCAAAGCTGTGAAATCAAATGGTTGATCAGTCCTTCTGTTGCATCACTTGAATAGCTTGTACATAATGCAGCAGGGGGGAAGGCAGCTGGGAGGATGGTGGAAGAACTGTAGAGGGGGTTTTGAGGCTTCAGAACTAACTGTGTAAAGATTAACATGCAAAGTGAAGTTATGTGTATAGTTATGGGCTAGTACGGATGTGAGACAGATTTGGTAAATCCTGAAGGTTAAAACCTAGGAACCAGACCCACAGGTCATGCAGTACTGAATCAATGGAACTTACTTGCTTACAGGAGGAGAAAATAAAACATCTAGAGTAGATACCAGCAGTGTAGGTCTCTGTTCTTCAGGCTCCAATAAAAACAGGTAGACCTTCAAGTGTACTTTAGTGTTTATTATATGGTATATATTTTGGTCCAGCTCAACTTCAGTGGAGACAGCTGTGTTTCATGAATGTAAATACTGCACAGAATACTTGTTTTGTAATGCCTTCCATAATTTGGTTATTTTAGTTGTTTGGTTTGGTTTTGTTTTTTAATAACAAGTATTTTCAGGTATTTCAGTTGAAGCTTGACTAATGTCATATCCAGCTTGCAGGAGTATATTAAAAGAAACGTCTTGTCCAAGTGTTCCCTTCTATTATACATACAGAGTACTCTGTTCTGTAGCCCTTTCTAGTCCTTACCTTTTTTAATCTTTAGGTTGCTACTTCCTAGTTTTCCAACCTTCTGCCAGCCAAGAAGTCCAAGGGTGAGTGTGTGTTTGTGGGTCGTTCCTGAGGGATGGTGGTATGAGAGTAATGTGTATTTGGTTACTAATTACATCTAGGTGTAAAAGACTTTCTGAAAAAGGGAAAAGTTGATGTATAACTGCAACTAGATGCTTCCTCTTTCATGTTTGGGAAGTGAAAATATCTGGTTGCTGTTTTAAGTCTGACCCCAGTCCTACTTTCACAAACTGGTCACCCTTACAGAACGTGAAACCACCCAGAAGGTCAAAGGAACAGATTTTGGGGGGCATGTTTCACTGAAATCTTCCTGTGAATTTTTTTTTGTTTAATATTTTAAGCGTGCTGTATTACTTCACACTCTTAGTGTGGTTTAGTGAGTTTCTGTGTTGACTTCAAACCTATGCACAATGCTGTTCTCAGCTGTTTTAACATGATGAATTTTATTCTTATAACGCTAGAGCAATACAAATAGGGGTGTTTTGTGTTTGCTGGTAGCTAATTGTGTAAAGTATTTTGTAATCAGACCTCTTGCTTTGTGTGAGGAGCATATCAAACATTGGTTACGTTCTGGGTGGAAGTGATCTTTTTGTAAAGAGCAAGACCAGTTTCAAAGAAGAGCTTTTCTTTACAGTGTGTTATAGTGAAGAGCACTTGGCAATTGGGGTGGATGTGCACACGTGTAGATGGGAAGCTGCAAACTTTGGAGCTGGTGGCATTGGACAGGAATGACAAATGGGAGGACTCCATCCAAGATTATCAGTTAGGCTTTTTTATGTAACTATAGAAAAGATCTGCCCCCAAGCCCTCCTTGAGAGGAGCATACTCCCCCACAGAGGGACCAGGGCATATCAGTTGGATATCTCCTTTTTATTTTTTTCTTTCTGTACTATTGGTGTTGTGATACCACTGTGATATCAGGACAGCCAGGGGATGGCTGCAAGCTGTGAGATGCTGTGTGTGGAAGATATGACTCCAATGCCTTCCTGATCCCATGAGTATGCCTGGACTAGTGTAGGAAGTGAACTGTCAAGTGACCAGTAAACTGTCACTGCAGGCAGGACTTCCAGTTTGGTTCCCAGTGCTCTTTGGCCAGGAGCACTGTGGGGAGCTGGAAATCTTCCATCTGTGCATGTGTGGACTATCAGCATTCTACAGAACACTTCCCAGCCCAAAGCCATGCTGGTGAGGGTTACTGTGGTTTTGGATGGATAGCATAGGTCCTCTGGTCCTCGAGTGACTGTGGGATCATCCCTGACTCCACAAGCATCCTGGAGCCATGACAGGGCCCAAGGTGTGGTGTGAAGGCTTTCCTTAGCTTCAGCTTGCTCCAGTGCTGCTCTGATTTCTGCTCTGCTGGATGTTGAACTGAATACCAGCTCACCTCTTTGAAACCAGAGACTGATGCCTTCTGTAGATCTGCATTGTGTTGTTCATTGTTTCCAAGCTCAAACCAATGATAGGCTATAATTAAGTCACTGTGTAACAAAAGAGCTAACAGCCTGGTGTCATTAATCTACCTGCTTTTACATGGAGCCTACACCAATATTTTAGGAGCTCTCTGCATAGATGTAAGAAGCCTTAGCTTTAACACACAGACCTGGGATCTGAAAGACTTAAGCTGCCAAAAATATCTTATTAGTCATTTTTCCCGTATTGCTCTGGTAACTGTATTGTTTGTGGACTAAATGGCTTCCTCAGGATCCCAGTTCTTCCAAAGATAACCAAAAGAGCTCTGCTAGCTGTGGGATTGAGAAGGGCATTCAGTGGGAGTGGGCTAATGTTCAGGGTGCTCTCAAGTGTAGTCTAGATCCTTCTCTGCAAACATTCGGAGAAGGACAGGTACATAATCCCCTTGTTGAATGCACAATTGAAATAACTTAAGTTCTGTTGAGCTGCTTGGCTTTCAGCTCCTGCAGGCAATCCAGGCTCCTTTTGAGCCTTTGTGTTGGAAAGGAAGGGCTGCTGCGTTCTTGCAGGGCGTTTGGCTGCATTGCAACAAACCTGGTTCCTGATGCCCAGGCATACTTAGATTGATGCACAGATCAAGTGACTGTTGGGAGTGGCTTTGGGGGTGACGTCCCACCTACAGTGTTGTCAGCAAAAGATTTTAAAAAATTCAGGTGTGGCATAATCTACCAATTAAACTGATTAGTCCTCTGGCTGAGTCCTGAAAAGGAGGCTGGCTCTAGAACTTGTTAAAGCGTTTTATTTAGTCTCTTTGTCTTGCCTTGCACTAGACTTTTACTTAGTACTTTCAGTGCAGCATGCTGTAAATTGAGGTAGCCCATATCAAGGGCTGTTGTGCTAGCTTTTTTGCTATCCAAGGACGTCTGCTACCAGCTCGCAGATGTCCCTGACTGCTTGGAAGCTGTGACACTTGAAGAGGTTCTGTGACTCCTGTGGGATCAAGATGGAGTGCCTTGCTGCTCTGCTGGCTGAAGTGAAAGCTGGCCAGGAGGCAGTGCAGGCTGGACAGAAGGAGCTAAAGCATGACATGGAAACATCTCAAAAGGAAATCAGAACAGTATTAGCACTGCAGAGGAGCCAGCAACAGGTGAAAGAAGATCTCAAAGCAGAGGTGAAGTCCAGTCACTTGGATATAAGAACTGTGCTTGAGGAAATCCAGCGAGTCAGAGAAGAAATGGAAGCTCGATTAAATACTCAGGCTGATCTGGTGTTGCTGATCAAAGAAGTGAGCACCAATTTAACATGTGTAGACAAGGCTTTCCAGAAAATGGAGGAGAGGCAGAAAGTTTTTACCAGCCTGCATCTTCCTACAAGAGAAAATGTTGAGCAAGGATTTTTCTTTGAAAAATACTTAGACAAGACACGCATGGGTTTTGAAAAAACTGTGGAAGCTAACAGTTTGGATGAGGAATGTGAACAGAAGGTGCTTAGGGGTAAGACAATGGTGACTGCAAAAGTGTGGGGAGAAGAGTGAGGTTGTTCTACTTGTGCTTGGCAAATAGTTTGCTTTGGCTATTCGGAATGCTTTTGAGAAATGTAATTTCTTAGGAATTTGAATCTCTTGCTTGTCTATGCTCATTAGAAAGTATTTTCTTTACTATACAGACCTTCCCAGACATGATAAGCAAAGGAAGGCTTTGATTTGGCTCTGCAAAACAAAAAGTGGTTGACAGATGTTTCAGCCAGTAATCCAGTGATGCTGCACAACATTGAGAGACTTAGGGATCCAGTGGTACCGGGCAGGTTCTGATAACCAGCCAAGTACTGGGCAGTACCCTAGGGCTTAAATGTAACTTTATGGAATGCACCCTGGTGTACAGCCAGTTTTGTATTTTTTGCTTTGGAATGCCTGTTAACTAGAGAAGCTTTGTATGGGAAACAGTTTGCTTTATGGAGAAGCTTGGTGTGGCTCTAATACTCTCCCCAGAAAAGTAAAGTCAGCTGCTGCCATCTCTGTAGTGACTGTAGAAGGAGTGGGGTGATTTTTGGACCTTACCAGGGCCATGGGGTCTTCTTTTTACCAGCAAGATATTGAATCTTTTGTGAGTGATTCAGTGATAAAAAAGCTTAGTCTTTGCAAAACCACTGCTAATTTATTTATTTCACTATATGAAGAAGAATAGGACCTTGGATGGTGATTCTGTCTTGTGAGAGTGCTACATGTGGTACTAGAGAATCTGATTTTTAGTTCTCAGAAACTGAGCAATTCAACTTGATTGAGTACAGTGTTTTCAAGCCTGTTGGAGAGGAATCAAACCTCTAATGTAAGGGTGCAAATTGTTCTGCTTTACAAGTCGGCCTGTTCAAAGAGGGCAAGTAAAATGGGCAAAGTCACTTGGGCTGGTAACCACTACTGCCTTTAATTTGAGTCCATCACTGATGTGTTGTATCAGTAATTACTCTCATGATGCTTTTGTTTAATGGAAGCGTGGGTTTTGTTTTGACATCGGAGCATGCCTCAATACAAATCTGGAAGCAATCTGTCATTGCCCAGAGGTACACAGGCCATAAATAAGCATTGAAGTGTCACTGGTGTTTATCTGTAGAGGCAGTTCATGCTGCAGAGGGTTCATGCTAGCAGAGAAATGCTTTTCAGCATTTGAAGTGGCTGGCTATAGGACATGACTGTGATAAAATTGCCAACAGGAATGCTGCCGAATTTCTGTAGTGCATGGTTTTTGTTCAGCTTTTCTTAGTACAGTATTCAGGGTTGGCTTAGTTGGATGTTTGAGCTTCTAGGAAAAGACTTGGTAGTCTGAGCAATGAGAGCAATAGTGTGAAACTGTCAAACTGGTTGAACTCACTTTATGGTGCATATCTGAAGTCTTTTGTCATTTGTAGTTAGCTGTTGTATCACTGTACTTGAATGAAAGGACTTGATTTGGTAACCATATGTGATGTAATTTTTTCCCAGAATAAATATCGTCTGCAATCATTCAGGTTTAATGTATCTCTGTCAGGGTCCTACAGATGGATGAAGTAATTTCATATAGTTAATTAAAGGATGAAATTAGCATCCGTAACAGTGAATTTACCCAGTAACCTTGAAACAAAAGGAGTGCTCTAGTTCTCTCTTTATTGTAAATAGAGCATTCAGGAAGGGAGGTGGAATATATCAGAGAGTAGGAGGGTGTGAGGCAGGGAAGGATTGACTGTACATGTTTACTCCCTAGTCCCTGTGCTTTTTCCTCACTCCTTGATTATTCTCACTTGTGATATTTGAAAGAGCTTCAAACTACTTTCTTAAACACATCTTTCTCCATAAAATTGTTGGAAATCTGACACGGTTGCAATGAGAGGTTACAGAAAATCTTGCTTAGAGAGGATTTATTTGTAAAATTAATAGACTCGGGAGACTTATACCTTTCTCAAGAAGAGATGCAGAGAGGATGTCAGTATTTTGAACAAGAAACTTGTTTTCAAATGCTTGGAAAACAAGTGAAGGCTGTGCAAGACTGATGTTTTAATGCAATAATTGATGTGTCAGTCAGACTAACTATCTGAGAATCAAAGCCTGTGTTATAAATGCTGTCTCTAGTTGTGTCAATGAACCTTACACTGATGGGACTTTTCCAGAATCACTTGACAACCTTCATACCAGGTGCTGGGGCTTCAAATAGGATTCATGAGCGACTGCTACTAGTTGGGTAGTGGTTAGTTTGTGTCCCTTTGTTCCCTACATATTCCTATTTTTCTCTTCTCTGAACCTCACCTCTCAATTCTTTTTATTTTATCTTGAAGAAATCGTGTTAAGTTGAAACTGTACAAAGTAATCTGCTTAGATGTCTTCATTAAATTGCTAGAGGATATTTATGTATTGCATCAGCCTTTTATTGCAAAAGTGTTTGCTCGTTGCCCATATCATCAAATGGGGAAGATTGGCCCTATCTACACAGCACTACTCTACTCCCTTTCCAGTCCAAAGGCAGTAGAAAAACCTGTAACCTCTTCAGTGTTTACGAGTCAAACACTGGGTTAGGTAATGTGGTTTCCCCTGACATGAGATGATTGTGTGCTGTGAAGGGATTGAGCTTGCAACATACTAGAAATAATAAATCAACCATGTAATTCATGGGGTGTGAATAGTGGCACGGCAAACTTCAAATAAATGACATTTAAAAGCATTTTTTTAAAAGCATCATCCTTGCAACTGAAGTTGCTGACACTACAAAATGCTGCAAGAACTCCAGTTAATAAAGCTCAAACCTGAGCTTACCTGAAAGGGTAATTTTTGTAATGAAAATTTTGAAAGGGGAAAAAAAAATAGCAACGAAACATAGGGGAAAATTGTTTTGTATTTATCAGTACTTTGCAGGAAATATGAAATCCATGTTGTACACAAAAATGGTTACTCTTCTTTTAGAAATAATTTAGTGGATAGGTAGGATGACAGACATCTTCACTTTATGAAAATGTTTGCTCAAAGCATGAAGTGAAGAGTATGATGAAAAGTAAGCCACAGGCTGCATGAAGGTAATAATGAAATGCAAAATACTGTGCACAACATTACGGTGCTAGAAATTGCCATGGCAGATGATAGTGTCTGCTCTGGAGTGCTACTGAAATAACCCTTTCTCCTAGTCATTAGTTCAGGAAGTGCTTATGAGAATTTATAATTACTTTCTTTTGCATGTGTCTTAAGTTTTGGTGAGATGTCAACATAAAGTGCATATTAATGAGTTGTTGTTGTTTTAGTTGACAAGGGCAAGCAGCGGAGTCCCAAGAGCTCATGCCTACAGCCTCATGCAGCCCCAGATGTGCATTCACCTGGCACGAAAACAGCTGAGCTGACACAGTACAAAGCAAAATGTGAGGCCCAGAATGGAATCATCCTGCAGTTGAAAAAATTCCTGACAAGCAGTAACCAGAAGTTTGAAGCATTAACAGTTGTGATTCAGCACCTGCAGTCCAAGGTAAAACCCCACATTTATTAAATTTTGGCTTTAGTTTTTGAACTCTACTCAACAAGGTCCTCTGAAAATACTAATATACTGTTATGTAATAGCTATGTGTTCCATTCCAGTGATGACTCTTCTCCCTTGAGGTAGCAGCAAACCTGCTGCTGACATCAGCTGGATAGAAAAAATAAAACTTTGACAATGGCTTTTATGGCCTCTGTGAAGCTTCACTACTTCTTCAGAAGTTTCTGAATGTTTTGTAGTCATTGTCCTTCAGGGTTCAGTACCTTTCCAAGTCAGTATTTCAGGTTCTGCCCTTCTAGAAAAGACCAGTTTCAGCAGGTTGTCTGCATGGCCTTGCTTTCTTATCTGGCATGGTGTAGGAAAGTATATGAGAGGTAGATGCATTGTTGAGCTATTCAGAATAAAATGTGAGTTGTAATGGTTGTGTTTATTGATTTTTGGGGCTTTTTTGGTGGTTTTTTGTTGTTTTGTTTTGGGTTTTTTTGTATCCTGTGTTATTGGTGGTGTCCTAAAATTATCAACATTTCATTAAAAAAAAAAAAAGCACCTGGAATTTAGAGTGGAATAATCTGATGTGGGTTAATATTTGTTCTTGTCTGTTTGGCATACATAACCTACTCAGTTTGATATTACACTAAAAACTTTTGGTCTGCTTTAAAAACTTCTGAGAGAGGAAGAATCTGAAGGAAACCATAACAGTTATGGATTTACACTGCAACAGTTGGTGCAGGTTTTAATAACAGTTTCTCTTATATTTGTAACTAATGTTCCAGCTGTTCTGACATGTGTTGATTTTTACAGTCTGGTATACAAAAAAATCACTGATTTGTCTTAGTGTGCTGTCAGGAATGTAATATTCTCTCCTTATATAATAATTTTCTTGCTTTTATTTAGTCTAAAAATACTACACTTAAGTCCAAGTTTTGGTTCAACTCAGTAAAAGGAGTGGCTCTTAGCCAGTTTTGTGGGTTTGCTTTGCTTGGTTTTTAAGCTCTTGATTGGAACAACTCTTTCTCCTAGGGAATGAGTTTAAGAGCTTCAAAGCAATTTGACATAGGGTTGTCAATGACTGCCCTCTAATACAGAATTATGAAATTTATGTGTCAAATTCTCACTGCTAAACTTCTGCGCAATTTTCTAAGTACTGTAAAATAAGCACCTTAATTTTCAGAAACTTCCATAATTAAATATTTTGTCCTAGATTATTCTCTCAAGTATTTTGTATTGACATTTTCTTAAATTTAGGAAAACTTGATCAAAGTCATATTTAATAGTGTCTTATGTCAGGAGAAGCCTGCCATATGTATTTGCCTCTTCCAGACTGTTTTACAGGTCACATAGTCTAAACATGAATTACCTTTTAGAGGGGGAAAAAAAAAAAAAAAAAGGAAAAAAAGTGGTGTTGCAGATGGAGTGAAGAGAGAACAAAAACCAGTACTTTTGCTTCTTTATTATTCTTTTACAGGTGAAAAGAAAAAAAGTTTTATTTCTATCAAATTGTATAAAATTAGTGAAGTCCAAGCACAAGAAACTGGACTAAATATGACATACTAAGGTATGTCATATTTCACACCAGTTACTGGTACTGAGGTTGTTTTCTCCTTTTCCAAGAAAAGACAGTGTTCACTGAAAAGTTGCAGTCTTGTTCTTGTATAAAGGTGAGGACTCTTCAGCCATGGTGGTGTAAGGAATAGTTAGAATCTGGTTACTGGAGGAAACATCCTGTAGGATTTGTGTTATAGGGAACCCTGTGAAGAGTAGTTCTGATTTTGTTTTTTATTTTGGCTTTGTTTGTGTTTTGTTTGCTTTTGTTTTTTCCCTTTCTGGTGAGGTATGGTGTCTGGTATAGTTAACTTCACCTCAACAGGACATTTGTTTATTTTTCTGAAGTATCTCTTGGAGATCCCATCTATATAGTTTTCAGGTTCTTTGGATAAGGTTGGGAAGAAACCTGAACTTAGGTTTTAGTTTGTAAGTCAGGGACTTGTAATGTAACTGCCACAAAGCAAACTGGAAGTAGCTTCAGCTTTTCTTTTTTAAAAAAAAACCAAAACCCTGCCTAGCTGATTACATGAAGAACAAAGCTATGTTTCCATTCCTTCCATCAGAGCAAGTGTGAAGTGACACGATGCAGTGTAAGCTGATGAAAGAGCTTGGCTGTAACTAGAGGAGGGTCCTGCTCTGGACTCCTGGTGCTGATCAGCTTGCGTTACTGGAAAGCTAACCCAGCCACAGGAGAGCATTTCTTTGCCAGGTTATCAACATGGAGTGTCCTATTGTGTGGTCAAAGCCAGTGTGAAAGTGACATGGGGTCTCCTGGCCAAGAGGAGAAGAGTTGGAGTGAGCTGTTGGATCATGCTGAGGCTGTCAGATCCTGAGCCTCTTGGCAAAAGCTGCCCAGCCTCTCCCACTTTTCCTGCGAAGCTGATGTTACTGGGATGTGATTCAGCTGCTGGGTTTGTTTAGGTTTGCTTTCCTGGTTTTGTGGTTTTTTTTTAGGTTCAAGAGGTCCCAGTGCATTTCTGCACAGAAGTTCAAAGTTGCTTCCTATGAGGTCATTTGAAATGGGATAGCTGCAAACAAAATCAGGGCTTGCTTGCAATGACTTCTGTCAAAAATGCAGCCAGTCCATCTGGAGTGAAGTGGAAAGGCTGCTGTTGAAGGGTTAAACAAGACAGAGCAATGCTGCAGTGCTGCTTCCAGCCCAGCAGGAATCTCTCACAAAACTCTGCCTGGGCTCAAACCTGTTTGTTGTGAACCTTATCTTAGAGCTGTCAATATTGCCTCTGATAATACCTTCACAACTGAGTAGTCAGGATTTGTCCAAGGAGTTTCTATGCCTAGCTACCTTAGGAAGACTCTTCTGAATTTAAAAATCCTAAAACCCATGTTTTTACTTTGTGGGAGGTGCTGTTTCACTAGCTTAATACCACATGGAAGCCCTCTTGGCATCCAGAGTATTTGATTGCAGTGAGCAGTGTGGATGGTAACACTGATCTGTATTGAGTTTTTCCATTTTTAGAGAGCTGTGTGTGTGCTAGTGGTGTTTGAAACACATGTCAAGCTGCAGGCTAATCACAGAACCAAGCTTAGTCTATCTAGACTCTACTGCCCTTCCCCCAGTCCTTGGTAATTCTTGTGAGTTGACTGTTTTCCTGTCTTTAAGTCCAAATGAGAAAGTACAGAGGAAATGGTGAAATCAGCCATTTACAATAAGTGCATGAATTGCCAAGGAAAGCCATCTTCTGTTAACCCTTAACTACATTAAGCTCAAATTTGCACCACTGCATTTGAGTGATCTTTTAACTGCCTATGGTATTCAATTTCCCTAATAATTTTGAATTTGCTTTTTGTCCCTTCAGTAATAGATATATTCATGAAGGCTTTAAGTACAAGATTTAGCATATGTGCTGCAAGTCGGGCTGTGGCTGCCACTCCTGCAGCCCTGCCCTCTCTTCCCTTGCGCTTGTGTCTGCACAGGCTGGTGCTTGCCTGGCTTTGAGAATCCAGTTTAGGTATCCAGTCAGGGGAAAAAAAAAAAAAAAGCTGTCTCTGGTGTTACTAGTCTGTCCATACCAAAGGGTTAGGGGTATAAAATCGTAGTTTTCAGGCTTGGAAGGGACCTTAAAAATCATGAAGTTCCAGCCCCCCCCTGGCATGGGCAGGGACACCTCCCACTAGATCAGGTTGCTCAGAGCCCTGTCCAGCCTGGCCTTAAAAATTTCCAGGGGTGGGGCTTCCACCACCTCTCTGGGCAACCTGTTCCAGTGTCTCACAACCCTCATGATGAAGAACTTCTTCCTAACATCTAACCTAAATCTCCCCTCCTCTAGTTTGAATCCATTCCCCCCAGTCCTATCACTGCCTGATGTCCTAAAAAGTCCCTCACCAGCTTCTTGTGGGCCCCCTCCAGATACTGGAAGCTACAATGAGGTCTCCTCAGAGCCTTCTCCTCTGCAGACTGAATAACCCCAACTCTCTCAGTCTGTCCTCATAGGAGAGGTGCTCCAGCCCTCTGATCATCCTCGTGGCCCTCCCCTGGACACACTCCAGCACATCCATGTCTGTCTTGTATCAGGAGTTCTGTCACAGAGATGCCCCAGGCAGTCTTACTGCAGGAAGGAGTGGGAGTTCCCACCCCAGTGATGGGGCAGCAGTGTGTGCCTGAGAGCTGTGGGTAGGAGCCAGATTCTCCTTTGGGAAGGGGACTCCCAAACTCGGATAGTTCTTGTGATGCCTTACAGAAGTGTGTAACCCACTGATGAAACTGAGGCCATGGGGACTCCTGCCTGAGCCTCTACCCTCACCTCCCAAGGGGTGCTCAGCCCCTGCCAGGCTGCCTGAGCACTGCAGCTGGGGAGGTCAGACCTCTAACTCACTGTCATCTGTAAACCCTTACATGCTTCAGGGAGGAGGGTGTTTGTTTTGGCACCAGCTTGGTTTTAAATCTGGTTTTGGCTGAGTGAAAAGGTAACAACGTTAAGAGTAAACTGAACAGCTTTTAGACTCTTCCAAGTGTGAATTGACAAATGCTACCTTTCCATCATTCTAATGCATAAATTGTTACTACTCAGGTTGCTTAAAAACATGGTAAAATGTTTAATTATCATAAACACAATGTCTTTAGTTCTTCTAGTTTAATAAATGAATTTAAGTGTTTAGAGAGCTCTCAACAGATTCTGCTGCAGAAGTTGAGCTTGCAGTTTGTCTCTGTGCCACAGGATGTGCTAAAACTAAATTTGACAGTTGTGCTTGTTTTGGTATGGTTGTGGGAAGACTGGCATTTACAGTTCATACCGTGCTTGGGAATGACTGCAGTGACACCTTCAAGAAGTGTCCTTCGTAGAGGGAAATGCCATTTGAGAGTTTACAAAGCCTTAACAGTAATAAGTGGGTACCACTAATTGGGGATGTGACACAGGAAGCAACACAAGTAATGTGCTACAAGTTGTGTGGCTGACTTCAGTATTTTTAGGTGGAAATAGAAATTACTCATTAGTATATGAGCTACTATAACTGGCATTTCCTGACATGTGGATGATTATAAGACTCAAGATAGCAGTTTTCTTGGATGTTTTAGCCCTTCAGAATTTTTTTCCCATCTAGCACTATATGGACATATGTCTTGGAAAATTTTGCCCTGGCGTTTATAGAAGGTCAGCAGAAAATGTTTGTTAAATGAGAAATGTATTATGTAGCTGAAGGAGCAGAAGTACACATTGCATCATTAAACCCAAAGCCATTTATAGGAAGAGTTTTTGAACAATCATATTTTTGGCCTATTAGTCTAAAATATATCAGCAGACATATTGTTTAGAGCAACTGCCTGAGCATTAAATGTATAGTTTCGATTTGCTAGAATTAACATCAAACTTGGCTGGTTCTCATAAGGTTTTTCTTCCAAAGTGTACTTCTGTTCTTTAAATCTGGCTTTCAAAAATACGGATGTAACTTTTTACAAGAGGAAATAAGGATATTTAATTTAGATGAACTTTATTTCTTTACCTTTAAAAACAAAACAAAACAAAAAAACCAAATAGAAGATAATACCTTGAGTTTGAGCAGTTCAACTATTTTCTGTTTGGTAAAGGAGAGTATTTAAATAATTACACAGTAGCTTCCCCCTTTAAAGCAAACCTAGGCTTATAGCAGTTTGCATCTGACAGGTAGCTTTTGGAAAGCAAGGATGTTTCAAATGGTTCTCAAAGTCCATGGAACACTTGGCTGCCCATGGAGAAGAATAATTTTCACAACAGGCTGAAGATTTGAGAGCTATAATATCCAGAAAAATATTTTAATCCATTAATTACTGTGAAACTAGGCTCTGGTGGAAATAACTTTTCGCAAGATGCTTAATTTAAACATTTTAATGGGAAATATCTGGGTATTCAAAATTGATTACAGCTAGAGACTTGGGAATCTTGTCCTGTAACACTCCTAGCCTAGAAAAAGGTGTCTGAGAAAAGATACCTTTTCCTGACAAAAACTTTGTGTTTCAGGCAATCTGTTGCTTTCTATGAAGATGTTGAATCTCATGACTGCCTTTTCATTTCTCCTAATTTGAGTTTTTTTCAAGATGCACAATTAATAACAGTACAAAACTCATACATCTGTTACAAAATCACAAGTAAAGGGAGAAATTAGTGAAATAAAGAAAATAACATCTTTGCCTTTTGTACTACCTTTTCAGATGAAATTCTAACCAGCCTTTTAAAACTGAAATGATGCAAAGAAGATACTGTAATATTGTATTCAAGGGTAGAATCTCTTACTCTAATGTTTCAAAGAACTTCATAAAGATAATTTTACAAATGTGAGAGCTTAAAGTTGTGACAGTGTAACTTGTCAAAGATGCATGGTATCTGGTGGGAGCTGTGTTACCCCGAGATAAGAGGAACTGCAACAAAAACTTCATAAAATACAGAGAAATACTGAGTAATTGCTTAAATAGGGTAGTTTTTGTTTGTGGTTTTTTTTTTTAATTCAGAATTACTACACAGAAGGAAAAAGACAATCTGTCTGACAGGTGAAAACTGAGATTGGAGTCCTGTGAGACAGTAAACAGGCTCTTAGAAATTAGGTCAAGTAGCCCATATTACTCCATGTGGACTTAACTTTGTAAAACTGTTTCATGAAGGTGGACATCCCTTCTAAGTGGGAAAACAAAGATTCCATATGCACATAAGATCCCATTTAAAGTTTGTAAAAGCATAAAGAGCTTGCAAACATACAATCATTCTTAAATATTGAGTGACTCACAGGAATCCTGTCTGGCTGGTTCTACCTCAGGGTTTTACATAATAAACATCAGGGACTAAAACATCTGATCCTTCATAAAGGTGTCTAGCAAATGAGAGAAGTAAAATATTAGAATTGACAGTGAGTGTCTATCAGCTAGTGCTGTAAGTGTTGTGTTTTGAAGCTTAATTGAATTCTGTTTGAAGTATTAAGTAAAGGTGAAAACTGGTTGTTTATTTCATTTGATAGGAGGGCAATGCAAAGCACCAGCAGGGTCAAGAGTAATTTGGAAGTAGCCATTTCACTGTGTATTTATTGATTTGAAATTAGTGACGTTTTCACTTAATTGCAGTAATAATCTTCTCCTTGAAAAAATACACATGGAGTAGTGTGTGTAAACCCAGTTTGTTATGCCACTTCCTTGGCTTATTTCTTTAGCTTGTTTTTTCATATGAGTGATGTGAAAGAAATGGCATTCCCCATTCCAAGGGGTTTAAGTTGGGTGAGGGGAATTTAAAAAAAAAAAAAAAAAAAAAAAAAATCTCTAAGATGGCTCAATCTTCTAATTAGAAGATTTATGTAGAGGATTGAGTTTTTGCTAGAAAATAAGGAGGCAGGGATTGGTAGAAATACTGTAGTATAAGGACCAAAATATCAAAGCAGATGTCATACTGCAAAGTGGATATGAGTGGCTCTTTTGTCACCCCTTTGTAATTACTTCCAGCCTGGAAGTGATGACACATGAGTGAAACACAGTTTAGGCAAAGATGTGACACAGTTTTTACATTACAGTCAGTGAATGATGCTCATCTTTTCATGACTGGTGCAGCACATGGATGGAGTAGGCTCCAGTTTCCAGTGATCTGTTTGTAGGTAATCTCCTCATATGAGAAGGACTCATCCTTTATTGAGATCTGTTGACAATTGAGACTGCACCAGTATTAAAAAATTACACAAATTATGATCTGTAGAAACAAAGTTCATCTGCTGTAAGTTCTATGCACATGTGTTACAGGAGTGCTTGCAAATCACCGTAATTTATGGGTTTTAAGGTGCTCAGGAGTAAGCGCTTGTGGTTTGACAGCAAATGGCTTTCAAAAATCAGGCTTTCGTTTCCCAGAATAAAATTAATTTGGCCATGTATATGACAGTAAAGCACAATTAAGTGCTTCTGTTCTTTACTGTGCTGATGAATTTGTTTTAACCACTCTGAACAAAATTTTATTTGGCCTGGTCTAATAAAATGCTTTTTTAAAAAGCATCACAATGTTTTTATATTTATCACCTAGTGATCTCCTCCTTCAAGATTTGACTCCTGAAATGATTTACAAAGCATTTTGCTGCTAAAACTAGAGAGGTGATTACAGCCTTGCAGATCAGAGATGTTTCCACCTGCCAGTTTTGCTGTGACAGGTACAGCAGTTGCTGCCCTTTGGGTATGGCTCAGAGCTGCCAGCCTCTATGCTGAGGGGTGCTTGGTACCAGCACTGTTACAGACATTTTTCCCCCTTCTTTGGGTAGAGGGGACCATAGTGCATCCCAGCATTAAGAGGGAAACATTCCAGTATGGTTGCTATATGTTTGCCACAATGTGACCTGATTCCCTAGGATATTTCTGGACCTAGAAGTGTGGTGTCTGTTTCCTTTGCACCTTTCCTTCTACTGGTGCTTTACAGCTTTCAGTTCAGGCAGTGCATAATGCTGCTTTTTAACCTGTTAATGGATGGAAGATATATTGCTTCCCAGGAGTACAGTTTGGAGGGAGATCTGGAAATTCTAATTTGAGGATGAAAAATTGAGTGAAAGGGTTTTGCTAAAAGATGGAAGCTTGCTAGGGACTTTGAAAAGCCACAGGGCTCCTGGAGGAGGTGATTTGTTGCATGGCATTAGACTAGGCAACTGTGATAGGTAGCTTAGCACCTAGATACTGGGGTGACATAGCTGCTTGAAATTAAAAACATGCACCATATTTTGGTATATAAACAAACTTTGCAGTATTCGTTCTTGTACATTCATACGTGCTCTCTAATACAAGTCCAAAAGAGTACAAATTTTGTTTCCAGAACAGGTGGTTGTTTAAGTCTGATCTGTAATGTGTGGATAATTACTACCAGATGGGTGGTGTTAGTTTATTTGGACACATGTGCTCAAAACCTGTTTTCTGACATGGTTTTGCTCTTTTACACTGAGCAGCTGTTGAAGGATTTGCATTTCTTACCATGGAGGAAAAACCTGCAAAAGGCATACAGGGCTTTTGGGTCAGGTACAGACTCCTTGGGGCTCTCACAGCCTTGACTTGCAGGCACAGCACAGGGTTCCCACATCAGAGCCACCTCACCTGGTCAACACCAGGACTGTGCTGGAAAACCTGAAATGGTTCTTTCAAGAAGCTAAAAATTGCTAGTGTGTCATAAAACTGTATACTCCTGGACTTGGGAGCTGCAAAGGGAGCTGTGGGATAGGGACCTACCCATTCCAGCTGGAGAACTGCTCATATTGTGAACTCTTGGAGGTATCTTGTGTCTTTCTCACATGAAGATTTGATTATAGGTACATAGCCAGGAAGGTTGGCTCCTTATATGCTTTGTATTTGTGCCCTTTTTTCTTCATTATGGCTTGTGGACTCTTACAGATCATCTTTCTTTTAAAGCAGAGCAATGGAAACTGTTCAGATGTTGATGCTTCTGCATTTGTATCTAAAAAGACCTTGGGCTGGGCTTACCTGTTTTAAACTCAAACGATGGCAAAAATAGCTGGTTGCCAGAAAAAATACATTTAAGCCTGTAACTGGTCTGCAAAGCCAGCAGTAACACAAATTACAAATTTTGTCATTTATTCCATCCCAGACTTGGTCATTTCTGTTGTGTTCTGCAGTCCCCTACCTTGACCTTCTTTTTCCATCCAGTTGTGAGGGGCATACCTCACCTTCTCTGGGGTACATATCCCCCTGAACTCACTTGTCAAAATTTAACAATGTTAAGGGTTTTTAGCTGCCCAGTGTTGCACAGTATAAGAAACATTGAAGTCTCCTGTATGTTGCAGATGCTTCTTGTAGCATCTGATAGCAGAGGTGAACTGCCCTGATACTGCCTTTGGCAAAGCTTTTACACCCAAACTCTGTTCTCCCTCCTTCCTGCAGCTTCCATGTTTATGGAAGAGGGAATGTTTTGGCAGATTATTTTCAAATAGAACAAATAGGTACCCAAGCCATCCTACGCTATCTTGGCATAAAGTCATAAATTATGCCAGAAACAGCTTTAAATTGTTATTAATACCCACTTGGTTTTGTTTTTTCAATTTCTGGTGTTGATTTTTTTGACTAAAAACTTGTAGAGCATAAACTAGAAGGTTGCTCAGTGTTTCAGGCCAAAGCACGTGCATACCTGTCTTTAAATACTGAAGATATGAGCCTTATTGGATTATTCTAGTGGTCTTTGGTATTTCACTGCATTTAGATTTCAGTTATTGAAACTTCCATGTTTTCTTGGGGAAAACCAAGGGGCTTCAGTTCTCTTAACTTAGATAAAAGTGTGCTAGATTAACTGCTAGTCATTCCTCTTGTAGCTTCTTAACCATTTGAACAACTTATTTTTCTTCTTTTAGGCTGGTAGTCTCTCTGGCTAGCTTCTTCCAAATGTGTTCTTTAACAGGAGGTGATAACACAAATGCATGGATTTCTTGATTTGCAAAACTACAAACAAACAAGCTGGAGTTTGAGGCACAAAGTTAAATATCACCAGTAAAAAGCAGAAGGGCTTAAGAGCTGTAGAAATCTATAAATTTTAAGGCAACAATTAATTGGTATTCTGCTTTATTTTGTGTTTTTTAGTATCAGCCTGTGATATTCTGATGTCATATGCCCTTTTCTCATACACTTGCATTAACTGATAACAGGTACATAAGGTGTGGATGATGGCCTTTTGGAAACACTAATCAAAACCAGTAGTGTTTCCAAAGGGTATGCAGTGTGTTCCAGCCACTAGGTTTGGGGGAGAAAATTTGAAATGTTTTACTAATAGAGTGGGCTGGAAGAAGTCAGGTTCAGGGGATGATCGTTTGAGGATTAGAATAAATAATGTATATGCAAAGGAAGGGGAGAGGGCACATTAAAAAAAGAAAAAAAAAAATAAATCTCCTAAGTGTCTGTGTACGCTAATTTAGGAACAGACAATTACTGCAAGAGTTTTGTAAAATCCCACCAGGAGCTCACAGCATGAAAATAGGAGTACTTTGGTAGTTAACTTGCTTGCAATTCCACTGTGTGATTTGTGTTCCAGCATGTTAGGATACAACAAATATCTTACTGCAGCATTCCCAATTTCATCATGGGATGCTGTGTCTGTAGTGCAAACTGGTGTTGGACAGGAGAGAGATGACTCAGCTCTCCTTCCTAAGCAGGGAAGAGCTCGGGAAGTCCTGTCAATAACTCAGCTCTCTGCTCTCCTGAGAATTTACTGTGGAGGGTGAGTGGTGGTTTTCAATCTCAGCCCACTGTCTGCATAAAAAGCCTCTAAGTGCTTAATGTAAAACTGCAACACAGCTGCTTAATACCTCTACCAGTGTGTCAGTAACCAAATAACTGTTAAGACTGCTCAAACTGTAGGGATTAAAAAGGGGTGTTTCTTGTACAAGGTTAAAAATCAGAAGTATTTCTAGTGAAGGTCTGCAAAACCAATTTCCTATAACTTGCAGCAGATGAGGGTGCATAGCAAAATAATCACTCATTATGATTAGTCTTGTGTCAGACCTTAATACACAAACATGGTTTCTAGGTGTTCATTCCCTCTGTTTTTTCTTAAGAATGGTGTGGTTTTACTGTGTTACTTGTTCCACAGGCATGTGGTGAGTATTCCCACCTCTGGGACTGGGTCCTCTTAGCCATGTGCCCTGGTGAGCAAGTGCATTAGCCTGGGGGTCAGGCTGTGGCAAGTGTGACCATGGGGGAAAAGAACCTGTTGAAGAGGTGAGGCTTCCCCGGGGAAGTCAGGTGTAGCCCTGCCAGAGTTTCAAGCCATCTACTGCAGTCAGTTATGCAGTAGCTAATGGAAATAGAGTGATTTTGGGGGGGTTGTTTGGTTTTCTTTTTTCCGGCCAGAGCATTGTTACTATTTATTCTCTGATGTATCCTAGCTGAAGGAAAGCATTCAAAGTGGGTTTCAATCTCTTTGTGTACGCAGGGGCTGTGAATGTAAGCCTGAGCATAGACAGCACTGGATAGTGATCACCTCCATAATTTGGGGTGTTTTGTGATAATGAGATGGCCTAGAGAGCACCTGGGTTGCTGCCATCAGACGGCATTCACCTTTCTTAAGGAGGTAAAAGGGTGTTTGCTCAGGAACTTGCAGGGCTCCTTGGCAGAGCTTTAACCTAGACTTGAAGGGGGAGGGGGCAAATAGCAGGCTTGCCCCTGATGAGCTGTGGGGTGACACACCGAGGTTAGAGGGCCCTGGGGCAGTTCCCCGAGATGTGCTGGCCACACTGCAGCACACTTGAAGTCTTACAGAGAGGAGCCCGGGGCTCCTGAGGTAACGCGAGCCAAGAGGGAAACACCCGTGGAACACTGCAGAATATTTCCTTACTGCCCGTGGAAGCGGTGGAGCCAAGGTCCCTGGGGGTATTTACAAGTGGCGCTGGGAGACATGGCTTGGTGATGGACTTGTCAGTGCCGGGTTAGCTGTGGGACTTGGTGATCTCGAAGGTCTTTCTGTGGTTTCGTGACATGGTGCCCAGGTAACGCGGAGCTCCCTCACCTGCCGGGAAGGACAACAACATTCCCATTCCGGCTGAGGCGGAGGGGATCGATCCGTCTCGCCTCTGGGGCTCGCCTCTTCATAAAAGAAGGGCTGTGGCTTTAAGCCATCGCTGCCTGCTTGTGCCAACTGCAGAAGCTGCAGTATCACCCGCTGCCGGGAACCAGCGGCACGGAAGCAGGGTAACCTGGCGAGGCGAGGGCCGGCCCGGTTCGGCCCGCTCCGGTTGGCAGAATCTCCCCCCCGGCCCGGCTCCGGTGGGCGCCGGGGGCGGGGCGAGCGTGGTGCTGGCGGAGCTGTAAGATGGGCGGCTTGAGCAGCAAACCCTGCTCCTATTCACAGTGTGTTGCGGCCAAGGTAAAGTAGTACCTGGGTTCTGCCTGCCCTTACTGTGTGGGGGGGTCCGGGCCGGGGCTGGCGGTGAGCAGGGGGCTGCAGACCTGAGGTACCGATCGCCCGGTTCCGAACCGGCCGGGACCGAGGGGGCAGAGGGGCTCGGCCGAGGCGCAGGTCCCGGAGAAAGCGGAGAGGTGGGTGCTGCAGGTTGTTCCGATCCATCTGGAACATCATCTGTCTGAAAATGAAGAGCGGGCAGCGGCGGGGTGGGCCCTGTTCAACTTTGAGCGGGGCTGTTCCCTTCCTTCAGGCAAGACTCAGCATTTAGCCAAGTTTTTCGGTTTGTGTTTGAGTAAGCTTAAGATAAATACTTAATGGATGCCTCTTTCAAAGACAAACCATACTTTTATGCCCTTGACAGCTATCAAGGGCAGCTGTTCTGGAGGCTGATGTTGCTACACCCCTCATAAAATACATAACTAATTGCTGCAAAGTAGGATTTTAATTGCAGTGTTACCCTGGAAAAAGCTGCTCTTTGTTTTAAAGTATAACTTCCTTAACAACAGAAGAACATCTGTGTATTTTGTAACAGCAGAACTGTTATCCTAAGTGATTCATATCTTGGCTTCTTGCTCCTGCCTCTTGTTTTCCTGTAGAGCACATGTAAGTTAATTACTGGAAGGTACCCTGCTCAGATCACTAGTAACCAAATGTTTGGGTTTGTTTGTTTTTATTGTGCAGGGAGAGGAAGCACTGAATGAGGTTGAAGATTTATCTCAAGAACTGGTTAACCTACGAGGAGAACTAGGTAAGATTTTATTTTATTTTTTTTATTCTTCATGAGAACCAAAATGCAGCAAAACATATCTGCAGAAAGACAGATGTCCTGGTATTGTAATGGCAGTCATTTAATTCCCTGACTGAATTCTGCTCAGATGCTTTAATTGCTGCATTTCTCTGGAGCTCTGACAGCATGACCCCGGGTTCACTGAATTCCTGGCACTGATCTCACTGCTCCTGGCGGGGCCTCCTCACAAAACATCCATCTGATGACCAAAGCACTCACTTTCTTAAAAATGGGAGGATGTCTGACAGTATATGTATATTTCTGTTTGAAACTTACTTGTACACTGTTTTCTTGTGATTTGCTGGCAAAAATCTATAAAACTAAAATATACTCTGCAACATCTGCTTTTTGCCATAGTGGCTTGTAGGTGAATGAGTATAAATTTAGCAGGAGGAAATGCTATCAGGCTAATGAGATTAAGTCTTTGAACTCATCCTGGTGGACAGCTATAGTATGAAACTGATCTATAATGTACAGGGGCTGCTCTTGCCATCGTTGAAGATTGATTTGACTGCATTTAACACTAACTTCATGTAATTTATTGAACATAAAGCAGAATCATCCTGTGCATTGAAAAAAGTCACTGGATTGAAACTGGTAGCACTTGAAATTTAACCTAGTATTTTATAAAAGTGCACTTGTGTTATGATGAAGCCCCTTTAATAAAGAAAAAAGCTTTGAAAGCAGAAGTAATACATGTGGAATAGTGCCAGATACATCACTTATTGAAAAGTTGGAAACATTTATTTTCACATGCTTTGGAAATTGAGTACTGTCTCAACCAAACTTGAGTGTAAATGTGGGTCTTGTTACATGCAGGTGGTGCATTTAATGTTCAGATTTATTTTCTAGCACTGGTTAATAAGGCTGTCCTTGCCCAGCAACTGCTCAGGAGCTGGAAGTGTGGTGGGGAGGGCAGGGTCTCCCTGTTGCCTCAGCTGAAGCTACTCGTAACTATTATTGTCATCCAATTTAGAGGATTCTATTAAAGGCAGATTTCTAGGAGTACTGTTTGATGCTGCACAGAATTCCAGATATGTGAACAGGGAGTATCACATGCAGAGAAAGCTTTGCATCTGTAAAGAGATCGATGAGAGTACCAAAGACACTGTAGAAATGTGTAGTGTTTTCTTTATTGGAAGCTTAGTACTAAAAAGCTGTGAGTGCAGTCTGGCATCTGTCAAGCTGTGTCCTGTAGCTTTCCTACTGATCAAGCACTTGGATGCAGGGATTGCAGATGTGCAGTTGTTCTGGGGAGGTCTCAGTCTCAGTTGGGGTGGCTTCAGAAGAGTCTGATCTTTGTGTCCCTCTGTCCTGCCTTGTGCCAGCACTGCTGCCTGGGCAGCCATGCAATGAGCCACTCTGTCAGCTGCCTGGGGACCTAAACCAGCTGAAAACCAGTGGCTTGAAGTGCTGTTTTGGCAAAGCTTCCTGGCCTGGCTCAGCTTGAGGCTGAAGGAGCACCAGAGGCAGAGCAGAGCACGGGGAAGGAGCAGCAGGGAAGAGGGTTGTGTCTCCAGTCAGATGTAGCTGGCACTTCTCTCACCTGAAAGTGACAACAAAACTGGAGTATTAGTGTAGAAATGGGCTTCTTGCCTTCCTACAAAGCGTCTCATAAATAATATAAACTAATGTTATTTTTTTTTAATCTACATAAGTTCTGGGTAAAATCCCATTTGTTTACCTTATCATGAAAATGACTTCAGAAGGATTGCTGTTAGAGGAAGAAGCTTGCTGATCTTCCACGTGTCTGCATCTTCAGTATTCTTTTTCCTTTATCAGCCTAGGGTACTATGTATGTTCATCTTAAATGGGAGGACCAAAAGCCAGCCAGCACTTTTGCCAATTACCCTTTTTTTTTGGTTGGTTGCAAGTTTGGGTTTTTTATAGCTTAGTTCTTTCTAAGGGGGCCTCATTCTGAAATTGAGCTTCCTGTAAACTTATGTTTCTGTTTTGATTAACAGCCTGCTGAGCTCACATGTGGGACTCTTATTGCAAGAATATGTAATTCAGTAGGTTGATAAATAGAAAAAAAAATTAAATGCAACTGAGCTTGACGGATCTGTGATCCATGAGGGCACAGAGCTGTCAGCTGGGGATGCTGGCAGGATTGCTGCTGGATGAGGTTGTCAGCTGTTCCCTCACAGAGCTGATCTTACTGGGTCAGCTCTGCAGGAATATCTGAATGGAAGCCCTGGGGTCACTTCCCTTGGTGAAGTTTCCAGGCCATGGTTGCAGTGATGCATTTTATCTTCATGCAGCTCCTTTGCCTTAACTACGTCACACATTTAGGCTGTCTGTACTTTTGTTCTCAGTGTGTAAAAGGAGGGAGTTAGTCACACAAATGAGAGACTGCACAGGTCTTCAAATTCTACCTAGCTTTTAAATTTATTACTCTCTTTTAAATAAGGTTCACAAATAAATGAAGCCAGCCAGACCTCATTCGTTTAGAAGGTGTGAGAAAAGCATTCTTTGCAACAGTAGCTTTGGCTGAAAATAACCTGTTTAAACCCACACCTGCTAATCAGCTTTCTGTTGCCACTGTTAAATGGATATATCTGACCTTAAGCTTTCCACAGACTATTTTGATCCAAGTGCTGCAGATTTTGATCCACAGCATGATCTAGGCACAGACTGGCTAAGAAGGTGAAGTATAGTTTGAATCTTACTTTGCCCATGTGGACATGAGTAGCAGGCTGAAATGTTTTTTCATTCCTGTTGGTTTGCAGTTTGGTAACAGGTAATCTAGTTAAGAGGAGCTGTGTGACCCAGCAGTCTGAGCACTGCATCTTGTTGAGTTGGAAAGGAATGTGGAGTCTCCTGCAGCTTGCATTCTTCATAGTTGGGACTTCTCAATATCTTGCCTTAAAGATCAGCTGTGTTTGCTCCCAAGCTCTTTCATTTATCTTGCAAATCCCAACTGGCTTGCTGTCAACTTCTCAGTTTATCTGGTTTATTCTGTACGATGCTTTCTACCAAAACACCTTTTGCTTTAATGATTTTAATATGTATTAAACCCCAGAACCCACCTGTGGCAGTGACCATGTGGCTGTGCAGAGCCTGAGGAAGGTGGTTCCTGGGTTCTGCTCTCAGTAGGTGGAAATGTGTGCAAGGGTAGGGTTAGCAATGATGATGTGTTTGGGGATGGACTTTCCCAAAGGTGTTGAAATTCGTTAGCAGTTAGGGTTTGAACTCGTCTTTCTGTAACATCTCCAGCCACAAAGACTAAATTTTGTGGTTTGAATCTAAATGCTTGGATTCTAGGAGCCTGGAGCAGGTACGGAGGCCCCATTTGTAACCTCTTTCCCTTCTTAAGATGCCAGCTAGTGTGTAAATTATTTCTAGTTACCTGTTTAATTACATAAGTAGAAATTGCAAGAGCTGCATATTTCTTCAGAGGTATAAACAACTCATCTGAATTAATTGTGCTTCAGATTATTTCAGAGCCTCTTTGCAACAGTGCTGGATGTGATCCAGCTCAGTTCTGCTACCAAACAGCAGGTGCAGAGCTGACTCAGCCCATGCCTGCCTTGGCCCTTTGAAAATTGCCATTCCTGAGCCTTTTTCCCTGTGTTGGAGAGGCTTGTGTGCATCTTGTTCAAAAAAACACCTAACCCTTCTCTCTCCCCTCCATTTGCTGCATTGCCATCCATAAATAGTATCTTCTTCAAAATATCTTCATGATGTTTTTTATTAATGAATGACCTTTAATATGTTTTGGACATTGAGATAAAAGGACTTGTGTTACAGATGGATAGAGTCAATGTGATTTGGTTTTCTCATTTTGGTGATCCTTAGAAATATTTAATTGTAGCTTGAATTTTCTATAAGTTACTTGGGGCAGGGTCTCACTTGTCACGAGCCATATGCTTGCTTGTCTGCTGACACTGGAGTGTTTGCAGCAGTAGAGGACAGGAACTGAGATCCTAGCAGGTAACTGAATGCTTTATGCGTGGATTAAACCATATCCACTAAAATGTAACTTTTCATGCTTTTTCAGTCTGTCTGCCTCATTTCATCTTGTTCAGGAACAAAAATGTGAAATAATGTCCTGTATCACGAGTCTTGGTATAGAAGAAGCATCAAGAGAAATCTGGCCGTGTTTGGGTAGAGGAAGTTCCAATACTGAGAATATGCCAAAACCATTAATTCCTTTTTAGATACAGTTTTTGGCAAAAATACTATATGGAGAATTAAATGAGCCTTCATGTCTACAGTAGATTTATTGATCAACAGAATATATAGAATAGATCTTGCAATGTGAAGTACAAAGAGCAATAATTTTATGTGCTATGAAATAACACAGTGCTAAATACTTTGTTTTCTGGTTATTATTCTCTTTTCCCATCACCCACATCCATGAAAAAGCTGCTAGTTTACTGTCTTAGTGACTTCTGTTTCAAAATGTCAGACAGTATAATGGTTTTTCATAAATTATAACTAGACCAGTGAGCAACTTAAACAATTTTATTAATGTAACTGTTATTTTTTTTCCCAAAACAACAAAGTGTAGGATTTAAAAAAACCCAGCCACTTATCTTTTATCTTAGACCTATGGTTATGGTGACTTTTAGAGGAATATAAGTTGAAAAATGTGTTTATGCAAGCATTTTAGCCATAAGGACTGATTTGGATGATGAATTGTTTTATTATAGGAAAAAAACCCAACTGTAGAAAGCTGATGCTGCACAATTGTAAGGTCAAACCTCTTGGCTACTTTACTGAAGTAGTTAGATTTATTGGGGTATATCTTAAGGCAACTTTTGTAGTTTTCTGCTTCAGCTGCTGCTACTTGTTCATAATGTTTGGATCCACTGCTGTTTGCAGAGCTGATGGGAGTTGTCACGTGTTTTCTGTTTTGCAGGGTGGGGTTTTTTGGTTGTTTTTGTGTGTGTGTGTGTGTGTTCTGACACCAGAGCTGTGCAGTTAAATACCCAAGATGCAAGTGGCCATGGTTAACTACCACAGATGAATGCTGTTTACATGTCAAAAGCAGTATTTCTGATTCTGAAGTTAAACTGTTTCCAAATCTCAAACTTCCTGTGATTGCTGGAGCTTGTGGTTCTGCCCAAAAGAACCAGGCTCTTTATTTGTCATAAAGAGGTGTTAAGAAACCTAAAAATGCAGATGAAACTTGCTCCCTGTTGCAGTAATATTGGATGAGACAGTGTTGTATGACTGGGAGGAGAGGCTGAGACAACCAAGTGGGGGAAACTTATTAATGGCTTTGCTATTTGAATAAAGAAGTAATTCTTGCTTCTGGCTGCCATGTACACCATACCATATGCTTTTAAAACTATTGCTATTACAGGAAAGACAGAAAGAAAGAAGGAAAACTTAATGGACAAATGGATAGCACAGCTTTTCATCTCTGGCTTGATTTTTCTCTCAAATGCTGTTGGACTGTTTGTCTTCTGTTGTTTCCGTGCTTAAGGTTTGTGGTCTTTTACAATGCCTGGCATAATGAAGATGTGGAATTGCAGAAAGAAGCACTTTTAAGAAGGGAAAGGAATCACAGTAGTTATGTACAAAAACTCTGAAGCACTTCAAGAGTCTCTGATATGGATGAGAAATAGAGATTTTGTGTGTGCACATGTGAAGAGCACATGTTCCAGTTAGAGATTTTTTTCTTTCAAATTAAGCACCAGTTCTACAGGAAAACTCTCGAGTGGCCACAATCAGAGTTTTGCAGCACCCTCCTGCAGTGGATGACTGGCCAAATTAAGGAATTATTGCCTTTTTCATGGCTTGCCCCTTTCTTGAAACAAAACAGTCTGGATATGGATAGGGCTATGCAAAATACTTGGTTCAGACACTTGCATCTCAAGTTTGGCAACAAATTTTGGTTTGCAGGACTTTTCATAATTTCAAATCAACAATTCATCAGTCAGTGCTTTGGCTGATACAGCATACTCAGAGTTTGTTGCACCACCATGATACTGGGAGCTCACTGGTGGTGTGGGTGGTTCTGCTTCTGGTTTGGATGGCAAGGATTCAAATCAGGTTTGCCATCCATGGGGAAGCATAGCAACCTCCAGCTTGGGGAGGCCAGGCATGACCTTGAAGGTAATGCAATGTTAAACTGCCAATAAAAGTTCTGTAAGTTTTTGTTTGCCTTTAACATGATTCTCATAAATCTGAATTGCAAACTGGCTGAACAAGAGCTGAAGTGTCTGTTTTCTTTGACAAAGGTGTGGTTTGCTATTTGCTTTTTATGAAGTGTTTTGCATCATCTGTAGTTCTGTGTGCTGACATTTAAAATAGGACAACGATAGGCAACACATTCTTTTAGCTAAATGGAAGCAAATGAATGGCTTTGGCTTTAAAAATACAAAAATTGATGCTTGCTGCTTCTTCTCTTGGTTTTAAAGGAAGTGTTGAGGTGTGTGACTTGCCAGCCTCTCAGCAAGAGTTGCCTGCCCTTCATACTCTGCTATAGATGGTCAGATCCATTCTGAATGGCTGCTTAAGGTCTCTGTGGATTGCTGCCTGGTTCTCTGCATTATAAAATAATGTCCCCTATGTATGATGCTTCCTCTTTCCCCCCAAAATGCCAATATAAGCTTATAGTTGTAATAACATTACACTGATGCAAAGTAAAAGAAGCTTGAATGTGAATTTTTCCTTTTTGGTTTTGTTTTTTTTTTTTTTCCTCCCCCAAAGGAAGCAGTTACAATAGAAGTCTGTGAATGGAATAAAGATAGGAGAAATATATTTCATGCTGGTGGTATAGAAGGTCTAGGAAAATGTGAAAACTGCTTGGGTTGCAGAGAATGTTGTGGTGTGTTGCAGTTGAGCCTTTAGTTGCATCGTTGCCAGTCACGGGATGAAGAGCTTGGCTTAAATCTGTCCTTATCAGCAGACTTTTCACACAGGCCTGGTGCAGAGTTAAGCCTGCTGTTAAAACCAATTCAGGTACAGACACATACAGCTTGATGAACATGCAGTAAAGCTCAGTCATACACTTTCTAGTTCAAGTGCAGCTTCCAGGTGATGGCAGCATGGTCAGGACTTCATGCAGTTTCCTTAAAAGATAGTGCAAGTATCATTCATTGAATTACTTGCTCTTGAGAGGGAATCCAGCACACATGTAGTGAGGCTGGGCTGCTTTCTTTAGAGCCAAGCCCAGTACTGCTTTGCAATTTGGACCTTAAAGATACTGAAATTTATATATCTTAAGTCTGAAACTGGGTTGCAATGAGAATTTCCTGTACTGCCTGTATAGAAATCATTGAACCTTCCTATGTTTTTACATGGAGTTTATATTTGTACTGTTAGGGCAGTGTGCCAAGCTGCTGTAAAGTGCATTATGCATGACTTCTCTTGTATTTGGTTCAAGATCAAGTTAACATTTTAGTAGACAGCCATCTGATTAATCTATTTAAAACAGACTAGAGTCTGTACAGAAGGAGTTTTACCTATGGTCAGTGACAGGCTTGTGCTAAAGGTCCTGTTTCACCTTTCTTCCAGGCTTTGGGTGGAGCTGTAACTGCACAATATGCTTGTTCCAGTCATATTAACAGTAGAAAAATTATTCCGCCTATTAGGGCCTGGCTGGCTGGAGTTGCCAGTGATGGATTTCAAACTCAAAAGTACAAGTTGCTAACTTCTGGTTTGTCCTGGAGGCAAACCTAGACAGCTGACCTAGCTGACCTGTGCTAGTTAGTATGAACGTGAAGCCAATTCACAGCATTTCTTTGTTTTCTTAATATTTTGCACTTTCTGCCTGACACTATTCTGTATTTGCATATTTAAATACCTTGGATATACACATACTAGCAGCACATTTCAGATTGGCAGTTCTGTCTTGGGCAGTCCACATTAGGCTGTAATTCCTCCTTTGCTGCACATCTGAGTGTGAGTGACATGTTGAAGGGATGGACTTCAGAATGTCATGACTTTCAAATTTAGCTAAGTGGTTTACATATCAAAACGTGAAGTACTCTGACAAATGTACCACTGAAATGGGATCAAATCAGGTGAAATAGCAGAGCAAATTAATTTTTTTATTGGAGCACTCCAGTGTCTCATGAGACATCTGTTCTTCTGTGTCATGCAAACTGTCATGCTTGTGCTCTCTAAAAGCATTCCATGTGTCCTTGGCGGTGGTGCTCCTGTCAGAGATAATTTATATTAGTGTAACTGTGCTGCTGTGCAGTGTTCACTATCTTAAATAGCTGTAATGAAGATGGTATAATTAGCATTGAACTTGATCCAATTACTTTTTTCCCTTTTTTTCTTCTGACTTCTTCAGCAACCACTTCTGCAGCTTGTGAGAAATTTGAGAGAGACAGGAATGAACTACAAGTTGCTCATGAAGGATTTTTGGAGAAGCTAAACCAGCAACATCAGAATGATCTAGCTGATCTGGAGGAGAGGCTTAAGCAGTTTTACACTGCAGAATGTGAGAAACTCCAAAGTATCTGCATTGAAGAAGCTGAAAAGTACAAGGCGCAACTCCAGGAGCAGGTTTGTGACACTTGAAGTAGAAATGTTCTTTAGCAACTGCTTTCTGCTACAAATGAACCTTCAGAGAATCCCGTGTCTTGTTAATAATGGAGCTATTTTATCTAATGTGAAAGTCCACTTTGCAACTATAAAATATTTCTACATTAAACTGTTCAGGTCTTAAGCTTGTGTTTAAACATGGTGAAGACTGCTTGTGTTCTGCAAGCTTCAATGACTTCTGGAGCTCCACTGGCTTCTTTAAGGCAGCTCAAGTTTTAAGATTTATAACTGGCTTTTTTTTACATCTGGCCTGTGGTCTTGCTTTGCAACAGTGCCTTGCATGTGACAGCTGGGTACATCATCCTGTTGCTAGCAATAATATGTAAGGCATCATTCTCATCTGTTAAGTGTTGTATGTGGCTTAGCTTTCCCTGTGACCATCTGTTAAGTGCTGCCTAGGCTACTGAACTCGATGTACTGCATAAACTGGTTAGCAGAGCATTTTAAACAAGGTTTGACGTGTGTAAGGGGAGGGGAAAATCATGCTGTCTTATTGCAGGTGGACAACTTAAATGTCACACATGAAAACTTTAAGCTGGAACTTGAAAACAGGCACTCAGAAAAAGTACATGAGCTGAAAAAGGAGTATGAATCCTCTTTTTCAGGCAAGTATTTTGCATTCAAGTGCATATGCTATAGTACTATTAGTCATAAATGAAAATATTTAAAACTTTTTCATCAATTATTCTTTACATTCAGCCATTTTTAAAAACATTGTCTTAATTCCTTCATTTGGAACTGAACAAGTCTCATTTTAAACAAAGGCAAAACCATGATTGTAGTTGAAGGACACTTCTAAAAGTGGATATGTCTCTTTCAGTAAAAGCTGAATCACAGTCTGCCTTCAGAATCTAAAATTTTTGGTGGAGTAATTACTTCCACCCACCTGTTACTATATGGAGCACCTCAGAATATAAATTGAGGATAAGTAGTAGTGCTTTCCAAACTGACATGGCAATGTTGAGAAACATTACATGCTGTTTACAGCATACTGGGGCAAAGGTGGTTTTTCAAGCAGGGGTGTGTGTGTGTGCTCAGTTTTAAATGGCATTGCATCTGGTTGATTTGACTGATGATGATTTCCATTCTCACCTCCAACTCCACTGGATAGCAAAGTTTCCAATGATACTTTGGTGTCATGATAGAATCGTGACAATTCTACTGCAATCACAGAGCAAACTCCTGTGTGTGGCATCTCCAAAGTGGGAAAGGAAATGTTTTTCTAGAAGTTTTAGGAAGACAATGTTTGAATTTTTGCTGTGTTTCCAGTCAGAAACTCAGCTTTTTTCACATATAGATCTTGTGCTCAGTTCATCCATTTGTGTTGCCTGCAGATTTCAACTGACAAGCTGTCAGCTAATGAAATGAATATGTGACAAATCTGAAGCAGCAACAAATCTGCTATGTTGTACATGCTTTGGATTGGTTGATGATAAATGTTCTTTCCATGTTGTTTTTGACTTTGCATCTGTGTGTACTGGCTGCCCTCTCATGCTGCTTTTCAGAAAGAATTTTCATGTCTCACACAGTATTAAAAACCTGAAAAAATTATTTATTGCAGAGCTCAAGAGTACCCATGAATCTGAAAAGAAATTGCTTGAAGATTCTTTTAAAGAGAAGCAGGAGTTACTACAGGTTTGTTAAGGGTTGGGGTCATTGCAACATTTTAAAACTGAAAAGGTAGTTTGGAGATGTGCACTGAATTCTTGGCGTAACTATACCATGTCTTTTAATTTCAGAAAAAAATCGATGAATTAAAATGCGAAAATGATGCTCTGAGTGAGAAGTTGGAACTGGAAAAGCAAAAACAAATAGCCAAAGAAAAAGCCAATCTTGTAAGTCTTGATCTTCAAAAGCTATGCAAATGTGTGCCTTTTGTAAGCCTGGGTTTATTTTATCACATAATATAAAAGGCTTGCAATCAAGCCTGAGGGCTTCCGTGCTTATTAAGTTTTTATCAGTCACTACAATGTTGCATATTAACCTTACCATTATAAATCTAAAAGGCTGTTGAAGATCTAAGTCAGTGGTTTAAGTTACAGCCTAATTAGAGACCTACATGTACACAAAAGTTGTACCATAGCTTTCTTCTAGGCAGTCAGTAGTTGTTCTGACAGTGCTATTATCAGCGTGGGCTTATATTACAAGACACCCTTTGTGTACTTGAGTCTTCAGTGCACTTGCTCAAGCACTGATTCATACTTGTTGCTGATTTATCCTTCAAATAAACTTTTTTTTTTCTCTTTTTTTTTTTTTTTTTTTTCTTTTTTTGCCCCAGTGTATGAAAAACCTCTTAGAATACATTTCTAACCCAGGAGCAGCCTTGGGAGGAAAGGCAGCAGAACAAAAATCCCAACCCTCTCAGTGCAGGAAAAAACTCCCTCATGCACTGGGAGAGTTAAACACAAGGGTGCTTATCTTTCTGGTTATCTGGTAATAACTGGAATACTGGTAGTGTTGCTTATCCCACAGAGAAAATGCTGAGGATGTTTCTAGTGGAAGTTGCTCAGATTTTTACTGGAATTTGGTTTTAATTCCTTACTGGTTGTTGTTCTAGTGGCAGGACGGAGCTGCCACAAGAACAATCTGTGGCCACAAAATGGTGCTGTGGTTGGGAGAGCTGATACAAAAGCAAACATAGTGTACACTGCACTTGGGTGTTTGAGCTGTATTCCACAGGCATCCTCGGATGCTTAATGTAAAGAAGCAATTGTCAAGTGCCTTTACAGAGCTGCAAATGCCTTTTGCATCCTGACAGTGCAAGGCACATCACAAGCATGAAATTTCCCTATGGAAAAACAGTGGTTTGACCCAGTATATTTTCTGCTATACCCTGACTCCTGAACATGAATTGTGCTCTCTCAGAAATCCTGTTAGCCCATTGAAGATGTGTATTTCTGATTTTTCCAATGTTGTTTACAGTAGTGTCACTTGACATTTCCATCTTTTTTTATAAAATCTAATGTAGGCCCTTCAGTCTTTTTATCTGTCTCTGAGTTCTACTATGAGTAGCTATTGTGGTTGCTCAGATTTAACTGTAAAAAACCATCTTAAGACCACTGGGGCAGAGAAGGGAAAGAAAAAAAAAAAACATTTTGAAGTTCTGTAAGCCACGTTATATTTTTCCGGATGACTTCTCTCACCAGCTCCTAAATGCCATGTAAAGCCCCAAAAGGGTGGAAGGCAGCTCAAATTGCTTCCTTCTCTGAGGCAGCACAGCACATCTACCCTCACATGTTCAAAACTAGAAACTAAACACAAAGCACTGCCACAGTCCAGACAGGCAGGAGAATGAAAGGTGTAGGTGGTGAGGCCCTCGTTACCTGTGAAATGCACTGGCTGTGTCCTTGTGGCACTGTGCTCCACAAAACTGCAGGCATTGCCCACTGAGTCTTAGGTTTCTGATGTGGCAGGGAAGCTCTTGCTCAATGTGGCACACCAGTATTCCTACCTAATTGTGCTAAAACAAGTTTTGTTTGTTTTTAAAGATAAACTTAGTTACACAACACATTTAATAATTGATTGGTTTCTGTTTGTGTTCCACTCGGATTACCTGGACGTGGACTGGGAGTTGCTTTATTTCTCCTTATTTCTGCCTGTGACTTTGCCTTTGAAAAGAAGAGAGTACATTTTACTCTGCAGTGTTTAAATGGTTCCTTTCTCTGGAAAAGAGGTCCTTGAGGAACCACATCTGATGACCCAGCCCTAACCCCTTCCTACTCTCCCCTCCACCTCCTGGAAAACAACAAAAAAAGGAGGAGAAAAAAAAATAAAATCCTAACTTACTGTGGTGTAGAAGATAAGTCATGGATGTACAGCAGTGCAAGATTCTTATGTGCAATTGCATTACTTGGCTTTAAGAAGAATGTAAAAGCAAAATTTTACAATTTCTGCTTAGGAACAAGCTACCTTCAGACTCAAAACAGAGACAGTGAGCTACAGTCTAGTTCATAGCTTTAAATTTCTGGTGCCTTTTGAACTACCCTAGGATCTGAAAACCCTTCAGATGCCTACTCTAATTACCTCTTGGGATGGGTTATGAGTAATATGAAATAAATTTTGGAGCTCCTACCCTTAAAGGGAGCCTTTGGGCACCTTGCAAAACAAGTTTTGCTGTGATAGCTTTAGTGCCTGCCTTTGACTTACAGGGGTTTTCACATTTGTGCACAAAGCATTTTCTGAACAGCTTTGAAAGAAAACTGCAGCCATCTACCTACAGAAGACAAAATCAGAGAAGGTGGTCTCTTTTTTTTTATTATTTGACACTGATTTGATTTCACTTAGATCTAAGTAACTGTTACTGTATTTTCTTGCTAAATAGCAGAGAAACATTTAAATTCCTGAATTTCAGAGTACTAAGCAAAACTCTGTGGAAATCTTTCAGAAACACCCACAGATTATGTATCTGGAACAGGAGCTGGAAAGTTTGAAAGCAGTGCTGGAGATCAAGAATGAGAAACTTCATGAGCAGGATATAAAGCTAATGAAGATGGAAAAACTGGTGAGTTTTCCTTGGGGTCTGTCTGGCTTGGACCATATCTCTTGAGTTATATTCTGGCTATAAACTTGGGCTGGTCAGATGTACATGCAAGGATTGATCCTTTTTGTTTCAAAGGAAACATGAAATGATGATGGGACATGCTCACATGGCAGGTACAATTATATCTGCCTTGGGCTGTAAAGTAAAGGGGGGCAAAGGATCCCTGGATGCTGTAAATGACCTTATAACCTCGTAAGACAACTACTGATTTGCATAAACTATTGATAAGCACTATGGGGTTATCTGGGAGTCTCTTCCACATTTCCTATTCTCTCTGTGTTCTAAAGAAAAAAAAACAACTTGCCTTCTATGTTTGCTTGAGTCTTACAGAAGCTTGAATGCATTGCCAGGAAAGCATTAACATGGAAATGATCCCAATTAAACAAGAAGGGATCAAATATGGAATGGAATAAATAGTTTAATGTAGAGTTGATTAGTTGAGGTGAATAGTTTTAGCTGTTATCTCTAAGCTACTTGTTTGGCTGTGTGGATTTGCTCCTGATTGTGCATAATTCCACATGAAAATGCAAACTTGGGGACCAAATTTGTAATTACTTAGCATGCTCTTACTTCTGGCAGGACAGGGTCCTTGTCCTGGGTGGAGCCTTTGAACACTGTTGTAATACTGAAGCAAGATGTTATGATGAGGTACAGAAAGATGCTTGGGTACACAGGAATACATTAATATCAGTTGTTCAGTTTTGTACAGCACTGTATGTTGCTCTGGTATGCAACTGCTAGTGAAGTACTATAGACCTTCATTTTTTATGACACACAGTATAGAACTCTGACCATCCAACAGTTTTACCAGTTTTTCATTAACCTTTGAGAACATCTTGCAGCAATGAAGTGGAATAAGGAGAGCAACAGGAAGAGCTGTTTACACAGGAGAGCTCTTGAATTTGTTGTGTTAATGTTATTTCTAGACAGTTTTCTGTCTGCAACAGCTTCTGAAACTGCTCCCTGTTACTAGCAGAAGTCACCAGAGCATGCTGGTTAACTGGTAGGTCCCTTATCCAGTCCTTCTTTGTTGGTATCCAGTAGCACAGGTGGCACACTGCCAGTGTTATGCAGGGGTAAGGTAAGTAGGATCTGCTTGACTGATAGAGAAGCCCAGGCTGTGATAATCCCGTGGTACTCCAGGTTTTTGCACTTACTGCAGCAGTGTCTGCAATTCCCTGCAAACTCGAGAATATGATTGCCTGTGGTAGCTCAGTCAGTATCTTGATAGGTGCATGTATGGGTTTTATTTTAAATTGTGACTTTTTTTTTTTTCCGAAGCTGGAGAACAACACAATTTTGATGGAGAAGTTGAATAAGGTTGAGCAAGAAAATGAAGAATTAAAAGCTCGGATGGACAAACACATGGAGCTTTCAAGGTGAAAAATGTGGACTTTTAGATGTTCTTATGTATGAGGGGAAGGTGTTCTGTGACAAAAAGGAAAATTCTGTGTATATATTAGTGACTGGGATTTTGTAGTACTCTGTAGAACAAGCCCATTTCTTCCCTGCTTGTATCTCTACAAATGTGTGTTCCTATGTACAAGAACAAGCAGGAGCAGACCACCATAAGGGGGTGAAGGTGCTCAGTATATTCTTCAGTGCTCAGTATATTTTAGGGATCATAAAGCAACTCAGAAATACCATCTTATTATAGATTGGCTCTTTTAGTACTGGCTTGTGAGCTAAACCTGGTTTTACTTACAACCATTTCAGCTGAGTAACTTGTCCCTTAACTTGCCAATATAGCTAGTGAAAACCCCAGTGTGTGTGTGTTACTTAGCAATATTAACATAAGTAAAATGGTCCTGAGTTTCTCCTAACTTCAACTGTTAAGTGGATGGGCAAACTCTTCCAGTTTGAAGGAAAATAAAGAAATGCAGCTTCTAAGCTGAGGTGAGGCTGCCACCAGACCCAAAGGCTTGAATAATGGCCATCAAAAGCATCCTTCAGTATTCACAGCAAAAACCTCACACTTTGATGTTTTTTTCTGGTCTTTAGGAATGTTTCTGATTGGGACTTTTTTTGGTTTGCTTTCTGCAAGCTGCCAATTTAAATCCAACAAGGGTGAGAACATGTAAAATCCTAATTTTTAGGAAGTAACTTAGTTGCCAATAATTTAGAAGCCAAACAGGAGTTTATGCAATTTCAAACCTTTCTTTGACATTCAGGTTCAACATTGTAACCTCCAAATTGGGTTATGTGTTCTGATGTGACTCTTGCATTCACAGGCAGCTTTCTACAGAGCAGGCGGTTTTACAGGAGTCGCTAGAGAAAGAGTCCAAAGTAAACAAACGCCTCTCCATGGAAAATGAGGAACTTCTGTGGAAGCTGCACAATGGTGACCTATGCAGTCCAAGGAAACTGTCTCCCAGTTCTCCCTCGGTGCCTCTTCAGTCCCCACGACATTCTGGTAACTTCTCCAGTCCCACAGTGTCACCACGATGACATCTCCTGAGGAGGAGGGGAACTTCCCGCATTTCATTTGTGATCTGCAGGACTGATTCTGTCCCACTGTGACGGCTCCACAGAACTGGAAACGACTTGGTGCAAAAATAGTGATGAGAGACTGAGAATATGGGAGTAAAGACACTCGTGTTGTGTTGCTCCTCCCAAAAAGACTTGTTTATGACCTCTACAGACATTGTTGCACAAAGCACTTACAGAGCAAGGAAAGACTTGTTCATTGCCTTTTCACCTAACTATGAGAAAAAGCTCAGGGGCTTAGACATAAAGATCACAACCTTTATACTATGTTCCTTATCACAGACACTTTTTTAAGGCTGTGTGTATGTGTGTGCGAGTGCTGTGGATGGAATGGATGTGACACACTGTGCGTGTGTCTAATGTTGCCTTCTTTGCTGTGTTCTTAATAAAGGATAAAATCTGGAGACTATATATTGACATGTACTTCCTCAATAATGGTGTCAGTATGCATGCTTTTAGCAAAGAGTCCCCTCACTTGGGAATGAGGAGAAACTGCCTCTAGTACTATGGGTTAGTTTCCTTCATCTTCCTGGCTTTAGTTCAGTAAAAAAATGGCCCGACAAGCTTTGTCAACTGACTCTAGTGTCTTGGTTGACCTGAGTATGCAGCTTTGAATTTGAAAAACCAACAGAATCGCAGCCATGCTTTGCATGGCTGCTTGGTTTAATACCCAGGCACAACTCTGCCATTTATCAGGAGACATTTTTTGCAGGAGACAGTGGATTTTGGCTTTCAAATCAACAGGGTTGTGTTGTAGTCAGAACCACAGTAGCTCTCAAGGTCAGAAGTTATAAGTTGAGCTCCATGCTTAGAAACCTAGACCTATGATCTTACCTGCTGAAAAGGAATCACTTATTTCCCCAAAACAGTGTGCCCATAGCTGAGGCCATCTGCTGAGGATAAACTAGATGCAGATTTGAAAGCCAAAGAGAAAAAATGCAATAATTGTCATTACAGGTGCATTCTTAAGTTCTCAAGAGGATATTGAATAATTTGTGAATTCCAGTATATCCACTGACACTTCACCTTTTTAAGCATCAGTCGTTTTATTAACAGACTTCAGGACTGGCTAACCCTGAGAAAGAGGGGGAAGGTGATACTGTGTATTTATCTTGCTGGGTCTGCCATACCTTCTCTCTGACTGCAGGTTATCACTGCCTTGCCAGTTCATTTGGCAACAGGTTCTAGAGAGTAGGGAAAAACCTGTCCTGGCTACTGGAACTGAAGGCTGAGGGTGTTGGAAGAAATGTCATCTGCTTCAGCAGGGCAGTGGTGTAGCCTTGCTACACCCTTGGTCAGGCCTGCTCATGGTGGCTACACTGTAGCTACTAAACAAAGACAGGTTCAACTTCAAATTAGTATTACAAAACATTATCTGTGCTTACAGTAGCTTGGGTTTTACCAGTCCTGGTACCACTTCTAGGACTGTTGTTAACACTAGTGTTTAGCTAATGCTGTTAACTGGCTATGCATTCAACTGTTACTGTAAATTACAACTGCTGAGTTTTCCTGATGCTTTTCCAGTACCTTGGGGCCAGGAATCAAGGGGATGGAAAGTGTTTAGGGAGCTCAACTGGAGACCCACTGCAAACCACTTTACCCAAGACTTGAAAAATGTTGGCTAGTAAAGAGGAACCCAGGCAGATAAACAAGATTGTTGAACGTGCTCATGCAGTAAGTTGTAATATGTTTAAACTTATGATTGAATTTCATCATTAAATTTACTTAATTTTTCCATAATGTACAAATTAAGGGTGCCATTTCTATGGAACATTATCCTCCTCTTAATCCTCTCTAGGGCATTGTACATACCACATATTAGTGGTGTCAGTACTTAAATGTTTTCTAGGGGTTTCAGATTTAACTATGAAAATCCTTTGTGGGCTAAAGCTTGGCTTAAGTAGATCTTGGAACATTCTTTGGTCAAAGAGACTTGATCACATGTATTTGAACTGAATGCTTAAAAATAAATTTTTTTTTTACTGATCAAAGGGGTTTTCTCCTGCTTGTGTTAGTCATGTGATTTTCAAGGAAGAACATTCCTCCAGGTATGAAAAATTCTTAGTACCTGCTCAGCTCAGCAGAACGGTAACACTGCAGTTTTGCCTATTAACATTCAGGTAATCCTTAGAAAATCCTAACTTGACTCTTGCACGCTCATGTAGGCTGAAGTTACACAGAGCTTGCTTGTGATTATTTTCAGTTCAGTTTGGCTGTTAAAAAAATAAAAAGGCATGTAGAAGGCATACAGAATTAAGCAGTAAGAGTACAGTTGGCTTAATACAGGGACCCAGTGTGCATATCCTACAGGATTCATTAAAATGCTCACCTTCTTGGGAAAACTGTTGTGTTAGAAAAGCCACAGAGCCTACCAATCTAACAGGTCATGTCATAAGAACACTTGTCTAGCCACTGGTAAGAATTTTATAATCTGAAACAAAACGTAAAAAGAGTGCATAAAAATGGTTGAGGATGAAATCCAGCATACCCCTTCATGTAACAGAGCAAGGGAGAGCTTTTCCAGGCTAGCAGTACAGGAAAGTAAGTATGGTATGGTAAATAATACAGAGAGTTAATTTACTTGTACTTCCCCTCCACAATATAGGAGACTCTTCACCTCTAAACTTCCTGCAGATAGACTCTTCAATGCTCTCATGAAGAAATGAAGAATCCTTGTATATAGAAATCAGAGTACAGAAATACCTGTTTAGTGTTTGTCCTGTTGTATTCCATAATTAATGCTGTTCAACTGTAAGTAAGCAGTATGTTGATCCATTTAACTAAGGATTAATATTTCAAGCTTTAACTTAAAATTTAACATATGTTAGCAAAGGCTTTGTTTGATCTAACAGTGCTTCTTTTTTGCTTCTTTTTTTTTTTTTTTTTTTTTTTTTTTTTTTTGCTTTTTTAAATTAGTGTGAAGTTTCCTTCAGAAAAAGCTGGGAACCTGCTCAGCAGAAATATATTCCAAAGGACTAGTGCCAGCAACTAAGTTCATTACTTTCTTCAGGTACTCCAGCTAGTAGTTCCAATGCTACATTTCAAAGGAAGTTAACAGCAACATTCATAGCTGTATCAAGCAGTTGCTATCTGAACTATTCATAACAATATGGCCCCTTCAGTACATTTCTCTAAATGTCTTTGTATGAATTGCACTATATTTGCTGCAAAATTTGAGGTGAATCATTTCCTCATGTGAACTGAAGGCTTTAATTTCTCATTACAAACACCAAAGACACTTGCATGTAAACTGGTATTATGCAATTCATGCAGGAAATTCCTTCTGGACAGTAAGGAATTACTGATCTTTAAAATTGTAGTTGCCTGACAACCAGAAAATCATGTAGGGGTGTGCTGGAGTTATAAAGGTCCTCAGCAAACTGGAATAATCTTTGAACCCTGAAGAAACATACCTTCTGTCCACTGCTGCCCTGCCTTAGCAGAGTGGTGGTGACTGAGGTATGGTGATAGAAGTAACAATACTGGGAGGCTGAGGCATGAGACATAGACAAGTCACTTAAATTTCATTTCCAGGGCTTTATTCTCTTTCTCCGTGTCACTGTTTGTTTATGTGGAAATGTATAATTGCATCCATGTGAAAAGCATCTGGGTGGCCCAGGAGGCTTTTGGTAAAATAAGAACTATGTAAAATACATAGTAAAATAATTCTCATAGTTTACAATTAGAATTATTATTTTGATGGCTGCAAGGTTAAAAAAATCTACAACCAGCAGAAAGTCTTCCCTAGAGGCACTGCTTCTGTAGCTATAACCAGTCTTGAGAACTGCATGAGATGGGTACACAGAACCATTAAAGCTGAGGGAGACTGCTGGAACAGGGATGCAGTAACAGATTTACCTTGGCTTTTCCTCTCTGCCCAAACTGTCACCAAGGATGTGATGCTGCTACACCAACTGCTGCTTTCTTCAACAGGCCTGAACAGGTGACACTTATCTATCTTCCATGCTCTAGATATTTTGATGGAAATCAATTGTATAATTAGAGGCTCAAAAGCACTTTGAAATTTAAGAAGTTGGCACAGCTCCTGCAGTTCAAAGGGAAATACATTGTTCTAATAAATGAAAATGCTGAAGAGGAATGAACACGTTGCACAGCCTCATCCAGAAACTCAGGAGTTGTTAAGACTTTAATCTGACCAAAGTAACTTTGTCTTAAAAAAAAAAAGTAAAATCCTTCTTTCAGGTATTACTCTGAAATTGTTTAACACCTATTTAGTCATGTGAGTAACAGTGTAACATTCTTGATATATTTTATTAATAAAGAAAAATGAGATTAACAAGGGGGTGCCTTATACACCTTCAAAGTGGGTCCTATTGTTTCCTATTTTTAATTATTTGGGGGTTTTGGTTGTTTTTTTTTTTGTAACTACCTTGTTTCTGAAGGCTAACAATATTCCAGCACCTGGGCAGTGTTCTCCATGAAGTGACATGCACGGAGCCATTTCAGATTTTACCATGGATATTTATCGTGTCAGTTACATGGGTTTAGGTTCCTGCATGCTGAAGAAAAAAACTCAGCAAGGTTAATGAATGCTTTCATTAGGCACACTAATCAGCTTAGTGACATGATTGAGAAGCTGCCATTTTTACAATAGATCTTACTATACATCACTACTCAAACCCATGTTGTATGCATCTGCTCAAAGAGTTGGACTATCTGGAGCAAAGGGCTTACTTCAAGCCTTCACCACAAAAAAGTTTTAGGAATAGAGTTGATATTAGGAAGAATTTCTTTACGGAGTAGTTAGGCATTAGGCATAGTCCAGGGAGGTGGTAGACTCACAGTATTTAAAATATATAAAATAAAATTTTAATATAAAATATTTAATATAAAATGTTTAATATATACTATATTAGATATATATTCTATATAATTATTTAATATAAAATATAGTATATAAGGTATAATATAAAATATATAATATATAATTTAACATTTAAATACAGTGTTTAAAAACTGTAGATGAGGCACTTCAGGACATGCTCTAAGGGGCATGGTGATACAGATGTTGATACACATTTATATTTTTTTTATTGGGGGGGGATATTTCCAGCTGGATGCAGTGATCTTAGAGGCCTTTTCTAACTGTGGCAGTTTGTGATTCTGTGAATTCCAGTCACAAGCAGGCCTACACCCACTGAAGTGTGCAAGCAAGGGACCCTTTCCTGGTATGCTCAGAGTAAGCTGGTTTTCACATGCCTCAAATAAAATGGTTTGTATCAAAAGTTCTTGGTTTTGCTTTTTATGCCACAGAACTGTGTAGATTTGTATTGGAAATTACAGTTCCAGTCTAGCCTACATGGACTCAGTGCTTGAGCCTAGGAGAAAAACCATTGCCCAAATGTCCAACAGTGCTCTTACCAAGTTCTTACCTTTTCTCTGGAAAGTCTCTTTCCTTGGCAACAAAACCCAGGGTGAGGAGAAGCAGTTGCTTGTTTATCCAGATACAGTTTTAAGTAAAAAAAAAAATCTTTCCTTTTCTCCTGCATAAATCAATGCAATTGAGTTGAATTTCTTAATCTGAGCAAAGATTCTGCTGTATGAGACATTATGCTAATGTTACATTTGGTTATTCTGTAAATGCTAGTATATAAATAAAAGCAGGTTTTACCTTTAGCAAAGAATTTTGCTACATAATTCAGTAAACACATTATGTATCTCTCGAGTGCACTCAAGTAAACTATGTATAAGGTTGTAAGAATGCAACAGCATAAGGAAAATGTAAAATACTCAACTACTTACAAGTTGTTGGAGATGCACCTTAATGTCTCTTTACTGTTAATCTTCCTCATGAGTGAGAATTTTGATTGTCCTTGCACATATATGAAATGAATGCACACACACATTCATGTTATCATAGTGTTCAGAAATTTAATCTTGCAATATAAACATTTTCTATTGGCTAATTCTGTAACAAGCTGAGGTGGTGGTTTTTTTGGTTGTCTTTTTGGTTTTTTGTGTTTTTGTTTGGTTGGTTTTTTTGTTTTTTATTATTATGGGTTTTTCTTTTGTTTTAAAACATGTACAGTACTCTAAACTTTAAAACTGCATAGCACCAGAAGAAATACACCTGTGTGGTGCATTTTGGAGGATATTTAATATCTTAGTTCTCACATACACAAAAAAGGCACAAACTATACAAGCAGGTTAATCTTATAGAAGACCTTTAGGAAAAAGACCATATCCAAAGGAAAGCCCAGGAGCACTTACTCTGTTTCAGAGTAAGTGCTCTGCATGTTCAGGCTGAATAAACACTGCTATGAAGCATTACATTTTAACTCATACCTGACTCCTACTGGGTGCAGGGAACTCAATTTGGCCTGTCAAGCCAGTGAATATGGGAAGTATTGACATATGAAAAAAGACTGCAATAGTGAAAATGTCATTTAAACAGTAATAAAGAAAATAAATGGCTATAATGTCAAATAACACACAGTTCATTTATGTCCAGAAACCTTTCCTATCAATTTAGTTCAACTTTAGTAGCTACTGTTGTTTGCCCTTGTAGGTTCTGAGCTATACAAATGTAGTTTCCAGCATCTGTGACTTCAAAATCCTCAACAACAAGAGTGCTCTTTGAAATTCTTGTGGTATGCCCAGTTCCTCTGTTCATCAGTCTCCAGAAGTTTTGGATAATCACATGCCTCTTAGACTGTTTAAAAGAAAAAATACAAACCACCCACATAAGAAAATCCATGAATCTTCAACATGTACTTAGTGAGACTGAAGCAAAAGGTGGGAGAACAGGAGCCTAGAGCCAAAAGTCAGACTCAAGTGAGGAAACCAAAGGTGTCTGGCAGTTGCAACAACATTCCTGCATTAGTATGGATGCACCAATATGTAGTGCCAAGTAAGGATAATATGATGGCTCTTCCACTGTAAGTGCAGGTACTGAGTATCTTCAGATGAGCAATGGGCTGCCAGTGGATGAGCTCAGCTGCAGCTCTGGGCCACTAACCAAGGCTGAGTTTGGCTACCTGATCAGTGGGATGAGGTGTGGCCAGCTTGTTTCCAGGCTTTAAGGATGTCCCCAAAAGGAAGGCAGCAATGTCTTGAGTTAGTTGACTGAGCTTCACCTAGTTCTTTTTTAGCACAGAGAATAGCTTTAAATCATGTGCTGCAAACTAACTCCTCCTCCTCCTCTCCTTTCAGAAAGCCTGTGTTAGGTAACATACAAGCCGAGAGTAACAATTCACAAATGTTTCTAAATTAATCCTCACATTATGCTTTCCAAAATGTGTATGCAACTTCTAAGTCAAAAATACAAACAAGGATACTTAGAAAGTTTTGCCCTTTTTTTTTTTTTTTTCATTACGACTTTTTTTTCTATTTAGAACCAAAGCTCCAATCTCACACTTGCAAAATGACCATTAGAGAAGCAGCTGCCACTTCTTGCAGCCCAGAGACAAGTCACAGTGTAGCCAGGGAATGCCTAGGAAGTGGCAAGCATTGACAGCTACCAAGAACTTTATTGAAAAACTGGTAATCTCATTCTAGCAAGTCTTAACCCTTTAGAAGGAGTCAAGCTACTTAGCAGAGCTCTACCTAGCAGAGCACTACCTCCTGTTCAGAGCCTGAAAATGAAGTGTTGCCTACCACCAAGTACAACTCCAAACTTAATTCAAGCCTGAGTGGAATAAATAGTGGAACTTCCTAGACCCTCCTGAAAGTGAAGACCATGTAAGGCAGGTGCTATTTGCCAGGTTTGGCTCCTGCTAGCCCAGTTTTTCTCAAACTAATTGCCTTCTGCTTTGAAGCCAGTTTCAGGGAATCGTATTAAGGAGTGGATCAGTATGCAGTCAGAGCAGGTGAATGAGCAAGTGAAATTGTCAGGGAGTGGTAAGGGAAAAAAAACTCAATACCATTGGCTGAAAAAGAGATGAGATGGGATGAGATGAGATGGGATGAGGGCCTCTGCAATTCAGTGTACCTCAGAGTAAGCAGGAAATTAAAGTGCTGCTTCTGCTGAGGGGTGAAGTGGTAGGTGACAGCCCAGGTGTTGGGTGGGGTGGTGCTGGGGAACACAAACTATCACTGATCTCCCTGCACTGAAATCAGCAGCAATGAAGAGAAACAGCCCGTGAAGCTTAGACCTCTGACAGTCCTTTTTCTTGCACAAAAGAAAGTCTATCTGGCAGCTATCACCAGCATCACTGGTGATCCTCTCTCTACTCTCTCCATCCTCATCTTTTTCCTTTGCAGTATGTGAATACTTCCATAATAAATCTCAAAAAGACCCATGCAGTACTTCTATGCTGACATCTAATTAATCTTTTTGTTGGGGCAAAAATCTACCACAACTCTTCCCTCCCTGTCCCCAGGCACAGCTGGAACTGAGACTGTTTACCCCAAAGGATAAGCACCCAGGGCAGATGCAAGGCAGAGGCCAAAGTGTCTCTCTCAATGCCCACAGGTGGGTGCAGCCAGAGGGAGCAGTCCTCAGCTGACAGCCCACATGCCCTGCACTGCAGCCCCAGTATCCACAGCAAACAAGTAAGATAATTTGCATGTGTTTATAGTCAATCAGTGCTAGAGAGGTGTGACTGTAACTGCAGGGCACCTGGAGGTGTTGTAGCTGGTGCTGTAAGATCAATGGAAAAAATTGGGCTACAAACAACAGGCTTGGACAGCCACTCAGCTGTGAAAGGTGTAGAAGAAGCAAGGGGTGGACACTAACAAGGAGCAGAGTTTTGGAAGGCCAGGTTGAGCCTAGAAGTTTTGGTCCTTCAATTGCTTGTTCTTAGTAATTAAAGCTTGTCTTTTGTAACTAAATTGGACTTTGCATAGTTACTACAGTCCAACACACAGCTACACACCCAAAAAACAACCTACACACAAAAAAACCAGAAAGCCATACAAATCAACAATGCCAACATGATTAGCAGGAGCATTTCTTCTCTGCCTCATCCAAGACAGTGAATCACTGTAAGACTGTGAGAGTCAAAGCCCCACCTTGAAGGACAGAGACGCTGCCATTTGTTAATTCATCTCACTCAAAGTAATGCTGAGAGCTAAATTCAGAGGGAGAATTGGGCATTCAACTCAAACCACGACTGCTCTGCAGCTCCCTGAACTTGGGAACCCTTCAATTTTCTCTAATGTTTTGTTTTTTATTTCACCAACAGGTGCAAGTTTAACTGCCTTTCCTTCCTAAATTCAAACAGGCACCAGGAACAGGAATTCTGCCAAACTCTTTTGGTGCTCCATCCAGTAGTTACTCTTCAGATCACCTAATTCAAGCTATCAGTACCAAGCCCCTCTCCAAATGTAGTAGAGGCTGCCCTCATTTAACAGGGCAGGGAAGGGAAGTTGGTAATTGCTCACAAGCTGTGAGACTTCAATGGTCTCAGCAGGAAAACATATGACAAGCAGCAGCAAAAGAAAAAAAGAATAATAATAATAAAAAAAAAAGAATAAAAAAAAAAAGACACATTGAGAGGAGAGGGAAACAAGGGTCTTTTCCAACCCTGACAATTCTGTGACTAGATGTTCAAATCCCTTTTGTGCCTACCAGGTATCACAAGTATTTTTCCCCACACTTTCCTGTGACAGCAGAGTGCTACAGTGTCTATCTTAAGGGCTACAGCAGACTTATGGGACTTCAGATTTGAATTTTCTCAAGCCCAGTAAGCACTGAACTCCAATCACTCACTTAAGCAATAACCCCTGCCATTAAGTTACTTCCATTGTCTGCTGGCTCAGGGAGATCAGTGCTGATACAAACACCTTATTAGCAAGCTCTGTACATCTTCCTTTGACAACACAGCACCAGGAGGGCTAGCAAATCCTCAAGTCCCAGAGGATCCCTTTCCTCTTGTGAAGGGTTCCATCTTTCAACAGTCCTCCCTTTGCTTCTACCTTGGTTAGGCAAAACAGCAACAGAGATGAGGCTGGTTAAGAAACAAGTCCCTGTTGTAACTGGTTGGGATGAGCAGAGGGAGAAGAGAGGGCATCACCAGTGATGCTATATTTTGTGCAAGAAAAAGAACCAACAAAAGTTTTAAGATTCACTGGATGTTTCCAGCAAATTCTTTCAGATGAGGCTGGGCAGAAGCAGATTTCTGTGCTTCTGAATGCAGGCAACAATTAAGCTTAAAGATCCTGTGCTGCAATGATTCATGTGCCCAAGCTGTAGAGATGGAAGGGATATCAAATGCAGAGGCATCAGTGAGGCTTTGTGGCTTGTCCCAGAATAGCTTCCTGACTCGGGCTGTGGCCCTGTCTGAGGCTTTGCTTTGAAAATACTGCCAGAGGCCAAGTGTCTCTGGAAGGGAAACCTGAGGGAGGAGTGAGCTTTGCTGAGCTTGATTTTTGCTAACATGGGTAAAGCTCTCCAGCTTCATTCCTGTGCTACTTCTAGGCTCTCAGGAGAAGATGGGCTGAAGTTCAAAAGGGATGTGCTGCCTCCTCCTACCAGCATGCCTGAGCTAGCAAGAGGCAGACACCACAGTCTGAAAGAATCCTTACTCCAAATGTAGACACTGACTGGCATTCCAAGCATTGCCTTTAGGAAGAACAAACATTTTCAGACAGGGTATAAGTTTCTTACCTCTTGCCCTGGGTACTGCCACCTGAAGTTCACATCTACATCTGGCTCCCCAAGGACTGTGCAGGTGACATGGACACTGTCACTGGCTTCTGCTCTACTGGATGACACTGCAATTGTGGTTGAAGGTGGGCCCTTGGGAACTGAGAGAAAGACAGTGTTTGGAAGCAGAAAATCAGTTTCTGAATTTAAATACAGTAACAAACTTGAGTCAATTTTTGCCTCAGTTTGCTTAATGCAACAAGTGATGTATACCTGCAGCTTTCCCCTCTACACTAGGAAGTTGCTGGAATTTGAACTTGTGAAGGTTTATCACATAAACTTCTGATCAAGACTTTAAAACTTTGGTGACATTACATATTTTACTTTTCTTTAAAAAGAAAGTTTATTAAACAATGTCAGGAGAAGAAACAAGCAGGTGTAAGCATACAGAAAATTGCACTTTACCTTCCACATACAGTAGGTGATACTTGATGGAAATCTGAGGTGCTCCCTGTGACTCTGCTTTGCAGTAGACAATACCTTTGTGATCAGAAGTGGGGTGCTGGTAGATAAAACCCTTCTTCACATCATAAGTAATATCAGTTCCATCTGTTTCAATTTCTCCTGCTGGAAATTCCCTGTGCAGAGTTACTTTTGCTGAAGGAGTAGTAACACGGCATGGGATGACTGCAGGTTTATCTGGGTTCAAGTAGACAATCTCAAAATAACTTGGAGTAGGTACAAAAAGTTCCTCTTTATCTGTACAGAAAATTTTATATAGTTAGAATAATACTTACATACTGGTTTAACAGAAAGAATAGAAACTGCATGTGAACAGAGAAAATACCCAAGCAACATTAAAAAATGACTCAAAGCTTTTTTTCTTGAAGCATGCATGAACAGAAGAAAACCCACAACTTTTCTAACTTTTCTGTATGTATTTACATAGCTTCCATTAAAACCATTAAACCAAAAAGAAAACCAGAATGCTTTACACTGTAATAAAATTTTTCTAATCTTGAAAAAATCTTTAGAATTCCTTTTTAATAATTTTTCAAATACTCATCTGACCCTGACCTTGTTCACTCACGCACTTTTAAAAGTTAACACACATAGAAATATCCACCACCACTGGTAAATAAGCTAAAAGATGCATTCTTTGGAACTACAAAATTTGTACACATAAGATTATAGACAAAATGTTTAACTTACTGCTCTAAGTAGCTAAAATAATTAGGTCTTTTAGAATGACAGAGTATTTCCATCTTTCACATGGTTCTTAGAAAGAGAGAGCCAAAATTCCTCTTTCTAAGCACAAACATTTACATAATACCTTGACTGGGAATGCATCCTCAGAACATTAAGCCCTTCTGAAAAATGGCTTCTGCACAGCCTCATAGCTCCATAACATGGCTCCAAAACTTATCACAAACTAAGTGCTTTGTACTGAAATATTTGCTAGCCAAGACTGCTTTGGCTCTGATCACGCAGTGAGGGTTGTTTTACCATTCAGAATGCTTTCTATGAGAAGAACAAATTAATCATTTGATTTCAGGTGTGTTGTACCAAGTAGCAGTAAAATGTGAATGGTTATCTACTGTAACCCTATCCATGCAGTATTAGGGCTACGGTCAACCTCAATCTCCATGGGAGAACACATGTTTTTAAATTTTGCCTCTCCTTATGCTATATAGACTCCTGGGAGAAACTGTGACCTTACCAAGATCAATGAGGTCAAGATTTTTAAGTCAGTGCAGGTAAATGAAAAGGGGGTGGGGCTAGGAGGGAAGAGTCCATGTAGTCATCTGAATGCCATGACAAAAAGAATCTTTTGCACAGATTATCTTTATCCAGACACATTTTAAAAAATTAAATATTTTTAAAAATTCATTGTGTAGAAGACCCTCAGACTTGTGTTGGTACATTCCAAGATACTTGCTTTCCATTCTGTTACGCATAATTTTGGTGCACATCTAGAACAATACATAGGGAAAATAGACTCATAAATCACAGTTAGCAAGTAATTTTCTGCTCACCAGCACTGTGTTCCTTAACATTCACTAAAAAAAAAAAAAAAAAAAAAAAATTTGTGGAAGAAAAGTAGTGACAGTGAAAGCTCTGATGTATCTTTACTCCTATCTTACTAGCAAATACATTTCCATTAATAATCCCTCAGTGAGTTGATTACCTGCAAAAAAGATGTACGTTGAGCCTGTTTTAGTCTCATCCTTCCTGCATTTGTTACCACTGCAGAGCTGCAGCCAGCAGCTGTATTCCCCTGTGTCTGCTGCAGTGGAGTTTGTGAGGATCAGCTGACTGTACCTGTCCAGCTGCTTTATACTGGGGAAAAGAAAAACAAAGGCACAGACAAGCAGAGATGAGTTTCCTTGTACATTTCTATCAGCTCAAGTCGACTTTTGGCTTTTTTGCTTAATTCCTACTCTGCAACTGGCCCACCTTTCACCTTTAGAATTATGTAAAAACTCCCCAGCAAAGACCTGCTGACATGAGTAGTTTTATTGAGTTAAACTACACATAAGCACTTGGAAGCTTTTGTCTTGCACAGTTCAGTCTTGAATCTCTTACAGTTCCAACTTTAAAACTGGGCTGTGACTGCTGTAGACAATGAGTTCATCTATGTTTTGTCTCAGTTTGTCCATGCTTATTCCTTATTTTCATGCTGCAAGTCCACCTACATGCATCTCAGTCTATTTTACACCATTAACTGTGGCATTGCTATAACAAAGATAATTTAGGAGCAGTAACTAGCAGGTACAGGAGTTTGTTTGATTTTTGCCTACTTTCAGTGTGAATGCTTCCCCATCTTTAACACACTGGCCCAGGTTTCCACTTGCAAAGACTATCATAAAGACCTTCCATCTCAGCTTGGATTTGTTTTGTAAGGGAGCCATTTTGCATTGCTTACTCCTCTGCCTGAGCCACCTCACTGGCAAGCAGCCTCACACTGGAGTTTCCACATCACCTCTTGGCTATTTTGGAGCACGACCCTGAGAACTGCAGGAGGTGTCATCGTGTGACTACACCAAATTCAGCATTTGTGATTATTTCAGACTTGAGCTGCTTTTTTCTTCTTCTCCTGAATTTCCCAGATACATCTCCCAGACATTTGTAAACATGCAAATATTTGTGAATATGTGTGTATTTATATATATATATATATTGACCATGTTTCTAAGGGTCAAAGGTCCTGTCTATGAAATTCAGCAGTTACCATCTAGCTCTTTCTTGCAGACAGATTGTTTTATAGTTGGCAGTCTGCTATGTTGTCTCTTGATGGATTGCAAAAGCAATGGTCCAGCAATACCAGCTCTCAGGGAAGCCTGTCAGGATGGCCATGTGGCAGTACTGATGTGTTCCCCTGCTGCTCTGACCCTTAAAAATATTATTTTCAATCACCTGCCTTTACATGCTAGCACATCCAGAAAACCTCCCTTTGCAAGACATTGAGTTACGAAGTTATTTCTGTTCTAACCATGTCAGGTGAGATTTTTCCAGCTTTAGACATTTGATAGCAAACTTCTTTTCAGTGTTTCAGAGAGGGTCTGGACAAACACACAGCTTGCATGCAGTCTGAACAGCTCCCACCTCTTCTTCAGCTGTGGGTTCTCTGAATACTTATTATCCTCCCATTTCTTCTTATTAATGTGGCAGTTACTTTGTAAGGCAGATGCCTGGCTGAATTGTTTATTTCTGGGATTAGCATGCTTTGAAGAAATGCATATCCTCTAGAACACCTTTTGTCACTGTGTAACAGCAGCACTACAGACATGCCTGACTGTGCTGTGGTCTCTAAATGCTGGGTTTTGCTGTCTCCATTGCAGGCAGAGTAACTGGTACCAGCAACCACCAGCAACAGCCCATGGAACCCAACACGGGGCCTTCCAGCCAAGACCAGGAGCTTAGATATTAAAAACACCAATACACAACCCAAACCAGGCTGACAATTATGTCTTCATTAAAGCCCTCAGACACCATCAGCACACTCCTCCACCACAGGCCAGTTTTGAGGCCTGCCTATGGAAACAGGCAAAACAAGTTTCTTACCTGCTGCTGCCCTCTCCTACATGACCTCATCTGATTTCACTTTCTGGAATCATGTAATTATGGAGAACTAAAACTTTCATTTTTAATATATTCACTATAAGTTATCTTCATTTTTTCGATGAGCTTAAGAGATTCCTATTTGTGCAAGAGCTCCTGTTGTATATCATATCCAACAGGAAGAGAAGACAAATCCAAACCCTGTCCTATCTTGCATTGTTGTTATTATTACTACTAATATTACTTAGTTTCATAGTTCACATTTCATCGTCCACATGACTACACCAGTATAAAATGTTCTGGAAGTACCCAGTACTAAATGTCAACATTACAGAGAAATCAATTATGCCAAGAACACTTTTGCCTCCATCTCTCAGTGCAGACACAGATCTATAGTCCAAACTCCCAACAGACAGAAAAATAAGGTCAGAGATAATTAACTATTGTGCAGTGTGTTCACTTAAATGAGAACAAGCTATCCAGTAATCAATCAAAATAGCATAGCGAGGTAGTCATCTACAAACATGCACTAACAAAACCTGGCAACTGAGAGTGTGAGTGTTGAAACTTGTGATGTGGCCATATTAAGCAGACAAAACAGGCCATGTGAAGTAAATTATAAATGGTAAATTCTGCAGTTAACCAATATTTCCAGAAAGAAACTAGAAAACTATTCCAAAGTCTTATTCCATACGTTGATCGTATTAAGCTTTAGTTATCTGAAGTTCAAAAGATCTTTGTCAAGAAAAACGATGGCAAGTTTAGAAGACTTTAAAAGCAGCACGTACAATGACAGAAAGAGCATCACTCTAATAGCATCTAGCAAACTCCTCTCAAGCTGCTGCATTCATACTGACAAAAGAGAGCTTATCTCAAATGCAAGCTCCCTAGCAGAGGAACATAACATCATGCTGTTTAACACAAGAAAAAAAGCTGTAGCTTTCAGACTTCAGAGCAGATGAAACAAAAGGAAATTCAGCTATACACATGAGTATGAGCACTGTCCCAGTAATCCATCAGGAGCCTGTTCCCCCTGAAAGCAGTCCTCTGTTTCCCTCTGCAACACAGTTACTGCATGCCCTCAGTACCTGTGAGACTGCTCCTGTCCTGCACACACAGATCTGCATGTGACACCCGTCCAGCTCTCTGCCCCAGCTTCTTCCACTGGAACAGTCCCATTTCTCATTAGTTTGTTTCTCAGGTGAGGTTCTGTGATATTTTACAGCTGGTCTGCAGCAAGGGGGAGACCCATGCTTCAAATCAGACAGATCAGAGACTGTGTGAAGTTAGATTACCTTCAGCAGCTTTTTCAGATAAAAAAGAAGATAGGGAAAATGTGCTTGCCCTTATTTTTCCTTCATCCCTCTCAGTTTTTGATCCCTCTCATAAATTGTAGATCCAATTTCTGGGTGAGCCTACAGTCATTAATTTGTCATGCAGAGTCTTACAAAAAAGCATTCCAGCCCTTCTGTTCTGGAGGTGCACAAGCTACCTTTGACACTTACCACCACCAAGACTTTTGGCCAGTACACAAAATTTTCAGACGAAAAGTGGTCTGCAGGGGGTTTTTTATGCTGTGCAAGGCAAGAGAGTACTACAGCCTTATAATAAGCCAGTTCTGAAGTGAGCTGGTGTGTGTCCTGAACTCAGGATCCCAGTCTGCATGACTGTAGCTCTCTCCCCAGAACTGCACTGCATGCTACAGTCTCCAAATTGAAGCATACAATTTCAGTGTGTACTGCTATTTACTCCAGCTAGGCCATGGATTTCTCCTCTGGCTCAACAAGAAACAGCCAACAAGTCCTTCTCCTCCACTCACTCAGTGTCTTTCCCTCCCACATAAGATAATTTTAGCATATAATAACAGCTACAGGACTATTACAAACTGAGACTCTCTAGTATAGCAAGCTAAAATATTTTATTTTACTAGACCATGAAGTATACCTACAAAGAAAAACTCAGAGCAAGCATAGCCACTAATATGACAGAAATGGCTTTTTTATTTATAGTATCTTCCTTCCTAGAAAAGAAGTTGTCTTCCAGGCTGCTGTATTCTCCTCACCATATGAGTGAGTTAAAAACATGCATAGCATGGAGATAAAACATCTGGCTTTTATCCCTACACTTCTTTTTGCAGCCACTCCTGGGAAATGCATTATTTGGATGTTAAATTTAACTAGCTGCAAGCCAAAAGACCATCTTCACCTAGAACTACTTACAGGAAACACAAAGCAGTGAGCCTGCATCTTCAGCATCACCTCTGCTCCTAGCAAATCCTCCACCCAACTGAGCTACAAATGCCCTCACCACCTGAACCTTAAGGTCTCTTCTGTGTCCTGTAATTGCAATTCATTTAGATGCCAGTCTTTAAAGCCTCCTCTTGTTGTAGCTAGACTTAGAGGATGCTGGCAGTTCCCAGGAGATGCAGAACACTTTGCCTGTTGCTAAAATTCCCAGCAAACTAGTTGAAGCTGCAAGTTGGATTTGTGGCAACCTTGTTGATAACCTTTCATGCTGCCAGCTCACTCTCAAACACTGAGCTACCCAAATAACATGCTGTCTTCATGATACTTCCAGTTAAATACAATCTAAGCTTTCTAAAACCACAGAACAGAAATTCCCTATTTCTCATTCTACAGACTTCAGAAGTTGCTTCTTACACATCTATTAGCACTACAGCAAAGATCTTGAGATAATTACTGAAGCCGTGCTAAAAGTACAGTGAAAATACAACTGCATGAGGTTCTGCAGGCTGTCCCCATAAATTATTACTATTCTGTGACTCTGAGGTGTGCTACTAATCTGTTTTCAGTTTCTCTAGTTAATTATAGGGTCTTCTGCTTACATATAATTTTGTTGATTCAGTCCAACTCTGCCTTACTGCTTCAATAACTTCTTTCAAAATAATTGCTCTAAAGCAAAGATATAAAAATATTAAATATAAGCCCAGAATACTTCTAGAAGAAAATAAATACCAAGACAGTTATACCTACCCATCCAAAACATTTTATAGCATTTACTCTGTAATACTGTAACCGTATAACAAGTTAATAACGTCACACAAATACTGTGAACCTGAGTATGAACAGAAAGGCAAATTGCTTAAGCAGCAGAATCCCAAACTACTCCAAAATGCCAAACTACACAATTAGAAAATGCATTTTTTTCCCAAAAAGCTACCTTAAATTTTTGTACCTTTTCCCATGTGCTTCACTAGGAAAGCACTCAGTTTTGGAAGAGAGCAACAGTCAATCAAATGATGAAGCAGCATTCAGATTCCTCTCAAAAAACTGTGAATAATTGCCAATGCCAGATGCTAACACCCAGACAACATGACCTTGAGTTCTAGACGACCAAATCATGCCAGCAACATATTTGGAAGTGCAGAAAATAGGAGACACATTACACACACACACTCCCTGCTATTATTTTGGGCGGTCTGTACTGCAGCTGATAAACGCCACCTGCTGGAACAAGCCCCGATAAAACACTAATTCATGCAAACCAAAGCGCAGTAGTTGGTTAAATCCCTGACAAGATCTTTTGAGAGCTATTGCTGCAATAATCTGTCAGCAGAAAGAGGCTCGCTGCTGTAACTTATGACAGAAGCCTTGCTCCAGCTGCAGAGGGGACAAGCAAATGAACACTCAGGGAAAACTGGTTCACGAATTTCAGCAGGATATGCTAGAGATTGCAGTACTGCCAGTCGTCAGCACTCCTCTTTGTTAACAGAAGTGGAAAGGAGAAGAATATATGTGAAAAATTAATTACCAGGGAGTTATTTTAAGTTAGCATCATACCTGTAAGTAAAGGAAATGGATCTGAGAGATTCAGATAACCTCAGTGAGTTACAGAGAGCATACATACTTCTACTTAACCTAGAAACAAAAGGGCAATAGGAGCTGATGCCTCTGCTCATACCTCTCTGCCTCTCTCACTTAATAATCCAAGAAAAGCTCCTCACAGCTCTTTCTTAGGGCACCGTTCACAGTGCTCCACAGTCTCCTCACTACTTATCTTTCACAGACACATACATTTCTATAAAACACTACTCATGGCAAAAAAAGATCAGACCCTAAAATACGAAAAAATGTTTACCTGAGTCTGGAGTCTTTAAAGGTGTTTAAGTAGGCAGGATAGTTCCAAGTGACATTACCCCCCTTGCATCGCAGCTCTATGCTTTGTCCTGCAGAGAGGCTCAAGGTGGGAGAGACTTTCTGGAAATGACCTTTATCCATCACCTGTGTCAGCATGGACTGGGGCTTCAAAGAGGAGTCAACAGATTCTCTCTCCTTCATCCTGGAGGTTTTGGGTTTTACTTTTTTGTTAACAGGCCTAATTTTGTTTTCTCCAGGTTCTTTTGGATGTTTAGTCTTAGCAGGCTGTGCAGTAACTAGGAAAATAAAGACAATGAGACAATGTTACTCATCAGAAAAAGGATGTATAGTCTTTTTGGAAAAAAAAATCCTTCTTATCACAGAGAGTAACTAAAGTTTTACTCATTTTTGTGAATTCTTTATCGAAAGAACAAGAGTTACTTTCCAAAAGTTTTTGAAGTCTCTGGCATGACCCATTTTCCTGGAGAAAAAGGAAAACCAGAGCTTTCATCAACATGTGGAAATTCTATAGTTAGAGTCCACATAAACAGACAAATATGTAAGGTATGAGAACTTGAAAAATGGGAAGGGAAAGAAATACAGAATTTCAGTCTCCAGTTACTCTTTTATTTTTTCTACCACACATCACTGCCATTTAGTGTAGCAATGCTACACAAGTTCTCTGTCTTCACAAGAATGTGACACTCCCATCAATTCTGCATAACCTTTTCACACACAGTGCTATTGTAAGAGACAAGTGAAGAAAAACTCTTGTGTGGAACCTCACGACAATTTATAAAATCCTGATAGTGTTGCAGCTTTCACCTTTAACAATAACAACTATAAAAATACAAATGGCACTTAAATCACTTGAAGGTAGTCTTCAGTTCACCATGTCTCTGTAACAGCCATTTAATTTGACAACCCAAGTGGAAACAGAACCTTATTTAAAAGGGAAATGGTAAGAGATTTCATTACCTGCCATAGACAACAGGGATGCTCAGCTGCTTTTAGAAACAAAGCAAAGGAAATTGAAAGAAAAAGTGAGGTGTCTCAAGTAATACAAAAAAAAAAAATCAAGATATCCCACTTTAACAGATGGTAGTTAGCACAGATCTTCAAAATAAGCCTAAAACTCCTGTCCCTCCACACTAAAAACTGCTCTAGCAGTGCCTGACAGCTAATTCACATTGAATGAACACAGCTTTTCCACATGAAAATGCTTGGGTATTTGACTGAACAAATCAATCAGTAAGCTCTCTCTGGAATTAAGGATAGCCCTGCTGTATTCTGAGTTAGCCTGAATTAAAACTGGTCCTGGCTGCAGCATGAACAGCAGCACTTCCAGACTTTGGATGGCTCCCATGACATTCCTCATACACTGGGCTTGACACCTTGCACTGCTTCAGCCTTCCATTTCTGTAAGCCCAGGCTGATGTACACCATGTCTCTTTTAAATGGCACATAGTCTAGTGGGCACATTTAAAAAAGAAAGAAAGAGAAAGAGAAAGAGAAAGAGAAAGAGAAAGAGAAAGAGAAAGAGAAAGAGAAAGAGAAAGAGAAAGAGAAAGAGAAAGAGAAAGAGAAAGAGAAAGAGAAAGAGAAAGAGAAAGAGAAAGAGAAAGAGAAAGAGAAAGAGAAAGAGAGGAAAGGGGAAGGGGAAGGGGAAGGGGAAGGGAAAGGGGAAGGGAAAGGGGAAGGGGAAGGGGAAGGGAAAAGGGAAGGGAAAAGGGAAGGGAAAAGGGAAGGGAAAAGGGAAGGGAAAAGGGAAGGGAAAAGGGAAGGGGAAGGGGAAGGGGAAGGGGAAGGGGAAGGGGAAGGGGAAGGGGAAGGGGAAGGGGAAGGGAAAGGGAAAGGGAAAGGGAAGGGAAGGGGAGGGAAGGGAAGGGAAGGGAAGGGGAAGGGAAAGGGAAAGGGAAGGGAAGGGAAGGGAAGGGAAGGGAAGGGAAGGGAAGGGAAGGGAAGGGAAGGGAAGGGAAGGGAAGGGAAGGGAAGGGAAGGGAAGGGAAGGGAAGGGAAGGGAAGGGAAAATAAATTCAGTCTGAACATAAGAAAACATTTTTTACTGTGAGGATGGTCAAGTACTGGCACAGGTTGCCCTGAGAGGTTGTGTTGTATCCACACATGGAGATATTCAGAACCCAACTGGACACAGCCCTAGAGAACTTGACCCTAAGAGGTCTCCTCCAACCTCAGCCATTCTGTGACTCTGTGATCTCAACATGCAGTGTAAGCCTGCCTCTGTAGGAGAAGCATTTAAATTCTGGTCTCACACCAACTGGAAAATACATTGGAAGACAGCAACGCTGCAGTCATCTTAATTTGCCCAATGCATTTTGACCTCTTTGGGACTCATGTAATAAGAATAATTTTTTTGAATTGCACATGTCCAGTTACAAAGGTACACCACCACCACCCAGAAAAACATTTTTTCCAGTTCTACATTGGCAAAGTTGATTGCAGAGGTGCCTCATCACCTTAAAATGGGACACAAACTGAAGAGCTCAAAAAGAAATGCCTTCCAAAGATCATAACATCTTAAGGAACATTTCATTTTTTCTGAAAGTGAAGCAAATATTTATGCTTCTTTCCATTTTCTTGGTGATGCCACAGGCCCTACAAAATTGACAGACTTGGGAGAATGGTGGTAACACAGAAGAATTTCAGAGGAGAGCTTCCTGCTTCCCATGAAAGACCACGAAGCAGGGTTTTCCCAGTTACTCAGAGCACATAACCCTAGCAAGGGACAGAGTGCATATATTACAGGCACAAACAGCACTTTTTCCCTGCATTACATTAGAAAGGCTACAGTGGGTCAGGACAAATGTCTGCCTGGACAACACCCTCCCACTGACACTACCCAACAAGGGAACAGGAACACCATCTCTGCTCCTTTGATACTAGGCTCTAGCTTTTAGCCTAAGGTTTTAGGCTAAAAAACAAGTTGCCATTGTTTTATTGTCCTTGGTGGATTTATCCTTCTTTAATTTGGTAAATTTTAAAAACAATGCGAATGGTATATAAGTATTACATGCCCCTTAGTTTTTCCACTAATTGAATAAACAGCTATTGCTGCTGTTGCTTTCTCTATGGCACTTGCACTTTTACAGAACTTCTGTCCCTCAACCATGTTCATTCTGGACTGTGAAGCCCCACTCTATTTAACTGTTCCTTGAAAAGAATATGGACCTTACAACATTTCAGTTACATCACGTGTGTAATAGAAAGAAGACAAAAGCAGACAGCACACCAGGTTCATGATTTGTACAAGTATGACATGACTATATTAGTGGTATGTTCTTTCCTATCTTAAAAGCTAATTACTTTTCAAGAAAGCAATATTAGGAGCTGAATTTCTCTATAATAATGAAGTGTAAGTCTGAGATCACTTTCCTAAGTAGGAAATATTGGTTAGAAATTCCTAAGCAGAAACCCATCAATGTATTTATGAAGTCAGCATCATTTGTGCTGCTTTGCATCTACCAACGCAAAATTTCAAGTCTGATTTTCACTGCCCAATCTTGCAAAATGGAGAGATCCTTCTGCAATTCTGTACTTAAAAGTTTTTCTTTTAGCAGATTTATAAATATGCTGAAAAGCATACGTCTTACAAGATCCCTGTGAAATTAAACTGGATAAAAACAATTCTATGCCTATATTACAAAACCTGAAGATTAACTCCTACTCTGTTTTCTACTAGCTATTACTCTTCCATTGTCTCAACAGCACCTTGGTTGACATGGAACCTTTAAAAAGTCTCATCAAAAGCCTTTGGGAATCCAAGGACATCAACCAGTTCATCCAGGGCCACAATCTTACAGTCCTTCAGAGAACTTCTGCAGATCTGCAAAAACCCTCAACACTTCTGATGAAAAAAAAAAAAAAAAAAGGGAGTCAGCCATACAAAGCCATATTGATTCTTCTGTAATTCATGCTTATTTATCGATTACTTCAGTTTACAGAATACAGAGATCTGGCTTGGTGCCTGTATCTCCCTCAAAAATCTTAAAATATTAGTGTATTTCCATTTCCCCGGAAAGCAATAATTATGTAGTAGGTTATGCACCTGAGTTGAGGCTTCAGATTCAAATTTCTTTTGGCTCAGGTGTATATCATCAAACTGTGGTAGTGATATACTGTTCAGGTTGTTGATTTTCTCTAAAGCCAATTCCTTTGGAATATTAATGAGACATGTCCTATAATCATTCTCCCCCCAGAGAAAGATCCTATCTTTGAGCCTGCTACTACAGTGCTCAGTATGAGAGTGCACTCAAAGTTTCTGATATGCTTATCACATCACCATTTTCAATTAAAACCTCCCTAACCACCACCACAGTGAACATGGATGCACACAAATAATTAAGGTTTCATTTTCTGTAGGTGTTCTTTCTTAATCCCCATTCCTACCAGCCTTACAAATTTGGCAGCAGTCTTTCCCTGCTCCACCCCAGCACATCAGAAGAAAGGGATTTATGGCTGGCTTTATCCCTTTTGCCAGCTGTTTCTCAAACTCTTTTTGTCTGCTTTATTCTGATTTTTATATTTAACCCATATGTGAGTTAAGCAGCTTCCTCATCTTATGTAATCCTCCCTTTTGAAATTAAATGCATCAGTAGTTTCTGTGGCTTTTATTATTCCTGGAAGAATATTAAAACTACAGCCTGGCTGTTCTACAGCAACATCTGAATCCAATTACCTGAGTGCTGCCCCAGATCAAGTCAAGAATTGCTGTTTTTCTTGGGGGCTGTCGAGTAGCAACTCTAAGAAGTCATCCTATGTGCATCTAAACAAATACACTCAGTGTCACACCCTGACACATGTGATCCAGACAATGTCAGGGTGAGGAATTCTTCCTTTTGCTTTCCTATCCAGTCCTTGCAGATCCCCCCCCTCCCTGATTTTCCTTTTTTTTCCTTAACAGAGCAGTCATTCCCCCACATCATGCTGGGTGGTCAGTAACCAGGTTTGCTTCCCACAGGGCTGAGATTTCAGTCCAGGTGACTGTTACTGACAAAACCTGACACCAACCAGACTTAACACTAAAGCTTTCTTCAACACTTCTACTACTGCCACTTCTGCCTGGGTTCAGCTGTTCCATCTTTCCTGTGTAATTTGTGCCCTAGTATTAGAAGGTCCCACTTACAGGCCTAATAAGCCTTTTGGATAAGCAATCCCATTTCAAAATAGCCATTCCAGTTCCCTCTTGTACTTTCCATATGTCTGTAGAGGCACAGAAGCTTTGGTCCACAGAACTTTTTTGTTCTATCACCCCAAACCCTATTAAAATCAGTTAGTTTGTTTTAACTAATTTTTGCCATTTCCACTACAGCCTCAATCCTGACACTTGTTTGAAGGCATTCAGATCTTACTACTTCATCCCAGAGAAATGCATCATCCCAGACTGTGTGCTCTTCCACACCTGACACTCTGCCTTTAAGAAGCTGTTGAAGCCTCCCTATGAAAGTTTTTCAATGTGAAGTGCCAGAAGCCTGGTTTTGATTTTCTCTAGATTAAGTTTTTTTTTCTCTCTGCACAAGCTCCCTCTGTGCCACGTTTCTGTATTTCCCAGTGAGCCTGAACACTTTGCTGCTATACCACACTCCCAACTACACAGTGAGATTCTTGTCTGCCTGACCTTCTATTTCCCTGCAGATGACAGCAGGGGCATCTCAGGAAACGCCATCAGAGGAGCTTTTTTCCACCTACACATGAAATCTAGTTTTGCCTCTCTACTGCACTTCCAGAAGAGGTGAATTTCCAAGCAAGATGTGACCATGCTCCTCCCCAACACTCCCTGTAAGTCTGTCCAGGTATCTACTGACACCACCACTTCTGCACCTTACAATCCTTCCTTCTCTCATTTCCAAATCAAGCATTTATATGCCAAGTAGCTAAGTGGTACACAAGTCTACCACCTAAAATGGAAGAGACACATAATCAAACCCCTTTAAGCACACAGAACCTACCACACAGATTCTCTCACTTCCTGACCCAAACGGTAAGATTTCCTCAGGGAAGAGAACAAATTCAAGCAGTCCCCTTTTGCAATTACATGAATGCCATGCTTGGGATACTCTTCGATCACAACATTTATTCACAGAGCCCCCACTGTTTTAATCCAGCAATAGCATTTCTATTAAAAAAAAATGTTAAAAAATTAATGTTTAGTAGGAAAATAGCCATGGAGAAAACTCCTCTTTTCTACCTCTGAGCAGCTCCTAATATCAGTTGTAAGATGCACAGTACTCATTTCCTCTGCAACAGTACATTCAGGGTCCCTACTAACTCATCATGAAAGAGACTATACATCAGTATGTCACAGAAACACACTATGCAGCACTTTTGCTCCTGGTTCACAGTATGCATCTCATCCTTTAATGTTTGTCTGCCCCTTTTCCTCACAGATGTTACACAGACAACAATCCCCAAATGAGTGCTAGTCACATAATGCTAAAAAGCAATCACTTTTAACTTGAGGTGTCACCTATACTCAGGTGCACACCTTGGCAGCATCAGAGATCTTTCAACTGTCATTAATACTGATTAACTCTTCCTCGGGCAAAAAAAAAAAGAAATTATGAGGTCACCATAAAGCATAATTCTTAACCACCAGGATTAAGATGAGAGGGAAGTGTCTGTGATCATAACTAACATGACAAAACAGGCTGCACACATCTCTATTTGTAGTAATTTGAATGAAAAGGTAATCATCCAAATAAACATTCATATAGGCAATACAGGTTGACACATCAACAGTCATACAGACCATCTGGATGGATGTAGTTCACTGTTCATAAAATAAAATAAGCTAAATTAGAAAGGCTATTTTGGATTCACATCTACATTACGACTTGTCTAAAACTATAGGTAAAAGAATCTGTCATTAAATATGCCAAATTACTTTCTCATGTAGCTAAGCTTCTGGATGACAGTGTGAAGTACATTGTCACACCTCAGTATAAATTACAGAAACTAAGAAAGCTAAAAAAAAATAGGTCTGGGAAGTCTTTTGCCCAAGCTACAACTTTCTCCTTCTGTGTTTTTATTATCTAGGGCTCAAAAAAAACCCCAAACACTTCCCTTGATGTGGTAGGGGACATTCACATACCGGACCTATCAGCATACCACACTGGTCCAGAGTGCCATTGTACCCAGTCATAAAAAAAATGGGATGGAAAGGACTTCTGGAAGTCCCACGCCCGTTCAGCTGCTCAGAGCTTTGTCTTGTTTAGCCCTGACAATTGCAAAGTCTGGAGACTCCACAGCCTCCCCCGACAACATTCTTCAGTGTTTAGCAGATCTCAGGGTGAAGGACAATTTTTTTTTTTGTTCTTAAAAGTATTTTTTCCTCAGTCTCCTGTGCCACCAGTGGCTCTGTGCCTCTTAGTCCTTCTCCAGGCATCTCGCCGCCTGACCCCCACTTCTCCACAAACCCTCCCAGGGGCTACAACAGGCCTTGTTTCCCAAGCCCTTCAGTGGTAAAAAATAAGGGGAATTGTACAGTCTACGTAGGTCAAGAATTGGTTACGAATGTCCCTTCTCAGCCAAAAACTAGCCTCTTCCCCCACCAAGACTTCACCACAGCCTGAAACCGAGTTACGAGCGAAGTGTGGTGCTCTCTGCCAACGAAGCGCCGTTCACAAAACCTTATTTAACCTTTTTTTTTCTTTTTTTTTTTTCTTTTTTTTTTTTTTTTTCCCCTAAAATCCGGAGGCTTAAGAGAGGACTGAAACGTCCACCCAAAAGAGAAAAGGCGGGGAGGGGTGTGTGGGGCGGCTGATGGTGCTGCCGCAGACGCCTTTCCCCAGAACTCTAGGGTGGGATGAAACCCCATTTTCTCCCTCCTGCAGAAAGCCTCCGACGGCTTCCCGACCCGGGGAAAGAGAACCACCCGCCTCCCCACCGCCTCTGCCCCTCAGGACGGCAGCCCCAGCCACCGCCGCCTCCGGGATGGCTCCGGGCCCTGCCTCAGGGGCTGCCGTGGCGGCTGAGGGGGGAGCGGCCCCGGGCTTTGCGGGGCGGCGGCGCTGAGGGCTGAGGCGGCGAAGCAGCAAGAGCTCTGTGAGGAACCCCGAGGCGGCTGGCAAAGGGGGGAACCTGGCGGGGCTGGGGGCGGCGGCGGCTCACCGTGCGGCAGAGTTTCTGGCAGCAGCAGCAGGCTGAGGAGCACCCAGAGCCGCATGGCGGGAGCGGCCGGGACGCTGGCTCTGAGGTGGGACAGGAGGGGACGGGACGGGCGGGGAGCGGCGGGGGAGGCGCAGGGAGGAGCCGGCCGGCGCTGAGGCTCCTTGCTCGGGACTCCCGGCGGGGGGAGGGCGAGGCGTGGGTCTGGTGCCTCTCAGGGGCCTCTCCCGTCCCAATCCCCGCTTCTTCCCGGCGGGAGGAACGACCTGAGAGACCCCACAGGGTGGGTGTCCGCGGAAAGCCGCCCCTGCCGGCCGGGGCACCTGCTGCCGCTCCGCTCCGCTCTCCTCTCCTCTCCTCTCACGGGCTTTCGGTTCGCCGTGACCAGCCTGAACTCCCTCCCTCTGCGGCTCCATCTCCTCCGCCACTCCTCACCGAGAGGTTTAACACGGCGACATTTCTCCCCCCCCCCCCCCCCGGGGCAGCACAGGCCCGTAGCACTTCCGCGGGACTCCGAGCAGGAATCGGAACCTTAGGGACACCTCTGGAAGTCCATGGCTTCGATGAGCTGGTGGGTGAGAGCTGTGCTTTGCCACAGGAGGCTTTGTGAAGGTGGGAGCTGCTGCTTCGCTTTGGGCCGGTGTCTGGATGCTCAGAGGGGAGCAGTGTGGGTTACAGATCACAGAATCAATGGTAGGGTTGGAAGGGACCTGGAAAGATCAAGCCCAACCCTCCAGCCAGAGCAGGATCACCTAGTGCAGGTCACACAGGAGCACATCCAGGCAGGTTTTGAATGTCTTCAGAGAAGGAGACTCAATCGCTCTGTACAACTCCCTGAAGGGAGGTTGTAGCCAGGGGGGGGTTGGCCTCTTTTCCCAAGCAACTTTCAACAAGACAAGAGGACATGGTTTTAAGTTGTGCCAGGGGAAGTTTAGGTTGAATATTAGAAAGAATTTCTTCACGGAGAGGGTGATCAGACATTGGAATGGGCTGCCCAGGGAAGTAGTGGATTCTCCGTCCCTGGAGATATTTAAAAAGAGACTGGATGTGGCACTCAGTGCCATGGGCTGGTAACTGCAGCAGTGGGTCAAGGGTTGGACCTGATGATCTCTGAGGTCCCTTCCAACCCAGACAAGCCTATGATTCTATGATTCAACAGGTGACCCCACAGATGGACGTCAGGCACAGGTGTGTGTTGGACTAAGACTGCAAAAATACATTTTTAAGTCAAACTATTGTACTCATTCCAGCCTGCCACAGCGAAGTGATTCCTGAAAGCCTGCTCAGGGAAAGCTGCCTGACACTGGAAACAAGGAGTACCTACATGTTGCTATTTGGAGCTCCACAGTCTATGATACAGTCTTCACTTATCATTGATGCCTTTGTGAAACAGATCAAGAGAATGCTGGTATCACTTCACTGCTTAAAGATGAACATGGTACAAGCAGCTTTTTCTTGAAACCTGAGGTTTTCCTTGGAGAAGAGAGAAGAAAACATGACTGGAGGGGCCACTGCAGGTATTACAGAATCAGTCAGAAAATCTCTACACTTGGAAAAGAACACTAAGATCAACACATCCAGCTGTCAACATCCACCCTTAATACAATATATGTATCAATATCTGTATCACCCACTACAGCGTGTCCTGAAGTACTTTGTCTACAGTTTTTTTTCAGCACCTCCAGGGATGGTGACTCCACCACTTCCCTGGGCAGCCCATTCCAACACTTAACTACTCTTTCAGTAAAGAAATACTTCCTCAGATCTAGTCTAAACCTCCCCTGATGCAACTTCAGGTCATTTTCTCTAGTCCTATCATTATCTCCCTATGAGGAGAGACCAGCACCCACCTCCCTACAAACTCCTTTCAGGTGGTTGTAGAGAGAAGTAATGTCTCTCAGCCGCAAGGTAGATGTAGGGCAGGGCAAAGATGCTGGCCTGGGAGGAGGAAACGGGCTGTCAGAGGTCACAAGTGGACCCCGTGCTAGACAAGAGCACAGTCCAGTGCAAATCAGAATAGAATAAATGAGGAGTAATGTCCTTGGCCACAGTTCCACGGGCATAGCACATGTGAGAGTAGGGTTTACAGATAGTAAAGGAAGTCTAGGCTTTGGCTGCAGCCATTAAAAAGTTAGAAGGCATATACATAATGCTCCTTTGCCCTCATAAATACATATATGTGCTGAGTTCAGAGACCTGCTTGCCTGAGCCTGCTTTAACACTTCACCTTGGGGTATCTGGTTAGTGATAAAGCAGCCAGTGGGGCCCACCTGTGAAGTAAGATGATGAAATTTCCACACCTCTTTTTCATTCTACAGCCCTTTTACAGTTCTGTCTAGAACTACTTAGGGGTACCTGAGTATACATCAGCGTATCTGAAAATTTCTTCTACTACCTGTAAAATATGAAGAAAAAATTTTTCTGTTCCTCCAGGATATTTTTGAAGTTCAAGACTGTTTTCCCTTTAAAATGGCTAAAATACCCCCAAGTACTATATTCTGAAAAAGTTACCTTTGTTTGAGAGGAAATGCATCTCAGAGATAACTCAGAAAAGATTTGTAGTATAAACTGAAAATTTGCATTGAACCATTTACAACTCCTGCTGCTGATGAAGCGTGGGTTTTTTTCTGTCATCTGCAAAACTGCTTGATATAATTCTTATTTAAACTTCCTACGTCAAATTTCCCTTTTCCTTTCACACACAGGGTAGAGCAGTGATCTAATGGTGACAGGGATCCAAATGTTAGTATATTTTAGAAAATATAGGCTGCATTAATTTTAAGACATTTTTAAGCTGACATATGCCCTTTTCCTGTGTAGATATACAATGGAGAAAGTCATGTTATTAATTTTAAATTTCGTAGATATCGTAAATGGATATGCACCAAAAAAAAGTTACATTTTCATTTATAGTAATCAGAAAAGCCTACATGTAACTGATGTCAAGACAACTTAATGACTTCAGTTGAGTAAACCAATATACTGTTTCAGGTCAATGTTTTAAATGGGATAGTTGCACTAATTGTCTTCATTTAGACCAGTGGCTGTATTGCCACTGCTTCACTGGACCAAGATTTTCAAGTTCAGCATTAGTAAATCTGTATGTACAATAAGGTGATACTTAATAATTTGAAAACTTTAAAAGGAGTTATTCAAAAGAGCTGCAACTCAGAAAACCCCTCAAAGTCATAGCTACTCTTAAGTCTTTGAACAAAGATAACTACTCAAATGTCTTTAAATAAAAACCGTGCCTAAGAAGCAACTTGCCCTGGGAGTGTGGTTCTTGGAGTCAAGGTTATTGTTATCCATCCATTACCCAAACTCATACTTTTCTTCTTCAGATATAGCCACAGTGCTATTCAAAGTTTTTTGGGGGGTTGGTTTTGGTTTGGGGGGTTTTTTTGGTAGTTTTCTTTGGGGGGGTTGTTTTGTTTTTTTTTGAAAAAAACGGGAAAAAGGAGAAAACAGCAAGTTTATCCATCCAGCTCTGGGGTCGGATGCTGCCAGGACAAGGCTTGGTGCTTCAGAAAGTTGAGCACTACAAATGCTGAGGGCTGCTCACTCCCTCTGGAAATCAAACCTAACATCATCCCTGGTTTGGCACTGTAAGACAAAATGCCCAAAGGGTGTTATTCTCTGTTTCAGTGAGTTCTTGAGTGCTTGGAAGCAAGTATGAAACAAATACTGATACTATCCCCATCTCCAGATCACTACAAAAAAAGAAAAAAAAAACCAAAACCAAAAAGATTTAAACATAAAACATGGTTGTTGTTTTTTCCTCTATAAAGTCAATATGAGCTATAAAATATTTTAAATCAGTTATTACTTGTATAAGGTCATTACATTAGATATCTGACACACTAATGATTATTAAATCAATATATTATTTTAATGTTTACCAAAACTGTACTGTTTGGTTAGTTATAGCTGTGATATGAAGTACATACAAGTGATATTCAGCTTTATTTAAAAAATACCAAACAGACGCACAATTGTTATCCCATGAAGCATATGTTACAATAAATGAAAAGCAATGTAATTTCCATCAGAATTTGGAACTAAGCTAACTAAAAATATCACTGATTACAATTGTAAAAGTGAAAAAAAAAGCACCATATTTTAAAATATAAATATTTTTACATTCATAGAAATTCAAGAATTTTCATTTTGGTAGAGCACATCAAAGAAATACAGATTTGTAGTTAAGTTGCATCATAATAAGTTGTATCTACATTTTAAATGCTCAGCAGCATATAATACGGAAATAATAATTACAATGTACATAAAGACAAAAGGAAACATTAAAATGCATATGAACACTAATGTTTTAAAATGATGCAAACGTAACTACTTGTAAAGATATGTAACACGTTTCATGCTTTACTTTCTGGTAACACAAAGGAAAAAAGTCATAAACATTCAGAACCTTTTATCTTTTGTCCTGACTCTAACTAAATTTGGTGAAGCTGGAGTTTACCTGGCACAAGGCTCAATGAAAACATACAAAGACAAGAGAATTTGTCCAACTCACAATAAAAATAATAAAATATATACGGAGTTCTTTTTAACGTGTCTATACAGAAAAATCCTTTGACTTAGGTAATGTTGAGGAGTTTGACATCTAAAATCAAATGGGAAACAGATTGGGAGATGGCAAAGACGTTATATGTTGCTTTGGAAAGGCCCAACTATTAAAATTGCAGACGTCCTCAAAGCATGTACCACAAAGAAGTACTAGAGGCTCAGGAAATTAAAAACAAATACAAAGATTCTACACTATGTGAATACCTCCTGCTCTTTCTGTAAAATACAGATTTGCCTAACACTGAGTAATCCCAGTGCTTTCAATGAGCATACTGCAATTTGTACAAACTTCCTGGCAAGTCTAGCAAGAATTAGGGCCCAAGAACAGTGAAAGGTGCTTTTATTTTCTTTTTCTATGTAATCAAGTAACACGTGCCAGCCATCATGTGAATTAAATTCCTACTGCACAAATGTACCTCAATGTCAAAGGTGTTGCACCCATAAAACGATTGTACAGCCCCACACAGATTTCCTGCCCTGTCACAGATTTCACCAGGTTGTATCTTGGGATGCTTACAGCACATCTGATATTGGCACTTATATTTTTATCTCTGGATAAAATTTAGGGGAAAGGTGTCTAGACTTCCACATTTATTGAATTAGATACAGTATATATTTAGCCTTTACCACTTTTACCTTCTGAATTCATTGTATCATTTGATGTTTCTGGATGGCATAGTTAAATTCCTAAGCACACAAGTAACCCTGTGTCACTGGTATTGACATTTATTACTGATAATTCTCTAACAGCAGATAATTTAATTGTCATTGAGACATGGTGACATAAACATATAGTGACAGTTTTCAGGAAATCTTATCTGGCATTTGTTGTGCAGGAAAAAGCACACTACTCTTAACAAAATATTTTTATCCAGGATAATGGACAATGGAATCTAAGTTACCTCATAATATCTCGTTGAAGAATTAGGACTGGAATACCACAAAAAGATCACTTTTGTTAACAAGAACTACACATAAATCTTACCTCTTATCCCCCAGAACAAAAAGATATGTTTTTTTTCCCTTAAATATGCTTTGGTTTACTTTCTTAAATCCAACTAAGAGTAATTCCTCTATCTAAAGGCACACACAGGCTCTACAAATGCAAATATTTGTTTTGGAGGACTTTTTTCCACAAAAGAAATATAAAAAACCCCAATAAGCTATCTCCAACAATAAGTATTTCATATCAACACGTATCATTATTATTTGCACAGAACAATTTACCGTATCAACAACTATGTTAAAAAATGCCAACAATTTAATTCCACTGGACCTCTGCCTTCAGCTGCTCTCTCAGCAAAGACAGACACAGAGCAAATGTAAGAACAAAACCAGGATCTGTTTCATACACAGCTCCTATGTAAGCACTAGCATGCCAGTTCTTCACACACTCTGCTCCAGCAAAGTCCCACTAAAGCAACTGGAATTTCAGAATTGCATATATAAAATGCATATATATATTACCATAAGTATCTTCCCTCTGCCTTGCCATGTTCATACTCAGCCACTGACTAATAATGACTTGAACTATACACACATGTAAATAAACTCTTCACAGATGAAGCAACCTATTTAATTTTAATTTCATTTTACATCTCATTAGTTAAGTGGGTATTTCCTGTGCTGTATCTGATCCCATCTCCTTTCACAATATTTGTATAGGCACATTTTTCTACTTGTCTATAATTATTTTCTTTAACAAGGGAAGAAACATTTATAAAAATGAAAGGGGAAACTGCAATACACAAAATGTATTATTATTTATTTCTAATATTTCCATAGTGTTTCTAATTATTTCCAGAAGGTTTAGCTAACACTTGCTGCAATGGTAGTTTGTTATATTGATAGCATCCCTTCAAGGGAAAATTCCAGTGCAGTATAGGAATTATTTTATCAGTATATCAAAAGCACTATGGGCTAATATCAGACAGGTGCAAACATATCAACAGGTGTGCACACATACATTCTATATTATGGCCTTGAAGAGGGAAATGGGATTTTCTTTGCACATCACAGAACAGCAGCAGTTTGCATCTTGGGAGCCTGGCTTGCCTGTTCTGTGGCATCAGCAATCATAGAAAAAAGTCCCTTTCTGCTTCCCACACACCAAGATGTGAAAGGAATTTTAAAAGAGCAGTGTTTCACTTTAGGCATGTAAAGACACCATGGAAAAGATCTGCCTGAGCACTGCTGACTTCCTCCCACAGCAATGGAATTTTTTTTTTGTACTTAAGGACTTAAGCTGAGTTCTGGGCAAGACAGGTTAAGAATGTCACCTTAAAGTACAACTACTGAAGAAGCTGTGCTTCAGGAAAAGTGACAGCTTCTGTATTTCAAATACTTGTGGCATGACAAACAACCAAACATACATTCAATTACACAACGGTTTGGTTACTTTAAAATAAAACCTTTGTTTTGACATATCTAAGGATTACTATATTGGATTCAAGAGCCTAAGGAAAAGGACTTGGGAGCGCTGGTGGATGAGAAGTTCAACATGAGCCATCAGTGTACACTTCCATCCCAGAAAGCTGACTGGATCCTTGGCTGCATCAAGAGAAGTGTGGCCAGCAGGTCGAGGGAAGTGATTTTCTTCCTCTACTCTGCTCTTGTGAGACCCCACCTGGAGTGCTGTGTCCAGTTCTGGAGCCCCTTTTACAAGACAGACATGGATGTGCTGGAGTGTGTCCAGGGGAGGGCCACGAGGATGATCAGAGGGCTGGAGCACCTCTCCTATGAGGACAGACTGAGAGAGTTGGGGTTATTCAGTCTGCAGAGGAGAAGGCTCTGAGGAGACCTCATTGTAGCTTCCAGTATCTGGAGGGGGCCCACAAGAAGCTGGTGAGGGACTTTTTAGGATGTCAGGTAGTGATAGGACTGGGGGGAATGGATTCAAACTAGAGGAGGGTAGATTTAGGTTGGATGTTAGGAAGAAGTTCTTCATCATGAGGGTGGTGAGACACTGGAACAGGTTGCCCAGAGAGGTGGTAGAAGCTCCATCCCTGGAAGTTTTTAAGGCCAGGCTGGACAGGGCTCTGAGCAACCTGATCTAGTGGGAGGTGTCCCTGCCCATGGCATGGCAGTTGGAACTAGGTGATCTTAAACATCCCTTCCAACCCTGAAAATCCTATGATTCTAAATTCTTAAATGTCTAATATTTCAAACATGATTCTTTTGTCATTTTTGGCATAAAACTGGGCCTCAATACAAGTAAAACTGACATAGACACATTTTTCATTTACCGAATAGTGGTACTGAAAATTATCCATAGCTCCAGGAACTGCCCTGAGAATTCCTATCCATTCCTATCAACCAAATACTTTCTTAGGAGATCAACTACTTGTATTAGTCTAACACAAGGCCTGAGTTTTTCTTTAATGGCATCTTGCATATGATCAATCTTGGAAAGAAGTACCGAAAAGTTTATGATCAGTTCTAGATGGATTACGATTTAATAAAAAACAGTACTCCTTAGTTTCCTCATCCTCTATGCCCAATCCACTTTTAAGGACCAACAATGTCTAGAACAGGCCTTAGGACAACAGCAGTTGCAGTTGGAGGATGCAGTGAAGCCTTTTCCCTATTGCATGCCTCTCAGGTTTTCAGGTTGCTGCTCCCCACTCTGAGCACTCAGCAGAGGCCACACAGGGACCCCCCTGCTCCCTCCCCTCACAGCTCAAGATGAGAGGAAAAGATGAGGCTGCAAACTTCAGACCTGCTCCACAGTGAAGCACTTCTGCTTCTGCCCCTTAACATTCAGGCATGCTGCTCTTGCAACAGAAGTCCTTTTAAGATTAAAAAGCATGAATCTAGTTCCTTTTTTTCTTTTTTTTAAAATTCTAGCTCTTATAAAAAGTAAGGTGCATTTCACTGTCAACCAACATGGCTGTCAGGAGATCTACAGATTTATACCTAAAAACAGAGATTACTACCAATGATCAGTACCAGGAACAAACTGCAACATTCCATGACAAGTCCAATGCAGTTCTTACTTTAGGAAAGTTATTTTTATAAGTACACTCTTGCAAAATAAATTCATATTGTGGAATTCTTCATGGGACACTCAGCTTATTTGATGAGGAAAAGGTGCTAAAATATCTGGGTCCCTTTGAACAGGTGACAATACTTTTATGTTTAAAGAACAGCTTCCTTTTTTCCTAGCTTAAACTAATTGTTCACTCAGAAAAAAAAATAATTGTTCACTCAAAAAAATAAGAACTGCTGCAACAATTTGGGTTTTTAGATAAATTAGCATTTGGACAGCCTAGCCACATGAATGGATTTGTGGATGTAGGGTTGGCTCACAAAAAATTGTTGTGCTAACATATGTTTTAAGGCTTAGTGAACCACTGAAATTCTGTTTTGACAAGCATTTTTTCCAAAGCCTGGGCCTCTATTTTTTCAACACCCTTTCCATCTTAAAAGAAGGATGGGATTTTGTACATTAATTTTTCCTAGGAGAAGCAATGTGTAACAGCTAATCTCAGAAATACCAGCTCTGGTACATGGTAAAGAATATGAAAGTATAGGGGCAATAAACAAGTAGTAAAGAGGAAAACTCGATGATTGCTACATGTAAGTACCAAATTACATAGTCAGAGGTAAAATTCTGGCCCTTCTGAAATCAGAAGCACAATATTTGCTAATTCACATAAGAATGTCACTGTCATTTCTGTGACCAACAGATTATATTTCATATTCTGCTCTTGCAGAAAACAACATAACTACTCTTGAGAGCATTATTTTATACACACAGCATCTCTGAAAGGAAAGGAATTCACATAAGAAGGAATCTTGAATTCAATTTAACAGGACTTAAAGCTTTTGAAATATCTTCACTGTTGCAATTGTCCATCACTATTGATTAGTAAAGGTAAGCAATTAATTTTTTTTGCACAAATATATGATCCTCTACTTTTTGCACATTATCAGATCTGTTCAGTTACCATTCATTTTGTAAATACTTCCCAGGTCTGTCTGCAATTTATCTCCTGTGAGAGTTACTTCTGTAGAAAAAAAAAGAGAGCTATTATGTTGTGACCAAAACACATATCAGATATAAGAAGAAGGTACAAAAGGCACTTATGTTCACAATGCAGAGTCAAATATTCAGAACTTCTGGCAAGCATTTCTAAAATTCTTCATATTTTATGATTACCAGTGATTGTGGATTACAGTTCAAATAATGCATCCAAATTTTTGCTTGCTAAAAGGTACTTCTCTTGTTTGATTTTTAATTTAAATATTAATCTCCATGCTGTCAGTTCTGAAATGATGAAGATGGATTAGCAGCTTGTCCAAAATGTCAGCCAGGCCTTGTAGTAAACACTTTCAAGAAGCACAATGTTGGCAAAAAAATTCTGGCATTTCAGTCTGCAAGTAAAACGTCAACTGAAGGTGTAAAAGACTTGTATTTTTGCACAGATTAACATTCACTTGTCCTCTCATTTGCAAGAAACTGATCGCTTTCATTAGCATTTTCAGGGTCATCCACTTCTTCCACAGGGTTCTTTTCTTGCAGCCCACTATTTTCTGAACAAGAATCTTCATCTCCATCACTACGATGACCTTCAAGACTGTGCCTGATGCCATAAGCAAAGTAAATGAGGAAGCCTTCCAAAAGGAAAAAAGAAAAGTTAACACAGTTTTCAGGCAAGTATTGCATCAAAAAGTAGTTATTCCCTGACAGAACATATTTTGCAAAAGTTTCTTCTTCTTCTGAATAAGAACTCATGCTCCAGCTCTTCACTATTTCTATGGAAAGTGCAGGCACTGAATCACAGTACATTGTTTTTGCATAACTGAATGCTCTAATAGGCTATGGGTTAGGGGTTATGTCTAGATGGAATTAATGTAATTTTCCACATCTTAAAGGAAAATTACTGATGTACTTGGAAGAAACCTTAAACACATCTCTGTAAAATTTCAGCTATATTTGGAAAAAAAAGTGGCTTATTGTAATTCATCCTATAACTTAGATTCTATTACCTCAACTTTAAAACTTTAAATTTTATTTACAATTTTGACTCCATATTGTTTTGATCAGAAATATTGTCTGACTTACTAAAACGCAGGCTTTTGTTCATATATTTAAAGGAAGAGGAAAAAAAAAACATTCTAAGATGGGATTCATAAATCCTAATGGTAAGAGGTGATTGAAATGAAAAGAAGTACCTACCAAGTGCCATCCAGAAGCTAAATCTGATCCAAGTGTCTCCACTTAATTGTACCATCAAGTAAATATTTACTAGGATACTGAATGATGGCAAAAATGGCAATAGTGGAACCTAAAAGGAAATTTTTAATACGTCTGTGGCATTAAATGTAATTTGTTGCATGTCACACTTAAGTTATACAACTCAAACTAGATGCTAACACATCTACTCATTAAAAAGAATAGGAAATTTTTCTTCTTGAAATGTAATGGCATTTTTATTCTCACTGGGTTTAAGTACTGGTATCTACATATCTTTAACTTTTAAAATAAATTATTTTAAAAATATATTCTTTAAGGCTGTGTAGAAAAACTTTCCAGTTTGTGCTGAACATGTACTATTGAATTCCTGAACGTACAGCTGAAAAATATTATTTTTGTATATTCCTTCTTTCTGATGTTCCCCTCCATAGTTACATCAGATTCCCTGACCTTCACCACTATACTTCATTATTCCCATTAAAGACTTCATTAAATTAATGATCTTAGAACATAAGTGAAAACTCAAAATGAGAGGCACATACCACGAGAGGTACAAACTGTATTGTCCAAAACACTACACGCAAAACAGGAGACTGCACCCTGATCAATTTCTGAATCATTTTCCAGTTTCTAAGCATTTAAATTACTTAGGTTTCAGCAACGTGCACTCTGGGAATATGTCTAAAAGAATACCTAGCAGATCTGCTGCCAGATTCACTAGTTGTAGCAGCAGCTGTTCACACCAACATCAGTGATACAGCTGTTTTCTGCAGCCATGATCCTATGGATGTCACACTTTTCAATCTGGGGGCAATCAAAACCTTTCTCTAGTGCTGAAAAGGTCTGAAGGGGACTGCACATGCCATAAGCATCCACTACCCTTGTCTTCACCAAAAAACCTGCAATATTGGCAGCTCAGTAAAGAAAGACTGCCTTGAAAAGGACCATCCGTACCCCTCCCACTTGTCAGAATCCATCCAAGCCTCTCATTAGCACGTAACATAGAGAATGTGTCATTCACCATAAAGGCCACTTTCTGCTGGTTCTGAGGCTGCCTTTGGATGAGAAGAATGGTAGCTATGAAGGACATCACCAGCACAGCAAGAAGGCCAATACTCCAGGGCTCCAAGTTAGCAATGAAATGAATCCCGTAAGTACTGAGGACACTCAAGCCACAAACCAAGAAAGCTGTGTAAAAAGCAAAATGATGGAAATGGGAAAGAGGTCACTTAATCACTGCATTAAAGAGGAAGTGACTTTTAAGAAGATTGATAGCAGTTCTCCAGTATGGAATATTACAATGAAAATGTTTAATTAAAAGAAAATATATTAGAGTACAGATTAAATTCATCAAGAACTATAAAAGCAATAGTGTCTGGAGACACTATAAATGTATCTCCTGAATGACACATTATTGATGACTGAAAGAAGGTGTGTTATCACTGGATTTTTAATTTTGTCTTTAATAAAATTCTATTATTAATGCTAATGCATTATATGAGTTTGGGTAGCTGAATACTTACCTAACAGACCCACTAAAAAGTTAACAGTAGTTGCAGTCTGCTCTGTAGGTAAACTGGATGGGTTAATCAGGGCCTGAAAACTGAAGTTATTCTCTTGTATCATATTTATCTGTGATTCACTTACTGCAGATTTCCTTTCTGAAGCAGCCAAAGCTGCTTTTTCTTGAGAATATTTTGGTTTCTCATAGCTTAAATTGGGTTGGTACCTATGCATAAAAAACCAGGATCATAAAAAAAATATTAAGATTAATTTGGGATTAGAAGTAGTATGACTCTAGGAATCTATTTAAATACTAAATTCTTTGCTGTAGAGACTTTGGCTTTCTCAATTTTTATCTTCACCGCAGCAGCATATACTAGTCGCTATCATATATAAACAAACTATTGTGACTCGCATTTTCACATGGGCTTATTTGGGGTTTTTTTGGAAGGTTTTTAAGCTATGGAAATGCACCAATGGGTCAGATAAATGAGCAGTATTTTACAAAAACAGGGGACAACCTGGTGGTCTATGGCAGGGGAAGGGCAGGGAAGCTTCCTTCAGTAGCGGCAAGTTAATTCTCCCAGACTGTAAGAGGCATACTAGGTGGCATAAACTGAAGCTTTACATCTGCTTTGTTAGAATTGAAGTGTATTTATAAAAAATATGTTAATTAAGTAGCTGTGGGATAAAACAGTCTTCTCTAAAGTGTTAATTATCGAAACATTTAATTTGATTTGAATTTAAACTGTTACACTTTTGAAAGTTATCAATGTAGCCTTAAGTAATAAAGAAAGAATTTTAAGTTAAAAAGAGCAATATATAATTAGGTGAGCTTTACAAACAGAACAGATACTAGAATTTACTGACAAGTATTTATCATCCCCCTCATTGAGAGAGCATCTTTGTACCCTCTTCCAGGGCTACCACATCTTGAAACACTTTTCTGGCCTTAGATTTCTGACTAGGGTAATACAAAGCAATTATTTGAACTTATTAATCCTGTGAACTACCTAGAACATCCACATCTTTCACATACAGGTCCCCATGATGGGATTCATTACATTTTGGCCACATGCTTACAACTAGTACCTTTGGGACTAACACTTCAACCAGTTAATTTGCTGGAGTAGAAAAGATGTCAGGAAGCTTCACATGAAGCTTTGACTTGACTTTCTTTGATTAGTCTATACTTCTTAGTAATTATGTATATGCATACAGCTAATTTTAAAACATTTAGCTATCTACCAAAAATATACATTGTAAATTCAACTTCTCTTTATATATTGATCAACACAGAATAAAACACAGTAGAACAGAAAGGATGGCTTTGACTCACCTAAGAATGAGGACACAAGTTGCCACAAGTGAATAAGCAAGAAGTGTACCAATAGACATCATGTCCACTAAAGCTTTCAGGTCAAACAGAAATGCCATTATAGCTAAAAAACAAAATGCAAAATTTATATTAGGATAACATATTAAGAGCTAAGGTTTTAAAATCTGACCGCAGACTAACTTTAAATTGTTCTACTGATAGCATTTTTAGTGAAATCATGGTAAACCTTAAAAACCACATTTTTGAAGTCATCATCAACATTCTCAAACTTAATTCCCTACAACTGGAAATCTCACTCATATAGTTATGCACTCATGGGCCAGAGTCATGCTGCATAATCAAGCTATTCGTATTGGACTTACTTAGATGAAACTATTTGCATACATGGGTTGTTAAATTGGGGCCATATTAGAAATACAGTTTTGTAGATTAACATACAGGTCCTGCAATAGACTCTCAGCAAAGCTCAGTGGATGTCCCTGCAAAACTGGGGAACAATGCTCCAACCCATTAAGTCACTAGTAGGTAAAAATTCTGCTGAACTCATAAGAGCTCATAAGAGGACTTTCAGGAGTTATCTCAAATAAGATAACTTTATGGACTTTAAAAAATCAATTATTTCACTAAAAAAAGCTAAGTAGCCTTCAGAAAAGGCCAGTAAAATTGAAAGAATTAATATTGTTAAGGTCATTGAAATCAGAGGCAGAAATTTCTATGATATTGAGACGAATTATGGCAGTCTTTGTGTTTATACAAGCTAATGCCACCTTATTTTGGACATTCTGGAATGTCTTGTTTTTGTCTTTGCTCTTTGCATACAGACACACACAGTTCATATAGAAAGTAGCACAATTATCACTAAATAAAAGGCTAATGCTAACTGACTTGAACTATAAATCGTTGAAGAACCTCTTAAAATATTTTTATTTTATTAACATTACTGAGATGCAGAAAGAATCTACAAATACTTAAGCTTTTCTAACACCAGTAATGTCAACATCAAAAGAAACTATTAAACATAGGACACACTTTTATACACTGTATGCATATGCACATAGGTATTTCTATTTTCAGAAATACTTATATAAAATACTTATGTTACATGTTCATTAATACATTTGTAGACAGGTATAAGTGCACAAACACACATTCCCCTGCTATTTAATCCTGAAGAAAAAAGCATAATGTGATTTTCTGAAAACAAGACTGCTGTGTTACAGAATTTGTATTTCATATGGGAGTCTCCTTTTCTGATGGAGGAAGGAAGACCATCCCGTTTTTAATGACAGTGGATGTTCCTAAATCAAATAAGTCATTTACAGGGTTGAACCTCAAGTATTTCACTACTTTGCATGCTCAAGAGCATGTGCAAACAAAGCTGAGGAAGAACAGAACCTGCTATGAATTCATGCACAGTAACTATACTGAATTTTCAATCCTACCTTCAGAGGGCCACTTTGTAGCCCAGAGAATTCTTTTACATTAGAACCAAACTGAAAAATTCCTGCTAGCTCCTGACTAAGAGAAATAAAACCACAGTATCTCTTTTCCAGCTTTCTGGATGTGACTCCAATTGTAAGATGAATTTATGATGAAGCAGCCCTGGTCTGACACCACAACATTTTGCCATCTGTAGCTTTGCAGTCACAATTACATCCTGGGAAAAGGTGAGCCACAGGGAGAACCTGACAATTATTCAGCTGTAGTCTTGACCTGATAAATTTAGTTAAAGGGGCCAAACATCTAATATCCTTAACATTTCTTAAACCTATGAAACTATTCATGATACAAATGAATATGAAAGACAATGTATTCTGTTCCATACATCTGTACCCATTCTGGCAAAACTATTTATGACCACAGGTTACCAGATTTGTATCTTTTTAAAAACGGAAGAAGACATTACTCCTTCTCCAGCAGTAGATATAGCTGTCTGCACAGGAGTTGTTGACACACCAAATTTCCCTAAAAGCAGTCCAAGGGATGGTTGCAGCTATAGTCAGGGATGTATAACTACATCAGTTTACCACCTGGGTAATATGGATTTCCTTCTCCTCATCATTACCATGGCTTCAGATAAAGATGTTCATTTCCACGTAACTGCACTTACAGGGGAAAAGGCCAATAATGTAAATTCAAGTAACACAGTCAAAACAAAAAAAAGCGATTTCTAAGCTATTTGTTTGTATTCTAATCAAAGAAAAAGGAACTGATAATAATGCTTCATGAGGAACTACCCAGACAATGTCTGTGCCCTTCCCACATTATTGTCAAGTATACAGTGTGAGCGCTCCCAGCCTTGTGGCACCTGAGGATGACCCTGACTATAAATAATATTTTAGTCTGAATTCTGAACTGCTTACTTGAAATCAATTTTAGCCTGGATTACTAAACATTATAGGGCATATATTTCAATCTGAATTACTTCTAGGACTTCTTTGTTGCCTTTGAGTTAAATTCTTCTAGAGCTACCAGTTTTCCTGGGTAAGTAAGACACCCTACTGAAAATGACAGTGAAATTTGGGCTACATGTACCTCTGCAAGAAGTACAGACAAAAGTGAAACTTCTTCTTGTTTGTTAAGAAAGGGCAGTAGCTCCAAAAATGGTGTTTTGCTACCAGAAAAAAAAAAAAAGTGGGCACATATGTGCATATACATATGTGCATACAAACATAACCTCTTAACACACACACATACCCCTTCAACCACAATATGGTAAGCCTATACAAAACCAGAATGCTTTTTCTTTAAAAAAAAAAAAAAAATCAATCACAAAAAGCGATCCTGTTGCAAATGCAGGTTTTTTCTCATGTCTCCTAATTAAAGATTTTTTTTCTCCCCATATAGATGTGATATAGATGTACACCAGACGAGAAAACCCAGTAAGTAGAGCATCAGCCTAAAGAACCCAGATTAAGTTACAAACTTGAAATACAAGAGGCTCATACTAAAAAAAAAAAAAAAAAAAAATTAATTCTGTGGCATTAAAGGCATCACCACCACCATGATTGGCATGATCTGGAGTTCTTATACCCTAAAATTATTTGATAATTTTATTCCCATTGTACATGCATGGGAAGTTAACAAGCAGCTCTTTTAAAAATTAAAAGTACCATGCACGTGCATAGAGTGTTTAAATCTCAGTTTTAAGTAACACGGGCTTTGAGAGCTTACCAGAGATGACCCCTGCTGTCAAGGTGGCAGAAACTGGTGCCTGCCTCTTATTCACTTTGGCAAGAAAACTAAAGAGTAAACCATCGCGTGCCATGGCAAACAGAATTCGGGGCAAGGGGAACATAGAGCCGAGAAGACTAGAACAGAAAAATGTATAGTTCAAATACAGGTTATTAAAAGGACAATGCTTTACTGGTAAACCCAACTACACAACAAGAAAGCTTGGAAGAGTTAATGGGTTTAGGTATAGTCTTGGTTTAGGCTCTGTGTTGCTGCTCTTCGTTTTTTGCTTGGTTGACTGATGCTCTTGGGTTTGGGTTGTTGCTTATTTTGAACCTAGGTTTTGAAAGCACTTGAGATTAACCAACAAATACAAAATCAGTGGTAGAGACAAGTTCTACTGTAGTCTTACTTTACCTGTTGACAATTAGATTTGATCATTTCAGTCTGAAGCAAATTAAAGCTGCACAACAGTGGTCTATTTCCATATATGCAACGTGTTTAGCAGTGCACCTCTCTTTACAAGGATCAGCTCTTAGTCTCACCTGCCACTGCACCAGACGACAGAGTAGCAACTAGTGGGGTCTTCGTTTTGGAACTGATTTGAGCTAGACATTTGAAAAGCAACCCATCCTTCGCCATAGCATAGATTACACGTGGCATTGGGAAAATGGATCCAAGAAGACTAAGTAAAAAGCAAACACATGCAACATGGCAAACAGTTCATGCAGACTTGTATCATGGATAAAAAAATGTTAATTAATGGCATGTACAGAAACAAAATTCATGATTGTAAGACAAAATCAGAAAGCCCCATATCCCAAGACACTACAGATCAGGCACAAATAGAAATTTCTTTTTCCCTGTAAAGTTGATTTTTTTTAAAAAATTAATTTAGGCAATGGAATTGCTTCATCAGAGACAATCTGGTTTAGGAAAATAACTTGCCACCTCTGTAGTTCTTGGGCATTAGTGGACCAGGAACATCTTCCAGGTTCCACTAAGTTTGCAATCAAGCTTTAGTACTCCTGGAGAAAATCTGTCAGTCAGCAGCAGCAAATCAATAAGCATTAGCAGCATCTCATACTCTGCTCCATGTGAGGCTGCTGATTAACAGTAATTCAAAGTAAGTACCATACATTTACACATGGGTACATTATTTCTTTCAATTAAAGCACCCTAGCCAAGTTTCATTATGATTGCTTCATTTTTGTTGGAAGTAAAGCAAATAAATTTGTATTTGTTATTAGCAGAACACAGTAAGCTTTTAAACTTTTGATAACTCAAAGCTCTTTTAAAAAATACTTCTTAAATGAGGTGGCTTCTTTCCCTTGAGGGGAAATACTTGTGATTAAGAAAACCAAAAACACTGGAAGGAAAAAAGGCAAAATCATATCCAGTCTGCAGCAAGCACACTACATTTTAACCAGGTGAATGGTTGCCTTTTTCAGTTTAGGGAATCATCTCTATCACTTACAGAAGGTACAGCTTTTACATACCACAGATCCTAAGTACCTCCAGTAACGCTCATGAGACACAAGCGTTAAGGTTAGACACACATGAGGTAAGCTCCATTCCACATGGATTGATTTGGGTGTTAAGAATGTCCCTTCCAAAAAAGAATGTTTCCTAAACCAGGGTGACAATTGATTTTTCAAATAAGAATACTGCTGAAATCCACTGCCAAGTATTTTACTGTTGTGGTTCTGTAAAATTTATTTATCCCACCCCTCTTTAAATACTTTCACTTAAACAGTGGAAATATTAACACATCTTTACACTGAGAAAACACGTTTACAACATAACGTGGTAAGAGGTAACTATATGAACCAAAAAGCAATGATCCCAATTTTTTTTTCCTAATGATCCCTCTAAATGAAGAGTATGAGATACAATTCCCTTTGGTTTGTTCTGAACTGACATCAGTCAGACTGTCCAATTAACCTCTTCATATAATTTTGAAGAATACACTGGAAAAAGAGATCAACAGTTCCAATTTCTGAAACATTTTACTATCTCAGTTCATTTTGTCTCCAATTTTAATTTCTTTAATGTAGTTTCTTCTTATGTATCACTTTTGCTATTTATCAATATAGAAAAAGACTCAGTAAGACCTTCCAAACTGAGAGGGACCTTGACAATAAGATAGAAAATAACTATAATCCCAGAATGAACTGTGCAACTACGACATTCTTCAGTCACTTTTAATGTAATTCTGGAATTAGTTCCTTTTTCTATCCCCTTCTACATGAAAATTCCTTTACACCACTGCCTACAGCCAGCATGCTGTCAGGATTAGACACGTCCTTTTCCATTGTGGAAAAGCAGCCAGTATTCTGATCACTGAAGCTCATGTATATTACTTCTTACCTACATAAGCTCAGGTAGAACATTCTCATAAATGTTTTTCTACCCCTAAACTTGAGTATCAAGCAATTTTCCATTCTATGGAAGTGTTTATAGCACTATAAGATGGGGTTGTAATATATATGAACACATACTAATACTAATACGCATATCCTCGCTGATCTTTTTAACCAAAGTAACAGGTTAAATTCAGGTGACACCTACAGTTTCACAAAGGGGAATAAATTACAAGATTTTCACAGCTATAATGTACATCTCAAATAACCACTCAGAAACCACAGGAAGGGATGATGTCAGAACAGTCTGGCTACTGTAGAAAACAGAGACAAGAAATAAAGATGGGAGATAGAGCTAGTTATCACCTCTTCAATTTTGTCCACAAATATGCAGAGCCCATAAAGCTGCTGAGCCACTGGGAGTGGACAGCAAGAAAGGACAAAATGAGTGAAGTTTGTTTTGTCAGTTAATAAAGATAGCTTGCAAGGCTTACATCTGAAAATACATATTTTAATGAAAAAAAAAAAAAAAGAAAAAAAATAGGTAACAAGACCAAGAGGTGGAGTTCAGTAAGAGAGCAGTTTAAAAAAGGATCTTAAATTAATGCACATACTGTGATCCAGACCTGCGTAAGTCTAAAATATTCTTATACTTGTTACTAATCCTTTGCATGAACTGAGCCTTCAAAATGAGCATGTGAACAAATATTTAAATGTCATATATTATTCATCAGCTTTTCCCAATAAAATTAGTATTTCAATGTCTTTTACCTTGTAGACAAAGCACAGAGGGATCCCACTGCTACAACATATTTGGCAGGTCCCCATCCAACATATTCAAATGCTACTGGCAGAGGACTTTTCTCATCTAGTAGGTAGTAAGGCATCATAAGTGTCAGTGCAGCTGAAACTCCAAAATAGGCCATGAAGCAGACAAGCAGGGACACCACAATTCCTATGGGAATGGCTTTCTGAGGATTCCTGACCTCTTCTCCTGAAAAATAATTTTAAAAAAATACAACCCCACCAAAAATTGTTACTCATTTCCACCTTCGGTTTTAAAAAATAACATCAAAGACAGATGATTTGTTAATCTAAGCCATGGAAATCATATCTGTAATAGAAGTTGCAAAAATCTGCATAAAATAAACTCAGTGACACAGAACAAACCTCAGCCTTCTGGTGCCAGAAATAGTATTAAAAATAGAGATAAACCAAAGGACATAAAGTACATTCTATATTTAGAGTACTAAAATCCCATAGTTTCTAGTTATTTAACTACAATTTATAAGTTCAATGTCCTCATTTCCTATCAGCCGTATACTTCATCTCACAGAATTATAAAAGTGAGCAGTTATTAACACGATTTGAGCAGAAAAAATTGTATACTAAGCACTTCCAGACTTAGAAAGCAACAACTATTTTTTCTAGAACAGGAATAAACTCAGTAAAATCTCCTCCTTCAACTCAGAAAAATAGCCACATTCAGGAATTAACTCAGACTCATTCTACATGGATTGAGGAGAAAGCCAAGGAAGAGCAGCAGACAGATGTTGTTTGTGTGGGTTGTATTACAAAGCAAACATGTTATACTTATATACTTATAAGTACATAGACATGCATATAAATACTATACCAGTTGTTGCAATGCAGTCAAATCCTACAAAAGCATAAAAACAGGTTGCAGCACCAGCCAACGTTCCTGTGAAACCATATGGCATAAAGCCACCACTCCCATATATACTTGTCACATTCTCATAGGATGAGCAGTTCCTATAACGAACAAAAAAAGAGCAGAAAAAAATGTATTTTTTATTACTATTACTGGTAGGACAAACACTGGCATACTCCTCTCCTACAGCTCTAGAAAAACATGTTAAAATGTTTTCATCAAGACAGAATTCTGCTTTACAAAACTGCACAAAAAGACATTTTAATGTCAAAGTTTGTAAGGAAGACAAAACAGTAGATGGAAGAATAGTAAAATCACATAACTATCATCTTACTCACTTTGGAGTTTGTGGCAAAATATATCAAAACACTAATGGCATAGGCAACTCCTGCTGTCATACTCACATACTGAGTTAACACATGGCTTAAGGGCAAGAAGCCAGTAACTTCTCAAATGGCTGTGGGCAACAGTATTGAAATTTGATTATTTTTTACAGGAAGTTGCAAACCAGAAAATAAACTATCTTTAAGGGTTCCCAGCAACGGGGCTATTAGTTGAAATATTACCTGTAATAATACTAAAGCAAGTATTACAGAAAATTGCTTGGAATATGAGCAAGTATGTGCATTTTAAAAAAAAAATAATTACTCTGTTACTGCAGTAAGGTTTATGAGATATTCTTCACTTATTTTCCAGTTGTCAGCATCTCCTTTCACAAAGCCAGAAATCATAACGAAGAATAGGACCAAGATGTTAATAGCAGTGAAAATTTTATTCACCCACGCAGATTCTTTCACTCCAAAAGATAAAAGACCTATAAAATAAAAATGTTTTTGAATGACCCCTTAAGCTGATAAAATACCACTTCAAAGAATATTCACATGCAAGTACTGTGAATAACAGTAAAAAACCAACACTGTATTTTTATACTTCTAAATAGCAGTAACACAAATTTACTAGAATCTTCAACAGCACGGCAATAAACAAGTGTATTGGAAACCGCAAAACAGAAATCTTATTTAATTACATTCCCAAAGTATTTATAAGCATTTTGAGGAACAGTTACTCAGTGCTTTTCTGAGATTACAATTAGTATCTCTATTTTATGCAATAGAACAAAAATAGGTAGAAGAATACTATGCTTAGTAAAAACTGAATGGTATAATCTATTCTGTACAGAACAGTTACTGATTAGATTAATAAAATAAGCAAAATTATTAGATTACCAGAGTAATCTGTTCACTCCAATTTTTCAGATAGTATCTATCACAGAGAAAGAGTCCCATTTCCTAGCTCATTAAGAAAACATTTAAAAGAGATGCACACCTCCTATTCATAAACACTGATCCACTGACATGCAAGAAAACAGTCTGATCCAAAAGACACGTTGCAGAGTAGTGCATTAAAACAATCTGAAAGTTATTCTATCAGGATCCTACTGTGTCATTAGATTTGTAACAACTGTAAGTGTAAGCTTAATGACAGAGCAGGCAGTGAGCAGATTAGGAAAAATTGAACATAATGGGAAAGCCTCCACAGTTTCTTTGCACTCTTGAGTGTTTCCACTGTCAGATACATGCTTGCCCTCATTACTTAGAGATTAAGTCTGAAAATTTTAAGCTTCTCAAGATAAATTGTAAAAGATTTCCAACTCTGCTAATGAGACATTTGCTGTCTTACCACAATACAGAAGTTACAATATGAGGTATAATTATACCAGAATAATTTTCATCAAAAATAGGTGTATCCTTTCTTTAGCTTAGTTTTTCCCAAGAAAGCAGTCATAATCAGCCTAATGCAGTATAAAACATAGCATTTAAAGTCCTTTCTGTAGGAAAAAAATACCCAAGCACGATTTCTGTGTGATTTCTGTTGCACTTAGCACATAACATTTACTGTAAAACTGCTGCTCCTGTGATTCAGCTTTGTGCAGCTCAGAATCTAATTACTGTATCATGCTCAGCCTACCCAGCCCTGAGCCATCCCCAATGTTCCTCCTCTTGGCACCAGTGAATTCCACCCAGCTCAGTCACTGGTGGTTTGGCTGCATACCATAGAGACCTGGAGAGGCAATTTGCAGCATGAGTGCAAAAGAAGTGAAGAAGGAAGTATACTCCATGATCTTCTTAAGTGGGGGAATTCATCTTTTTATCTAGAGACCTAAAAACAGCTTCAAAAGCACTGGTCACTTATTCTAGCACTAGGAGACAAATTGAAATAATTTTCTGAGCCCAAAAAATCCACTTAAGCAAGCCAACAGAAGGTTATACTCATATGAATTAATTTCAGTTTCCAGAGAAGAAAAGCTCCTGACTTCATTTGATCTAAAGAGATACAAAACACAATAAATATTTGAGATATGGGTTAAGACTTCTACTGAATACTGAAGTGTTTCTAGTATTGGCTGAAAACAAGCTATACACTTTAGAATACACTTACTGCTTCCTTCACTCCTGGTGTCATTAAAAACCTTTCCCTACAGAAAGCAACTGTTAAATGCAAACTTCCAAATAAGTTGCAGTATTTCTGAGCTTTCTGATCCCTCAAAAAAACATGTAGTTGGTGTCAGTTTTGTGATTTAAAAACATGGTACATGAGTGAAGACAGGAAAAACAAACAAACAAACAAAAAAACAAAAAACCCAAAACCCAGAACTGTGTGTAGACATGAAGGGTTTACTCAGGTTTCAAATCAGTCTGTTGGGCCATGCCAGTACCCTGGAGTGCCCTTTGGCTCAAACAAGTTCTAGGCTGAGCAGCTCTTGAAGATTTTAAGTTGGGAAAGTTATTTTATACTCAATAAGTTAACAATTTAGAGGGGAAAATACCCTTACAAATACCCACTGCATGCATAATATGTGATTTAAGGAGAGCATATCACATCACTAAACTACCAAGCTTAACCTCACAGTTCTTCTGAAATCATTTACCAGTGATAAAGCCCTAAACCCCACACAGAACTGTATAATTTTCTGACAAGTGATTATTTCATGTCTCAGCTTTAACAAAAGAAGAGGATACACATAAAAATTTGATTATATGTTCATTCTGTCCCCAGGGTCACTGTATCAATACACAACACACATCTGAACTTGTTAAACATTATTAAAGTATTTCTGGTAAAACAAATTATAATTTAGCATTTTTTTCCGTAAGAAACACTTTGACATCACAACTCCCATCAATGAAGCCATATATTGTCTTACCTGATAGAAGCAATATAAGAAATACAGCAAAGAAGTCAGGATACTCTGCTAGCCCAGAGTAACTAATTTTGAAGTAGGTTCTGAAGAAATGACCAATCTGTTTTCCGAGAAGTTCATCAAAGGTGCCACTCCAGGCCCTTGCTACACTTGATGTACCTGCACACAATACATGCATGTTTAGGGCTTTGCATACGTAGTGAGATACATAGTTATCTCTACTGAAAAAGAAATGTAAGCATGGTGCTACTTGCATTTTAAAAAGCAGAACTTGTGTTAAGAGTGATTTTGTTTTGCTGAGGAATTTTAATGTTTTAGAATTTCTTTACATAACTAAATGGCAACATTATTCTACAAAACGAATATATGAATTTTTCCCTCGTTTATTGTAGAAATTATTTATGTATCATTTACACCTGATATAATTCTGGAAGACACTTATTTCTAAAGTTATAACATAGCATATGTTAAACAATATAAAGCAATGTAAAAAAGGCATTTTAAGAAAGAACACAAAGGAAAGTTTACCTGGAAGTAAAGAGAAAAATCACTAGGAAGATGTATATTGCTAGAGTTGGTAATTGAGATTAATACTCTCCTCTGGTAATTAGAACAGATGGCCACAGCCAAATACAACCTTATTTTTATAACTCCTATCATGAAATCCACTTCAATACTTGGGCATAGTGACTTTACAGTGATTTGGGCAAAACTCCTGTAGGTAGTAGCTCATCATGACTTTCCTCAAGTGAGACACTATAGTGATGGTGTTTATGTAAATGTCCTTGCTATGTATATTCCAGAAAAAAAAATTACTGAAATTACTCTTGCTGACCAAAGCAATGAAATCCTATTTATCCTTATGCATCATCACTGAAATGCCTGACATAATTCATAGAATCATCATTCATAAATCATGGAATCATAGGCTGGGTTGGAAGGGACCTCAGGGATCAAGTCCAACCCTTGACCACTACCACTGCAGTTACCAGCCCATGGCACTGAGTGCCACATCCAGTCTCTTTTTAAATATCTCCAGGGACAGAGAATCCACTACTTCCCTGGGCAGCCCATTCCAATGTCTGATCACCCTCTCCGTAAAGAAATTCTTTCTAATATCCAACCTAAACTTCCCCTGGCACATCTTGAGACCATGTCCTCTTGTCTTGCTGGTAGTTGCCTGGGAAAAGAGCCCAACCCCCCCCTGGCTCCAGCCTCCTTTCAGGGAGTTGTAGAGAGCGATGAGGTCTCCCCTGAGCCTCCTCTTCTCCAGGCTGAACACCCCCAGCTCCCTCAGCCTCTCCTCACAGGACTTGTGCTGGAGTCCCTTCACCAGCCTGGTTGCCCTCCTTTGGACCTGCTCCAGGACCTTCCTGAACTGAGGGGCTCAGAACTGGACACAGGACTCGAGTACTTGAGAATTTTCACAGAATTACTGAATCATTCTAGTTGGAAAAGACTTTTGAGATCAAGTCCAACCATTAACCTGACTCTGTCAAGCCCAGTGCTAAACCATGTCCCTAAGCAGCATATCTACACATCTCCTGAACACCTCCAGGGATGATTTCACCACTTCCCTGAGCAGTCTGTTCAGTGGCTGACAGCCTTGTAAGTGAAGAGTGCCTTCTGCTGCCCAATCTAAACCTCCCCTCCCCTTTCACACAGAGTATGAAGTTCATGCTGCTGAAGATACACTGTTTACAAAAGTGTCTTGCAAAAAACATGTTTGCAATGGTGATGCACAGGAGGACATAACCTAATCACATTACTTTGGTTACTTCATCTCAGAGTGAGTAAAAAGCAATAGTAGGTAAGTATAGAAACAGACAAGGAAGACACAAATCTGTATCTTTAATTTGCTGGCTCAGAAACGCTGTGTTTGTTCTTAAGCTTACCTATAACATAGGATAAGATGAGATTCCAACCAGTGATAAAAGCCCAGAGTTCACCGACGGTTACGTAGGTATACAGATATGCAGAACCAGTCTTGGGAACACGAGCACCAAACTCAGCGTAGCAGAGACCTGCCATCACAGATGCCAGGGCAGCAATCAGGAAAGAAACGACGATGCTGGGTCCAGAATCAGATTTGGCTACTTCTCCAGCAAGGACATAAACACCAGCACCCAGGGTACTTCCTACTCCCAGGGCTATCAGGTCCACTGTGGATAAGCACCGGCACAGCTTGGAGTCTTCAGGACTTTCACCACCGACATTCTTCTTCCGCACCAGACACTGAAGAAAGGACAAAACTGGTCCACAGGGCAACATGATGGATGCAGACCTCTGAAATTAAATAAAGCATTACAGTACATAAAAGGTATCATACACACTGGTGAAAACCAGCGAGAATATGTATTTGTAACTTTAATCACGCCTAGTAATATACTTACACTCTTCTGTGGCATTAAACAAGATGGCATGTTTTTTTTTCCCTGGAAACAAATTAGGGATTCAGTATTCCAAATTTTATATTTAGCACTTATTTCTGAAGAGAAAGATATCCATTATCCTTAGGCTGACTATGCTGCTATATAAAAAAAGAAAATTTTTTTCTACTTACCTGCTAATGGTCACTTTTAACCATTTCTAAAACAGAACTGGAACAGTTGTTTATTATCTTATTTATCATAAGGACATTTAGGATAAGGATGAACATCAACATAAAGATGGATATTCAAGACCTAAAACTACAACACTAAGGCTATGAACAGTAAAAGCTTTAAAATACAGCATTCTGACAGAACCAGTCAAGTCTCCTTTTGTCTTCAAATACACAGCATTTGCAGTTAGATATTGCTTCAGTGAAAACTGCTAGAAAGCAGATTAAAATAGTGTTCCTCCTCCCTTCCACACCAAGGAAGATTCCCAGAACTAATGTTCATTACAAGAAATCTTGTACACCTCTGAGAATAATCTAACAAAACCTAATGGGATAACTCCTTATCCCATGTCAGTTGCAGTCACAGTGTGAGATGTCATCAGCTCTAGGACACCAGCTGTGTTTTTGTGACCAGCTAGGTCCTGTGACACAGGTGCCTGCTAGGAACAGCAGTGAACCTGCTTCCCAGATCACAAAAAAGCTGGGGGCCCAAAGTATTTTCTCAGGAGGCATCCCATAGAAAATAGTATCTCAAAGAGGCAGCCTCAGTGTACAAGTTCTGTCTTTATGTGTTGTTCGAATTGTATTGTTGATGACTGAGAGTTTGGTAAAAATTAAGCTGTTTGTCTTTGCAAGTCATACCATAAATGTCTATACTCTATACAGATATACTATACCATATGCTGCTCATGGTTTGTTAAGTGGAACTCTCATGTGAACTGAGAATCTTTTTCACTTAGATGAAGATATTCTCCTGGTAGATTCCTCCTCAGTCAATATCAGTTTCCTAGATCAGTAAAGGGCATTTCTACTCACAACAATTCACTAATAGCAATTTATTTGCATCAAGATGGATGTCTCTGACAGATTCAGAAGCAGGAGAACTGCTTTCAGATTTGACCAAGACATCCCAAGACTCTGGTACTGATCCCTTCATACTTGATAGGAAGATGCAACAGATGAGCTTATGGTCCCTCCACACAAGACCCAGAGACACAGGTAACAGATGACGAAGTATCTTCAGAAATCCCTGACAAGTATCACCTTTTGCTGAGGTGGCCTTTGTAAGACAGATCCTTTACAGCATCACCTACTGCAAAAGAGCAACCTGGGTTCCTCCTCAGTGCTGAGTCAGAAGCACTGATTTTCATAACACTGTGGCTGAGCACCTCTTTCATTCAAATACTAACATACAGAAGCAAGGAAGCTAACAGCTGGATGTGCCTTTTGGTGGCAGCATTGTCCCAGCCACATTTGCACTGCCTTCATCCACACATTCTTTAAAGAGTCTTACATCAGCACTGACATGATTGCCCAAATCTCATGGTTTTCTTTCCTGTTGATCCTTAGGGCAGAGAGGAACACAAAGAAGGGCAAGTGAAAAGGGAAAAAAATTATCTGTACTACTTTTTGACCAGCAGATCCCCATGTTTTCCCAAATGCTTTGATTTGCTTCTTCCTTTCCCTGCTGCAGTCTAAGGCTGCCTCATCCTAGCAGACTGTAACAGCCTCTGCTGCCAGGAGCTCCCCCAGCACTGACCCAGGGCCCTGCTGAACCTCCCAGATGGCTTAGTGAGCACTACCTCTTCTCTCAGCCTTCCTGGGCAGGCACACTTTACAGCTTGGAAAATGGGTTTTATGGTAATACACTGGGTAATCAATCAAGGAACTGAGCTCTCTTATTGCTCTGCTGCTGACAGAGCTCACAGTGCTTGAGGCATCGCTGAGGCGCCTGTCCTACGTTTCTTACAGCAGACCTGGATACCTGCCTGGCTTTGAACAGCAGCATTAGGAAGGCTGGGCTGAGTTGTTTATGCCATTAAAACAGAGTAAAAACTGAATCCTGACATTATACAGAGCGTAAGCATAGGAAAATAAGGATTAAAAAAAGGAAAATGCCTTTGCACTCACCGACTGTGTGCAGTTATTTCTCACCAAGGTGAGAAGCAGACCCAACCTGTTGCTTCTCCCATGCATTCACACCTGTGCCTGGCTCCACTCTGCTGAAGTCTACTTTACAAGGACATTTGCCAGAAGCAAACAGCTGCAAAGTCCATTTGTCACTGACCTTGGCACATTTCTTTTACTCTGTACAACTGAGGTGGCAGCTCTCTGGCTTCACATGTGCTGGGTCGCTACATTTCTGAAGTCTCTTTTGGATTATGTTTTTCTTTAGCTACAGATTACTCTATAACAGAGAATATGCCTCCAACAGTCCTCCAAAACAAGGAGGCCCCAGCAAAATTGCCTTAGACTTGAGAACCAATGTTCAGCACATATTCAAGCCTCCACCTTCCTTGAACACTTCCTAGAAAGAACTGCAATGCCAAACCACATTGCTGTTTATAGCTTTACCGCTTACAGCACATGTAACAAAGAGACAGTCAGGACAGGAGGACTTAATTTAGACAGGGAAAGAATTGGGGGAAAACAAGGTGGATATTGAAGCAAAAAAAGTAACATCATGTATCACCACACTCTTCCATTTTAACATTTTTATCTAATTATGTTTAATAAGTGAATTAAGTTAGTAGACATCAAACCCAAGCTACACATGGGAAAACCCAAAGTTCTGCTGCAGTAGCCATTCAACTATTCCTACTAAAATTTTTCCACTAAAAGCCCTAATATAAAAATCTTACATGCGACCCATGCTGTTATGAAGCATTATAAAACATCAGACAGTTTTAATACCATTACTGAGATGTATCTTTAAAAATTCCTGAAACAAAAGTAAGTTAGAGATATTTTACCTATGAACTATTTTGTTGAGCTAATATTATATACAATAGACTATTAATTTTAGGGGCAGTAGTTTAACACTTAAAAAAGCATACCAATTAGGGAGAAAAAGTTTCAATAAGCTTATAACATTTTGAAAATGGGAAAATATAGATGCATACTGATTTTATTCAGATTAATTTAGTCACTGTTCAGTCTCCTTTTCCTGAAGAAAAAACAACTGTTCAAGCTTATATGCTTTATTTTCCATCTGCAGAATTTATGAGAAAAATTCTGTTTGCTCTTAAGTACATGTAGCCTTATTCAAAATTGCTGTAATGTATTGATTAGATTTAGCACAATAACACAAGAATTCAGAGGTGAAACTAGGTATAGTCTATGATTTGTGTGTGTGTGCAGGCAATACATGACTTTACTGCAAGTGTCCTAAAACTTGACATTGTGCCCAAGACTTTCACAAAACTTCTAATATCTTGGAATATTTAAAGCAGTCTATTTAAATAATATGGGAAGTAGCACCTGTAACAGATGTCTAATATGTATAAAATGGAAAAGGAAAGCTCTAGCATCCAAAAGCAGAAACATCTTCCAGTCAGACTGAGAAGGCAAACAAACTGCATCTTCTATATGTAACACTGTGATTTGCACATTGTTAGAGACATGCTAATGCTGTAATGAAAGCAATGACCTGGAAGCAACAGCATACCATGAAAACTTTTTGCTGGATAGATTTTAGAACATAAATAAAAGGAAAAGAATTGCTGTGGCTAGAAACAACACAGAAGAAACTATATTAACAGTCTGGTTAGAGCCCATTCTGTTGAACTGGGGTAGATGCACCATATATCTTGCTCTCCATTATGCAGCATGAAACGTAAAAATGCTGAAGACTGAAGCTAAGAAGTCCAAACATTCCTGACACGACCAGTAAATAAACCTTGGTTGATTAAAAATCAGCTTCCAGACTAAACCAAACCCTAATGGGTAATGTACAACTGTATTTTTATTACTTCCAATGGCTGACAACCCCACCCCAAACATGTAGTAGCATTTCCAGTCAACATTATTCACAGCACATTGTTTCCCTTAAAAGACTTGTGTGCCAATATCCCTCTTTGTGTTCAGAGCACACTGAAAAATATGAGCCTTGCAGAGAAATCCCCTATGCTTCCGATCATTACAAAGTTTTTCCTAAGAAAACATGGAGAAAAACATATATAGTGTGGCAGCTCCCTGCAACTGGCTCTCAGCTTTTAGTTCTCCCTGCACATAGCCTGCCAGTGCTGCAGGAGCACAGAAGGCTCCTCTTCTTTCCCTCATGCAAAGTCCTGCTTCCTGCAGCCACACACAAGGGATGAAGATCAATATTTCCTCACTGATCCAAAGAGAAATGCCTCCAAGAAAAGTTTGCTCCACAGGGGTGCTTTTTCCAAGCCTATACTTCTGTTAAAGTGCAAAAATTTGTGAAGAGAAAAGGTCTTGTTCGTTGAAGCTGTTATGATACCAATACTCATTCTCCCTCTTGTGCTGACCTCATCCTAGTTACATATAGCTAGAGATAATATTTTAATAATCTTTTTTTTTAAAAAGAGATAATCTTTTGCAGTTAATACCCTGTCAGAGAACAGAAACAACAAGTTATACTAGATGCATGCTGCTAAACAGGTTGGGTTTTTTGTGTGGAAATACACAGAAATAAGGAAGGTGTCCCTGCCCATGGCAGAGGGTTTGGAATTAGATGGTCTTTAAAGTCCCTTCCAACCCAAACCATTCTCTGATTCCATGATCACCCTCAACGATGACAAAATATCATTCTTTAGCAAGTCTGTGAATGACTTCAGAATTACTCATGTGGATTTTAGTTAACATGCTCAAGGGTAGTTCTGGATCTTTTCCAACTGTGTAGGATACACTTAGAATTGTTAATGCTTAAGTGAAGGGATTTATTGCTTAATCATGGAAAACATCCCCTCCACTCTAAAAGAAAAACAGAAGCTGTAATTTTTTTATAATCAGCTAAATAAAGAGACTCAATTTCAACTTGACTTCTGGAAGCCAGCATTCCCCACAGTCCCAGGGCAGGTTACCTCCACAGAAAAGCTGAGTGTGAGGTGTTTCCTGGCCTTGGTGTTCTGCTTTGATCACTTTCTGGTGGCCTCCCACCAGGATAATGACAATGCACTGTATCAGACTGATTTATGAACTTATGTCACTCTTGGAGCTGGAACCACTGTCTGGGGTATTACTATATGGAGTTGATTCCAAAGTGGCTTTTAAAATTAGTAATAAAAATAGTTCTGCAAGCCAAAGGCAGGCAAAAGAACAAATCAAAATCAACTAAAAAAAACCCCACAAAACAACCAACCTAAACAAAAAAGGCAAACCTTGACAACTACTGTCAATTACTTGTTGAATATGGACATAGAATTGGAGACTATGCAGGCTATATAGATGTGGTTGTAACAGGGGCATGAGCCCAAATTTAAACAGGGGAATTGGAATTCTGTATTTCCAGTAAGGCAGAACAGGCTTAAGAAAATAGTTTAATTTCAAATTTGTGTTTCTGTAAAAATACTAATTCCCTGTAATCATAGTTCTTCCTACGGTATCTATAAAACACCTATAAAATAATGGAGTGTATTTTCTATACATACATTGTTTGCATTTTTATGTACATGTTTTTAGTCATACATACTCCAAACTACCAGAAGACTGCATTGCCCCCAGTGGAGTGGCATTTTCTCCAATTCAGCCAACAGCTGTTTGTGTGCCACAGGGTGTGTGACACTGCAGCATCAAGGAGGTGCTCCTAAAGGTCCAGGGTCTGCTGAGGCAATGGTGAAGGACAAGAGACCTGCAGTACTTTGGACAAGACTGAGCATACAGAGTGCTGTCTGGGGGCATATGCAGTGGCATACCCAGCTTCTCTCTTGGAGAAAATTCCTGTTTCTCTTCAGAAAAGAGCTGTGGTACATGCACTTTGTGTAGTTCGCTCTGGCTCACAGTTTGTTTCCACTTAAAAATCCATTTGTATTTTAATTAACAACAGTACTTCATAGCTTAGGTTCTGCCTTTAGAGACTTCTGCACCTTGGCAATTACATCCCACTTGGATTATCTCAAGTGCTTCATCCAACAGCTCCCTGACTGGCACACCCTGGGGACTTTACAGCACAATCTTTCCACAAATAAGTTGATCTGACAGTCTCTTCTTGCCATGAAACAGCTGACCACATTAGAAGGAATGCATCAGAAAACTACTTTCTTTACTTGATTTTCCTATGGAAGTCTTCTTTAAGACTTTCTCTTACAGCATCAAACCAGTATGGACTTATTTCAACAGACTTATGTGGAAATTTATCATGAAGTAGTATTACATTTAAAAAAATAATCCCCATTTGTTTGTGAAACTTGCACAGACTGAAACAAAATACTGCATAAGCCCAAATGACAAACTTATTAAAAGCTGCTCTGCTGCTGACTCCAACTGGTCTGACAGATACAGCAGCCTAGCAGATAAGGGCCACAAAGTTGTGGAGTTTTACATACCTAGAGGTTCTAACTTTGGAAAAGGATCTCCTGCTTGCCCATATGCCTACCCACACCTCACAGAAGTTAAAGATGAATAAAAGTGCTTGCAGGATCAGCACCTCAGTGAACCATTGCAATCCCTTGACAGTGCTCTGCACACTGCCTGCTGCTTTGCCTTGGAAGTCAGGACTTTGCAGCCAACTGTAACAAACTCATCTTTTGCCATGCACAAGAGAAAAAGAAAAAAAAACAAACAACAAAACCAAAAAACCACAACATGGTGTATACAGCAAGTGCAGTTCTGGTGGGATTTATGATGTTGTACTGGAATTCATAGAACAGTTCGTCAGGTGCCAGCAAGAATCTTCCCTATGTCAAGATAAATAATTAGCATTTTAGTGGTTCTGAGAAGAAAAATCCATGTTACAAATTCCTGCTAGTCATTTTGACCCAGGAATGAGTAACTTAACCTAATATTAAGCATATCCCAGGCAGCTACTAGCTATCATTTGCTAAATTCCAAATATTCCCAAGAGTCTGAAGAAAATGTTTGTAGTGCTGACTCATAGTGCTGTCCCCAAATCTAAAATGAGAGTTTTGGAGACCCCTTGGAGGAGGAATATAACTATTTAAAGCCATGTTGCCATGTTACCCCTTGAAAAAAAAAAAATGCACACATACTTTTTTGGCCCAAACCCACACTTTGAACACAGGACAAAGGTAACTTAGGAAATTTACAACAGAAAAGTTTGTAATGTAGGCAAAGAAGATCCAAGAATATCAAAATGAAAACTAACACTTGATAGACCATGTTTGAGCAAAATGTGTGGTAAAGTACTACAGACCATGCATATTTTCTTCTAATGGCACCTTAGGTAGGTGATTAGGCACATTTCGTAATAATCCTCTGAGCTACATAAATGCAGCTATCATTTTAAAACAGTAATCCCAAAAATTAAAAAAACAGCCAAAATCAAAATTTACTAATCTTTTTGTCCAAATAATGGGACTCTGAGTTATTGTTAAGAGTTATATCATTATTTACAAAGATAGTAATATTTTGTTGCTTGAGTATCTCTTTTATAATGTTTTTAAGTTGCCTTGTACTAGTCATCACTTTTTAATTACCTGAATTAACCTGTGAAAATTTATTTCACAGTCCTATAATACAGGACCATCATACTTCAATTTATTCTTTCCCACCCCAAGTCAGATATTCTCTAGTTTTTAGTTTACTTCGTTTTTTTTATTGCTAAGGGAATATTTGTGAAGGGTCTTTGTGGGTTTGTTTTGTTTATATTTTAAGATCTTTGAGTTGGAAAGGCTAAAATTGTTATTTTTTCCTTTAAGGAGTTATCATCTTTAATGAACATTCAGTTTTCATACAAAAAATAATTTCATCTGGAAAAATTCTATTAACGCCATTTCTACTTCATTCCTGAGGTATGTCATTAACAATCATTTTCCATGCTGGAAAATGCCTGCAAAAATGATATGAAGGTTTCTGTTTTTATCTACTTTTTTTTTTAAGCTGTTTTTAATCAGTAACAGGGCTTTACCTCTCACCCCATGGTTACTAAGTTTCCATGACAGCCTCTTGTGTAAGACATAAGCAAAAGGCTCTTACAAGATTACACCAGATCAATTCCATCTATTCTGTCCTCTTCAAGACCAGACAAAATAAAAAAGAAAAAAAAACCCTGACAAACTACTAGAGAACTACTTATAAATACAAACCTGGCAATTTTTTTTTCTGTGCTAATAGGAAGATATGAGTAATGACTTCAGGATCAAATCAAATCCCAACCCTTTCCCTGCTGAAAACTGTATTGCTTCGCACAAAAGCTTCTCCAAAAGGGACCTAGCCACTGATTTTGAAATAAAAATCATAAGAGCCCTTGCCTAACTAAACCCCTGAGGTGGCTTCTAAAATATCTATAGTCTGCCTCCTTTTAGAATGGCTTGGGCTGTGTGCTCCTGTAAGCTTCCACAGGGGAACCACAAAGGGAACAGCCCAATAGCCCAAAAAGTAGCCTAATTTTTGTTGTGTCAGAATAGAAACCAAGTAAAGGACTGATGATTCACCTCATTTTTCTCCTCCCTTCCCAGCCTTAGCTTGCTGGTTTGATGGATGAAGTGATATTAGCACCAGGGAACCCTGCTACACTGAGGTTGCCCAGTCCTGTCCCTAGGTTACAGCACCTCTTGGTCTACTTGACCAGTGTACCACACACTAGTAGCCTCCAGAGGGTCTTTTTGTTAAAAAAAAAAAAAAGCATTTAATTTTATATGCATATTTATTGACTATTATTTAAAATTACTAAATTTTAGACTAAAAAGCACACTTGTCACCTGTTTCCTATGAGGACCAAGGAAGGAAGACCAGAAAGTGGAAGAGAGAGAAAGAATTAATGTATCTAATTTAAGACTAAAAGAAAACATGGATGATACTGGAAATCACTTCACTTTCAAAAGTATGGTGGAGCAAGAGAAGGGAAGGAATTCCTACAACACATCTTGGTTGTTTCTATGAGACTTTTTATGGCACATGGAAAAGATGCCATCTTAAAGAGATACTATGAAAAAGAACCAGGTCACTTAACCAACGTGTTACAACTTCCTCAGAATGGAACATCTAAAATGAAGCATTTATTAATTATCTGCCAATCATAATAGGTTTTAAAAGCAAGATTTGCTTTCTCTCGCTTACAGAAATTCAAGCATTAATATATTTTTTATATTCCATATTTAATTTATCTTAAGGTAAGGCAGTAATAACTAATTTACAAGATTCTTACATAAAGGTTTTGACAAATTTTCTTTGTAATCAAATACTGCTCTGAAAAAATGGAAAAGTTTTTAAAGTGAGATCAATCCATGGATCTTCACTGGGCTTTAAATATCAAATCAAAGAAGTATTTTGCTTTCAATCTGTGTGAAAATGGCACCGTGACATGCCCAACACCACTGGCAGACATCACTCACACCAGCCAGAACCAGTGTGAGAGGTGCACTGCTGTGACTGATTTCATGCTTATAAATCTGAACAATATAAACCAACATAAACAGGAATAGTCAGTTCACATGATATAAATAAACTCCATCTGCAACTCTCAATCCCAGAAGCTCTAAACAGCATTCTATGTCCTGAAGTTGGTGGTGCTAAAACCATCCCTCACTCTTTGGGGTACTTTCTGCACCCTGCCGAATCAAACACCATTTCTTTCAAATATGAAATCCTCACAATAATGTCACTGCAAAGTCACTATAGCAACCCTGTTACAGAGTATTACCCTTTGACATTAAATGTAGACACTCCATCCAGACATTCTGAATATATGCTGTCCATGTCATGATCATGTAAATCCTAACATCTAGCATTATTTATAACCCCAGCAACTAATGCCAGAGAGTTCCCTTTTCATTCTTGGCTTTAAATAGCACCACTACATTTAATGCACCAGGAACAGAGTTGAAGAACATTATAACCTTCAGCTGGGTAATTTTCTGAGGTTTCTAAGTTTCTTGGTATTTTTTATGCATGTCAATAAAGATCTTGACTCTGCATAACATTTCACAGGTAAAACACCACCAAGACTTCAAAAGAAAAACCCAACACTGACCTTACCAGTCACACATGGGGATCTTGATCACAGAGTGACTGAGCAGCAGTCATGGGAAGTAGCCCTGTGTTAGCCTAACCCTGTGCTGTGGCTTTCCAGAGAGCTTATACTTGTGCCCTGAAGTGCTCCATTTTGTCACATAACAGAGCACTGCAGACAGCAAGGCTCTGTTCACCATAATCTTGAGATACACAGAAACCCCTTTTTTTCTTTAAGAAAGAAGTATTCTTTTGTATCTTTATCAAATTGCAGCTTTGCTTAACAGTTGCATAACCCTGATGAAGGCTGCTGCTTTCCAGATCTATGCAGATCCTAAAGCTTGAACCACTGGAACGTCTGCCCGAAGAAACAAGATCTTCTCTTGGTATAAATCCAGAACAAGATTAGCAATAGCAGTAGAGTCATTTCAGCAGAGCATAAAACATGTAAGACAGCATAAGCATAGGTTCATAAAGTGATGAATATTCTGAAAATAGTAAATGACACATGGAATAATGAAACATCCCAGTCAGTGCCCAACTTGTGTGTGTGCATGTGGGTATCTTTAATCCCAGCCAGACAGTATGATGGCTCTTTACTTGCAACTTTATCTTCAGTATAAATTGTATGGAGGGTACTAGAAAAGCTCACAGCTTAGCAGTTCCACAGTTTTTCCAGGAGGCTGTTCTGCTTATAAAAATCAAAGTAATTTGAGCATTAAATTGCATTTATTGTACCTGTGAAGTTATTTCACTGTCTTCCAAATGGCCCAGAGAAACACACCACATAAATGTTGCTTGCAGTAAAATACTTGCAGTACAAACAGATGTGCTAGTTATAATAAAATACTTTCAAATGTGTTTTCAGAATAATTTGGATCACATAGCAAGAGGAAAGTAGTTGGGACAGCCCACCCCTTCCCTCACATGAAGACCAAGTGAAATCCAGTTTTCTGACTTCACTCTGTTGTGGCAGCAAAAAGACTCATAAACTTATAATTTCTTATTTATCTTCAGTTGACACAAAACATCTCAATAAACATTTTATACCGCTTCTTCCCCTCCATCACTTTCTTCTCTTGCCACATCCAATGATCCTGAATGGCATGACCAACTTCTGACCAAAAAGGTCAAGAGGTAACGAAAGTAACAGTGAATTCCATCAGACATCCTCTCCAGCCACGCTGTGAATAAGTTGTGATGAAAGCCCCACAAAACACCAGGTCCTAATACAGCCAATTCTATTTGCTTAAAAAAAAACACCCCAAATGCACAAGCCAGACCCCCAGAAGTCCAGACACTGCAAATAACTGGACGAGTTATCAATAGAGATATCCTTCCACATATTGTGTGTCTATGAGGGTGTGCACGAATGCAACTTACAGTATTTCTTGGATCCTTTCTCAGTGCCTGTTTTGCAAAAGGATTGGTTACTTCTGGGTGGCCCACTCTTCATTTTTATTATGGATGGATCTCAATTTCGGAATAAAACTGTACTTCCTAGCTTTGTGATGAGAAAAGCTCCTGACATCTGATACCTTCTTGTTTAAGAGAATAACTAGAATACCCACAATACCTTTTGTTTCAACTATTGAGTGACAAAAGGCCACAGAAATTACTTTTAATTCTGAAATGCCACCACTTCCCTTATTAGTACTAGATGGAATATTTCACCAGCTTACTCATTTTTATTGAATCTGATTAATATGTTAGTACCATTTGTAAATGATGTACATTTGCACACTGCAAGAAAATTTTTGGCATGAAGAGTAATTACACATTCTGCATAGAAATGTTCTGAAAGCATGAAGCTTTAATTATTCTACACTAGCAATAGATACTCATGTAATTAATTTTGCTCTATACAATTCAGATAATCAGAGATAAACAGTGTAGAATTCTGCATGCCTAATAAAAAAAATTCTTATAAAAATGGCATGATAGATAATCAAATGATTGTCAGCAAGCATACATTGGTTAGATCCTTTTTCACCTATGCACTGCTTTACTGAACTTCAGAAAATGCCACTTTAGCATACAGTTGTCAAACTACTGCTCCTTTATTTCTGTCCCTAGAAATGCAGCCAACAATGAACGAGCATTTCTTGTGCTGAATTCCAGTGTCTAGAAGCTGATGTGGCTAAAGCACAACCAAATATTTTCTGTGCACAAATTCCCACAATGTTCAGTTACTTTTTTTTTTTCCCTTTAGTCTTGGGGTTTTTTTTTCACATTTCACATCCATACTAAGTTCAAATTTTCATTCTCTTCTGCCTTTTTAAATTATGGTGTGCAAAGGACTATTTTATGTTAAAATCTTTTATGGACTCACTAGAGTGGCCTGGACAACTTTTAATCCAAATGTTCTTCCCTTTAACTACAGCCTCGCATGAAAATATAGCTAGAAGCACTGAAATATGCATATCTATCTAAATATTCATCTTGGTTTTTAGTAGTGTGCAAACAATATCACATGCCAATAGTAACTTTCAGATAAATTTTCAGTTGATCCACCTTTTATCAAGAAAAATGAACTGGATGCATTGCTAATAACATAAGAGCCACACAAAATGTCACTGTAATTTTGCAACGTGATTTTTGACAGGTACCAAGAGATACTAGGGAATGCATCATTACTGACTGCCCTGATGATTTTAGGATAACTCCACATTAGTCTTAAAGGACTTCAGAGGGCTCAGCATTTGACTGCAATGTTCTATATGAAGCTGGTGGTAGTTATTAAGACAAAACACAAGAAAAGGAGAAAAATGCAGTGGAGCTACTAAGCCCAGAGTTCAAAGAGATCAAAGACAGCTACTCCTTCAGAATAAAGACATTATTTATTTAAGTATAACTTTGCTCTCTGCTGTGATAGTTCTGTGTCTGTGTGACATTAGAAATTTTGTCATGACCTAGACATAAATCATCAAAACAGGCAGAAATTGCCTCTGAGAAAGCAAAACCAGCCACTCTACCATTTTTTGCCTATCACTATAAAATTCTAGACACTGGGATCAGTGCTGTGATGACAATGCCATGACTCTTTTCAGAGTTAAAGTAATTGCATACTGCCTTTCAATTCTACCTGTTCCTAAAGCTCTATAACGCCGACTTAGGAAAAAAGAAATACTTTAGAAAGCTATTTGATGTTATTAAAGTCATGTTCTGCTAAGAGATTCTCTTCAAAGAAAATGTATAAACAGAGTGTCAAAGTACCATTCAACTGAGTAAATTGTTAAAAACACAAGTCTGGCTCTTTCCAAATTCAGCTTAACTCAATTTTTTTTTTTTCTTCTTTTTTTTTTTTTCTTCTCCCATTTCTTCCGCAAGGGACAAAAGACCAAACAAAATAACATTCACAGTCTTAACTGCCTGGAACTAAAACAAAGAACATTTGGAGAAACTTGTGTAAAAGAGAGGAGAGTGAAAATGTGTAGTGTTCAGAGGATTTCTTTGTTCAAAGTTTATCAAACCAAGTATGAGATAAATAACACAAGCACAGGCACAAGCTAGATAAAAGGCTATTTGGAAAGCACAAAATCAGATGGCTATGGAGGAGTTAATTTTTGGCATTGATTTGAACACTGAAACAGTACAAAAGATCCTCAAAGACACTGATAGTTTGGAGTACGAAATGCACCCCTCTTCCAAATGAACTGAACATCTCCCTAAAAATATAACTGATTGTGGCATGGTCTCTCACTCTTAGGCTTGGCATTAGAAGTTAGCCACAAACTATTCCTCATTATATCTATGCTTAATACAAATTATCAATAGCCCAAATTACAATGCATCAGAATGCCCACTCTGCTAGGGAATATTTTTTTCACCCAAATGAACTGAAAATCTTCCTGTTTAAAATAAATAAAATAAATAAAATAAATAATATAAATAAATTAATTAAATAAATAAATAAAGCTAGGCTCTAGCTGATGAGCAATTTTCATATCTGTCAGCTTTTCAGATTGCGGGCAGCGTTTTGTATTATAGCTTGAAATAAAATGACTTGGTGACCCCATTTATTTGGATAATTCTTGAGGTTGATGTGGTTCAAATTCATGGAACTAATTTGTCTGGATAACAGCTTTACAAAGGTTCAGAAAAGTCTAGACATTTTCACTGTGGGAAAAAAAGATGCACAATCACTTTTATACAAACTTTAAAAATAATATCCTGCAGTCATCCTTTCATATTGCAAATTGTACTTCGTAAGTCAACAGCAGATAAACTAAAGCAGTTGAAAGTTGCTGTGTTTGTATAACACTGGAAAGTATCACAGGAGATGGAAACAGCTTTTGCTGCAACTATTTTGCAAGAAATGACACAGCAAAGAAAAAGATTGGTTATCTTCAGTTAGGCTTCGTGGAATTTTTAAGATAAGTGAAAATATACCTAATAACAATATGATTAAAAAGTAAGCTACTTCTCAAATAACTGTTTAACTATGTCATTTGCTATAACACTTGACAGAGGCTCAGGCAGAAAAGCTGCAAGACTCAGGAGAAGTTTGAGCACATCTTGTAGCAGCCTAGCAGAGTCTGACAAGCTGTAGAAAGAAAAAGGAGGCAAGGGAAAAGACAAATACTGTGTTTTAGTTTTATATCAGTCTCACTACAGTTACAGTTTTAGCCTAGAATTAGGTTTTCAAACTTAATTCTAAAGTACTTTGGCCCTACTCCATTCTGGCCTGTCAAATCACCTTCCAAAGCTGGTTTTGTTCCAGAACAGGAGGGGAAGGAAGAGTCAGAATTTGTGTTTTTAAAACAAACAAACAAGCAACCCCCCCCAAAAAAAACAAACAAAAACCACCTTAAGTCTTTACCCCTGATCCAGAAATTCAAACAGTTCTGTTTAATCAAAAAGACTGGAATCCCTTCAAAATTAAGGGCTTGGTTCTAAAAGCACTTGAATTTACTACAGATTGTAGCCACATGGCAAAATAATTTCCGTAAGTATGCTTTGAGTCCTAGTTAGTGAAACAAAAAACTTGTCAGCTGTGCTAAGATAACACAAAGCTCAGAATCCAGGCCTGTCCAAGAGCTGAATCTAAAAATATTCAATACTGTGAGAAAAGTAGAGGTAAAGCAACCAAATACAAGTACGTGAGGTTGTGGTTTCATCTATCTTCATCTATCTTCCTACTGCTGTGCAATCAATTTTCCTGACTGTCAAAACAGTAAGAGGCTTCAGCTGTAGCCATTGCTGCTAATACCTTCAAACAAGAATGAAAATAGTAAAGTTTATCTTCCAAACACAGTTCAGGCCAGAAATTGAGTTTTTTCACCTCACAATTTCAGCTTGCCTGACTGCTGAATTACTTTTTCAATAATCAACTGTTTGCCCAAGTGGAATTCAGTAGGATTGTTTCCTGCCTAAATTCCTACATCTAGATTACTTTCTTTGGTGCCTCTGAGGTTATGCATACCCAATATTTCCCACTATGTACCAAATACAACCTTTTCAAAAATTGTCTTTATATTTCCCTCTTTCTGGCAAAGCTCCACCAGCTGAAGATCCATCCAGTCTTTCAGGGATTAGAAATTTCTCCAAGCACTGAATTTCATCAGAGCACATGTGCACACCAAGAACAGGTCAGCAAAAAGAGGTTTTATGTGACTGAGATTCAAGATGCCATACTTAGCTCAGTTTTCATAGACTACTGCCAAGGTAGAGATAGTTAATGAAATGGTGCTAGAATCCTATTTCTCTTTCTAGCTGTTACCATCAACACAGAGTGAATTCATCAGTCTCAGAACTTGAACAGCAGGACGTGCTTCGTTCAGAACTTGCTGCAGAACTGTCTCCAGAATGATTTTTGATTTTTGAAATGCAACCCGAAAGAATGACAGAGTCATACAAGTGAAACCCCATCCACAGCTCAGTAAGGGCTAGGATCTGACTGCGGGATGTATAGGCAGAGGTGAGCCACCCTTGGTATGTTTACTCTGGCATTTTTGTTCAGGTTGGATGCATTTAGAATCATAGAACACCAGGTTCGAAGGGACCTCAAGGATCATCTGATCCAATCTTTTCAGGCAGGAATACAGATTAATGAGATGGCCCAGCACCTTGTCAAGCTGAGTCTTCAACTGTCTGGTATTGGGGAATCTGTGAGTTCCCTAGGGAGATGATTCCAATGTCCATCTGTTCTCATAGTGAGAAACTTCCTTTTGATGTCTAATCGAGATCTCCCCAAAAGTAACTTGTACCCATTACCATTTCTCTTTTCCATTTGAATCCTTGCAAAAAGGGAGTCTCCATCTTTTTGTTACCCACCCATTAAGTACTGGAACTTGGTAATAAGGTATCCCCTCAGCCTTCTTTTCTCATAGAATCATAGAATCAGCTGGGTTGGAAGGGACCTCAGAGATCATCAAGTCCAACCCTTGATCAGCTACTGCTGCAGTTACCAGCCCATGGCACTGAGTGCCACATCCAGTCTCTTTTCAATATCTCCAGGGACGGAGAATCCACTACTTCCCTGGGCAGCCCATTCCAATGTCTGATCACCCTCTCTATAAAGAAATTCCTTCTAATATTTAACCTAACTTCCCCTGGCACAACTTAAGACCATGCCCTCTTGTCTTGTTGAAAGTTGCCTGGGAAAAGAGCCCAACCCCCCCTGGCTCCAGCCTCCTTTCAGGGAGTTGTAGAGAGCGATGAGGTCTCCCCTGAGCCTCCTCTTCTCCAGGCTGAACACCCCCAGCTCCCTCAGCCTCTCCTCACAGGACTTGTGCTGGAGTCCCTTCCCCAGCCTGGTTGCCCTCCTTTGGACCTGCTCCAGGACCTCAATCTCCTTCCTGAACTGAGGGGCCCAGAACTGGACACAGGACTCGAGCTGTGGCCTCACCAGGGCTGAGTACAGGGGCAGAATCCCTTCCCTGGACCTGCTGGCCACGCTGTTCCTGATCCAGGCCAGGATGCCATTGGCCTTCTTGGCCACCTGGGCACACTGCTGGCTCCTGTTCAGCTTCCTGTCAATCCAGACTCCCAGGTCCCTCTCTGCCTGGCTGCTCTCAGCCACTCTGTGCCCAGCCTGGAGCTCCCCATGGGGTTGTTGTGGCCAAGGTGCAGGACCCGGCACTTGGCCGTGTTGAACCTCATCCCATTGGAATCAGCCCAACTCTCCAGTCTGTCCAGGTCCCTCTGCAGAGCCCTCCTGCCTTCCAGCTGATCCACACTGCCCCCCAGCTTAGTGTCATCTGTGAATTTGCTGATGATGGACTCAATCCCCTTCTCCAATCTGAATAAGCCCAGTTCTCTCAGCCTTTCCTTGTACAGCAGGCTTTCCAGTCCTCTCACCATCCTTGAGGCCAAATCTCTGGACCCTCTCCAGCCCATCCACATCTTTTTTGTATAGAGGGGACCAAAACTGAACACAGTATACCAGGTGTGGACTGAAAAGTGCAGAGTATAGTGGGATGATGACTTCTTCATGCTTAATGGTGGTCTCCTTGTTAATGCAACCCAGAGTCTTGCTGAGCTAAGATTCACTACAGAAATACAAGAAAAACCTTCCTCTATATCAGCCAGGTGATCTTTCATTTGTAAAATTCTCCAGCATTATACAGCTAATTTCTCATAGTCTATAACACAATGCAGTGCTGCCATATTATCTTAACTAGTCAGGGAGATCACAGAAATTACTGAAGGTTCAGGCATACTTTTTTGATGCAGGTCTTCAATGATACACACAAAAACTGAAAAGAAACTCTCTCAATGGTCAAATCAGTACCAAAGGCCAGCAAAACAAACCCCCCAGGAAGGAAACATAATTTTTGTGACACTCATTCTTCACTGCTTAGGATAGTCAGCTGCTCCTCACCATGGCATCACGTGGCATCATATTCTGAAAGATCAATTTGAACTCATGGTATATACTACTTCACATTTTGCAACCTTGGGTGGTGGATAGCATTTTAACATTAGAGTTTCACTCTTCTTGTTTCTTTCTCTGTTTCCTAAAGGCTGATCTAATATAAAGCTTTGCCTCTTTGGGCAAGAAAAACATGGGGCTTTTATCTAATGGCTTTTACCTCAGTGCTAAATAAGTTATCTTTCAGTTCTGGACAGTTAATTTACACAATTTACCAGCAATATTGAACTAAGCCAAATATATCTCAACAGAATTGTATCAGTCACAAAACAATGCTAATGTCAAGGTCTGCAGTATTGGATGGGGCAATCCAACCTTTCCTCTCCTGGACAGAGTAGAAATCTGTGGTAAAATATTCAGCCCTATGCAAGCTCCCTGGATGACCCTGTTCTTCATCCAGGCAGACCATTTCTGAAGGCTAATTCACAGATTTATTTCCCATGCTGAATTTTGTAGATGTTTTTTTGTTGTTCCTGAAATCCTTCCTGCTAATTTTCCTAAGAGAAATGTAAACATTCACCACTTTCAGGCCAGCAACCATGCTAGTTATTTACGAAACTGATACTTCACAGAAGCAGGGATGTGAATAAATCTGTGAATTGCTATATAACACTATTTCAGGTCTTCCTCCAATCTTCAGGTGAATTTTTCAAGGGATTTGTTTACCATCAAAGAAGATTCTATGCACAGCAGCCACAAGCTTGTATCCCTAGAAAGCAGATGCTCAACCAACTGATTTTCCTTTTGAAACTGATGATCTGTTTTAAAGGGTTTACAGTCTCATCCAGTGAGGTGGAGAAATTCAGTGTCATGTATCTCAGATGCCATGCTCTGTGTTTCCAGTCCTGTTTCCCTGAATATAGGAGAAGACAAAGTACAAAAAGTGAGCTTCTTTGCTTACACTTCCAGGCTTCTTTCCAGACACCACTTCCAACCCCATGCTGTCCCTCCAGGGAACAGTATGAGCGCCATTCACATCATTCTGTATTTCTTCTGCCTTTCTGCCATCTGTAAACAGCCATGTGTGTGGCCATGTGATAGACTGGAACAAGGAACTGATCCTGAATCAGAAGTATCCTAAGGAAAAAAAGAGCTAGTTTCCCAATCCAGCTCATTGCACAGTACCACAAACAGATGTGCACATGGTTACTGAAGCAGGAACAGGAGATTGCATCCTGAAGCACAACTCAAGAGCTGCTTATGCTGACACAGCTTCAGAAAGAAAGGCAGAACCATCCCTATGAGCCCATCCAGCTGAGGAAAGCTGCTTGCTGCACACAGTGTAGTGGATACATTTTAATTAGTTACAATGAAATGCTGCAAACATTCACATAATCCGAAAGCTGACTTGATTTATTGTGTGTGGATAAAAATGCAACATCAACAGTATTTTACTGCAAATTCTGCTCTTTTTGCATCCGGTTCATTGAACTAAGTGCAACCCATCTGTTACCAGACAGGACAGAAAAACAGTCAAATAGGAAAGAAAAAAAAAAAAAAGCCAAACACAAAAGAAATTAAAAACCCCAACCCTCTTACTTAATACATATCCAAAATTATTTGTTTAGACAACTAATGAAGTGGACTATATGGGCAAATAAACACCATAGAAGGCCTTATGAGTACTACAAAATTGCAGGACAGTTTATAAAAGTTGTTATCTAGGAAAAACAGAAATACAAAAGAGGATTATTAAGTCTGATGTTGAAACTAGTTGCCTCAGAATAAGGCACATGCATGTAATAAATTAAGATGGTCTAATAAAGTATTTCTAATAGCTGGACATTGCATGGGAGACTGCAAACAATTCTGGACTGGATACCCAGAAGCACTGTCCCACTAAGGAATAAATGTTGAAACAATTAGAACAGATTTCCTTCACTTAGAGAAAGTATGTTAGAGGGCTATTTTTTCCCCTCCCAGTTTTTTCTCTCTCTACCATGCAAAAATCAGACGGTGAATACCTTGCTCTTTTAAGATAGTAATGTACCAGAACAGCTCAGAGCAGATGTTAACTTGCTACTAGATGATGGTTTTGTTGTAGACTCTAGCACCACTATGAAAGTTATTTTTTCACTGGATAAATGAGGTTTCTCCAAATCACATATGAACATCTATTTTTTAACTCCTGAAAACTTCTCATTTGTTTATAAATCTAAAGAAGTATCAGTAATAGCTGGTTGATGCAATTCCCACTGAGAGATGATATCATTTCAGAGGTTGGACATTCAGAATAGAGAAGGGGCAACTAAACTAGAGGTGCAGAAACTAATAAAAGCAAGCCTTATAGGCAAGTTGCATATGAATATCATATTGCAACTGGCAGCACTACAATAAAAATAAGTTCTAAAATCCAAATGCATGTTTTTGTGGAGTAAGTGTGTGTTTAGGGAGGGCAGTGGAAATCACAAATTAGTCTTCATGGGTGCTCTTGGCCTAAACATCTGTGAACTCAAGCTCTGATGTGACTGTCATACACTTCAGAAAAATAAAATTATCATTATTGTTATTGTTGGTGTTTAACAGACAACCAGTATCTTGTTCTAACACTGTACCACTTTTAGTTGTAAAAGATAATAAAATAAACTTGTCAAAGAAAGAAGCAGAGAACACATTGATGTTGAAGTCACAACACTTCCCATATGGAAAAAATATTTATGAATAACTCATTCCTGCGGAAGTATGCATTTAAAAAAATTTAGTGTCCACTGTGGGACTGTTCTACCTTACTTGGTTAATTATCAAGGAAATTTCTTTTAGCAAGTCAGCAAGAGTAAAACCAAACACCACAAAATATGGTGTTCTTCTTAATGTTCTGAGAATATGTAAGCAAGACAGCACTGAATGTTTTACTTACATCTCACGTTTAGTTTTGATGCAAGCCAGAGAACAATACAGATCTGATATGGTTCATAATTCAAGTTTTATGCAGCACAGGAATTCATGCAAAATATGACTGAAAACCTGAAGTTCTCAGGTGATCCAAGTACTATCACATGCCTTGAACAAGGTATTGATATTCACTTGCTCCAGTTCCAGCTCTCAGGAACAAACACCATGTGAATCTCCATTGCTTCCAAATCTCACCTTCAGACACTGCTGCTACAGAAAACAAACTACCACAGAGAAACTCTGAATATTCTTTTTTTGCCATGTAAGTGGTAAATAAATAAGATGAATGTGCTGAGATCCCACATGTTTTTTTAGACCACAAGATAAGTCTGACTAGATTTGGTTCCAAGCATTTGGGTACTGGAAAACAATAAAAATATTGATTTTTTTTTTTTCTTCGAGGTATTTAGATCTTTTACATAAATGGAAAACGACAAGAATCCCTGTGGCTCTGGACAAGAAGGCAGAGAATACAAATACTGGGAGAAGGCAGTATGGACCTTGGGAAAAATACTTCAGATCCTCAAGTCCGAAGATGTTTTTAGCTCCAGAATGATCAGGATATGAGGCTGTAGTCATTGTTTATCTACATCAGCAGAAATCTCTGCAGGACGTCAAGTTATGCCACACGAAATGATGTAAATATGAAGCATAGCAGCCTCTGCTGCACTCAAAAATAAGCCGGGAAATGGGAAGACAGCACTGTGAGAATACAAGAAAGAGCAAGTCATTTGGCTTCCTTAGGAGTCAAAGTACTTTATGAAGTAACCTGAAAGGATATTTTAATCTTTATGCATATGTGGATGAATTCAGAATGGGGCACAGACTTAAGCTAACACGTCACCTTAAAACAGTGAAAACCCAAAGCAGGGTTATTAGATACAATAGTGAAGTCTCCTCATAGATGATATTTTAAGTAGTAATATTTTAAACATCTCCAGACTTTTCCATCTGATAGTGAATAGTATAATAGCAAATTTCTCAGTATTTCTAATCAAGCCCTGTGTACTTCTTCATAAGTCATATAAATTAATTTTATACTGGATCTTTTTATTCATCTAGTTCTAGGTAAGAGCCGTTCCTCTCTTATTAATTTGTTAACATAGCAGTTTACTTAGTGCATACTCATGCTCTACTGAATAATACTTTTTTGAACAAAGTATTCATAGATGTAAGAGGTACTTTCTACAAACAGGACACCTGAGGGATGCCCCCAGTTGAGGACTTCCCTCTTCACACAGAAGGAAACATCATTACATCTGCAGAAGGGTTCCCCTTTATCACTAACCTCAAGGCCCCTTCCTGAGTCTGTGTAAAGAAAGAGGGTAGGCACAGTTTAGCAAGCAATTCATACATGTAACTCATACAAAGTTTTTTTTAACATATTGTTGTGGAAAACCATCACCAAAGCATATACACAACCATGGACCTGTTACTGCAAAATGGGTAAGAATTTTTGCTGACTTTCCATTTCCACACAACCAAACTGATGTTTCATACACTTCTGCAGTACTGCCCCTAAATTCTCCCTCTCTTTGATTCCTTACAGTTGAGCAAAGTAATTAAATTCTGCTAGTGACTGCACTCAAATGCTTAGTTTAAACTTCAAACATTAAACCAAGTAAGACTGTCATTACAAGGATCAAAAATACTGCCTATTCATCTAAACTATTGCTTCTAAGAGGCACACTGAGGTAGTTACTTTGAAAAGAATCACACACTCCTGGTAATTCTACATATCCACAAGCTTTTTAATCTAAGTCACAGTGCTGGAAGTATTTCGTGGCAAGTCACATCACATTGCTTTCTCTCAACTGCATGATTGTCCAAAAACATTCAAGAGCAGAATAAAATTCATAGTGCACCAAATCACTCAAAACAGTGCAGAGGAATAAATTCAGGTCCTCATGGGAGTAATCAGATAATTTCATGATATCCAAATGTTACATTTTCCTTAACTAATATGGATATGTTTTTCAATCTAAGGAAACTGAGGACAATAAATAATCACTTCCAAATTCCATTTCAGTTATTATTTCTTCCATAGCCACAATGCACATGCTACTGCACAAATAAGCACACTTGCTTTTGCCATCTTGTCAGGGTGCCATCAAATTCCAGACTGCTGTCCTGGCTACATTTTGGGAGGGTAGGTCTTCCTTCAGGATTCTATTAACTTTACAGTATGTTAATGGAAGCATACTTACTTTGTGAGGGTCTCTGTCATTATGTTTAACCATACTAATATCCTACTCTAGATCAATACTTAGTTCTTTGTAATACCTGTTGGGGGTGTGTGTGCACATACACAACCACCACTCTTTTCTGGGAGTTTATGCAGTCTCAGACAGAATCTTAATGGCCACAGTAAATAAAGCACAGATATTGTCTATGTATGCTATTTTAATAGCACCTCTCCTCTACACTCAATAAACACAGATCCAACACCAGCCTATCAACTTTTTAAGCTGTCACAATCTTGCACACCCTCATTTCTGTGGGGGTTCATGGTCAAGTGAGACTGATGAAACTAACAGATATTAATATGTAAAGCTGTTGTAGCTCATATCTTGACATTAAGAGATCTGCAAGAATTACCTTACAAGCAGAATGTTTAATCAAGGTAATGGTGAATTTCTTCTGCAGCTGTATAGAACAAGATGTCCCGAGATAACTGCTAATTCTATGGTCAAGTATATGCAATCAGTATCCTACATACATTCAGAAATCTCTCATTCCACAACAAATGTAGTCCTACGCAGGGACCTGAGAAGACACAACATTTGGTGCATTTCAGAATGATCTTCCTGTTGGAGTATGTTAACTCACATAAAATACAACTTTGAGATCAGGCAAGATAACATTCCAGATCTTGGATGACTGTCAGCAATGACTAAACTTCGGAATCCCAGAAGCCGCTTTTACTAGTAACCTAAATAACTCTCACTGGAGTTGTAGGGGCAGATCACTTACACAAATGCTTTTCCCAGCAGAGGACAACACGTTCATCATTTCCTGCAAAATCAATTGTTTGGTTCCAAAAAAACCCTGTAACTTGAATTATCAGTATTAAACTCTTAACATACTAAACCAGTGGAAAGAGGATAATTCTTACCCCAAACAGGCAACGCAAACAAGATGAAGGATCAGAATTGTTTGGTGACACTGAAGGATCAAAGGCAATGTGTGAAAAACAGAAAAGACATCATGAAGCCAGGCACTCATAGATACATGAAAAGTTTTAGATTCAGAAACATGATCCCAAGTATTTTTATATGCTTTTAAATAGTTTTAGGGGAATTTAAATTAATTTTTAATGTCTTACTACCTAAAAAAGCTAAGGTGAATACATTAAGTTCTCCTTTAAAATCACCAATATGCATATAAATGGCATTGCTAACTATTTTATGCATCTTTGGCTATATGCCATTATTGCTTGTTCCAGGACCAAATAGGATCCATACATGAAAGACAGGACTGATAGCATACAATTGATGCTATATTTTAACAACCTAACTAATATTGCCTGTGTAAAAAATGTTCCCCTGAATGATTCCACCCTGAAGTACATGATACTAAGAGCTGGGGAGAATTCTAATTAAAAACAGGATAGCAAGCAAACCAGGAAGACAGGACATGTTCTGTTGTGGGTTTTTTCTTTGCCATGTGATACCTGTATCATGATATACAGAAGTGAAATTACCTAGAGGGCCAATACAGGCAAAGATGAGCAAAAGCTGTATCGTAAAGCTGAGAAAACTGCACAGAGAGATCTTACAATCTCTATGACAACTTAGGGAATGAGATTCAGCTTAAGCTCTTTTTTGATCACTTGCAGGCTTTCTCTTTTGTTCATCTGTCTTAAACAGATATAAGTCCAAACAAATAAGTCCATTGCAAAATTAAGAAAAACCTCAAAGGCACAAAAGAAGGAACTAAATCTTCAGAGCACATTCCAATACATTTCATTTTGCAATGAAAAAATTTTTTTCAGTTACTCTGCAGTGCATGCAAGATGAAAGGTAGAAGCAATGTGCATTTTCACACAAGCTAAATATCACATTGACTTAAGCTCCTGTGTCTTTTTTTCCCACAGTTTTAGTCACTATAACAGCCCTCTGCAACCACTGATTTACAAACAGAAGTCTCCTCCTCCAAAATACATTGTTGCCAAACACATTTAGAAAATGAAAATAAGTTTTTAAAAAGCTTTATATTATTATTCTTTCGTCTTGTCTTTCTGTACTCACTGCCACTTATGCTAATATATTGAAACACCAAATATTCCCCAGAAGAAGCTAATAAATGGCATCAATAACATATTGACTCCAAATTGATTGTCATTCTCAAGTACCTCACTAGCTAGAACCTCAAGTTTAAAAAGAAGTTAGATTTATATGCTGTCCTGGTTTAGGCCAGGATAAAGGTGATTTTCTGGTTTGTACCGCGATAATATGCAGACAGGTTGAAAATAAGCTAAATACATTTATTTATTAACAAAGTTGAAACTGCTTTTGATTTAATCCATAAGTGTGTACAAGGCAGCTACATATTCATGCCTCTTATCAAGTATATTTTTATGTCAAGAATCTTGGTGAGACCATTTATGCATGCACATGTGCTGAGATTTGGGATCAAAACTTAGTTGCATGAAAACTCCACAAAGTGCCAATCTTGATTCAATCTGAAGAATCAAAAGTTCTATTTTAGTAACATCAGTTAAACAGAAGTTTATGGATATATGTTTATGATAAAGATGGATACTCTCTATCACACGTGGCAAATGACAAAAATGTGTGTCATTCATACATTTCGAAAGGTATCACTACAGTTATTGATGTCTCTGTGGAGTTGTTTGATACTGTGGAGTATCAGAGCCCTATGGTGTTTAGAAGAACCCTGTGGACAGGGGTAGCTTCAGAGTCAACAGCAGCAAGGGACATCTGCTTACAGGAGTCGGGCAGGCACCATGGTTTTTTCTGTCTGACTACATAGTACATTACAGATGTCAATGACAAAAAGTTAGTAATTTTAAAGGCCTTATGCCTATTTTTGCTGTGAATGTTTTAATGTTTTTAGGTAACACAAACCAGAACTCCATTTTCTGCACTGTGTAATCCAAATTCTAACCCAAGATCCACTGTGTACCGAATCTGCACAGTCTCTACATGAATTTTGCAGAGAATTTATTTTGTCTTTCCAGCATAAACAAACTACCATCAGTTTGTTTCAATATATACAAGCTCTATATGCCATGACCCCTTGTCTTACATTCCTCACCTCTGAAACATATTGATGCCTCCAGACGTATTTGTGTTTGTTTTAATTAGGAAGAATACAAAGATAAATGTGTTTGAAAGCTTTTGAAATAAAAACACGGTAAGTATTAATATTAATATATATATTAATATATATATTAATATATTAATACTTGAAGCAGAGAGTGGGCTTGCACAGGTAAGTTACTTTTTGCTGGAATGATGTGCTAAGCACCAGCAAAGCCATCAGCAGAAACTACACTCACTGTCAGAACCGAGTGGATGGATAACTCTCCCCTCCCCCAGAACTATTCAGTTCAGCCTTCTAAATGGAGTTCACCCAGATGCAAGCCATGGATCAGATCCAAGGGGTATCATAATTTACAAGCGATAACCACTATTTTAAAATCAAGAATTTTGCTGGGCTGCTCTAGATATGTTAAATTTCAAGTATTCCTTTATTGAAGTAGCTCTCTCCGGCTGCTAGTAGCGTTACACGTCGGGTGACATCTACTTCAAACACATTTCTATATTTAAACACGCAAAGTTGGCAGAAGGGAAGAATCTTACATTCCTTAAACTTGCTTTACAACATTGAGGGACTCGCCCCCACGTCGTGCTCTGAGAAGTGACTGTCCCCAGCTTCCCAAAAGGCTCTGAAGATGGGAGGGGGCTTTGTGCTGTGACCCGGGAAAAACCCGCAGGGGCAGCAGCACCTCCTGCTCCACGCAAGGCTTCAGCGACCTCCTTGGAAACCCAGCGAAAGCACTTTCACCCTTCCACGCGTCCCAACTTTTCACAGCAGCAGCAGATGCTACCCCAGGACTAGCAGCAAATAAGGCCCCACACCCACAAGTGCCCGGCACCCACTCGTGCCCGCGGCCGCCGAGCAGGGAAAAGGCAGCGGGGAAAAAAGGCAGAGCCGATTCCCCCACGGCGGACTGAAAAAGGCAGCAGAACAGCCCTCCTCCTCCTCCTCTTCCTCCTCCTCCCTCCCCGCACAAGTCGTCTGTATCTCCTCAGAGCCCCCCTCGGGCCGGGAGTCAGAGCCCCTCCAGCACACCGGGTGCTCCCACCTGGGGAGGGAGGACGTGGGATCCCTCGTCCCCGCATCCGAACCAGGCGGGAGGCCCCGCTAGCGGCTCTTCCCTCAAGCCCCTCGCCCACCCGGCCCCGAAGAAGGGAAAGGCGGGAGAAGGGCCTCACTTACGGGGTTGTGACACGGCTCCCCGGGGCGGGCCGGGCTGCACAGAGGTGCGGAGGCAGCTGCGGGTCTCTCCCGGAGGCGAAAGCCGAGGCGCTGCTGCCCCCAGCAACCCCCATGCCCGGCCTGCCCACACGTGCGGGGCCGGAAAACTTCACCCCGCCCCGCCGAGCCCCTTCCCGCCCTTCTCTCCTCCCCTCAGGAGCCAGGACACCCCCCCTCAGCTGAGCCGCACAAAGGCACAGCGGGGAGGAGAGGGTCTGCTTGAGGGTTCCCCCCGTGTTTCCCGCCGTGTGCTCGGGGAAGGGGAGCTGCGGCCGTGCCCCCCTCAGGGGCGTCACAGACTCCCCCCGCGGTTCCGGAATCCCCTGCACCTCCTGACGGCCGAAGAGCTACCGTGGAAGTCCCCACCCGCGACTCTCTCCCATTTCTCATGCAGGGGAGTTGGAAGGAGGTGATTTTTAAGGTCCCTTCCAACCCAAACCATGCTTGGGTTCTGCGATTGTCCACAGTCACGGGGTTTTCTAACCTAGGTTTGCCCCCGAGTGCTTTGAAAATCCGCGTGTGAACAGCACCTGCGGGAGGGGGCTTGATGATCCGCTCTCAGAAATAATTTTCCACGCAGTTTTAGAGGGGTGAGCGTGTGGGTGGATGCCTTCCCCGGCCTTGGGATCTGCCTGCTGGATGTATTTTCCAGGGCAGCTTTCAGGAGCGTGTGGTGGGGTGGCTCATCACGTGCAGCTCCATGTGGGATTTCATGGCAAAGCTCCAGGGAACAGTGGGAATGAAGGGGAAAGAGCCGCTGCTGCTGCTGCTGTACTTGTAGAGAGCACTTCAGAAGCTGGTTTGGGGATACATCATAAGCGAGACTGTCAGAGATCAGCAAAAAAGAACCACGGGCTAGGATACAGCACCAGCCTGTCACATGTATGATGCTGCTTCTTTCCATGCTGGTGTCGGCAATCAGCTTAATAAATTACCTCTTCCTACGAGCCTTGTCATATTTGTTTGAGATGCCTGAGACCTGGAGCTCTATCTGCTCACAAGTTGGAGAGTTTTTGTGTCTCCCTCTCCTTCAGTTTAAGTAATTCAAAACATTCGCCTGAGCCAGATATCTTAAAAAAACCTCATTTTAGGGTTAAGAATAGTCTTATGCTAAGAATAGCTAATGCTAAGAATAACTAAGATTAAGAATAACTAGAATAAATTTTACAATCATCATCACTTTCTCCCTGAATATATTCTACTTACATAAGTCCTTTCAACACTGTAATCTGTATATATCAAATCATTGGGAATACTTTTAAAAATGTTTGCTGAGGATCTGCTCATCTCTTTTCTGGGATAACTTGTCACCATACATGGGTCTCATGTGTACATATAAATATATATATGCATCCCTACTGTAGGTTTTAAGAAAACAGAGGTTGTTCCAGGAACACCAGAACTAATGACACAATTGACTTGTAAAAAAATGTCCTCATTGTCTTTGAGTTTTCATGTAACTTCTTTAAACCTAAGTCTTCTGCTTAGATCACAACTTTCCAGCATTTTTAAAATCATGATTCACAAACTTCATGCTATCAGTGGATCACATACAAGCAAAAGTTCACTTCTGGGGTAAAGTCTTATGTACATTTCTACTAACAGATCCTCAAATTTGCTTCACAATATTTGAAAAAGACCAGAGATCACGTCATTACCAACTATTCTCAGTTCAAGATAGCTTAGCTTATGTTTCACAAAAAATAAAGCTAACATGTTTCCATAAAGATCTTATATCAGCCTTACAGTGTTTCAAATCAACCCACATAATTTCCTAGAGAAACAAATGCCATGTTCTGTCAAGGATGCAGGCAAACCCTATGAAGGTCTGGGTCAGTTTCAGAACCCATAGATCTCTACCTCTTTTTTTGTGGAAGACTTATAGAATGAATATATTCCCTTCTATTTTATTTTTTAAATTTAAGTGCCTCTGCTATCCCTTAAATATTGTTCTTCCCACAGAATAAGCCAATGTTCCTTACAGTTAAAAAATTAATACTAAATAATGTAGGTTTCAGCTATTAGACTAAAGGACTTCTGTGAAAATTCCACCTGAAGGTGTTGTGTGTATTTACATGTCTTCCCCTGCAAGAAAGACATTTCCTTCCTGCCTGCAAAACGTGAATTTAAGTATTTACATCTAGTATTAATGGGGTTTTGAAATGCCACCACTTAAAACAGGAGAAATAGCCAGATACCATCTCGGCCCTAATTATACCATTTGCTCTGTTAACAGCTGAAATGTCTTTCCCCGCTCTCTCAGTCACTGAGGCTTTGAAATGTTGACAGATCCAACACTGCTTTTATAAAGAGCAGCAGTGTCACAAAGCTCAGGAAGCATTTCTGGGAAGTTTGGTACTCCTGGATGGCCACATCTTTCCTTTTCTTCCGTGAGAATTCCTTTCCTGCTGACAGTGCAGCCAAGGTGAAGTGCCTGCTTTCGGAACATTTTGGGAGGCTCAAACTCAGATTGTCAACTTTCAGTTTATCTCTAGCCACTTGTAAGTGCATCAGTTTTGATTCAAATGTTTAGTATGTCCTACTGTGTCATACAGGGGATACATGTAACCTACAGTCAGTTGAGCACCTGCAGCTTTCTTTAAACCAGCTAAATCAGGAGCTAACAGAGTCATGAAGTCCAGTGCTGACTACAAACCTGACCGAGAATTTTTTGTTTATTTACCAAAGCTTCCTGGGCTGTTTGGAGTCAGCAACAAGCTCCATATCTCCAAGGCAACAGGTAAACAGACAAGAAATAGTCCAGGTGAATGAGATCCCTGCTGCCATCACTACACTGTTAGAGACTGCCTGGGCTGCTGTGTGGAAATACTCAAAAATATTTATGTTGTCTTTGCGGAGACCAGGACATTATATAGCTCCTTTAAAAAGTAAATTCCTTGCTTCACTGAAGGCAAATCATGCCTGATGAATTTGGTGGCCTTCTATGACAGAGTGACAGCTCTGGTAGATACAGGAAGAGCAACTGATGTCATCTGCGTGGGCTTGTCCAAGGCATTTGACACTGTCCCACATTGCATCCTTGTCTCTAAAATGGAGAAATATGGTCTTAATGGATCTTTGGTTGACAAGGAGCTGGCTAGAAGGCTGCAATCAAGGAACTGTGATCAAAGGCTCCATGTCCAGGTGGAGACCAGTGACAAATGGAGCTCCTCAGGGGTCTCAGTGCAAACTGCATGAGGTTCAACAAGTCAAAGTGCAAGATCCTGCATCTAGGTTGGGGCAATCCCAGCCCCAGTGACAAGCTGGGTACTGAGTGGGCTGAAAGTAGGCCTGAAGAGGACTTGGGGGTGTTGATTGGGGAGAAGCCCAACATGAGCCAGTGGTGTGCTCACACAGCTCAGGTGGCCAACCACACCCTAGGGTGCATCAAGAGGAGCATGGCCAACAGAACAAGAGAGGTGATTCACCCCCTCTGCTCTGCTCTTGTGAGACCCCACCCCAAATACTGCACCCTCACCATAAGAAGGACACAGATCTGTTGGAATGAGTCCAGAGGTGGGCAAAAAAGATGCCCCAGGGACTGAAGCAACTCTGCTACAAGGATAGGCTGAAGGCACTGGGATTGTTCAGTCTGGAGAAGAGAAGATTCTAGGGAGATCTTACAGCTGCCTTCCAATACCTGAAGGGAGCCCACAGGAAGGCTGGAAAGGGACTTTTCGCAGGAATGTCAAGCAATAAGGTAAATGTACAAGGGTAAATGGTTTTAAAGTGAAGTACAGGTTGAGACTGCATCTTGGGAAGAAGTTCTCCAGTATGAGGGTGGTGAGACTCTGGAACAGATTGCCCAGAGAAACTGTGGATGCCCCCTCCCTGGATTGAGACTGCATCTTGGGAAGAAGTTCTCCAGTATGAGGGTGGTGAGACTCTAGAACAGACTGCCCAGAGAAGCTGTGGATGCCCCCTCCCTGGATGTGTTCAAGGCCAGGTTGGATGAGGCTTTGAGCAACCTTGTCAAGGTGAGAGGTGTTCCTGCCCATGGCAGGGAAGTTGGACTAGATGATCTCTAAGGTCCCTTCCAACATAAGCCATTCTATGATTCTCTTTTTCTCTGAATTTCAAACTGCTCCACTGATTTTTGTGAGGTTTTGAGATTTGTACCATGTTAACAGACATCAGTACTAGCAATTCTACAGTCACATAATAAATCATAAAATGCTTTCTTAAGCATTTTGAGTATAGGTTTGGTAGAAAATCTCCTCTTGCATTGTGAAGAAAACCATGGAAAAGATATACCTTGATCTTAGTGGGGCTCTGAAAACAAGGCTTTGAAGATAAATAGCATAGAATTGCAAGACCTGATGACTTTTAAACAACTATCCCAATTTTTGAAGTGTGAAAAGTCTTTAAATCCAGTATGTGATACTGATTGTCAATAATATATATAGGAGAATATAGCCTATTAGCCCAGAAGTATAGGCTAATTAATCATTAGGTCATTAATATATTCTGCTAAAAGGATTAAAAAAAAAAAAAAAAGCAGAGAGGCAGGGTGGCAAAGAGGAAAAAGAGAGGAAAAAAAAATTCCTGTAATCCACACAATATTCCAAACAAATGTATCACACCTTATAAAATAAAATTTATCTCATGGGTACTTAGTTAAGGTGGTAGATGCATTAATTCCATTATAACGTTTTCATGAAAATTGTATCAGAAGAAAGGTTCTTAGTGGTGCCTTTAATGTCCTTGTGAGCTCTGCTGGCTGGTTATATTCTCCACCTAGTTCATGGCAATGTTATTCATAGTCAGTGATTCTGTGAGGAATGCAGATACCATAAAAACGAAGGTGTTCTTCCTTGCAAATAGGTTAATACCCATCAGGTCATGACAGAGTTACTTGCAGAACAGAAGCTTCACGTTTTGTCTGCCTGGAATAGATTTAGCTACTAGATAAATAAGGGCTTTTAGTATGTGGGACAGATTGTTCTTTAAACTTTTCAAATACAAACACAGAGGGGAAAAAGTTTGCAAAGGAAAAAAAGAAAAGCTAAGATGTATTTTTAATCTGTGTTAATAAATAAAAACCTATTGCATTTCACTAGACTGAACAACACAAAAAAAAAAATCAAATCACAGAAAAGTGGTGAACCGCATCTCTGTAAATAATTAGTTTTAAAAGTTATAAAGATTTAAGTGTATTTACATGAACACTGGATGACAATTTTTATTCTTTCCAGCAGTTTGGGGGTTTATTTTCTTTAGAGAGCTTAGCTATGCAGGGTCAGAAATGAATTATTGCTTTTCCATAGCAGTAGGAAAAACGTTCTGGCAGGACTTGATCTTCAGTTGTATGAAGCAGGCCTGCCATTTGAGACTTCAAGGGAGTGTACCAAGGGGAGTGTAAGGGGGAGTGGCAGGAGAGCTGCAATCATCATCTGTTTTCTGGTGAACAACACTGAGGTAACCAACAAGTACTTCTAGCAACCTATGACAAGTCTCTGCTGTTGAGCAACTGAAGCCATGTCAATGAAACTTCTAAAATAGAGGGCACACATGCCAAGAAACTTGCCCAGCCTCATCAGCAAAGAAAACATACTTCTTTTTACAGTTATCAGAAGGTTGCTTATATATTAACCACTGTTTTTAGTCTCCAGTACACAGATGCTGTCCACAAGCTCAACATATTCTCTTCTGGGGGTCAGAATTTGCCTAAGTACTTAAAGTTTGATGAGCCATAGTGAATCGTGAGTTGCCTCAGTAAGATACATGAAGCTGAAACTGAACTTGACAATGTGAGTTTTGTCACATTTAAAGAATGAAATCTGCCTTATGGGACTGTGAGTGCTGGCTTCTTTTAATCTCTTCAACTTTTCCACATGAGCTGTACATCAGTGACACCTTATTTGTCTGAAAGAAAGGAGTGGAGAATGTAATCTCTTAAACTAGGTGGTGGTGTGATTTTGTTTTTTGAGTATTTCTAGAACAATAAATAGGTGCTAGTTTTGCAGATGAACTTCTTGAGTTCAGAAAATATATCCATTTTTATATGCAGTATATGCATCACTCAATGGAGTTTTGCACACAAGAAGAATGTGCCAATGCATCCCCATGTGCCAATGGTGATGTCTGGTAAGGGGAGTGCAAAATAGCCCCAACAACATCTCCCAGAAGAAGTGAAATGAAAAGGCTTAGATTGAAGTCCTTTCTCAGTACAGCCCTGCAAGTGATGCTGTGGGGTACCATTATTTTTATCAGTTCTTCAAGCTCAGAATAGCTTCTGAACCATAAACTTCTCTTTCCCAGCCTGAACAGAGCCCATGTACTGTATGTCCCCAGAAACTTAGCTATCACTTAGCTATCCTGAAGAGTCCAAACTTTCAGTTTAGAGGGTAAAAAAGTATGTTGTCTGAAATTTATAAAGATCTGATAACTAGATCAGATGCTATCTTACTGGGTTCCCAGGACTCCTGAAAAAAAGTCCACACTTGAGAATGAGCCTCAATGTAAAAATACTCAGGTAATCTTTTAACAAGTCTTTCAGTCTTGTTTCTAAGTATTCATGTAGAATTTTGTGTCAGTGCTATTAGATTTTTCCTGACATGTAAACATGGATCTCTAAAAGTTTGCTCAGGCCTCTCTGCACTACATGCCAAGTGTGCAGTGTTAACACAATGTCAGTGAGACACATGAGCTGCTCCACATGTTTCAGTCAGTAAGTTTCAGTTAATTAGTTTCAGTCCCCAAACCAATTCTACGTCAATGGCATTGGTCTTAACTAAGTCTGTTTCTCTGACTTTCACCAGACATACTAGTTTTAGTTCTGCACAGTTTTATACTGTAGTCAAGAGCTCCCACATACCAGAATCTCCAGCTTTCCCAAATCAGCTCCTGTGATTCAGCATGTCTCTGTCACTCAGGAACTGATGAAAATTTTTACAAAACCGCTCTGCAGAGTAAAGCAATACATTTAATCAGCTTTCCCAGGAAGATTCTACTGACCTTTGGGTTGCTGTGTAGTCCCCCACACAGCTATTCTTCCCTTTCTCTGTGGCTGAAGATGTGAGAGAAGAACTTCCCACAGGAAAAGGGTGGGAGAGAGCAGCCAGATGTGAAAGACTTAAACAGCCCTTCTGCCCTTAGAAAAGAAGGAGTATAAATATATACTGACACATTTTTAAATTCAGCTTTGCCTAGCGTGATGGGAAGGAAGTTGTCTGAATCATTCAGACCCAGTTATACCACTGGGGAAACCATAATGTGAGCACACTGCTCCATCTCCACACAACAGCATTCATTCATTACTGGCATATTCCTTGAGGTAAATAATGTTTACAACTGGAGCTTGTAATTGACTACAGAGATGCCACAGATTCTCTGACTAGGTACCCTGTGTATGTCCTTGCTCATCTGTGTTTGTAGATGTATACTTCATATGAGTATACTTTATACATATGTGTACTCTGCATCTAATGGAAAGAACACATTTGCAGAAGCTTTTTTGTGAGACAAAGCTAGATTTTAAATGGTGAAGAAAAATACAGCATGTTTTGGATATTGCACATAATTGCACTTCACATTTGCTTCTTTGAAGTTCTTTCTTCAAAGAAAAATATTTCCTAGATAACTTCCTACAACTGCTACTGGATTTTGCTTTTGACCTTTTTTCTAAACAGTGTGGTTGCAGGCATGAACAAAATGGTTGAATTGTTCCAATCCTCTGGTTACTGTTCATCCATAAAAAATTACATGGTCATTGAAAATGTATCATGAAAAATACTTTGACTCATCAAAGGAAAGCTGGTAGTAACTCTAAAGTATTATTCATATGATGGATTTGTATGTGCCACCTTTCTTCACACTGCTATTCAATATTCACACATAACAAGTATGATTCATACATTGTTATACCTTCGATATCTAAAATGTGGTGAGCTTAACTGAGAACAAGTGATGGAAGACTATTCTTTGCATTGCATCAATACTCATACTTTATTGTCTTTAATCATCCTTAGGTGTAACTCAAGATGAGTGGAGCCAACATCATCCTTTATGCTGAAGGAAATCTGTCTTTTATCAGTACTTCTAAATTCATTCATCAGTATGACAGACTGCTGAGAAACTGGAGGCGCTGCATCTTATCCTAGGCTTACATCTGGTAACTCTGATTAACTTCTGAGTTTCTACTGGCCTCTGAAACAAATAAAAGACCTGAGACTCTAGGGAGAACTCTGAGTGCTCTTTTAAACAAAATAAGTTTATTTGAGTAAAAGGTTTTGCTGGATGTAAACTTTAATTGGGAGTGGAATAATGTCATCTGAGTTCAAAGATGAAAGCACTGAAAAGGTAGAAGATGTATTTTGTTTTGTCACATGTTATATTAATGTTAAAGGTAACATGTGCAGTAATTCAAATATCAGAGGGAAGGGCTTAATTTGGAACATTTCCTATTGACAGCAGTACAAACAGATGCACATTCTTTAATGATGTGTTTTCAGATTCATAAGGACCTCTGAAGAACTCAGAGGAAGAATATGTCCCTTAGAGCTTATTCATGACTGTAGCCACTTATGTAGGAGGCATGAAAAATCTACAGGCAAAAAAGCATTGAATCTTGGCTTTAAATGAGAATATGAAAATGCCTTCTTAGCACTGTGGTCACAGAGGCCGAGATTGTTAACTTTCTCAACACTGACTTTCTAATCTTCCAAATTATGTCTGCTTGCTTTAGTATATAAGTTAGTTGCAATATTTTACATGAATCTTCTTACACATAGTAATCAAAACACTGTTTTAATGCCCTTAATTGGTTAGTTGGACTATATTTGCAGAGAAATGCAAAAATATTTGTATATTTGCATTATATATATATTAGTGTATCTAAAGTTTGCATTATAATTTCTAATTCTTTGGCTGATCACAACATTTGTTAAAATGCTGATGCACAGACACAATGTACTAAGTATATTTCCACAAATATATGGAAACTGCAAAGAGAAATTTGGTCAAAGAGACTGCTGAGCACTGCCAGCTGCCACGGGAAGATCACTCTCATCAAACGCTACCTTGTGATGTATATATACTGTGCTGCAATCTGAAGTGTAAATACACCCAAAAGAGAGTTTTTATCCTGGCAAACTCAAGGCTGATAGGAGATATGATTGCAGAATATATTTCAAAGGGTAAGATTTGGAGAGAGAGGGGAGCTGTTTAGATTGGCAAAAGAAGATGTTGGAATAAGAAGTCCATTAATACATTTTGGCTGGGATGTATGAGTCAGGATCTAATTCTTTGTAGGAGCGGTGTGGAGGGAAGAAATAAAGTAACTTGTCTTAAAATGGAGCTAGCTGAATTTATATAATGGAGCAGTTCACAATAGCTGAGGACTAAATATGGTGATCCAGAAGATCCCCTTCAGTCCTTTGTTTTTCTGGAAGGGTGGAGAGATTTTAATTACTCAGATAGTTTTGGAGAGCACTGTCTATGTTTATAACATTGCCTGGGAAATATTAGGGCTCATTACAAGGCTCTGGAGACAGCTTATATTTTTATTTTTATGTATGCTTTTTATAAGAATGAGTGCACATGGACTGGATTTATTTCCAAGGAAAAGGGATTGTGCTAACCAAAGGAGCAAGCCATACAACACAGAACAGAACAAAACTTGTTATAACTCGTTATAACAACACTGTAACTATTGAAATTAGCAGTTTGGCTCTAAATGCTCTTTAAGACATAGAATCTAGCACCCTTGTGGGTGACTCTTGGACACTGGCTGTACTGATCTAAAAGCAATTTTTTTTAGTGTAATTTGATTCATCACAACTCACTGTTTAGAACTAATATAGAATCCTAGAATCATAGAATACACCGAGTTGGAAGGGACCCATCACGATCATCAAGTCCAACTCCTGTCCCCGTGTAGGGCACCCCCAGGATCACACCATGTGTCTGAGAGCATCATCCAAGAACTTCTTGAACTCAGGCAGGCTTGGTGCTGTGACCACCTCCCTGGGGAGCCTGTTCCATTGCTCAACTGCCTTCTGGGTGAAAAAACTTTTCCTGATACCTAACCTGATTAGGTTACCTGCCCTGATTCAGCTTCCTACCATTCCCATGAGCCCTGTCTTTGGTCACACAGGTGAAGAAATCAGCACCAGTCCCGTCTCTTCCCCTCATGAGGAAGCTGTATACTGCTGTGAGGTCACACTTCAGCCTCCTTTTCTCCAAAGTGAACAACCCAAGTGACCCCAGACACTCCTCATAAGTCATCCCTTCCAGACCCATCACCATCCTGGGTGCTCTCCTTTGGACACTCTCCAATAGCTTGATGTCTTTTCTATACTGCAGTGCCCAAAACTGCACATTGTACTCAAGGTGAGGCTGTAGCAGTGCAGAGTAGAGTAAAGTAGGACAATCACCTCCCTTGACCAGCTGACAAGTCTGTGCTTCATGCACCCCAGGACATGGTTGGACCTCCTGGCTACCAGGGCACACTGCTGGCTCATATTCAGTTTGCCATCAACCAGCACCCTCAGGTCCCTCTCCACCATGTTGCTCTCCAGCCACTCGTTCCTCAGTCTGTACTTGCCAACAGGGTTGCCCTGTCCTAGGTGCAGAACTGGGCACTTGCCCTTGTTAAACTTCACGTGGATGGTGATTGCCCAGCTCCCTAACCTGTTGAGGGACTGCCTACCCTCGAGGGAGTCGACTGCTCCTCCCAATTTTGTATCATCCACAAACTTGCTTAAAATTTCTTCCAGTCCTGTGTCCAAGTCATTGATGAAGATGTTGAAGAGGACTGAGCCAAGGATGGAGCCCTTCAGGACCCCACTAGTGACTGGTCACCAGCCTGATGTTACCCCATTCACTGTCACATGCATGACCGATTAATCTTGGTAGTGAAGGCCTTTCAGTCCCAAGCTTTGTGGTATACAGTTTGCTCAAATATAACAGATTTTTAAAGCTAAAGCTAATGGCAATAGCTAAGGTGCAGTTTGTAGTCATGCAGCTACCCAAAGTGCCACACTAGATATCTGCAGATGTCAGGCCAGAAAAAGGTACAACCATCTCCCTGTAACATATGACTTTTCCTAAGAAATCCTGAATTCATGCAGTTTTCATAAAACTGAGTAACTGTGTTGAAGATAGACACTTCAAGCTACGTGAAGCAACACAACAACTCCCCACTATCATATTCATATGAGCAACTTTTCAGTCACTGGAGAACCTCAGCTCTGAGTTATCCCTCTGGAAGGGTATTTCAGAACCTCACTGCCCTGATGTTTGGGAGATAGGTCTGTTTCATCCTCACATGAATTCACAGACATTTTACACTTTTTCTTTTTTAATTCAAATATTATCCTTTAGTTTTAGTAACTTTCCCCATCCCTTTCCTCCTCAAATATGTTTGCAGGAAGTAAACATCTCTCCACTTTCATGTTACCTGTAACAGCAAGTCCAAAGCTTTCAGTCTTCTCTTGAGTTGCAGGTTCTTCATGTACCAGATCAAAATAGTGACCTTTTCTTATACCTGTTTAAAGTTAGTTCCTATTTCTTGAACAGGGATGAACAAAACTATAGAGCGTTTCATACAGCAGGTCACCAGGACCTTGTGCAGGACACTAGTACTGCCTATATTTTTACACGAAACCAAACAGGATTGCATTGGCTTGTGTGTGTGTGTGTGCTAACTACAGTTTCAAAAGCTGATTTAATGATTTTACATGCAATTTCAAATTTGCAGAAAATTTATCACCTATTATAAACTGCTGGCTCATGGAAGTATGAGAAATGGAGAGTAGTTAAATCTTTGTGTCTTTCATTCAAGCAGGAGGACCCTGTAAGACAAGGAGATAATTAAAGCCTAAATTCAGACAGGATTGCTTGAAGGGAGAAAATGTGAATCCATGCTAAACAATGGAAGAAGACTTAAAATGTTTACTACTGAACCCCACCACAGAATTTCAGAAATTTGGTTGGAAAAAATTACAGAAAACCTGAATAGTGGCAAATGAAAAAGAAACAAGATCTCATAGTGGCACTAGGTTTTAATGCTGGCACCCCCAAGTGAACAGGAAGCTTGCTGAAGTAGAGAGAAAAAGAAAGATAAAGTATGCAGTCATTTAAAAAAGTAACTTCGTTTGGGAGGAGAGATCCTGGATTGCCCCAAGGACTGTTATTGGAGTTGAAAGTGCTCAGCCATGGTGAGGAAGGAGGAAATACAGACAGCAACGTGACCTTTACATTTCCCTGATACTAGCTGAAACACTGGATAGTTTTGGAATCCCAAAGATTATGTTTCTCTCCTTTAACTGTTAAGTGCACTAAGTAGTTTGATTGTGAATCCTGAAACTTCCAGGACTGCAAGTCTGTGAAAAGTTGTACCTCAGGCACCAGAGAATCTGAAAAGTCACTGGTCCTATAGGAGCTAGTACTGTCAGAAGTGGATTTTAAGAACAAGAGCCCACACCCAGGAAATGTGTGAGAGGGTGTAGAGAGGAGGGAACTAACGAAAATAAAAAAGAATACTAGATGACATCTGGCCAAGCCAGTGGAATTTGTGAATGTCAGTGGGACCCAGATGCAGAAACATGATGATTATGCAGCCAAATGTCCTCAGGGTTGTATGACAGAAGTGTTTACGAAATAAGCGAAGATGATAGAGAGGTTTATTAGCATTCATCAGAATTGCCCCTAATGTGCTGTTTTGCAGGAGAGTAATGTTTTAATACATGATAGCCATGTATTAAAAAGCCATAAACAGGGATTTCCTCATGGTCCTCTCAGAGCACAAAAAATAATTATGCTTCAGAATGGGCATTTAGTATGTTGGCCATCCAGTGTCATGCTTCTGTATTTCTGCTGTCATTCCATGCTGACAGGGTTTCAGTGGTAAAGGAGACACTTTGTGGCCATGTTTCTTCTAGTAACTTCTTATCAAATATCATAAAGCTAGATTTTGAACTGTCTCAGATTCAGGAATATACTAAACATCTGAATTCCAAGCACTCTTAGTGGCAGTCAACAAGCTGTCCCATACCAAACTATCTATAACTTCTAACATATGAAATACATAAAATTGAATTTCACCATTCTCTGGCGGTGAGAAGGAGGTATTATGTCAGCACCAAAAATATTTGCATCCAAGAATTTGGCAAAATTTCCTTGTCAAGTGCCAGCTGTTTACTCACATCACTAGATGAGCACTTTCTTCTCTTATGACACCTGGAGAGCAGCCAAATCTCTGGGTGTAAATTTGCAGTAAGCCTTTAAGTTCACAGTAGCTGATTAATTATAGTTGTATTTCTGTAAGAAGTTCCTGCTCTGTGAATAAGAACTGTCTTTTTCCTGCTTTGAAAACATTTACAGCACATTTTGCGTTCAGATTCTCTGGTCTCCAGGAGAAGTTGTGCTCACATGTTATCCAGGTGAAGCTCTCACTTCCTCTACCCAGTGACTGAAGCTTCTGGGAACTAAATTATCTTTCAGACCTCTTTTCTTTAGTCTCTCTCACACACATGCACCATAAATCCCTTTAGCACTTACACTGCCTTGAGATGCTAGTGAGGAAAAATGACTGCCTTTGAAAATCAGACCAGGTACAGTTCCTGCCTATAACACTTTTTAGAACTCTCTGGTTTTGTGGGAAAAAAATCTACCATTAGAGTACATAGAAATTTGCCAAAAAAATAAAGAATGATAAAAAATAGAATAGAAGAAAAAAGCCTACAAAAATTCAAGACTTTCTGTATTGCTAGGCAGACTTCCAACACATCAGCCTATTCAGTGTGGACTTTCCCATGCCTAGTATAGAAGGCAGAAGTGTCACTGCACATTAATAGTTAGCCTCTCCAAGCTGTGTCACCCTTCTTGTCCGCAGGGACTGATGCTCACGTACCGGGGTGGGGGTGGATCTGGCAGTGCAATGTGGGAGCCAGCTCCTCTCAGAGAAAGCTGAAAGTGTTGAAGGTCATCCAAAAGTGGCTCAGACTGTCACTGTCACTCCAGCTTGCAAGAGTAGCTTCCCACTGAATTTGATGCCAAGTTTTGCTTAGCTTGTTATCAGAATACTTTTCAGAGGAGTATGATTTAGCAGTACCACAAAAAGTGGATGGATGTTACTCCTCTTTTAAGCCACAGGGGCCGGGACACATTATAGATCAGACTTCCAACAGCTCTTCCTCTCTTGGCTCCTCCAGAGCATCACTCAGAGCATTATTTAGAGGCAATGAATGGACCCTTCCAGACTGCAGTGAGTACTTGTGGAGCTTTCCAACTCAGCCCCTGAAGTGCTGGGCCTAAAGTGGGGTTGTGTGAAGTGTGGCATGGAACAATGCATTGCAAGTTGGTTGGTTTCTAATTTCTCTTTGGAGAGTGTTGAACTGAAAGCAGAAGCAAAAGAGTTCAGACTGCTGATCCCTCTGTCCCCATGTCACAAGGAAACAAAAAGTTCACTTTGTTCTGACTCATAACATGCAAAAACCAAAGAATGAGCTTTGGTCACTAAGTAATTGCTGTAAGAGGTATTAGGTAAAATCTGCTCCTAAAAAGGTGTCAAAGATTGTACATATCATAATACTGAAGCTGTCAACTCAGATATTTTCATTACCTGACTAGACATACTAACTGCAAAGTCATCCAAAGAGAAGTAGAAGTGTATTTTGTTCATGTTTCAATTTTGTAAGGGCTGCACAGACCCTGGATAGTGCTGATGCACTTCAGTCCTCCCATTCTTGCCTGGGTGAGTACAGTGTATTGCAGAATTAAATTCCTAATCAAGAAATAGTATCTTCCATTAAAAGGGAAAAGTAATTTAGGGTGAAGGAGAGTGTGGGATTGTTCAGAGAAGAGAAGTGAAGACTTGCAGCTGCCTTACACAATATGTCATCCAGCAACAATAACAGAAACATATTTGCTATTCTTAACACTACTTAACATACATTTTTTTTTTTTTTTAAATGCATCTTGGAAGAGACTTAGAGTACTCCTTCCCAACAATACTGTGATGTATTTGTTATGACTCCTGCAGCTGAATAGGAGCTTTCATACTGTTCTCATTTGCACCCTCCAAATAAGGCTACTTTTAGCAAGATGTTTTCAAAAAGAGGTCTCTGACTTGATGCTATTTAATTTTATGCCAGACATTACATTCAAGAGAGGAAGAGGTAGTAGAAAACATCTGAAAAATAGCTGGGTTTTTACCAATTTTCCCTTTTTAAAAACTAGGATTGCTTGAAGTTGTACAGCTGAGAAAACCAGAGAAAAAGTAGCTACTTCAGACACCACTGCCAGTAAGAAAAAGCAAGTGAAAAATCCTGTGCCTTAAGCTGCCTCATTAAATGCAAATTTAAAAAAAGCTCTCACATCATTCAGAGTACTAGAAAATTCATTTTGTGAGATGGGGAAACAAAATACAGTTTTGTTATTCTTTTGATATTCTGACTGGTTATCTCTGACTACTGCATTCTCCATCCTTGGAGTGATTTGACACCTGTAAATTCTCAGGAAAAAAATCAATCTTAATGTGTACCACACTCCAAAAAATATCTGGCATTAAAATCTGTTGGAAAACCTGTAAGACAAAATCAGGATGTAATTCAGTGCTGTGAAATCAGCTTCTTGGGTGGAATCCCAGACCTGTTCAACTCGGTGGAAGTTTTGTAGGGTGAGAGTGTAATTCCAATTGAAAATACCTGCTCCAAAATCAACAATTACCAAAGTCATGTAAAAACTTAGTGTGCTTGCAAGAAAACTACAGATAAAATTATGAGAAGCACTCTCTGCTATAACCTTGTTATACCCTCAAGCAGAAAAGCTGTCTGTCTCCTTGCTCACTTTTGCTCAAACCTGTGAACAGCAGGGTTGATTTTCTACAGAAATTTTTGTATCAAGGCTTGGTGTTGGGCAGTATGGTTTACATATGTCTATGTGGACATTTTAACCAACCTCTAAGGGCAACCACTAGCTTCTTCAGGCCCTCAAGAGTCTAGAGACAGCTTTACTACAAGCTCTTAACTCCTCACCAGTTGGGAAGGAGGCAGTGCCAGAGTATGCATTCCACAGCCCAAGCTGGGTGAAGAACAGCTGTTTGCAAGCCACATAGTACATGACTCTTAGTTAAATCCTTTCAAGAAAAAAGTTTCTGTTTTCCTTTTTCTGTTCGTTGGACACATAGGCCTTTGTTTATTTTACTTGGCAAATTTGGTTCCATCTTTCTTTAATTCTGCTGACTACACTAATGTTTAATATGGTATTACATTCCTGACACAGCTTACTGGCCATGTTGGCAAAGGTATTGCTACACAAGTACCAAACACCATAAAGTTTTATTTTGTAACTTAGTTCTGCAGTACTGCCTTATATTACAGAGGATACAAGCACATTCACTCTGCTTAGGCCTGCTCCTACCTTAAGATTCAGCTGTGGGCTGCCTCTTGGGAAGGGATGTCTGAGGTTGACATGCAGCAATAAATAAAGCACAGCAGGCAGATCTAATTTTGCTGGCATTGAACTATCAGCACCTAATTTATCCTTCAGAATCCTCTGGCATAATGTGCTGGAATAAATGCTCCTTTTTGGTTGTAGAGGGATTTGGCCATAAGCTTGCAGGCTGCCTGAATACAGAGGGAGACCCATGCTGCAAGCTCAGTTCAGTGAGTGTTGAGGTACCCCAGAGGGAAGAAGGAGCCAGCCTCCTTTTTGTCTCTGAAAAATTAAAATTTTCAAAAGACTTGCCATCACAAACCTATAAATTCATCAGCTGGGTGTGGACAAAATGGGTGAGAATATAAATACTTAGGAGTTTCTCACTGTGAATTTGACACCGACTGAAAGCTGCCAGTTCTTGAGGGTGCTGTCAATATGGATCAAATGATAGCAAGAGATGTCCACAATGATTACACTGACAATGATCTCACTACTGTGGAAACTGGATGGCCAGCAACAAGAATGACTGAGTAGCAGCAAAGGTCTGCAAACATCATGATGTTCACCTACTTCTCCACAGTGACAAATGATAAGAAGGGAGTACATTGATGCTGAATGGTGGGCAGTAACTAAAACTTCCTAGCTGTGAACGTCATATCTACAAGTTCTGTGCCCCTTATATCATCTTGGGCTATGGTGATACAGTCCTTTTCCTAGCTTTATAGAGGTAAAATCTTTTCTACTGAGGATGCCACAGAGGACTCCAACCAAAGCCCAGATCAGGACACAGTATTCCCTTAGAAAATTTGTCCGGCTGCACTAGCAGCAGTTTCAGCATGATGGTCAAATCTGTTTATGTGTTGGAGTCTCCTTTGGTCCAACAGCATCAGTCCAGTTGCCATAGACCAGCTTGCAAACACATGCAGTGAGCAGTGGCATCTTCAAGGCAAAGGGAAGGACTACAAAGAATAAGAGTCTCGAGCGTTGCTCTTCCCAAACCCTGGAATGTATAATGTGCATGAGGCAGATGGCTGGCAAGTAGAGACAGAGAGTGGTCAGCCCTGTGTGGGTACCAAGGCCATGGAATATCGATTGAGCCAGCAGGATGTGAATGGCTCTCTTGAGACTTGTACAGAGATCAGTGTTAGAGATGTAAGCTGGTGAGTAACAGCTCACTCAGTTCAGTGTGGTTCATGTTGTGGCATGCAGCAAAAATACATGCATATGCTTTATGTGTTGATTATAATAATTTAGTTAATTGTTAACCTTAGAGGGAACAGCTATGTACAACCACATCTGTAGCTATCTGCAGTTAATGAAACTTCACATACAGCACATAAGTTTTTCTGGAGATTGCATCCTTTTCACTCAGATGACAATTTTCAAACATAATAATTCATGCACCCTGACTGTGACCAGTGAGCAAAAATGTTGGAACAATACTCCAGACATTCCACGATGGAAACATATTACATCAAACACTCTCTTTTCATGCACAACTCACAAAACAATTGACAGAGATCAAGAACACAAATCTAATACTACACAGGGTGAGAAACTTTCAGTAGTTAGAGAAAAGACATTTCCTGATCCTCAGAGATTTCATCCCAGGAATGACAGAAGCAGTTCAAACTTTCTTCAGAACCCACATCAAAATAATAATTTTTTTCCTCAACCCCAAGAAGCAGTAATGGAACCTGAAGTATACTGATAATGTGAAAGTGAAACAATGTGGATTCAGGTATAAAACTGGACAAATTCTGGAAAAGAACGTGTGAAGCCAACCATAACACACTTTCAGACCTACACTGAGATTTCTGTGACCCTTGCTTAATCAGCTATTTCTCAAAGACTAAATTGCTTGTCCGTAGCTTAAAACTTATCATGTAATCTGAACGTTCATTTCACAGAAGGTTAGTAAGCAAGGCTTCACAGACAGCTTTCACAGTGTCAGCTTATCTCCTTAATGCTAGCACAGATAAAGGGCTGCAGGAGTCACTTGAAATTCAGAAGGATTTCAGGAGGCACGAGTCAGCCAAAACTGATTCTGGCCACTTACTGTGATTGCTACTTGTCAGTAAGATGACAGGAATCACATCAGTTTCAGCCATTCTGATAGACATTCAAAGAATTGGGTTTTGCTTTAGGACCCTATTTAAAAAAAACAAAAACCACAACAAAATACAGAGCAGCCTTTAAGCAAAGTTCTTATGTATTTTTTGCAAAACAAATGCCTTTTTTTTTTTCAACAAATAGTGTACGAAGACCTGTATGCTGAATTGCAAGGGTAAGTGTTGTTGCCCACAAACCAATTCTTCCCAGCACTGAGCTTGGAAGCATTTCCTTGGTGAGATTCCAAGCAGGTTTTTTTTTTCTCCATTCTTTATCCACAAATCCACCCAAGCCAGTATTGTCTGTCTTTGGCCCACAGTAACATGGACTGACCCAAACCTCCAGGTCTTTGTCCCACATATCAAAATTTTTCTGGGGAAGATTCTGTCACATTGGGTATAGTTGTCCCAGCAGCAAAGCTGTTATACCACCAATTTCAAGTTGATTTCTTCCCTACAAGACAGTATTTAATACATTTATAAAGCTAAATGACCAACTGTAAGCTACACTTGAAATTTGAGAATACAAGTACATAAATCTATTCTTTGAATTTGTGTTATATAAAAATGCAGTCTAGACAAAACTACCTTTAAACTAGTAAAAAATAATTGTAAAGAACAAATAAATCTATAAAGCCTTCCAGGTCTAATATTATGATTCAAATCCAGTCCAGGTAGGTAGTAATAAATGCAAAATGTCTGAGCAGTCAGGAGACTCCATTGAATATAACAGAAATTTTTATGTACTGGAAGTGAAACATATGCTTTGAGTTTTACTGCATGAGGCTGAAAGCTGACGCTATTGCTGTTGGATATAAAAACTAAATGGTATCATTCCAGCCTTCAGTGGCTGGCCTTTTTCATGTGACATTAATCAAGAACTTTTTTGAAAGTTGCAACAGATAGGTCATGTTGGCATGGCAATATGATTTTTTAGCAAAGGAGAAGACTATGGAGTATTACTTTTTGTTGTTACTCTACTGTGAACAGAGGATTTAATTTCCAGTATTGTTAAGACAGCAGTTTCCATGAGCATGGAATGCAAATAAATATTGGAGAATTTTTTTAAGGGTTGCGGTTACTTCAGCTTTCCATGATAATTACAGTGGGTGTAAATGTTATCTAAACCCAAGTTCTGCTAATAGCTGCACTTACCGATTAATTATTTTACCAGTCCAAGATAGGTCAAAAACTGTCTCAGGATGCTGAGCAAACAATTGCTACACAGTCTCCTCTGAGCAATGTCTTAATTTTGCAGCTATTGATGAATGTGAAGCAGACACAAAATGCATTCTTGGCCCAAGTCTAGAAGTCTTCTTGCCATCAACAGTAGGGCTTGAACTTGGCTGTAATGAATCACAAGATGTACCAGAGAAAAAGTATCTCTGGAGACTGAAAGAATAACTGCTTTCTTCCAACTTTACTTACTCATAGGCAGTAGCAAATGCCAAAATATGATTATATATGCAGTGAAGTATATCAGCCATAACTACAAAGGAAACATATTTCATGGTTGGTTAATTCATAATTAATTCTGATAGTTCTGCCCTAAAGTAGAGAGCAGAATATGACACTGACAAAGAGTCTTGTGAAGCCCACAATTCATGCACTTTTTATAGATTCCATCCAGTAAATTTTCATAAAAAGGTATTTCCAATCCTCATTTCAGATCTGAGTGAACAGATTGAAATGGAACAATTAAAAACCCCACGAAGGGAAGAGTTTTCATCCAGCTGATGGTGCCTCAGATTATGGTCAAACCAACCACTCTTGCCTAGTACTGGCAATTGAAATATGAGAGAAAGGAAGACAGAAATGGGTTAAGAGAAGGTAGGAAGGAAGCAAAATGGTCAGATACAGAGATGGCTTAGACACCACTCATGGTAGTAGATCTTCTGTCTCCTCTAGCCAGAGATGGCATAAAAAACCCTTGTGATGCTGAACCATCAAGCCATGACTTAGCAAAAAAGTGGCAGAACTGAATAAACATTGGCAGGACTGGAGGCAATGCAGCTACACAAGTTGTTCCCTTTCCCATAGGTTAAATGCATTCACTTTGGGTTTTTTGGTAGCTTCATTTTTTTTCTGATTGTATTTTATATTTCACAAAATAGATCAAGCATGCTCTGTTCTGTGCAGGGAAACGAAGGATCTGCAGGGAGCTTTTGCTGCTCTTACCATGGCCTTTCTGTGGTTTCACAGGCCTTCAAATTTGTTTCTATCCCTTGATGAAGATAGGCCCTATTTCTAAAAAATTGCTGGAACTCACTGATCAATACAGAATACCTGGTCACACTGCAAACCTCAAAGGCCATTATTTATCAGAAAATGTTATCACCATTAGTCACTTGCACATTGGCATAAACAATAGAAAGTTTGTTTTTTTTTTCTCAGAATATGATAGTGATTCAAAGGCAGTAAGAGATACCTGTTCTTAATCTTCACACAGGTAAGCTGAGGAAACCAGCTCTCCAGCATTTCTTTGTGCTCCAAGAGGCAGCACATTTTTTGGACCAGCCAAAGAAAAAGATGGGACAAGGATTTTCAAGTGTAAGACTAAACACAAAAAATCTCTCCTTGTGTAAATCTGAGGATGCAGCAAAATCGTGAATTATAGAAAAACAGATATGCAAAACTTGAGCAAAACAAAATTCAGTGTTCCCGTTTCACTAAGTGCTGCTTTTGTCTTTGAGGTAATGTACACACTGGGCTCGGGAACAAAAAATAAAAGCGGGGGGGGGGGGGTGTTCTCAGACAGAGCTCCCTTCTATCTGATCTGAGCTCTCCCGAAAGACAAGACAGAAGGATGCAGTTTTAGATCAGGCAGAAAAAGTCTGAAAAGCGTCTTTCGGTGCCCGGAGGGAACGAGCCGACACCGGGACCAGGCAGGCCGGGCCCGGGTCTGGGCGGGCCGGCGCGGAGCATCCCTGCGGCCGGGCAGCATGGCAGCTGCTGGGGAGGTGGAGCCAGGCGGTGACCTGCCAGCATCCAGTCTCTGCTTTCAATAAATACCCCCTTTTTCCTTCCTACCTGCGGGAAAAAATAAAATAAAATAATATTTTGTATATATATATATTTAAAAGCAGAGCTGGCAGGAGAAAGCAGGAGAGGGTCCAGGTGCGTACGGCTGCCTCTCTGACGGCTGCCGGAGGTGCATGAGGAGCCGGGCGCCATGGAGCACATCCGGATGCCCAAGGTGAGTCCCGACAGGCGGGCAGCGGGGCCGGACCGAACCGAGCCGGGCTGGGATGGAGGGGAGAAGCGGCCTGGACACGTTCGCCGCAGCGTCCCAGCCGCCTGAACCGCCCGCTTCTGCCCGGCGCTACGGGGGGGCTCGGGCGGCAGCGGGCCTGAGGCCGGGACAGCCATCCCCGGCGGGGCTGAGGCCGGGACACCCTTCCCCGGGGGGGCTGAGGCCGGGACACCCTTCCCCGGGGGGGCTGAGGCCGGGACACCCTTCCCCGGCCGGGCCTTTGTGTCAGGTTGCTGTGAAATCCGCTCCGTGTGGCCGGGAGGTGAGGGCTTTGCCCAGGCGATGCATCCTGCCTGAGGCGGACGCTGCGGGTCAGCTGCAGGCATCCCAAATCAGAGATAAGGTATCGGCTCCTCAGGTGCCTTTAGGTTACCCCAGTATGTCAGACCCGGTGATGAATTTGTTTAGCATTTGCATAGCGGCATTTGGTCAGTGTAATGATGCTTTTCAAATAGCTTTCTCAGCGCGAGGCCTGGATTTGTTGACAAAATTGCCATCTTGCTCTAAAAATAGAAGATCGGGTTTTGGCACACAAAGGTTTTAGGTTAAAAGTAATCATAAAAATGAACCTGAGCAATATTTTAATTAGAAGTGGCAGATGGGTTATGTTTTCACATTACTTACTTACTCGTTTATTTATGTGCTAAAGCCCCTGCAATTTAAGAAGTTTGTGTTTGATTTGTGCCTATTTGCTTATTAGCATCATCTAGTATGATGATATGCATTTTAGATTAGAGCATTTTCCTACTTCATCTGGATTTCTGGGCCTCTAGGTGTTAAGCTTCAAATATATTAACAAGATTAACAAATATATTAACAAGATATTGGTAATAACCGCCAACTACTCGCCAATTTAATAACCACCAATTACCAATTTACTCATTTCACTTCATGACCTATTATCTGCCTTTGTGGAAATTAAGAATATCAGAATAGTAAAAGGTATCCTACTGCAGGTAGGAAACAATCAGTGAAAGTTGTCTGCACAGTTTCTGACTGTCAGCTGAAGAATGATGAAGGCATGAATGAGGAAAATTGTGAAAACAATTTAATAGAGGTAGAAAACAAAATCCTAAAAAGAAATGTGAATAAATATTTGCTGTGAATTGAAGACCCTGGCGAGTCCCTGTTGTGAGCAGGGGAAGCTTATCTGTTAGCTTTTCTACAAGCAAGTCCTTAAAATGTTACTATGCATATGTAAAACCCATTTCTGTATCTGTCAACTGAGAAGGCACTGTACTGATGACTCAAGACACTGAAAATCTTACTCAGTGTAAGGTGATTCTGCAGTCTTGATTCCTGGCATTACCTTAGATTTTAGCTATTCTAAGAGGTTTCTCTTTAATATAATAAAGGACTTTAGGAGGCATGATTGAAAGATACAAATGATACAAAAATTCTTTTAAAATCCATATATAAATGAATAAAACCCAAGACATTCAGCATGAGTAGGTACTGAAGTACCTAATCTCTTCAGTTACTTTTAAGTACACTTACAGTGCACCTACACTTACCTACCAGAATTTGTTTTTCATGTGTTTACCCAGAAAACTTCAGCTTAAAATTGGGTTGCTTTGTTTTTAATTGATTTGTCTCAGATAATTTGGGATTTAACATTATATTAATTCCAGTGACAGCATTTAAAAAGAGGTCGGAGAAAGCTACGTGAATATAGTAGGGATATTCTCACTGTATCATGTAGTAGTCTAGAGTATCACATTTCCTGACTCCATCCCAAGAGAAATTTGGCAAGCCACTGCCCTACTCTGTAAAGGTATTAATTTCAGAATAATGACACTTTCTGAGATTCCTAGACCCAGCCAAATGGAAAATTAAGATAAATCCCTTGCTCAGAAAATTAATAAACTTAATAATATCTGAAAAAAAAAATCCTCCCCAAGTAAAAGCCTTTCCTTCAAAAGACAGTAAAAAGGTCTGTATCATATGATCACATGGTGTTCATTAGGAGTTGGCAATTGTTCTCTATGTTAATTGAAATATAACTGTAGTGACTGGTGGTTCACAGATATTAAAATAAATCTGATATAACGTAACTGTCATTAAAAAAAACAGATTTCATACAGAGTAGTTCATTTAGGTCACTGTTCTGTCTTGACAGTGGGAGAAGGAGAATGTGTGAACCTATTAATTATCTGCATCTCTCAGCATTCACAGTTGTTCTGGTAAGGTTCAACCCTTTTATTTTGATTAGTGTCCATTTATGGAGCTCTGTATGAGTTTGCCAAAACCCCTTCTGCACACACCAATACCCTCTGCCTCTACAGCCTGCATGGAAGAAGGTTCTAGAAGGTTATGGCCAGACAAAATACTTTCTTCTGTTTGTTAAAAAGTTCTTAATAGTTTCAGTCAGTACTCTTGTTTCAAGGATCTGGTGAATAACAGTTCCATGTTCATCTTATTCATGACTTCACCATAAATCTTGATCACAACCAACTGGATTTTAATGATTTCAGAGAGATGTCAACAATGACCTCTTCCCTGTGTGGTTTCTATCAGTTCTGAGTCTGTGGTTGTATGGACATAGCTTAGGTTGGTTTTCCTATTAGCACTACTGTATGTCTCTGTTTTGAAGCTCCTCAATGTCTCTTTTGCCCACACACCATTTTGCAAGAATCTTCTGGAGTTGTTGTGACAAAGATAGAGCATTTGGCTACCTACAACAGCTTTTGATCATCCACAGACTTGGAAGATTTTACTCTTTATTCTTTTCTTCCAGTCACTGAGAAAGCTAAATAAAATCAGTCCCAGCACCAGGCTGGGATGTTTTAGGACTTCACTGACAACTCTTCTCCAGACCATTAAGCCCATGTCTTTGCTTCCAGTCCTTATACCAGCTTTGTCTGTAAATGAATATTTCCTCCAGTACCATGGAAACTGTCAAAAGCTTTTTTGGAATGCTGTATATATTATATCCTCTGGGTCATACCCATGTGCTTCATGGCAGCATCACAGGACTTCAGCAGGATTTCCCACTGCAAAAGCCATTCTGGTTCTTTCTAGCAGACTGTGTGTCCTCTGGGTCAGCAATCCTTTTCTTTCACCTGCTGTTGCAATACAAATGTCGTTTGGTTAATGATACATTGTCTGGGCTTTCACCAGAGTCCATGACACCTTAAGTCTAGTTCTGCAGAATTTAACCACTGTATCTCCTTAGCAAGTACAAACATCCTAGCGATGATATTTTCAAAATGTTAATACCATCCTGTGTGTGAAGGCTGTAATTTGAGTACATTTCAAAATTGCTAGCAGTTGCTCATTGCTAAATAGAATTATATATTATGCAAACGGTCTTCTAAAAATAAAAAATTACTGAAACTGAGTCTGAAACTGAAATCCATGAGTCTGGATTGAGCAGCACATCTATGATTACTCTCAAAACCCAAAATGTGAAAAAACTGTTCAGTTATAAAAAATTAATAATCAATACCTATTAACAGCATCTTTTTAACATGTAGAGATATGTCTGTCCATGGACAGATTGATAGATAAAGAGCTCTGAAGATATGTTGACTTCATAGGGGAACTTCTTGCGCTGTTGCTGCTCAGTGACTTTATTTGCCACTGTTCCGTATCATTTGTCTTCATTGGCAGGAGGCCTGCTGAATAATCTTATAATAAAGAATACATCAGATTTATCCCCGGTGTAACAGCTGTCTTCAGCGGAGATAGCCCAGAAATCAATTTGGCTCAGTATCTCATGTTAACACAATACTTGGGGTGCCTTGAGTTGTTTAAGTGCTTTCATTTTTGTGATGTGATGGTAAGGTGTTTCCTTTCAATGACTCTGGAAGAATTTAAGATATGATGCCATTTCTCATGTTAAAGAAAAATCTTTCTACCAGATATATTACCTCCCAAAACAAATTCCCATCATGTGTAAATGAGTGGGTCTCCTTTTCTTTCTAATCAATTTTCTTTTCTGTAGTTCTTGCTTTTCATTGAAGAAGTTTTATAGTATATGTCAGTTTTCCTGAAATCTCCATAAGGAAACCCATATAATTTATATCCCCCTTATATATTGCACATGTAAATGACAAAATATTTGCTCAGATGCTTATCTGAGTGGATGGGAAAACTGAAATCAGCATGCCCAATCTTTACACTCCAATGACATGTTCTGGGTTGCTGGACCTCCCTCTTTGTTTTTTTTAAGCTAAGATGGCATTTCTGCCATTGCTCTCCGTGTGCCTTCCTTTGAGGTAGGAGGTGATATTACAGTTAGCCATATCCAGGCTGCTGTTCTTTTTTGAGAAATCTGGTTTCACTTCAGTGTTGCAGGAAGGAGGCAGCAATCCTGACACTGCCAGGAACCGTCTAGGGCTGAGGGCTGGTTGGTTTTGCTACAAGCCAAGGAATGGGGTGCCGTGGGCACGCTGCCAGAGTGGCCCTAGATCTTGGCTAACCATTTCTTTCTTTAGTTTCCTACTTAGGAAAGGTAAATGATATGAGTCTGGCATGACCCTTGCCTTTTATTGGTGTTCTGGGTCCTCAGCTTACAGGATAGACTTTACCTCTTCTAAATGTCCAATGAGTTTTCTGTTTAAGTGTTGTGTAAAGATGGACAATATTAACTTTTCTGTTCTTTCTTCTAAGGCTACAGCTTAGAGCACTGCATCTTACAGATCAGCTGGTGCTTTCTGATTCCATAACTGTTCTCTCACTTTACATCATGGTTAGAAAATATTTAACATGCTCTGGGAACAGATCAAGCTAATAACTTCAAACATGTAATTTTACTTCACTGCTTATACTCAAGTGACACATTAAAACATATATGCTAATTCTGGACATTTTAAAATATGATTTTTTTTTATAATAGATTTTTCTTTATGTTAATAAATCTTTCCTATCTAGAATGCAGTTCAGTTTTCTTTGGGTTCCCTTTATTCCATATTTGTGCTGTGGAACTTTGAGCACAAATGGCAAATGTAGTGCTCAAGAGCTTTGTAATATACTACACTGAAAAGCATTTTATGGTCTAACATTCGTGACTGGAGGTGGATAAAATGAAAATAGCAACTGCGTAGGTGATGTGGGACTGGATTTAAAATCTCTGTTTGCAATTTGCTCCTAAAATATTTGTTTTAAATTGGAGTCATCAAGAGACCTGCTTGACCCAGTGTCAGTTTAGAGTTAATCAAAATCTTGTAGCAGCCATTAATCTCAAAAGATTTTGTCAGAAAATGGTCAAAAGGTCATGCAAATCATGGTTCTTGTGCATTCATGATACCTGCTTAATTAATTTCCATCTCAAACGATGTGGGGTTTTGTTTTGTTGGTTTTTTTTTTGTTTTGTTTTTTTTGTGTGGTTTTTTTTGTTGGTTTTTTGTTTTTGGTTTGTTTTTTTTTGTTTGCTTGTTTGTTTTTTTTTGTTTTGTTTGTTTGGTTTTCTAATACACCTCAGAGAACTGTGGTCTTTAAACTACAGATATATTTGCCTGGATGTCAGAACCACTGTCTGATTACTGTATGAACCACAAACATGATCCAAATTATGTTTACAGTTTACCTCACCCCTAGATCATATTTTCATAGCTAATCTGACTGTCCTACAATCCAGCTGGGGATTGCCCATCTCAACCTCATTTTTCTCATAATCTTCAAGGCACTTATTACGTGCTTTTGGGACTTGAGGAGAACCAGAATTGTCTTTGCTTTGGGTGGTTTTCAAGACAATTTAATTACTTATGAACTTAAAACAACTCCTACTAAAAAGAAATTTTGCAGTGTGATTTCAGTGAATCACATAGCTGGAATTGCTCTTTGAGTCTTGGATTTCCTCCTCCCCCACATTATGGGTTTAGTTTGGCTTATTCCCACTGTGTTATATGTGAATACTAGACTTTGTCTTGTTATACTGGAAGATTTTGGTCAGTGTTTTATTCCTGGAGCAGTATTTCCCTGTTCTAGTTCACTGATTTGGATGCTTTATTTCTTTCTCCTGGGTTTGTCTGGTTGTAGGGCTATTATTTTCCTTCTTTTGGAGTGTTTATAGTGGACTCCACCTTCTTTCCATTATTCAGCTCTTGCAATTTTATTTTTTCCTTACCAGGAACTTTTCAATTCCATATTTTTAAATTGACATATTATTTACCAGGCCAAAAAGAGTCACAGAAGGCTATTGTTGCTGAAGTTCTGTGAAAGCATCATCAGGCTTCTGATGCAAGTTTGCCGGCTTTCCTGGGCAGAATCTCCACCCAGAAGATTACTGGGGATCTGAGAACTTCCTTAAAGTCATCAGTGAGACTTTGGGATTTCCGAGCTCCATGGTCCTAGGTCTGTTCTTCAATCTGGAGACCTAACCATACCTAGATCTTCATTCCTCTGTCCACAGCCAGTGTCCTGCAGCTCTCACAGCTCACACTGAGCCATCACATCCCGGAGCTCTGGGACACTTGCATTTGGCTGTGGACTTGAAAGCTTTGGTTCACCCCACGAAGCCAGGAGAAACCTGAAAACTCAGGTAATTCAGGCTTGTTCATTGTTTGGTCTCCATGTGGTAGAACTGAAACAAACTGTAGCCTTCCTCCCCCCAAAAAACCCATCCTCTTTCTAGAGCTTGGAGTTGGAAGTCTCACTTCTGAGCTTCCGAGTGCTTGGGGTTTTCAGGGTGCCAGCACTCTGGCACAGCTGTCATAGGGATGGAAGTCTATCAAAGTAGGGGTGAGCAGGTGAACTCTCAAAATTCTAAGTATTGCACTGAAGCTTTCAAAATGAAGTATTAAACAGTCAAAAAATCTTCATTCTAAGTAAAAAGCTTCAGACAGCATAATTTTTCATACTGAAACAGAAAGCATTTTTATCAGTGGTTACTTCATTAGCTGTGCCTATCTTGGAATTCATTAGGATTTCAATGTGAATAAATAAAATATTTCATTCATTGTGATAGGCCATGGAAATGGCTCTCACATAGATAGATTTTAGATTTGATGTACCTCAGATTGAACCTCATCTTGCACTAACAGGGCTATTCTGGAGGGGTAAGAAAATAAGGCAGAGTGATCCAAAGCATTGCCTATATCTGCTTACTGCACAAACACTTGCTTAGGGCATGGAGCCAAGAAGATTAATTTCAGGAGCACATCACAGCCATGAAGTCTTCTGTGCCATTTTCTTTCCCTAATTTTGTTATCTATACAAGATTTATTTTTATTACAGATATGTTTCACCCAGCAGTGTTATTCTCGTGAGGCAGTTGACATCCCCCTACCATCCTGTTGCTGAAATTTTAAAATACCACACAATTATCACACTTTTCTCTCTTTTCTTTGAGCTTGGAGTGTGTGGCACAGGTAAAACTGTAACATGAGCCATAAAAAATCCTATTTTGTTAAAGTGGGTTGCAGTTTTTCTATTGGCAACAAAATGATATGTTACCTAAATGATTGCATGTCACTGTGTTTTTTCAAGTTACTTGTTTGTTACAGAAGACTAGAACTAAATATTTGGGGTCCAGACTCAGCTGAATTTTCACTTTTCTGTTTATTTGGAAAAGTGTGCCTTGTTTTGTTTTGTTTTTTTCTTCTGTTTTGTCCTGTGCATTTTTCCCTTCTGTTTTTCTTTTTCTTGTGGGCATCACTACTTATGGGATAATATTTTACTGTTCACATTAGGTATATAATTTAACACCAGAGGCTCCCTGGACATAGTCAAAGGAATTTACAGAATCCCACTAGACTAGATCCACAGTCTCTATTCACCATATATTTGTCATGTGCAGAAATCTCTTAGTTACTCAAATAAGGTACTGAAACTTGGATGGCAGTAATACCTTCTTAATTTTCTGTTATAATCAGCACCTTCTTCTGTTCATTACTCTTAGATCTGTTTTCTCAATTCTCTAATGGAAGTCATATTTCGCATACTGATATATTAATATACATTATCTTGAAAAAAAGGAAAATTGCTCCATGCCTGTTTCATCTGTCTCTGTTCTTATTTGGTCATCCCAATGGAAGTGACGTGAGACAGTTAAAGCTGTTAAAACACATTCTATGTTCATCATCTCAAAACTCTGCACCTGTGTAGTAGTAAGAGTCTAGGATAGCTGATCATGTAATTAATAGTTAATTCAATGTTTACTGGTTCTATTTAATCTACAACAAGCCCAGGAGTATACTGACCTTTGTGAGGTGAATGACTTACCAGGTGAGCAGAGTGAGCTGGTTTACCAGATAGATTGATGGTCCTTCTAATTTGGAACCAGAACATCTGATTCAGAATACCAACTGAGAGACAGTAGAAAGGGAAGGGAGGGAAAGCATGATCCATCCAGGTAGATGCTTCCATTTTTATGTCCTGAAGCATGAACACTGATGGAGCCAGTTATCCTAATCCAAAAGTCATTTAAGGCAAGGAAAGGATTCCTCTGGCTTGAAAAGGCTTAGTATCTAGCATTTTGTCTTTTATGGTTTTGGTTCAGTTTTCATTTCGTTTTATTTATTTTGCATTCCCCTTAGCACTAGGGCCCTTCTATTCTGAATGCTCTTTCACTTTTGAAACTTGATTTTCATACATAGGCCTGTTTCCAGTATGCACTTAATTTCTGTTTTGTGTTTTATAAATCAAATCTTTCTCTAAGTACCTTGGTTTTTCCACACTGTGGGAATGGGAAGACACCTCCCTTGTGGGACCTGTATTCTGACTCATTCTGTTAATTGGAAAGGTAGTTTGTACTTCAATTTCTAGTTTTGTGTCTATTCCTGTTAGGTTGAGATTGCTCTGTTAAGTCCATAATAATATAAATATTTTCCTAATCCCAGAGTTGGCAGACCTTTGGATTTTCTATGCCAAACTTTCATATTTTCAATAATATGAATCTCAATAAAAAGACAGCTGGATAAAGTCATAAAACAAGCTCTAAAAACATGGATAGCTACATACTTTAATTTGCTGTCTTGGTATCTGTGTCTAAACCAGTAACTAACACTTAACTGCACTTAAAAAGTGGTACTGAAAGTCATTAAGACAGCACATCTGCAGGGTACTCTTTCATTTCTCTTTATGCAGAGTAGGAGACTGAGGTTGGAACAGGGGATTTGGGAAGTTTAGCTTTGGAGTGGTCAGGGCTGGAATCTCTAAGCCTGCTGTTAATGGACTTGAGTGGGTGGTATTTGATCTATCAGTGTCTGTAAGCTGAAGGAATGGTCTATTTGCAACAGAAAATACACAACTACATTTCTTGATGTGCAGGTGTATTCTGCTGGGAAAGTAAGATCTCTACCATGAGAAAAGGGAGTCCTAGAAATCCATCTTTAATGCAAACATTTTGTGTCCTGCACAGCTCAGACAGGCTGGTACTGCTGCTCTCAAGCAGACTGCTGAACAGGGAGTGATTTTGAACATGCAATGGAGCAGCCTATCCCAAACAAAGACATTTAAATGTACATATCTTTTCAGTTTCCTTTGGCTACATACAGAATTCTTTCTCCCTACTCCAGGTAAATGCTGTGAGCAGTACAATAATTATGTGCATATTTTTCAGAACTGAATCTAAACAATTTTTGCAAATGTAGTAAGACTTATGAACTTGAGGAAACACTTTTTTTCCCCCTAAATTAAAGTTGTTTGATATGGTTTTTTAATAGAACACACAGAAAACTTAGGAAATTCCTCCATTGCACCCTTCTTTTCTGGACAAATGGGATCTATTATAGACAGAGAGAAAACACATTGTGGAAGAGATTTGTTGCAATCTTGAAACCATATTGCAATGCTATATACACTTGTAATAGGTTACAGTTCACTACATACATTATGCAAGTGCTGCTCAGCTGCATCTGATAATATGGCAGTGACCTCCCAATTTTAAAGATCTTTGCATACAATATGTTTTATTTGATCCAAATTGTTAGGTAATTAGTTCACTATCTTGCTCCTCCTAATTTTTCCAGCTCTTCTCCAGTATTTCAACTTCACTTTAGTCCTTTAGTAAATTAGACTTGTTTAGATTTAAAAAAAAAAAAAATTCTCCCATCCTGTCAGATTTCCTCTGAAGAACCCTTGCAAGCTAAAGTTTAGTTAAATTTAATTGTTCTGGTATTTTTGGCTTTGGTTGATTCTTTTGACATGTGCAATCATCGAACTCCATGTTACAGATTGATTGTGCATTATTTAACTGCAGTTGGGAAATATTTTCTGAGATGGAAATGTAAAAAGAATTACATGGACCAACTACAGTTTTCATGACTCTTAAGAAATAGAATAGAAACCACATTAAATGGCAGCATTAATTGGCACTTTGGTTTTCCTTTATTCTTGTTCCAAGGTTATACAGAAAGATCACTTACTGTATATTTGGTTTACTGAGTACAACACTGTACTATTTTTGCATGAAAAAAATTGTAATTGCATTTGGTCTTTTGCATGTTGTATTTTTTCACTCTCAGGAATTATACTGAACACATGGATAGCTGAGGTCAGCTAGGGTGAGGAAAGCTCAAATCTTCCACTTGGCCTCAAACCATACCAGCTGTGCTCCTTTTTTCTCATTAGGCTCAAGCTTTTGGCTTGCACAAGCTCTTTCCTTAGCATTTGTGTGTCTGCAGTGCTGAAGCCAGTCAGACTCTTGCTATTATTTCCCAGGATTCAGTTTCTTCTTGCTTTTACTTGTGTGTGTAACATCACAAGGTGAGTAGGGATGGTGACTGAAATCCCCATGCAGCCTAGGAACCCAAGAGAAGATGAAGTCCTGGATGGACAAGAAGCAGCACTCCTTGGGCTGCGTATGTTCCACTAGCCTACCAGAAGCCACCCCTCTTCCTTGGTTTTGGATCAACATTTTTAGCAGCATAGAACATTGTGCAAGTGGTCTTTCTTTACCCTTGAAGAATCACTGAAGCTCCTTTGTACAGGCAAGTGTCAAGGTACTCGATAACGTGGCAAATGCTTTGACAGGCTTTTGTTGTAGACCAGATAATGTTAACTGGCTAAACAACAGAGCAGCTCCTGAGGATGTGGCCTGAGCTAGGACATTCCTTGCTTAACCTTAGTGAGCAACTTTGTCCTGGCTGGAAGGGTTTGCCTTTTGTCCTTTCTTCCCCTTTGTGAAAAGGAATTAGAGGAATTAGCAATGGTTCCACCTAAAGGAGCCAGGAGCACTTGGTGATACATGGGAGCAGAGCTATTTTGTTCTTGTCTGCCAGATAGGTTTTTTCACTTCCTTCCAGGAAGAAAGTTCTCCTTCCAGATGCAAAGGGATAATTGTGATGTGCAGCTTCACCCTTACCATGGCAGAACTGGCAGTTCAAGTCTCTTCTATGTCAGGTTTACCTAACAGATGGGAAGCAAGCATGAAGACCAAAATGTGTCTAGTCAGAATAAAACTCTGAGATGGTTCTTCCTGATTAAGGAGTTGGTTTTATTTGAAAATCCTGAAGTAGAGACTGTTTTGTGTCAAATAGCATCTCCCTGCTGCACATGAGTGGTGGTGTGTTAGGAAGCAAAGCCATGTGGAGAGGAGTGGGACTGAGTGTTGCTCCAAAGCATGACTTTTTCCAGTCTGACCTAATTTTCTTTATGACTTTGCTTATCTCCTTTCCATGCTCCAGTCTGAGTTCACAGTCAAAACTGATCCTGCATAGGAAGGAGCTTTCCCACAAGGAATTGTAAACTGCGTGAGAAAGGAGCGTAACTTCTGCTGTGCTGAGATACCAATACAGCTCAAAGAAGTGACAATGAAAATAGCATATTCAAGAAGCACTTAAAAATAGGCCATGCCTATTCAAGATCTTATTCAAGAAGTAATCCGTACTAAAAATGAAAACAAGTTAGGGTACATGGATATTTTTAGGAATAACATTTTAGCACACCAACTTTTCTGAACACTTTCAGGGTCATGTCTTTGCCATTCTTTGTTAGGTGGGTGTCCCGTTGAAACTGGTGGGACTTGTGCCTGAACAAAGCTTTGTCCCATGCTTTTCCCTAATATGACATCTTTTTCATGAATGACCTCCTTGCAACTGTAGTCATAAGCGATTTGTCATGTTTATTCTCTTGAGTAAAAAGAGCCTTCCATCTGTTCTTAATCTGTGTTTCCTTTAATTTCTATTTTTGTCTCCTTTTTGTCATCTGTGTTACATTGAAAATGAGTTTATGGCCAACTTTATTTATCCCCATGTAAGGGGTTGTAATAATTGAAATAAATCCCTTGGCAGTCTTTTCTTTAAGCCTAGACAACCACAGTCATTAGGCAAAAATAAATGATGGGGGCAACACCTTCAGATACATGATTGAAGTTTTTACTCAGATACCACTGTCCAATTTGTTTTGGCTAATGTTTATTTTTTTAGTGTAGTTTTGCACCTTCTTATTCTTTACCTGGGATTTTCTGATCTGATTTCTCCTACCAGCTGTTCCTTTTAGGCAAAGCACATGAGTATGGTATGTATGCTTTTCCTTTGTGTGTCAGTACATACTTGATTCTCCAATAAATATGCATCAGTTTAGATGAAAAAATGAAGCACTTTTTGGAGAAAAAGGAGGAGATTAATTACCGCAGTCTCTCTTTCTGATATTAAATTTAACATTGTTTGTTTTTACTGTTAATGCTGATTTCTCCACATGCTGCTACTGTTCAGATAGAAAATCTCAAGTTCTTCTAAAGCACTGTTGGAATGTGTCTTCCTCTCTTGTGGAATGAACACATTTGTGTTCCCTCTAGACCATTTAAAAACACTGTTTGACTTGGCTTTCTTTTACTGATTGCAAGAGTGGAGAAAAAGAAAGAAGGCTCCTTCACAGGATCCTTTGATCAGCAGAATGAAATCTTAAGATTGAGGCTGATCCTATTTTATTTTTTTTCTTGTCAGTGGGTGAAATATATTGCTTTTTCAGAAAGTCTGATTAACTGGAAACTCAGCAGAAAAAACACAGATGGAGCTCAGATACAAACCATGTGAATTCATGCAAGAGGTTATGCGTAGAGTTTTTAGAACAAACTCCTGAGAGGTTAGATATCCTTACTTCTTCTGGAAGTACTTCATGCCACATACTTGATGTAAATCAGAACTGTGGACTCAAATCCAGGTAGACTTTAGATTTAAGCAGTTCACTTTCCCTTGGAAATTATGTTAGATGAGATAAAGTGGTTCATGAGGCAAGTTATTAGTAAACCTTCTTTATTTTTTTCATATTGCAATCACAATTTGTCATATATCACAGAAGAGCTCAGCAAGATTAGTCAACAAATCATGCTAAGTTTTATTGAGCCAAATGTTGAGATTCTCATTTAATTCCAACTGAAATTTACTGTACTTAATGAGGTCAGCAGGAATAAGGGCTAGCTAAAAATTCAGTCTGCTGCATCATCTCACAAACATTACTTTTTCCTTGTTGAGCCTGGTGGGTGAGTTCATTTTGAGTTGTTCTTACCCATACTGAAGTACTCAAAAACTGAGAAGCTTTTGTTAGAATGTAGAAAACATCTAATATTTTGGATACAGTGCAGTGCTACAAGAAATGCTGTCAGTATGAAGAAATCTGCATTCTAAAATAAATAGGATTTGTCAAGATTTCCACTTAATCAGAGCAAAGAAATATAGGCAGTTAGACTAAATAAATCTGTTTCTGTACAAATCTTAAAGTCCAGGAAGAAAAAGGCTGGAACTAAAGTTATAAAGAGAATGTTGATATAATAGCATGTTACAAACAGTAGAAGAAAAATAATCAATGTTTCAGAGTAATATCAGTGTGTCATTTGGTTTAATTGCCGGGCCAGTGTTAAACCAAATTATATAAACAAATTATATTTGAAAGACAGGTAAAATCATACCTATCAAAGAGCACATTTCTTTCTTGAAGAAAACGGCGTAGAATCCCATAGATTTACTACACCATAAAAGCAAAAAATCACTACAGTTTGAAATTACAAGATTCAATAGGGAAAGTAGAGCTGTAGCACCACAGGGCTGCACTACAGTGTTAGTAGTGAAGTACCAAATTTCTTACCTGAATTATGACATTGTCCAGGACAACTCACACAAGATCAAATGGGGCATGAAGCTGGGAAATGTGGTAACAGTGGGAGGCATCCTTCACCAATCTGAGGTTGGGTAAGTGGGCTGGGGAGTGTGGGACCCTGCATAAAACTTCAGGGGTTTTATATGATTGCTTATTAGGAGGCTACTTGTCTACTTGGGGGAGGGGGAGAGGAGTAATTTGAAGTCATTCTAAATAATTCTAGAACCTGTTCATGGCCTTTTTTTGGAAGAAATAGACCTCTTGTATGATAATCAGAAGTGTGGAAGAGCTTATCTGGAACAGCTTCCACAAAGGTCACAAGTACATGAAGTTGGGCTTTTCAGTTTGGGAGGAGCAAATGGAGGAGAAGGCCTGGGACAGCATCTCTGGCACAGGGAAAGGGAATGAGGAATGACATTCCCTCTTGGCAAAGTTACTCACTGAATGCATGGCTGCACCTGCGATTGGTGTCAGCTCCAAAGCACACAAGAGAAAGGGATTCTTTTTTTTTTCTTGTACAAGGTATAGCTGAAATGAGAGGGTTCACTCTCAGAGGGTGTTGTGGGTACCAATAAATTACAGGGATTCAAAATGTTTTTTGACAGAATTCAGGGAATCTGAGTGCAGTTAGGGTGATATAAATGCCAGAGGCACTGCCATAAGCATGCACTGAGGGACAAACTGGAGGGCTGGGCAAGCCTCTGATCTCACCCAGTGCAGCCATTGTATTTGTTATCATGAAATACGCCCTACTGAACGGTGCTTGTTGATCCAGCCTTTAATTTATTGGTAACTCTGTAATAAAAATACCCAACCAAAGGGGAGCCTTTGTTTGTTTGTTTGTATTAGCATAAATCAGACATGAGTCTCTGATCAAGGAGTGGGGAGAGGATGTGACTAGGAGGGCTGGAGTTTCATCTGTCTGTCAGCCCCTGCCCAGCTCTGTGGGTCTCTGCCTTGGTTATATTTCATGTCCTGAGCTACCCCAGTTTGTAGGGTGAGGGTGATGGCTGCCTTGTGCCAGGTCAGTGCCTGCTCAGCAGAGGCTCCGTCCACACTGGACTAAGGTGTAGGTTCTTTGTTTTGTCCAAAAAACCTCATTTTTATCATCATTCCTGCTCTTTTATATCTCCGCTTTTGCTCACTACAGAATGCTTTCTGGGTTAATGCTCTGTTTCTTTCATTCTTCCATTCCTCCTCACCCCAACATATGACCTCTGAAGTAGATGGTCCTGGGAAAAGACTTCATCCATGCTTTCTAGATGTTTTATTTTTGTTTAAAGTAGATTATAACAGGCCTTGAGGGAGAAGACTTACTAATTGTTTGATTTTAAGCATTTTGCCACCAAACTGGCTTATTTTTGTTATGGGGATTTCTTTAATCCTGTTTTTTAAATAGTGCAATGTATTGGGAATACTCATTGTAAACATATAATTCTTAGGTGCTGGCATCATTCTATTTCTGATATGATTTCAGTGGAGTTATTTCTGCAGAATTTTGAGAATACATGGCTACATCCCATCTCGGAGAGCATTTTAGGACCCTTCTGTCAAGCTAATCTGGAATCTCTGTGATTAATGAATCAAACTGATTTTGCTGATCCTCTGGTTCTTCTTTGTTGGACCCAGCTCTGATTTTCAGAGGAAATTTTCATCAAGAGATGGATGCAAAATTACATTTATTTCAATGCAAAAGTGATACAATTTTCTTTAACTTTGTTCTTACCCTCCTCCTCCATTTTCTTAGAGCAACAGTTGAGTCAACCTCTGCAATTCAAATACAAGACCAATCTCTTGATTTTTAGTGGGATCTCTTCAATAGTTATCAGCTCCAAGTCCCGAAATCCTTGGGTATCTGAAATAATTATGTCTATAGTGAAAAGCTGAAATGAGGATATAGAGAAGATCAGCCAGTGTATTGAAAATTTTTTGCAGTAGTAGACTTTATATATCTGTGCTGCTGTTTGCATGATAAGCATGTGCTCTGGTACAGTTTCAACATTATAAAGCCAGGAAAGACTATTTTGATAATTTAGTACAACCTATATGATATTAACCATCAGTATAGCTTGGTTTCACTTTTTTGAAGTAGCTATGTTTTTTCAGGAAAATGTCTAATTTTAGTTTTAGAATTGTGTTAATGGGAAATTCATTAAATGCATGGTAGCAAATTGTTAACTGTTTTAGGCAGTTTTTATCCTGTTTAATATTCACCTTGTTGGGGTTTTTTATTGCTCTAGTTTCTCAGTCAGAAATGCCATATAGCATTACATAAATGCCTATGACACATGCCATACACAAAATATTCGTGGTATGCAAGCCACAAGCTGGTGATCTTAGAATCAATAGCACGTTATGGACTCACCTGTTGTCAGGTTTATAGCAAAGACAGAGCATCCATTTTCTGTCCAGTGAGGCAGAGAAGTGGATGTGAAGTCCTTGATTTCCATTGAACAGTGACATAAGGCAATTTTTTTTTTTCCAGTGTGACCACTGCTGTCAGCCCTAATAGGAGGGATGGGACAGGAAAACACTTTTTCTAACTATCAACAGAGGCTTCCTTGGGAGCCTGAGTGATGCCCACTGAAGAAGGACACTCTACCACTATCACCTGCTGCTCATTATTATTTTTAAAATTTAATTTCCCATGTATCAGTGATAATTCCAGAATGGCTTGAATGGACAGCATGGAGCTAGAGTTTAGCTGTAGGCCAGGCTCTGGCATGCTATCCCAGGTTTTTGGTAAGCTGAGATAACAGGAAAGAGCTCAAGTGAGAAATTGACTTTGGAATTCTTTGCTAACAGATTGTTGGATATAGACATGCACGAGGAGGGGGAAAGATTAACATTAAAGGTAGATCTGAAAACAGATCACATAATATAATAACATTTTTCTCATATGGTTGTACTCTTCTGGTAGTAATTTCTTATGGTATTGAAAAGAACTTTTTAATGGACAAAATGTGGATGTGTTAAGATCTCACTATGGCAGGTTATGCCATAGCCTAAATATTTTTTTCCTGTCATTTCTTTGTATAGGTGGAAAATGTTCGGTTACTTGACCGCTTATCTTCAAGAAAAGCTGCACTGGGGACCTTGTATTTAACAGCTACCCATGTCATATTTGTGGAGAATGGTTCTGAAACTCGTAAAGAAACCTGGGTATGATTTATTGTTATTTTCAGATAGATATAAATGTATGGACTTTATCGATGGTGATTTGAAAATTCCTTGCAAAACAGTTTAGAAGTAATAAATTAGTTCTCATGGATGCTTTTATAACTTCAGAATGTGTAAAATTCCAGCCTTGTAGTTTTTGAAAATTTTCAGTGGCTTCTGGAAATTGCAAAACAGCAAGAGAAATAGAAGGGCTGTCACTGTACAAATGCCAGATGTGGTTGTTTGAGGAACAGCTGCTGTAAACTACAGCATTGCTCCTACCATCCAGGAAGAACTGAGGACAAATACTTTGAATGTGAATTGTTGCCTTGGCTCAGTCAGCTCTTGCCTCTTTTCCTGACTGCTTGTGCTGGATCAGTGATTTAGTTGCTTTAATTTGATTTTTTTGGTCATAATGTAGTTTTTGAGTTACCTGTTTTGATGGATTGATAACATATATGTTGCAAGTTTACACAGGTAAAGAGAGAGCTCTGGTGTCATACCATTTGATAGTAGTGAATGTAGCTCATTTATGGTAAGAATGTAATAATAATGTAATAAAATAATATTATGCCCATTTTTGTACTAATTATTAATTCTGTCCTCTTTTGGATCTGGTATTTCCCTCCTGACATATTGTAATGTTTCATCTAATCTGATGCAGTATATAAAATAATATCAGGACTACCATTCTGCCAATGAGGAGACCAAACATTTTAGCCTTATTTAATTGGTGCTGTTTCATCTATTCACTGGGCAGATAGATGGAAAAACCTCTTTTTCTGACAACTGGTATCTTACACTTAAGTGAACAAACAAAAAGCTTTGGATAGCATGATCTGGCTAATGTTTGAGCAGCTGAAACACTCCAGAAGCACTTCTTTGTCTGCAGGTGGTGTATCAGGCACTGCTTGAACCTGAAGCTGGAGTTAGGAATAAAAAGCTACAAGAGGAGTGTGGGCGTTTTCTGAAGCAGTAGTGGAATCTACTGCCTTGGCACATCATTAGAAAGAATTACTTTTCTTCATAACGATTTGCATCACTTGGCATAACCATTTTCAATTCCCACTCAGGTTCTTCACAGCCAAATTTCCTCCATTGAGAAGCAGGCCACCACTGCCAGTGGTTGCCCATTGCTGATCCGCTGCAAGAACTTCCAGGTCATCCAGTTGGTCATCCCTCAGGAACGAGACTGCCATGACATTTACATCTCTCTGATACGTCTGGCACGACCAGGTATGGGAAGGAAACATGGCACAGAAGTCAGTCCTCATCTTGCAGAGGGAGAATATAATAGAAGAAATGTAGCTATACAGCTTTGTCCTTTGCAGTTTAACAAAAGAGACTTCATAAGAGATTGCCATGAGAGAAAAGGTCTCTGAGCAGGCAACCAAATTAAAATAATCTCTTATGGAGCACTGAAGAAAGCATAATATAACAAGTAGTTTGTTCCATAAAGTCATCAACTTATTTTGAACATGATACTCTAGGGGATCATTAGTTATAAAATATATTATAATGCTATTTTATGTGTAACTGTTGCTTATCGGATGCCTTGTGTAATTAGGAAAATACTGACAAGTCTCTAAAACCAAGGAAATTTCATGTTCCTGCTGTGACAGAAAACTTAAAATATATTTAATTGTCATGCCAAGTTCTGAATTTTCCCTTTCTCTGCTGTGTGCAGATTTCTTGAAATCAGTAAGAGGTTTTTCAGCAGTTTATTTATTCCACTGGACTGACTGTGTTTTGGCCTATTATTATTCGGGTTTTCAATGTGCCCTTTTCCATTTTCTAATTTTAGATAAAGATCCTTTTGAAACTTTTTCTCTCTCCAGTGAAAATTCAAATGTTGCAGCAAATCCAACACCTGATCCTCTGCGTTATAGCTGCTCTCACAAGAACCAGCTGTCAAGGCTTCTGGATTGCTTTTTTTAAATGTAACTGTAGAAATAAAACAGCAGCCTCTGTCCTTTGCTGTTATTGTGACTATGCAAAGATGTCCACCACAGGCTGTAGAAAACTGACAACACTAGCTCTAATTTGCACCTTTCTAGGAGAACACTAATTTTTCTGAAAATTTTGTGAAAAAATTGCACTGTCAGCCGCCACCAGCTACTGAACTTAATAAAGTACTTTCTGTAATTAGGATAGAACTGGTAATAATATGTATATTCAATTTGATATGCTGGGTGATGCAAGATGAAAGTAATAAGAGAAATTTTAAAACAATGCAACCAATTTAGACAATCATTCTGCTGATTGTTAATCTGGATTAATTCCATGAACTACAGCTGTAGGCATGTGTCTCTGCATGCTGGAAAGAACGTGATTCTGTAATGCTCTTTTCCTGGAGCCAGGAGGAGGTGTGTGTACCTGTGTGCACCAGAACACAACAGTTTGCTGCAGGCATGCTGAATGATGAAGGGAAGAGTAGCTGTGGACCCCAAAAACCAAGTTGAGTGGCAGACTGCAATAGAGAAGAAGGTTCAAAAAGATTCAGTAAGAGCACTGCAAAATTGGCTCTTTGTTCAGTTTCACAATGGTTTTCCTTCTGTAGTAAAATATCCAGTCTTCATGTGAAGCAGGATTTGAGTCTTGCTTATTAAAATTAAAAGGCTCTGATTGCAAGTTAAAACAAATATACCCTGACAGTGCTCTGCTGTGTCTTTTTTTCTGGATGCAAAGCTATACTTTCTCTATAAGGTACATTTTACTTTGTGGGGAGAAGAAATTTTGATGCTCTCAGGCTCCATTTTCTGTTCACTTACTCTTCCATTCATTCCTTCCACCATAGCTGAACCTGAGGGAGGGTCACCTTGAGTGCAGTCGTAACATATCCTGTGTTATCTGATGTCCTTGTTACACTAGAAGAGAAAAAATTGTCTTCAGTTTTATTCTTACCATCTGTTACTAGCATTTTGGTAAGGTCAAGCTGTGAAGTGAATTTAACATTTTTGCTTAATCTGTGAAACATACTGACTGTAATAGTTATTACAGGTGTATTAGCAGCATTTGCAGACACTAAGAGCAAAATAATTGTGAAAGATTAAGGAAGGTTCTATAAGTGCTCATGAAGAGGTGATAATTCAGCTTTAAGGCACTGTCAATACTTGAACATTTTTATTAGCTCCTATAGATACCATCATGTAATAATAATTTTAATGTTGAGTACACTTCAGTCATAAGTAACCTGCATATATTTCAACAGACCTTTTTAAGAGGCTTTCTATGTGCCCGTGAGCAGCACAAATCCAGTTTGAAAAAAAATCTGGATGTGTTTGACTACCAGGAGCTGAAATAGCAACTAAAAGCACTTTGCTAAAAATAATAATTAATATATTCAAACTTCTGTCATAGCACAGCTCTGAAAGACTGGTTTATTTCTCACCTGCTAACATAAAGTTTTATTCTTAATATTACGGTTGGTTTTGTTGCTCTCGTTTTATAGCTATAAGCTCCTTACTGTAGTATTTTAAGATGCTGCTTATTAGGTATATATTAGTAGAAAAAAAAAGCATAGTATTTAAATTAACCTTGTTAATCTTGTTAAAGTTATATTGTGGAGCAAGTATATCATTGTAGAACTGTGAAGTCAGAGAGGACTCATCTTAGAATTTACTTCAGTTCTGTTTTAACTACAAACAAAACCTGTTGCTCAGATAGGTATAAGAAAGTTAGAGGAACAGGATGAAACATCCCTTCATGACATGGCAATATCTTAAATATCAGTGAGAACATTAATTTCAAGCTGAATTTGTATCAGTGATATTTGAAATTTAATGGCAATGGTGTCTGGTTTCTATTGGTCACCAGGATAAAGACACTCATTACAAAAATGCAAATATACTCTTAATAAAAGTCAAAAACTCCAGCACCAGACAAGTTTATTATATGGCTCTTGACCAAGGCTGGCAGATGGCATAACTACTTAAACGAGTTGATGGTCAGGAGGAAGTGGTTGATGTAACATATGCTGTTTTTATGCTGTTTTAACATCTGTATCACAATTGCTTTTGTCAGTAACTCAAGGACAGAATTTTGCAATCCATAAAACTAAAATTTTATTGAATCTATTACAAATGTCCCTATTTAGGGACAAAGACTTCGGAGATAATTTTTGGAAGATTGTGCTGCATAGTCCATTGCTCAGGGCTTTTCTCTTTGCTACAGGACAGATGTTACTTTAATAAAGGGACTTCTAAGCTACCTCTGGCCAGCAGATTCTTTGGCAGAACAAGTACTTATGCTGGCACTGACTTTTCTTTGGATGAAAGCACATTATCACTGACATTTTGTCTTTGTGCTGGGGGAGGCTTTCACAGTTCAGTAGAGAAGTCTAGTGGAAGGGTGTATTTTAAGTAGCATTACTAATAAGGCACATATTCTGCAATTCATCCAAGTTACAAAACAGCACAGTACTTTCAAAGTATACTTGAAAATAGTTACAAGCCAGGATATGGGTTTTTGTGTAGCAAAGCATGCTGTGTTAAAAGAGAAACTGTTTAAAAGACAAACACAACATTTTTGTTTTGAAGTGTGGTTTGGGGATGAAAAGTGGTTTACCAATTTTGTTTGTTTGTTTGTTTGCTTGGTGTTTTCCAGTGAAATATGAAGAGCTGTATTGTTTCTCATTCAATCCAAAATTAGATAAAGAGGAACGAGAGCAAGGCTGGAAGCTTGTGGACCTTAATGAAGAATACAACCGGATGGGTATTCCAAACAACTATTGGCAGATTAGTGATGTGAACAGAGACTATGGAGTGAGTTGTGATTTTCTGTGTTACAGAGGGTGTAAGTGGATTAGCAGTCTGACTGACTACCAAGGTTACTTATATAGATAGTCCCTGCTGCAACAGGGATCATGCTACAGCTCAGAGCTCTAGGCACATGGAGTAAGGTGCAGTTCTTCCACTCTTTCACATAAAAAGGCACTGAGGAAGAGTGTTTAATAAGTGTTTAATACATGTAGAAATTAAGTACAGAAAATTTGTACACAGTAAGCTTGAAATGTTAGTGCTTGGCTTCCTGGGGACAAGTTTAAATCATACTTTATGTTTTGTGTCCAAATGAGTGTTTTCCTGACAGGTAGTACCATATAAAATTACTACACTTTTAAAGAAAAAAATTACCAGAAATAGTGTATTTGGCAATATATTTTCTTCAGTGGCTATCTTCACAATCTTTTTGAAGTGTTTGTGATTGACTGTTAGTGTTTTTCAGAGGCATCTAACAGATCATATGTCTTCCTAGCTAATTGCTGTCTTGCCTAGTTCAGTCTTGTATGACTTGTATGACTCAGTCTTGTATTCTGAAGTCTCTAGAATATTAATTTATTGTGAGAAATAATAACCAAAGTATTTTTAAGGAAGTTTGCCCTTGCACTGTGTTAGCTCTGTTGCTGGATCATACCCATGTTAAGGAAGGCTTATGAAGTTCTCAGAGAAGACTGAATGTGCTGTTAGGGTTTGTTTTCTTTTTGTTAAAGCGAGTGGAAAAAATGTTTGACCTCTCTTAAGATAAAGAGCAAGAAAAATTGCCTAATGAATACAACCCAGTTCACCACAGCAGCATTTGTAACCACAAGCCCTTCCTTTTCTTTCTCATTTCATTACATATCTCTGTCTCTGTCAGAACCTAATTTCTTCTTGGGTGTCCTAACTCCGTTATTCAGCTCAGATAGTCCCAGGGAGATACAGGATATTCTTTTGAGCCCAGCCAGAATGCCACAGGCAATATCAGGAAAAAGAAGTTAGTCAGGGATCCTATTTGTGGTCCTACTTGTCTCAAAAAAATTTTCAGGACTTTTTTTTTCAAGCTTATTGGGTTCCTTTCAGCAGTGGTAGCCATTGGCAGGGGTGCTTGTCTTTTGGTATCCTCATTTCATATAGGCAAATTTCTTTTCTCCAAGTCCTTATTTTGTAATTTTTTAATTATCAGATTTGCCAGAAAAAAATGGCTCTATAGTCCCCTCACATTATAACAGAAAGTTGTTTGAGACCTTCACCCACTTCCATCCCTACTTTCAAATTCTGCTACAGAGAAAACTGCAGCTGTAAATACAGCCTTTCTGTATGAACTGATGAATCTTTTCTGGTGTGAACGTATGTTGTATCTCTCTGTTCTCAATGAGGCATGAGTTAACGTTTGGAAATACAGCCCTTCAACTGTTCTGGTTCAGTTTTACCATCTGTAAATTAGAATTAAAACTTTTCACCTTAGAAAGACTGTTTTGAGAAATGTAGGCGGTGTATATATAGTAATTATGGAATATTCCCAGGGAATAGTTGCTTGGTATTTTTAAATTTTTTTTTTTCTCTGGACATGCCTACTGTTACTTGTATTTGTAGAACAAATAAGCAGTGTCTTTTCACAGGTCTGTGACTCCTATCCTACAGAAGTGTATGTACCAAAGTCTGCAAATGCACACATTATAGTGGGGAGCTCTAAATTTCGGAGTCGAAGGCGTTTCCCTGCTCTTTCCTACTACTGCAAGAACAACAATGTAAGTGTGAACTTGTAGCTTCAAAGTGTTTGCTTATTTCTCCCTTGCTTTCATAATTCTTCTAGTAAACTTGAACAAGAAGAAGTCGGAGTTTGTTTAAAAAATTAAAAGGTGGTTGGTGTAGTCTGCTTAGTGTGGTTAGTACAGATGGCACACACTGGAATTATGGTTAGTTCATTAATAGGCATTTAATGCAGCTATGTTTGCTCCTGAATCCTTCAGGGTTCAAAGGGCTAGGAAAGGAGTTGGGTTTGTTGGAGGAAATGCCTCCTTATGAACTTGGAGCCTGGCATGAATTCCCAGCTGGGATGGTAGGCACTGAACAGCCATGGTGAAGGCAGGTTGGGAGGAGGGCTGTGACATGCATGGGAGACAGATGCCACTCACTCAGTCATTCATACTCAGAAACTTTCAGAACTTTCCTGTAGCTCTTTGACACCAGGAAATTCAGTGGTGATGTGACACCTTACTCTGCATCTCACAGGATCTGTGTGAATATGATGAGATCTAACTCTGAAACTGTCTGTTGAGCTTATGCAATAGCAAAACATGACCTCATCTCTTGTCCTACTCGTAAACATAGCCCAATATATTTCATAGGCATGTGTGCTCATTCTAAGCAATTGGCCAGGGTTAGCAGGAAATGATCTTTTCATAGATATTGTGGGTCATGATTCACACATACAGTATCTAATGATCAACAGATCACCTTGTCTTCCAACATTTGCAGTACTGCTGGCAGTCCAGCTGTTTCTTAGGCTGGGTCTAAACATGATCTTAACTCTAAGCCTAACTTGACAGAATTAAGCCATTCTTTCATACTGGTACCAGCACATACTTTACTTAGCCTTTGGGGTCCCAGGATGATATAATGTAATTGGCTCCAGCCCATAATTCCCTGAATCCTAGCCTTTATCCAGAACCCTAACTTTAACCTAAGTCTTGACAGCCACATCTGCTGGTGTGTATGGTACACTATGGATGAGAGAGAAGTGTCTTTCTTCTATTAAAACGACAGATTGTGGGCAAATTCACATGTACCTTTTGTTTTATGCCAGGGAGGTATAAGTATATATGAAATCACTGGAGTGTGCACTGATCAGCAGGTGAGACCCCAGATAACTTTCTATCTCTTTGCAAAAAACTATTAATAAAGCATGAACAAGCTCTCACACAATTTAGGGTTTCAGTATTAAAGATCCACATTTCACTATTTATTGATTAGGCTGAAAATCAATAAAAAAAAAAGTTCAGAAAAAGTTCAGATTTGGCTGAAAATAATCATGTCCCTTCTCACAGTAATAAATAATCTGTAGAGCAATCTGCATGGGCCATGACCTTCAGCAGGCAGATTCTCTTCATGTTTCTGTTCAGTGCTTAGAAAGTGCCCTCTACAAACCCAGCTGCCCTGTGCCTAGCAGAAATAAAACCCTCCCTGCACATTCATTTCATATTCTGTTCCTTTCCTGGTTTTATTTGGAGGTCTGATCCAGATGGGCTTGGGGAGAGACTGTCTTGTCTTCTTCAATAGTACTGTTTAATAACTGTAATCCATGGAGTCAGGCTGGCTGACCCACTTCCATGGGAAGTGGGTCTTTCTCCAGGGGCAGTGCTAAAAATACACCACCATCAGTGATCCAGCTGGATGTTATGCATTTTTGTTTCCTGGATTTATGGTGTCTCAGGCTACTTAAGAAAGCATGCAGTGGGTGTAAGCTGGCTGTAATCAGTGTCATAACTGCTAAGTGTGAGTGCCAGTGCAAAAGGGCCTCTTCTTCATGCTGTACCAGTGTTCTTGTGGCTGCAGTGTTGTACTCATGACATCCTCTAGAGAACACCTTTCAGGAGATATTCTGCTTTAGGGAAACACTAATTAGCTCTGAAACTTGGATTCAAGACTAGACTCGGTCTAATGGGGTTGTATGGTTTTAGCATTTCCTTGTTATTAAAAATTATTTGATCATTAGTGTGTAAGAAGTTTTACTATTCTGCCCTTCCCATGTAACTGTACACCTATAAAAACATTTAATGAGCTGGGTTTATATATGCTTCTGGATGCTAAATATTTTCTGCTTAATAACTGTGTTGGTTTTAAAATTTTTGTTTGTCTGTTTTCCTGCAGGCTTCCATATGTAGAAGCAGTCAGCCTTTATCTGGCTTCAGTGCTCGATGCCTTGAGGATGAACAGATGCTCCAGGCCATTAGAAAAGCAAATCCAGGAAGTGATTTCCTATATGTGGTTGATACTCGGCCCAAAGTAAGTACATTAAATTTCTTGAACATAGCAAGACTGAACCTGGGCTAAATACATAATTTGCACCTGTGTAACTGCACAGGTAAATCAGGATTTATCAGGATAATCTTAATTAGGAACCTTGCCCACATTTTTTATCTTAAAAGGAAAAAAAATCTGTTTGTTCTTGACAAAATGTTAATTTACAGTAAGGTAAATGAGTCAGAATAGTAAATGTTTTCACACCCAGAGGAGCTATCAGTAACAATATTACTGATGAGGCTTGTAAAAAATTATTCCCATTGTTAAACTGTTGCAAACCTCTGTCTGCATATACTAAAATTTTCCAGGGAAGATTTCTCCTGCAAGTAAGAAAATTTCAACAACCTTTTCATAAGGCTAAAGAAAAAACATTTCTTGAGGTTACAAGAACTGAGGAAGCCTTCTTTAAATACCTCCAGCACTTCTGTAATTTTTGAGAGAGAATCTGAAATATGGTAACTATTTATCTCAGGTGCTATATCTCTATAATTGACTAAAATCTTTGACCAAAATAAAAGTTTTGGAAAAAAAATGCTAAGTAGAAACACAGAAACTCAGTGATGGTCTATAAGAGGTTGAAAGCTCAAAAGAGCCCTGTGTCCAAATTTGGCATGCTAGCAAACATCTCAATGTGATGAGGACTAGATAAACTTCAGTGTATGGAGGTGGGAGCAAGGGTATGTTCTTTCTTACCTTATCAATAGCTTCCCTGTTGAAGTTATCAAAGCATCTGAAGAAAAGAAACCAAAGGGGCAAATCTCCACAAATTCTCTAGTCAATATAGGATGAGCTCTAGTGGGGGAATAATGAGAGCAAAGGCTTGAGGAAAAGGAGCAAGGAAGGTGTTGCAGCATCCTGATATCAGGAGATGGAGCCTGGAAAAGGAAGGTGGCTAAAGCCAAGAAGCTCTAGGAATGGAATGAGGAAGAGCAAACCTGGCAGAGTTGGAGCAAAACCAAGGAACCTCTCTGATCTGAAATTGATTGAAGACCTGGGGACTGGTAAGAAAGTGCTGAGTGGTAAAGGGATGCAGTAGCCAGAAAGTCAGATCCTTGGGATATCTCATTGCACTTTGTAATTCAATGACTACTTTGACCTTCTTTTATTGGGAAGAAGAGGAAGGTGCCATCTTACTTCTGGTCCTGAAGAAAGTGGCTCATGATGAGTGCTAGGGAAGGATTTGTAGAACTGTTTTCAGAGCAGACTTTGGATAGGAGGCACACACCTGGCTTCCTACATAATGCTTGTTTAACACTTTTCTACGTTGAATAAGATTTATAAGTGAAGCATTTCCTGGATTATAATATTGGTACTCTTCCCTAATTAAGGAAGCAGGTTGCTCATTTATGAAATTACTACTAAACACGTTCTGACATGGCTATTAATGATGTTTTGTAAGGTAATATAAGAAAGGGCCTTTAAACTTTTCTGGTGCATGACTTTGGTGAGAAAACTCTTGTGTCCAATGAGAAAGCCTGTACTTTAAGAGAGAGGGAAAGTAAAATTGGCTCAGTCAGTCATGGAAGACAACATATGTCCAGCAATGATACCTTCTTCAGGAGCCATCATATCAAAACTGTTTGTTTTCATGGAGTTTCTCTTGGAAAAAAAAAAAGTTTTGTACTTTGTACGCACTGATTCCTATTTATCTCCTTGTGCTGCAAGAAAGGACTGATTTTCTAAGGCTCCTTTGATCCCAGGTGCCAAATACAGTCTTTTTACAGCTGTCACAGTTAATGTGTAAATCCAAAGCGTATAGGAAGTGATAGATACAAATACAAGCTGTTTCTGGATTTCCTATGGGAACCTCTAACAAATGTAAAGGTAAGTTATTCAGTCTGGTGCAAGGTTTCCCATTGTTCTGGAAATCTAAAAAATTACCAGCCTCTTCTGTCATCAAAGCTCGTTCCTTGCAAAGATCATAGAATCATAGAATCAGCTGGGTTGGAAGGGACCTCAGAGATCATCAAGTCCAACCCTTAATCCACTACCACTGTGGTTACCAGACCATGGCACTGAGTGCCACATCCAGTCTCTTTTTAAATATCTCCAGGGATAGAGAATCCACTACTTCCCTGGGCAGCTCATTCCAATGTCTGATCACCCTCTCCGTGAAGAAATTCTCTCTAATATCTAACCTAAACCTCCCCTGGCACAACTTAAGACCATGCCCTCTTGTCTTTTTGAAAGTTGCCTGGGAAAAGAGCCCAACCCCCCCCCTGGCTCCAGCCTCCTTTCAGGGAGTTGTAGAGAGCGATGAGGTCTCCCCTGAGCCTCCTCTTCTCCAGGCTGAACACCCCCAGCTCCCTCAGCCTCTCCTCACAGGACTTGTGCTGGAGTCCCTTCACCAGCCTGGTTGCCCTCCTTTGGACCTGCTCCAGGACCTCAATCTCCTTCCTGAACTGAGGGGCCCAGAACTGGACACAGGACTCGAGCTGTGGCCTCACCAGGGCTGAGTACAGGGGCAGAATCCCTTCCCTGGACCTGCTGGCCACGCTGTTCCTGATCCAGGCCAGGATGCCATTGGCCTTCTTGGCCACCTGGGCACACTGCTGGCTCCTGTTCAGCTTCCTGTCAATCCAGACTCCCAGGTCCCTCTCTGCCTGGCTGCTCTCAGCCACTCTGTGCCCAGCCTGGAGCTCCCCATGGGGTTGTTGTGGCCAAAGTGCAGGACCCGGCACTTGGCCGTGTTGAACCTCATCCCATTGGAATCAGCCCAACTCTCCAGTCTGTCCAGGTCCCTCTGCAGAGCCCTCCTGCCTTCCAGCTGATCCACACTGCCCCCCAGCTTAGTGTCATCTGTGAATTTGCTGATGATGGACTCAATCCCCTCATCTAAATCATCAATAAAGATACTAATCAGAACTGGGCCCAACACTGATCCCTGGGGGACACCACTAGTGACTGTCAGCCAACTGGATCAGCACCGTTCAGCACCACTCTCTGGGCCCAGCCCTCCAGCCAGTTCCTAACCCAGCAGAGAGTGCCCCTGTCCCAGCTGTGGGCTGACAGCTTTTTCAGGAGAATGCTGTGGGAGACGGTGTCAAAGGCTTTGCTGAAGTCCAGGCAGACCACATCCACAGCCGTACCCTCATCCACCAGGCGGGACACCCGATCATAAAAGGAGATCAGGTTGGTCAGACAGGACCTGCCCTTCCTGAACCCGTGCTGGCTGGGTCTGATCCCTTGTCCATCCTGTAGGTGCTGTGTGATTGCCTCCAGGATGATCTGCTCCATGACCCTTCCAGGCACTGAGGTCAGGCTGATGGGCCTGGAGTTTCCCAGGTCCTCTTTCTGTCCCTTTTTGTGGATTGGTGTGACATTCACCAGCTTCCAATCATCTGGGATGTCCCCAGTGAGCCAGGACTGTTGGTAGATGATGGAGAGAGGCTTGGATGATGAATATTGATGGGCCAGTGAATTCAACGTTCACAAGTGCTCTTCATATGTTGTGCCTCCCTGTGTTTAATTATCTCAAAAAAACCCACAAAAAACCAACAAGCTTTGGTTGTGGAAGAAAACTTTGTTTCTGCTTAATTTAAGTAAACTTTTATGTCTGCTTAATTTAAGTAAATTAGGGTGACCAGATGCAGAGCTTTCCTTAAGCTACTTTATTTCTTAATTTTGTCTTTGCCCTATTTGTTTACAGAAGAAGCTAATAGAAACTTACTGCTTATGAGTAAAACAAAACCATTCCATAACCCTTTCTCACAAGTGAGGACTTGGTTCACTTCTACATTAAAGAAGACACCAGGAAATCTGGCATATGTGGTCTGTTCCCTTTAGAGGTTGTCTGCTCATATTCACTGAGACTGAGTAAGGACAGGCACAGTCTAGAGAGAATTGCAAAAACTACATTAAGAGCAACAGATGGAATGTTGGTAGATGATGTGGAAAACTTGTTAGTAAATATTGTGGCAGCTGCAAACTTTGTCAACTGACAGTATCTAAAATAAATGAGTGTCAGAAAGCCTTGCAAATTTAACCTTATATTAATTTGCTTTTAAAGAGGGCTTTTGCAGAATGTCTTAATAAAGGATATCTGTGATAAAATTGCTCCATAGCAGAGACAGCTGATAGCATTTATTGTACTGAGGATTAGGTCACTTAGGGGCTAGATATTTTTCATTAGTGTTTCAGTGGTTTACAGTGGCTTAGACTCATGCATGCAGATCTTTCTTCCTGAAGCTGTAAGAGACTGCTTAATTTTGTTTATATTAGGGCACTGATATCTATTTCAAAAGAGAAAGATTAGGATTCAGCAGATAGTTCTTATCTTTCTAGCAAGTCACACTGAGGCCTCTGTCCTTAAAGGCCATGCTGTTCACAGGCTGTGTATTTTTTTTATTGTTCATGGGCAGTCAAAACATCAGCAGATGGTTGATAGACAAGATAAAAGAAGTTTTACAGGAGACTTGGGTAACTGAAAAATGCTGCTTTTTTTCCTGGCTTCCTATCTTGGAGTATGGTTCCTTCTGTTTTACCACAAAATTAATTCAACGTTTTGATTCCTAAAGGTGGTACACAAACGTAACTGTGTAATCTTATTGTCAAGTTCTGCTCATGGGAATGGATGCACTAGGAAGTATGAAGATGGGAAAAGATCTCCTACCCTCACACAATAAATTGGACAGGATAAAAGAATTAAGATGCACCTATTTGTACTCTTATGCATCTAAAATGAAATGATCGTGGCATAATAAGTTTTTAGTGTTTAGCTGTTTCCTTTTAAAGTCAAGGGATTTGGTTCATGGATACCTATTTTGACATAAAACATAAAAAGCTACACTTGTTCATCTTAACTGGAGGTAAATTGGCAGCAGAAAATCAACCTTACTCAACTTCATGTATTCAGATCTAAAGTCGAATTGCGTATCAGGAGTGTGGGTGTTCAGGGTGGAAGAGATTAAAAAGAAACCTTCTCATATATGTCATGCTACCACTGGCTGAGTACTTAAGTATATTACTGTGAGTTTCAGAAGTGGTCACAGAAGAAGCAAATCAATAGCGCTGCCTGTGATACTGGGAAATCAACGGGAAACGAGTTATCAGCTTTTTATCTCCTAGGCAATGCCCCAGAGACACTTTGTTTTTATATTTCATGAGCATTGGCTCTCACTCCAATGCAGGCAAGTCACTTTTTGTCCAATTGATACCTCATAAGGTCTCTCCAAAAGCTTTGTTGGCGCCCTCCAGTCTAGATGTGCAAAATATTATTACTGAATTCTTAAATTTTTCCTGAGCAAAAGCTTTTAGTTGTGTTTGGTGGCATGAAGGTCCTGCCACATGGGCCACATTGTTAACCCTGAAGCTTTCATATTTCTTTGGAAGATCCAAGACTCCTCAGATTTGCATTTCATAGGAGAACAGGGACTTAATGCAAAAATAAAATTTCTTTTTGTTGTATAGTAAGATTTTGCTATAGGAAACAAGCAAACAAAAGAAAATAGAGTAATAAACTGAAAGTACTTTTCTAAAATTGAAATTTCTATCAGCTCTAGTTGTCAACACAGAGATCACAATTTAGCATGAGGGGTTTGGCAGATAGTTAGCATTAAAAACATTAAAAAATAGTATTAAAAAATAAATAGCATTTTAAAATAGCATTAAAAAAACCCTTTGTTTTATGCTTGGTAAAACTGAACTAAATAAGCATTTAATGACTTTCCTATGCCAGGAAGCAAGTGTAAGGTTCAAAACTAAAACTATAGCTTCCAGCTGAATGTATTTTTTGTTGCAGGACAGCAAAATACTTGGTAGCACTTCATTACAGGTGAAAATATATGTTGTGATTTTGTTAATTTGAATCTTTTGTGGGCCCACAGAACTAGAGCCAAGGTACTATAAACTTAAGAAAAACTACAGAAAGTCTCTCTTCACTATTCCAAGCTTCAGAGAAGGAAGCTGTATCAAATTCTGTATGATTTGAGCAGTAAAACACAGTAATTTTGGCAATATTACAGTGTACCTCTGCAATGGTAATGCAGCTAAAACACTGCCACCTCCTGGGTATATTCTGCTAGTAAATATAATGCTGATCAAAAACTAAATCGGAGTAGCCTTTTAAAAACAAATTAAAGCCTCTATGCTCATGCAGAGGAGCCCTGTGTAATTTTGGAGGTTTTGTATCCAACCTCACTAATGAAATTTCAGGCAAAGTGTGTGAAATAGAGGTCAGAGCCTCAATGATCCTGCAACAGGCTCTGAAGAGATCCCTGTTTCCTAACAGTTGACACTGTGATAAATACTCCCTATTTGTGCCTGATGCAGATCACTCTGATCTATTGCACTAGACCACAAGCTTTGTTTTAAGAAGAATCTGCTTGTGCCTGTTTTTCCTCCAATTTTCATGATTTCTTTTTATAGCTCAATGCAATGGCAAACAGAGCAGCAGGGAAGGGATATGAAAATGAAGACAACTACTCCAACATCAAGTTTCAGTTCATAGGCATTGAGAACATCCACGTCATGAGAAACAGTCTACAGAAAATGCTTGAAGGTAATACTCTTCTGTATTGAAAACTAGAAGAAAGATTTAATCCTTCTGACACACAAGTTAATAGAACTGCTCTGAAATTAGCAGCAGTGAAAATGGGTGTGCAAAGAGAACTCTTGCAACTTCATGCCCCTGCCTGCTTGCTAATGGAACTTGTGCAATGGACCATCATCAGAACTAGTGGGGATTTTCTAATTGTGCAAACATCTTTTTTCATGGGTGAAATAAAAAAAAATAATTTTCTTTAATGAAAAAAATTGTTTAGCTTAAATACACCTTATTGCTACTACATCTTTTTTGCTTTGCAGTTTGTTGGTATAATGAGAAAAATCACTTATGAGTGAGTTTCATGCTATTGGAAAGTACAGAAAAAAATTAAGCTCAGAAAATATATGGGTTGATTTTTCTGGGTGGTGGATAAGGTAGTCATGTGTGTTAGGCTGTGAATTTTAATAGAAATGTACTCATGCCCTCTATAGAGTAAAGTCACATCAGGGTATTTATGAAACATAGTCAATGGATATAACCATTCAGCACCATCATAATCCCATTGACATTAATAACTATTGCTTTATAAATACTTATCAGTGAATAAGCAAGCACATCTGTACTGTCATTTAGGATTTGGATTACATTATATTCTGGGAGAAGGGTAAGAATAAATAAGCCATCCTTGACCCTCATGGCTTGTTGATTTTAAATAGGCAGGCAGTCAGTAGTGCTCACTCCACTCCACAGCGTCTCACTATTACTTCACCTGTTTCATCAACATCTTCTGGCACCTCCTGGACCAGTTTGGTTGAGCTGTGCTGCTCTTTGACACTGTGCACGTGCTCTTTTATTCTTCATCTGTCTCCTGTCATCTGTTTGCATATGTGAATTTTAGATCTAAGAAGGGCTTACATTTTCCATGATGGAGAGCTGTGCTCTGTTTTCAAATAAGAGCAGTTTATGAAAACCAGTGTAATGCAGGTAAAATACTTTCTTCATGACATATTTTTACTTAATTCCTTGGACTAAGGGTCTCTGGAAAGAAGAGTAGGATTTTTAGTTGGAGCCCAGGTGAATAAACTTGTACTTTTATTTGTTTAGCTTAAGACCATAAAGTTTAATATAGTAAAAAAATAGCTTGGCTGCATAGGACAGTACTGTGTACTATTTTTGAGACAAAAGCTAATAAGACAGACCTATGGCCCAGAGTGACATGTGACAAGGTGATTTCTAATGCTTTTAACACTTCAGGCTACCTGGGGAACATAAATTCTTAGCATCTATTTTTTAATGAGCCATATGCTTATAACATATGCTTTTAAAATAGATTTTATATTTGTTGTGCTGAAATCTCATATTTAGCTAACTGGCTGGTAAGACTAGACACTACAGAAGTTAAATTAATGATTTCAGGTGCTTGAGGTTTTCAAGTACTTTTTTGGGTTGTTTTACAGTCTTATGGATCCAGAACCAAGAGATTGTCACAAATGATAACATACATTTAATATGGTCTTACATTTTTATCAGGTAGTACTTTAACATACCTAGGTGAATCTGTAAGGTAAAGTATTACATTACACTACATACATGATAAAATGTAACTGCTGCTCATGATCTGAGGTGAGATTTGTAAGGTACATGAAAACCTTTGTAAAGACAAATGAGGCTGACGAAAACTGATTTCAGTTTAGTGCATGCTGTATTGTTGCTTAGCACTTTCAGTGCTGAGGAAATTTGAACAAAAACTGATTATTCAGTTTTTCACTTATGTTAGAAATGTGTAAATTTCATAAATGTTTTTTTAGGAAAAAGATGAAGAAATTAATTTCTAATAATGTCAATAATTTATCTGAGTAGGTAAGAAAAAAAGCATTTTAGCTTTATGATTTGTCTGCCTTTAATTATAATAATTTCATTTAACTTAACATCAACGTGTATTTGCTATTTTATAATGTTAGTTTTTTGCAAAATATCATAGAATCATAGAATGGTATGGGTTGGAAGGGACCTTAAAGATCATCTAGTTCCAACCCCCTTGCATGGGCGGGGACACTTCCCACCATATCAGGCTGCACAAAGCCTCATCCAGCCTGGCCTTGAACACTTCCAGGAAGAGGCAGCCACAACTTCCCTGGGCAACCTGTGCCAGTGTCTCACCACCCTCACAGGAAAGAATTTTTCCCTAATACCTAATCTAAACCTACCCATACCTAATCTAAATCTACCCTCTTTGAGCTTAAAACTGCTACCCCTCACCCTATCATTACATTCCCTTGTAAAAAGTCCTTGTGATAAGTTCAATACAACCCTCCTTGAAATAATTACTAATATTAGGAAGAAATGTTGCACAAGGACTTTTCTCAGTAAAGATTGAAGGGCTGACTGAGGCTGCTGTTTGTATGTGTGATGTGGTGAGTGTTGCCATATGTCCAGAGGCCAAGCAAGGCTGGAGCCCAGTTTGCTGTGTGTTGAAGTTATGACCCCACATGCTCCCTGTCAGTCTTTAAACAGCCAATGTGAGCTTCTCCTCCCCTCATTCCCAGAGCAGTAGTTGCTGATGTAAGAGCATCCCCTCTCATCCTTGGACTTCAGTCACAGAGCAGTAGCCAGAAAAGGAGCTTGAGGGTTTGCTCTGCAGCATTTTCTCCTTTCTGCTAGAAATGGGTGAACTGGTCCAGCATCCCCCTCTGGTACTTTTGCTGGTGGAAGAGGCAGTTTCCACCATGTATCCTCCTTCTTCCTGCATTCCTGGGGAAGGAGCACTGATGGATTGTTATAAGCCCTGCCCAGGGCATCTTGATTTTCTTGTGCCCACACAGCAGGTGGAGCAGGTCTTGTCTCTCCAAGATTTTGGCACCTTTTCTGCTGAGATAGAAACACATTTTCCTCTTGTGATAATCCTCATAATTGATTTCAGTATTAAGGTCCAGAGCAGTAGCCAGAATCATATGACATATACAGTGTATGCCTTTAGCACAGTCTGAACTTTGCTGGGTGAAGTGGTAGGTAAATATTGACTCTAATTTGGTAGTGGGAATGAGCAAAGTACTATTTCAGCCTTACCTTGGGCTTTTGTAAACAGAGACAGCAGCTTCAGCCAGAATTCAGTAACTAATTGGTCATGCTTCCATCTGCACAGGAACATTAATCATCCGAAAAGCTGTTTGCTTTCAGTGCTGCTATCTATGCATTTTTATAAATATCCTTCAAAAATTACTTTTAAAATAACCATCTGGAAGAGGCCCTACATACAGAGATTGCAAGACTTTGTATGGACATGTTAGGCTATTTTTTGCCTCTGAATTCAATGGAGTTAAGACAATCAGATACATTCAGACATGGTATACACTCTGACTTTGGCTTGTAAAATTTAGTTACCTTCAACTGGAATTTAAGTTTTGCCACTGGTCATAACAGCCATAAGTAACCAAGCCTTTGAAAAGATTTCTAGAGGACAAAATACCTACTAGAACATTAATACACACATCACACATTAACTCATTAAAAAGCATGACATTTTTTACTATATTCCTTAAATGAGCCTCACTGGTTAATATATTTTTCCATAAAATATGGTATAACTTGACATGAATCAAAATAAATATGTAAATTGTGAGGTGAATTTAGTGTCTCACAGTTGAAAATAGATTGCACAAAATGTTACTGAGTATTTGTTTGCTCCTGGATTGAGGTGTCTGCATTAGATTCTGATTGACCTTTTTTTCTTCTGATGTCACGAATTCTGTAAATAGAATAAACTGAAAAATAGACACTTGAATAAAGCAGGATAGAAACTTAATGTTGTAAAGCCTGGGAGATTATTCTGTTTCTTGGTGAATTATGTTTTTTCCTCACAAGTAGAATACTTTCTGTCTACAAGTGAAGAGTAGCTAAGGTTTCATTCAGGGATGGGGAACCACTGAGTGAATTGCTTTATCTCAAACCCCATCATCTGTGGAGATGCTGAAGCCTGGGTTTGGTGGGCCTGCTCTTACAGGGCTTCTTCAACAAATGTGGATGGGAATAGGAGATCTGGCAGCATTTAGATGGCTTTCTGCCTGTCTGAGAGCAGAAGGCATAAGACAAGTCAGCCCCATTTTTTTAATAAATCCTTTTTTTCTGGGATAAAGTTTGACTGTGGAATAGCCATTCTTTTTTAAAAATGAGTGTTTTACATGGGGAATCTGAAGAGGTAACACTGAGGTTGAAACACTCAGTGAAAGCTTGAGGGTCTATAATTAATGTGCATTTAAGATGTAGCTTATTTTGCAGTTTGTGAGCTGAAATCGCCTTCAATGAGTGACTTTCTGTGGGGCCTAGAAAATTCTGGCTGGCTGAAGCATATCAAAGCCATTATGGATGCTGGCATTTTTATTGCAAAGGTAAAGTGTGTATAATGAGAACAAAACTTGGACTAGCCAGATACAGAAAGTGAGGACCAAATACTCTTCTCATGTGTAACTTCTTTTATCTTCAGTGAGGTTGTATATGAAAAAAAATACCACAAAGCTTCTTCATCTCTGAGGACAGGCAATTTTTAGGTGCTATCATGTGGATATTTTGCTAATATGGTAAAAAAATTTGTGTTCTTCTCACTGAAGAATCAAAATGTACTAAAGCCTCTACTAGCCTGTATCTGGATATGTCAGATGTCTGAATGTCCTTATTTTATTCACAAGCAGTGATTGTCACTGTTTCTCTCCCTGTTTCTCCTGCCTCCTCCAATGGTTTCTTGACAGTTTTTTTGTTGAAGGTTTTTGTCCAAGAACTAATTCTTCACATGGTCACTGTAATATAGTAACATGAGCTACTTGCTTTGTCCCGAGCTGTTTAGCCACCAGCTAAATTCACCTCCTAAACCAGCTCCTGGGTTTTACCATGGCCAAAGTCTCAAGCAGCTTCTAGTCATGAGAACTGTTTCAGAAAAGCTGTTGGCTTTGATAAGAATAATCTCTCTTCTAATTCCATCCAAACTAATGCAGCTATTTGTCATCTACCAGCAATACCTTTGATTTTATTACCCTGTTCCTTGCACTCTGGTTTTACTGTTTCAGTTGTTACTTTTAAGATTACCATAATAATTTCTTTTAGGCCATTTAAACTCACATTACCTGCTACATACAACTATGTGGATACAGCTCCATGGATTTCCCACCTCAGTAACTGTGGGGTTCTCTTGCTTTGCTTCTTGCTCAGCAGGCAACCGGTTTTTTACCTGAACATCAGCTAGGAGATAACTGCATGTTATGGTGCTTCCCAGCCCAACTACCTGTCATTAGCTTATAGAAAACATGGCATTTCCATTAGCTCTTGTGAACATTTCCCCAGTGGCTGGTCTTCAAATACTGTCCAAAATTAATTTATCCTTTGTCTGTATTCTTGCTGGCCTTGTGCCTCCTCAGAAATGCATTTTGACCTGTTCTTTTGACCTGTAGTTCCCAGTTATTGCTCTCCTGCTCACAGACGTTCTATTTTGGTAGAATTTACTTGTCTCTTGAGATAAGCATAAATAACTTATATTATTCCTCCCTCCCTATTAAGCCCAAATTTAACTTAAATGTTTATTTTTCTAAGCAGTATCTTTCCTAGCTTATTTTATTTTTTTACTTCCTAAATTCAGTTCTTCGGGAATTACAAAGGCCAAACCCCTTAGAATTTAAAAAAACCCTCAAATTCAAAAAATAATGCAATACTTTGAAAAACTTAGTATGATCTCTTCTTTATGTGTTTATTTGTTTATAAAATGGGATCCTCCCTCCACAGTTATATTAAAGAGACAATTTTCTCTATTAGATATGGAATTTTACTGCTACCACAGGCTTCCCCACAAACCTTCACAAGTATGTCCTCAGAGTGCAAAGCAGTGTGGTGTAATAATACCCATGCTAGCACAGGCATCAGAAACTGACATTGACATTACCATCAAGAGGGAAATTGAGAGCAGTATAACAAATGTCTGTTCTGTTGCTGGTATGTGATTTAAAGCTTTAGCAGCACCTGAATCTCCTCTAGGTAGATGTCTGCTCTGGCAGACTGATATATTTTAATTGATATGGATCCCACATCCTTCTGTAATGAAGCATAAACAGGTGATGCTGCATCCACCATATTGCATGGGATGAGATGAGATTAAGACTTTTCAAATGGGAGGAATAATACCCAACATAATTCAAGAACTCTGTGGCAGAATAAAGAAATTAACAGGGTTTCCCAGTTTACAAATTAATACTACCTGTACTGCACTCTCTTGCTCTTCCTCTCTTACCATTCCCCTTCCCCCCTCTTGTGAAATTTCTTACTTTTTCTGTATCCTTAGGCTGTGGCTGAGGAAGGTGTGAGTGTGCTTGTTCACTGCTCTGATGGCTGGGATAGGACAGCCCAGGTTTGCTCTCTAGCAAGCCTTCTATTGGATCCATATTACAGGACTATGAAGGGATTCATGGTAAGCAGGTTCTCTTTCAAAGAATAAACAAAAATTTTATGGCATCATTTAAGATTAGTATCTTTGGTTTAAATGGAAAATAAACTTTCGTTGAAAGTTCCTCTTTTTTTTTTCATATAGGAAGGAAGGTTTTTATCTGCCCAAGTTACAGTCTCTTAGAGTTTCTGTATGAAATGTTATCAGGGGAGGTCAGTTGAGAACCCCTTTTTTTTTTTTTTCCCCAACTTTGACCATGAAGCTTTCTCAGAGCCCAAGGAGCTTTTGTGCAAGCAGGAGTTTGCATTCATTTTCAGGAATCACTGAAGTTTTGCATTAGAAGTGTGTGCTCCCTAGACATTAGGTTGCAACAAACAGTCACACTGGAAAATCTGTTCTTTTTCCAAGTAAACCAGCACTTGTAAACCATCTAAGACTGCTTATCAAGTTACTGGTAATGCGTTAAAAGAACTTTGAAACATTTTCAGATTCTATTTTAGAAAATGATGAATCATGCTAATTGAATTTGTACTGAAATATTGGCATCCTACCTGCCTCAATGAAGAGTGCTGCTTTCTCTCAATTTCGCAGTGGTGCTCATCTTTCATTAGTTTTTTTCTGCTTATTTTAAAATTATCCTGGATTCTGATACTGCTTGCTTACATCATTCTTGCTTGTAACTTTTCTGTTTATTCTACAAAAAGACTAGGATTCCAATACTGCTTGTTTACACCCCTCTTCTGCCTGCTTCAGCATGTGTCATCTCTGCTCCACAACACTGAATGCAATATTCTCATTTTAGGTGCTAATTGAAAAAGACTGGGTTTCCTTTGGTCATAAGTTTAACCACAGGTAAGGCAGTGCTAAGGCTTTTCTCTATATATTTTTACATAGCACCTGCTGCTATTCCAATATTATTTCCTTGTTGCCTTTCAAAGTGTACCAACAGAATGCCCTCAGGAAACAGCCATACGCTTTTTTTCCTACTATATAATTTAGTTGCCTTGAAAAATCAAAGTGAAATATTTTAATATCAGTATTTTGTATATGCACCCCATGACTGCTGTGGGGGATTCAGAATTCTGGTCTTGCTATGAACACTGAGAGATTCATGTGTGAGAACAGTAGTGTGTATGTGGCTTACAAAATCCCTCTATCAGATCTTTCAGTAGTGTCAAGACTCCCTTTCAAGAAAGCTGTGCAGCTCAACACCAGGAGCTTTTTGAAATACACACAAATATGTACACTTTGGAATACACATATGCAAGATACATACATACACACATCCAAGGTACACACTAGACATGCAGCATAATTAATTGAAAACACTTCTTCCTATTAGGGAGACTTAACTTGTTTTATATTTTCAGGCTCCTGTTCTTCAAGGTAACCCATTGAAAGTGGTTCCAACAGACATTTTTGGAGATAGAAAATTTGATGTTCACTTGACAGATACAGTAGCATGTAGACATTTCCCACTTCCTGAAAATTTCACCAAGAGAGGGCAGCTTTAAACTGGTTTCTGTGGAGGTGGTTCTGTTACTCTCCTGCTCAGTTTTCTTGTTTTGGGAATGGTCTGCCATTGAATGCCTCTCTAAGACAAGTTTTTGCCATAAGTCATCACAGTCATTCTTATGCCATACTACTATGGTATGACTTTATATTAAAAGCATTAAAACATGGATATGTAACAGTGTGGCAGCAGCTGTTAGTAGCTGTAAGGCAACAAGACACCTGTAACAAGTTTTTTCTTTGTATTTGATAAATTCTGCCTTCATTCTACTCTACGAATCTTCCATCATTTTTGTAAGTAAAAAAAAATATGCTAGTAGTTGAGATGTTAGGAATGAATGCCTATGATGTCACACACACACTAAAAGTGAGGGGCTTGTTTTCATTAGTGTTAACTCAGTTTTTTTAGAGGGACTGAGATTATAATTGAAGGTATCTTGTCTCGTTTCAGGTATGGCAATTTAGATGGAGATCCAAAGGAGATATCCCCTGTTATTGACCAGTTCATTGAGTGTGTTTGGCAGTTAATGGAACAATTTCCTTGTGCCTTTGAATTCAACGAGAGATTCCTCATCCACATACAGCATCATGTTTATTCTTGCCAGTTTGGGAATTTCCTGTGTAACAGCCAGAAGGAGAGACGAGAGCTGAAGTATGAAAGCCTGCTCTTTGCTGCTAGATTTGGGGGTCTTTGGGTGTACTGATGATGCAGACATCTGCCAGTCCCAATGTGTGTGCTTTCATAAGCTGTGGTGCACACTTGGCTGTTGTCTTCTAGCAACACAGATTAATACTGAAAAAAAGTTGATCCTCTGTGATGTGGCTCCTCTGGGTGTGTAATCCATGGTGTGTGTGACAGGGATTAGGGAGAATTGAGAGGAGCATTAGCTCCTCAGCCATATGGCACTGTCTGTAGTGCAGCATTAACAGCAAGGCAACCTGTAGCTCTAATTCAAGGGGATACTAACTCTGGTCCTCAGTTTAAGGGTCACAGCTCTTCCGGGTGTTAACCTGCCTTTGGATCTCATGTCAGACCACTTTAGTTCTAACCTCTCAGACACTTTCCTATGAACAGCCTTTTGGCCTGGCAGCCCTCCCTAGGACTGAGACAGCAAACTGTCCTTATGCTGTTTTGGTCCCAAAGCAATTCATTATTTGTTAATTTATTTGCCCTCAGGAGCAGAGACAATCTCATCCCTCATAGTTCTGATATTTGTATCTGCTTCCTGGGGCCCTGGCTCCTCAGATATGATACTTGCTACTTCTCTCATGCATCCAGACTGAGCAGTAGTAATGAGAGGAAGGTGGGAGTTACTGCTTGCTGCTGTCATTTGATCCCTTTACTGTTCAAATGCAGAGTAGCCTCAGTGCCACTGTCCTTTTAAAATCAAAACCTTCAGAGGTCATCACATCCTGACACCTAATGGCATGTGAAATTGCAGCTCGATGGTGTAGGACTGCTTTTAAATGCAGGGATTCCCTTGGTGTACAGATCAGTCTGAAAATGAATTTTATGGAAGTGATCCTTGCCATGTGGCAGAGAAACTCACCTCTCCATGTTCTCTCCAGCTGCTCTGGCTTTGTGGAAGATGGGTTGGATTTTGCCTTTAGTGACCAATAAGGGAACATGTGTCTCTCTTTTTCTGTATTTATAACATCTAATTTTGTTAAGGATGTACAAAGCTGACTGTAAAGAAGTAGTATAGAGGAACGGAATGTCACATCTACACTTTATCTGTAGCAGTAGTAGACACTTCAGTGTATTTTCATATATTTTCAGAATCCAAGAACGAACATATTCACTCTGGGCTCACCTGTGGAAAAATCGTGCTGACTACCTGAATCCTTTGTATAGATCAGACCACAGTCAATCCCAAGGGACCCTGAGCCTACAGACAGCTCCATGCAACTTCTTGTACAAGTAAGTAATACCACATGCTACTGAGAACTGTGGAATGTTTTACTACAGAACAGAGTGCCTGTGTGTTTAAGTATTTGTCTTTCCATAAGGTAGCTTACTGAAAGTAAATTCAGTCTCAGATGGGATGTGTTTCCTTGTGTGCAAGTAAGTCAGCCAACACCTCTGCACCATTCTGCAACTGAGTATTAGTCTGAAAAGAAGCTTAAGATTAAAGCTATATTGATAGTTGTGTGCCCTAATTTCATGGTTACTCACTTCTTCCACTGAGAAATGGCCCTTTCACTTCTGTTTTCATCTGTGGATTCTAAATTTTAAGTTGTTTAAACATCTTCCATTCAAGATTTTGTGGTGATTGTTTAGAATGACTGGTGTCCAAAATAATGGGGATTTCAAGAAATATGATTTCATTGCTAAAACAAGTGTTTAATAAAACAAAAAGCAGAATTCCCCATGTTTTAGTTATAACCAGAAGTATCCACAGTAGGTTTTGATTGATTTTTTTTCAAAATGTAACAAAAATAACAGTTTTAGAAAAGCTAATATTGACATTTTGACTTGAGTAATTAATCATGCCATTAATCTTAATGAACTTTAGAACTCAAAAAGAAACTAATGAAAATTGTGACTTAAGTACAACTGATTAGTTTGGCTTCCAATTGCAAGTAAAAACACTTGGTAAAAGTTCAGTAAATATCCTAAATGGCATTTACTGAATCCTTTCATGTCTACTATTCCAAGTCACATCCACTTTAAACCAACCTTAGTTGGTTTAAAGTCATGATGTTAGTTTAAAGTCATTTAGTTGGTTTAGTCATGATCATATTCTTTAGGATAGGAGGGTTTACAAAAGAAGAGCTGATAATGCAGATCCTTCATCAGACGAGTAATCCTGTTGATTTGAATGGAATTACTTGGCTGCATAACTATTTCCACACATGAATTAGCAATGATAGACTTACAAGATAATGTGACTTTAAATCATATACCATTGGGGCAAGCATATTAAACAACCAAGGAGCATGCACATGCTCCTAAAATATCTGAGTGCAGCTGAGTGCAAGTCTCTGGATTACTTAACCTGTCTGGTGAACTAGTTACCTACTCAGCCTGGTTGTAGCCTTGGATTGCCCGGAAGACATGGCACCACGGCTCTAAAGCCTGTAGCTTAGAATAAAAAAGTAATACAGCAAAAGTTTGCATCCAGTGACCCACTGCCAGCCATGTGATTTAAGTTGAAGGTACATTCACCTCTCTGTTGTGTATCAGAATTGGTTCAAGCCATGTATGGCCACAGACTTGCATCTTCAGGACTGAGTCAGTGCAAGTGAACCACAATTTTTACCAAATATTCAATGAACTTGTATGTATGCACTCTAATTAGGAACAATCCATTTGTGGGTCATTTAGGATGGTGTGGAAAAAACCACAACTGTGTATTTAAGTCTTCTGAGGCCACCTTACCAAATGTGGAAATTGCCAACTTTCCCATCAATTCCAGGTTCTGGAGTGGTATGTACAACCGCTTTGAAAAGGGTCTGCACCCTCGACAGTCAGTTACTGATTATCTGATGGCAGTGAAGGAAGAAACCCAGCAGCTGGAAGAAGAGCTGGAAGTCTTAGGAGAGGTAAGAAACATTTATTCTTGATGCCCCAGATTTAACTGATAGTAAATGAAACCCAGTTCCTCAGACTGTACAGTCACCTACATGCTACATCCTTTTCCAGCATAAGGATGTTCAGCCATCACCTTTGTTCTCAAGTGAATTCCTGTATTTTGCATTTAAGACATAACAATGGACTTTTTCCCTTTAGGTATAAAACTTTACCAGTGTTGGTGCACAAGTACTATACCTGAAAGAAAATTTATATCCTCATGTTAACTCAGAAGGATGCTGTAATTCAGCACTGGTTAGCAATACATTGTGCACTTCACATACTCCAGAAATACAAATAGGCACTTTTAAAGGATGTCAACTGGGTTGGTCTTGGAACTTCAGGGTTTTTTTGTAGGTTTGTTTTCATTTTTCTCTTTTGTTTTTTTTAAAGGCAAAGGCATACAAGAGGCTTACTGAACCCTAAACATGTCCATGTAATATACATTGTTTCCTTTATTTCAGAGATTGGCGAATCTTCAGAAATCACAATTCAATGGTAATAAAGTCAAGAGTAAGCAACAAGACCGAAGCAAACAGTTAGGGCTTACTACTTCCAACAACAGCATAGCCAACACTCCCCAGGAGTATAGCAACGACCTGAAATCATTCCCATCCCGGAGTCCTTCACAAGGGGATGAAGAAGATTCAGCCCTGATTTTGACACACGACAACCTGAAAAGTTCTGATCTTGACCTCTCAGCTAACAGTGATCAGGAGTCTGGTGTGGAGGACTTGAGCTGTAGGTCCCCAAGTGGAGGTGGCTGCTTGCCTAGTGAAGACAGTGGCAAGGATTCAGATGAGGCTGTATTTCTGGCACTCTGAAATACCTTCACAACAGCAAGGATCCAGATGCAGTTGAGTCTTTCAGTCTGGAATGGCATCTTTTCATCAGATGAAGAATGGGAGTGGTCTGTGGCCTAAAGAAATAATCCAAAGAAAGGGAACTGTGCAATTGTGTAAGTCAAGATCTAAGCAGAACAAGCCATTATTAGCTTTCAGACAATGCTAAAGAAAGGTAATTATCTCCTGTTACATTTAGTTAAGCCAAGATGGTGTTTGTTTTATCAATGCTGTACGTAATTATTCTTTACTTTGTACATTTCCATACTTATTTATTGTAGAAATTAATAGTTTGTCTCCAAAGATGTGCAATTCCAAAGTACTCTCTTACACACAGGGACAAGGTGAAGATTCATTAGCAATAGCCTTACTGGTGAATCAATCAAAACTTTTTTTTGTAGAGCTCTTTTGCCTTTGGTCTCTGTGTGTATGCTTCATGGGTTTTTTTCTTCTCTCATGGGAGGTGTTAAATTTTTAATTCCAGCAATTGTTGTGTATTCTCCTACTAGAATCATTTAGGGCAAAGCAAAACTAACAAATGGACGTGCTTGCTTAGGGCACAAATGAAGATTTGATCTTGCAAAAGTATTCTTTAGTAAAAAGCTCCTGCTGGTGCTGCACATGAATGGATATTATCTGTACTCCAACTCTGAACCAGTATTGGAAGTTCAGTAGTTTCTGTGAGCAAAACTTCAAGGACTATATTAATATTTACACAGCCTTTGTGGTAAAGCATCCCTCTATAATGAAAGGTATGCTAGGTAGCACACTTTAGCCTCTTTAGTGTTTTGTTCTCAAGTTTGATTGTTTATATCTTACCCTTCTTCCAAACCATCTACATGAGATAGAAAAGTTCAAAAGTAATATAAAACCCCAAATTTTCCAGCTACTGGAAAATTGATTGCTACTGGTCAGTGTTTTGTTGCAGTGCAATGCAGGTATACATAGTAGAGAGAAAAGGGAATCCAAAATCACTTATAAAAATCACTTCTGAAAGCACTGCTCCAGTCAGGATTAAAGTAAACCCATAAAGAACTGCTTCCAAATGTTACTGTTCAAAATATACTAACCACAACCACAGATTTTTTTTTTATCCCCCCAAAAACCTCCCTTTTAGTATTTGCCAACCCAAACAGAGCACAGCAGCGCTCAATTAAGAAGGAGACTGATAACCACAACAAAACGTTTAATCTTGTTTGGTTTAAGAATTTTGATGGGATTTAGGCATACGAGTAACAACTTTCATAATTTTATGTATGGATGGAAGTAAACCACTGAAAAATGTTTAAAATTTGGGATGTTTTGAAACTCACTAAAAAGGCTTCCATATCAGGATGTAATTCATCAAAGTCATTGTGGGTTTTGTTTTGTTTTGGGTTTTGTTGGGTTTTTTCCTGTTGTTTTTTTGTTTGTTTTTTAATTAAAGCAAGCAGTGAAATTTAATTCATACAGTTGCTCTTACCTGCTTTGAAACAATTTGGTTTTAACTCTCATACAGCAAAGCAGCAGTACTGTAAATTTACTGATTGCTTTTCATACTACTACAAATACAGACTTACAGGCAGAATTATATGATATAAATATACCTCAGTTCAGAAGCTAGAAATTTTATTATTCAATCTGCTTTTATGGCATGGCTTTTCATTCTGTTCTATGAACCTGTGTTATTAAACAAGAGTAGGTAAGCTTCAGTATTGTTAATATCCTCTTAAGGGAGCTGCTCTGCTATCTTTGAATGAGCACTTCAGTTCCTACTAGCAAGATAGATCTTAATGTTATTCTGGAAAGGCAAGATTCTCAATCTGATACATCACTGCTCAATTGAAATAAATACAGCTAAAATTTATACTCTGTTGATAATCCAGCCCTCTGTTTTCTATTCTTAGTGAATTTTGAGTAAGTAAAAACCTTCATTTCAATTGCACTTTTGTATTTTGAACATAGCCTTTAAAATTTATGGTATTAAAGGACATTTTAAATGGTTTTTCTCAAACTAAAGAAATGTGCTGCAAAATCGGCAATGAAAACTAAACACACAAATATTCTGCCTAAACACTGAGTTTAAAAAAGCAGTGCAATAATATCGTACGCCTTTAAAATGTAAAATAGTGTATGATGGTATTCTAATCTCCTAGCTATGTCTAGAAATAAATGCAGAATAGAAATATATGCAAATTCAGAGCACTGTCTTCATGTCACTTATGAAACTCTTTGTGACTAGCTTTACAACTAAAATATCAACATTTTAACACTTTATATTATGCCTTTACTAAGCATCCCCCTGTGATGTCTTTCTTTCAGTCCTTGGAACACTGCATTAGCTGCTGTTTTATCATTATAATGCATGTATTTGTCATTACCCTGCTGAGAAACACTTTCAAATAAACACTAAAGTAATTTAGTGTTATGTTTTTAACACCAGTGAATGAAACAAAAAGTTTGCTTTCCTAGTTTTTGTACTACAGTTCACCTTTAACTCAAGAGCTCTTTGTCACTGAGATAATGGGATTTTTGTACATTCCCTGCTTTGATACTTAAATCCAAGACTTGAAGCCGTGGAGGAATCTACAACTGATAACTAAGAAAACTGGGGCTCTTGTCAACTGAGTTAATTATATGGGAGTGTGTTACTTCCCCTTATTTTCTATTTTTTTTGTTTTGTTTTTATGCAATGTGAAACAAAACAAATATGAGAAAACCACAATACAACCTACACTGATTTCTTGCAGCCTTGCGGGGATCTTCCCTCTGCTGAAAATCCTTGCAAGTTTGGCCTGAGCCCACTGTAACTTGAAATAGGACGCACAAAAATGTAAGAAACTACTGAAAAGTAAGAAAAGCATTATAGATTTGTGGTGTAATTTCAGCCTTACTGGGTTCAGGCTGCTCTTCAGCATGACAAAGTGTATCTAAAGGACACTGAAGGCAAGGGGATCAAACAGCTGAAGTTTTCTATACAAAAGATCACCCTCTAAAGAACAGAAAGAAAATGTATTCACTAGCTGCTTTTATTGGTGGCTCTATACAGGACATAGACAAAGGTGGTAAACTGGTGATGGATTCTAGAAAGCTAAGGAATAAACTAAAAAGATAGAGGGCACAACTCAAGACTAAAGGACATAAAAAGAAGAGAGAAAAAGGGGAAAAAAAAAAGTAAAAGGACGGAAGCAGGGAAGGAAAGCTCTTTGTAAAATTACCAGTTAGGCAGGGAACCACATTCCCTTGAAGGCAGCAGCAAGACAGAGCACCAGTTTACACAGCATGAGACATGTCTGATAGTACAAACTAATAACAATTAAAACCCAGCAACAACAAGGAAGTAGTCTCTGCAATGAAGACAACCATTTAATCACTGCTGATAAGCTAACTTGATGCTTTTATGTGGACAAGGCCCTAATCTGTATAGAGTCCCCAGGTCTATCACAAACATCACAGCTGAGACAGGGCTGCTGCCTGTGCTGGCTGAAGACTGAGTGTAGTTTTTAGCTTGGCTGATCACCCTTACAGATATAAACACCTCAGTGTCTGAAAAATCCACCAAGGACAGGTAAGTCCCTGACAGTTCCTTTGGGAAGGGAGGAGCATGTTGTCAGGCAAGTTAAAAGCAGGTCAACTTCTCACAGTACTAAGACACATGAATAATCTACCAAAGATCTGGGCCAAGCATACAGGAAACCTTGAGTTCAAAGAGGCCAAAAATGCCAAGGAATGAAGCTATGAGAAGGAAAGGTAAATTAAGCGTTCAGCTTTATTTATATTATTTAAATTGCCAGTAAAGCACCTGGAGACAGCAAATCAGATGATCTTAAATCTTAAAATAAAATTTAGTGGTCTTTTAAGATAAATCATTCTGGAAAGATGCCAATGAAACCTTATGGGTCCAACGGAATCATTGAGACAGAATTCAGACAAGGACACATTTTTAAGTTTTCTGGTTGCCAGCATAATTCATATTGATTTATTCTGTTTCCAAAGACTAAAATAAACTGAGTTTCATGTTAAGGTATTCCATTATTACTGATGTACAAGCTTTCCTTGTAGCTTATTACTACATAAAAATTTGATCTCTACAGGTATCAGACCAAAACAAGACATTTGCAGAAGCAGTAGCCAGAGATGCAATATGGGTTTTGAAAGCCCATTTTAGTGAGGGTGACTCCAGCAATTACTGCTGTTGAAAGGGTTAAACAGGAAAAGCTCAAATCACCACACAGAAAGATTAAAACTTTGTCCTTGAGTAGCTTACTGCATATTTCCAGCATAATTCTGTATCCACCCAAGAAGTCCTGCAAACTCTGTTTGTAAGTTAGACAATTACAAGATTTTTCAAAAATCCCAAAGACTTTATTTTAAGTTTAACAAATTACAGTAGTCACTGTTCAGAATAATATACACAGTAAGGCTGTGATAACTGCTTTAACTTTGTTGCCAGAGTTTTAATTCAGTTTTCCCTGACAGTCTCTTAAATCTTTCTAAAAAAAAATTATCCTAGTCTTTGAAAGGAGTAGTAAGAACTTGGACAGAAACAAGTATTAGAGATTTTAAACTTCTGTGTTGGGTCAAAGTCCAAAGTGGCCAAGCTGCAGAAGTAGGTACAGAGCAAACAGAACTCTAGTAGTTCATTAGATACTACTTAGAACTAACTTAATTACAGCCTCTTGCTTGTATTGGTGGCTAGCATAGCTATACCTACCTGCAATACTCGTCTTCCAGAAAGATTAGCATGTCAAATACACTGTGAAATCTACAACAACCTTTCTTCTAAAAGACCCAGCTGACTGTATGATTAACACCAGTTGTACGCAAGTTCACCCTAAAATGAGACCTACTTCATTTCAGACTTAGATTTTATAATTTCTCTGTTCTGCAATAGCATCAGTTACAGTTGCTATGTGAAGAATGCAGTTCTGGATTTAAGTAGTTGCTTGACTCATGGAGGAACAAGAGGCCTAAACTCAGCTATAGAAAACATTTAACAGATCAGAAGTTAAAATTAGGCAAACCCAGACTCAATTAGCAGTTACAATACAGGATGTACCCTCATCCCTACTGCAAACTACCAGATAAAAGACACCTCCTTAATCTTGTATTTTTTGCTTGTTGATTTCACTTTTCCACTTAGCAGAACACCTCAACATGAGCATGATACAGTGCAAGTTTCACTCCAGAAACAAGTCACTGTATGTAGCCAATCATTCCAGATTGCTTAAAGGCTTCACCTGACACATTTCAGAAGTTTTTAAAATATGCATCTAGCACCAGCTGCCATTCTATTACACTTCGTAAGGAAGTGTTTAAAGCTGGATTTACACCTACATGCCACATTTCAGCAAAACAAAATAAGCAATGTGCTTAACTGTGAACTACTAGAATGCTAAAAGCCAAAAAACCTTGTTTAGGGTTTAGTCTACTGTCACTGTTCGCACAAGTCTTCTGGTGCAAGTAAGAAAAAATGTTCCCATTGGCACAACTAAAAGACAAATATAAACAACAACTGAGCAGCAGATTGCCTTGTCCTTTAAGGGCCAGAAGCAGGATGGCCATTCTTGCATGTGACCAGAATACCTGTGGCTAACCCACTACACCACTGTTACACACAGAGATCTCTATGCTTCTTTTCTATAGGATGAGTTTGTGACTGCAAAGGGAGCTAGAAAATAGAGGCGAAAATCCTAAGAATAGGAACACTAGAGAGAACACAAAGGGAGAAAAGATACAACCTAAAACTTTCATATCCCTGGAACAGGACACTGTATTAAGAACTTGCATTAAGTAATCATTGCTTAATCACAGCACTTACAACCAGTTTATTTTTCCAGGCACCTAAGTATCTTCTTTGATTTGTACCATAGTTCTATTTTTTTGAGACAGCTGATCTCAGATTTTGGGTAAGTTTTTCAAAGAAAATCCCCACCAAAAAGCAGTGAATAGTTTATTCATCCTGAAGGTCAGTAGCTGAAGACAGACAATTACAGTAATGTAAAGTATGACAGAGCTGATACTAAAGCCCCATTTGAAGAATCACTAGCCTGTGCAACACACTTCTTGCACTTCCATAATTTTCAAATTTACTCTAATTCAGAAGAAATTTTAAACTTACTGCATTTTGTCAGAAGAGCCCAAAGTTTAGGGCTTACTGACTGAAGATAAGCAATATAGAAAAGTACCCGCTTGGACTGACATGCTCTAGTTTGAGACTTGGATGTGATGTTCTGTGACCCTATCTAGGTGACAAAGAGGCAGTGTCTTGGCTAAGAGGTTTATCTCCAGACAGCTTCCTGAAAAGAAAGAAGAAGGATTCCTGATACATTACTTCATCAGTGCTTATCTTATTTATCTCTCAGAACAATACAATTCTTTGACTGTCTCCATGAAAACCTAATGCAGTGACAAGGTTAAGAAAAAGGATGTGCCTTTTTGCAGGAGCAATAGAGAAAATACAGGTATGTATTTAGGGGTTGTATTTTTCTCCTACAGAACACTTGGTCCTATCCATCATCACCAGATACACTGCCATCCTAAGGAAAGTCAGCTGACTAGAGGCAAGGATGTGGTTAAAAGGCAGAACTAAGTCTCCCTTCCAAATCCTGTTAGTGGCCTTAACATAACACACTATTCAACTTCAGCCAAATTAGGGGTTTTTTTCCTTAGAATTTGGAAACAATAACCACTACACTTCACAGAAAGCTTCACAGAAAGCTTCAGAACTCATTTTGTAAAGTGCTTCTGAGTTCCTCACATGACAAACATATTCATATTGAATAAAACAGAAACTGGGGGCTGACCTGATTATTTTTACTTTAAGTAAAAAAAAAAAAAAGGGAGTTAAATTCTTCGATAAAAATTCTTTTTAATTACAGTGGTAGGTACCAAGCCACTCCTGAAAGCAAGTGTATCAATGCTACTGAGCAACATACCAAATCTAAGCAGAGATCATTAGTTCTATTTTGATTCCAATATAACTTGTTCCAACATATCCTTTGCTTAATCCAAATCTACTTAACCAAAACAGAATACAGGCTATGCTTAGTTTCGCATTATTAAAGTAAAAAACTTGTTCCTAAACATTTTGGCTTCAAGAAAAGAGAGCTTCTGAATCCACTGACAATCTCAAATTATGAAGTCCTATTATGACTTACCTCAAACTTTTCCACAGATCAAGCAAAATCTATGTTTAAAGTTCAAAATACAAAAGGTATGAATTATGTTTTTATAAAAATGTAAAAAGCTAGTCAAAATTCCATGTTTAGATACTTGATCTCTGAGTAATGAAGTATAGCAGCAGAACATAAATAGAACTATCAACAATAAATACAAGCAATTAGTGCAAAGATTGCAATAGAAGGATTCTTGAGTACAATGAGAATAGAAAAGGGACATTCTAATTTGTACAAAAACCATCCCAACTCTGTATACAATCTCTTCTATAAATACAACCATACAAGATGAAATGCTTATTTGCAAATAATAGTTACTAAAAAGTGTGCTTTATTGGGTTTTTCACTCGTTCTCTTGATAGGTGTAGTTTTGCAGGAAGTCTGTAAAGACAAATTTCCAAAATTAGACATTTTAACTCCTCCAGAGATTATGTTTTAAATAAAACTAACCATAGATGCAGTACATATTTGTTTTCCACAGAAAGCATTATTAGAACACTAAGCACTCTAATAAATCCATTTATAGTTCACCACAAATAGTAACACAGCAGTTTACCTATAGTGGAGCATGAAATTGGCTGTGCATTGCTATTGCCTGTTGAAGTTTTTCCTCTTTGGCTCGTCTACAGTGGCAGAGCTACAAAACAAGACGCAGACATCAGAAAAGGGATTTCTGAAAGGAATTTTTACAATACATACTGCAGTTTGACTTTAATGATTTAGCTATTTTGCATGCTTTTTAAAAGAGGAAAGCCTGTGAACCAGGGCTTCTTTTGTTGAGGCTTACTAACACACTGTTCTGTAGCACAGGACTGCTCGAATTCTAATGTATTCACTATGCATCTCTCTCAGATTAAAATGATTTGTATATTACATACCGTTCTCTTTTCCATGAAACTACTAAGAAAGTCATCTATTTCTGTTTTGCCTTCTAAGAAGTCTTCTGCAATAGTGTCAGATTCCTCTTCAGCTTCATGAGCAGCTACTTTAAGTCTGGCTTGCAGAGCACTTGGACTGCAACTCTAAGAAAATAAAAACTCCTATGTAACATTAAACTGTCCATCAAAACCTAGACTTCCAAGATGATAAATGACTACATAAATACCATATATGAGTAGAACAGTTATTACATAAAAGCCTAAGTTATCAGATGAGCTTCATCTCTAAGAAACAGCCTAGCTTATTAACTAGGAAGAATAATGTATGGAAAGCATTGCTAGTTTTGGTCTCCATCCACAGTCATTCTCACAGATGTATAAAGCTTTCTAACTTCTACCCTACACTGTAGACAGCATCCAACTTAGAAATCTGACAAGTTCTTAAGTGCACTATTTCTGAGTAGAACTAGTATTTTAAGCATCTTCAATAAATAGGGTCTACTTTTGAAACTAAGAAGCAGATGGGTTGCTAATCTATACCAGTAAGCTCATCCGTCTGTTCTTATAAACATCAAAACTTATTTCTGCCTATTGCATATAATTTAATTATTTTTCCTCTACTGTTTTGGGGAAATTAAATCAGAACGAGTCACATCTTCAGTAGGAATTTGTATAGAGACAGAACTGCAAAATTAAGATATTTATAGATTTTACATGTTTGGAAAGGTACTTCCATCTACCCCATGTAAAATATTTCACATGCTTCTGGAGAACTGTAATTTAATCAGAAATTTCCTCTTAAATGTATCTTGTGCAAAATTAAACTTTGTCTAAAATTCACATTATTGTAAAAATACTTGTCTGGAACACTGAAGGAGAGATAACAGGAGATACCAGGTGCACAGCAAACATCATTACATGGAAGATACAGCATATGTGGAAAGCCAGCACAAAAATCCATCTGGAACTCCCCAGCTCTCTACTTCCTGACCATCACTAAATTGAATAAGCAAATTGAAAAAAATCAGTATGCTGTCATGTAACTTTTTCCTTATTATTTGGGGTTTTTTTGGGCATTTTGAAATACAGGTATTATGTATGGCATTTTGATGGACTAGTATTCTCAGATGATAAGTCTTACAAACAGTGAAGATTTCAGTGCAGAAACTGATTTATAAGACGTTAAATCTTCTAATGCATACCCTGGTATGCATACTAAGAAATTATTCTCCTTCTCCAAATTGTTTTTTAAAGTAATGACTTTCCCCTGTTTGTGCTTCAGAATGTAAAACTTTTGACAGCACATATAATGTTACCCAAAATAACCATACTCAGTGAATCACAGAATTTAAGTTTCTAAAGCAATGGCTTCCTTGGGTACAGTTTTACCAGCCCATTATGTTAAATGGGTACAATTAATTAAACCTTTTAAAAATCATTCTATTCTTAAAACTGGTAAGACCCAGGATTATACTTAAGAACAGGTCTAAATGCTTATCACAGGCCCTTCTTCCATCTTTGCATCTACTCTAGTGATAAAAACACCCACAACAGCCAACTCAAAACCAACAATTATAACACTGTTCTGCTTTCAAAGTATTAGGTACTCCGTCCCATTTTTTTCCACACTTGATGTGAATCTGTATCATATAAATCCAGAAGAATTTTTTTTGGTAAAGATACAAATAAAAACTTCAGTTTTATTTAAGTATTCTCACAGGATAATAGGATATTGAGATTATACCTCACTAAGTTCATGCTGTCTTTGCATCTTTTTTTCAAAGGCTGCTTTCATCTGTGTGAGTTGCTCATACTGGAAGGAAGAAGAAAAAGAATGTTTTTCTCCTGAAAAAAAGCAGACTATTACAATTAATATTGCTGAAAAGGATTTTACTGCTCACTTACTTTATCCAACACTGTCTGTCTTTTTGCCTCGAGACTAGGCTCCAGCAACAAGTTTTTTTCTGTAAAATAAAGTCACTATTACTACTTTTTTAAAGAATTCAGTTTGCAGAACAGAGCCACAGATGCTGTATGTTTTGACATCTTACTTGCCAGCTCTTCAATGCTTTTCACTAACTCATCTCTATCAGAAATTACTTGCTTCAGTTGTGGTAGGGTCACAAACTTTTCCAGTAGCACTTCCTCTTGCTCGTTCATATTGGTCAGCTGTGATATACTACGTTCAAACAGAAAGAAAGCAGATTTAAAGCTAGCAGCAAATAATGACATGCTAGAGTTATGCTTTTCTGCCAAAACTTGAGGCATTTATTTGGACTTTACACATACACAACACTTGATATTTCTGCCATTCTACTGGACTGTGGACTCTTCTACCTGCAGCAGTGAGCTTAACAAGCATCTCATTTCCAGCCTTACTTCCCATAGGGTGTTTTTTAATGCTGCTATAAAGGGTTGACCTTGGCCAACCTGCAGATGCACACCAGCTGCTCTCATAATTCCCCTCAACAGGATCTAGGAAAAAAGCTTGTGGGTTGAGAAAGACAGGTATATCACTTACTAAAGTCAGTCGCAAGCAAAACACAGTCAACTTGGGAAAAAAATAATTTACTGCCAATTAAATTATGGATTGTATGCTAAGAAAGACAAAAACTAAAACATCTCACCCCTTCTTACCCCAGGCTCAAATTCACTCTGGTATTCCCAACACCTCTACCTCTACCTCTCCCCTACCCAAGCACTGTGGGGAAAGTTGGGGTTTGCAGGTGTTACACACAGTCAGTAATAGTTCAACTCTGCTGCTCCTTCATCCTCACATTTTGCCCCTGCTCCAGCATGAGTCTCTCTCCACAGGCTGACGTTCCTGGCAGGAGAACCTTCTCTAGTGTGGGCTCTCCATAGCTACAGTTTCCCTCAGGGTCTATCTGCTTGCTCCAATATGGGGTCCTCCATGGACTGCAGTGGGGAGCTGCTCCAGCATAGTCCTCTCCATGGGTTACAGGGCTCTACTGTAGTCTTTTCCAAAACTTCCATGGGCTGTAGAAGAGTATCTGCTCTGGCACTTGGAGCACCTGCTCCACATACTTCTCTGACCTTAGTGTTCACAGGATTCTCACACTTTTCCACCCCTCCTCTCAATAAGCACTGTCTCTACAGCATTTGCTCTTTCAAAAATGTGTCTTCAAAGAGGCACCACCTGCTTTACTGATGAACTCAGCTGTTCTGCAGTGGGTCTGCTGCCAATCTGCCTGTGCCCTGGCCCCTTCTCACAACAGTCACCTGTGCAGCCCCCAACTACCAAAACCTTGCCATCTACAGGCAGTAGAGCTGCTCAGAACAGATGCAATACTATTTGTGATTTAACTATAGCACCACCAGAATGATTATGGACTTCATTAGAATGTTTTAGCAAAGAAAATGCACTTCCCTCCACAATACCTAACTTTCTACAACATAATGGGAATGATGCTAGAATTTACAGCTGATTTACCTAGATTAGACAGGCTCTTATGAAGGTGGCAAGGGAAACAAATAAAAAAAACCAATTCAGAAGTCCTTGTCAAAAATCTTCTTTTTAAAAGGACAGAGTTTTCAGTCACTTAGCTATGACACCGCCAAGATGTGTGGTCAGAAAAAAAACCAGTCTCCTAAGACCCTTTCAGAATTAACAGGTAATTTATAATATATTAATTCCCAGACTGATCTACAAGGCTGTCTTATTAGATCAGAGCAAACTGCTAGGAACAATAACACTTTTGATGAAAATAGTTGTGTAGTATGTGCATGAAGCGTTTAGATGTGGAAGTAATTTAAATTGGGAGAGCTGGCATGTTTACCACCTGGAATCATCTAACTCAAAGTCCTTGCACAAGCTGAGCTGCTCTCCAGGTAATCTGCTGTTTGCCCTGCACTACAGTCTTTCTGAATTTAAGAGTGTAATTTGTGAACCAGTCTCAAAGTCCATTTCCTTGTCCCATTTCCTTCTTCAAACACTACCCTTCCTGTATTAGGAGAAATTAAGTTCCTGGCAAGGCCCCAGAAGACAGCAGAACACGGATAGCTAGGAAAAGTAAAAATAAATGCTCTTTTTCCTGGTGCTGAGTCATGAATTGTTCCTGCAGAGAAAACCCTAAGCAAGCAGTTCATTTGAATACAAGGATGGCTTGCTTTCCAAATCTAAAATTTTGGTAAGTGGTAATTCTCCTATTTATAATTCCTACAAAAAACTTTTTTCCAGTGATGTACACAGACTTTTCACAAAAAAGTCAGACCAGTAACAATAATCTTTTAATGACTACAGAAAGATTTGTTGCCTCCTGAAAATTTACCTGAGTTCTGAGAGTTCTGGAAACGTATCAGGAACATCGGGCATCTTGTAAGTAAATCCATTCTGACCAACCTAAACAGAAGTTGATAAGTGTTTAATAGATTTCTGAAGAGCAATTTCTTGATATTTAATCTGAGTAATCCAGAACTCAAGATTAATATTTTGCCATCAGTAAGAAAAGTGAGAAAAGCAGTAAGAAGCAGCAACACTAGTCTCCAAAAGAAAGATGTCTCAACTCAGCCATGGCAACAAAATACCCGAGGATGTTTGGAGTAGCATGTCATAAAACATGATTTCATTTTGGAGGAAAACGATTCTGTCTTGCTATGTCCTCCATCTGACAACATTTGGATGACCCAGAAAACAGACAGGAGGAGTGTAACTCAGGGAAGTGAGAACAGAGAAAAAGGTGGACATTATCTCTTCCACATGGTTTTTAACCCTGTAGCCCCGTGGGGAAAACACATTTTTATACAAGGAAAAAAAGTCTGTCTTCACAGAACGTAGAAATTTAAAATTCTACAAAGCCAGAAAAGTGTCTTCCAAGATTAAGAAAGCTTTTGACTCTAAAGACAAGATTTGATGAAAGACTAAACATTTAAAGTTTCTGGAGGACATTAAAAAAAGATCCCTCCAGACTGTTACCAGTGAGGAGTTTGAAAGTACATGCATGCCAGATCTGTGAAGAAAAGCTACTTTAAGCATGAAAACAAGAAATAACTACTCTATACATACAGGCTTGAGACTGCACATCATTCTTGCCTGATAGGTTCTGGGTAGGATATCCCATATAGAGAAAAGGATATCATATTCTGTGGCTGGAGAAGCAGTCATAGCTGCACTATGGTTGAGTGCAGCTCCAAAAAAAATCTATTTAAAGATATTTAGCATTACACTGGTTTCACTGAAACTCTGGCACTTGGAGCACTGAAACAAACTTAAAGTTTGTTCTAAAAAACTTTTCAAAGCCAGAATGACAGTTTTATTTTCCTAGCACCAGCAAAACAAGAAGTGCAGTCACTCAGACTGTTCCTTTGATTTTTGCAGCAAGGGCCCAAGAGCCCTCAAGGGAACTTATATCCACTGTCTGACAGTTTAGGCAGCAAAACTCAGCACAGACCTGAAGCACTGCTTCTGCTGTTGGGACAGGTAGTGGCAGATCAGTAATCAAGCCGTAAGAGGGAGCAGCAGGCTTGTCTGTAGTGTAGCTTGAAGAAACTGATTCAGCAACAGGCACGGCTGCCATTGCTCTGTTTGTTTCTTGAGTTGGGTATGAAGGAAGAAATGGAAACCTCTGAGGAGCATAAGGAGGAATTCCAGCTGGTTTGTTGTAAAGGCTAAAGACAAACACACACAAACCACAACCATGAGCAAACAACTACTCACAGCATATTTCTTATCAACTGAATTACAATCACTAGACCACCTACAAGACTTAAGATTGAATTTTTAGTGACCATAAACTTAGCATTTTCTGTTCTCAGTTACTTCCAATGTAGTAGTCTACTTTATGTCTTATTCTGCAACACAAAGTACAACTACATTAATGTATATTCTTATAAAGCTGCCAAATACACAGTTACTCTCTTGGTAGAAAGAAAGAAACTTCTCAAAAATTTATGAGCGCATAAATTTAAATTATTTCAATCTAAAAGTCCCGAGAAATGCATCTGTGTTGTACATTCATTCTTATTTAGGGCACAGCATTTAAAACCCTGGGCAACACACATAATTACTTCTGAATAACAGGAATGATTTTTTTTTTTAAATTCACAATTGCTGCTGCCTCTAAACCCACTATCATTGTCAGCCACAAGAACCAGAGTTGTACTGATAAAGCTGTAATGTCTCAGACTCCTCCAGCATATTTAATACAATTATTTAAATTGCACAATTTCTGCTGAACAGTTGTGCAACAGAAGCTGCCTCTAAGCCTGAAAGATTATGATCAGAACACGAAGAAACACGACTGGTCAGGTCATGATGTACAACAAATCCAAGATTTAACCTGATAATATAAACTTTTATTCTTTTCCAAGAAAACTGAAGCACAAAGTTATGTCAGCACATTGATAAAGTAACACCTATGAAATGTAGTGTTTTTTTCACAAAACTCCATGCCATGAAGAATGGACAAGAAATTGTACAACAGCAGGGAATCTGTGTCTTCCAGTATAACCACTGTATTGGTTCCTTCTAATACTTGGCTTCAGCTCTTTTTAAAAAATTAAATTACTACACATTAATACAATTCCATTCATCCTGTGTATCGATACTTACTATGGAAATGATGTTGAGCTAGGAGCCAGAACTGGAGGATTCTTCCAAAACTCATCCAGTAAACTTTGAATAATTTTTCCGATATCTGAGTGCATTGTGAACTGGTAAAAACAAAACCCAATGCAGAAGAAAAATTATCCCTGGAATCCCACATTTTCAAAAAGCACTAAATTTGACCATTTACTATACCCACACAGCAGTGCTGGAAGCTGTTTCAGAGATACCAGCTAATGTAAAGCTCCAAAGTGATAAAGCCACCAGAACTGAGCAGAAACTGAAAGTCTTTTGTATATTTCTTTATCAACAGAGGATCAACCAAGTACAACATTTCTGATGATCATTTGGGAATATTATGAAAGGGGAAAAAATAAGAAAAAAAATAAGCAAGATTTGAGACCAAAAGCTTTAACTGCACTCTGAAGAAGTCATACCCTCCCCCCAAATGCCACCCAAAAACCTAACCACATCCTTGTTGGGAGAGAAAAGGGAAATAAAAAATAGAAAACAAACAAAACAAAAAAGTTGGAACAGGATATTAAAATCCTGAATATCAGACCTAAAACACTGACATCTTTCTAACAGAACTATGGTAGATAGAACTATGTTACAAAACAATCTTACAGCATCCTTGGTTTTTATTTGGAATACACTGTGGAGAAGCAAGAACTGTGCTTTTGATACTAATAAGAAAAGTGACAGGAACTTTCTAAGACATCATAACTTAGAACAGTTTTACATATATGTAATACTCAACTCAGAAACTGTAGCAGTAACAGACGTATACTCAACACTACTGAGACCCTTCAAAATACAGTTTGAGAGGGATTAGGCTGTGTACTGATTTTTTTTTACTAGAAATCCTAGGAATAATCTAGTATGATATGTATTAGAATTGCTGTTAGCCATCAATATGTGTGAAGCTACAAATAAGACATACATTACTTATTAATGGACTGGTCACATATACTCCCTGCTTGTCCATTAAATGATGTCTCACAGGTGGGAAAACACTGATGACTGGTTTTTCCTGAGGAAACTGAGGTGGAAGCAAGCTGCAAATACAAGAACAATCATTACTACAGCTACATCCCATGATACAGTTTTCTTGGCTTCTTTTGCCAAGAAAAAGTACTATTTATTACATAAGCTTATTTTTCTGTAAGAAGATACAGAGAAATGCAGAGGGAATGAAGTGCATAAAGGGATTATTCAGTTACAAAATTAGACATTAGGCAGATTAGAACAACAGACTTCCATGAACTGAAGGGGCAAATTATAGTGTAACAATGCAGCAATTATGTCTGCAGAGAAAAAGCGGTAGCAAATGAGAATATTTTCTAATACAAATATTATTACTACAAAAACAATGAAGTGCAACCTGCAAGAACATCAGGCAAGTTATTGGGACAAAGTAATAAAACACTTGTGAACAGAATACAACCAATATTTCCCAGACTAAAAGTACCCTCCCAAAGTAAATTCACAGGCAATGTTACAATAAATCACTTATGTTGTGATCTGGAAGCTTCAGTGGGCTAAGACTTAGGAGTTAGAGCAGATTAGCAAATGACTAAGCTGTTTTTTCAGTAGGGGATTCAAAGTCATCAGAAGCCCTCAAGTGTTCTCTCATACTTACCTTTAACTAAAACCATATAGGTATCTTAAGAGCTGAGCTCAGCAAAGTAGTTTTGCTTTCAGAGCTGCATCTCTGCATCTTGTATAGAACTAGTTTCATTATGAACACTACAACTGCTATTGCAAATTCAGATTACAGTTCCTGAAATAAATTATGAAATGGGTGCAATTTATGTTCTATTACTACTTTTTAAGAAAAATTCTAATTTTCAAGATATGCACAGAGATATCCTGCTCTACTTACATGTTAATATTAATTGTCAAGTTGTTTACAGTGAATGGCAGTCGATATTCCACATCTTTCTGAATTTCTGCAATCCTATAAAAGAAAAAAATTTGTTAGCATCCAGTTCCTGGTCAATATAACAGCCTAAAGTCTAAAAAAAAAAAACAAAACACAAAAAACCCAAACAAACAAAAACATGACCGCAGACCTTTGTATTTAGTCGAGTTTTGAAAAGTCTTGTAAGAATAGAATTGAAAATGCTGCAATAAGTTGATATTAAATACAGTATTCTGAAGCCTATAAAGATTAAAGCAAAAAAAAGTAGATTCAACTTTTAAACCCCAAACATGAGCACAAGGAATGAAACTGTGATACTCACTGATCTGACGACAAACTTGACTTATTTTTCTCCACTTTCTGGCCTAACTTAAGACATCACATCAGTGATTTTTAAAATATAAATATACTGAATTTTATCCAGTAAAACATTTACTTTGTCAAGTCATTACACTTGGTTCCCAACTCAGTATTCCCAACTCTGCAACACTGCCTACAGATCAATATTTGTAACATGCATTAGACTAGGCTTTCTTCCTTAATAGATTAGCTTACTATTTAATAGTAGCTTTTTCCATGTGCACCAAGTTCTAAGCACTTACACAGGTATTTTCAGCAATTATCTGGAGAAAGGTTACTTGTAACAATTTTAAACTCTGTAATCCAGTGACAATCAAACACAGGCACCCCCAAAATTGAGTGAAGAGACATGTATCTTATGAAATATGCTATGATGGAAATTTGCTTCTCTTGTTACATCTAAATTACTGAGAAAAATCTTTACATTAGTCGCATTAATAGGAAGTTGATTTCAGTATTTAAAGCACTCTACAATTTGTACAGACAGCAAGACTGTTTTGAAAGTTGGCATCCCAAAGAATACATAGTAGGAAGAGTACATCACTTAGTTCAGAAGCAAAATTTCTGTACAATACAAACGCACCTAAGCTGGCACTGAGAGAAAAAGGAAGGCAGAAAATTAGCTTAATCTTTTAATACTTCAATCAAAAGAAACTTCAAAAGCAGAGATTTATTCTCTCCTGTATTTTTCCTGCCTACACTTGGTTAATAACACTCTTCTCCCTCACCTCTCTAAGGCTCCCTTATAAAGAGAGGGGAAGTAGCTCCAATCAGGAATAATGGAAGCTAGGTGTTGCCAAAATGCATCTTTGTGCCCAACTTGAAAAACACCTTGCAAACCCTCTCCCAAAATACTACCGGCGAGTAAGAGTTAAGCATAGCAGTAGGTATGTCTCCTATTGCTCCAAAGCATTATTGGCACTCAGAAATTAAAATTCTAGTTTTCAGAGCTCTGAGAATACACAAATCTAGCTATACACCCTGCTTTCCACAGCCTGACCTTTTCCTCCCACAGACACTCAGGATCTGCTCTTTCACTGTGAAACCACACACTGTTTGAATAAACTGGCAGCTATCTTTGGCACAGGAGAATTCATCTCAGAGTTGAGGGAGGGTTCTACTCTGATATAACACACACCAAAGTGTGTCTTATATGGGATTATGCCCAACTCACACGGACAACCTACAGGAACTGGGGAAGAAGAGGAAAACAGGGAGGAGGAAAAGGAGAAATCCAGAATCACATTGAGCTGTCAAAACTGTTGACTCGATAAACTGAGTTGTCCCCTCTTCAAGTAAGAATGAATAAACTGGAGAAACAATGCATTCTTAACTTTGGCTAGAACAACAGCAAACATGTGAAAGTTAATTTTTACACATAAAAACTTGATTTCAAGCTCCCAGCCCATGAGGAATCCTAGAAGAAAGACTAGCTATTTGAATGAAAACAAGGTCACAGACACCTGGGCTCAGACACCACAACCCAAACTCACCTAACTTAGGTAGCTATGCCATGCCAAGAATTTTATTTTGAGCATTTCAGCAAGGAGTAGCTGGGACACACATAAATTAATGACAAAATATACTACTCAGGCAATCACTAGAATGACTTTTATTTAATCATTGCTTAGGGAAACAAAACTGTCACAATGCTTAATGCGTACTGCAATCCCACACATCTGTGGTGCTATGGAGTCTTTAAGTTAAGACATCAGTCTCAGTCAAAAAAAATTTTTGCACTTTTGAAAACCTGCACAAATACACATACCTTTTTAAAAGTAGAGAATTTGAAGCACTGTTACGGAGATTTACTCAGTAATAAGTACTCATCTTCAATGAAAACTGTACACTGCCAGAATTTACTCCTCTTTATGGGGTTTTACACCTACTTTTAAGAGAGCTCAGCTGGGCTAGTTTACATGGCTGTAAAGTTATGTCTGAGCAGCTAACATCTTCCTAGCCCCTCGTCTCTGTTCCTGTCTGCAGGGTTCATTCCCTTTCTGTCTGTGCTTGAACTGGTGCCTGCACAAACAGGTACTAAGCAACTTTAGCAAGCTGACTTTGACAAAAACTGATCACCTGTTTTGAAGACTTATCTTGGGGTGAGCTCATCTCCCTGGCAGAGAAAAAAGGGTAAAACTGAAAGACTACGGTCAGTCCAACAAAAACTTCTAGTTAGGCAAGCTGCTGTGTATCCTTAGAAAAGCAAATTGCCTCTGAAAAATGTGTAAAATTAGCTCTGAATAGATTTAAGTTTAAGCAAGCAACCATGCTTTGCAATACTATCATACTTATGTATCCCATGTAGTAATTAAAAACGTTAGGGTTATGAGTCATCTGTAATTATTAAACTCAGAAAGAAGTATTTCTTACAATCCTTGTTCCAGTCTGACATAACAGAAATTTCTCCTTCCTTCTTCTGTATTGTTTTGAAGGCATCTATCATTCCATTTCAACAGACACCCCAGGAAGCATGACGAATGCTCACATGTTAAACGCAAATATAACTTGTAATATATGAAGTAGAGATCTGCTTTTAAAAGACAACACTCTTAAATGACTGAAATTCTGGGAAAACATCACCATACTGTTTCCCCTGTACTCAGCCCTGGTGAGGCCACAGCTCGAGTCCTGTGTCCAGTTCTGGGCCCCTCAGTTCAGGAAGGAGATTGAGGTCCTGGAGCAGGTCCAAAGGAGGGCAAGGAGGCTGTGAAGGGACTCCAGCACAAGTCCTGTGAGGAGAGGCTGAGCTGGGGGTGTTCAGCCTGGAGAAGAGGAGGCTCAGGGGAGACCTCATCGCTCTCTACAACTCCCTGAAGGGGGGTTGTGGCCAGGGGGGGGTTGGGCTCTTCTCCCAGGCAACTTTCAACAAGACAAGAGGACATGGTTTTAAGTTGTGCCAGGGGAAGTTTAGGTTGAATATTAGAAAGAATTTCTTCACGGAGAGGGTGATCAAACATTGGAATGGACTTTCCAGTGAAGTAGTGGATTCTCCATCCCTGGAGATATTTAAAAAGAGACTGGATGTGGCACTCAGTGCCATAGTCTAGCAACTGCAGCAGTGGTCAAGGGTTGGACATGATGATCTCTGAGGTCCCTTCCAACCCAGACAATTCTATGATTCTATGATACTGATGGGTTAGAGTATCTCAGGATAAAGGAAGGCATTTTGCTATTAAAAAGTGTGGCTGTTGAACAGGAAAAAAACACCTGACTCTGGTATTTAAATAAAACAAGTTACTAATGAACTTAGTCTGTTGTGGGCAAGTCAGGACTACACATCAGAAAACAGCTTGTAGAGCCAGCAGGGCTGTCATGCCACTTCTGATGACCTTGTGCGACACACAGCTCCCCAATCCTTCACTTCTAAATAACTACGCCCCTACAGCCGTTTGCCAGCCAGAGGGCTTTACCCCGACACACGCAACCTGGATCTCTTTACAGCCCTTAAACCCCAATAAATACCTCAGCCGACTTTCCGCCCAGGCTGCCGGTGTCACCGGGCACCACCATCTCCGCCCGCTCACCCGGCCAAGCCAGACCGACACCTCCCCAGCCCGGGGGGACGAACCGGCACCGACACCCCGCGCTGCCCGGTACCAAATTCTGCTTTCGGTTCCCCAGAGCAGCCCCCACCCCGCCGCCGGCTTTCTCTCCGCTTTCCTCCGGGAGCCGCCCGGCCCCGCAACACGACGGGGTTGGGCCGACCCGGACCGCGGTTTCCTGTTTACGTGCACGGCCGCGGGGCCGAACCGGGCCTCCCCGGGACAGGATGGGGCGCGGTGCCCCTGTGGACACCCGAGGCCCTCCCGAGGCCCCGGTCCCGGGTGGAATGACAGAAGCTGCCCCCCCACCCCCTCACCGGCCGCGGCCACTCACGAGGCGTGGGCGGCGCGCAGGGATTCGATCTGCCGCTGCTTCTGCTGCTGGAGGCTGGTGAGGGCAGGCAGCGCCGCGGCGGACGAGGAGGAAGAAGAAGAAGAAGAGGAGGAGGAGGAGCCGCCGCCTTTAGTCAGGGGAAACAACCAGTTCATCCTCCCCGCCGCAGCACCCGGCGGTACCGCAGGCACCGCGTCCCGGGATCGATCGCTCGCGCATGCGTGCAGCGGCGGCACCGCCTCCACTCCTCCCGGGGCCCGCCGCTAGCAGAGGCGGTGGAAGCGGCGGCACCCCGTCTGCACCGCTCCGCCCCGCCCCGCCCCGCCCCGCCCCGCCCCCGGTGCCACGCGGGTTGCGTCACCGCCGCGCGCCCCCGACCCCGGCCCCACCGGGGGAGAGCGGCACCCGCCCTGGGCCAGCGGCGAAGGGGCGTGGCGAGTGGGCGTGGCGAGTGGGCGTGGCGAGTGGGCGGGGGTGGGCGCTGATTGGTGCCCCCGCCCTCGGTCAGAGGTGAGGGGAGAAAGGCCGCGTCGCGCGGCGATGACGTAATGGCTTTGTGTGGCGGGGCGGCGGGGGCAGCGTTTCCTGCGTCGCGCGCGGCAACTGGCGGCTCTGGGGCGTCGGGGGCCGCCGCGGGGCCTCCCCAGACCCCCCGCGGCCCGGCCCGGCCCGACCCGACCCGATCCAACCGGACTCGACCCGACCCACCCGAGAGCGTGAGTGTGAGGGAGGGAGGGAGGGGCGGGGACCCGGGGGCCGCGGGGAGACGGGCCGAGAGCGGGCAGGGATCCCCCACCCCTCGGTGTAGCCGTGCCCCGCGGAGGCCCCGCCGCCTGCCCGCAGCCGTGCCGGCCCGCTGGGCTGATGCGCAGGTTTCCCCGACCCCCCGGCTGCCGCTTTCCCCATGGCAGTCCCTTGGCGGCCGCTCCGGGAGCTCTGAAGGCCTCGTAGGCGTAAGGAGGCGTCCGGGATCCCAGCCGGGGCGTGGGTCCGGCTCGGTACGGCGGTGCTTGGTCTCCCGTGCCCATCTCCCGTTTGGGACGGCCCATAGGAGCTGAGAGAGCCGGCCTAAGGTTGTTGGGGTTTTTTCGGCAGTGTCCCTGGGTTCGGCATTACGCTAATGCTCGTCTGGCCGCTTGGTTCTCCTGTCACACGGCGGCGGGATCCGCAGGCGCCTTCGCTTCTGACCTGCGGGGGAATAACACTCGTGGGCTCGGGTATCGCTTTTTACCTCTTTGAACTAGCGCGCCTTGCCGCTCTGCCCGGCTTTGTGCGAGAAAGAAATTTGGTAACACAACCGTAGGGTTTGCGTTTTGAATAGTACGCTAAATTAACGTGGCGACTTTGTGCTTCTTTTTTGTAAAAGTCAGAAGAATAAAGCTTGATCCTGGGCTTTTTTTTTTTTTTTTTTTCCAATAGTGAAGATTAAAATTTTATCTTTTGGTGTTTTACTTTCCTTGTCTCTTAGGTTAAAAAAAAAACCCAACAACTAAAGTCCTCTTTATAAAACTGGTCCTCAGTCAAGTGTGACTTTTGATGTATGGTCTCTAAAGCCCCCCACTATGCCAGCAGCTACCGTAGACCATAGCCAAAGAATCTGTGAAGTCTGGGCTTGTAACTTGGATGAAGAGATGAAGAAAATTCGGCAAGTTATACGGAAGTATAACTACGTAGCTATGGTAAGTGAGCACTTGGTATTTATCTGGCTGCTTACCACAAAAACCATGTTATGATGACTTCATTTGATGCTAGTAAAGTAAAGCTATAAACCTGTTCATTTTCACTGAAAGAAGAATGGATTTGTGATGATGAGTTATTGCTGTACAAACTTTAAGATTCTAATCTATTACTTTTTTAAACACTAAATTCACACACACTGCTTCTCAGCTGTGAAGCTGTTATGTTTGAAATACATTTTATTCAAAATGAGAAATGTAAATTTTTATGGGTGTTTTATGTTCAAGTGTTAATTTTGTTCTTACAGGATACAGAATTTCCAGGAGTAGTTGCAAGACCTATTGGAGAATTCAGAAGCAATGCAGACTATCAGTACCAGTTATTACGCTGCAATGTGGACCTGCTAAAAATAATTCAGCTAGGACTTACATTTATGAATGAGCAAGGAGAGTACCCCTCAGGAACTTCAACTTGGCAATTTAATTTTAAATTTAATTTAACGTAAGTTTTGTAGGTCTGTGATGTTGACGTTTGTTTCTGACTTGCTAAAAATGTATTACAGATTGTGAAAGCTATAGGAACTGTTTTTATCACTTATAAATATCTTACATGAGGAAAACTGTTGTCAGCCAGACAGGCTCTGCCCTGGTTTCTGTGTAGTCTGTCTTGCTGTGGGTAATTTGGTCAAAAAATGCTAAGCAATTTTGGTGGCAGTTTTTAAAAGAGGCATTTATATTTAATGCAACAGTTAACTCTTCATTTTCGTGTTTAGCATTTCAGAGTGCTTTTAGTACCTTAGCTTTAACTCTTTCTAGTTGCTATAGAAGTCACAAGTTGTTTCTTTATATATTTTAAAATGGAAAGTACTGATGTAAAGAAAAAAAAGTAAAGTTATGGAAGTGACTAAAATTAGAAGTATTATAGATGTTACCAGCAAGTTCTAAAGCAAGTGTGCTCCATCCTCTGGAAAATAATGCTATTCTGATTAAAAGACTTTCAAGTTCTTTATAGTATACCAGGTAAAATACTGTCAACTTCTTAATATGGCAGCCTCTTTCCTTGTATTTTCAAATCAACTTATTCTATTAAGCTACTGTAATTTTTGTCTTTAATAGATTGAAATGGGTTGTTGATTCTACAGCATAACTACTGTGGAGATTTTTGTTCTGAATTGTTTTGTATCAAGTGTTGGTTAAAAAAACAAGCTGGTTTTTATTACCTGTTAAATAATATAATGAAATTTATTTCACAGTGTGGCTTCTATTAGTGATGAACTTTTAAGTATAAACCTAACTTTTCCAGTGGCATGAGACAGTTCTGTGGAGTTCTAGTTATATCTTTAGTGGATTTTCAGCAAGGTTACTACTAGCTTGAATTTTTTCCTAAAGTAAAAATAACTGGTCTCATAAGTTTTCATATGGCCTGAGTTGGGTATCTGTGCAAATACATCTCAAGCAGCTTGAGGGCTTGGGTTTTTTTGGCAGTTGTATTTTGGACAGCTTGATGCACATGAGTTAAAACTGCAGCCTACAGAAGAGGTTTAAAAACAGACTTTTTATTTTTCTGCAGACAAAAGTGACCTGTTTTCAAAGTAATCAGGACTCTTAAAGAAAAAAAAAACCTAACTGTTGCTGTCTTCATCTTCCTACTTTTTGAGACAAGCAGTTCTGTGGCTGGCTTGTCACAAATCAGTTTGGTCTGAGGAACTATATGCTCCTTTAGGTTGTTTGAAGCATCCCTTAAAAGAAAGGAAGTGCAAGTTTGATAGTTTTGTATTTCTAAATTTTCCTGGCCATATAAATGCTGGGTGGAAGTTATCTATTGTCTTAATAGTCTATACTAATCCTGCCAAGTATGGGAGAAAGAGGAGGAATGAATTCATAACACTCAAACTGTGATCTGGAAAGAAGAGCCTGTGTTGTCTTTCTTTTGTTTTTTGAGCTTCAAAGGTCTACTTAATGTCAAGCAACTGAAAATAAAAGTTGTTTTCCATCTAGTTGTGCAGATGTTGCCTAGATAAGGCAGCTTAGTAAGGCAAAATACAGGTAGTCACCTGACTTTTTATTAGTTTACCAGGGAGATTTTTTTTTTTTTTTTGATACATAAGAAATTACTTACTTTTCTCTATTCCTAAACTTCCTTTTGGGATGTAGCACTGAGCCAGGTGTTCTAAAGCAAAACAGCTGTTGGCTGTTCCTAGAAGTTACATTTTTGTGTATGTGGTTCCAGCCAGGTCTTGCTACAGGGTGTTTTTAAAGAGCATAAATATTTCTCTGAACTATCCACCTAATTAGTGCAGAGCAACAAACTAGAATTAGAACATCTTTTTGTAAAATGGGCATGTTAGTTTTCGATGGGTTTTTTAGTGTATTACAGGGATGGACAGGTGTTGGAAAGCTGACACTTCAGAGCTGGAGGTCTAATGAGCAGCTGTGTTGCGAGAGAGAAAAACAGATACAACACATCTTAAGAAAGTATCTTATGTTCTGATGAATGCTGACTTGCTATTTAGAATAATCCATATAAATCTATGAATCAATCTAATAGTAAAGTTTGAGGTATTGGCTGTCTTGCCTGTGTTATTTTTGTTTGTTTGGGTTGTTGTTGGGTTTTTTGTTTATTTTGGTTGTTGTTTTGTTTTTTTAATTAAAATTGAAAACTATATACTGAAGAGACTTTGTAGAATAGCATGTTGTAAATAGTAATATGAATATAATCTTCTAAGTAGAGCCATGTTTACCTTTTTTTTTCCTAGTTAACTGTTCTAGGTCTTTGTTATTATTTAAACTTCAGGCAAAAAAAGGCCATCCATTACCATCCATTAAATCACAAAATCCTTAAGACTTTCAAAAATGTTAGTGGTAAACTGAACAAATACAGGGATAAGAAGGGACTGGACAAGGCTTAGAGAAGATTTTTTCCACCCTGTTAAATTTTAGGTCGAAAGTATGGCTACTGACATTGGAATTGGTTGTTCAGAAAGAAAACATCAAACTGCCTGAATTCTGAGGATTGACTAGATAAAGAAAACATTCAGTTTCCAGTTGTAGCAAGAAGGAAGTTTTGATGAGCATGTTTCTAAACATTTATATAAGCTTAAACCACAAGAAATGCCTGGGAGATAATATCCATAGAAAATAACACAGCACTGGCATCTGCAGTGTACTGTTCCTAATTTGATAATGTAAGATTGTAGTGTTTCAACTGGTATATTTAATTTTTTACAGTTCAGGTAATGGATCTTACTTGGAATTCATAAATCTGTATTCATACATCTACTTTTCTGTGTAGATTTGTAAAAGGGGAGTTCTAGATAACCAGGGAAGTACCATGAACTAGTTTCTTATGAAGGACATGAGAATGGAGGGGCTGGTAATGATGAAATGTTTGAAAAGGTTTAAAAAACTATGAAAAATTGTTTGTTTTTTTCATTTAAAAAGCTGAGTTTCTCTTGATCTATGCTATTGAAATCTGTGGAATGAATAGCAAAAAAAAATTGTTACCAAGTTTGTAATCACTGAGGCTTGTAGGCTTTGAAAATTTACTTTTCCTGTCTCTGTTTTTAGAGAAGATATGTATGCCCAGGACTCTATTGAGCTGTTGACAACATCTGGTATCCAGTTTAAAAAGCATGAGGAAGAAGGAATTGAGACACAGTACTTTGCAGAACTGCTTATGACATCAGGAGTTGTACTGTGTGAAGGAGTCAAATGGCTTTCCTTTCATAGGTAACTTCTGCATGTTAAGAATTTGAGTTTTCAATATTGGTTATTGAATTTTAGAGCTTGTATTTCACATCTCATGTTTTAAGTGGTACATCTTGTGTTAAATGGTATATACCTGATAGTTTATGTAGCACCTGTCTTGGTTGGTAAGACTTAGAAAATTATTTCTGCTGGTACCTATGGCACCATTCTGTATTAGATGAGTAGAGTGTACAGGGTGGAGGGTGGAAATAGTGGGGGTTTTTTTGGTGCTTATACTGAAACCAGAAAACTGTAAATCAGAAAAACATGAAACTCCTCAACCAGCAGGTGGCATTTCATCTTTTGATATCATACTTGAAAGTGATAATCACAAAGGTAAAAACAAAACTACCTCTAAGGAATTCTTGAGGAAATATTGTTCATCTTATGAGAGAGACTGTAGAATTATCAGTGAAAAGTTTTATTAAGCACTTCTAAAGTTACTTTAAATTTTCTAGTAATCTGGACAGCTGAAATTGCTCAGCTTGGAAGGAGATCCCTGATAAACCTTAATTCTATTTGCAGTAATTAATATATTTTACTCTTTATTCCATCACAAGAGCTCATATTCCAAGTAGGAATGGATAATGCAAATGCTAAAACTCTAGGAAGCTGCCATGATACAAAAAAAAAATCTTTGGGTGTTCATAAGATTTAACACTTCTGTAATTGCCAATGTACAATCAACTCTGTGCCAGAGATCATTTGCACTTTTTGCAAGCAATGGTTACTTCAAAGGCTTATTGCTATGTAATGCCCCCAAGTTGTCAGAATAAGTGCTGGCTGCTAAGCAAGTCAACAAAGGTAAAGCAAATGTCTTAGCTGAGAGTTGGAGTTTCCTTACAGGCTTATTCTTGTTTATCACTTAATGCTACATTGGTGGGTCATAGTATGTAGGTAATTTGAAAAAAAACAAATTCTTCATCCTCAAGGAAGGGAGGCTGAAGAAAAGTCACATGGAATTGGAGAAGTATTTACCTCATTAACCAAGAGAATGATTGCTTCAGTGAGGAATGCAAAACCATACTAGAAAAGTACATTTAACAGCCTGTTGCAAAATTCATTGTTTTAACTCACCTTGTAGAAAGTGTTAGAATGACTTTCCAAAAGAAGGGGGTAAAAAATGCAGTTAACAAAAAAAAAAGAGAATCTTCCTTCATTATGCTTGTCACCTAATCTGTGTACATCTTCCACTTGCAGCTGTCTCATTTCACAATATGACTCCAAAATAGTCTTGCTCTTGCTATCTTGCTACTAGGGTAGCATAGCACCTAGGGGAGAAATACTGGAATAGGAATCCCATGAGCCATGTCAAAATAACTACAAAGGCTAAAATAGTAAATTAAGTTTCTTGGAGCTTCTTAAATCCATTATTATGGGCTTTAGTGCATATTTGTGATTTGCATTTGACTACAGTAATGTAATTTGGATAGTTTGGGAGGGTGGGAGGGGAGGCATATTGAGCATGTAGCTGGTATGTCTACTGGCACTGCTGTGTAGAAGCAGCTACAGCTAGAAAATGTTTTTCTAATGTTGTCTAACAACTTAAAGGGCTCAGTATAGGCTATCCTAGCAAAAGAATACCTGAGGTATTTCTACACTAGTGATTCTTTTTAAAGCGTAATTATATGGGTTGTGTGTGATTTCTGACCAATATGACAGCCAGAGTGTACAAACTACGTGCAATAATGCCATTTTGATTTAGCTTACTAAGGGTTTTTGAAATGGCTTTAATAAATTCCAGTTTCATCTGTGCTGAAATGAGTTTCTGTTTGGAACTTCACTGACAATGTGTTTAGATATTCTCTTAAGTCAGCTCTTCCAGAAAATAACTGTCAAACACTGATTAGCCACAACTCTGCTTGAAGTTGGAAAGTGTTTAAAGGCTGTAGTGCTTGACAGAGCATGCTGGTATTATCTTGAGCACAAAACCCTTGAGTAGTGGGTTAAATTCTGAGAATCTGCAAATGAGCCATGGGTCACATAAAATGTGCCAAAAAGAATATTAAACAGCTATTTACAAATGTATCTTGGGTTGATTGTGGTTATATTCTGTTGGAGGAAACTTAATGAGACAGCTCAGTTGAAAATTTTTTTCATGTAGGCTTTCAATGAGTAGTTCTTTGACTACTGAGAAAGCTGTGCTTGGTAGTTGCTGACTATGATATTGCTTCTATTCCCTTAAAATGCTTTAATTATTACTAACCCTCAAAATTGGACTTTCTTAAGAAATGGGCAGGCAGAAATTAATCCATTCTTAGAGTGTGATGTGATATGTTTTATTTTTTCCTTTGATTTCCTTGAATTCTTAAATATTCTTACATAGTTTATTTCAAAGCTCTTAGCTTCTCAAATAGTTTTATTTGTGTACTTTTTATCTCTGCAACTTATGTGTCTGCCTTGGCATCCTGAGCTATAGGCACATCTGTGTGGACCTGTGGTTCTGCCAGGCATTGATGAAGAAACATTTGTGCTGTTGCTGATTCGGGTATAATGCAATTTCATAAGTGACTCCATCAAATCTTTTGTCTGTGATAATATGCATTTTAGTCAAGAGGAGAGGAAACTCTGAATTTCAAGTTCTTTGCATGGTTGAGAGAGCTGTTAATGCTTGGCAGTCTTAAAAAATTACAAACCAGAACAGCTCAAACACTGTTTTTGTCAGTGTTCAACTGATAGATCTGCTGAAGCTTTGGGTGTCCATCTGTGTGCAGCCTCCTCAATCTACCTTTTGGAGGCTCTGTCCAAACATGCCTTTTAACCCAGATTGTTTTGGGAAGCTGGGAAGTTCCAAGCTATTGTATTTCAATAATTGTTTGTGTCTAACTGATTTTAGTAAAATACAATCTGTTGACTCATTTCTATTAGCGACTTATAAAATGAGGTAAAACTTCTTGGCCCTTTCAGTTTTTGATTTATTTCAGAGACTGTTGGAGCTTGAGTAGAGTTAATTATTAATTGGCTATCTGAATACTTTTGGAATAGAAGGGGGGAAAAAACAGACATGTTTGATCTTTTCCATGGTCTTGTTGCCTATGGTTATCCATGGAAAAAAAAAAAAAATTGTAAGAGTGTTTGCATTGCTATATAGCTCCAGGAATTTTGGCTAGCTGCACTTTAGGTGATTATATTAGAAATTGTAAAAGCTTTTTAAGAAAAGGAAACCTGTGTGCTTCAGGATATAAACCAACCATTAGTTGCCTATTTTAGGATTAGAAAAAAACACTTGTTTAATGAGCAGGTAATTGCATAATTGCTTAATGTGGACTTTCTTGCTATTCGATTAGCATTCAGCAGTGGCAACTCAAAAATTTTTGAACTAGATATATCTTAGTTTTTAATTGGAGTAGCAGTTCCTAAGTGTGTGTAAGCTTGGATGACCCCTGAGAAGTTAAAAGTGTACTGAAAAGATTGTAGAAGTGCAGTAATTCTGCATTGGGATTAGTAATGTGTGGTTTGTGATGATTGTCATGAGCATAATGGGACTAAAGATAAACAGCTGGAACTTGAGGAATGTGAGACACATTTTGTTGAGCTAGCTGAAATGAAGCCATGCTAAGGTTCCAAGAACTGAATGCTTCCAGGGAATGGAAGGCTAATCATGCTTGTAAAATCCACTGTTGAGATAGTCTGTTCCCTTTTTCTGCATGAGGATCCTAGAAGCTGCTACAGTCTCTGGGGGAAAAATTATCTATAATTCTTCATCAAAATTGCAGATTAATGACAGTCTGCTCCCTCTTTATACAAATAGTAAGTAAAGTTTGACTTTTCTTACAGTACTTCCTTCTTAATAGAAATTGAAAGTGTTTGAGAGTATCTGTGTTCTAGTATTTCAGTCATGAAATTTAATTGTGGGGTTTTTTTGTTTGGGTTTATTTGGAAAGAGGAGGAACACAAATACTGTTTTCTTCACTTTAAAAGTTTTAATACAAATGTTACATTTGAGAGACAGAGATGACAGATATCAGGAATTCAGTGAATCAATAAAATCACTAGAATCAAAGGGCGTAAATCTCTTTGATCCTGAACAGTCATTTTGCTAAAGTGGCTTTTTCTTTTCTTTTTCTATAGAGGACTTTTATAATGATACAGGCTTCCCTAAAATTTTCTTTCTTTTTTTTTTTCTCACCTCATAGGTGATCTAATAAAATTAGGCTTCTAAGGTACTGTTTTACCAAGCGTACTACTGGTTTTTACTTTCTAAGGCTCAGCTGAAATTTTTGATCTTTGGCTCCTTTGCTCCCTGGCCAGTGGCTGCTGCTGTGGAGTCTGGAGTGCTGCCAGTACACATTCAAAGCACCAGATGCAGGGCAGGATTCATAAAATGTGCAATTCTTGTTTAAAGCACTGGAAAAACCTCATGAGAGAGCTTCAATAGCCCATACCTTTTGTGTATCTTGCATTGATGGAGTTTTAGTGAATAATCCGTTCATTCCTAGTATGTTCAAGATTTTCTGCCCGCTGTCTAGAAAGTTGTAAGGTAAAGATAATGTAGATAATCCTGTCATGTACAAAAGGCACAAAAAGCAATCCTCTTTGAGTATGCAAGCTAAAGCCTTGAGCCTGCATCAGAAGTCTTTGTGAGTGCTCAGTAGTACAGTTCTTGTAACTGATTTTTCTTCTGTGTTGCTCATATCACAGTTAAATATCTTGTTCAGAATTTAACAAGTTGCAAAATTACTGGTTTTGAGTACGATCCTCGTGGAACCAAGAACAAACACAAAGTCTTAAAGTGTGAATTTTGGAGTCCGTGGTGGCCACCCGTGCACTTGAATTGTCCATCAGCTATATGCTAAGGTTCTTTAAGTAGCAAAACTGATGCAGCTTTCAGCAGAGGCAGCCGTGCTGCCTTTGCTGTTAGTATTAACATTATTAAAATTGCATGTCAATAAAGTCTAGGAACTAATTTGATTCTATGCAGGTGTAAAAAGATAAAGTATCAGTCCCCCATCTAGTTGGGTATATGAGCCATCCTGTGAGTACAAAGGATCATAAAGGATCAGATTCATGATCAGATCATGAATGATCTTACACTCTCTTCCTTCCTAGGAAAAAGGGAAGTAGTAGGCACTGCTTTTTGCTGTGGTCTGCAGTCCTGCTTAATACCCAGCATCTGTCTTTCCTATGCTTTAAACCCTGTTTCCTCTCTCAAGCCTTTGTACAGGTACGTGATTGTTGGTTCTAGAAAGGCATTAACCCTTTGGACTGCAAGAACTGTGGAAGTGTCTCTTACCTTGTTAAGTTTGTAGTGAGAAACTCCATTCTCTGTGAAAGGCACCACTTGGAGACATTCTGTTTTAAATTCAATCAAATGAAGCCCTAGAAGCACTACCTTGTTTCAGGATTTGGAGAAGCTCCTCTAGGCATATATTTTTTGGTCCTTCACTTGGCTTCTTCGAGACTAAATTAGAATGTTTCCTTGAAAGCTGCAGATGGGCCATTTACACTGAGGCTTAGTATTTTTTGGCTCAATCTTTAATTCCATTGAAATTAAGCAAGATGTCCTGCCAATGTGTAACAAAGTCTTGATGTTGGAAGTGAAAAGGATGCCTCTAAGTTACTTGCTTATAATGTTTTTGTTATTAATTTGCAGTGGATATGACTTTGGCTATCTAATAAAAATCCTGACAAACTCTAATTTACCTGAAGAAGAGTTGGACTTCTTTGAGATACTGCGATTGTTTTTCCCTGTCATCTATGATGTAAAATATCTCATGAAGAGTTGCAAAAATCTGAAGGTAAGTTCACGGCTCAGAAAAAAGTTTGGTTTTGGCGGGAGAGAGTACTTTCTGCTAAGATATGTTCTGTTTATTTTCTGGTTTTGCTTTGGTAACAGCCCTTAAACATCTTTATTGTCTCAAACTAAGTGCTTAATATTAAAGGCTATTGATAGGTGCAGGCAGAGCGCACATTGATTTTTATAACTGCTTACCAGTTAAAAATAGCATGTTGGTACTATATTTATATCTCCCAGTCTTTATTGATGATAAACCCACTTAACTTCTTGGGCCATAAGAATTGATGGGTTTTATGTACTCTTATCTCTTCATTGTGCAGTCCACTAAAGGACTGCAGTCATCTTGGCAAAGGTAATTGCAGTGATGATGCTGTGGAAGCGTCTTGGGAAGAGGAATGAAGAGAAGAATGTTTCAGATGGCCCCATAAAGAAAGATTAAACAGCAGCATATGTTCAGGGACAACATGTGGCTTCTGGGAAAAAATGCAGTACTAGAAACTAATCTCTCATGACAGGCTACTAGTTGGCTTACTCTATCAGGCATAAAATTTGGATGCTGTTGGACTGGAGAATGAATGGAAACTAAGTATGTGAAGGGGAAGACAGCAAGTGAAAGAAAGATGCTGCAGAGATAACAGATTTACTTGCCAAAGACTTGTAATAGTCTGGACTGCTGCTGGAATGAGGTGCATCTCTCATCTGAGGCAATTAATGACTTGCTTCTTTGTGGAAAGTAATTTGATTCTCTAGGCTTTCTGAGACCCTGCAGGAGAAAGAGAACACTTGACTAGTACAATCAAGTCCTAACTAAGGAATGGCTTGCCACTTCATCGTGCTCAACTAGTGAACTGTGTGGGGTTTATTTATAGTCCTCTGTTTCTTTCTGAAATAAACTAGTAGGAGCGTGTCACTTCTAAGTAGTAGGAAAACGTAAAACTTATGTTAGTCAAATTAATGTTTGAAATTAAGACCTCCCAGTTAGTACAAAAAGTATACCCAGTTGTGTTCATCTAGAGTTGTTCTTGGTATAATCATCCAGGCAAATGGCAGAGTACTAGAGCATATCTTAGAGTTTTTCTTCATGGAGGCTGGAACTGAAAATGAAATGTTTGTAAACTTCAGAAGTCTTCAAGGAGGCTGGGGAAGAACCCCAATCAAAAAAAACCCCTTGCTTTCTCATTCCTGATGAAGCAAAGCATCTGGTGTCTTACTGGTAGCAACACACTTGCCAAGAACAGAAAGTATGATCCAACTTCAGTGAGGTAGGAAAGGGAATAAAATGATGTCCTTTGTCCATTCCAGCAGTGACATTCCCAGTGGGTTTGAGGAGGAGGGGATTGCATTTATTGTCTGTCTGTTAAGACATAGTTGTATATAACCTGCATTGTTTAGAGATACTAAATTCTTTTTGGAAGTCAAGGAAAACCCTTCAGCAAAACTTAAGAAAAATTTGTTTGTTTGTTTGTTTTCCTTCAGAGCTGCAGGTTAGCTTTTCTGCAGTAAATCTTGTTTCTGTCACCTAACCTGCAGACTGGTAATGACAGTAGGGGAAGGGATGTGGGCAGTCCTGCTCCTCCAAATTTAGTAGTGATGAAGTGATGGTGGACTTGTACTGTACTGAGAGCAGCTGTCTGAAACAAGTTGCTAAAAATTCAGTGTTATGACTCTAAAAATGCATGCACTGTCTCCTACTGTCTGTCACTTTCAATATGTATTAAATTTCATTGAATTGAACTTCTGTGGTTGTTGACTTCTCTGAGTTATTTTTCACATGAAAGTCACTGACTTGCTGTAGGTTCCCAATTCCCTGCTTCCAGACACCCAAACACTTTTTTGGGAGAGGGAAGTGTACTTGAGTATTGAGAAGCTGATGCTCTTTTTGTTGAATTAAGTAATCTGTCAATTTACAGGATGTTACTCTACTTAAATGGGCATGAGTGTACTTTACTGGCATGTGGATTGATTGGGACTTGAGATACTTAATGTAGAATGGGTTAGACTCGTGCTTGTTTTCTAGAAATTTTTCCATGTAGACAATTGCAAACCTTTTTATAAAAACATAAGTAATGCAGATTTATAGACCCTGTAAGAAAATTGCTTTTAATGTAGAGAATTGTAGAGACCAATGAACTCTGGTACCGGTGCCATGAAACTTTGCCATGAGTTTGTATATAATTCCGTGTCCTTTCTTGAAAAAGACCAGTGCTCTGAAAATTTGAAAAGAATTTGGCCTTCTCATCAGAAATTAAAATGTTCTTATCTGGAGTTCAACAGGCTTGTCTATCTGAAAGAGAATCTCAGGATCGTATCAATTTTCTGAGATGGCCATGTTTTATTCTGTAATTATTGCAGTTACAGACCAAGAAGTTCCACACAAAAGTGGTTTGATATGTTTACAAATAGATCTGCCATTAGAAGTTCTATTTTCAAAGCATTTTTCTGTAGGCTGCTGCTAGTGTAAATTTTAATTACTTAGTCTGCATTCCAGAGCCTGCAGCTGCTGTGTAAATGTTACTGATTTTTGTTCTTGGGTGTTTTTCTTCAGAGTTCAAGCTAGAGTCGATAGTGTTACAGCTAGCAGAACCCAGTAATGAGGCACTTCTGACTTACAGCCTGAGAAAGTAGATGGTTTAGAAGCAGAAAATGGTGCTTTGGAAGGGTGTGACTAACTGCTGTTGCTAACTTAACAGCTCACTATTACATTTAGAAAGCAGAGAGCATACTTTTATTCTAGATGTGTTTTTTTTCCCCTTCCCTCAATGCTCAGCATGTTCTTGAGGGTGTAGGCTAAATAACTGAGAATGTTTGCAGTGTTCAAAGTGTTGTTTCCAAGCATGTAAACAAAACAATGTAGCTTCAGTGCTTAACTGTAGAGTGTATAGAATTACTTCTGTCTTAAACTTGTGTGAACTCTATTCTTGTTGGTCAAGCTAGAATAAAACTAGCCATACCAGCAGTAGGTTTTCATGTTGTTTAGTAGTAGTACTTGTGAATGTTGCTACTGTAGCTTCTATAATTTTAAACAAACAAACAAAACTGGACTGAAACTGTTACTGTAAGATTCATAGGAATTTTCATAATGTTTGATCTGACTTGAGGTCAGTTATAATATACCACATCTGTTCTTCTGCTGATCCGTGTTGTGTATGTAAAAGCAAGCAGACTTCATGTGGGCTTGCTTCCACTTCAGCTGGTGTTTGTGGGGGCACTAAAAGGGTTTATTCAGTCACTCTGCAGTTAAGGGTATAGTTTTTCACATAAGCTTACTGGGAAGAAAACTTGCTTCAAAATTGCACTTTTACCATTGTGAGCAGACACATTTGCAGCCTTGGAGTGATATCTACAGCTTCACAGTCTATCCTTTTAAAACCTTGTATAGTAATTCAAAGCAGACAATTACAGTTTTAAATTGTTCCCTTTCTCATATGTGAGATGTCTGCTGTCTTGAAGAAGTAGGTTTCATTACAGAGGTGAGTTAAATACACAGCTCTATCAGAAAAGCTAGCTATGCCATTGAATTTTAGTGTCTTTAAAAACTAGTTGCAAGGGATAATTTTTTTTGCATTTTTCCCCCTATCCTCTTATGACAGCTAATGAATTTAGTGGGGTAGAAAGTCTCGTAGAGATGGAGTAGCCACTTTCTTCCTTTTTTGGCCTTACCACCTGGTTTCTAAATTCTTGCTGTGTAATGTTTTCCTGGACTCCCTGTAATGTAGATGCTTAAGCATACTCTCAGTTTTTGTGAAGGGAAGTGGAAAAACCCTCAATTATGGAAAGGTAAGTGGAAAGAATAAGGTCTGTTTAAAAGGAAATGTAGATTTATTTTCTTTTTTTTAACACATGGAGGTATGTGGGCACCCACCTCATCTGTAAGCCCTTGAATACTTTTATTTATAGAACAACATTTTTACCTTTTAAACTTCCATTCAAATAGAAGTACAGGAACACCTGGTTTTGTTCTTCAGTTTTGCCAGTCCTTTAAGTAATGATATCTGGTTACTGGAGAAGCTGAAACATAAGAGGCAGTAGTTTTGTTGGTCTCAAATACTTCATTTAATCAATACTGACACAAAATTCTGATTCCCCAGGTGTGTATTTATGTAGAATAAAATCTGTTTTGGCTTCTCTGCAAATGTTAAAAGGTGTACCTGAGGTTTTATGACTTGCATAACAGATTTTCATAAATATAGCTCTTTAGTTTTATGATGAACTCTTTTTTCAGCCATTGATAAATTCTCTTTTTCAGGGTGGATTACAAGAAGTGGCTGAGCAGCTAGAGCTGGAAAGGATAGGACCACAGCATCAGGCAGGATCTGATTCTTTGCTCACAGGAATGGCCTTTTTCAAAATGAGAGAAGTAGGTGAATGTGTTTTTGTTTTATCTTCATAATAGTAATGTGCTGTCATAGACAGAATTGCTGATTCTAGTAAGTCTGCCATATTTTAAGGGTGTTTCTGAATTGACTTCAGAGGTCACTCCTTCCTGAGGTACTTAAGACCACCTGTATTTTCCCCAGATTAAGTGTGAACCAGCCTACTGATTCCCTGCTTAACTGCTGTGAGTGACTTGCTTCCTGTTTCCAGCCTGTGCCTGGCTCTTGGATGTTTTTGTGGATTTTTGGGTTGGGGAGATTTTTTGTCTTTCCTTGGTTTAGAGGCTACCTTTTTTGAGATGGCTATTGCAGTGAGTTATGAAACTCCTTTCTGGGTAACTGTACTCAAAGCAATCTTTTTGAAGCTTCTGCTCAGTGTGGTGTCCAGCTGGGGTGCACTGCTGCCTGTGACAGGCCACTTGGGGGTAGGGGGAGAGTATCTAGACCCCAACCATTTTAGCTAAACTTGGAGACTGCAGTTGTATTACATAATAACTTTGAGGCTGCTATTTAGAGTGTCCATGCATTTGTTCCCTGTCATTGAGTAAAGCACAGATTAATCCAGGTTCTAAATATACATGGGTCAATTAAATTAAAGCTTGCAGCAAGGGAAACCAGGTCTTGACAGATCTCATGTATCCTTGCTGCTTGTCTGTGTACAGCAAGGATTTCAGGAAATTTTGCAATTTACATTTACAGAATATCTTAGAGCATTCAGATACTGAAGGGACCTCTTCTGGAAAGCAGATGTGCTGGTCAAATGCCAATGTATCTGACCATGGCATTCTGCCAGCAAGCCAGTGTCATTTACCACTTCAAACAAGGCAATAGCCAGGCTCACCTTTAATAAGGTTTTAGTATTGTATCCTAATGTGTCTACCTTGCCTTTTGTGCAAAGGAGAAAAGAAATTACCACGGGTTTCTGACAAAAACTGGTGAGTCAGCAGCTGAAAAATAGTTTTAGCTGATTTGCTCATCATAACACTGTTCTGCCACCCTGGAACTGTTGTAGTTTTCAAGCAAGTCATGGGCTAGAGATGCAGTGGGGAGGATCGTTTCTGGTACAGTCCAAACCCTTTGCTGCTAACTGACATCTGCTCAGTATTGTTAATCTTTCACTAGTTAAATTGAAAAAAAATCCATAGCAAATAAAGGGGAAGAGGAGTACATGGTAGTTATGCTTAAGATACTGCCTTTCAAGTTAGTTTTTTAGAGTAAAAGGTTGAAGTAACATTTCATAAATGAGGTGCAGTTTGTATTACGTGGCAAATTATCTTCTTGAATTTGTTTACCAAAAGCTCTTGTTTGTAGTAGAAATTTTGAGTTTTTTAGTATAAAGCTTTTGCTTAATTAATCCAAAAAAGATGGATTGATTATGATGATTTATTTCAATATTTAGGATTCTTTGTATGTTTATTGTATGACAATGTATTTCTGCATGAAGAAACTTCATGTTTCAATGCTTTTAGATGTGCAAAATTAGTAAGTGTTACTGCAGTATTACTACTAACTGTTGTGAAGGTAGCTTGCTTGGATTTTGAGTTCTAGCCAAAAAAGTTACTGACTGACCTCTTTCTTCCCATCAGAAAGATTTAAATACTGATACTACAACAGTAGAACTGTTGTTTTGGGGTTTTCCTACCTGTTTATATCTTGAAGAACTATTGGGACTTTAAAACTTTTAAATGAGGTCTACAATTCCTGTAGTACATAACTTTCCATACAGACTGTACTGCTAAGAGAGAAGCTTTCAGCCTCTCAGCCTGTTTGGTTGAAAAACTTTTGCTTGAAAACCAAAGTGTGAAAGGTAGAATAGCAGAATATCATGGGGGTTTTTATGTCTTCCACTCAAAGTTTTTGTTTGTAATTGAGACTTGTAAATGCAGTCTTAGTACAAAATTTAATTTTGCTGTTTCTTTTTAAGTGAAGCCTGTATGGGGAGCCAGCTGGAAATGCATCTTTCTACATTGCTTTAAAATCCATAATAGGTTTTGTGCTCATTCTCCCCATCCCTGAACTCTTATATTATAAATCAGGATCTACAGGTGTTCCAGGGCAGAGTATGATGAAAACCATCACACTGAGGAGTAGGTAGATTACCAACGATAGATGCTGAACAGATACATTATCATGAGAAACCCCACAGAAGTCATTTGGAGAAATATATTTGTTGCACTTGCAGAAACATGAATAACTGATATTACAAAACAGTGAAAATACTGCATTTGGCCGTTTCACCAGGAAGGGCACACAGGAGGACTGATGGTATTTCTTGACATGTTTAATCACGTAGCACATTTTGATAATGGGTTGAGATAAAGCATGTTGTTACGTTAATTATACCATGGTTTTGCACATTAGGATTTCATATCTTATGCAAAAAAGAAACTAACATTTTAAAGCCTTTCTATAGTTATGTTTAAACTGAGTCTTTGACAATAATTTGTCTCTTTTTTAACTCTTCAGATGTTCTTTGAAGATCACATTGACGATGCTAAATATTGTGGCCACTTATACGGCCTTGGATCGGGGTCATCTTATGTACAAAATGGCACAGGAAATGCATATGAAGAAGAAGCTAACAAACAGTCATGACATAAAATGAAAGGCCACCTTTTTGACCTCCACATGCTTGTACATAGGTTTTATCTCTTGTTGAACCCCTTGGACAATAAGGCTTTTTTCCCTCCTTTCTCAGCACACTTTCTTTTCTGCCTTTCTATGTACAAAACTTGACTGTTCTTGTCACAGATTTTGATCTTAATACTGATATGTAAAATTTTTGGGTTAAATTTTGGCCTCTTATCTAGCCCATTTGTAACGAAGCATGCGTGGGATCAGTGTGGCAGAGAGAAGGGGAAAGTTAAATCATCATGAACGGTCTGGTAAACTTAGCTATATTGATCTTCTAGTTTTTTTGTCTCTTTCCCCTCCCTCCTCCAGATTAACTGGCACTGATTGTAACTAACTTCTCCATTCATGTCTGTTCCTTCCAGTATGCAGGCGTTTTAGCTATTCAAGATTGTGGACCATCAAATTTGCACTTTAGAGAGTGACTCAGATCCTCTGTTTTATTTGAAGTTTTGTTTTGTTTTTTTCTGTTGCCCTCAGCTAGAAAACAATCATCTGCCAAGTTCAGCAGCCTCACACTCTATTTTCCTGGTATCTCAACCCTTAGAACATGACTTATTTGCTTCATAATCTCAATTTTTTCAAGCAAAACAAACTACTGATATCCTAGTAACTGCTGTTATTTTACTAGCATTCAGTCAACTTCAGATGCATCCTGCACATGTCAACTGCTGGTTGGCTTGCTGCTCTAAAGCTGCTCTGTGATGGGGAAAGGAGCTTTTAAAAACAGCTGTACACACCCTTCAGGAAAAAACCAGTTACCACTTTAGCATTTTTGCCATTACACTGAGAGTTGAAAGAGATCAGAATACTAGGAGTTTTGTAATGGCACACTTCCCTTGATTAACTTCCTAGCTTTTATTCTAGTAATGTACATCTTGGATATTTTTTATGAAGTCATATTTATTATGTACTTGATTTGATGATTTTTGAAAGTCAGTTTAGTTGAAGATAAAACCCAAAGATCTGAAAAAAATACTATTTAATTGAATTGTTGAATTAGAAGGACAATTAAATCGTGCTTTTTTGTAGTTGCTACAAAGACAGATGTTACAGATACTTGTTGTAAAACAACAAAATATAAATAACTTAGAGCTAATAAAGTTACCTGAGGAGTGTAATGCTAGTTTATTTTGGAGTATATCTTAGCAATGTATTTTAGATATATTGTTTTAAAGGACCCTAAAGTACATTCTTAACTCTGCATAGCATGTTTACAGAGCAGTTGTGCAGGAAGGCTTTTTGGTACTGAATAGCTAAAGAGGAGCCTGGAATGATGGAACGTGCGACATTGTGTGCCTGCGCGCGCCTCTGCCTCTCCCACACGGAAATCAATAGGAGCAGAATCTCAAAATGTTCGCCAAATTACTCTGTGATACCTTGTACTTAAAAACAAAAGAATCAAACACCTTTTTTTCATTGAGTTACGATGATGTAACTGGGTGGTCCTTTTTAAACAACAAATAATTTGCATAACAGAGGGTATTTGTTTTTAAAGCTTTTGTAAATAAAGGCCTAAGAAATGTTTTCTTACATAACAACAGACTGGTGGTTTTGTTGCAAAATTTTTCCTGGAATGTATTTGTCAGTTAAATTCTGTATCCTGTTTTGTTTAGGCATGATAGTTCTCTTCCACGTGCTTATAAAATGATCTGATTCACTGTTCCCTGACTGATTCCGCGTTCGGAGCAGAATTCTGTCCTGATTTCCAGTCAGTTTGTTCCTACTGACTAGAGGTGGAAGGATGATGAATAACTTAGGATATCCACATCCCATTTTGATACCATTATGCATTAAATGATGGTAACTTGTTTCAATCTTGGTTCCCTTTAGCTTTAATAAGATGGGGGCTATCTAATAGGAAAACAGGATATATTCTTACTGTCGTATCAATCTCTATCTTTTTACACTTGAACTATAGGCATACATGCAGAATTTGTGGAATGAAGAATCCCTGAAGTTTGATGCATTTACTTTAAAGTTGTTTAGCTTTGCCTAGACCATACTGGTACAGCTACCTGTAGTTAACTTTTGAAAGGACTGTTCCAAGGACTTTGGTGGGTTTTTGTTTTGTTTTTTAGTTGTGGATCAAAGGAAGTTTTTAGAGGTTTCTAAGTGTGTGCCTACAGTAAAAGTTTTGGTTCAGATTGGGATGTGCTTTTGAAGCAGCTGCTGAGAATCCCACATGCTGTGTGCTGTGCTTTGCTTCCAGTCATGAGCCTATCAGACTTAGACTCCTTTTGAATGAAACTAAACCCAAAGGTGCATAATGGGTCTGCATCTTGTGTCCTTGCTGTTAATGAGCATGCAGTCTGCATTAATTTGCATAATCACTAGCCTAAAGGTCTCATGAAGTATTGAGCAATTCTACTACTTAGTTTTCTTCCTGGAAGAAAAGCTTTTTTTCAGAAGCCACTGATGAGCATGAAATTAAGATTATGCTTTATTCTGTGGGAGAACTCTTGGTCTCATCCACATGATCTGTCTGTTGAGACTTGATTACAGATGAGGAGACATCTGTGCATCATTCAGTTTCTGTGGCCAAATTAGATTTAGTTTCCATTAAGAAGTTATTTAAATGGTGAATTGTAGAGATTAGAAACAGAAAGTAATTTCTTCTTAATGTGTGTGACTCTTAGTAATAAACTGCAGAGCCTGAAATCTCAATCTGTTTCCAAAGTGGACAGCTTTAATTGCTTTTTGCAAAAATAAGTGTGCAGGCACAGTTCCAGCTGTCTAGACTTGCAACTCTTTGTTCAGAGACAAGAATTCTCTTTTCAAGGCTCTACTCGTCCTCCAAATCCATTCACAATGTGTTATTGTTTGAGTAGGCTTGTCAGAAGAAATGCAGTATCAAAACCTGCTATATTTGATCTTTTTTTTTTTTTCTTTAGCACTTGTATTTTCATCTCCTGGAGTCTAAGGAGTCTTCTTCTGGAACATCATGTTTTGTCTTTTTTTAAACCATTTATTTCCTTTGCTCATTGAAACTGGGCAAGAAGGATCTTTGGGATGGAACAGAATAATTCTAGAACATATGTAGTTTATGTGAGGCTTTTTCCTTAATGAATTTATGGGTCACCTATGATATCTGACATCTAAGAACTTTCTCGAGTCATATCTTGAGTGGTTACTTCAGTCTCAAGAATGGTTCATTCCTTCACATGGGATATTAAGCAAAAGTAGCAGGAATCCTGCACTGTCGAACAAGGAGCTTCTGACTAAACTCAGAAATAGAAAGGAAGTGAAGGAAAAGTATTGGCAGGGATGGGTGACACTGGGTGTATATGGTTTAAGGGAGTTTATCTTGAGTGGGACATGAAGAACTTCTAGGAAAGCCTCTACAGGGACATTGGGAGCAAAGATTAGAAAATGTGAGACCACTTCTGAGTGGGGACAGGAGACCTAGTGACAAAGGACATGGGAAAAACACAAGCTACTCAATGCCTTCTTTGCTTTGTTTTTTTATTCATAAGACTTGCCTTCAAGAATCCCAGATCCCTGAAATGCCTATGAAAGTCTGGAACAAGGAAGCCTTACCCTTTCTGTGGGAGGATGAAGTTAGGAACATTTGAAGAAAGAAGTTTAGAGGATGTGAGTGGGTGTGCCCGTAAGTGCTTTGGGAGCTGCCTGATGTCATAGTTCCACTCTCTTTATCTTTGAAAGGTCACAAGTGATAAGGGTAGTTTCCTGAGAAGGTGAAGAGATGGGTGATGTCACTGCTGCCTTCGAGGAGAGCACAGGGAACTGCAGATCAGTAAACCTCATCTCAGTCCCTGGAAAGGTGATGGTAAACATCAAAAGGATAAGTAGGTGGTCTGAAGGAGTCAGCCAGGATTTATGGGGGGGAAATAATTTCTGAGCAGCTTGCTGTCTTTTACCCTCTTTTGAGCACATATATTGGACTGGATGATGACTGCAGGTCCCTTCTAGTGCTAAGTCTGAAATTAGAGCATGCTTGCATAAAACTGCACTTGTTCCTTGTGTCTGAAACAGATGAGGCATGAGTATGTGTGCTCTCCACCCACAAGGTACATGTGCTTGGTGGTCACCTCAGGAGAGTCCATGGTCTGAAAGATTGAAGTCGTGCAGACAGCCTGACTGGTGTCCGGCCCACGCTTTGCCCCCTCAGGTGGGTTTGTTCTGTTGTGGTGCTATGCTCTTCTGAAAGAATAGAGAGATGGTTGCTTCTACTTTCAGGGAATGGGGAATGTTAGGGTGTTGAACAAAAAGAGAAAATGTGCCTTGAGGAATCAGTTACTGTTCATCTGGTTTTCTTTAAAGTTATATCAAAGAGAATTTCATCTCCCCATCAGGGAGCCTGAACAATTGCAAACATAGTGGTTCTGAGTAATGTCTGAATGATTAGTCACAGTGGGAGGAGCTGGTTGATAACACGTATGTTTAGCTGTATGTAAATCCAGTTGACAATTAATTCTACTGGGTTACAGGTTGTGTTTCTGTTAATTGCACAACTCTGATGGTATTAATTTTCATGCTGGATGAACAGCCTTAAACACTGCCTTAGGAACAGGATGTACTTCAGAAGCAAAGCTGCAGAATCAAACCTCTTTTAAGATGTCCTTGGCACGGAAGCTCGGATAGTATAAATTTATAGTGTTTTCACTTACAAGTTGTAAGTAAAATTTTCTAGTCTGTAAGTATTAGTGCTTAAGAAATCTTGGATTTAATCATGTTGGCTGAATCATCTTGAGTGTTACTCTTGGGTAATCTGTCTTTTGCAGTCGCTTAGAAAATAGGTGAAGGTCTAACTAGATCAGCTGGCAGAAAAGTGAGCTAATCCAATTCTCCTAGATATTCTACCTGTGAAGGGCTTAGTGCTTTAGTACGGACCTTACTGAGTCAAAGATATTTGTTGTTGTGTGGGATTTTGATTTAGAGAAATGATAAAACAATATAATTAAATGACAAACACAATATAGCAATTATATATACATTTGAAACAGAATATTCCCTTTATCAGTTTCTTTACCAGTAGGATGCTCACCCTCATGGTGCTGGGTGATCCCAGGTGCCAGGGAGGAAGTGTGCTTTTCCCATTCTTACCATGGAGTTTTTTCTGGTATCTCTGAACTTAAGTGTACCTTGGTTGGTTTATAGGAGATTGTTTGGGTTTTTTGTTTGAGTTTATTTTTTTTTTTCTTGTTGTCTACTAGTTATGGTAGAGAAATGAGTAGGATTCTCTGGTGTTATTTTAGGAGTCTTGGGTTGGGAATGGAATGCGCTCATTGATGCCAAATGTGAAGATCTGGTTTCTGCAGAGGCTTGTCTCATCCTTTTTGTGCTGGCACAGATGAGACTTTTTTCTGCCTCTGAAGTGGGAGACTTCTCTTGCCCCGCATATGCTCTTCCCTGTGCTTCTGAGATACTTGCCTCAATTAACTGTGTTGGATAATGCAAGAAAAAGATGGAGGGAGGGGGGGAAGACTCCCCTTCTCTGTGCATCAATAAGAAATTGGCAACAGCTGAACTTTTTGAGCTGCATCTCAAAGAACATTCTTTATCTTTTACCGGGTAGCACATCAGAGCCATAGCTGCAGTTGGCAGTATTTTTTATTTCCCTTTTATCACATAATAGCTGAGCTACACAAGCTCACAGCTTTCCTTCAGTTGTCATCCCTCTGCATACTGTGGACTGCACTGGTAGTGTTTACGGTGATGTTTTATATGCAGGTTGTTAGTGTGCTTACCACCATGCTGCTGCTTTTCTGTTGTGTATGTTTGAAGTGCTGGCCAGTTTAATCTCGGAGAAAATAATTGAAAATAAGGTTCCTGTTTTTCAGGCTGTAACATAGGTTTTTATACAGTGTGTATTTTGTCTTTATAACTGGGGCAGTTTCTTAGGTGAGCCAAAAATTACTCTGTTTTCAGAACAAAACAAAAAGAGGAAAATTATGTCATAAAATGGTCAGGAAGTGTTGGGTCTGTTCCAGTTATGCCAGTCAGTTAAACTGTGAGCAGGCAGGAGGTGGGAAAGGAGAAGGACTTACAGCATTCTCCTCTGACTGCTGCAGTCAAAGTGTTGGGCCCATCTGCTTGAGATTTCAGGGATCTAGGCTGAGAATATAATCACTGCCCCAAATACTGGAGGTTGTGAAAGTTGCTGAATTTCAGTGATGGGTGCTGTCACACACATGTGAGACTGAAAAACTTCAAAAATCAGTTTAATGGTCTTAGAAAAAAGGTAGAATGGTCAAATGGAAGAGGGATCTTAGAATATACACACTTAGATGCAATTTCCTTACAGGTTTAGGATGTACTAATACTAATGTACTATTAGTTACATTAGTACTATATTAGTACTAATGTACTAATACTGTATGGTGTGTAATTAAATCTAAGCTTAGAATGATGTCTTAAAATGTGCATACCAGTCTCCTATAGGGCAAGGACACTCAGTCCCAAGGAAGTTATTTTGTGTGGTATCTGATTCAAAGGGAGGTTTTCTGTTGACAAGAACCACTCAAAGGGCATCTCTGTCAAGAGCTCCATTTTATAACAGGACACATCTGGACTGGGGCCATCTGTTGGTTGAGGGATTTCTAGGTGGGATATTAGCTGAGGTGGGCTTTGGTAGGCTCAGGTGTCTAGGGCACATAACTGGGGGCTCTCTGTACATGTGTCTGTGCTTCTTGCCACGTGAGCTACTGTGGCCCCAGTACCATGCCATCAAACCTGCTGGGTGGGGGACTGCTCCTGCCACAGGTGCCATTAAGAAAACTTGGAGAATAAAGGAACTGGCAATCTACAATAAACCTTCCAAAGGACCAAGATAAAGAGGATGTAGATCTTGAGAGTGCATTTCCAATTAAAGACTTCGCAATCTGGACTGCTATGGAATGGAAGACAGGGAGACTTAAAAAACAAACAAACAAACAAACAAAAAACCAAAAAAACTGCAATGGAAAAGTAGGCAAGATTATGTCAGATGGTAGTTGCTCAAAACTTCACCCCAGAAGGCTACTGCTTTTCCTGTAGTCTTCCCAGGTCACTCATGAAAAAGTGATAGTAGCAAGTGAAGAGGTAACAAAGACATCCCATCACCCATAGAGCCAGCAGCGTGTCCTTTCTTTTAATCTTCTTGGTTTGGATGTGAATGTTTGTGTACGGTTCAGTACAAATATTTATCAGAAGGTTTTAAACAAAAAATGGGAAAAGCTTGGAGCATATACTCCAGCTTATGTCTGAACTGTAAGAGGTGAAAGCTGCTTTCATCTTTCCATAACTGTTCCTGCATATTTAAGAGGCCCCCAAGTAAACAGTTTCATTTCTCTCAGCACCAGAGGGGGGCCCAACACTTCCTGAGGGGGAGACTAAACAGAGAGTGGAAACTCACACAGGTGAGGAAGAAATCAGGCATGGAGGGGACTGGAGAGCCCTAGGGAAGCAATGCAGTGGTGGATGACAACTCCAGTGAGTATTTCACACCCCTGTGGCTACTTTCTTCTGTAAAGTGGGGAGGGTTTAAGAACCCTCTCTTTTTTAAGGACAAAATTCCACCTTTTTGACCTTCAGCAGCATCCAGAAGAGCAGCATCCAGCTGTGTTTGCCAGTATGAAGATAGAGTGTTTCACCCTAAAAGACCAAAAAAGGATTTTGTTCCTCCTGAGCCTGCTTCACATCATAGGTGCTTTGTGAGGTGCTGTGGATCTTAAAATAGGGAAGGAAAACTTAGCTAGAAAAAGTCAAGATCTCTTGTGAAGGGGGATGTTTACAGCAGGTAGGTTGTTAATGAAGCCAGAGCAGTGATAAGGGCTGTTCTGCTGTTCAGGTACAGTGTCAGTAAAACTGAAGGCAGTGTGTCAATGACAGCTGTGCATGACTTGCTGAACATGAAGCATTTATTTATATGAGCAATACATTAATAAGTAGCAAAGTTATACACTAAATTTATGTAGAAACATTCCCCCCCCTGCATCCACCATACCACTCAACTGAATCTGGGCAAGAACTCTTTCAGTCCAAATGTGGGATTAACAACTGCTACAGCACACCATGCACTAAAATAACTTTGCTTCCTGCAGTCATGTTGGAAGTCTTGCCTGAAGACTGAGATCGTAAGTACACAATGTCAAATAATTACTAATTTTGTTATCTGCCCATAGCTGTAGGTTACTAAAGAGCTTTCGATCTGCAACTTGAACTGCAGAGTGTTTTTTTCTCCCAAGTTAAAGAACTAAAGTGCATAGCAGGAGCTGTGTCTTTAATTCTCAGTGGGGAGAGCTCAACAACATCTAGGTATTCCATTTTCTTAATAAAAATAGGTCTTTCTGAAGACTTGGAGCACTCAATCAACAGATACAGAGTATGTGTGGACCACTTCTGGTACAGACACATACTGGATTTGTTCTAAACTACAAATTAAGAAAGCTTGTTACATGCATGTGGGGGGCTAGAAGTCATATGACTGTATACATGTATACAAAATAAATTGAACTTTGTTGTCATTAGAGATTCAGGCCCATCTAAGGAGTCAGTAGAACATACTCAACTTCCACTGAAGCTTGAAATGCAGTTACACCGCTAGACAAATATCAGGGCCTGTTACTCTTTCAGCAAAAAAGTACATTAGTAACTGTACAATAGGTAAAAAGCAGTCTTTTTTTAAAAGACAGAAATTACACAGAAGGCTGTAGTAAAGTGCTTAGCAAGAATATAAAGGAGAATCAGTGCAAGCAGACAAACAACACGGTGTCCTTGCTCCCCTTACCTCTTTGCAGTCTCCCCTGTGCATTGTAACAGCATCAATGCTCAGTGACACTATGTCAAAAAGCCCTTTTGACACTCTGCTATATAAAGTATTAAGAGAGCTTAAAGCCAAAAATATAGCTATATCAGAGATTATACTTTGGAGCATGATAAACTCACCTTTGTACCCTATCCAGAACTGCCAGGAACACTCAAAAGCTTGCTGACAGTGCTCTTCAGAGGCACAGCTCATACTCATCCTGAGAGCAGGTGAAGCTACAATCCTCTGGCTCAGATCTCCTGAACATTCACCTCTGAGCTCCCTTCAGTTCTCTTTCTGCCCTCACCACGAATTTCCCATGCCTTCATCTGTTTTCTGCTACAGGAACAGCCTCTGGCTACATCAAAACTGCAGATTATTTAGGGCTATTGTGCTTTCTAAGTGTGACTTCTGAGACCTGGAGAAGCCTTACGTGATCCCTTACCCCTCTCCGTTCTTTATCAGTCCCCAAACCTCACTGAGAGCTTGCAGAGCACTGGACCCAGTCAGCAATGCTGACCTCCATACTGGAGTGATCCAGAATGAGTTTTGCTGGGAAAGAAATCTATACTTTGTCTTGATGTAAAAACATGGAGCAAGTTAACACTGAAGCCAAAGTTTAACTTTTTACTTGATATTTTCAAATGCATGCTCCATGACAAACCACCCTGTGACTTAACTTTGTAAAAAACAAGACTATACAGATAGAGAACCTGAAGTGTTAAAAAATATATTTTCCCTCTCCCCCTTGCCCCTTGACAAGTTGACCTTTAAACAAACGTTAATATGAGGTAAGCTGACAGAACAACACTGAATAAATAGCTGTGAAAAACTTGTGGTTGCTAGATGTCTGCAGGCATCATGTAAACTGTATGCTACCTTCATGCTAGTTTAAAAAAGGTATTCTACATCAAGGGACCCATCCTCTGGCACTTCTGGCAAGAAACAGGTGTTTTCAGGCTGGTAAAATTTTGAGATGAAAAAAATAACCCAAAATGAAAAATAATACATTTTTTTCTCATTAGAAAAAAACAGTCCCAGCCCAAAATAACCCCATATTTGTGCTCCAACAGTTATCACTTAAATTGTAAACCCTGGAAAGACAAATTTTAAATTTACCTGCCTGTAGAGGAGCTAATGATACAATTTTTGCTTTTAGAAATCCACCACAGAGTCCTGCTGCCTGTTTTCTAAACAACAGGAATTTTACACTGTGAACCAACCTGCTAAGTGACCCGGGTTCCATAACAGAAATACTTTCCTGCTTCAACTGAACTGAGCTTTGTGGGAGCGTTTTTCACTTTAATTTTTTTTGGACTAGGCTTTTTATCTATCCACCTAGAAAGCATAACAAATTTCTTCCTGGAGTTGTTTTCAGAATAAGAATTTGCATTTAGATGTAAACACTGATACCATAAATGTAGTGTATACAAAAGGCACGAGACAATTAGATCTGTGTTGCTGAAACTTCCTAGTTTATGTTGTTCCTAGTTTTATGCTGAAACTTCCTTTGAAAGTTTATAAAGCATCTTTTATTATTTGGCCAGTAAACTTTGATCCTAAGAAGGCTGCTAGCTTGTAACTTAATTGATGGGGGGGTCCTACATGCAGCAGCTTGGCTTTTTTGGTTGTGCAGTAAGAAAGGCATTGTCTTAAAGAACAAGTGAAAAAAAGAAATCTGAGACAACTACTGATTAAGAAATTAGGATTTGGTAAAATGGTGGTCCTCGGGCACACAGGTTGTTGAAAAGCCTTTTGGATCAGTGAAGTGCTAACCTTTGTTTTCCAACAGGGATAATGGCTCCAAAGGGCACAAAAACATCCCCATTGCATTGCACTGGCCTGTGCCACTCCCATCAGAGCTGGCCAGCTTCATCTTTGTGTCATCCAGCTGAATGCAGGCTTTTTATCACTCCATTTACCAGTGACCCACTGTAGCATTCAATTAACAAATTAGGATTTTTCTCTTCACCACATCTTTTCAAACTATCGGTAAAGCACATCTGAGGGAAAATGGAGCTTTAGCAATGAGGTTTTCCAAAAATCTTCCAAAACTAGTTAGACACTTCACTGGGGTGTCCTCTTCAAAGATTGCTTATCAAGCGCTCAAAAGAAAATACAGTCTGTGAAGCCACAAAATTATTCATAAGCAACGTTGGCTGTTCTCTCAATCTGTTAAGTCACCAGTGCAAAAAATTGATTTTTCAACTCAATGACTTAACAGCAATTTGAATTAAAGGGTGAATTTTCAAAATCAAGGCAAGAACATGGACTGAACTGTAAGGAAGTCACATTTTTCTTGTACTGAATATCGAAGTAAACCCTGCCATTGTTTGTTTACAATAGTAAACTGACTCCCTTTTTTTGGTTTTCACTTCCTAATACTCAAAAGCATCCTTTGTCATTCAAAACAGGTAATTTTAAGTTGAAACATTATTTATCTGGTTCAGAAATAGGATGTTTAGTTTCATGTTTCAAGCAGTGACATGGAGACAGCTAATCATCTGCCAGTTTGTTTTCTGAGCACATCCACAGAGGAGCAGACAGGAGCAGCTGGTCTGGCCAACAGGGCTGACATTTGGAAGAATACACCTTCCTTTCAACAACAGTATTTTCTTGAACTGGAACAGAACATCACAAAATAGATTATTAGAATTTAAGAATATTTAAAAATCAAGTTATTGCAACAGGTCTCACCAACTCAAAGGGAAAAGTGAACAACAGCTGAGTGAAAATCCCACACAAGACGAACACAGTAGGACTTTCCCAGTTATGTTACTAGTCCACTTTAGGATAAGAGTGATTAAGAACTGACTACATAGCATTCAGGCCACCATTTTATAAAATTGAGTGAGTTATTTTTGCATATAGTTTCAGGTACCTACATCACTAAAAACAAATTCTCTATTATATTACTATAAACCACATCTGTCACTCTCAGTAATGAATCCTCCGATTAACTATAAAGGATTACAGGATACAGGATATTGAACATAACCTCAGTTGGAACAGAAATTCAAATTACTAACATACTAGCAAGGTCTGTGGACTGTATTTTTCATGTTAAAGTTGAAATTACTTGGTTTTGTTGTAGTAACATCAGCATCTTTACTATTCTGTTCACTCCATAGGAACAAATAAAACTCAAATAGCGACAATAAAAGAATGAAATAGATGCAAAGTAGTTGCAAAACAATAATACTATAACATTGCACACACACAGAGTAATGTAGCTTTTTTGCTATGTCTCCAGAAGGTCTATAAGTGTCACACAGAAATATGTCAGAGCTAAGGGTACAACCACATTGGCACTTACACTCATGCCACGAGCATCAGTCTGAGACAACACTGACTTTCAGGAGTCCCTTTACATGGCTTTACGTGTAGTCTTTGGAACATAACCTCCTCTGAAGGTGGTTCTAAAAAGCTGCACTTCAAGAGGAATACTTACAAAAAGCAGAAAAAAGAAACCCCCTAAAGCCCAGGGGGAAGGGTAATTGGACTGCAAACACAAATCTAAATGTTAAAATCTAAATGTTACTTTTCCTGACTGGAACATGAACCGAAAAAGAGCACGAGATGTTCATCAAGCTAAACAGCTTAAAAAAAAAACCAAAAAAACAACAACAAAAAAAAACCTTCAGCAATTTGAGAACAATCACAGACAAGGTCTGACCTTGAGAATAATCTGAATAACAAAGCACAGATAAAAAATACACATTGTTCAAAGAAAGACTGAAGTTTAGCAGTTATGAATTAAACAAAGTGTTAGGACTTTTGAAAGTCCTTTTTTCAGCTGGAAAAAGCTAGTTGCAATTAACCATATTTTTGTAACATAATCTAAAAAGTTGTTTCTTTAACACCTGTGTCCAAAGCTTTAGTCTTGAGTAGTGATGACATGTAGGATATCAAACTAACTGGAGCTGAATAATTTATTCTCTTCCGGAAGCTAAGGTTTTGTTGAAACAGCCGATGGATTAAACAGGGCAAAAGCACGTAATTTTAGATTTTGAAGGAAGGGCTAGAAACATCATTTTTAGATTCTAATCAAGAAAATCAAAGCAACACAGAGCAGTAAAAACTGCAGACACCTGCTGAGTTTCATTTTCTCATCTCCAGCGATGTTCATTTGACACCCACGCTTTCAACACTTCAGCACCTCACATCATCAGCAAGTTTGCATGGAGCTATATCTGGAACCATCTGTGACTTCATTCACCACTTAACACAAAACCAGCATTTAAAGGCTGATCGTATTCTAGTTTTCCTGATGAAACCAACTGAACTTCTGGGACTTTTTTGGTACCAAACTACAGGCCACATCTTGTAACTGAACACCCACCATTTTTATCATCTGCCTTGACAGTACAATACCACTCCTGATGCCCCTACTAACAATCACTACAGTTCTCTGATGGCTTTCCAGGCCTTCCATTTCCTTCAGGAGTAAATAAGAGTAACTTGACATGTCCATGAGTTATGTTGCATGCAGATGAAGGACATACTCTTGAGACACTTCTTCAGGATAACTGAAAGGGTATTTCCAATAGCAGAGATGGAAATGACCTTGCTAGAACAGCTCCTCTAATGTTGTTGGAAAATTGTACACTATTTGGTATGCTGAAATTTTTAGGATTGGTGTCAATTTCTTTTATCCACCTTTAAATATGAAATAGCTTGTTTTAATAAGCTTTCATGCAATTAGAAATCTTCAAATACTGGAGCGAATATGATGATAAATTATGTTCATTCTTCCCAACCCAGTAAATAGGAATTCCTCCTTTTATGTACCTAACAGAATATATATATACATATATATATATATATATGTACTAGCTGCTTCTCAAACCTGCTTTCTGAGAAGACAATTTTCCAAGGCATCAATGCAAGAAATCAAAAAAATCTCAGCAGCTTTTTATAACAGGTGACTTAATGCTCAGAAGTTATATGGACAACTTTTCTCTTCAGTAGGCAGCACTGTTTTGTTATTAAATAGGATGCAGCTCAGCACCTGACACAGAACAATAGGCTGCTAATTGTTTACATATAAATCTTTTTTCCTTCCTCATCTAACAGACATCTTTACCTGCTTTGGCAGACGGACCTATGATGATCTTTGTATTCAGTGTTAAGAACAAACTTAATTTTCAAGTTTAGCTTTATAATATTTGTTGGACATCTGGAATAGTCACAATTTCATTAACTCTCTAAAGAAAGAAAATAATAATATTTTAAATATTAGCTAAAAGTAATGGGTATAAAGATTAAACCAGGAAGTTTATTTTAAAACTATTAGCTCATGTGCTGCTACTTTGTGGCATAAAAAAAAGTAAGTTGAAAACTAATAGGAATTGCTTTAGTAATATCTTTTTATGCTTTCTTCACGGAGTAAGGAATAACAGAATAACATATTAAGTGCAGAGAATATTAACATACCTTTCCTTATATATTCAGATGTTTCTTTTAAGGGACATTAGGTTTCATTTTCCATGGTTAATGCAGGATTGCTCATACCTTTAAAGACAAAAAATTACATTTCCACAGGAAAAGGTCTCATATCTGTTTCATCAGTCATACAACCTTTAATTATCAATCCATCTTAATGTCATTCCACTATTACCAAATTTATTCCTGTCCTGTGACCATTACACAGCTTTTCACAAGTTACAAGGCATCGTCATATTCTGGTATAGGTGTTTTTTACCCAAAATAATTAATTATCAGGTCCAGCCAAAAAGATAACTAGCACCTACTGGTGTTTTCAGTATCTCTTGGTCAGGTTTAACTGGGAAGGGCAGAGCAGCTTGACACATGGAACTTCCTACAAACATGCATTTAAAACAAGCTTCATGAATTTTTGTTCATCAGTACAAACCAAGTGGCCCTAGTCGTTTTTATTCTATATCCTACAAAACTAGTTTATTACAAAACAAATTTCTATTTCAGCACAAACCAATTTCTTACCAACTTTGCCCTTTTCAGCCTTTGCACTAGTTTCTGACCAAGATGGTGTATCAGTAAGAAGGTGGCTCTGGGAATCACGCAACGGCTTTGCAGGAAACAGGTGGCTCTCACTGTAATGCCAATAAAAAGAACATTGTAGTAAACTGCAGTTCATTTTTCATTACCTCACAGCACATGACAAAGTTTGTTGCATGCAGGATTTTCCCTACCTTACCTTGCTGCTTTTCTTCTATCATTACATACATTACAGATGCAAGTGTATATAAAAAACAACTCACTAGCATGGAACGGGGAGAAATTCTGATTTTTCTTTTGACAGCACTCTTTTGCATATTCACTCCCACTGTGTAGTTTAGTTTACAACCTGAAAGTCTCTCTAGTGTACTCTCTTTCCTCTTTCCAACAAACCTGACATGATAAACAGTAGAGAGAACATGTCCAAAATCTCTTGCCTGATATAAGCCTTGGATCACTGGAATAAGATTTAAAGTATCAGTAAATTACTAACTGAAAGGTAATGTGTTTCTTTTTTGAATAAAAGATTGTCAATACAATTCCACTATAATTTCTTAGTCACACATTCAAGTGTACTGTACTTATCACACACCATAAATGTTGCAAAAAAAGCACAACATGATAAACTAAGCTCTTGTATTTGCTTTAAGGGACATCTGCATACTTTTCACACTTTAAAGATGTCATAGCAGTGAAGGTTAAGCAGAATCAGCAGAAACATAACGTGTGTTTAATTTGCAGATTTTTGTGCTTTGGTACAAGTGCTGAAACCAGGGGCTCCCTTATGTGAAGCATCTTTCAGCAACTCTAAAGAAGCAAGCCTCACCCCAGAGCCTGGCAAAGTAATGTGCCCGTATCACAGGCAGACCAACTCTCTCATATCTATGCAGAACAGAAGGTTACTGATACCCTTTAGGTAGGCATGGAAAATTCAGGTCCTGGAATGTCACTGAACTGAGACAAAGCATACAGAAGGGGGAAGATCCCAAACTTATTTCCATAAATTTAAATAAAAGAGTCTGAAGATGGACTGAATGACAATTTAGCTGTTTAAAATTTGACTTGTATTTCTTAGTAGGATACTCTTAATTTGCTTACTGCTAGTAAGTATCTTATATGTGGTTTTCTTTATCATGTGCATATATCAGCTAATTGAAATATATAATAAAAAGTAGATTACTTTTTGGATGCTGGATTAAGACCACCAGGTGTGGAAGCTTGCTCAGGATCCTGATTAACAAGGCAAGTTGGGAAGGAGCAACCATCCCCTAGGCTGAAAAATTCAAAATTAGTGTCATAGTTAAAAAATACTTTTAAGAGCTGTTTTTTCCTTGAGTATTACCACATCTAATTTTAGAAAACTATAAATAAAGAAAAACCCCAAAACCACAAACCCAAACCCCCAAACTATGTAGAACCTTATAATAGAACAGTTTCACAAAATCACAGAGTTGTCATGGTTGGAAAAGACCTCTAAGATTACTGTATCCAACCATCAACACCCCCTCCCCCAACAAAAAAATAAAATGTTTCTGCAAACAAAGCATTAAAAATGAAGCATACCTTGAAAACACAGGCAGCAACCAGTATTTCTTCTCATCACCAAACACCTGCCTTAGGTTTTTGCTAAAGCCCAAGCTAAAGCCATTCTTGTCTGTTCTGTGGCGAAATATGGGAGCTCTGAATACCTCTTGAAAGACAAAAAAAAGTAATTAATTTTTTTCACAAGACAGTGTGTTTAAGTTTCACACCACTTTTTGGGGAATCACACTGCTGCTACCATCATCCAAGAGGAAAGGTGGTACTGCCCAAGAGCTGGAGGAAGCCTGTACACTCATGAAAGCCACAGTCAGTGCCACACAGTCCCCGTGCATGCAGTGAAGTCCTACAGATCAGGAAGGGTGGAAAAATCCTCCACCTCCCTCCCTAACCCAGGCAAGGAAGAGTGAGGAATTCACTGTTTAAGAAGTCATATGTTTTGTATGAAGATTTCAGCAAGTGACTTAACCAGAGGGAGTGTTCAAGAAAGAAAAGCCCAGTAAAGGGTTTCCTGTTGGAAAAGAAATTGAAAAGAAGAAAAGCTTAATGCACTTTAGTAGTAAAACAAGGCTTTTACATCCTGGGGTATGAAAATACTGTGTGTTTTTACAGCTGCATAAAGAAAGAGCTTCACTTGTAGACCCAGATTATTCCCCATGGATGACCAACCTAAATTTCTGGAGAAGAGAACTAAATATAGCTTCAATTGTTGCCAAGTGCCGAAGCAGAAAACTCATTCACTTTCCACCAAGTGATTGATAGCCATTTAATTCTCTTAATTGGCTATATTTAGTAGGCAAACTCTGTCCAGTATATCTCACACAAACCGTGCTGGAACCATGGAGAGATTGTACTTCTGGAGCAAATTCTTAGCTATGAACTGCTGCAAATGACCTTCAATATGTCATATGCATTACCAGGTCTTTTAAAGAAGGAAGAAGGGATTTAGAGGTACTGTTTTGGATGTCCATGTTAGGACATCTTCTAGGCTAGAAGATACAGTCCAAGGATGATTTAAGTAAGCACAGTCACACTTAAAGCTTCCATGGCTTCATTACCAAAATATTGCACGTTCAGGGTTTCACATACCAAGCAATCTTCAGAAGTAAAATGGGAAGAAGAGACAAACAAATCTTTCCATTTAGCTTAAGTGCACAGAAAATATGGTATATTACCTTCATGGAATTCAATTTTTTTTAAAACCGTGAAAGGATGAGTTAGAAATGTACTGCAGTATGGTTATTTTCTAACATTTTTTGGGGGGGGCACTAATATGATTAGAACTATTTATAAACGAAATACTTAATTATTTCTATTTATTTAAGCATCATTAATAAAGCTTTTCTCTACTTACAATTAGACAATTTTTTTTCTATATTTATTTCTACGTAGATGATTTTTCATTATACTGAAGAAACCCACATACTCTAGTGAAATCTTGAAGCAGATAAGCTTTCTTCTAATGACATATACTCAAAGTCTGCCATTAAGCATCTGCATCTTGGTAAATCCCAAGAGAGCCAGGAGAAACAAATCAATACACTGGCCTGCATTCAGCTTGTATCAACAGAAAAGCATTTAGAGATTTAGAACCTTAAAAAAATATACTGAAAATTGGTATTACAGTCCAGGACATAGTTCAGAACAGGGACTCAAACATTCATTAAGTTTTGTAACCATACTTGCATCCCAGTGGTAGGCAATCCTGGTTTGATACTGACAGTCAATGCAGTTATATAGAAGCTCCCATAGTAGAGGCATAGGCCATATTTTGATTTTTTAAAAATTATCTTCTAACACAGAGTCCTTTCTATGCATCTATGACTATGTGGTAGCTAGGGCTCACAAGTGTGAAACCTCCTTTCAGGTCTCTGCATCCATTTACTCCTGAACACAGAAGCACTACCTTAAACTCTGCTCTTCTGCATGAGATACTTTTCTGACATGGGCTCTTTGTGCTCATTCATGTTGATCAAAACTTAACAACACCCGGGCCACAATCAGCCAACCTTCCGATTTGTTTTCCCACCTCTCATTGTCTCCAATACAGGCTAAGTTTGGAATCAATAACTATCCCTTTTAGAGCTTTTAAGCAAAATTCTAGCTGAACTGAAAAGGAAATTGGATGCTGTACAAGGCAAGTATGGAGTGAATCATGGAGCCCCTGCCCGGACTGGGACACTCCATCAGAGGACTCTGGCCTGGGGGCAGACCTTGCTTCTGCTTGTGTGCCTAACATTTATTACAAAGTGATTTTTATTAAAAAATCTATTCATTTTCTGTTAACAAGCTCTGGATGGATAGAAAGTGGGTAGGTTCATTATTAGCTTGGCCCCTTGGGTAGAAAAGACAGAATTTCCAGAGCAGTAGAACTGTGGGGTCAGTACTGGCCATTGCCACACCTGGGCACTTCTAACCATGATCCAAGTAACCTGAAGAAGATTGCACATTTTCTCCATTACCCTCATACATATAATATGCATCTATTATTTATTTTTTTGCTGTCAAAGACAGAAGAACTAAAACTACTTACCTAATGTAGATTTATTCTTGCTGACAAGCCAACAGTGATATCCAAAGAGAGAAGACAGACTGACAGAAAACATAGCTGCAGCAAAGAATAAAAACATGATGTGGAACTTGGCTTGAGTATCCGGAAGGCCATTCTAAAAACAAGAAAAAAAATACACTGTTGGAATTGGGGAAATAGCTGTTTAATTTGATTACTCATAATGCTCTGTTCAGTCAAATCAAGTTCAGTGCAGACACAAATTTACTATGTACCAATCATCTGAGTAATGAATTATACACCTTCTATGTACAGATGACCGTGCAATTAGGTTGTTCACAGCATCTATGTTAAAAAAACGTGCCCTTACTTGAGAAAATAGAAGTATTGACAAGAATCTGCAATTTAGATCTGAACTTTGAACTGTTTTTCAGGAGAGGAATAGTTTATCTTACAAAAAATCTTGTTTCATTAGCCTTTCCAGAGTAGTCAGAGAGTAGTATAAATAATGCACATCTAAGAAGGTAATATATCCTAAGCTGTGAATCCAGATAATCATAATTAAAATACTAAAAAATCTCTCTGAAGCTTTTTCATAGCATAATAATAAAGAAAGTTAACAAAAGCCATATGTAACTAAAATTCCCTTGAAAAATGTTTTCTACATAATCACATACTTGTTCTATGCAGCTTCAAAATAACATAGGAATAAGTGAAATTTTGTAACAGAGAATAGAAAAATAAACAGAAGGCTATGATTATTAGATGAACTTTTGTACCCTCTATTAGGAAACAAAAGATTACTATGTCAAGCCTTGAATTTAGACTTCTTGCACAGCAGTAACTTCATATACTTAAACATAGTATGTACTTACTGTCCAAAACTTGATAAAATACTGTAAATCTGTTGCAGCAATGAAAAGGCAATACAGTAGAGAGTAAGCCAAGAAGAGAAGAAAAAATTTGTAATTGGAGAATCCTACACAGTTGTTCACCCTGATAAAAAAAAGTAAACATAAAAATGGAATGTAAAGAAAGTTTTGTTCTCTGCTTTAATCCAATTTAAAATTAAACATATTTTCTCAAAAAGTTAATATCAGCATATAAACCAAGTTTTACTTCCTATCTGTGATGCCTCAAGCTACTGAAACATATTTACATTCAACTCTCAAATTTATGTAGAAGTTTTTACCAAAAATGAAAAACAAACCTGAAGGACTTTATCAAATAATACCACTTCAATTGTTTACTGAAATTCAATTTTGACTCTTGGTATGAAATCTCTTCCCAGCATATCTGATGTAAGTGTGGTTGCAGCTAAAGTATCCATATTTTACCATTAGATACACTGCACATATCATCTGGGACAGTTACTAGTCAAGATTTTGAATCTCAATATAATTTTGGGAGAATAAAAGTCACATTTAATCCACATCCTCCTTCAATAATTACATAGTAGTGTAAAGCTCATTAGTAAAAGTCTCAAACTAACAGTATTCACAGGAATATTAACCTTTATATAAAATGAGGGAAATACTACTGTTGAATAAACAGAAAATGTTCCATATCAGTGACAGACAACATGACAGCAAGTAAAAAAGATTAGGAACCATTAAATACACATCCAAATGTTAAAATAAATCTCATTTTAACATTTTAAATTATGGGCTCCAAGTTCACCTCTTTCTCATTTTTAAAGAATTTATGAGCAGCAATACAGTATCATCAGTGAGACACCTAGTACCACAGCAGCTTCCTACCAGAGGCTAGGTATTAAGTATCATGAATTTCAGAGCTCTATTAAATGTGTTCTGATGTTATATCCACTAGATGAAAAATACTGGAGTGCTGCCTATGGACACATTAGTTATAAGCAACTTTCTTTGTCTTCTACCTGGCTGCATTAAGAAGCTAAACCCAAGTTACCATTGCAATGCTAACTTTGACATAATCTTCCATAGGAGTTTAAAAAATATTCCATGTACCTTCTTTGATTCATTGATATTGCTATTGGAAAGATCAGCTGCTTAAGAGATGACTATATCCATGAAAGCACTTGTGTATTGAAAAATAAATCTCAAAAAATAAAAAGGCATGGTAAGTGTCAACTTCAGCTTCTAGAAGCATAGGACAAGATGTTGCACCTATTGGCTTCTTTAAGGAGACAGCGATGGCAATGGCAGCACACATGGTAATCAGAATTGTGTAAAACCTTAAAATATTAAATAAACTTTCAGTGTTATCCGTACATAGTGTAGATAAGGGGCTTCTTTGCTTTCTTAGCTTTTCAGTTTTTACAAAATATGCCACCTTGGCTAGACAAACTTAGCATGACCCTTTAAACATGCAGCAATAACTGAGCATCTATATTAACTGTGGTTAGGAAGGACTCAGAGGAGATTGTTCTAATTAGAAAAAAAAAAAAAAAAAAAAAAAGACAAAAATCCACAGATGCATTTCTAAGCTCATTATGATTCTAACTGGAAAGTAAATTTACAATTCTCCACAGTGAAGTGTCTCCTTTAAATATGCCAGAGTCAGCAATTCCGTGATAAACTACAAGGTTTCTATGATAACCCTATTTTAATTTCATGGTATTTCTTTTATGACAGTTTCTACTTTATGACATTGTTTAAAGAGGAGAGAAATAACTAGCAAAACGTTATTCACCAGAGATGACACTTCTTGAGTGGCAGATTTATTTCTCCTTGTTCTTTTGTACTGCTGCATATGGTACATACATAAAAATACTTTCACAAATTATCCCACTCCCCACAGTTTTGATGAGGCCCCAGCGTGTTAAGTTCTTCCTGGAATAGTTCATTAAAAGATTAAAGAGAAAATAAAACACCAAGGTTTTGTAATTATGTAGTCTCAAATTGCAAGACTCAGGAATGATGGTCAGAATTACAGTCTAACATTCTGAGGAAGAATAAAATGGATAAAGGTGCAGACAGCTTGCTAAATAATGGTGTGCTACTGCAGTGAAACATTCATACAAAAAAAAAAATGCAGATTAAAATTTGAATTACAGGTAATATTAAAACCAAAAGTATAAAAAGAAGGCTATTCTTTCTGTCTCAAGAGTTTACTGAAAATGCCATGCAAAACAATAACTTAGAAGGCACTGAAAGTGATGCAGCTCAGTTAAAAAAAGGCATCACAGAATTAAGGAGATGCTAAATTCTTTTCAAATGACCCCAAAAGACAAAGGAGAGAGGTTTTAAATGCTTCCTAAGGTGTTGCTCATGCACCTTGTTAATACTGAAGTTATTACATACACATAATATTTTTGTGCTTGTGACATTGCATTTCTGCCTTCAGCTCCATCTATAATATGATTAGCAGAAGCACCAGTAGAGGAATCACTAATGCTTTTATTTCTGCATCTCTTAAAACTTTTTTGAAGTTTAAGTTAGAGGGCAATTACCATTAAGTATTTCCATTTATCACAGCACTTCCATTGGCACAGGAGTGGCAGCCAAAATAAAGCCTCCAAAAATAGCAGAGAGCAGCTGACCTGGGGCTATGACATGACTACCATCTTACTACCTCTGCCTTCCAAATGCTTCATCTTACTTTCCCCCAGGTTGTTTTTACCTGTCATCTCTCCAGAGACCCTTCTTCTAGAAGAATATTAAAATAGTAATTCACATTACTGTTTCCCTGCTCTCCATAAGCATCACACATGGTTCTTTCCTGTCTCCAAGCTTGGCTTCCACCAAAAAACCTGACGATGAAAAGCAAGCAGGACCTAGTGGTGTTTTCAGGGGTGCTAAATCCCACCCATTATACTAATTTTCAACCTTAACCTTATGTTTTTTGGTAAAATAGCCATGTGATATTTCCTTTAAAGGAACCCCTGAAGTTTGAGCAGCATCTCTGCAATAATTCAAAACTCTCTTGTCACTCTCACACAGTGAATTTTTTCAGAGTGAGGAAGGAACTGTGGACGTTCACTCAACCTAGGAAAAATAAAACAAGGTAATACCTGTTTTTCTAGTGCATTTCTGTTAGTTGGAGAACAAAAGAAAAAAGGCTCCAAAAAGAAGTGTTACACATCTTTCAAGTACCTTTTCCATTTCTGCTTTTTCTTTTTGCACTCGCTGTTTAATACATTAAAATAATGAGCAATGTCAACATTCTCAAACTGGGTATATTCATGTTGTCTGGATATGAAGAGCCTGCAAACAGGTGAGATAGCCAAATGCTACTGAGAGGAAAATGAAGTTTATTTTTCTAGAAGTCTGCCCTAGTGTATTACTACTTTATTTCACCTTTAAACAACACTTACGTGTGCTGTTTATGATTTGTTATTTGATGCAATGGATTTTCAGTCTTAAATTGAAGTTTACCTGAAGGACATAAAATCCCAAACAGACCATGAAGCTTATGAGAAGTGTGTATAATGCTGAATAATAACAGCATTACTGAGACTTTTCACTGACATTTTGTCAGAAATAGCCTGACAGCTATTTTTCTTATAGCTTTCTACAGGATGGCTATAAGAAGGCTGAAAAAAGCAACAGCCTTTTTTCTTATAAGAAATTTGTACATTGTTTAATGCTTTTATCTGTGGATTTTTTTTTTTGTGTGTGTGTGTTTGTAGGTTTTTTTAAGAAGCACACTACTAACACTGAGCATCATCAAGTTTTGAATGCTGATATCCCTACAGCAAGAAAACACATAGAAGTAACTCTAACCTCTATTGTTAAATATTTCTTCCAATTGTATCTACCACACAGCTGCAAAATAAGGGGAGATTCTTCAGCCAAACTGCACTATATCAAAGGCTGTAGCCAGGACCAAGACAAACAGGGGGTGACCCCTTCCTCCCCAAGGACAGAGTCTTCTCTGCCCTGCCAGTTTATTTAAGAAGGTCAAACCAGCTGCTTAGAACCATCTATCACTCAGTTTGTCCAACACAGGAAATTCTTTTCTGATCAGTTTCATGTTGTGAAGAACTGCCATCTACCACGCAGTCCTCCTAACTTGGATCTTTTAAGACAATTATCTTTAATTACTTCCATGAGTTAGCTGCCAAGCTGACATGAAATTAATTATACCTCCTGTCTGCTCACTGGACCCATGAGTTGCTGAAAAAAGACAGGAAACACAACCACTGCACAGGCCAAGGTGGCAGCAAAAGAAGGAAGGGTGGGGGAGGAAAGGGAAAAAAAAAAAGCAAAAAAGCAAAGAAGCCATAAAACAAAAGAGTTAATTCCATGTTTCCAGAGAGCCCACTCAAGCTGTCCTGGGAGCTTCAGTATTTCATCATTCAGTGCAACTAAGCTGCAGTAACAGGCAAACTCAAAGTCCATGAGAAAAAGATGCAGTTCTTAAAAGTTTTTTTCTTACTGATCAGAAGTCTCCCTCAACCTAACTGTAAACACAGGGAGTGTGTAAAAACAGGGAGTTACCTAACTCCCAGCTCTAGAAAAACGATACTGAACTTCTTTCCACTTCTCTCAACTAGGGAGAAAGGACAAAGACTAAATAACTCCAGTGGTCTCTCAAGACCAGTAACTTCACATGAGCAACTAAATGTAGGAATATTAAAGCATCACATTCATAACAGGAGCTTATTTTGCCAAATCAGAAAATAAGAAAGCTAGTTGTACACTCACCAAGGGCAATGATGATCCATTTTCAAAATGCATCTTAAAAAAACCCAAAAGAGTTCCAAGCATTGCAAAAGGCAAAAGAAAAACCATGTCAGAAACAGTTACTTATCAAGTTCAAATTATTCATATACAGGTTAAGAATTACCCAAAGGTACAGTTGGTTATCTAATCTATTTAACAAAGATGTCTATTTCAATTTACACAATACAGTTTACCAATAAGTAAACTGTAGGTAAACCAAACTTAAAATGCTTGTTCTGTCAAGAGCTTAGTGATTTAAGAAAATATCATCTCTATCTTGAGCTTTAGTGTTTGGTTCTCATTCTGAATAGTTGAAAAACAATAGTTGAAAAGCCTATGTCTCTGATGAAGACTTAGAAACTGGACTAATTCAATAACAATATACTTAGTGATGCAACTAAATTTATTTGCACATAAATTCTTTTATAGAAAAATATGCAGAGACATAGGACAAGAACTTACCTTGTGTGAAAAATCCCAAACATTTTTGTAATTAATCACTCTCCATAATAAAATATGCACAAGAGAATCCAATATAATTAAAGCAAGTGAATTTTTACAAGGTAAGGATAAAGTTAAGATAGTCTGCAAAATATATTTATTAATGGCATTCTGCAAATTTCACTGATATTTCACAGGATAACACAGGTCTCTCTTTTCCTCAACCCTGGTCAGGTATGAGAGTATTCCTATCTTATGCTGCAACCATCATCCCATACAACCATAAGCAACATACATATATTCATACATATGTATGGACACCAACCATACACCACCAACCATACAACCAAGATCCTCTTTCTCACTCAACTCAGTTACTCCTTCATTGCCTCTGCTGAACCAAATGAAAAGTCTGTGCCTCACAATTGTGTCAGAAGGCTTGGTGCATTATCAGCTGAAGAATATTTGGAACAACCTTAAAGCTAAGAATAAATCAGCCTTTGAGGAAGCCCTTTCTCTTAAAATTAGAAATTTAAATAATTGTGGGCAACAGCAAAGAAACACACAGACATCCAAGCTAACTGGAGAAAGATCAGAGAGAAGAACAGACAAAATAAAGATTGAATTAGGAAAAAGTTAGACTTCCAGGAAATATGGAGGTGAATTTATTTTGTGTTAGACAAACAAAAACTTTTATTTTACAGCTTCATTAGAATGGGGGAATGCTTGGTTGCTTCTTTCTTTAAATAAAAATAACCTGCAAATTATCCAATGAAAAATAGGATATTAAGCTTATTACCTTAGGTGAGATGTAAGTGACATCATGATTAGATTGAGATGGATAGTGATCTTTATTCAGATTCTAACAAGAGAAGCAAATTTTTGTTTATCAGCTATTTTTGGTTGCATTCTTAAGGAAAGCTCTTTATTAATATTTAGAATTTTTAACCATTTCATACAGAATGTGTAAGACTTAGTAATCCATGCTGGTATTAGAGTAAAGTGAGTAAATTAGAGTAAGTCACATTAGTTACTCTAATGCAAATTAGAGTAAGTCACAGACTTCCTTCAAAATCAATTTTAAAAACTAAACCTGAAAAAAATCTCAAGAGTCAAAAAAGGGTTATCTGCCAAAACGTTACAACTAAAAAATCTATGCATATAAACTAAAAGCTTATGTGTCAAGAAAAAAAATCCATTTATTCAGAACTTAAAATATTTTCTTACTTGTCGCATACAGAACAGTGATGGCAACGATCTGGTTTTACAAGATGGCATCTGTCACAGTATCTGATTGCTAAAGAAAAGAGTTCCAACATTACATCCCAATGTAAATTAAACATTTTCATTCCTAAAGACCACACAACAGTAAATACCAGCAACTCAGTCCAGCAGAAGCCCCAGAAAAGCATTTCTGCATGATCACAAGCAGTTGTGAATACGGAAGCACTGTTCAATCACTTGCAATGCTGAATCTAGCACAGGGAACCCAAAAAGCTCAGTTTTTGCAATCTCTGCTAATCATGCTAATCAGGGTTTTTTTCTTTCAAACACCTCAGTTCTGCAAAACAACCAATGACCCAACAAAACCCACAAAACCCTCACTAGACTAGAAAAACTTTAGAGACTGTTTAACAATGTGGCTATTTTAAGCTATTATTCTAGCAGCTTTAATTTACTATATGAGATTAGCTCTTGGATTTGCTCAGCTAGCCAGCATTCACAAACTCTTAGATTGAAAGAACTTTTCCTCTTGCCACTGAACAACCAGCAAATAAACCAGTAATGGTTTCTTACTGTGATCTATACATGACATACTGATAGTGAATAATGAGTAATTTTGAAATTTTCTTTAACCCATGCAGCTAAAGACTTCCACAGACCTTTTTTTCTGCAGTTTGATAGTATTGCAAGCTACTTGTTAATGTCAGTTTGCAAACATTTAACATGGCACTGTTAATCCACTTTAAAATCCTAAATGGTTTGCAGTGATTTACTTTCCAACAACCTTTCCACTAAAGCTTCATTAAAGTTACATTCTTGGGTCACTTTGTTAGTTTAGGAAGTATGAATATCAGTTCTTCTCTACAATCCAAACCCTTGAATTTATTTTTTTTTAAAATTAGTTGAGGTAATACATCAAGACACCTGCCTTCAGTGGTCTCCTGAACACCTATTTACCTCCAGACATCGTCCGTGTATAGATAGGAAGATCCTTTGCTGCCCGTCTTAAGACTTCTTGCTGGGATTCACCTCTAGGCTCCCTCTCTAGGGATTCCTTGTCTGAATATGATAGATGGAACTGGAATAATTTTTAAAATCAAAAGATATGTTAGCAAATTTCAAGTTAAATAAGTATCTATAGAGATGCAAAGAGAAATAAGTATTAATTACATAAAGATGGGTTGGCATTAGGTATTACAGCAAAATAATCAAGTGTTCCTTAGACCACTGATTTAGTTTATGACAAATTAAGACAAAATTAAATTTATTTCTAATTTGGTATTGATACAATGCTGAATGTTTCCAGGAGCAATAAGGGATGCACTTCAAGAGAAGGATCAAGAGCTTACCATTCCCTTGAAATGTCAGATAATTCACTTCTGTAATACTAAGTATTAGCTAGTGAATAGAAACTAGGGATGGCTGCCTTCAACTGACAGAAAATATATTACTAGTAGCACCAGAACAGACAGCTTTATTTCTCGTTTGGTGTCTGGCATTTCCCTTTTTATTTTTTGCCACTGGGGAGTTGCTGGTCTCTAAACACAGGTGTTAGGATGTCTTTACTTCAGAGAGTGGCCAAGAGAAGGAAGAGATGGGTGTCCTGTATAGCAGAATAACCACAGCTTAACATATGCTTGCATAAAAGGGCAACTTCTATCACTGCCCAAAGCTGCAGTAACAAAACATGCTCCAGTATGAGCCAAGAGGGTAAAAATTTACTCAAGAAGATTCATGCTATACATTAAGCAATACAAATTTCTTCTAAATTGCTCTGCAAACCAGCAACACAGTCAACTTGTTGCTGCTGCTTCTAGAAATGGGCAGATGCCAAAGCCTTTGGTACCTCTGTCAGAGAAAAAGGATACAAAATCACCTCTGAAAAATGGTCTATATTTAGCAGGATGAGTGGCTGTGTCTAACCTGTCTCTGCATAGCATTTATCTGTACAGAAAGGCTGGTCATTACCATTTTTTTTTCCCCTAAAGGAAAAATTAAGGAAGCAGACAGAAACATAATAGAAACCTACTCTCACCTCCATAGAGAAACCACCACTCTACCTTCCTGACAAAGCTCACAATCTTCCAGCAGAAGCTGGAGGTTCACAGTTTAGCTTGAGTTTCCCAGGTCACCTTTCATTTCTTCCCCTAGCTAGAAGACACTCTTGCCAACACCTGAACTGATTTATACCAGTTTGGTTCAGAATAGTGTTTTGTTTTTTGGTGGGTGTGGTTTTTTTGGTTTTTTATTTTTTTTTAAGTGCTTCCTGCTTGGTGTACACAGTTCCATCATCTTCTGTTTATTCTCAGAGTAGTCTTAAGTCTACAAAACCTTCCTGCCAGGGAAACAATCTTCTCTCCCACCTTCATGCTTGCATATAGCTGGTAGACACAGGTACAGGATGGCACATATTAAGGCCATGTTCCTCAAAGCCTCTTATGAAGAAACTGCAGCCGGAACTTTAGTGCTTTTCATATATGTAAAAAGTTTAAATAAACTTAAAAAGAAATATACAGACTGTATGGCTTGCACCAGATGCAGTATTCAAGGAAAAAAACCACAAAGCTTTATCTGTTTTTGCCTTTTCAAATAAGCATTTGCTAGAGTTGGTAAGTCATTTCAGTTATGTTGAAACATTCTTTTACATTTACAGACCTCATCCTAGAAACTGGAAGCAAAGCAGTAGCTTAACATTAAAAAATACCCTAATTAAATTTTTAAAATAGTAGATTAGGAAAAAAAGACACAGAACAACAAAGATGTCACTTACTGGCAGCAACATTGTATAAATTCAAAAAACACAGAAACACCACACATTGCTTTTTTTTATCCTCCTTCAATATTTTTAATATCCCATTTGAAGTTCTCCAGTAGCACTGTGTGATGGCTTTGGAATCTCACTATAATTACTAAGAATTTGTCAAAATGTTTTGGAAGCCTTCTATTGGCTTCATTCCAGTGATTTGAAAACCATTCCAATTATCGCTACAGTCTCCGTGTATGTGCATATATTTTGCTATGTAATTACCAAATGAAAAAAGTTCTTAATTTATTCACTCTTCTCCACCCCAAGCTGTAGGAAAGACCGCAGTGTGAAATTCAAGGAAGATGCCATTTATGCTGAATTATCTACTTGTTTTTACAATTATGTATCTTATTACTGAATGAAAGCTGTTCAGAAAAGAACCTCTGCACAACACAGTAGAAATAACAAGCTATTTATTTTGTGTTCACATGGTAGTTATAAGAGCTAGAATTATGAGTGCATGCCAAAATAAGCATTGGCTTCGTGGATATTTCAAACTCCATAGCATGATACCTCTTGACCTCTGTCTGAGGTTGTGTGACATAGCACCTGGTGAGGATTGTGAAGCTACTATACAAAGACAGGATGGAAGAGGCCAAAAAAATTTGTTCACTGTACCAAACTGCATGGGGAGGATTTTCATCAAAGCTATTGACAAGCTCTGTCCTTTTTGGGGTTGTTTGTTTTTTTGGTTTTTTTTTTGTTTTTTAATGCTATAAAGAATTTGAAATTTAGTCACAAACTGGAAAACATGAGGCTCAACCAAAATATAAGGGAAACTTCACTGTGAGAGTAACAGTAACTGGAACAGGCTGCCCAGAGAAGTGGTGGAGTCTCTGTCTCCATTCAGCACCCACTTGGATGCCATCCTGTACAGCCTGCTCTAGGTGAACCTGCTCTGCAGGGGGGTTGGACTACATGATCTTCAGAAATCCCTACCAAACTCTGGGATTTGGTGAAATTAAAATAATAAAAAAACCCAATACTATACTAAAAGCAGTTATCTTAAGGTCACTTGTATCTTAAAATTCTCTGAGACAACTGAATCCTTCTTCTGTAACATTTCTGTACTATCTGGACTTAGACTTGGGGTATATGTTGACCCAGACTTCTTTTCATGCAGTTGTTCTATACTATCTCCCAGTCCTGCTTAGCCAGATGTGGCTTCCTAGCATCAGCTTACCTGTTATGTCTTGTGCCACAACCCTCAAGTTTCTTCTTGCCAAAACAAATTGGGAAGAGGCTTTAATTCAGAAGACAACAGAGATATGCTGGCAGGCAACATAAGTCTTATACACAGAGAAATAAATTTTTTGTCCACATAGAAGTATTATGTTACCATGCAAAGATTTAAGATTCTAGGTCAAATAATGCTTATTTTTTCAAGTGCAGATGTTTTGGTTTTTTTTAATTTTAATTTTAATATAATAAATATTATCTATTTTTTTTAAATCTACTACAAAGCCTTTTAAACTTAGAGAAGGTGTAATTTTTTTTGTCTTGGTCATTACACTGCAATCTGACTTAACCCCATTAAAAAGCTGTAACTACCATTTGCATCTTTCTACACAGTATAAAACTACATAAGATCAGAGACTTAAGTTATTCTAGAACTACTAAATCAGGCATTTGACTAGGCTATTTAAAAAACAAAATTTAAGTTTATCTTACTTCTTTTGAAGGATTCATTGGCAGAGTAAAGATTGTTTTCCAATATGACCAGACGAACAGCATGAAAAATATGTGGTAAGCAACCAGGCACACAACTAAAATCAAAAAGGAACAGAATTAATACAGACCAGTGATATTATAGTACTTACAAACGGATGCTGTACGTATCACAGGTGTTACTTTAACAGATGTAAGCCTTTGCAACAAAAAGACTGCACTGAGACTTTATGTGAGACAAATACAGACTGTGTGGGGAAAGTCAAGGTACAGGCTACGTGTGTTACAAAAGACTCAGGGAATGGTTATGAGCCCATCATTTAGCAAGCACCCCCCCTTTATGCATTTGTTAAATCCTGTTTAACTGATGTGTCTCTGGTTTTAGATTTATAAAGTATGTAGGGAGATTGCTAACCTTACAAGACAAAACCCCAACAAGAAACCAAAAACCCCAGATCCCCCAAAAAGAAGTATAGTTATCAAAATGATGACTGGAGTGAGGAGTGACTTTGAGTGGATCTGCTTATGATACCTGAGCAGTAAAAATAAACAGTTATTTTGTTTTACTGGGTTTTCAGGAGGGAGGGCAGTAGGCTGGGTTTTTAAAACCTGCAGCTTCTTTAACTTCAAATGTTCATTCACTGCTTTATGTTCTTCACAGCCAGTGATTTATTCTTACAATATTTTTAAATAGATGACAGATACCATTTACCAAGCTGAGGTTTTTTTAGCAGAATACAGTAGGTAACATTAACTTTTCCAAAAGGTCTGGCATGTTTAGATTGGTGTTTCTACTTAAAAGCACTCATTATACTATGCAACTTACTACAATAAATATTAAACCCAAAACTTGTATCCTCTGATTACCTTGCTCTAATGCCCAAGAAAGAGTATTTCTTTGGATTTTTCTTCCTGGGGCAGAGAAGCAGCAAATAAAGAACAGCTAGGACAGCAACAGTGAAAAATAGTATTTCCCTGCTTTACAAATGAACTCAGATCATAGAGAGCTCAAGGTTACATGGAAGCCACATAGGGAAATAGTCTTTATACAACTTTTGTAAATTCATATGATCATCAAAAAACATCATAAAGGGAAATGTGTACTTTCACTACACAATCATGTTTTCATATATGTATATCTGTAATGCTATTCAGTGCTAGAGAATTTTCCATAACACATGCATGATGCACTGGAGACCCTGGGCTACCCAGCTGCTTCAATGGGGCTGTGGGTGTTGAGAATCCAACATAAGAATCTTAGTTTACTTTAAACAGAAAAAGAGCTGTCTACAGCTTCCTGTGCAGAAATCCTTATGTATTACAGTTTTTCTGAAAAGAAAAACAAAACAAACAAACTCAAATGGCATATTCCTTCTTGAAGAAAAGCCACTTACAAATAGCTCTAATAGCCTAGAAATTTATAGCAAATTGTAATAGGGCTGAGCCTCATTTGCCTCCTGAAAACATCCAGGTCAGAAGTACAGTCAGGGTAAATATCTTCTGACTGGCATGAAGCTCACCAAGGCTTTAAGCAGATGAAAATAGGGAAATCTAGTGTTCCTCAATGCACTTTGATTACAGTTCTAATGTGCTTTGTGAGTAATGTCTAACAACAGACTCAGCATGTATCATTCCCCCTGCTCTCTGCTCTATGAAGCAGCAAAAAATTGTCATTATTTCAAAGTGTGAAGGTGCTGGAAGTTTGCAGATACACTTAAGCACTCTCATGGTGGGGGGGCAGATCACTGAAAAAAGATTTTCAAGCAAATTTTTCTTGATTGGCAAACACTTCTGCTAACAGGGAGAGTCACCAATGAGTTAATAAAACCCACTGGAACTACAAAAACATAAAAAGCATACAGTTTTTTTCCTAACCCCCAATACTTTCTTCCAAAATCTCTACAGCCCCAAACTTCATGCTTCCATGCTGTGCGGTAGTATTAAAATAACATCTGGAAAAACAATCTGAACATGTTATAGCCCTGGGGTCAGAATTCTAATGACAGCTAATCAGGTGGTTTTATTATCTTCTGGCTAAAAACAAACTGCAGAAAAAAATCATCTCTCATTTAAGGATGTCACTCTGCACAAAGTCCTCGCTCATCTTCAGAAGTCCTGGTTTTACTAGAACTTTCCTTGTTATGGACGAGAATTTTTACAAACAGAATATCAAGTTTATTTTAATGACACTTCAGAAAGCCAGTAAGAGGAGTAAAAAGTTCTAATTTTTCTCATCACTATTTGGAAAGACTAAAGCAATATTCAGGAACAGCACGATAACAGAAGTAGCTGGAGAACAAAAAAAATACACTTATCTAAAACAGGTTAGATCTGTATCTCTCCTGTATTTCTACTAGGAAAGTACTAATCTACCCTGTTATCTAAATTTCACTTATAAACAGATAATAAAAATCTTACCTTTTTCTCCGATATTTGTCATTGTCACTGAAAAATGAGAAAAAAGGAGAAAGTAAAAATTATGTTTAAATAGCAAATTATATAGCTGAATACTTGTTTTGATTTTCAACCAAAGAAGGAAGACTAAATCGTCAAAGAGTACAGGCTTCAGGCCACACACTCAAGCTTTTATGCTGTGTACATTCATCACAAGAATAAGTAGACAATGCCAATTGCTTCCAAGGTTTTCTGGCTCCCCTTCTGAGGCTTAGTTCCTGAGAAATAACACCTCCACCTACCTCAAGTTGCCCAAGTTTAATCCAAGAAAAGCCAGCTCTGAAGAACAGTTATTTCTTTATCTGTGCTTGTACAGGTTTTACTGTTTATGCATCTTCTGTTCTTTAGGCAGAAGTTTCAGACTCCAGAACTGGCTTTGCAATACTCTGTGATACCTTAGATCTCCAAGATATAAAAATAAAAAGTACACAAAAGTTGCCCTTCTTTTAATAAACTGTTGATGGATTACAGGATTTGAGGATAGTAAAAAAGGGTGAAAGGTACAAGTATGTCAGGCCACGTAGTGGAGTATACAGGTATGATGTATGTCACCTCACTTATGAAAGAGAATAGATCTTTTTTCTTTATATATTTCACTTTTAGTTATATTATTAAAAAACAAAAACAAACAACCAAACCAAACCAAACCCCCCACAACAGATATATCAGAGAGATCAGAAACTCCTAAGTGCCAAAATCTCCATGGTGCTCTTCACTTTACACCCTAACTAATCCATCAAACATTTATCCATCCCAATAGATAGTCTGCAAACTGTAGTATACTGGCACCTATAATTGCACGCAAGAGGACAGCAGCTATACAGATTTCTCATCTGCTCTTGTTTTCCTAACAAAAATGGCTGCACAAGGCTGGCCTTTAAATAGCAGGCACAAGGCAACTCCTATTGAAAGGCCCAGCAGCTGTGCCATCCTAATTTGATGTATTAAACTTACATTTGTTGATAGAGTGAAAGTCACTGTTTAAATAAATCTTGCACAATGCAAGGATGTAGTGGAGCCAGTGCTGCTCCACACCTTAACTAATGCTCTGGAAGAGTGAACACTCATCAGGTTTACAGATGAGACAGCCCTGAGGACAAAGGCTGGGGCACTCCTGTGCAGAACTCTGCCATCCAGAGAAAACCAGGCTGGAGGAATGGGACAACAGGACCTTTACAAAATCAGGAAAGGCAAAGGCCAACTCCTGCATCTGTAAAGAAACAAGCCCTGCAGTGATCCAGCCTGGGGATGCGGGGCTGGAGCAGCCCTGTGGCTGAGGCCATGGGAGTGCTGGTGAGCAATGAGCTGAAGGTGAGGCAGCAGCAGCTGGGCAGCACAGAGGGACAGCAGCATCATAGAATCATAGAATCATAGAATCCTAGGGGTTGGAAGGGACCTCGAAAGATCATCTAGTCCAACCCCCCCTGCCAGAGCAGGGCCACCTAGAGTACATCGCCCAGGAACGTGTCCAGGCGGGTTTTGAATGTCTCCAGTGAAGGAGACTCCACAACCCCCCTGGGCAGCCTGTTCCAGGGCTCTGTCACCCTTCAGTAAAAAAATTTTTTCTAATATTCAACTTGAACCTCCTATGCTTCAATTTACACCCATTATCCCTTGTCCTATCACTGGTCACTACTGAGAAAAGCCTAACTCCATCTCCCTGGCACTCACCCCTTACATATTTGAAAACATTGATGAGGTCACCCCTCAGTCTCCTTTTCTCCAAACTAAAGAGACCCAGCTCCCTCAGCCTTTCCTCATAAGGGAGATGTTCCACTCCCTTAATCATCTTAGTAGCTCTAAGGGTGCCATCAGCAGAGTCATGGCCTGCCAGCCAAGGGAAGGGATAATCCCCCTTCCTGCAGCACTCATGAGACACGTCCAGAACATTGGGCCTCTCAAAACAACAAAAAGCCAAGTTGAGGGGAGAGCAACCAAGGTGGTAGGGACTGGGTCACTAACCCCTCTGAGCAGAAGCTGCATGGCCAGGGCTTGTTCAGCCTGGAGAAGATCATGGCCTTAGGAGGACTGAACAGGACTTCCAGGGAGGCACTCAGGTGGTGGAGCTGGGCTCTTCGTAACAGTGCAGGGTAGGGGGACAAGAGGCAGTAGGCAAAAGATCAGATTTGATGTAAGGAAAAACTTGCACCATGAGAACAGTCCATGCCCTGTGTAATGCTGTACAGTCTCCATCTCTGGAGCTTTTCAAGACTCAACAGCAAAAAACCCTGAAGAACCTGACCTCACACCTAATCCTGCTTTGAGGAGTAGGTTGGGACTAGATGAGCTGAGGACCTCTCAAACATTAATTATTCCACAGTTCCATAATTATAAAATAGGTATATTAAAATGGAGATTTGACTGTAGCTATACCAGGATGCACCGCTACCTTACCTGAGGGAAAACAGTAAATCACTATGTTTAGGAAGTTCCTCACAAAAATCAGAAGGACACCAAAAAAATTGTATAAACCACTATAAAGAAAACTATTCTGCTTCAGCTTTCCAGTTCAGCTAAGAGAAATCTTTAGAGCTTGACAAGCTAAATATACATTGAGACAACTGCTAGAGAGAAGCTCAGGGAACACATTTACACATTTGACTCTGAGGAGCAGAGCTGTAGTACAGTAGTGCACAAGAACTGTAGAACTGTAAATAAACAGTCACCCACCAGGAAAAAAACCCCCAAAAGACATCATAAGGGCTGACATGTAATTTAAAAGTGCTGGAGTCCTTAGCTTAGGACAAACTAGTCTCTACTCAAATTATGACTTTCTTTCTCCACTTGGTATGGTCAGTAAGGTGTGGAGAAATTTTGCCAGTCTTCTTGGAATAACCACTCTCTGCTAATTAAAAAGCCACAGACAAGCAAAAATTGCAGAATCTCCAGTTTCAAACTGAAATCTACTTAACCAACATTTCAAGACAATTTGTGGTATTTTTCGCTCCTAACAAGAGAAGGGCTTAGAACACTACTGTAAAAGCAGTTGTCATCTTCCCCCCAACCCTCCCTTAACCTTGGGTAAAATGTATTAATTAATGTGTTAACTTTTAGCTTTTCCATTGGTAAGAGCCAATACAACTAGTAAATCCAAATTTAATAATTTCCACTTCACTGCAAACCTACAGCTTTTCAAAATTTCTGTCCACCTCCAGAATTAAATGTACTCTTCAGAATCTGCACCTGCTCCACAGACTATCTTTTCAGCTTTTGTGGTTTCTAGCTCAAAAACCAAATGTTCCTGGCAGGCAGGAGCTGCTGAGCATGAAGGCTAAAATCCAAGTGCTCAAAGATGTCCAGTTAATCCCAGCAGAGTGAGAATGAGGTGGTTTTTTTAATGTATCTTGTCATTTTAATCTCTATTTTACAATTTGAGTGTAACCTAAGAGTTGTTTCATATGCTTCTGGGATATAACCACTGTAAGAGGCCAAAGGAAAGAGGCAAGGCTGAAGAGAGGTGCTGGTATCTTCCATTTTGACCATTTTTTATTTTCACGCTTACTGCAGCTCCTGTTTAAGATGAAGCTGCCTGTGCTGCTTAACAAACATCCCCTCAAATGATGGCACAGAGAAATATGCAAGTTTTCCAGTAATCTGCAACTTTCCCCAGTGTAAAGCAGTACATCCTCTGCTTATGCCTTTTTAAATCAAAGGTTCCCTGAAGAAGGAGTAATGTGGGGAATGTAATGGACAGACATTTGCAATACAGTAGGACCAGAGAGGAAATAAAGGAGGTTTTTCTCCCTTACAAATCAAACTTCCTCTTAATTTTATCTTTAAAATTCCTCTATTTGTAGAATGACCACAACCCAAATACTTCTTAGGGTAACTGCAAGATGCTTATAATTCTGAAAATCACACTATTTAAGTGCACTGAATAATTTTCTAACACAAAAAAACCCTCTAATTTGGATATGATCAAAGAATGTATTTCCCCCATTTTCTGAACAGCATATATGATATATTTCATTAAACCAAATTTTATATTTTTCAGTAGATTCAATGATATAGCTTGGCTATATTATTCAGTAGTATTTGATCATATAATCTTCTGTGAATCATTTATACCAGTCTTTCTGGCAGTTTTCTCATTTCTGTTCCAAGGGGCTATACTCACTGCTATTACTGCACAGAAAAGTAGGTCAGACTGTGCATTCTGCCATTAACAAATATCAGCTTAAAGGCTGCCAATTCACTTACTGGTAGCCAAATAGTGTACAAATAATAAGGGTAAAAAGCATTTATGTCTACAATGACTAAAATTGATGGCAAGGACACGTCAATCCCACCCACTAAGCAGTTACTACAATCTGGAAGAAAACAGGGTAAAATCCTTTGAGAGAGGAATGGAATGATACTCCCATGTATTCAGAGACTGAGATAATTATAAAACCATGACTTGTCTTCCAGAAGTCATTAAAAAGTTAGAGCTCTGTTTGCCTGAGGTACTGCAGGGGCCAATTTCACTAAGAATAAGCCTTCCACTGCTGAAGTGTCAGGATGTGATTTACAGTTTAGTACTAGTAGACTATCACATCATCAGATCCTTTCTGGTTCATTACACAGCTTGCAGACAGTGCCTGTCAGAATCAGGGATCAGGCTGGGCCATATGCAGGACTTAGTCCAACCCTGATGCCAATTTCCTGACCCAGAAATATTGGTCCCTGCTTGCCCTGGGCCACAGGCAGCCAGGAACAGGAACAGCACATTCAGTAGCCAGTGCTGCTATAAGCAGCCTATGCTTGCAAAAACCAGCAGTGACTGAGGACAGAAAGTTGTGTTACAAAGGACAGGAAAAAGTCCAGGATGGAAAAGATATCCCAAGAAGCCTGGGGAATCCATCCCACACTTGCTGGGAGTCTTCTTCACTGGTAGAAAGCAATGCAGCATTAGGAATGTTTCTTTGGCAAGCAGAAAGGCTTTTGAGTACCTCAAAAGTGCCTGCTTCAACTCCATCACCAAATTAGTTTGATAAGAAGAGAAGCCACATTTCTAGGCATTTTGCACTGGATAAGACTATTCAGTGATAGAAAAGGATTTTCTGTTTCTTGAACTACAGCTTATTTTCTCTAGAAATCTGAATTCTCACTTAAGCTTAGAAAAATTAAGGAGTCATCTGCCTCTGTGAAGCTAGACACACAGCAAAGCACATTACTATCACAAAACCCAAAAGATTTTGCTAGATAAAATTAATCTAAAAAATTTGCACTGGTTTTCCAGCATTAAATTTTGCTTGACTTCTTAACTCAAAATCAAAGTTCCTAAGCAGTAAATGGAACGGTTAGATTTAAAAGAAGAAGAAAACAAGATTGGAGAAAGCAATTAATATTTTAAAGCTTCGATTGAAGTGGATATACAGCATCTTGCTTCCATATTTTATGTATATTTTTTAAACATTTAAAACTTTGGAATGAGAAAATAAGACAAGTGTGATTCAGAGACTGCATCAGCATTTATAAACAGATGCTTCTCTCAACCATTTATACAGTTTAACATCCTGTATCTGATTCACAATCCCAAGTATGTATTTTATCTTTATAGCATATTTGAATCTGTAAAACACTTATCTATAGATGCAGTGTAACTCAGTTCTGTACACATTAAAGTGTTTTACAGTTGTGACAAGTGTTCTATCCTTGTCTGGAACAGTCCTTTAGAAAAAAACCCACACTGTTTGCAACAAAAACTACCTCTTTGCTAGACAGAGCAGTGATTTGCATTGATTCAGAGTGACAAAGTAGAGGATTTGCCACCAGTGCTTCACTTCAGTACAAAAGTAAGGAATATTTCTGGGACATTTAAGGTTGATATAAGTAGTCATTACTAACCCATAGATTCAGATTTATGAATGTATGATTCATTTTAACTCTGTCTGCATCAAACCACACCACTGTCCACCCACTAAGCAAGCTGATATTTGGTACCCTTCAAGGTAAGGCCAGAAAATCGCTGCTTTTGAAGTGAGTATGACTACAAATTGACCTAGTCTTTCTTCTTTACAAACTTCCAGTTTACTTTCTAGTAACTGAAGAGTGAAGACTACTTTTGGAGAAGTTGTATGACCAGATCCTTTTTAGCAAAGAAAGAGAACATCTATTCAAGTTGCTATGTATCAAGTAGTGTTTAATCTTTAACTGAAAACACAATCTTATCTAATAATTCTATCTTCACCACAGACCTTTTGTTTTCAACTTAAAGCCATAGTTTACATTTCAAGGCACAAAACCTAGGCACTACATGGAGAGATATCCAGTCATACTTTAAACAGACTTCAGTTTCAGAAGCAGAGAATGGCAGCTGCCTCTGAAAGTCTGAGAAGGAAATTTAATGAAATCTGAGAAATGCACAGGAGTACTGCTGGCTAAAATTCAGAGGCCAACTTCACTCCAGCTGCCAGATTTTAAACTTTTCTGAAACTAATCAGGATTTCAGAACAGGAAAAAATGTGGTGTTTGAAGAATACAGCATGAAAATACAAATTTGCCTGACCAAAGTCCTTTGCTACTTTAACAGCCAGTGTACAGAACCTGGCATTTAACTAATATTTGACAACAGCCAGCTGCAATGTTACAAAAAAATCCTATGATCCATATTAAGCAAAGAGCAAAGAGCTCATATCCAGCTGACCAAATCTTGTGCTTCAGCTTCCTTCTGCCCCCACCCCACCTTTTTTTTTCTCTGTCAGCTTCCCTCTCCCTATTTCTGTTGCTTCTGATCCCCCTGATGACACTGTGCCATACGTAAAAGGCCTCTAAATTGTGATGAATTAAGCAGCTTTTTATCCTCCTGTAATTCCATTCAACTGATGTTACACAGAGGCAAAAACATTGATTTAGCATTAATCAATCTGATCCTCCAGGAAAAATCTTTCATGATCATTACCATCTTTAATAACTGGATGACATTCCATGTTTTTCTGTTTCATGCTGAAGGTAGTTATGGACAGATCCCAGTCATATACTCTGCTCCAAGAACAAAGATGTGGTTTATGAGCTCCCATAACTGTATGGGAATGTCTTGTTGTCCTCTTAAACTGTGCTGTAGTCACCTATTATCTTCTGAATCAGGCAAATCACTCATCAGGTGACAATATTTCCTCCCTTTCCCTTCACTGAAGTAGTCAGGAAATGCTTATTGCTCACTCCAGTGTTCCACAGTAGCTTCAAAATTTCCTTCTTCAAAATTACAAATTCAAGCTGCATTTTTGGACAGAAATCCCCGAGCATGAGCATTACACTTAGAATTAAAATCAGTGACACATAAAAATTGATCAAAACTTAACATATTGAACCAATTTCTATTCATTGGATAATATCAGCACAGTTAGTATCTTCACTAAAAGCATCTGTCACGGCATTTCCGAATTTTCACATTTCCTTCACACATGCAACTCCAAATCACAAACTGCCAGGAAAACAAGACACGAGAACAAAAAACCAAAAAGGATCTTCATATCTAGGATTGTCAATAATATTTCTGACAAACTGCAAATAACTACTGATTCTGCCTTACCCAACACATGGAGTGGATAACTACTAATACAATTTAGAGAGATACCTAAGGAGGAAGACATGAGAATAATTATTTTCTTTGCATACAATATACTGAAACCAATTTGTATTTTCTGAGTACAGACATGTGGATGCAGCAGCTGGGGGGAAGAATTCCATTTCCACTACATGTTACTGGTATTCTTCATATTCTAGGTTGAAATTTCAGTAGCTTCAGCTATTGAAGTTCAGTGTACTCACTGTATATCAGATTTATTTCCTCATCTTTTCTAGGGGAAGAACAATCTAGGGGAAGTCTGTAAGCTTCATAAGCTTCAGGTTTTCATAAACACACTCCTTTTTTTAAACACACAGGAAGTTACTTGGGGGGAAAAGACAACTGCTGCCAGACAGGGGTTGTGAGATGACAATACTGGTAAAATTAACAGAATGGAACTAGATTAGAGAGAAGCAATTTTTATTAGGTGTTTTAAAATAAATTCATTTACACATTTAATTCTAGTATTCTGTAGCCAGCAGGAAGAAGACAGATACTTTGTAGTGCACAAGCACTTAGCTGAAACTAACAAAAGACAGCACTCTAGGCATGGTAAAGTAACACAGTTGAAAGTTGCACATTTCTTTTCCTGTTTCTAAACCCCCTCTTTGTTTGTAAAATGCTACTCAAAACTCAATACAATGTAACTATTTGGCTTTAGGGATGAAAGCGATCAACTTAGAAGACTTTTACTTTCTTTTTTGAAAAAAATACCATGTCCCTCCTATAATACTGCTTTGAAATTGCAGGAAAACATTCAAAATACTACACCTGCAACACTTGCTCATTACTGAAAGCTCAAATAAGCCACTTACAACTTTGCAAAGTCCTTGCTGAGTCCTTCTGCCCTGTGGCTAACACTGTTCCCTGTTTGTAGCCATCAGCAGTGCAGCAGACAGGCTGGCTTCAAAGTGCTGAAATGCTTACAGTCTATTCCTCCTGTTGGCTTGCATCCTCAGAGCTGTTAGCTATTCCTTCTGTTGTTTACACTAAATATTCATTAGTAAGACACGACATAAGTTTTTTTATCTTAATATGCCAAAAATGAGGGGAAACATCCAGCTACAGATAAAAGATGGAATTAGCAGATGCTGAATTAAAAAACTGGTGTGCCAGGCAGAATGGGGAAGGGGAGGTGGTGGTGGTGGTGGGAGAGACAAAAATCACCACAGAAAGGAATTCAATAAAACATGGTTTAGCAGAGCCCCCAAATTCCCTCTTTCTCTTATCCTAGCACATGTCTTTTGCTTTGATTGATTCTCAAGGAATTACAGTACCATAGTTTACAGCGTGAAGCAAGTTTCAAGCATGCCACTTCCTCAAGAGGTACCTACTTTCAGGTTAGCAAAAATCTAATCTTCCTCTGTTGTACAGAATTACACCTAAGAAAAAATGCAGTAGATCAGACAGCAGTGCCCAAATCAAGCCTACTTTACTGTGTAAGCACCATGGGGCTGTGTACATAAGGACAGATGTTACCTATAGGATCACTTTCTGCCAAAACATCTTTGCCCTGCTCTTGTCAGTTTACAGCTTCCCTTTCAGGGCTGACTCAGTCAACTTCTCCCACAACTTTCTAGAGAATTTGCTTCCTTTTGCTGGAGGTAGATGCTTCAGTCCTCCTTTTTTGAGGCCACAGCAACCCAAGTTCTACTGTCTGGTTGAAGAGCAGCATTTAAAGCTAGCCAGCCATTTTGAACACTATCAGTGAAAAAAAAAAGGTGTAAAAATCCCACCTCCAATGTAGAAACCACACTGCAAGTCCTGATACCTCCCTCCACAACAGAGGTGATAGGCCTTGTAATCATTCTTTGCTTAATGTCTCAACTTCTTAGCCAAGCATCCATAGAACAAAAATTTTATCACAGTCTTCTGTTAAAAAAAATTTCCAAATTTAGGTACCAGACTGCTGAGATTTTTAACATTAGCAGCTGAGGTCTGGCTAAGTAATAAAGGCATTAAAATGGATTCAGCTTGAGTTAAGTACTTTTCCCTCACTGCTCTTCCTTACACATGCTAAATGAACAAAGTCACTATAAACCTCACCTACAGTAAAATGGAAAGGGGAGACAACAGCTAATTTGTATTCATTTGTGCTATTATTACAGTAGTGCTCATCAAACACCAGTACACATTAGCCTCTAAAATTAAATTACTATATTGTTTTCTATAATTGCAAAAAAACCCAAAATTAATTCAAGGGAGCCTAGTGAGCTGGTCATTCAAGAAACCCTTCTGGATTGACAACTCACATACTCAGATCACACCCCATCTCAGCACATGATTCTTTGTCTAACACTAAGAGCCAAGGTGCATGGGCAGGATGACTTCTGAAGGGTTGCAGGCTGCAGATTCCAATGGTGGAGCAAGAAGCTGTGACAGAGGAAATGGCCTCAGGCTGTGCCAAGAGAGGTTTAAATGGGTTATTAGGAAAAATTTAGTCACTGAAAGGGTTGTCCAGCACTGAACATGCTGCCCAGGGACATGATCAATCACCAGCACATATTTACAAGATGTGTAGGTGTGATAGGGACATGGTTTAGTGATGGACTTGGCAGTGCTGGGAATAGGCTTGATCTTAAAGGCCTTTTCTGACTGTAATGTGCAGTCAGAAATGTGCAAATGCATTTGTCTAGAACAGTCTGAAGGACTTAAGAAGAGACAATTCTTTGGTAAGAGGGAAGGCTGTTGACTGTGCTGAGAAGAAACAATTCATTGATCCGGAGGTGCAAACTTTGGGTGGTGACTTCACTATAACTTCTTTATAGTTCTTCCTTCCTCTCTCTTTTCTCTTCTACAACTACAAATTTAAGGGACTGGTCCCACAGTTGTTAAACTTGTTAAACTTCCTAAAGGACTGCCTAGTGCCTATGGATAACAGCCTGCATATGGCCTGGGGCCTGTATATGGAGACAGTGGCAGAGATCATGACTGAGTGGGCTTGAGGAGGGATGGACAGAGGTCTGCTCCAGTTGTTCAATCCCATAAAACTCACCCACTTTTACTCACCAACGACTGAGCAAAACAGGGCTATAAAGGAAGCTGTGATGGTGGGCTTCTCTGTGGGGGTTTTTCCACCAACACCAGCCCCCCTGGTATGCTGGCCCAGCGCTGGATAGGTAGTTATATCTTAAATTGTCTTTCTCTTTCACTTTCACTTTCTAACTTCTCTTTCTTTTTTGCTTTCTCACTTCTCTTTCTATTTCTCTACAAAACTACGCTTCGTAGTTACCTTTTTAATGACTACCAGTTCTGTTAAATAAAGCTGTATGATTGCACCCGATACTGCGTTATCTTTACTTTGTCCTGGTGGGATCCAACAAGAACCTCCCCGTGACACCAACCGAAACCATCCAGCGATCCTGTTACACTTTCCAGATGACTGAAAAGTGGCGGATTTTCCGTCGCCTGTCCCCACTTCCAGGTTAGCTGACAGAAGAACCTGCTTTTCCGTGTACGCGCTGCCATGCAGTGGGAGGAAAACAAAGGGGAAAAGCCCCAAACTTTTTCCTGACGCCGCCTGCCCAGGGTGCCCGCAGTCCCGTCCTGAGGGATGGGGTGCACACGCTGGGCACACCCCCGGTGCCATCGTGTCCCTCCTCGTCTGGAAATGCAAAATACACGCCACCGGGTGTGTGTGTGTATGCGTGTGTGTGTGTGTGTGTGTGTGTGTGTACAAGGCAGCACGGAGGCCCGCTGCCACCCCGGCCCTCTGTGGGGCTCTGGCTGCAAGGGAGCCGCTCCCCCAGCCCCCAGCCCGCCCAGCCCATCCCGTCGCCAACCACAGACACCGGCGCAGCCCCGGCCCCCGGCTCCGACCCAGCGGACGGGCGTGGCGGCCCGGAGGCGGCCCCAGGGCTGACAGACAAACATCAGATCACACAGCCGCCCCTCGGCCCCGTCCCGGCGGGCGCGGGCGGCCGGAGCCTCCCCACCCACACCCGGCTCTGCTCTCCCAGCAGGGGCGGCGGCGCCCACCCCCGTCCCGCGGGAGCCCGCCGGAGCCCCCCGACCGCCACGGAGGCACTCACGCAGGCAGAGCTGGGTGACATAGGCGTAGTAGGACCAGCAGAGGATGCTGGAGATGAAGAGCACCGGCACCCAGTAGAGCAACCGCTGGCAGCGGCGCCGCACGCTGCCCCAAGCGCCCACCGCCTCTCCTGGAGGAGGCGGCGGCGCCATCTTCCCGCACCGCATCCCGGCCGCTCACACCGGGGGCCGGGGGGTCCCGGCCGCGCACCCCTCCGGAGCCCGCCCCGGTCCCTCCCTCCCGCGCTGACAGGGCTCTCCAGCAGGACCGCTCCTCCCACCGCTCCCCCGCCGCTCCCTCCGACAGGGCCGGGGCCGGGCGGGGCGGGGGGGAAGCGGGAAGCAGGAAGAGCTGCCGGCCAGAGCACAGCTTCCCCGCGGGGTCCGTCTGGCTCCGGCCGCCTCCTCCTGGCGGGGCAGAGGACGTTCCTGCCGCCTCCCCTGGGTGACAAGGCGAAGAACTCCCTTAAAGTTTGGGGCCGGGCACCGGGACGGCTCAGCTCAGGTCACGACAAAATGAATTACGGTTCTGGGGGATCCAAGCCCAGGAGGCTTTGGGTGTTGGGTGGCTGGAGGCGGCAATGACGTCTCGTCCCGCTGAATTCCCGGTGCCCGGGAATTCCTGGGCTGAATTCCCGACCCACCTGCCTCTGAAGGGTGGTAATGCCCTTACCTGCCTTTGTAAATACTTTTAAAACACTTGGTTAGGGAAAGCGCTGCCTCCATTGCAAAGAATGTTTTGGAGTCGAGCATCATGGACAACAAGTGTTGCAGGCGGGTCAGAGGCTGGGGGGGACCCCGGGGGCCGGTCCTGGGCTGGGTGGGTGTTGGGCCAAGAGAAGGTGGTGTAGGGTTGTGCTGACTCACTCTTTCCCGAAAAGCCTTTACATGATGGCCAGCATAATGAAACGCCTGTGAAACGCCGGAGTAAATCTAGACTGTGCTGCAGTACGTGCATGCTGAATTATCCTTCCAGAATTAGAAATGTCAAGCACAGCCTGTAGTATTTCTGCAGTCTCTCAGAGTCTGCACAGTGGGTAGGAAGGGCTGGTTTATTAAAATGTGTTTGCACTTGTAAAAAAAGCTTGTAATAATGTCTCACATGGGAGACTATGCCTGAAGCCAGGTAATTATAATCAACTGCCATTGATTAGGAAACAGGCTGTGAAAGAAAAAAAAAAAACAAAACAAAAACTGAGAAAATATAACAGTAGTAGGTGTGCTGTCAAGTTCCAGAGTATGAAACAGAGTTGTTTATTGAAGAGGCAGAAAAAGAATTTGTCCATATAGCTGTAGTGGTTTTATGTAATGCGAAATCATTACCCCCTCATTAATGGCAGATGAGGCTGAGGACCTTCAGTTAGCCACGGTGAACTGGGTGAATAACCAATACAGAATGATGTACTGAGAGGAATATTATATATCCCATGGCAGAAAATTATCTTTTCCTGTTCAAGAAAACAACTTCTATATCATCATGAATGGCTCAGAGAAACCATCTCTGCAATATATAGTTATTAAAGAAGTGAACAAGATGCCACTGAAAGATGAGAATATAATAAGAAAATATTCTGAATAATGGGGAACTATGTATTATATACTAGAAAGGCAGAAATCCAGTGAATGGTACTGAAAATAACATTTTACCACCTTTCAACTTGAAGGCATACCCCATGCTTTCTGGGCAAAAGTTAAAACAAATTAAGGCAATTTAACTTGTTCAATGGCTTTTCACACTTATTCAGAAAGACCTGGCAGTGACCTCTCTCTCAGGTAAAGGATCATGCATCTCCTGTGTAGTATGTTTCCAGGAACACAGGGAAGTACCATGAGAAGTCAGCAGCTGGTAACTCTATGCATAAGGATGAGTTAGGATTTTGCATCGGACTTGGAGAGTTATGAAAAGCTTTCTTCTATAAAACATTTTAAAATGCTGTATGTGATAAGGGGCTTACCAACAACACCACCTTCCAGGGAAACATGGTAAAGAGTAGAGAAGAGATTTTAAAGTAGCAATTAAATCTTTTAAATAATAGCTATTTTGCAAAATTATGTATATAGAGAGATGGCAGTTTGCCAGAGATACAGGAAAAAAAAATATTATGTGTTACAAAAGACTCCAATTATTTAATACAATTTCCAGTCAGAGGCTTTATATTACCCATTCATTGAAATGATCTTCTGTAGTCCACCTTTCTATGTCCACTACCACCCTCTCCTCACTGCTGAGATTCCAGAAAAATCAATATTTTCTTATTGTCACATAAAGGATATAAGTCTGCAAGGTGGCTGTGGGAGGCCCTCCCATCCAGTCATGAGGTCCAGAAAGGACTTCCTGGCTTTGTAAACTCCTTCTCAGAGAGAAGTCCAGGTGCAGATGGATCCAGTCCCAGTCCCAGACTTGGCCACAGTGTATGTGTAAAGGATTATGTATGTGCAGCCACCTATCAGTCAATGTTTCCAAGCCCTGCTATAGACATGCACTGAGATAGTTTCACAAAGTTGAAAAGATTGTCAGTTTGTTAAAGCAACAGGTAAAACAAATTCAGAATTACCATTGGTAAGCACACTGCAAAAATTCAATTTCCAGTTAGTAATTCTTTGGTAAGCGTATGACAGAGGTGGAGGTGCAAATCTTACCAAAGAGGCATCCCCTCTGGGGGAAAGAGAGGATTCAGGCCCATCAACCCATCTGGGATAGTTGAAGTTCTCTTCCTCCAAAAAACATACAAAATAAAGATTATAAAAACAAGTTTTATACCTATTGAGGAGGTGACACTGGGTCATACGTCATGTACTGATTGTTTCTTAGTAGGTGCATGTTGCTCATTAATGAAGAGAGGGGTGGAGAAAAAAACCCATTTCTTAATACCAGTGTAAATTTCTACTCCAGTATCACTGAAGTCTGGACATCTGGCCTTTGATTTTGTCTTATCAATGCAACCTCTGATCACAGAATGTTTATTCCATTTCAGAAGTTGCAAAAATTGCTAGTTGTAAAACTTGCAGGTGAACAGTTCCACTTCTGACACCTGTGATATATCTTATAAATGAATGGACCATTCCTTCCACCAAGGTAAGCATACTAAATTAACGTGCACCCTTGTCCAAGCCTGTGTGCAAAATAAATACATAAATTGGCCTGCATCCCTTTGTAGGAAGTAGGGACACTGACCAGATTGTGTTCTTGTTCAATTACAGTCACTTGTACAAGAACTAAGACATCTGCTTTCCCACACTTATTTAGGATGCTAATAATTAAAATAATAATAATTATTACAGCGTAGTCTTTACTGGATCTCCAAAACTTCTGGTTCAAAATTGGGCCATTTAGTGAAATAAACTGGCAAAACTCCTTTTAAATTGGTTGGGACAAAAAAGCCTGACTTGACTGATCCTCCTAATTACCTTGAAGCATCCTTTGGAAGGGGAGCTGTAACAAATCCCTCCTGCTCTCATGCTCATGGCTTCTTCCCATGGATGTGGGCTCTCCAGCTCTTTCATGCTCACAGTTCTTCTCTGTTCTGTACACAACCCTCAGCTCTCCAGATGGATCATGAGAGACCTTTTATGCTGTTCCTTTCTTCCTCCTCTTCACTCTGTGGCACGACCTGCAGAAATTTTAGGTAACAGCTGAACAACCCAAGAGTGAGTGTATTCAAAGGAGCTTTGTGTTATGGCAGAAGTAAATCCTGGGCTAATCTAAACTGTTAGGTATTCATGGACAGATTTTCTAAATTACTGTACTGGGCAGTCTTTGTATACAATGAGAGAGGTTAGTTGGGGCACAGTTTATTGACGTATGAAAAGTTCACAAGGGATAGATAGAAAACAAAAATAATTTACTGTCTTTTCTTCATGTCAGGAGCTGGGGTTTGAGGAGGAGGCTTGAGTGTCTGGCAAATTAAAACAAAATATTTTTGTTGTAAGTGGTACCTCTCAGATTTTCCTGTCAGGCAAGGTATATGCAGGGTATTGCTGGTGTATTTTTTAAAAAAAATATCTCTTCTGGAATACATTTCTAACATTACCATGTTTAACTATTCTCTGGATCAGGTAGCATGAAGGAATTCAACAGTACCTATGTGTAGGACTCACACAAGTACTGACAGACAAGTTCCTTTCTACCTTTTTGGCCATCAGGGCTGAGGTTCACTGGAGAGAACACCCACCCTCCCCCACCCACTCCACTCTCCATGCTCACAGGCACAGTTGCAGATGGCCCAGTAGAGGCAGAACCCCCCTGGCTGACACCCTCACCCAGATCCCAGGCCCTCTTATCTCCCCCATGGTATCACCCACTGGTCCAGCTTGGTGCTCACGGAATTTTGACAAGGTCCTTGTCCAACTGATCTTGCTGAAACAAGCATCCTCCTGCTCTGCCTATCCTTGTCAATTAGTCTGTCTGATCAGGGTTGTTCCTGCAGTTGTCAGTAAGCATTGTTTGGTTGAGTTTGTGCCTCTGCATGTTTGGCTTCCCTGCTTCTCCTTCAGATGATGTTAACAAAGCAGACAATCACTCCGTCCATGTGCCCTGACAGCTGGATCCCAGGTGGGTTCAGATATAGAAGTGGAGAGTACAAACAGAGCCTCTTTCCAAAGGAAGTAATCTTGGCACAGGAGGATGAATTACCGATTAAAAACTACTGATCAAGTCTAGGGGCTCTGCTTTGTTGAACCAACCTTGTGTCTCTAATTGCTGACACAAGAGTTCTATGATAATTAAATTATCATCAGATCATGCTGAATGTCTATAATGCTCACTGTATATGGATAGCTGGTAAGAGCATTTTGGAGCATTTAAAAAGGAAGAAACTGTATTAGGAATTCTGGTGTTAGGAAGTCATCCACCTAGAACAGCATGCCCAATGAAGTTACACGGATGTCTTGAATGTATTTTATTACAATGTGATAAACAGTTCCTGCTAATCAATCGCATAATGTAATGGCAGCAAAATAGAAGGAAACCTCAAGAGAGGGAGGATTTTCATATACAGCAGAGAAAAACTATTTATAGTTTATTGATAGTTTAGCACAGAGTTTCTTCACAGATCAATTTTGCATTAATGAAAATTTATAACATTTCAAAATAAAAAAATAATATACGCCACAAAAGGAACAAAAGTGATTATGTAAATTAAGTGTTCCTAGTGCATACATGATTTGAATACCACAGTACTGCAGTAACAGAGCATTTGTCATGGAATTACTTTAATGTTCATTTAGGCTGGCCATAAGACGTTCACATTCACTGTCCATTCTTAGGCTATGATGAGTAGCTGGAAATACTGTGTGTGTACCTAGCTCACCTCAGCTATAAAATTACTCTGAACTCTTAAGACTGTCATTACAACCCAGTGTGGAAAAATAAAGATTTCATGTTATTAGACCTTTTTAAGATATCACAGATTTACTGCGCTAGAACAGTTTGAAACAATAAAGCACGACTCATTTTATAATCTCATAGTAATTTTATGATCATTTAAGCACATGATTTCTTGCATTATTTGATCAATTAAAAAAAATCTCAAGCTAAGTGTATGCAGAATACAGTGAATGATAAATAAGTGCACATACAAAGTGCTCTTAGTTTAAGATTATTTTTTCAGAGAATCTGAGTGGGAATTTACAATTTATAGACTCTGAACATCTCTATGTAAGCAACCTGACATGGTGGAACACTTTCTTCCTCACCACGTGTCCCACATATTCAGTGGAGCAGCAAAAGGAAGCAAGACAATAGGAGACAGGAATATACATTTTTTGCCTTCACACAAGAGCAATGCACAGACCAGGAGCTAGAAGCAGGAGTGCCTGTAGATACAGCTACACAGACACACAGCACTTACTAAGTGAACCAGTGGTTCTACAGGAGTGCTCTCTGACCTTGACTGTTGCTTCTCTAATGTTTGGGTATTAAGAGTATACTTCCCAGACATAGAAAAATCTCCCTGCAATGTCCCTGGCTTGTGGTATCACTTTAAAAATGTACATTGCATCCCAGCTGGAGTCAAGTACCATCTGTGTACACTTCTGGCTCCCAGCTACATGAAACAAGCAGCTTAGTAGCCTTTCCAGTCTCAGTCTAGCTCAGATGTATTTGAATTGAGTGGTTTGCTCAGATGTATTCATTCTCCTGCTCTCCCTTCATCCCAGCTAGGTACTTAATTACATGCAACTGTTTGAATACCCAAACCTAACTGCTGCCACATTTTTTTTTTCCCCACTTTTAGATCCTTTTCAAGTAATGAAATCCTTCCTGGGATTTATTGCTACTCCTGCATTGCTACAACACTTTGTCAGAGTCTGCCTTCGGTGAAGTTTGTTTAAATTCATATTTGGGCTTATTATTCACATACTCTACTGTCACTTGCAGCAGTATAACAAGTATAATTTTTTTTTTTTCATTGCACAGTTTTACCCAGATGTATTAATCTTGGAGTTTTCATCCAGTGGTTTCTGCCCTTTGGACTAGAAGTTATGAGGCTTAATGGTTGTCACTAAAAGCATGCATCTATATGTAAAACTATCAGTTTAACACTTGATTTTTTATTTTTATTTTTTTTTTAAAACAGGCAACTTGAACCCATTTTTATACAGCTAATGCTCAGAAGTGCCTTGACAGGGCCAAGCAACTCAGCACCTTGGTCATACATCCAGATCTGATCATTGTCCAGGGATGAGATACCTTCCCATGTTCATACTTTCTACTGCCAGGGATTCTCAGAATCTCTCTCTGCACAAAATGCAGTGGCAGCCACAAATTCTTTCTTTCCACTTTCCATGGAAGTGTTTTAGTTGGTACCACTTAGGCCAGTTTTGGCAATTTGTCTACTGTCTTTAAAAAAATGATACAGAAAAAGATGAAAGATTCACAGGATAAGAGAAAGTAGATGCTTTGTCAGCCTCTCAAGGCATCTGCCCAAATCAGGGGTTTCTGGTCCCTGTACAAGGTATTCTTGAGCAGTTTCCAAGTGCAAGAATATATTCTCTCTATAAATTACATTACCACAGGCAAAAAGTATAATTTGACAGCAAGCACCACAGCAGCTCAAGTCTTTCTGAATCCAGCTTGCCTTTATCACACTCTTCACCTCTGCTTCAGGCAATGTATTCCCAGCCCCTCTCATACACTGTCCCTGGCACTTTTATAACAGGGAGCTCTTTTCATCTATTCACACCTGGGAGGGTTTTCTTGGCTGTGTTAATTTCTAACTGAGCCATCTCACCCCCATGTCACACATGTGCTACTGGGCATGAAAGTGCATGCATGAGAATGTACAGCTCTCAGGAGCAACGTCTCACTACAGCCCCCTACTCACTACTGCCTGGTGAACTGCTTTAGCTGGTTTCCTGATGTTAAACACTTCCTGGCATTTCTGGATCCCAAGCAATTCTCTGCACACATTTGTTAGGTATCACTAAGATTTTTATAGAACACTCCTAGCTAACAATAGTGTTCCTCTGTGGAAGGAATTATCTGAGTCAAACTAATGAGAAAAATTTACATCACCTATTCGAGAGTAAAGCATCCCCCCATGTATTTTATTCTGTGTATAAAAAAAAGAACATAATCTATCCAAGGGCCCCATCTGCTGACAGGTTCAGGGTGCCAAATGCTTTCATGAATTTTTACATATAGGGAAAAATACTGTACATTGAGACTTAACATACATTAGAAAATATTCTTATTAGTTTTGGCTTGATTTGATGGGAGCCTGGTATTACAACTACTTATTTTTTTTTAATTTTATTTTTTTGAATGGTGAACTTTTGCTCTGATTCTTTTCCTTCTGCAACTAGTAGTCTGTAGTTCTTTTCCTAGAAACTGTCTTGAAATTGTACTCAGTAGGACAAGAGACTAACACACATCATTACATAAAGAATATTATGCAATGTTGAATAAAAGCAAAGTGAATAATTCCTCTGCAATTTTTTCCTTATTTTGTTTCAAAGCATCCTTGCTCTGACATTTAGTTAGGAAAAAAAGGTGCTAAAATAGCTATAGAAAACCAGGCAGCACGACCGACACTATGGTGCAAGTCAACCTTTAATAGCGTTTCTTTTTCTTCAGGCTGGTAACTGTGTACCCTGCCAAGGCAATACACACATTTGCAGTGGAAGTAATTTGTATCCACTTACTGCCAACACCTGCAAGGAGGAAAATTGCCATCGAGATTTTAAATATCAAAGCTCAGACATAAGATAGTATGACAAAGCTATCCAGGGCCCCAGGTTTAATAGTTACAATTTTATCACAATTTACAGCTGGTCTGGACTTCAGTGGGCAGTTCCTAAGCATCCACTGATTAGTTTTTCTTAACCTACTGAAGTGAGTAAGTGATGGTTTTACAAAGAGCCATCATTTATACAACTACCACTTATTTCAGTGCAGCAAACACATTTTTCTCTGCTGCCAGATATTTGATGAATTTTGAATAAGGTTTTATGGAGCACAGTGACTGCTGCCTATCCAAGGGGTGCCACCGTAGCAGATGGCACGTCCCATTACCCTGCCTTCTTTTCACCTGGCGGTCCTTGCACGTCCAGCTATTTTATACAAAATTCTGTGGAAGAAAAACAAAGCTCTCTGAAGAAACAACCAAAAGAAGGAAAAAAGTGTATTTTTTGTGATAGTGAGATGCTGCAATTCAAAACACTTGTACACCCATGTTCCGCAAAATACAGATTTTTTTTGCGTCAAAAGAATCTGAATCATATACACTGCAAAGAAAGTTTCAAGTGCATTTATTTTCAAATAAACAGGAATATTATACGCATATATTCACATTTATATTAAATAACTTACTATTAAATATGAGAAAAATACTCTTAAAAACTAATCTGACACTTTCACATTCTATTCTATATTACGTGACTATAGTTAGGAAATACATAGAAAAATTATAAAGTTGTCTCAAGCCAGCCATAAAAGCAAATGTGCACTATTGCCTAGGGCAGTGGAGGAGCAAAATGATGATGGAGCTGCTGCTCTCTCCAAGGAGAGGGTCACTGTGAATGGGCAGTGGTGAATGAAGAGGAAGGAGGGGAACCCCTTCAGTAACTCCCTATCCTTTCTTCCCATTTTCTGTCCTTCATCACTGAAGTAGTAAATTGGGTTTTGCTTACGCTGACAAGAAGCATTGAGACAGTTCTGTGTACCAAGATGATACATTGGATACAATTAGTTCCCTTAATGATCACACAGGCACTTAAGCTTACCCATGTACTGCTGTGTCTTTATCCCAATTTATTGGATTTTCTTGTCGGTAGTTTAAGGACACCAAGGTAGAAATCCGGTAAGTATTCATCATGAAATGTTTACTAAAGTGGCATCCTTCAAATGTTTTCTGAACTTTTAAGCCACACCTAGCACATTCTTTCCCCCAAGATTTGCAGAGTAGAATTTCTTAAAAAACAACTTCCTTTTCATTTTGTTTTGATTTTTTAGAAGAGATATATCTTATTAGAAATTAAATATTTCTAAATTTAGGTGTACTTACAGGAATGCTATACATCTTTTAATATGTAATGTAAAATAGTATTTGAGCAACGTGCACTAAATACAATTTTGAGAAGTGTGTTTACAGGTATTTGGAGTAATAAAAGATTAAAAGTGATTGTTTTGGTTCTATTTTAATTTTTGGACACCACCAAATATTTGATTTCTGTTAACAATATAGTGATACTAGTTTTAGTGTGTGTGTATTCAGCTGCAAATCTTTCAAGACAGTTTGTTCCTAACTCAATACAAACTTATTTAATGTCCAAGCATGGAGACATTGTCCTCGGTTTTGTTTAGGTTTAATTCACACTGCCTAATAATCATCTTGAAAGGGAATATGGAAAAACCACTGTTGCTGAGTGGCAAAGAAAAAAATTTGAGAATGGGAGAACCAAGCATAACAGTATCCTTATCACTGCTTCAGTAACATCTAAATCTACTGCTTGAAAGGGCATAGCAGGTAGTAGGGGCATATGGCCTGTAGTCTCCATAACCTTTGTAAGGTCTAATTTATGTCTAGTAGTTGATGTGTAATATTAACATAATATTATTTAGTGAGTGTTGCTCTGTAGTGCTGCATGCATTCATGCTTTGCTTTGCCTTTTTGTTTGACGCAAACACAAGTTATTTATATATTTCTCAGAGACTGCATTCCAGAGTAGCAAATTAAACAACTCTAACTTCTACTCAGTGCCACATCTTACTTCACATAAAAGTGCACTATTCACAAGAAAAACATGAAAATTTACTCTACCGGAGATATAACAGGGAATTTACAGGTATATCAATAAATTTTATAATAAATATTAAAATTGTGTTAATTAACATGAATTAGAACATTTTGACTTTTTTTTTTCCCGACATACTGCTTTTAAGACATCTTAAAATCTGAACTATTTTTTTAAAGGATAAATTAATAAAGATAATGGTAAGACTTGGAAAATCTGGACATTATAGTCCATACAGTACCTTTCCTGGTAAATACCTATCATTCACATTATAACCACAATAGCTTTACTCTTTTTAAAGTAACAGCTCTGTTAGCTTCTAAGAGTTTAATCTATACATTCAACTCATCTATAACTGTTATGCTACTTAGTGTATTCTCATTCCCAGTTTAGCACCAACTTTCAATAGGGCTCTTCTGAAAGCAAATTCACAGTCTAAGATGATGTGGGACAGTTTCTTTTAGTTGCCAAAACATTTACCTACCCAGGTGTAAAACTTATTTTGTTTTCTTTTAAATGGACAAACATATCTCAAAATAATAAAAAGTAATATTAAAAATGCATTTCTTAAAAAAGACTTCTGCCAACCAGGTAACAGTTTGTTTTTAAATAAAACCATACTTAAAAGCTGTTTTAAGAGCTAATCACTACATTAAGTGGAAAAGAAGTCCTGTGTTTCGTACTGCAGATGGAAGATTCTCCAAAACGCTCTCTCCCTTATTCTCTCTCCTTTCCTTATCAGGGAGAGGAGGGGGATTAATAGCATCTGTCATTCAGTTTAGTTGCTGGGCCACTGTTAAACCGTGACACCTGGCTTAGTTTGTTCTTCATTAAAATTCACAGGAATAAATAGTTCTAGCCAGTGCAGATAATCCTTCTGTCTGCCTTTATCTCAGAGAATCTCGCCTCCGAAATTGCTTCCACAGATCTCGTAGATGTTCACTGGTTACAGTCATCACACAAGAGTAATATTCCTTCCAACTGTACTTTGGAGTCTCCTGTGAAAAGTGAAAACATAGCATTGGAGAAAGATCTTGTTCACTAAGTTCCTTAATACTACATTCAATTTTACTCAGACTCATACAGACTAGATACATGTTTTAATACTTCAGTCATCAAAGATCAAACAATTCCATGGTTCAGAAGTACTTAAGTATAGGAAGGGTTATAAATCCATACACAGATTAACAATTCAGAATGCATCCTCATCTCACAGCACACAGCATCCAACAAATAGCCTGTGTATATTAAAAACTGTGAGAAAGGATTTCCTCTTTATTGAGGTATCTCCTGCTCTCTAGTTTTGCTTCTTGTCTTCACTGTACTAAAAAAATCACTCCTACCACCAAATAAAAACATAGAAAATTACTGATCTTCATGAAACTGAGGCATTAACAGAAGCCAAACATAAAACAGGCAGATGATATGAAAGCTTCTTTATACTAGGCTACCTCAGTCCTACACTGCACTGTAATTCATTGACTTGAATAAGCCCACTGAATGGAGAGGAGTATTGACCCAAGGCTGGCCTGGGAGATCCACTGGACTCTATGCTGCCTGTAGTTACCACTGCATCTCATTAGTTCTGCTTTTCTAACTTCATAAGCATATTTTGATAGTAAGTACAGAAAGATGGAGAGGGGCCAAATATTCATTCAACTGGACAAAGAGGCTAATAAGGAGCAGGAACTGTAATAGTAGACAAGAAGCATTCCCAAGTAACTTTACATTTTAATCTCTGTCTTAGAAATTATATCAGTATGTGAAGGTACACGGTTACAGTGCCAAGGTGAGAGACTGTCTGATAGCTTGTTTTGCTAGAACTGCATGAAGAAGTTAAAAATATTGTGACATTGGAGTATGTTAAACCAACCATCAGAGAGTGAAGCCTACATTTGATTTTTTCTTACTACTCACCTTGTATAATTAAAAAGCACAGAACATTATGCAGAAGTTGTAAATATTCAGAAAACAAATCCATGGTAGTATATAATCCAGACTTAAAACGAAAATATTAGAAACAATACTTACATGAACCCATAATTTAGTCAACATTATGAAAAAAATGTGTAACTTGCAAAATGCATTGCATTACTGAAGGAAAGCACATGAGTTGATTAAGCAGTGCTTTGAGATATGCATTTACTTTATGAAACAGGTTCAAAGAAATGTTCATGAAAATCAGTAAAAGAAACACTGAAGTACTTTAACATTTGTATTGTTGTTGTGTCTGCTCTCAGTGTACCAAGTCCATAGAAAAAACATTTTGTCCTCATACTCTTCCAATGCTTTCACATTTCACTGGAATATTTTCCTCCTTTTGTACCCAGGTATGTTTTTAAGGTTCTAGTCAGTCAAACACCTATTTTTCTGTTACTTTTGTAGGATGAGTCATTTGTTCCTATCATACTTCCCAGTTGATTTACTTTAGTTGCTTTAGAGAAGAGTTAAGAAACAGTTTCTTCAACTGGTAAGAAACAACTTCAGTTCCTGTTTCAAAACTATCTCTTGTGGTAGATGCATTCAACTGCTGTATGTTAGGAAAGTATGGAAATTAAAAGCTTTCGAAATATTAACTATGTGACAAATCTTAATGTTGCTTGACTGAATGAAGTACTTGAGAAGACAGCAATTTACTGTTGAAACATGACTAGCAATGAGGTTCTAAATCCAATTGAGTATTTCATGTCTTTCTCAAAATTAAATTTCCTTGTTCAATCAGTCCCAAGACACTGCCTGCAGCCATTAACTGTTAGTTCCTAAAAATTTTAAATTAGAAGTGTGGAAGCCCCATAACATGCAGAGTATGTAGAAAATAGTTCTTTTAATGCAAAAATCACAAGAATTTCATGAAAATTATTTTCAATAATTTAGAAGTGAACAAAATTGGAATTGTATCTTAGGTATCCATTACAGGTTCTGAGCACACAAACAGTTTAACAAACAGTACTTTCAGATAGACTTGCATTCCTCCTGAAGCTGGCCTCTAGCATCCTTCTTTGGAAATAAACTCTGAAAGGATTTTGTTATAAATGTCTTGGGTAAACCTTCCACAAGGCATTTTCAGTAGAGCTCTCCTCTCAGCTCTGTTTGGCAGTTCCCTGCTAACATGCTTTTTCTCTTCTCCTTACACTCCAGACAAATAAGTACCTGGCCAGGTCCCAGCCAGGCTGCAGCAACCTCTGAACTGTCAGGGAGGCTGCCTGTAGCCAGGTCAGGACACTGAGAACTAACCTGGTTTCTCTGTACTGTCTCCCAGTGTGGAGTGGAGGTACACCATTATTTAATTTTTTTGACTGATAATGATTTTACACAGGCTGAACAAAATCCTCCCTTTATAGATCTTCACTGTAGTTTTTTCCTAGTTTATTCCATCTCAACAGATGTATGAATTAATTTGTTGCCTGAGTTCAGAGCTCTGTCCTTGTGTCTGGGTATATAAAACTAGATGTTTTTACCACAGTCTCTCTTATTCTCACCAAGCTAATATAATTTGCCTTTATAGGATTCTTTCTTGTCACACTGCATTTTGTTGCAGTTGGTGACATACCCTTCACCAAAATTACTAGAAAACCATTGTGACTGTGTAACGTTTTGCCAGTTTTCCTGTAGAAACTGTTCCCTATCTTGAAAAGTTCACAATTTAAGAAATTTTTGACATGCAGTTAGATACAAGGTATGATGTGCCATTGAAACCCACAGTACAACCTAATTGTAAGAATGAATATTCATGTCGTGGATACTCAGAAACAGCCACGGTGGCCATGTCTGGGCATAATGCTGATTTCTGAAAATTGCTGGTACAGCATTAATGGTGTGAAAACTGCATCTCTGTTTTCAGAAGTGTAACTGTAGGAACCAAAGAAGAACCAACTTACCAGCAGAAAAAAAAAGACACTGAGTCTACAGTCTTCACTGGTAAATACTTACTAGCCATAGGTACCTGAGAAAGTATCTGAAAAGTGGTCACAGGACAGACAGAAAACAGCAACAGAAACTCTGAAAGAATACTTTTCCCTATTCCAGACATAGTACAAAACTGCAGCTGGCTTACAGAACAGTGACAGTGCGAGTCAGTCATTGCTATCTCCAGAATAAAATTCAGTTGCTCCAGCCAAAACCACAACGTGACACTTTGAGCTACTACATCACTTGAAGTCAGATAACTTATTCCTGAATTTTGGAACAGAAGACAAAGCAGTGACATTTTAACACTCAGCCATTCCTGCAAGCATGCCAGCACACTCAGAGGGGGTGGCTAACACGTACCGTCACTTATCTGCTATAGAGTTCCTTCCTCACGCAGGATTTGAAAGTAGTGTATCTCTGTATGGGTTTGTAGCCCTGTGGAGCAGAAGATGGGAGAAGTGCCCAGATACAGACAACATGTGAAGGCAGCCAGAGGTAAGCATAAGACAAGGGTATCATGAAAATACAAAAAAAATGGCTTTAAGTGACGATTTGCTAGAAGGTATAGTATGTGCTAGGTAAAACGTTTATCATTCAGTCATTAAGTTCCAAATCTTTCAGTTTAAAAATTGAATTTATAAAGGAAAGGGAATCCTCATATATATTTTTAAATTAAAAAAAAAAAAAAAAAGGAAATAACTATTTTAAATCAAACAGGTAGCAAAAATAAAGCTTTTCATGGCTGCACATTTTCAGAAGTTTATGGCAATACTCTAATTGACCACTTGATGGCAGCTTCATAATGCTAGTTTGTTTCAAACTATTCAAACCAAAACAGATTTCGGATTGTAATACTGTACTCCAGAAAGAAAGAAATTTGATAAACTTTTAAAGACATTTTCTTTTAAAAAATTTATCTAAAATATATGGTAAAATTAATATTTATGATGTTCCTATAAGAGGCAGTATCTGTACTTCTTCAAGTTCGTAAGTTTAGGATTGGGCTTTTAAATAGGACACAACTAGTGGGTACTGACTGGTCCCACTACCAGCCTCTGTGATGTCCCTAAGATTCTTTTGGACAAACACTTTAGTAAAACAACTTTTAAAAAAGATGAATTACTAAATACAAGATATTAACTGTAAAATCATACATACTTCAAGTGTAGGCCTACTTTAAATGTTACTTCTACTTACTTCTAGAGTGATAATCAGAGACTACATTGATTTGGGCAGACATTAATTGTAGGATACTTAACATTAAGATCAGGCTTTTACACTTTATAAACAGATTCAAACATCTCAAAGCAAAAATTTCCATGTAGCTACAAAATACTGCGTAAGCAGAAGCTGCAATGTTCTTTTATTTTTATAATGTGACTGATGTTCCTATGGTTTTGTAACAGTTGTTAACAAAGGAAATGTTAGTGATTTGTTAGTTTTTATTTAGCACAAGACAAAGTTTGAGCCCTCCCCATTCTAGGAATAAGAGAGTAACCTTCTATTTGTTCTGGACACACTAAATACTTTTTAACTTTTCATGTACAAACAAGAGGAATAATTAAAACCACTTTCTACCAATTTGTTCTGGGCAAAAGGTTCCTATGTGCTTTCTTCATTCTAAGCCAAGATTGGGGTGGGTGGAGAATGTAAATAAAATAAGAAAGCAATTTTTCTTGCATAGTTTTTACTACTATACCCTAATGGAAAAATCAGGCTTGTGTGACACTTACAAAAACTTACATGCAATTGTAATTTCTATATTTGGTACTGTAATTGTCTAGGAATACTACTGACTAGTGAAAAGAATGACTTTCTCTGAATAACCTAACAAATATGCATGTAGGCATGTCTGCATATAGCTGAACTATAAGACAAATCACAATCATCTCCTACGCAGTCCAGGAGATATATTTAATGGATATTAAGACATAATTTATGAAAAACTGTGCTATTCTACTAAACATCCTTGGCTATTCTTTATAGTTTTTCTTTTACAGTACAATGAACTATTTTATAGTGGCCTAGGCAAAAGAAATATACATGTGTAAGACTGAATAGTGCTGAATGATAGATTCTTAAGGATTATATGTGATTTCAGTCATGCATTTTGTGAAATAGAAACATGTGCCTCATTTACACGAATTACTTAGTAAGCAGACTGTTTTCTGGTTAAATTAACACACAGTGCACACTTACAATTCGTAAACAAATAAAACATACAGCTGAACATCTTGAAATGGTTATGAAACAATCATCATTCCCACACCATTAGAAAGGAACTGAGGACCAACAAGGAAATAAGTTTGTTACAAATGCAGAGGTTTTAGCCACATTTTACATTCAATCATAATACTACAAAAATAACAAGCAAACTGTTAGACTCAACATCACTACACAGAAAGTTCTAAAATTATATTTAGGAAGCTAACTAAAATTCCTAAAATTTTATTATGGAAAAACCATACTGAAATATGAATTCAGGAACCATGATACAGATTAAGATTTATGTCTAAGGGATTAGGTTTTCAGTAAGAATATAATTTTACATTTAGTTAAAAGTGTTAAAACGTGCCTTACCTTTTCTATAAAGAAAAAACTGTGACTTTTAATTGATCATACTCTAAAAAATTTTGTTATAAAATTCTTCTGTACCACACAGAACCTGTAGAGGGCAGCAGGACCTATATATTTACTTAAAAGGCAAAGCAGATCTTAAAAGCTGTGTAAATTTTCTGCATATAATTTCCTGCCCTCTAGATTCTTGTAATTTAATATATTAGATACAGGGTTAAATTATCAAAAGCAACTTAGAACTACAATAATGCATTGTTCAGAACCACCTCACTAATTCTTTATTTGAAAATTAAAACTACCTTCTGCTGCAATTCTTTCCAAGTCATTATCAACCCTTGGTATTTTAAATAATGTTTAAGAAAAGCCCATGGTTGACACTTAACTGAACTATCTGAGTTTCAGAGACACAAACTTTGCTTTCTCTGAACACAACCAAGACCTAATTGCTACCCTTGTTAAAATTTTTTATGCCAGTATACCAATCACACAATACAGAAGAAATGACAGTATGCAGAGTATTTCTCATCACCAGTTTGGTTTGTGTACTATAGAGGTACATTATGTCCTCCCTGTAATGATTTCTAACAAAAAAATCAAGAATTTAACCATTAATTTATTTTACAGACTGCTTCAGTATTTATATAAATCACACATCTTTAAGCACAAGCACTGTTGGTTTGAAATCTGCTGGTGTTACAGGTGCTAAAGTAAGTAATGGTAGTAGTAAAGTGAACTAATATAACTATAAAAATTAGAATCCTTACCCTAAATCCTCGATTGAGTCTATCCTTCATAATGCCAATAAATTCTTTGTAACTCAACTGGTCATCTCTGTCAACATCAAAAATCTTGAACACCGTGTTTACCAAATGTGGTGAAAGCTTCAGACCTGTGGCTACGTACACAGCACGTTTGAACTCATCTGCACGACAAGAACATCAGAAGAAAAATAATATACATTAATTTAACCCTATTTTTTGGACAACATATTATGAAATACGAATACACCTTTAACTTGACTTTTCATGTTTAAGCACTCAAAAAAAAAAAAAGAAAATTGAGATTAAATTTCTAAATCAAGTTCTAAACCAAGTTGGTGTAAACTAATATAAAACCATACCACTTAATCCGTATCAATTATTTTACACTAAAGATAACAGTCCACATTCTATGAGTAATAAAAAAATTAGAGAATCATATTGTAATTAAACCTATGTTCCATACATACTGATGGCATCTACTTAATTGTCACAAAACAGAACCTAAGAAACAGAGCACAGAGAAAACAGTATGCTCCTTTGGTAAGGCCAAGTGAGGTAGGACTGTGCTGGTGGTACTGTTTCAGACTCATGAAAATGCTACTTGAGGAGAACACACACGTCTGACCACTTCATATATTACCTTGCACTTCACTATTCACCTTGCACTCCCTAAGCACCTCAGCTGTTAAGGATTTTAGTACATAGCTGCCTAGTTCTTTCAGCACCCACTTAACTGCTTTGTTAAAAAATTTGTCTAATCCCTCTCACATGGTTTCCTTCTATAGCCTTTGGCCGAGGCCAGATTCTGGATGCCCACTGTGTAAAGAAATTCTTTCCTTTGCATTGAACTGACGTCTTACTAGAGTCATCAGGTGCCTCAACTCCTGTATTGTAGGATGGGATGACCCACTGTTTGCATTCAGCTTATCTAACACTTATATGTTATGCTGACTTTGTAAAAATTTTTCGTATCTCTTATAATATGACCGAGTCTTCTCCTCTCAAAGCTTCAGTTCTAGCCTTTTTAGCTTTCTATCTGAGACCTTAAAATTACAAACTAGGAATTACCAAACATTTTTGTGGACAATTCTGTATAGTTATCAACAGATTTTTATAAAAATATAAATACTCACCTTGACCTATGGAACGACTTGCAAAATTATACATTTGCATTGCAATTGCGAAGTCTTCTAGATTGTTCAAGAATTGGAAAAACGATCTGAACTCATCAAATGTGATACCCTAAAAGAAAAAAAAAAAAAGAACAATGTGCTCCATAAGAATTATCAGTAGTGATGACAAGTGAAAAAATAAGCCTTCCAGTTAAGTACGTCTACTTCATTTAAGAATAGCTACTACACTGACTGAAAAAAAAAAAATGTACTCAAAGCCAATGAAGTAAAAACTGGAGTTCATTCTAAGGAATGCAAGATGTCTTTCCTGTTTGCCATTGCAACAAACAGGAATTCTCAACCAAAAAGCAGTAAAAAATACAGTTAAATCTAAGAATTCCTCCCCTATTTGGAAGCCTACTTTTAGTGTTAGGGTACCGATTACCATTTATGCACAGCTGCCAGTACATTTCTCTCAGGTACACTTCTGACAACACATTTGTTGTTATACAAATGAAGGTCTATCTACCTCATGATCTTTACTGTTTTAATTATATTTTCTGTCTCTTCAGATATTAATAAGAGCCAGATAACCAACAATAATTTTATACAAGTGATGTATTAACAGGACTTTAAAACAACTATATAAAAGGTGTCAATATTATTTCTGAGGAGGAAGTGTGAAAGAGAAATAAGGGAAAAAAAAGTTTTTTTCATGCCTCATTGCTTGTTTTTTGTTGTTTGAACTGAATTTTCATTTAACATAAAGTTTTGTTGTCTAAATTTAAAAAATATTACTGGGTAAATCCTGCTGAACACAGGTCTAAGTTATTGACTCCTGTCCTTTTATTCAGCGAGCAATCTGAAAAACATGAGTCATGTATCTTCTGATCAGACTAAACTCTTGGTGCCAATTAATTCAGTGACAGAATCTCATTCAGTCCTACATGGTTATGTTTTCATACTAATGATGCATGTACTGGATGCTGTGGCCCACTGTGGCCCCACCTAATTGTAGAATCCTCAAAAAAGTATTTGTCTCAGCACAGCTGCCCTGACACAATGGACACTGTGCTCAGATGGAGGCCTCATTTGATAAGCTGCCAGGACTCTGAAGGAGAGACCCCCATGTGGGCAACCACCCTGATACACAGGGCCCTGTTCTCACCAGAGCAACCCCTCCTTCAGTGGCCATCCTGATAAGCTGAACACTGTCCTTGCAAGGGGATGGTTACCCTGACAGGTACCCTGACAAGCAGAACACTGTCCTTATTCAATAAGGGACAGGGGCTTGCAGAGTGACATCTTGTGTGTGCCCTGGGTAAAGACACATGCACAGAAATGAGGGTTATTGCAGTGTCATCCCATCTGGAGGGGCCCAAGTGAACAGCTGGCTTTGCAAGATACACCAAAGCCCCCCCCTGAAAAGGTGGGGTCAGGTGGCATAGAAGAGGCACACTTGAAATTCTGGATGTGCACCTGCCATCCAAGGACCACAGCTTCCTATCAAGATCATTGCTGGATCCAAGGGTGATGATATATATTTCCTGTCTTTTCTTTCTCTTTCTCTCTCTCTCTACTTCTCTCTCTGTTTCTAACCTTATCTCAGCACATAAGGGTAACAGAGCTTCCACCTTTGTTAATTTTTACTACCTGTTACTTCATTAAGTTTTGTAAGCTGTAACCTGTTGTTTTGACAACTTCCTTAAATTCTGCTATTTGTAATCCATTGCTTTGAAAATATCATAATTTCTAATTCTGCTAGTTGCAATCTGACATACTTTATAATTTTACCAATTTTTAAGTGAAATTTTGTTTTATACAAACCTCTTGGGTAATAATCTTACTCTGAGAGTACCACCTGAGAATTCCTGAACTTAATCTCACTGAATGGGTTGTTAACAGAGCATTTGGCCCAGCCACACCAAGGCTCCTCTCTGAAGGAGTTTAGAAAGCAAAGGTGTTCAGTCTGAACCTCCCTGGGTCAACCCCGACTCTGGGGAACTTTACCTGTACCCACTCTGTGGGACGTGATATTTGCTTTGGTCCCCACCTCTAGGGACCTGTGCTCACTTTCTGAGATGTGAAAGTGCTGCACCCACCTTGTGGGTTGTGACACTAAACAATTACCTTTTCTTCAGGAATTGTGCGCAAATTTTCCAGGTAAGTTGATGTATTTTCCACATTTGTATACCTCAATAGAACATGGGCAAAGTCTTCCTCACTGATGGTGCTCATCCCATTAGAGTAAGAAAGGAATTCTATCTCTAGAACCTCAGTTTGTAGGTTATCCATAAACCTAAAGCACAAATATAAACATGAATATGAATACTTTATATTTCTATATTCATGTCCTTAATAGACTCACAGAATATAAAGCCAAATACCACTACATAATTATTTCCCTTTTCATAGCACTGATGATAAATTTGATAAATTCCTTACCTTAAATGACATATTTTCTAATCAATACAACAATCTTACTCAAAGATGAAGTATTAGTAAATATTAAAATGACTCAATAATTTATATTTCTAAGTTAATTCTAGTTTGTGTTTGATCTTCATTTTTATATGCTAGACTAAAAATTCCATCATGGTAATACATGAAATCCCCAAATTTATTCCTCATATAGTTGCTTATAAAATTGCAAGTAAATCTTACCTTTCTCTTTTTAACAAGCTAAGTAGGATGAGCTCTTGCAGCCTCCAATCTCAACTTTTTTTTTTTAAATTAATTAATTAATTTATTTATTTTTTATTTCACTATTCTAATGGTATTCCTTTGAACTCTTCACATCTTAACAACATATGTAGTATAGTCTGGACACCAAAACTGGAAAAAGTATGAAACGATGTATACATAAAAATAAAATGTAACTTCCTTGATTCTATCTGATGTCCTACTTTTAAAACCAAGGATGAAATTAGCATTTTGGTCACAGTACCACATTGGGACCTCATGTTCATCCAACTTTCAACCACAACCTCAAACATTCCTCTGTTACAGGTTCCCAAGAGCTCCAACTCAGCACATGTTGTTTGCAATACTCCTTCCTAATATATACCTTGACTTCTAAGAACTATAAAGAGCCAAAATCAAAAGTATACCAGGGCTACAGTGTAACTGTAAGGTAATCATGTAACAGTATTTCCCTCAATAGTTCATTGTTTAAGGATTTTTTTAATTGGTAAAGTCACATTGAATTAAACTTGCTGGATCCATCTTTCATGAATGTATCTACAAGGTTTTGACCTCTCTAGCATTTGTAAGATCTTACAGCAATAGATGGACATTTTCACTAGATATTTCTACATAGCATTAAGAACAAGGTTGGGGTATAATGTCTCCACCCCAAACCATTTACACACACAAGTGCTAACAACATATGCAAATGCAGCTGCATTAATACAGGAAGTTTTACTCTTGGCCCACTTGCTGTTTTATTTTGCTTTTTGTGTAGCAAAAAGGAAACAGAATTTATATAGATATCTGCATAAACTGTATGTATAGCAATATAACAGACATTAATTAGACCAAGTATGCAAGTATTTTTACACGGAATCAATAAAGTTGAGACTCACCTATAAAAATCTTCAAAGTTCAGTTCAGCCTTTCCTTTCTTGCCAAAGAAGTGTACAAGCAGTGTTGTATCTGACAGTGAACTTGTAAAATCATCAGCACGCTTAAATTTAGAATAAAAAAAATTAAAGGCCATGATTGGACCAGCTAGGAAGTATAATCTGAGAATGCCTATCATCATGATAGACATTTCTGTTCAAAGGTTTGTGTTTACAGTCTTAAAGAGTTTAGTATTAAAATCTATTAAATCAATTTAGTCATGCAATTTTCACACAAAATAGCACTAGCTGGTTAGTTGCATTTAGGAGAACACACCTAACACAACAATACAATAGAATGGAAGCTGCATTGAAGATAAAAAAAGCATGAAAAATAAAACCAGAAACTCGAGGAAAAAAAAGTTGAAGTAAACCATAAAAATAACTCCCTTTTTACACAATCTCCTTTCCCTTCTACTATGGAACTACAAAGAAATTAAAAGGCTGTACTCTCATCTACTCTTATTTTATATTTCAAATTTAAATATGGGATAGTATTCCAAAACCACCTGACTCATGCTTTTAGAAAGGCGTATGACTGCATATGACTGCAGTTCACATTTTATTGCTCACATATACTTAAACAACAGAAAATTTGAAATTACTAACATTTTGACTGTGTCTCTTGACAATATTCCTCATCTACTGAGTATGTGCTCTCTGCATCAGACAGGAATCTTTGAACATGTAATAATACCTTTTCCTTAATAACTATCAACTTTGAGGACACATAATTTTTACCATTTGTAATAGCAGAGTTGTAAGTAGGAAGACACACATATAAACAGAAGTAACTTATCATCTGTTTGTAGATATTAATGACTGTAAACTATTGTTTATGTGCACTGATTTTACAAAGAAATTCTTGAGATACAGAGTAGCTATTAAAATATTGGTAATACAAGGCTCTTATATAATCCACAGTAGTTTATGATGGAAATGTTCTTCTGATATTAACATGCATCTGCCAATATTTAAAATTCAAAATGTAACATATTTAATCTCCTTGCTGCACCTGGCTAGGAAAAGCTTTCTGTCTGAGCTCTTTCTTTTCTTACAAAGACAAGTGCTAATGAAAAGCAAAGAGTGGGAGCCAGTAGTCTCTACTCTTCCCAGGCAAGCTACCATCCACCAGCATGGCAATAATTTTGTGGAAACATGTCTGCAGACTATACTGCAAACAGTACAGAAGCCTAGTAAGTATCTGAGAGATGTAACAATATTAGTTTGCCATCATACTGATAGATGACACATCTATGGGATTTACTGTAAGTATAGAAAACTGTTTATACAGATCTCTAACTATCTGCAGATCCAAACCTGCAACATGCAGGTCCTTTAAGTGTGACTTTATTTCATACCTGAAGAAGCTATAGATTTTTAACAGATGGAGAACTTCTAAGTGCAGTAGTTCAAGATGATGTACCATGAAACAAAATTTCATATTGATATGTAGATATACCAGTAATAAAATAAATACACTATATTAATTTTAAATTTACATACAGATAGGTAAAAATGTAAAATGCAATATCCATTAAGAAGATACATCCATCAACAAGGAGGAAAAAAATGGGGCTGTAACAATACAAATCCTTTCCTTTCAACATCCAAGAACCAAAGAAACGAGAGGCTTTTCTATACTTCAGTACAATAAGTTTAGGATTCTCAAGATCATATTTCATGTAGTCTAGCTTCCTCTTTATTCTTATATTCTTCTCCAGAGAGAAGTTGACACAGTATACATCTAGGCAGAGAGATACTTTGTGTCCTTCAATTAAGACAGCTCTGCTCTTCAGGTGAGCAAACTAATTCTGAAAAGCAATCACTATTTGTCTTTTAATATCATTGTCCTTCACTGCAGGACACAATATCCTGAAATGCAGATATCCTGATTTCTTATGTCTTTTAAGCAGTTAAATCCCTAAGCACATTCAAACATTTTCCCTCAAGTACACTGAAAAGATATCAAATGTTAAATTACAGCCTTTCATGTTGCAAAAATGTTTCAAAACCTTAGACTGAGGTTGCATTCACATATATCTAAAGAACTCTAAAGAAAAGAAAAAATACAACTTGTAACTCTTTTCACAACTCCCATTTGATCAGCCTCACTGAATGAAAAAATCCTAAATGAAATCCTTATCCAGAAACTCAACCCAGTATGCTTCTCTGCAGAAGAAAATTATTCCTGGGTTTCTTCTGTACTGACAGCATTAAATAAAGTCTCTCTTACAAGGGGCAAGGATAAAAACACAAGGCTTAATAATTTAAAACTATTTTCTATTGCTCAAAATAAAATGAATTTGTGTTTCAGTTCAGTGAAAATGAAATTACTAAATCTATTTCCATATAAACAAATATAAGCCTCAAATTTTTTCTAATATATTTTGCGGTCATTGAGGAATGAGAATAAACCCCAGCCTTGTTCCTCTGTACCTTTACACTAGAAATGACACAAATACAGATAAAAACAGGAAAGAGAAATGTTTTAGTCACATTATTGGCTTGCTGCATAATGGCAGCATCTTCTCTTCCTAAACCTTAGAGCGGTAAGTCTACTTTTATATTCTGAAAAATTAAGTTCAAGCTTTTGATTTAAGCAGGTTGACTAAAATTGTTATGCATATGAGCTATGGTCCATCTGCAGCAATTTATTCTGAGAATGAAGTATGCATATTTTGCTTTGAATTAATAAGAGATTTCTTACTGTAAGTCCTTGATTTTTCAGGTGATAATACATCTACTGATTTCCATGATTTAAGAATAAGCCCATAAACTGAATTCAGTGATAAATAGCATATTCCAAACAGGATGGTATAGTTGCAAAATCAGGAATAGCAGAAACAATGCTGTGAATTGTCTTCAAAATAAACCAGATGTGATCAATAAATTATTTTCCCCAAAACACTGATTCCTACAATGAACTCTATTTACTCTCCTTTTTTAAATTACACAAGGCTGTCTCAGAGGCTATGGTATGAAACTATAGACTCCAGTGTCACCTAGCTTTTTGTCACTTTCTTAGTGCAGATGACTATATATTAATCACATATGAGTGCACTAGGGAGAGGTAAGAATATGGATGAAAGCCAGCCAGATCAAACTTAACCCAAGAAAGATAAAGATGATTATGATGACAACTGGGAAATAGTCTTAAGACTAAACGCAGGACATGATTTTTCTTCAGAAAATAATTTACAAGTGAGCAGAGTGTATTTTTATACATTTTACAGATACTTTAAATCAATGTTTAATAGTCGTGTCTAAACTTCATTTACACTTTAGTTACAGGTACCAGTCTGAGGCATCAGATGTAAAAAAAGCTCTCTTCAAATTAAAGGTGTGTAGTAATTTCAAAACTTAGGTTCATTTATACTTGGGACTGAATTAATGCCAGCTAACTGTAGATTAAGAGGCACTTAATTCAAAAACTTCAGTGCCTCAAGTTCCTTAAGGAGTCAATGAATAGCGCTGCCCTCTGTTCCCTCTATGTCTCCCTTAGATGACTACACAAGAACACTGATGTTCTGAGTTTTAAAATCTGGCAGAACAAACAAAGACTAACAACTGGACTAATAGTTCAGTTCCTCATAAATTTAAAAGCATGGAAAGAAACGCTGGGTATACTGCTTTATTGCAAGATTACTATGAATTTATTATTAGTATGAATCTTGCTATACATAAAACTCAATTTTGTTTTGTTCAAAGGCAAATAAACTCACGCTAAGAGAGGTACAGAGAAGGCCTACTTGATACTTGGGAAATGTAGTGCCTACCTTAAGAGAAAAAGCAAATACTGTATCATATTTGGCCTACGATAATTAAAATTGATAGCTTCAATTGCGTTTTGAAAACACTACTGTGTGTGAGAAGATTACCATTCCAGAAGAAAAAAACTGTGCAAATTAATGGACAACAGACTTTTATAAAGGGATCTGGATTAAATTTAGCCTGGAAATTAGAAAGCGTCCATCCAAGTCCTCAGGTTATTCAGCAGCTTCTGCAGACCACAAAACACTAATTGCTTTTAATATGGAGCACACACTGCTTATGAAGCAAAGAAAAAGACTCTTTTACCCTGGAGGTCTGTTTCAGTTCCTTGTTCTTTTCTCATTATCATCCTGCTTATGAACCATGGGACCTGAGATAGTGGAGAGCTGCTGTATGTCCTTTAATGCCACCAACAGCAGAGCAATCACCCTCACTGTGTGGGACACAGAAAAGCCTAAATTATCTAGTCTTCTGAGCCTTTTAAATGATCAATACAAATAAATGTCTTAATTATCTGAATGCAGAGCGTGAAACAAGAATCTTGGAATTTAAAAAACTATGAAAATTAGACACCTCAGTGATATTGCTAGTCCTCTGTAATGACTGTGTAACCTCAACAAAGATTGACTAGTATTTTGGTTACCTTAAAACTTTCCTGGTTTCACTCTACAATTAAAACAATTTTTGCATTATACTGTTTCTGCAAAGATCACCTCTGGTAACATACACAAAAAAGCACATTAAGGACTTCAAGATTAAACGCTTAAAGGGCTACAAATCTCATTGAAGTTGTTGTGTTCCTGGACCAAGCCTAAATGACAAAGACTTCAGAACACATCTTTAACTGTGAAATATTGTCTCCACTAGTGTTAGAAAGTGCTTGTTATAATAAGAACTGGAGAGAACTTGATCTCTCTAGTCTTTCAAAAGGTAACTTTGCTTTCATTTGGAAATTACAACTTTCAACTACCACACTGTACAGAAGCAAATCCACTTCATTTGAAAACTTTCAGCTTTTTAAAAAAAATAATTAAAAGGAAGAGAAGAAACAAAGTGGAAAACCAGGAAAATAATCAGAACAAATAAAATAAAATTGCAGTTTATGGACCAGAGACAGAGGTTGTCTTATACCTCTGCAAGGTCCGAAAAGAGTGCTTGGCTTGTGCTACGTCTCAAAGTATCCCAATAGCTTCTGGGGACAAGGTCGTCTCCTTCTGTTTTAAGAACCTGCAGAAGTTTCAAGAAGCACAAATGTTTGAAAACCAAAGAACAACAAAACAACTGCTTACAAACTTTAAAATGTTTTCCAATAGATCTTCAGAAGCACAGTGATTCTTTGGTTTCTACAGAGAAATTTCTACCCAGTCACGATACTTCATAAATAAAAGGATCATTGCTCTATTTTCTTACTACTCATAACTTGGCTGTGCCAAAAGGCTGCATTTTCCCCCCCAAAAATAAATTAGAGAAAGTGCAAAGTGAAAATATTTATTAAAATTACATATGAAAATGTCCATCTAAACTCAGTTACTTGCTGTTGTTTTTTCTAAGAATTCTGTTTTGCCAAACAAAAAAATTATACACTTATGAAATTTGTTGTCTCATTGGTCAAAATACAAGTATCACCATACATCTATCTATATAAAATTAATTTCATTCAATAAAGAAATGCAAAAAATCAAGCCTAGTAAGTCCAATTTCAACTGTAATGTATGTACCAAGAAAACATTATGCATATGATGATCAAACTTACCCTGATTAAGCAGAAAATAAGTGTTTAATCTCTCCAAGGAAAATATGCTTACCTTTTTGCTCTGAAATGTTTCATTTTTGGAAGCCTGAAAAATCATGTTATTGAAACAGGCCTTCCTCTGTCTTGCAATTAGTCTTGGGAGATTTATGCAATGCATTTATTTTATTTTTTTTTCTACCCAAAGACTATAGGGGAAGTCCTACAGACAGAAGATTATTTGAACTTAGGTTAAGGTTATTGCAACTAGTTGAATTTTTCCCTTCTTCCCCAAAAATTAATCTAAACTAGGTCTCCTACTTTTATGGCCTCCCGCTTACGTTCATCTGGGCAGGCAAGAAAAAGGCAGAATGAGTTTAATCTTCTAACTTCAATTTTTTAATTTTTTTTTTTTTTAATTTAGCACAAATGGTTTTCTTAGAAGATTTACATTGCTGTGTGATGTGTAGAACCACACCGTTATAATGAAGAATTCTGTACAAAGTTGAGGCTTTATTGTCACTATGCATTTTACACTATGTTGACACATTGCACATACTGCTTCTACAAGTTCTACTATGTACTTCCTCCACTAACTAATTCAACTTAGCTCTTTCTGTAAATTGTCATCAAAAAACCTGACAAACTAACAAGATTTATACCCTGGTATATTACAATTATGTTTACTTTAAAAAATATTCTGGTTTTATCTTTCTTGTATTATAGAGAAACAGTAAGTATGTTGTGGCCAAAGTATTCCCATATATAAATTTATTCAGATCTAAATTGGCAAAATCAAATTTGTTTACTTCACTGCATAGAGGATGAGATCCTTAGAAGTTTCTCTTCTTTTCAGTAAACAAACCTTTGTTGTTTACTGGGTCCTGTGAATGAAGAACACCTCATTCTTCTAAGCACAGAATTCTGTAATTATCTATTCTAAATAGCCACTGAATTTGTTTTCTTACTGAAGATTTACTGTAGCCACTGGAATTAGTACTCCTGGGCATGCACACTTTTTTTTCCTTACACACATCTCATCATATAATCATGTTCTGGCTGGCATTTGGCTAGTGAAAACACTCACACAATACATGCTGAATTAGCCTTAACACACAACTGCACAATGCACCAGAACATGACTTAGAAGAATTAACCTAGGCAAATGAAATTACAAAAATATTTAACCATTTAAAACATTGCTCAATGGATTATAGACCTTGGCACTTCTCAAAAACTTAAAATTGTTTTAAAGCATGAATTGAAGAGAAAGGATGAACACAACACTTTGGACCACCTCAGACATTTTACGATTCTACCTCCTTGGTCTTGATTATCTTTAACTCCCAAGGACATCAAGGGAAAATGAAAAGGCTGCTCTGCTTCTTGTTTCAGTAAGAGAACTGGAAACACAAAATTTCAGTTTTATGGGGTGGGAGATTTCTCAGTTACTGTGAATGCCTATAAATCTGAGCATCCCTTCTCTGGAGATCTCCATTCCAGTAAAGGAGGAGGGCAGAAAAGGATGGTGCACACCTGGGCAACAACTTGATGAGGAGTCTGCATGTGGCTTGGGTCTAGAGGCAGATTTTTTAACTAAAGCTGAATATATTATATATATTATTATAGGAGTAGGAAAGCCTAACTAGTTTGTTTTCTGTTTAAAGCAGGAATATGGCAACCACTGTACTAAAGCCTGATCTAAAATCTATTGAAACCTGTGGCCTCACATTTCCTACTACATTATTCTCTCTACACTGCAGCACTGACATGATGTCACTGCATCTTTTCATTCAACAGATTTCCTTCCTGCATATTGCCCAAATTGTATGTGCTAGCTTCACAGGAAATAAATCTCTGCATTGCTGCAGATGATTATATAAAGCAACAGTTTTCACTAGTCATCTGGATTTCACTCATCATTTAATTCTTGCAGGTTACCTTCCCTCACTTGGAATATCCCAATAATCATACCCAAACAATTTTAATTCTTCAAGTCATCAAATAATTTTTTTACTACAACAGCTTGACTTCTGCTGTGATACAAAAATTAATCATGTCATGATGAAGGCACTAAAAAACCCAGAAGCCCTCTCTTGAAGATTCTCTCTCTCATTCCTCAAAAATGATTGAAAATAAGTATACTGTCACCTACATAATACAGGTACTATTTTCTGTAAAATCCTATTCTAGCTCAGCACTGAAAGTTCTTATATTTTGTGCTGTATTTTTTTTTTGGAGGGTGGGGGGATATAGGCAAAGCGTAATTACTGTGAAGTAATAATTACTTCACGTTATATACAAGCAGGCAAGGCAGACCTGGATCAAATGACTCATGCAGGGTGATCTAATTTACATATATTAATTAAAAACAAGTGTATAATTTCTTAAGATCTGTTTTGTCCTTTCCCTTGCAAATGTGTGGGTTTTTTCATTTTATATAAACAGAGAGGGTAGCTGTTTCTCCTGTTTCATAATGCATGCATCAATCATGTACAATTGCTTATGGAAGCAAAGATCCATCACTTTTTTACGGATTAGCAGAAGTAATGTACTCAATGAAAAAGGAAGACAATAAATATCCTTATAGCATATTATTTCATCTTTCAAGTGAAGACTGCATAATTTGAAAATAATTAGATTACATACACTGTTGGTAGAAGAGTGATATCCATAAAGTTGAAGACGCTGACATACAGCAAAAATGGACCACGCCCAGTATCACATCAGATTGAAGCCAAAGGAAGAAGAAAAAAAAAAAGACAACATAGCAGGTTAAGACAAGCAAATCTTCTTTTCATATATTCCTAAATCTGTTTGCTTGTTTTTAAAAACGATTGTGAAAAAAAAATGGTTTATTCCAAAATCTTTTCTTTTGTGTACAAGTTTTCTTTCAGAATAGACAGTGTGTGAGAGATTCAACAACTGACATATGGTTTTGAAAAGCTGAGAAGTAAAGGTCTCTCCAGGTCAGAAGAAAAGATCTCCTTTTATGCTCACTCAGGGAAGGTTTAAAAAGTAATAATTTTTGAATTCAAACTTCCTATGTTTTCAGAGACAAAGATCTGAGTTAAAGCATCTACAGTTCCAAAAGAATAATGGGCACTGTGAGAAGCTCTGCACAGCTGTCAAAACATTTTTTATCATAAGGAATTTTTGCCATATATATTCTGTGGGCTTGACAGGGACTTGTTCCTGACTTTAATCTGTTCAACAGTAAAATCAGTTTCTGCTACCACTTCCATCCTCCAGACAAACCACCACAGACTTGTCTATTTCTGACTTACCTTACACACATAAGAAATGCAAATTTGACATTATGTAAGATAAGTATTCATTATTCTACAATTTTTTTTTCAGACAATATAGACAACTAAAACCATTTTGCATTGGTCATAAGCAGTATTTAATAAAAAATACAAATATTTAATATAAAATCTAAGTTCACTTGTAACTTTTCATCAGCTGTTTTAAAACTGATACATTAACAAGCATCAGTTAGTTACAAGAACAGGAGTACAGTTCAGTGTTTCCACTGACACAGGCAGACGGTAGCACTGGGTCATTAATATCCAATTTTTCTAAGATTTATAGACTCTAAATGGAAACAATTCTACTGTCATAATACATACCACAGTAATTAAACACCATTTTTTTTCTGTAGACTGCTTACATTTTTTTTCAGTAACTGCTGTTTAGGCTAAATATTGCTTTTCTTCTAAATTTAAAGTTATGCATATTCTTTTAAATAATATCTAATACTATTTTAAAAAGAAATTGAAAGTGAGTAATGAAGTATATACAAACACAGTTTTCCTTTAAGTTGAAGAAAACAAAGCAACGAACAGATGCAACTAATATACTTACCAGCATTGCACGTTTTTCTTCATCTCCTTTTCGTTCTCTCTTCTCGTTTTTTTTCCTGAAAATCTCTTGTAGCTAAAAACAAAACATTTTGGTATTATTTAGTTTTCAGGCTGTTTTTCACATGCGTAATGATCATTCATTGTGAAGAACACTGCAAACAACTAACATGTACTTCTTTACTAAAAAAATCAACGTTGCAATTATTCATCGTAGGTATTCATGCCTCCGTGTTTCTTCCTTCTGTGACCTTTGTTAAGAAAGGCCTCTAGCTTCAGTGAGTTTTAAATAGAATGAATTGCTCATAGTCAATCATTTAGCATTGTGATGCAGGAGCTGTTAGAGAATAATGTGATATTTGGTATCCCTTTTGTTTAGCATTACTTAGCAGTAGTAGCCAGATGTGCTGAAGCCTTAGCCCACAAGCTGCTGACTCCCACCTAGATACACTTTCAGCTGGGATAAACTTGATTTTCTTCCTAGTAGCTGGTACAGTACTGTATTTTGGATTTAGTATGAGAATAAAATTGATACACTGATGTTTTATTTATTGCCAAGAAAACTTTATCCAAAATCTAAGTCTTTTCAGTTTCCCATGCTCTCTCTGCCAGCGAGCAGGTTGCACAAGAAGCACAAACCAGAAGATAAGGAGGCTACAGCTGCCAGCAGAAGCTGCAGCTCAACCAGAGCCCAGTTAACAGACAGCCTGGAGACAGAGACAGTATCCAATAAGCTGCTAGACCCCAGGCCAGGAATCCCCATTGGACTAAAAAAGTGCATGAAGAACACGTAAAGAGTGTGAGAGGGGTGGGTGCATAAATCATGAGGGTTATTTATTGCCCAGGGATTTCTTTGTTTCAGGTCCCTCTCCACAGGCACTCAGCTCAAGATGTTTTTCCACTGCGCCATCTGAAAGAATTTTTTTATAAGAGTTGATACCTGAGACATTGCTTTGGGAATCCTAGGGACAAACCTAAGGAAAAGAAAAGCACTCTAGAGAGTGCCCACTCCAGTGAGACTGTGTGTGTGAAAGGAGTGGAAAGGGGCACTCACTCCTCAGCTCCCCGGAGCAGCTGCTGCACAGGGACTCCAGCCCAGCAGAGAGACTCAGGTGGGGTGTCTGTGACTCCTAGGATGGCTGATGTGTGCTACAGGGGATTCTAGCTTACCAGTCTTAACCATCACATGGAAAGGAAAAAGGAAATATCTCTTCCACAAAGTAAGGCTATTAATTCTATTTGGGAACACAATACTAAGAGCATCATGTTTAGCTTTACAATTCAACCAAATAAAAAAAAAAAGGGGGAGTTCCAGCCTTTTTCACCACCTCCAGGCACATCCTTTCTTGTCGGGTACTAATTAGTATCTGTGTGGCTATGTAGTCAGCTGGATCAATCTATTTTTCATATTGTTAGTTTCCAACCAGATCAGTTCTTACTCCTGCTGGCACAAAGGAGGGGTGAAAACACCTGGTGGGGGTGAAACATTCCCCTTCAGCAGCAACAAATTGCTACTCAAGTGTAATTTATCAAGTACCTTTTTTTTTTCAAGTCTGTTCAAAGAATACCTTCAGGTCCTGTAAAACACCCCTTTCACAACTTTCTCTACAATAAGCACTTTAAACATGACTTCTGAGAAAACCTCAAATACAAGACTTAAAACACAGATTCTTGAGCATATTTATTTTCTGAAATTATAGTCTTCAGAGTAATAACTGGTCTGTACTTACCCTTCTTTGGAAGTATCTCATTTTAGATATTTTTATTTATAGAAATAATTATTAATATTCCCAAACCATTGAGAAAAGCAGTAATAACTACGATGCCATCAGAATCTCTGCCAGTAAACTTCTACCTTTCAAAAACTGCATATGAAAATATTGCACTGACACTTCTACTGTTCGTTAATCTCAAAGTGGGCTGGAAAAATAATAAAGACTGTGGATTATAAAGATGTTCTATCTATCATATGGTATTTTCAGAACCAAACACCATGGCATACAGACACAATTGTGGCAGTTCTTTAAAAGACCAAATTTTACCCACCAGAAGTCCACTAAAAACCTGATACTGTAATGAAATGCAGAGAGAGCTCCCCAGGGATTGGAATGTGAAAGATAAAGTGTGTCTGATAAATTTTGCAAGCAAATTTTCCAGATTTAATTTCAGAACACCATATTTAAGAGAAGCCGGGTGATGATGAAAAAGGGATCAGCAAGCTCTGCTGCAGATGTACAAGAGCATTGAAATTAATGAATACGATTAGCATTTAATAGCAAATGCATGTATAAATAACATTATATGAATTTCCAAAACTGACTATTGTGTTCTGGGATTGCCAAATATAGACCAGAATATTGTGTGTGTCACGGTATCTATTTCTGAGTATGGGATCAATTTACAGACCTTGGTATGTTTTTCCTAACGTTTTAAAAACCTGTAAGAAACAAATTACTGTATTGTATGCTGACAAAGAAACAGTCATGATAAGAGATTTAGATGGATGACCTAGAGTTTTACATAGTTTTGCAGGCCATAACTGTGGAAAGAAGAAAGGCAAATGAAGAGAGAACAGTAGAAAGAAAAAACCTTGTTAAAAGTTAAGCGACAAGCCATCAAATAGAAGAGTGGCAGTACTTGGAAAAAAAAAAAAAAAAAAAAAAAAAAAAAAAAAAAAAAAGTAATGCATCCTTAGATGAATTTCCCCTTCCACAGAGGCAAAGGGAGTAGTATTCTGTTGCATTCATCATTAAAGCATTTGCTAAACTTCTGGAAATGGGTCTTTTGTTCAGAAAGAGTGCTATGGGATACCAGCCAGTAGAAAAGTGAATGTGAAAAGGATCTAGGAGTACTTTCATAGGAACATTGTTTGAAACAGGAAAATGAGATTGACTGCTGAAAGCAGCAAAACCAAGCTCTCTGTAACAAGGCAACACAATCCTTCTGTCCCCTGACCTCACCCCCTATGACATAAGCAAAGAGAAAAGCACAAACACCATGGAATTAGTTTACAAAAACACTGAAGCTGTTTTCAGAAAAATGAAGTATTTGTAACCTCTCCACCCTGTGTTCTCTTCAAGAATCATGTAACATGTGATCAGTTTTTTTATTTGCAAAACTGAATTATATTAACTACCAATTTTATGGTAGCTGACTGTAATCAATGGAGAAGTATTTTGCAAATGGGCAAAATGACAGCATTTACAGTATACTTCTTCCAGGCACAAAGAACCAAGCAAGGTGAGTACAGATGCCAAATGTATGTTCTGGAGCCACAACTATCACAGCTGCAGCATCACTGAATCAACTTCTATTTTTGTACTTACTTTTACTTACACAGACACTATCTAACTATCTACGTTCGTCTTCCTAACATTCTGACTTACAGGTTTTGATCCAGTTATTCAAGGATTACTGATATGGTGATCAAGCAGTTAGTCAAGTTTAATCATACAAATTTGATAAATACAGTAATAGGTAGAGAGCAGTATATCTCATGTTTGAAAATTCTTCTTTTTTAATTCTATCCACCAAGTCTGGTACAGAAAAAAGAATAGTAAGAAATTTTTACCAGGGACCATGATAGAGAACAAATAAAAAGCAGGATGTGAAAGAGGACTATAAAAGCATAGTTAGAAAGAAAGATGCAATATCCATAATTAAATTATGTCCTAGCTTCCCTCCTTATATACTTGATTTCATTTTCAGGATCAGTTTCTGAAAGACAAAGACTTCTGCTTCAATTTCCTTCAATTTAGCTGTTGTAATGGAAGCCTTTTAAAAAAAAAAAAAAAAAAAAAAAAAAAAAAAAAAAAAGTTGTCAGTCTACTCCACCACATTCTGTTTTAATTGAGTCATGATTTCTTTTGTTGTTCTTCTTTTATTTTCCCTTTTTTTCCCTTTGACCAGTTTATCGAATGATTGCTGGCTTTATTTCCATGACTGGAGGAGATGGCTATGAGAAAGTCTAGCCAATTTCTAAATGTCCTGCCAAGTGTTACAAGATCATGAATATTATTCGACTCAAAGTCAATTTTTCTATAAGGAAGATTCTCCTTGAAAAGAAATTACTGAATCTCTGCTTAGCAAATTGCTTCAGCATATGGCTTTCATGCTCTGAACTAGATATATGTACAGTATGTTTTATTTAATTACAAATCTTGTCCAAACCAGATGATGGAATCACACTATGTTAGTCAATGTTTTCAGGTCACCTGGCATTATAAAGAGAATAAATGAAAAAGTGAAGTGGTATTCTAGGAAAAGATTCTTTCACGAGTCCCTCCATCAGTAGGAAAATTAGAGAATTCTGCTGAAGACTAATATAGCGAATTACTTTAATAGTCTAATTACCTGTAAATGTACTAGCAATTAAAAAGAATAAAAACTGGAACTGAACTTCAAAATTATTATATACAATACACTTGTGCACTGTAATGCAGAGCTACTAGTCAAAATTTATACTACATTTGGCAAATAAACTATATTCAGTTAAGAATACCTCATGTTCTCATGATTAATGACATCATCACGAGTCTCAATCCAGACAAAAAAATGAATGCAAGATTACATCGAAATATTCAAAAACTGAAAATATACTTACCACTAAGAATTCCTTTTTGTCCACCATCTCATTGCCATCGGTATCAAACATGTTGAAAGCAATTCTAAAACCTGCATGTGGCTCTGCAAAAAAAACCCCTCCATTCAATTATTTATTTCCTTAAATAGAGATTAAATACAAAATGTTCAGATATTATTTGATGGTTGCTTATAAAAGCTATATCCTCAGCTAATTTAAATTAGTACATTTGTGTACACAGGAAATGTAAATGATAACATCTATAAAACAGTATCATCCATGCTATGTATGATACTTAAAACATAACACAAGACTTGAGTAGGACAGGAGAGGTTGAAATAGACATAGAGATGCATGATATATTATTGAGATATGCAGTAGAGAGAAAAGAAAAGAAAGAAAAAAGAGGAGAAAAGAGGAGAAAAGAGGAGAAAAGAAAGAAAAAAGAGGAGAAAAGAAAGAAAAAAGAGGAGAAAAGAGGAGAAAAGAGGAGAAAAGAGGAGAAAAGAGGAGAAAAGAGGAGAAAAGAGGAGAAAAGAGGAGAAAAGAGGAGAAAAGAGGAGAAAAGAGGAGAAAAGAGGAGAAAAGAGGAGAAAAGAGGAGAAAAGAGGAGAAAAGAGGAGAAAAGAGGAGAAAAGAGGAGAAAAGAGGAGAAAAGAGGAGAAAAGAGGAGAAAAGAAAAAAGTATTGTAATATGCAGCAATACATTCAGAGTTCAGACACTGACAGGGAAGTTTCTGGGTTATCCAAAACTACTTACTTGTTAAAATACATAAGAGGAATAAATATTCTGTGTACGATATCACACCTGAAGACAAAATAAAAGTTATGCCATATTAGTGTCATCTTGTCCTCATATCCTAAACTTGAAAACTTAAATCTTTGTATAAGAAGAATTTTTGTACATGTGCATAAGTATATTCATACTTCTGTTCCTGTGACTGTATACAACTTGTTCTACAAGTTATGTGTCTAATATATAGATCTATAGGGTGAAGCTTTTAATTTAGGTTTGTTTTTCAGTATTTTAGGGGAGAAATACATGAAATATAGCAAATAAATAACTACAGTCAGTATAGAACGGTTTATAACCTGAAATTTATATTAAAACTCTTATTAAATATGAATGTGTAAATTTTGTTAAATATTTTTAACTTCTTTTAGAGACACTTGTACTATGTCATCTTTTACATTCAGAAGATCTCCAAGGAACATAGTTTAAGCTTTTCATATTTTGTTGGATGTCAAAAGGCAATCCCAGTGTGGAATGACACTTCCTTTTCTCTTCAGAGGTGATTAAGGCAAAATTTGATTGTGAGCTGAAGTCAATATCCAAGTACTATGTTATAAACTGCACATCTGCTTTTCCAGCTCTGAGGTAAAAAGGTAACCTTGCAGAATGCCCATAGTACCACTAAAGAGAAGCATCTTACAAAGAACTGAAAACAATGACGTGCAGCTCTTCCTAAAAGCCTTGAGCTCTAATGAACTTTGAGGCTAAACTAGCAAAACTGGTTCCTGATTTCTAATCATCTGATTTTGTCTGTCCTCCAAAACCAAAAGGGTTAAGTCAGTCCATAATACAAGATTATATCAAAAGAGTAAAAAAAATAAAATGTATTTAGATGTGTGAGATAAAAAATGTCTACCAGCTGTGATTTTCAAGAGTTGCTGACTGTCTCCTTGGTTTCAGTCCAAGTCAGGTGCAAAAGTTTTTAGAAAAACATCCTTGGATGTTTAAATGTATTTTAAAATTTGACTTAACTGAATATGACACAAACTATGTGAACAGTAATATGATTTTTTTTCACCAAAAACTTGTAAAACTAAAATTCCAAACATTGTATCATTCATACAATTAGTGAACACATTTAACATAAGCACTTCCCACACTGACAAAGTACAAAACTTTGGCATTTTCTACTAATATTTACAGAACAAAAAGTTCTGAATTAATTATGTCCTGAACTAATACTAAGAGGGACATTTTGTCCCTTGACTAGAGGAGATATGAAAATTTCACCTATATTTCTCTTGGATTTTTTCAAATGTCTCCCCAAACCTTTGATCGTAGAATACCCCTCCCTAAAAGCCAACTGTCCTGAAAAAGGAGCAACTTCCAGAGCATCAGGTCTCCCACTCTCAAAATAACCAACCACAGAGATCTCCACAGATATTATAGAGACTGGAATATAAAGGCAACGTGTAAGAAAGACAGTAAACTAAATGGTCTCTGGAACCAAATCACATAAAAAGAATCATGAAAACCCTCAACCTTTACCAATTAAATGCTGCTCACCCAACTTCATGCTGCCCACGTTCAGGGAAAAAAAAAGGTATTTTCCTGCCTGCTGATCCAAGAGCAAACTTAAGCCTTCAGAATGAAGATTTTACAACTGCTATATGTAGTAAGGAAGGCTACTAAGTATTTTTAACACCACCTACCCTTTTCTTCAATTTACACATAGCTCTGAATATTAGCAAAAATTAAATGCAGGCATTTAAGTAGCAAGATCTATGCTTTATCTCCTTGTTTTTATAGAGCAGCTTGCAGAAATTAGTTTTCAAAGGCTTGCTTGAATCTGTTTGGACAAGCAGCTGTCGAGAAATCAGATACCTCAAAGGTTCTCATTCAGTGATGTAAAATGTTCTTTAATAGCAAGTCAATAATGTATTTTTGTTTGTTTGATGACACCTTCTTTGTTGTAAAACAGAGCAAGGAAGAACAATTGTCAAGTAGTCCATCACAGCTATGGAGAACAATAGAAAAAGGCCTTGAAAGTGTTCTTTTGTTTGTACTGGTGTATTGTGCCTGTAGACGGATAGTTCTGGTTGACTGCTCTGAGTCTTATGGGAGAGAGAGGACAGAACAGAAAGAAAAGCTAAGATAAGAAAGAAGAGAGAAAGATCACTCAGGGGTAAAACATAAATACAGAACTTCAGGTAACTGACATGAATCTGTGTGGCTCACTGGATTTAAATGAATCTGTGGCACAATAAATGGATATAGGCTTTTACTACTTACTTCAAGAAGCTGAGTCAATTAATCTCCAAGTTTTCATATAATGTACTAAATAAACACTAAATTAGAATTAGTAAGACGTGAATTCTATTCCTATTCTTTTCACTAGCTTACTGACTGACTTTATCAGACACAAGAATTTTCTGGCTGCAGTCTCAGGTAAAAAAAGTGAATGCCTCCATGCACCAGAGATTTGAGCCCAGAAGAGAACGTGCATACTCATTCCTCTAATAAATCTGAGCTGCCTTTGAATTGGACTCACCAATTACACCTGCAAATTTGATTGGAATTTTTTTGCTTACGTGCTTATTTTAAGCATTCATAAAGTGTCTTTATTTTATAGCAAGTACTTGTGGTTGCTTTAAAAAAATAGTTAAAACACTCCACACGACCTATGACATTCTGAGTATACAGAAAGGTATATGCCAATTATTTAAAATAAATAGCTTTTAAATGTCTGTACACAAGCCATCATAGGGGTTTTTTTCCTATGTTGTTTGCTTTTCAAGAGATAGAACTTACTAAGAAAGAAAAAAATTAAGAGGAGACCAGAAGTACCTCTTGGTTCTTCCCTTTACTAATAGTGTAAATTTTAGAAGATATCAAAGCCTTCATGTGCAGAATTGAAAAGAATATATAGCATTTCTGAAACTATCTCTTTGTGTTGTGTAGAAAATGCTTATTCAGTGATATAAGACTACATTCTTGTCTTCAAAAATAATCACTCAATTGAATTCACTTCACTAAGTGAAGACATATAGTGTTTTTATTAGACAAGTCTCTCTCTGGTCTACAGATTATTCTTCGCTGCATCAAACTGAACTTGAAATGTTCAAACATCAGCTTGACAAACTCTAAGATAGCAATTCACTTAAAGAAGATAGCTGCAGGATGGCGTGATTAAAACTGTACAGACTAAAGGGAAATTTGCCATGCTGTAAAGTGTAGAAAGAAACAAAAACTTTCTATCTTTTTGAAGATGTGACTCAGATTAAAGTACGACGTCACATTAGCTACAATAAATTAAAACCAGTGATGATTTGGTTCAGGAAAATAAACAAAGCCCTCACCTTTGTCATTAAGATTACGGAAAAGTTTGGATGATCCTTTCCAAACTGGTGGTGTTTCCATAAGGATCTGATTCAGTTCCTAAATGTAAGAGTTTTAAATATAAAAGTATATATTTAAGTATTTAATGAAGTAGTTAACAGATTATTAATAAATGCTAGGAAATCAATATAAAAGAAAAGGAACTGCATGCAAATCTACCAGCTAATTTAACTTCAGTTTATCACAATGACTTTGGAAGCACTCAAGCACATATTTAAATTTTGCAAAAATGATTATTCCATGAACTGCTCATCTGCAGGAGCACTGAGTGTTTGCAGAGTTGGAGAGAGACATGTATTTGTTGCTGAAATTACTCACCACTGCTCATATTCACTGAAGCCAAGGATAAGCTCCCCTGGATTTCAGTAAGGTTTTCATTCAAGCTCCAAGCAACTGCTTTTAAAACACCCAACCTGAACTAAAGCAAACTTCACCCATAAATAAAAATGTACTTTACTTATAATACAGGAACACAGATACAATCTTTTAGTAGTTGTAAATGTAAATGTATAAAAGAAACAAAATCAGAGGCACTTGAACATCATAAAAGGTAAAGAGTGGCTTAAGTACTTCAAGCAGCTTTTGATACACCTATTACACTTAGACACTAAAGTATATTGGCTGAGGAAGGAACTGACATAGGCTGGAGAAAGTCAGTAAATTCCAGCACAACAGGCACAGCTGCTTAAGCATCTTTGACATTCTGGATTCAGCCGAGTCTGAAGTGACAAAAATGAGGAGATTTAAAGTATCTCTTTTTTTTTTCTTTTTTTAAAATAAAGATTAAAGAAACTCTCTTCTTTCTTCTGTGGCTAGGTTTACACTATGAAAGAAAGTAACAGTATCAAAATCTACAGTTATAAAAGACAGCACAGAAATTACTGCCCACCTGCTTTGAAAGGGATCGCCACTTTTTAGCACCTGCAACAAAAGACAAAGTTATGAACACACAGAATTTAGTTATGCCAATAAAAATTTAAAAATACACTGCATCTGTACTGTATTTTCTAGCCAAAGAAAAGGCATTTTCCCTTCTTCACGGGACTAATCTCCAACTTGGCTCCAAATAACTATGGTATTAAAAAAATAGCTTAACACATACCTAAATTTGTAACTTTAAAGAGCCAACTCAGACGTATTGTTTCTAACTCAACTCCACTTCAGTGACTGAAAAAACTTTCTACCTACAAAATACACCATTAAATTGTTGAACATAAAACAGAGTGCATTCACGTTAATCAGTGGTATCAATACTCTGATATAATTATTTAGTGTCAGTAGCATTGCAATGCAGATTGTAGGGAGACCTGGATTCTGGCCCTTGCTTCAGGGACCATTTAAAGCAAACGCAGAATAAAAACTTTGAAAATACACTAGGTGCTAGGATCCCCTACAGCTATTCCTCAGATTCATGCTTCTTTTTATAGCCTCTATAGGCTCAATATTTTCTGAGTACTTTTAAGAGAGGAGCTGAAACAAGCCTCCAGTTCAGAACTAGCAGTGCTTGCTAACACTAAAAAGTGACAAGTAAGACTGGGCAGACTTTTTCTTCCTAATTCCTAACATGACAGATTCAAGGAGCAGAGAAAGATACTAGCATTAGACAACAGATGTCCAGAAGCGTCCAAGAATTCAAAAGGTGAGGTTCATCACCACCCTCCCATGACAAACAGATTCAGTATTAAGCTCAAGCACTGTGAAAATCAGAATTCACACTGGTACAGAAAGCAGCAAAGGATGTAGTCAAGTTCAAAGATTTTTGGTTTCATTTTGGGCTCATTTTAATAGAGCAAAACATTCTGTGTTCATTAGAAATCATTTACTCATTATGAACTCCATTCTCTATTAAATAACTACCATAATACATATAATTTTCAGTTTAATTTTTTAATGTCTAACAAAGTCTTGTCTCAAATAAAACCCCTCAAACAACCTCATTTGCTATGCAAATCAATATACATATTTATGCCTACAAATATATCTAACTTTCCAACCAGATAATTTACCAGTCTCACTCACTTCCTAGTACATGTCTACATTTTCTTTCTAGAAAAGTGAGTGAAGATTTATGTGTACATACATACTTTTAACATCTCAGTATTAGGGTAAAATTACTATAGCTTGAGTCAAAGAAAACAGAATGTATTTCCTCTTCTCTTAACTGGCTTTCTAAACATATAAACATATATTCAGAGGATGAAAACGTATCAAGCTTGACTTTTAAAAATATTGTATTTTCACAAATGAAAGCTTGCACCAACTTAATTTAAGCATGTCTTATGTTTTCATAATAACTGCCTGGAGTAAAAGGTTACATTTTGTAAAAGAAAGAAAATATACTCTTACCATATTAGTTAGTGTTTAATCAAAAAAGGAAGTGAATAACCTCTTGACTTTTGTAGGGTTTACAAGATTTCCAAAGTAAATCTATCACAATAGACTCATTCAGTCCATCACAAATCTCATTCAGGTCTAGCATTATTAGCTTTGCTATAAAGCAGACATAAAGAGCTACTATTAATACCCTTCAAAGGGCATTCTTGCTTTTTGACAAAACTCAAGACCATTCTAGTCTTCATCCTTAAAAAAAACAAAACAGGTTTATGTTCCTTTTATTCTGCAAAATATAGATGCTCCATTATGTCAGCCCAAACACACCTAATAATTTACAACTTGCAATTGATTTACCAAGCAATGCAAAAATACAAATTAAAATGTTTAGAATGCATTATTGAATTTAGAAAATACCTTCCTTCAACTTCCTACCTCAACAGAGCAAGAGAGAAAATTAAGACTTGCCCAAACAAAACAAAGTTGTATTTTGACAAAGCTGCAGTACAAAGGTAGACATGAACACTGAGATCAGAAGCTGGCAGTGGTAATACCTGCAGGTCACCTGCTTCATCTGTTACTTCCTATTTGTCAGCCTTTTGACCCAGACAACATGACTTCCACTATAATGAAGTCATCCACTTCAGTTTAGTTACAGCCTCTTACACTATCCCTTAAAATAACTGTCTCAGTCATATAATCTCTGATACTTGACTATAAACCTAAAGGACACACAGGTTAGTTTTGCTTTTGGTCTCAGATGAACTGGACAGCACAGAGAGGATTTTGATGTACATGAAGTTTGCTATACTGAACTAAGAAAGGTGCCTGCACTTTTCAATTCCAGATCTCTTCTACTTTGCCATGAGATGAACAGACCATCCTTGCAACCTTAATACTTTTTGGTTATGTTATTTTTTGGTTTATTTGGCTTTTAAAAATGAATACTTGCAGTGAGAGATGAGGAAGCTTAAATTTCATCAGCATGGTAAAACCTTAATAGCAAACCATACAAACAGTGTGGTCAAACCAGTTCAACTGCCTTAAAATGGAGATAAAACAAAACATTTAACCAGTACATGGCACAAACGCTTCATGACCATACATGCTGAAACCCAATTCCACAATAACAAAAAAAGCTAGACTTGGAGATGTGGGCAGAGGAAGAAGATATGAAGTGCTGATGTGTATTTTTATTAACTCCTGTGATAATGAATCTGCTTCCTTTAACAGAAGAGTGAAAAAAAAGATTTGCTTTTTGGTAAGAGTTTTGCAAGTTTTCACCACTTAAGCTCTATCTTCTGTCTTCACTCTTACAATGAGATTGTATTTTTATTCAAAAGTTAGAGAAGTTTTGATCGCTGCTGTGCCCAGACTGAATTCTTTCCCCCTGTTTCATTACTGTTAAGAGAACAAAGAAGAAGAAAAAAAATCTAGCATCTGCACAGAGCTTTAAGCTTTCCTGTAATTGCTTTAGCTGCTTGACTCTTCTCTATACTACCTTTGTGGTGTAGACTTCAGGAAGAAAGACCTAAGGTGAGTTATTATACATGTCACACCTGAGCAAAGAAAACTTTCCCCAGAAGTTGTGTGCTTCTACCAATGCACTGCAAGCCTGAGGGCCAGGAAATCAAACTAGATCAGAAATGGATCACCTTACTATTTAGTCACTTTGATACTTAGGGAAAAATTTCTACATTAAGTGAACTAAAGTATCGTTTATTTTTCATTAATCTAATTAACACACAGTACTAAGTCTGGCAACTAAGTGCAGACAGTGGATCCCCTGGGGCACTGAAATTCTTACTCAAAGTATGTTATTTAGAAAGCTATGATATGGTTATAAAATCTCTGTAGGGCAAGAAAACCTCCTCCCAAAAACAAACAACCCAGTAGATGACAATTTAAGATGGCAAAAATTGGCAAACAATGTTAATTTAGAGAACTCATATCTAGCCTACCTCTTTACACAGAAAAATACAGAGAAGCTAAAAGTTTTGCAGTGACATTGGCTTGCTCAGAAAGAAAATGTAACTTTAATTATCAATGCAAATGCTACAAATAAACTTCTTGTCTTCCATGCCTATTGAGATGTCTGTGGCCTCTAAGACAATGCTTAACTAACGACTACTATACAGATGTTTTCAATCTAACAACAACCAGGATACTGATTGTATGCACTTGGATACCACTAAAAAAAATTCTAGAAGATGCAGAACTTTTTTACCACAATCAGAAACAGAAGTTGTGATAAAAAGCAAATGGAAAAATAGCATATGTCACTGGCATTTTCTCTAGGAATTTTATCAATACAAAACTCCTGCTTACGTTTGGGTTCATCACTTGTGACGGCCTGAATGAAGTCATATGGAGTCATATACAGCTGTCCTTCAAATTCTAAACTGGCAAACATACGAAACCGTTGCTCCCGAGGAGTTGCATAAAGGTGTAAATCCTCAAGGGCTGATCTGTCTTCTGTAACCTTCAAAGACAGAAGGAAAACAGTTTTGGTTTACAGTTGCCACGGTCATTCACCATAAAGAAACTGCAAACGTAAAGATGGTAATTCGTAACGTCAAATGCAGCCAAATATTTTTGTACAGTAAGAGCTGAAACTAGAATCAGGACTTCACTGCTGTGCTTTACAGTCTTCTACAATTGTAGCAACAAATCTTTATGCATTGAAATTGTTGAGCTTACTCAAGCTCAGGAAAAAGCAAACCAACCAACCAACCAAGGAGAACTTGGGATCCTGAATCACAGAAAAAGGAGCCACTTCAGCTCACGAAAGGCTATGTAATTTTATCACTTATCCTTCAAACAACTCTTCTAAGATTATTTCAGTTGACTGACATTTCCAGAAGATAATGGAATAACTCATTTTTAATATTGCTTTTTACTGTAGCATGCAGCTGTTGACAACAGTAGGCAAGAAACCTCCTTAATATACTCCAGTACAAATCTTCTGTGGATACTCCTATTTCAAGTATCCAAAATTCTTCAGATCACAAACTAATGAAAGGCAACAAGTAGTACATGGTTTAACTAATGTCTGTTTTCTTTTAAAAACTATAAAAACAGCCAAAGACATTTTGTTTTTCAGAGAAGCATCTAAACAGAAAGTTGGGAGATCTCTGCAGTTTCTGTTCTCTAAAGGATAACAGTCCCCAACTAGAAATGGAAATTGGTTTTCCAAAACCTTTCTAAGAATAGGTTTCAGATTTCAGCAATTAAGAGCAAAGGCACATTTATACTGGGCAGTCAAAAATCTAGGTTCACTTTCCTTCTGCTTTCCAAACAAAGTCCTTTAAAAATAAAACATTTGTAAGACTACCACAGTGAAACAAAATGTTATGGACTCAGTTGTAGCTAAGAGATTAAACTATGTTTGTAAAATAGATGCATCAAAAGTGAACGTGTTCAGAAAAGTCACACACTTCCTATTTGGGAAAAAAAAAATCACATATAATCACGATGTAAGGGAAGACTTACGAGTTCTTCATTTTATATATGGGAGTCTTTTTTATAATTTTCAAATTATTACCAAATTAAATATGGGAAGGAAAAAATGACATCTACCAGCTAGATCTACACACTCATCTTAGAATTACAGGAAAAAGCTGAATTCTCTTCTGACATAACCAATTTTGTTCAAGTCAAAATATTTGCGTCCTATCTCTCTGTTTAAATATTATGGTCCTACTGATCCTTCAGCAGTCCAGTGGCATTCAAGTTATGCCTTCATGTGGGATTTACACAACTCAATTGTTTTGGCAGAGCTTGTAGCAACATATCTTATTTTTGATATATATGTTATTTTATCACTATTACAAACATGCTTTTGAATACATGCATGTAGCATGAGTAATACAGCAGTACTTCTGGAAAGTCAATTTCAGAAAAGAAACTGCTTCAAGGCCATATTAGATGCGTAGTATGTATAATGAATTGTAATCAGTCATAATCAATCATACACATTCAGGAGAATCTGTAGATAATGTACCACTCAAGAAACATCATCTTAGTTTGACCACTTACTATTTGAAGAGCATGTTGAGATTCTTTGCTCTCAAGAAAATTATTGTCTCAGGTACTACTGCTTAATATTGCGCTTGAGACGCTTAGAAAAGCATTTGCTAAATTCTCAGACACATATTACAACATTATCTTAAGTATTCAAGGCTACTGTAAGCATAAAATAGCATACCAAAACCATGGAATTTTCAAGACATGCTTAAACTTAGTTCATGCCAATACTCAGGAATAAAAAACTTAATTTCTACCTCATTCTAGCTAATATGTGGTTTCCTCTGAATATACATCAATGCCAGTATTCCATCCTCTGGTACTTTATGCTCATTTTTCCAAGCACCAAACCAGATAAGGCACCTGGTGTGATTGAGAACTTTTTGTCTTGGTGGTGGTATTTTTTAGCCAGGTAAATGCCTGGATCTACCCCACAAGGGCTGTTATTTGTTTCAAAACCTAGAGCACAGGAATTCACAGCTTACAGAAAAGAAAATACCACCTGCTCCAGCAGCAGGCTCCACCTACTTCAAGTGATGAGAAAACTGCAAGCTTAAGCATAATTTTATTCTTACAAATACAAATACCATTTTTTTTTAAACTCTGTGGTTTTATTAGGAACTAATCAATTAAAAGCCGGACCCTTCCAAATTATGACCTCAATTTGCACCTCTTTATTAATTTAAGAAACTCATTTCAACACAAAACTATGGAACACCTCCTGTTTTCCCTAGCATCAGCAGATCACGATTCAGTGAGGCAAGCATGAGAATCTTAGCGATACCATTTGGTCTAAGTTGATTAATTTCATATCTATGTCCACGTTAGGCAATCTTATTGTATCAGCATTAGTATCAAATCCAGTGGACATATGAACAAGAGAGAGAGAAAGCAGATGCTGAATAATACCTGAGGGAAGGAACAGGATTCAAGAAGATTTCAATTTCTATTTGAAGCTTCAAAAGGAACTTTTTTCCAGACTAAGTCTCTCTGTAATTATCAACATTCTTAAAAACTTTCATGAAAGTAAATCTCTTTGACAAACAAAAGAGGAGATTTTTTTTTTATGCTTCTGTTTACTAATCCTTCTGGCAATCCTGCCTACAAATTGCTATGATCTTGTACTATGTCATGGTTCTCTGCCTTTTGAAAACTGGACAGGGCCATTTTCTTCACAAAGAATTTCACAAATCTCCCAATAGCAGTATTATCTCAGTTTTAAGCATAGCAGGTTAGCTCTCATTAGCACTACTACATCAGCCTACTTTATTAGTAGAACTTATAGAGTGAAAAAAAAACTTCATAGGTGAAACCAAGAAGCTAGCTGGCAGCTAGAACTTTCATCCTTCCAACTTCACAACTCATGAAGTGAATAAAAACAGTCAAGGTGGAAGACCATCAGCATTCATGGATAATGTATCATCTTTTTCCTAGTTTAAAAAAAAAATTCAGGATTATTACCTGTAATCAAACAGCTTCTTCCTCCTTCTGTCCTTCCTCCCTAGAACTCTGGTACCTTGGTGCCCTATTTCACCTCCCATCCCCTGTCCCCTTGTGCCATACCTGTGCAGAAGAAATGCAGAGGGAATGCAGCACCTTTTTGGGATACTTTTATTCACAGTCTTGGCTTCCATTTGCCTTCAGCAAAACCAAAAGAGACCATGTGGCTCTCCTAAGCTAAGTTTAAATCAGCTGAGGAGAACAAAAATGGCCCATTTTCTTGCTGTTCCCCAATACAGAAATGTATATACACATACCTAATTCTCACAGAGGAGATATTTCAAAGCACTTTCTAAAATGGATTAAATGGATTCCGCACTTACATGCCAACCTCCATCAGAAAAAGGAAACAGAGGGAGACATTTCCCATAAGTCAATTTTAAGATTATCTTATCAAAAGAAGGTAAGTAAAAATAAACTTGAAGACAGTCTAGTAATTTGGCAGGGTAATTCTCTAAATGAAGAGCATTGCATTTATTATGTGTGATTCTTTTATAAATCAATGCTGCAAACCTTCATTTAAACAACCTAAAATATCTGGAAAAAGCCTCCAAAGTTTCAGATTTATTGTAGAAATGAAAATACAATAATGATGCTCTCTTATGAACACATTTCAAGGACTTAATATATTTCCTGAAAAACTATTTTCTCAAAATACTGCATTTAGAGAGGGCCCCTCAAAGGTATAATAACACCACCATGTGTCTGAGAGAGTAGCAGTCCTTTAGATGAAAGCCTTTGTTATGGGCACTCAACATTTTTAAGTCAATCAACTTTGAAAGTATGCCGTGCAGACCCTCTTCTAGAGTGACACTCCTTTGTACTTTCTTCCTCTATTCACAGCAAAAACTTGGGTGAAGAAAATCTAGGCCTCCTAGTGAGCCAAATTAGTGTTCAAAACTGTCATTTTGGGTTAATCTTTCATGTACTGTGTCTATCGGTGTAGACAATTCAAAAGGTCCCCAAGATCTGATGCTCTCACCAAAGACTTCCACATACTACTCAAACTTCCTTGAAACATGGGTTAATCTCCATTTCTGACCCCATGTTTGTCATGCCCTTCCAGTATGTATGGCCTTCTAGTGAAATCCTTGCAATAACTAATAACTATGGTCTAACACAGGAAATAAGCTCAGAAAGTTACACTAAAATAACTAACCTTTTGCAGTACTTATGACCCCAAATTATTTTAAAACATCCATAAGTGGCAATGATACAGCTCAGGTTCGGTGGAAGTAAAGTGCAGAAGATAAAACATGACATCATTACCCTTTCTATTAAAAAACACAGAAGAAACATTCAAGTGTTAATATTACATTAAGTCAGTAACACAGAAGTTTTATTCTGTGACAAAAGATTTAGTTTCCCATAGAGATACACTTAAATGCTAGATGCAGGATTTTTTCTCTTGAAAATTATAAAAACTGATGCTTTCAAGCTCATAAGGCTCTTCAGATCTGTAAGAGTCCATTACCAAAACACAGAAAAAACCCTCCAACTTCCAGATTCTGAGAATATCTACAAATAATACAAAATATTTTACAAAGCACATAGGTAGAAATATACATGCTGTATGTGCATGCATGTAAGAAAAAAAGATCCAACAGTATCACATAAAAAACCACAACTTTGATGTGTTCCAAGTCAAATCAGTACTCTCTTGCTTTTCCAACTGAAATAAAGTTGAGACTATTTTAGCTAAGCAGGCCAACATCTACTACTAAAAGTCCCTTTTGCTTGCAGTCAAAAATATGTTGTTACAGTAGTTTAATCTCTAACTAATTTATTTCAAGTGAGTGAGTTTCTTTGAATTTTTGCTTGCAAAGTAATCTGTCTTCCATCAATGAGAATCTGTGCAAATGATTAAAATAAAGAAGGTTTTCAAAGCAATACTGTTCCTTACTTCCTTCGTTTATATTTGACTTCAGGCTTATTTAATATGCTCCCATGTAGATAAAAGTAGCAGAATTTTGTTTTCATGCTGGGTGGCCAAAAGGTTAAACGTCAAGTTCCCAGTGTGGGAAAATCCCAAAGCAGACGAAACTGTTTTGATGCTTACAGAAGTTTTATTTCTAGCAGACTACTTAGATGTAGTACAGCCAACAATTCTGTTAGCTGATTCTGCTTCACTAAGATAAGGACATTATTGTATCAAAACATTTACAAGTATAGGAACATTGAATATGTTTAAAATGCTGTAAAAAGGGCCCTGTTAAAATACAATTCTGTTACAGGAAATCCAGGAAAACCCTGACAAGGTTTATCTGTAAGCACAGCTATTCCAGAAAACCTCCAAAATAAGTACTACGCTAAAATATTTTTCAACAATCCTTCTTCCATTAGTTTCACAAGGAAGTTACTTAACTTCTAGCAGTTCTTCAATAAGCTTCAGTCATGGTGTATATCCTGCTATACAGGTCTAATGCCTCACTGCATGAGACTGAAACATGCCAATGGCTGGATCTGTCTCCCCCAAACACATACCATCCTTTTCTAATGTCCCGAGGAACACAGCACGAATGCTGAGGTAAACCTTACTTTCCCTTCACTATGCCTCTCACTTCAGCTGTCTGGCAAGCATCCTTTAAGGACAATGACAGTGCTCTTCAGATGTCAACAGCCAAGAACAAACCATCTTCCTATATTTGGCAATTGATCTGTGATGTGAAATACACAATGCTTTTGCAGTTTCTTTAAAAAAGATCCTTTATGCACCTTGTGGAACGGCATCTTCTTTGAGCGGGCAGGACAGTCTCCTCCCTAGGGGAGTTTGCCTTACTTTTGTGGAGTTAAAGTCTTGTTGTTCATTTCACAGAGTTGGCAATACATGGTGTAATCCACTTCGAAAAGTGCTGCTACAAACAAACTTGACCTTTTGTGTATTTTCACAAAGAGAGAGTTTGACAGTACTGCTATTAGAAAAAAACCTCTGGAAACATCCAAAGTATGCAGCTTCCTTTTCCTGGAAATGTGTGTGCCTTCAAAAAATGCGATAAAGTACATATTGTGTGTCTGCCCCTCCCTGTCTCCCTTTCAATGAGTACATCACCTCTGAAGGAAGTGACCCACAGACAATATTTCATAAAAATAGAGACCTGGAATTTGCTACCTTTACACAATGACAACATGGTTCTAGAAAAGATCTTGTAACACAAAGAGGCATCACCGGTATTTCCGAGACCATTTTAATAAGATTTACAAATTACACTGGAATTTTGGAAGTAAGGAACATGGAAGCAAGAAACTAGAAGACAAATATTATCATATTTATTAATTATTCTTAGGAATTCTGACATTGGATTATGTTTTTTCTGAAATTTCTGTATTCCTCTGGAAAAAAAACCCACAATACACAGCTGTTTTGACAAGGTAAACACTTCATAAGAAGTACATTGGATAAGGGCTCTTCTTGGGTCAATACTGTTCTCAGTTGTTAGTACAGAGAATCTGTATCAAAGTCATAGCTCTTTCAAAGAGTTTCCTGCTCTACATAAGTATCTCCTAGACTTTAAATGAGCTGTCTGTTGGTGGTGTTCTCCAAAACCTTCAGACAGAAAAAAAAAAAAAAAAAAAGTAGCTGAGTGCAGAATTTTACTTTTGTTCTGAAATGTTCAGCAGCAACGCTGAAACAAAAACTGTTGTGTTATTATACTGTTGTTATTATAGTGTTGGAGTGATTACACTCCAAGTAATCACATATAAACCCCTGGCTCTTAGGACTGAATTGTTCTGAGAAAGCACCTGGGAAAATGGAATCCTATAGGAAACTTAGCTTCATGCTGCTTCTGTAAAAAAATCATACTCTTTAGCAGCACATCTCTAACAGTTTGCTTGTTCAAGCAAGAGTATTTGTACTGACCAGATGACACTTATCTGTTCAAAAAGTTTCCCACACCATGACCCCATATTGCTGATATGTACCATAGCTTACTTAAGGTCTACCAAATGGCAACTTATTATTCACCTGTATATAAATTCAGAAGTATGTTTCTCATCAGGCTTCCCACTGTTTCACAGGACAGGGAGAAAGATCTGCAGAACATTTCAACGCTGTTTATGTAAGAGACTCATAGGTTTTTTTCAGATAGTCTCAAATGATATCCCTCATTTCTGAACTGGTCAAGAATGAGAAAGTGTCCCACCAATATCTGTGTAATCATCGGTGTTAGCCCTGGAAACTAAAAGGCCTTTTAAAATCCATAAATACTAAATGCCAGCAGTACAACTAATTACCAAGGTATATATGATAACATCTAAATAGTCCATCACTAGTGCCAAACATTATTTGGACTCACTGGCAGCATCTGAAGAAATGCAATTTCTAGGATACTAAACTAGGCCCAGAGCAACTCTTGAGTTACTTTCACAGGCCATACAAACATTACCTGGAAGCAGGTTACCTGCAAGAAGTGTTTCTCTTTGAAAGTCAAGATAAACCCCCCCCCCTTTTTTTTTTAATTTTTATTTAGGGAGATAATAAACCTATTCTGCTGCCTGCTGGAGCTGCCAAAGTGAAATACAAAGGTAATTCCACTTACTATGCTTTTATAAAAATTCATCTCAAGAAATAAGGAAGACATGGGAATTTAAGACTACATGTGTATTGAGATAGTTAACTTTTTTGCCTGGGATAGTTAACTTTCTTCACAGTAGCTGGTAAGTTTTGGAACTGTGAGCAAAACAGTGTTGATAACACAGAGATGCTTCAGCTATTGCTGAGCCAGGTTTGCACAGTCATGGACTGTTCTGCTTACATTATCCCACTAACAAGTAGGCTGGGGATGGACAAGTTGGGAAGGGATACAGCTGGGGCAGCTGGCCCCAACTGACCAAAATGATATTCTGTATCATCCAATAACATGCTTATCAATAAAAGCTTTGGGGAAGAAGAAGGAAGGGGAAGGGACATTCAGAGTGATGGTGTTTGTCTTTCAAAGTTACCCTTATGTGTGATGGAGACCTTGCTTTCCTGGAAAAGGCTGAAACCTGGCTGCTGATGAGAAGCAGTGAATGAATACCTTGCTTTGCTTTGCTTGGTCATGCAGCTTTTGCTTCATCTGTTAAACTATCTTTATAGAATAATAAAATAATTTGGGTTAGAAGGGACCTCTACAGGTCATCTAGTCCCACCCCCCTGCAGTAAGCAGGGACATCCTCAACTAGATCAGGTTGCTCAGGCATGTCAAGCTTCACCTTGAATATCTGCAGGGATGAGGACTCAGCTACCTCCCTGAGCAACCTGTTCCATTTTTCCACTACCCCCATTGTAAAGAACTTTTTCCTAACATCCAATCTAAAGCTACTCTTCTCTAATTTAAAACCATTGCCCCTCACCCTATCACTACAGGTTCTTGCAAACAGTCCACCTCCAGCTTTCCTGAAGGCCCCCCTCAAGGTACTGGAAGGTCACTGTTAGGTATCCCCAGAGCCTTCTCTTCTCTAGGCTGAACAACCCCAGCTCCCTAAGCCTGTTTTCCTAAGAGAAGTTTCATCCCCTTGACCATTTTCAGTCCTCCTCTAGCCCCACTCCATTAGGTCCATATTCTTCCTGTATTAAAGGCTCCAGAGCTGGATGGAGGTGAGGTCTTACCAGCACAAAGTGGCAGAATCACCTCTTGATCTTCTGGCCACACTTCTTTTGATGCAGCCCAGGATGCAATTGACCTTGATGCAAGAAACATTCTGTGCAACTGTTTCCACCAGTATCTCTATAGCAATAAATTGAGAGTAGAGATGCCACCTGCTTCTTGCTTCCAATATTCCAAGAAAATGCTTAAAGCGTGACACTGGGGAAAGCATCCTGCTGGACAGAAGAATAAAGAAGCAGCATGCAAATGAAGATATTAAGATTAAATAGAGAAGTTTGGATTGGATGGAAGGAAGGAAAAAAAGATGCTGCATGATTTGCCTGGATGGAATGAAAAGCAGACTGAGACTGGAAATTAAATGGGGAGCCAAGGAAAGTGGGGGAATGACAAACCTAGAAAGCTCCAAGAAACAATGTTAAACTTTGTGCATCAGGAATAAAGCAGACATGCCTTTGACTTCTCGACCTTCCAAAAGTAGCTGAAGAAGATCCCACAATACTTGAGCCTCATCATTCTTGTTGGTCAGTACATGACAGAATTCTAAAAGCCTCCTAGCAAAAGGTGCATCACATTTTAATCAAACTCACATATACAGAAACAGCAGATTGTCATTCTCCAGCCATTATTCTAAACACAGTCTACAGCAGATCCAAGAGCTCCTACCTTGATCCTAATGACACTGACACAACTTCTCATGACACCAGTTTCTACTTCGAAGGTTATGATGTTTTCTGAACTGTTAGACACTATTAGGGTGTTAAAATCAGGAATTCAAAAAGCTATTGTCACTCAGGCAACATTAATTCAGTTTTTTAATAAAAGACTTTACAATACAGTATCATTGTAGAATATAATGAATACCATGCAATGTGATTTGAACACAGTATTTGCATCCTCTTCTTCCCCTGGAAGAAAATACCTCTGGGGGTATTTCAGAAATCTGTAATAAAAGAGTTGGTGCTCATCACAGGTCTACAGGACAAACATGAGTGGAGTACAGATCACAGGTGGAGTTCTTGGTCAAAGTACTTTTGGTAGTTCACAAGCTAGATTCAGAACCAAACTACAGTCTCTCCCATTTGTCATAAAAGCCTTTCTCCAGCACAGCAGTCAGTAATTAAAAAAAAAGCACAGGAAACCACTACCTCAGACCAAAATTCCTACAGCTAGAAGTTTTGGGGGGCTTCAACTGGAAAGATACTTTTCCATGAATGCCAAGTGCTCAGATCTGCAATTCAAAATCAATGAGGCCGCTTGTTCAAAACCAAAAAACTGCAACATTAAGTTAACATTCCGAGATGTCAGTCTGTGGACTTAGACTGACCACAAAAATTGAATGGACATATTTCAAATTTCCTACTCTGTAAATGGAAAAATTAATTAATTAGAGCCCTTTTCCACATAAAAGCATGAAGCCAAGTATGGTATTCCTTTTCTTTTCCCTTTTTCCCCCTGGTGTTTGCTTCTGAAAAATAGTCTGCTTGTACACAGAAGATATGTTTTATTAAACATTTATTCAAATATAACCACAATCCTGACTCTGCAACCTCAACACTTTTAGAGTGGTGTGTGAAAATTAAGGGTTACACATCACGCTGAATTTATTGACTTTTCAAGGCTGGAGCGGCCATATTTACCTTGAAAGAAGACTGTGAACTATGACTTAGGAATTAAAACAGTGTAGAGTTATGCCAAATCAAAACAGGATGAAAGGCTGAAAGAGTTTGTCTTTGGTCCTCTGGGCCATAGTAACACTTTCAAGACAACAAATAACTGAATAATCAAAACTATCTGACTCAATTTCTCTTCATAAAGTATGCCACCAACATAGTCTGCCTTTTGGCTAACAACTGGCCAAGTGGGCTAACAGGATTCATACTGAAGCTAAAGGTCTTCATCACAAAAATGTAGATCCTCTTCCATACGCAAGATAAACTTTACCTACAGAAATCAGGCCATTTGCACCACTCATTTCCAGTCCATACCATCTTAACATATACCTAACCATGGCTATTGACGTTTTTAAAACTACCTAATTTTTTAATGAACCCCCCTGCTGTTACCATATGTTACACTTGGCACTGTGCAGAAGTTTCTCCCTATCACCGGAAACTTCATTTTTCAGGTTCCCATCAACTACTTTTGCTACCCATAGTTCACCAAGCACCGTTTTCACTGAATTAGTACACCTGAAGCATTACTGACTTGCACCAGGTGCTACACCATCACTTCTTACGAAGCTCTGCATAAACCTTTCACACCACCTAAGTTTTCACATCAGAAAGATAACAGTACTGCACATAAAGAAGCTGAGGTTTGCATTATCAGTAGGAACTCAATTTTCAAAATAATATTTGATATTAAAGAAAGACTTGATTAGGGCAGCTCTAGAGGCGAAAAGCTGAGGAAGACACACACACGTTTACACTCTGAGGCGCAGCGCAGGCCTGCAATGACGCTGCCTACCACGACGCTTCCATGACAGCTCTCCCGATACAGGGCAGGTGACAGACTCCCTCCTGCCTCTGTCCCCGTCCCCAGGGGGACCTACCCGCTCAGGCTGCCTGGCCTCCCAGCCCAGGAGCCCGCTCCACACAGGGTCACCTCTGGGAGACAACCCGCGCCGCCGCTTCGCACAGCGAAAAGGCGGGGAGCGACGTTCCTCCATCCCCAGCCACCGAACACCGCTCGGCGGAGCCCCCGGCAGCCGCGCTGCAGCGCCGAGGAGGCAGGGAAGGAGGGAGGGAGGGAAGGAAAGAGGCCCCGGGGAGGGGGCGAGAGGCCGCCGGGCCTTTGGTCAGGAGGGTCGCGGCGCACACACACCTACCGTCTCCTTGGCAGCGGCCGCCACGGGGATGGGGAGCAGCGCCCGTGCCCCGCTGAGCTCGGTGGCTGCCGGCTCCCGGGAGGGCTCCCGCCGCCGGTCGGACAGCCGGTACCCCATGTAACCGACCAGAGCTCCCCCCGCCGCCCAGCCTAGCTCCCGCCGCCAGCGCCTCAGCCCCGCCGCCCCGGTCCCGCAACCGGCCCATACTCTCCGCGTCGGCTGCGCACCGGGCGCGGGGCCCAAACGGCGGCGCCAACGCAAGAGGGTGCGCAGAGCGGCCATGGCCGCCGCTCCGCCCCAGCGCCAGGCGGACGGAGCCCCCGGGGGTGCCGGCAGAAGCCTCGCGAGAAGCGGGGCAGGGGTGGGGAAGCGAGGGGCCCCCTCCAGGCCCCGCCCCGCCCCGCCGGCACCGATCCGCTGGGCCAACGGCTGCCGCTGCCCCGTAATGGCTCCCGGGCGGCTGTGGAGGTACCGGGTCCTGTCCCGAGTGCCGCAGGAGGCACCCCCGGGTTGTCCCCGAGAGCAGCCGTGGGTCGCGCCCAGCCCTGGGGCCAGGCAGCAGCAGGCAGCGGCGGGTGCAGCCAAGTTACTGGAGATCCGGAGTGGTTGGATCACATGTAGGGAACGGGCACAGACCTGAATCCTGCAGTGTCTGACAAAGTGGCTGCGAAGGGTGATGGTGTCAACCTGCCCGGACAGAGTGACTGGACACACAGTTTGTGTGTGCTCAGAGCCGTGTTCCATAGCCTAACCCTGTGATTTCGTAGTCTTGCTCCCCAGGGGAGTGTATCCACACCCTCCAGTAATAAGTATTTGCAGAAATCTGGAAGCCATAGTTTAGGGTAAGGAAGAGCTTCCCACCACACCTCCTTTAACTCATAATCCTGAAGGCTGGAGGTGACTGCAGCATCAAGACCACTCGCTGTTTTCCTTCTAAGGCTTTATTAAAAGCATCAATTGATCCTAGTTATCCTTACTAGAATGAAGATGTTTACAACTCCATCAGTCCTGTAAAATCTGGTACTATCCCAGCCCATTTCCAAAGCCGCCCAATCTCCTGGTGCTTACTCAATACACAGCTGAAACTAAAAGCATTGTTTCAGATAAAGCGAAATTAATAACCAGTGACCATTATACTGACATTTGGCATGTTAAATATTTTGATTTTCAAGTTTACTGAAAGCTCACTATATCCTGGTGGGCTATTCCGTTGTTTTTGAACTGTGCTGTGAAGTGTCCATAAGTGGCACTTAGTCCCACATGGCACAGTTTTTAGAGACAAAATGTGAGACAGAGAGCTAAACAACATAGCAAGACAGAGTAATGCTTTCCATTACCATTCTTAGACTGATGCTTTATTACCATAACTCATGGCTAGGGTTGGAAGAGACCTTAGAGATTATCTAGTTCTAACCCCCCTGCATGGGCAGGGACATCTCCCACTAGATCAGGTTGCTCAGTGAGCCTTCTGTTTAATTGTTTACTGCGTAGTTGCATTGGGACCACATTTAAGTACTGGATTCCTGAAGTACCAGTAGGCTAGAAACTTCTGCCTTCCCCAGGTCCACCTGACCTCTCCCTCCAGTACCTCTCTCAGCACCTCAGGTTCCCAAAGAGGGATTCTCCTGGTTCCTATTTCAAGCTTATTTGCCCTTCATAGAATGACAGAATCATATAGTGTCAGGTTGGAAGGGACCTCAAGGATCATCTGGTCCAACCCTTCTAGTATTATTGTTTATATGTTATGTCTCAGTTTGAAGCTGAGACTTCAAACTTTCCAAAGTGTGGGAATCCACCACTTCCCCTCAGAGACCATTCTAATGTCTGACTGTCCGCATAGTGAAAAATTTTCCTCTTATATTCAAAAGGAATCTCCCCAGGAGCAACTTGTGCCCATTGCCCCTTCTCTTGTCTATGTAACATTAGATCATAATGATCTCAGATTGTGTTATCTCCTACCCTTTTATATTCTTGTATTGTGAGGCCTTTTCATTGGGAAACAACAGACATTTGCTATGTCAGCAAGATCTCCTCTGATAAGTATTCTTAGGATGGCTCCAGGCACCCTCCTTAGCCTAACCAAGCACTAATTAAAGACCAACTATTAAAATTGTATATGTTCTTTTGTCCCTACCTGGTGCTGGTGGGCAACAAGCTTTGTCAGGCATGGCATGTTATGGCATTCTCTGTGGTAAAATCTTCATTGACACCTATGTTACCTTGAAACTTCATAAGCTGCACACAAACATGTCAAATCACAGCACACCTTATGGCATTTTTTACAATGGTTGGGCACAGCCTCACTCTTTTTATTCTTTCCACACTCTTTCCAAGTTTCAGAGAGTTTACTTGTTTTTTTATCCAAAATCTTTTGTGACTGTATGTTATTATTACAAGATTTCAGAAAATATCAAACCATAACTCACTGTAGTAGGTTTCTGACATTCCCATGCATTTTCAATTTCTAAGAAACTTCTCAGTGGTTATGATATTACATCAAAGAAGAAGTGTGGCCATGTTGGTCAAGTGACAATCTGACAAAACATACGACTGTAAACACAGCCAAGATCAAATTAACTCAGAGTTAATAGCTGGAAAGGCAAGCATCTGAGGTGAATGATAGAGTTATAGTATTCCTTTCAATATTCTAGAATAACTCAAGTAAATCCCTTGAGTTCATAATTCCTGTCTGTTAAAAACTGTTCTGTTCATTTTTATGTGTGCTGCTTTATTTATAAAAATTCTATATGTATGCTTCACAACCAAAAGTCTTGTCTTCAAATCTAAGCTATATCTCTGTACTAAATGTTAAAAGGCCAATATTAAGACCAATGTTTAGATGTCAAGACAATAGTCTCAGATGCTTAGGATGACTTATACTCAAGAATTTCTTCTACAATTACATGACTAAGTGTACAGTCTGAAAAATCTTGTAGAACACAGCTCCTGCAGCTTTTAGGTTCTAGTTGCCTCATTAGGAGACATCATTCAACAATACAACTATCTTTTTAAAATAATCTCATTTTTCCATTTGATTGGAAAAGAAGCCACTTTTTGTCAATGTAGTGTCCCAAAATAAACCTGTTTGCTATATGACACATCAGTCACCTAAAGTGTAGACATGAGCCATGAGTTATCTTCCTGTTCACATTGCTTCCCCTGAAATTGGTTAGCCACATTTTAATGACTTTTCAGTAACACCTTTAGGCTAATCCTTTTTTCACTTCAAAACATCTGCAACTACTTACACCTGGGTATGTTAAGACTTCCCTGGTGAGGCGTTTTTGCTTAGGAACACGAGTGCAATTTATTTGTGCAGCAAGTCAAAAAACATATGCTTTCTGCACATCTTTTGTATGCAGATTCAGAAACCATGTAATTTAAATAAATACAATTTTTATCCAATTATATTTTTACAGAACTAATATAAAAACTACCAGATGAGGCATTTCAATATTTATATAAGTGGAAATGTATATATATGTGGAAAAGATCCATTCTCACTGGAAGTAACTGGATGTAAATGTGCTCACTGCTTCACTTCTCTATCCTTTTCTGCTTATATTACTCCTGTATGTCCACAAAATAAAACTAAAAAATAAAACAAGATAGAAGATGCACAACTTCCTTTTCATAGAAAAAAAATTTTTTTTTTGCATTATTTCCCCCTCACCTGAGTTTCTGTAAATAAATAGATGTATTTATATAGACATGTTAGTATACATGCATACATACTTGTAACTGTATCTTCTTGGAAGAAAAAGTTCTGAATGATGTAAACGTCTGTAAGTATTGCATTTAAAATGCTTTAGATCATCAGATAATGACCTGATCTGTACATGGATCCTTGAAAATTATTCTGTTTTTTCCTCCCTAGTGAATCCTGTACAAGAAAACACCTAATTTTATTCAGACTTGTAATGCTCTGGAAAGCTCTTGTAGCTTCTGCATGTTCAGCTTGTCTTATTTAAATCAGTTAGCTATGTGTTCTTGTCCAAATCTAGGAAGAATCTGGAAATGACCATGACAGGTATCTCCAGTTTGACATGCTACTTTCTTTTCTACTTGGTGTTTTTTTTCCACCCTATGTTTGCCTTCTCAGGCATTAGTGAAACTCCCCTTCATTCTCCTGGTTAATATCTCATTAATATTTTAACATAGCACTATTACAAGGAAGTTCTGAAATTAATAAAGTTGAAATAAGTTGAAATAAATTGCAGGATATAAAGTTTTACATCTAAAAACTTTTTTTTTTATATATGTAGACAGGTTATATAGATTTCTCCCTCTCCATTTCTCTCTCGCTCTCTCCATATATTTATGTATAGATATACTATTATCAAATATTCCAGTCCATTGTTTTTTCCACTCCTTTGGTATTCCCAGGTTTTGCTTATGACAATATGCTATTCTTAGTAAATATACAGTAATTATATTGTCTATAGAGGCTCTAACTGCTTGCTATGGAAATAAAAACTTGACTGCTCGTATGTATTTGTTCAATGACACTGCGAGTGCAGTCTCTAGGAAGTATACGTAGAGTTGATTAGATTGTACTATATACTTTAAGTTGAATTATGTGCTCTTGTAAAAACACTCTTCAAAATTATTTAACTTCCCATGGTATAGTCTCAGAAGTGTAAAAAAAAAAAAAAAAATCTTTAGTGTTATCTTTTCCTGTCACATGACTAGTGCAAACAGCAAAAAAAAATTTCTTATCTTTTCTGTTTCTTTTCTGGTACTTTATAGAACAGTATGTCCGGTTTAGTGCCCAGACATTAAAGACACCACTCAGAAAAGATCGACGTTACATATTCCACTCAGTGTTAAATGTTTCCATTATGTGACAGGAAAGATACAGCCATAAGGGTCTTCCAGTGTGTGATGACTAAGGATTTTTTAAATAAAAACCCCTTTTACCTACAGGGTGCAGTGGTACCACCTAACCAGAAAAGCCCTCTACTCTTCATAGGGTTTGGAGAGTCCTGCTTGGACCTGGTAACATCATCCTTACTGAACCATCTTTAAACTTACAGGAATATACCTCCTTCACTTAGCTTCACTAGTGCATGTCCTGCAACTTAGCATCTGTGGAGAACAGTGTGATCTTGACCTGTCAGTAATGTCAATAAAAATATCTGATGCATGTTTCAAACGTTTTGTGTGTATTTGAGTAATCAGTGTATAGGCTACTTGAGAAATAGGTGCCATATAGATTATTCAACTTTGATCTATTTCTTTGATTTAGCACTGCAATTAAGAAGATTTGGTTCAAAGAGAAAGCTCATTGGTTGATGTTTTACACTGATGTGATAATGTTCACACAGATGTGCTTTGAAATCTCGATTATGGTGGATTTTTGGGACCTGCCACATGACAAGCTCCTGTTATCTGAAAGGTAAAATAACATCATTCTGTAACTGCCTCCAGAGCAGGTCTGCCTCTGCTCTCTTCTGAGGTGATTTATCTGATCATTGTATTTAGTGTTAGTTTTTTCAGTTTTAAATCCATCCACAGTAAATCACTGGCTTTAAAGCAGCCTTTTTATAATTCAGGTGCACACAGGGGCAGTACTCAGGACTGCAATGATGAAAAGGTGTAGCATTACCTGCTTTAAAGCACCTGCCAATTAATTAGCCCTCTACTCTCCATAGCAAATAAAGCCAGGCAGTCAAAACCATTTGATCTCTCAGATTTAGACTGTGACTGAAAAGACCGTGGAGCAAGATGGGAGAACTAATCTCTCATGATTCTCTGCAACTGTTTTATCTTAATGAAACTTTAAATGACTGAGTATTCTATCAAACTTTTGAGGGAATTTACTATGAAAGAACTTTGCATTTTATACTCCACTACCATGTTTTAATGCTGGCAAGGAACTACACTGTGTATCTCCAACGCTGATGGGTCGTGCACTTTGAGACCTAAAATTCTCTAGCCTTTACAGAAAAAGCAGCAAAGAGGGCAAAAGTCAAGCTCTGAGTTTTAATTGTTCTATCTTTGCTGATAACAAACAGGTATCCCACCAATACCTTTGCATGTATAAACCATTGTACTTCAGGGATGAAAAAAAAAAAATGCCTATGCTCATCTGGAACAGGACAGCAAAGTCCTAAATTGGTTTAAAAGTATGTAGAAAGACAACCAAGATCTTCCAGTAGATGATATTATTGCTAATTTGGTGTGCTCACAGACTTTGGTGGGGAGCCCAATGCAAAGCACCAAACAAGAAGGATTAGGTGAGCCATCTCTCAATCTTCCTTTCTTCTTCTCTGCAAGTTTTGAAAATATTTATCCCAAACCAAGGGCCTGCCCATTTATGTTTTCAAGATGTTGCATTGACATCCAAATGCTATAGATCAGTTCCATGTCATGTTAATGATAAATTAAATACGAGCGAGAATTTGCAGAGGGGAAAACACCTCCCTGCCTATGCCAATTTCTTTAGAAATTCCCCTTCTTGTAGCTGAAGCGATAAAAGGAAAGGGTAATGCATGTACATTTTATTAGCGTTTTAGAAACAGGGAGTAAAACTGTCAGATCTTTCGGTTTTTTGCTTTCATGTGTGTCTGGGCAGGTCTAACCCTCGGGTAACACCCTTTCTCCTCCTTCCCTCCTGCCTCTCCTTGCACCTGTCCACGTAATGCTTCGGCAGCCCCCGCCCGGGCCCCGCTCCCTCCTGCCCGCTGCCCGCCCCCCGCTGCCCGCTCCGCTCCGCGCAAAGTACGCGTATCCGCCCCTCCCCCCCCTCCCGCGGCTGAGCGGCTGCGTGCGGCGGGGCGCGGGGTGCGGGCCCGGAGCTCCCTCCCCGCCGAGATCTCAGATCAGAGGAAGGTGCGAAGAGAGGGGGAGCTGGTTTACAATTTCAAACGCAGCCTCCCCGCAGAGGGATTCATTAGCATATGTCAGGGGGGACCGCCGTATATATATATACACACGCAGGGCGTATAAACACCACCTGCCTCCTAGCTAACTCCGGCACGGCTCGGCTCGGCTCAGCACGGCGCGGCTCGGCTCGGCTCGGTCCGGCCCTGCCGGCTCCCCATGCTTGGGGCTCTGCCGCGCACCCCCACATGCCCTCCGGGAGAGGCCGGCAGCCGCTCTCTGCCGCCGCGCCCTAGCCCGCTCGCCCCGCACCCCCATGGCTCCGCTGGCCGAGGTGGGGGGCTTCCTGAGCGGCCTGGACGGCTTGGGGCAGCCGGTGGGCGCCCACTTCCTGCTGCCTCCCTCCGGGGAGCGCCCACCGGCTCTGCTCGGAGATCGCCGGGTGCCGGCGGAGCGGGCGGCCCTCGGTGGGGCGGCGGCGGCGGCAGCGGCGGCGGCAGCGGACCTGGCGCACTTGCAGGGCATCCTGAGGAGGCGGCAGCTCTACTGCCGAACCGGCTTCCACCTGCAGATCCTGCCCGACGGCAGCGTACGCGGCACTCGCCAGGACCACAGCCTCTTCGGTAGGCAGCTGAGGCCCGGCCCGGCTAGGTCCGGTCCGGTCTGACCCCGGGGTATGCGTGTGCTGTCCGCTCCCGGGGGTGCGGGTGGATGGGTGCGTGGTTGTCTGTGTGGGGAGCGTGTACCTCAATGCGTGTGCGTGTACCTGGGCGTGAGTAGGCGCACGCGTGGGGCGGAGGTGCGGTGCTGGGGGGAAGGGGGAGACGTCTCGGTGCCCCCTTCGGCCTTAAAGCCTGGGGGCTGCACATGCTGGGAGCTCAAAAGTGCAGGTATACAGGTTTGGTGGGAAAGTTTGAAAGTGACGGATTCTTTTTTATATTGTCAGGAACATCCCGAGTCTTTAGAACGGTCTCGTTCATGGACTTGGGCGTGCTGACCCTAAGGCTGCATGGAACTGCTTGGTTTCTGCAGGACAGAAAGTTAAAGCAGAGGGATGGATGTAAAATGCCTCTTTGCTCAAATACTTAAAGTGCTTTCCAGTCAACTTTCTGTTAATAAACCGAAAAGACGACAACCCCAAAATATAACTAACTAATTCCTGTGATATAAGAGCAAATTTTAAGTAGCAGTTGTAGGAACTGGACATCTGGACAGGCCTGCTGTTGTCAGCTTTCTAGGAGTTTCATGTGTATTGATTGAGCAGTCGTAAAGAAAAGGTGATTAAAGAGTTTCCTATCATCCTCCCCATAGTCAAAACAAAGTGCTGGAGTGGCTCTTAATTGCTTTTATAACACATGGATGTTTTCAAAAGTGAAAGAGCAGTAGTCAAGCAGACAGTTCTTCTCAGAAGGAAGATTTCCTACAGCGTGTAAACATGAAATAAATCTTTGCTTTAAAAGAAAAAAAGTTAGCCCCAGATCAAACATTTGCTAGGCTTTTGAGAAATATTCTTCCTTTATTCTACCACTGTTCTTGGCAGGCGTGTCTGATGTGGTTGCTTTGTGGGTTGGATCACCTGCTTATTATATTTTGGAAAAAGGGTGGCTTTGAAAATTATACCAGAAAGGCAAAATATCTCCACCTCTTTTTATAGGAATTTGTGCTTTAGGAACTGGAAAACTAGAATGATTTACATGCAACAGAGTTTCTAATGCTTACTCTTTGTAAGAGATTTCTTTTCTCTGCTGCTTGGTAACAAAAATAGGAAACGTGCCAAGGCTCAATATAAGTATAAACCATTTTAAATTATTGTATAGTCCAGACAGTCCATCCAGACAGTCTGAGAGTGAAAAATGGTCCTGAATGAAAAAGAGTAATCATATATGCAGCAAATAGACAGAAAGTCGTAATGAAAATAAAATGCACTATTTAAAACCACTTACCTGAGATTCAGATCTTTTAAAATGTTTTGTGGTTTTGCTGCTGCACAGCAAAATCCTAGATATGATTCTAGAACAACCCCTTTTTAAGGCTTTGTTTACATTGCTAATAACTCCCCAAAAGCCAGTTCACACGTTCCCTTTCTTTCATGTTTTATATGTACTGTAATCTCTGCATATCAATTGGTTAAATATCTTGGCATAGTCTTGCCAGCTTCAGGCTTCATATAGCGCCTCATCTCCTGAATACTTTGTATTATTAATATATATTACATTTTTTGGCAAATGTAATATAAATAATGCTATAATCCAAACATGAGCAAATAAACAGCATATTTCATGAACATAAAAAGCTTGCACTGAAGATAGTAATTTGTGTCAAGAGGTGTGGGCCATGTGCTAGATAAGATGGCTGGCAAATACTTCTTTTTTTCCTGTGGGTAGATTCTGTTATATAAAATTTCTATCTGTACTTTGATTTCCATTCAAATGATCTAATAATGGAAGTGTTTTTTCAAGATAATGCTATAGAGAAAGTAAAGTATATTTTCAGGTAGTTCAAACCTATCTTCCAGTGTTTGAGAAAGGAGTTCAGCAAATAGTGTATAATAGTTATAGATTGCAACTGCATAGTACTGAAGGCTTTGGTCTCAGTGCTTAATAAAATCCTTTCATATGTAACACTCACACACACAAACAAGTCTGTTAGAAGGAATCTTGTTCCTAGATGGGGCTTCTCAGACTGCTTTCCTGGGAATGTTGAATAAATTTCCATACAAGACTTGAAATTTCAGGACAAAAAGGAGACTATATATATTATGTTATGTACCTTTTTCATTGGCTTTCAACTACATTTTGGATGGTTTTATTGATTTTTGTTACAAGTTGACTTAAAGCAATCTCACTTTTTTTTTTTTTTCTTTTTTTTCTTTCTCCTGTATGTTCAGGTATCCTTGAATTCATCAGTGTGGCAGTGGGACTGGTCAGCATCAGAGGTGTGGACAGTGGCCTTTACCTTGGAATGAATGAGAAGGGAGAACTCTATGGTTCTGTAAGTACAACTTTGATGTCAGCTCATACATGTTGAGGTTTTGATTCACTTATCACTATGCAAAGCCCTCAAGCAGCTATCTGTATTATTATTAGCTTTTAATTAGCTTTTTAAGAATCATTATTAGCTGTTAAAACACTGCTGAAATGTATGATATATATAGCGTTGGATACTAAAGATGTGGTGGGAAAAGTTTCTCTGTCCTAGATGGAAAGAATTGAAAAGAAACATTTTACTAAAATTATGACAAAAATAGCTAACTAAACTAGCTACTCAAACAACAGCCTAAAAGACTTTGTTTGGTTTTATCATACCTTTTTCATGTGTGTTCAGATACCCAGTGACAGCTTGACTTATTTTTCTTTGCTGTTTATTTCTCTAGGAGAAACTAACTTCTGAATGCATCTTCAGGGAACAGTTTGAGGAAAACTGGTACAACACTTACTCATCCAATGTGTACAAACACGGAGATTCGGGGCGTCGATACTTCGTAGCACTCAACAAGGATGGTACTCCCAGAGACGGGGCAAGGTCCAAAAGACACCAAAAATTCACACATTTCCTGCCCCGGCCTGTAGATCCTGAAAGAGTTCCAGAACTGTACAAAGATGTGTTAGGATACAGCTGAGGAAGGAGGCAACTTTGGAACAAAACATACTTGAGCTGTTGCCCCTGCTGCCGTGGCAATACCAGGATGAGGAACCTGCAGAGGTCTAGGATGCTCGATTGGGAGAAGCTACTTTGTGATAGGCAAGCCTTTGCTTTCTAACCTTTGGATTTAGGAGAGAAAAATAAAAGCTGAGAGTGGACCAGCCTCCTTGAAGCTTGCTGAACTGTTTGGTAGCCAGTAACCGGAGGAGAGCTGGAATGTGATTTCACAGGAGAGTTGGAATGTGACTTTTTAAAAAATAACAAACTATTGGCAATATTGTCTGGATTACCTGGGGTCCATAAATTAGCAAAGAACTACCTACATCACACAGATGACACAAAAGTTGGAAGAAACAGGAAGAAGTGGACTGTAAAATAGCAATAAATCCTGAGAACTGTGAATGCAGTGGCTCCACCTTAGTAGTGGACCTTAAATGTTGATGCATCATAGTCAGAGCTGGGACTTTTCTTCAGGATGGACTTATTTATACATCTCCAGATAGCATATATTTATTTTATATATTTATTTATTAAAGAGTTTATTTTTTACTGGGATATGAAGAGAATACAAGACCCTAACCCTAATAAGAATTAATTTACAGCGCCAGTATTTACTCTGAGTAGTGTCATGGTACAGAAGTGACATTACATTGCTATGCATCCAAAACCTGGACATTCACATGCCATTGTTTATCTGTTACAGATAAGGTTATATTTTATGCACATACCATTGCCTTGTGACTATCTTTATTTTGGAAAGAATTCTAAAATTTTTTTGACCTATGAGAGTGCCTTACAGATCTGTATTGAATTTAAATGCACATTTAAAAAGGCAATTAAAAAGTATTTCACTTTATTTGGTTTACTGTCATTTTTAAATTGAGAGTCTCTTGAAACACTATGTGTAATGTTTCAAACTTGCAACAGATGTGAGAAGTGTATTGCAGTTACCTTGAAAGAAAAATCAGTATTAGCTCCTGGAATCTGGATTTAAATCTCAATGTGCTTGATGTTTTGGGGTTTTTTGGTTAGTTTGTTGTTTTGTTTTTGTTTGTTTTTTGGTTTTTTTGTTTGGCTTTTTTTTTCTTCTTTGTTTATTTGCCAAACACTTCCTAATATAAGTGCTAACTCACAAATAACTATTATCTGTATTATTTAAAATTTTTGTGTATAATTCTCATCTCTATACAAGATATTGTGATAACATTCCCTATCAATTTGTTTAAGGGGTAACAGTATCAGAGTAAAAGTCTGACATTGATGAATAAAAGCTTCTGGGAGTAGAGGTTGTTTATCTAATGGGTAAGGAGGAGCCTAAAGAGACTACTTATCATAAATTCTCCTCTAGGGTTTTTATATCTCTAGGCTAGTTACAGATATAAAACAGGTAGATTGCATTCATTTACACTAATTTAATTTGGGACTGTCAGTGGTGAAGCACAAACTCTTCAGCACATTGGCTGACTGGAAGGTCTCTGCTCTCTGTAAGAATACCAAAATTTGATGTCAGACCATGCAGGCTTTTGAAGTAAACCTGCTGAAGTTTGTTGTTAGAAGATTGCCACCTCCACCAGAAAGGTTTGTCCAGGAAAAGAACTGCAGGAGAGGACAGCAATATTTGTACTCTGCCAGAGCTGTTTTCCTGTTTCAGGTACCAATGCTTCCAGTGAGCTACAGCTCAAGATAACTCATTTGAATTTGGTTTTGTGGAAACATATATGGTTCATGTACTGCACATGAATACTTTCTACCAAATCAAGGTAATAACAACAACACAAAAATAAATCAGTATATAAAACACCTGCTAGAGCCATCACTGTACCAGAACTTATTCCAGTCTATAATGAGAAGTGCATAAGCATAGATTACTGATGGACTGTGGGCAAAATAATTTTACTATCTGACAAATAGAAATTGAGTGGAGGTAAAGGAAAAGGTGTTTCAGCACTTTGTGGCTGGCAAAATGTAACTTACTAAGGTTAATGGATTTGTTAAGATTTTCTGAAAAACAGGCTGGGGAAGATCTACAGTGCACTGAATGCGGTTTAGTGAAATAATGTTGTAATGGATTTCAGCTTACCCTAAAATAATGGTTTTATGGGTGACACTGAGCCCTATTATTCAGCCCTGTCATTCAGCTCACTAGCTGAACACAGAAATGTATGCTTTAAACAGAAAAAAAGCACCTCTGCTTGTTGAAATGTAATTTATTTCATGAAAATTGTGCAAAAAAAACAGTGGCTGCTGCTCAGAACACAATTTCAATGCATTGCTGGCAAAACCACTCCATGTTTAAATCATGCCAATAAAAGAATTATCTCTCTTTGGATTAGTAGTTTATTGTTAGTCCAGCCACCTCAAAAGTACTTTGAAGAAGGCAGGAGCTCCAATAGTCTGTGGTGTTATTATTGTGCCTCTTTTTTCCATAGATAATCATAGAATCATAGAATTAGCCGGGTTGGAAGGGACCTCAGAGATCATCAAGTCCAACCCTTGACCCACCGGAGCACAGTTGCTAGACCATGGCACTGAGTGCCACATCCAGTCTTTTTTTAAATGTCTCCAGGGACGGAGAATCTACCACCTCACCGGGCAGACCATTCCATTGCCTGACCACCCTCTCCGTGAAGAAATTCTTTCTAATATCCAACCTAAATCTCCCCTGACACAACTTAAGACTGTGTCCTCTTGTTTTGTTGAAAGTCATCTGTGAAAATAGTCCAACTCCCACCTCGCTACAGCCTCCTTTCAGGTAGTTGTAGAGAGCAAATGATACAGTCCAGAGCAGTGACTGAATTGAATATATAGCTGAAACTTCTGCTTGTAGCATTTATTTTCACTCTATTACATTCTGTCTATCGTGATCCTCAGATGACATTAATGTTTTTCTAGTTTGAAAATGGTGGTTGCAAAAGCAGCACCTCAAAAGAGCTGTTTTCATGTTGTTAGACCAATAGCTTTAGTTGTCAGTAGATGTCAGGGGTTTTTTTGTTTGTTTGTTTGTTGTTTTTTGGTTTTTTGTGTGTGTGTGTGGTTTTCACTCCTGCTTCATAAAGCCCAAGTGAGAAGCTTGGTTCTGTTTAACTAGTAGAATTAATGATCTAGTTTACCATCCATTGCACTTTGCATAACCCTAACAATATGAAAGCTGTGGACTACTTTAAGGGTAACCTGAAGGAGGTGACATTGTTCAAGGTTCATGAGAAATCTCTGAAAGCAGAGAAAATGTCACATCTTGAACTAAATCCCTTCTTGTCTGGCTGCCCTGTTTCTGCCTTTTCTTTTTTCCAGGGAAGAAGATCCATTCACAGTCTTTATTAGGTTTGTATAGCAAACGCGGCTCCACTTTTTCATTCTACTGATCCTCCCAGTTGATGTAAAACTTGATCCTTTGATCTCACCTGACTGGAAATGGAGTGCTCCATGCCAGTTCTGTATTTCTTCACATTTTTTTTTCTCTTTTCCAAGTTGAATCAGAAGCAATATTTTAGCTATATGGAAGATTTTCTGAAATCCAGGAATAACCTTGACTTCTGAGCATATCTGAAGTGAAATTGCTACTTTGAGCAGTCTGAGCTCTGGGTCAGAATGCAGAAGGTAGAATTTTTAACAGTCTTCTGTGGTAGTTTTCTAGCTGTGATAATTACAAGACAGGAGAACACTAGTGCCTCTGGAAGTGGCTGTATATTATGGGATGAACTGATCTATTCAGAAAAAGTGGGCAGCTAGTATAAAAAGGTACATTGATCTGAACAATTAATATCTGCATGGAGCAGTTTGGTTCTGTCTGTATCTGCCTGTTTTGTGTCACAAGCTTATTGGTGTTATCCTTCATGCTCAGGAGTGACAGCCAGCTTCAATGATTCCATCTGAAAGTTCACATCACTGGTGTAGCCATGCACTCTGTTAGCACTCTAGCATTGTGCAAAATCTGCTTTCTGACATGTGAGAGTCATTTAGCAAGTACATTTTAATACTAGCTTTCATACACAGTCATTTTCATTTCTTGATTTGCTTTTTAAACGCATTTTTACAGCCATCCAATCTTGCTTCAGTAACTTAGTGGTTTTACTTAAACACAGGTCTTTACCACCTGTTATGTGAGGTACAAGTGTGATAATTTTTTTTTCCCCAGTTTACATAATCATACTAGTAGCACAGTACCATGGCTTTGGTTGTATCATTACAAGTCAGTAGGTTTGACTTTCTTCTTTTTCTGTATATGCCACGGACATATCTTTGGTATAGCCTTTAGGTACTGTACCAAGCCTGAGGACACTGTGGTAAGATGCTTATGTTTTGCTCATCTTGCTCCACACTTCATGAAGATACTATCACTAAGGAGGCTTTTTGGAAATCTCTGCATTTGCTCCTTTTGTTTTTTATGTGAGGAAAAGTATTGCAATTATTTGGTGAGTTTATTGAGTAGTGCAACCATTTGAAGACTCAAGTTATATCAACATAACGGCTGCATGAGATCAGACTGCACTGTGTCTCCACTGCATGGGGAAGAGATTAAGAACAAGACAGGTGTATATTCTGGGAATTATTGTAGAACCCCAGCTAGGGGGGTCATTTCTCTTCTGAGTTGTTTCCATTTCTGTGGCAGAAAAGTGAATCAAACATTTCACAGTGCTGACAAACATAGCGGTAGAATTATATGCTTCCTGGATGTCTGTGTTGCTTTATCAGATATTTCTGCAAAAACACTTTCCTTTGCACTAGCATATTCAGCTGCTGTGGTGAAACCCTTGATGTCAAAGATGAAGAAAAGGCTGAGGTTTTCTTTGCCTCAGTTTTCAACAGTAAGGCAGGTTGTCCTGAGGACATCTGGCTTCTGGATCTTGTAGAAAGAGACAAGAATCTGAACAGCCCCCCTGTAATCCAGATGGAAACAGTCAGTGACCTACTGAGCTGCTTGGATTCCCACAAGTCTATGGGACCACACAGGATCCACCCACGGGTGATGACAGAGCTGGCAGAAGAGCTCACCAAGCCTCTCTCTATCATCTACCAACAGTCCTGGCTCACTGGGGACATCCCAGATGATTGGAAGTTGGCGAATGTCACGCCAATCCACAAAAAGGGATGGAAGGAGGACCAGAAAACTCCAGGGCTGTCAGCCTGACCTCAGTGCCTGGCAAGGTCATGGAGCAGATCATCCTGGGGGCAATCACACAGCACCTACAGGATGGACAAGGGATCAGACCCAGCCAGCACGGGTTCAGGAAGGGCAGGTCCTGTCTGACCAACCTGATCTCCTTTTATGATCGGATAACCCGCCTGGTAGATGAGGGGAAGGCTGTGGATGTGGTCTGCCTGGACTTCAGCAAAGCCTTTGACACCGTATCCCACAGCATTCTCCTGAAAAAGCTGTCAGCCCACAGCTGGGACAGGGGCACTCTGTGCTGGGTTAGGAACTGGCTGGAGGGCCGGGCCCAGAGAGTGGTGCTGAACGGTGCTGATCCAGTTGGCGGCCGGTCACCAGTGGTGTCCCCCAGGGATCAGTGTTGGGCCCCGTTCTGTTTAGTATCTTTATTGATGATTTAGATGAGGGGATTGAGTCCATCATCAGCAAATTCACAGATGACACTAAACTGGGGGGGAGTGTGGATCAGCTGGAAGGCAGGAGGGCTCTGCAGAGGGACCTGGACAGAGTGGAGAGTTGGGCTGATTCCAATGGGATGAGGTTCAACACGGCCAAGTGCCGGGTCCTGCACTTTGGCCACAACAACCCCATGGGGAGCTCCAGGCTGGGCACAGAGTGGCTGAGAGCAGCCAGGCAGAGAGGGACCTGGGAGTCTGGATTGACAGGAAGCTGAACAGGAGCCAGCAGTGTGCCCAGGTGGCCAAGAAGGCCAATGGCATCCTGGCCTGGATCAGGAACAGAGTGGCCAGCAGGTCCATGGAAGTGATTCTGCCCCTGTACTCAGCCCTGGTGAGGCCACAGCTCGAGTCCTGTGTCCAGTTCTGGGCCCCTCAGTTCAGGAAGGAGATTGAGGTCCTGGAGCAGGTCCAAAGGAGGGCAACCAGGCTGGTGAAGGGACTCCAGCACAAGTCCTGTGAGGAGAGGCTGAGGGAGCTGGGGGTGTTCAGCCTGGAGGAGACTCAGGGGAGACCTCATCGCTCTCTACAACTCCCTGAAAGGAGGCTGGAGCCAGGGGGGGTTGGGCTCTTCTCCCAGGCAACTATCAGCAAGACAAGAGGGCATGGACTTAAACTCTGCCAGGGAAGTTTAGGTTGGATATTAGAAAGAATTTCTTCACAGAGAGGGTGATCAGACATTGGAATGGGCTGCCCAGGGAAGTAGTGGATTCTCCGTCCCTGGAGATATTTAAAAAGAGACTGGATGTGGCACTCAGTGCCATGGGCTGGGAACCACAGCGGTAGTGGTCAAGGGTTGGACTTGATGATCTCTGAGGTCCCTTCTGACCCAGCCAATTCTATGTTACTGCACTTGGTGTCAGCATGCATATGGATGTACATGTGATTATCTCAGTACAAGGCACTGAACATAGTACTAGAGAAAGAGAACACTCTGAGTTTGTTATATATTTTCAAAATGTTATTCACGCAAGTTTGGTTTATGGGGTTAGTTTTAATTAAGTTTTTGATACAAAGTTTTGCAGAAACTTTGGCAATATTTTGTGGGTTTCTAATAGTCAGAGATTCATGGGCAGAAAACCAGAGAGGTGTAAAAGCTTCTCAGGTGGAACATACTTAACCGTGACATCTTTATGAATAAGTTGTGCACAAGTAGGGAGAAAGAAAAAAACCAACCCCAAACAGGGAAGAGGTCAAACAGTTAACTTCTATTGCCAGTCAGGGGGGGGGATATTAAGTTTCAAACAGAAATTGGTTGGCAGCTTGCCAAAATAACTACTTCACCTGCAACATGATCAGACACTGGAACCATTCTGGAAGTTCAGGAAAAAGAGAAAATACTAAATTAAAGCAGTGGTGAAAGTAGCTCTCTGTATTTTGAACCCATCCAAGATGCTACTGGTGTTGTTCTCTTCATATAGCAAATCTCTAGCAAATGTAATTCATAAGGAAAGGAGTAAAAGCACTAGAAGAGCCACCTTTTGAGAGTGAGCTTAATAAATATCCTACTGTGGTAAAGTCCTAGTTCATGTATTTTTTTTAATTATGGGAAAAATGAATCATACTATATTCACACTTAAAATATCACAAACTACATAATATACTTTAATGAATATATTCAAGTCATGACTGTTACTAGATTTATGAATAGAGCCCTCATTAAGTCACGTTTGTTTCCCAAATGCCATCTGTCATTTATACATATCTACACTAACATATATTTATGAAAGATGCTTTTCACATAAATTACAAGTGTCTCCTTGGTTCCTGGCTAAGTCTCAGTGGTTGATTGTTCCAGGGAACATGTTTGTCTGTATTATTCATGTGGCATTTTACATCCACCTCTAATTCCAGTGGCTATAAGGCAATTTAGACTTGAACACGGGTCTCAAAGTGGGTAGAGGCATAAAAGCCAGTTGTCTGGAGCTCGACATGAACATGATGGAGGTGAAATGATAGGAAGGAGAATGGTCTCAGGACTTTTTGCAGACTCCAAGATGATTTTCAAAATTAGCAATTCGTCCTTACTAAAGAGACTACTGATCAGGTGGGTTATCAGGTTTTGAACTCCAGCCAGATTTTTTTTTTCAGATGGTAAAAGACTTTGTCTTCTTCTCTTAGATTTATCACCACTTTTGCTATCTACTCTTTCTGAAAAGTAGTATAATCTGATGACAGTGTGAAGAGTCAGAACTTCATTCTGCTTTTTGCTCTGCCTTTTCCTCTAGTTTTTCAGCCTTGGGACCATCTATCAAAGTCTTTATATATCAAATTTAACACCTCTCAGTGCATAATATCTCTAATTAATCCTTAAGCTAAATAAATGCAAAAAAGTCTTTTAACATATATAACAATGTAAATTTGTCAAGAAAAGTAACCCACTGCAGAGTGAGCCTATTAAAGTTACCTTTGGTAACTTTTAGCATGAAGATATGGCTGCATACTCATAGTGTAATGTATTCTAGATAGGATTTAGAGCAGGTTTTGATATTTAAAATGTTAGATGGTAGCTTTTACCTGCTCAATAAACTCCTTGCCATGGTTCTACAAAACTATACTGTGTCGCTGGCCCTGCAGTCAAACTTTCAGAGTTGTAGTTCTTAATAGATAGATCAGATCAGAGGCTGTTTTTTTGTTGTTTTTTATTTCCCCTCTAAAAAACACCTTAGCTACTCACTATGGATAGTTTTTTAAATAATCCTTATTGCTCTGTTCCTAACCAATCAAAATAAACTCTTGCTTGCACTACAGTCTTACTGCTCTTTGACTAAACAGTCAGTAGATTTTTACTGTGAGAAGACTGCATTATCTGAACTTTCCCTAGTGAGCTAGAATCCATTATTTCATAGTCACCAAGTGGTCAGCAAATGCTCTTAATTTTATGTTTTTATCTTTATGTATAAACTCGAAACTGTCAAACACTAATCCCTAAACACTGTGTAGCATAGTATCTCATCATTTGCACTTTCTCTTTTTGGTAATGGGTGCCAAGGGTATCTATTCAGAAATCATAAAGTCCCTTGAGTTGAGTTTTGTGCTTTGTGATTGCTGAACACTGTAAGATGCAGTATAAATTTTCCTCACAAGGTTAGAAATCTCTCATGGCTGTATTCAAGAACCATCACAAGCATGACATTGCACTTGATTTATAATTAAAAATTTGGACTAAGATACCCACATTTGTGTAGTGGTTGTGTTCTTGTGGCTTATAGACTCGGTTAAAAAGGGTTGACAGTAATGAGCAGATATTTTTTTAATCTAGGAATGTGTCTGCTAATCTCAGCTATGTGAAGGGCTCTCTACTCTGATGATGATCCTAGGCAAACAACTGGAATAAGGAATATATTGGTGTTGCTGTAGGTTTTCTTCATGACATGTACCAACTTGAAAATCTCAATTAATCTAATTCTAGGCTATTGGCAGTATTTGCCATAATCCATTCTACCTTCTCTGTTGACAATTTATCATATGGTGAGTCTGTATTGTCTTAGTGCTTTTACCCTCTCTTACTTTCTTTTGGTCACTTTTTAGGATGCATCTCCTATTCTTGAGCATTGCTAAGAACTGCTCATTTGAAGGTTATTAATGTTCCTTCGAGGTCTGTTGCAAGACAGTAGAAATAAGGTACATGTCATAACCAGGTAGAGGAATTGCTTTTTTATATTTTGTTCTTTTTGCTTTGGAACATTTTTGCATTCGAGGTCAAAACCCAAACCTTTCCTGGTCATACAATGTACTAGCCCTTGCTATCTTTACATATTTAGGCAGCCCTTTGACAGCATTTCAAATGAAAAGGAGACAGATGATGAATGACACATAGCACTCTCATGTGTTTTCATCTAAAAAAAAGAGGCATTATTGTTTCAAAACAGCAAAACTTTTATCTCATGAAGAAGCTTCAACAGTTTTATGAAATATTTGGTTGCTTAAAATGTTGGTGAGTGTACCCATATGTTCTCATAAAATTCTTTTATGATGCTGGCCAGTAATGATGAAATTAGCATGTTTTGATCTATATACAAGTTGTTCATAAAGAACTTGAAAGGAGTAGTTAGGAAAATCCAAGCACTGAAACATTTAAGATTTACTTTCTGGTCTCACTTTTGTGTGATTGTCAGCCAGGGACTATCATGATCAAGGTAGCTTGCCAATTGCCTGCCATAGATATAATATTTATTGCTGCAGAGGGGATTTCCTATCAGAGATCTGAAGACAGGCTTTCATACATTGTTTCTTCTAGGTAAGCTATTCAAATCAGCAGAAGAGATCTGATAGTAAAGGAAAACTAATCAAAAGGAATATATTTTTGATCTTTGAGTTTATTTGAACTTTTTTTTTTTTTTTTTTGTTCAGCTTTTCCTTCACACAGCTGAAAGAGAAGGAAATTGGCTTGTGTTCTGTTTTTCTATACAAAATTCCCATCTAATGCTATTACAATTAATGTATTTTGGTACTGACTTATGAGGTATAACATTTATTTTTAATGCTACCACAAAGTATATATATATACAGTTTAGCAGGAAATTAATGTCTTTTAAGTCTGTTGGAAATATATGGGAATACTGAGCTAATCAAATCATAATTGGCTAACATTTCTGCTTTTCTTTTTCTAAGACACAAATAGACAGAGGTCCCAAGTGCTGAGAATGCCAGGATGGAGTTAACATATTCTGAACATTTCCCAGCCCCATGTCCCTGCATATTTTCACAAACTATGCTCTGCATACAGGTGACTGATGGATTCCAAAAGCTGATCTGTCAGTCATTCACTCTTCTTCTGTGTACACAGCCTCCTACCTACCCTTCACAAGCCATGCTCAGCTTAATGAGGAAATCAAGTCTTTCCAATTACAGTCACACTTTTAGAAACTATACCCTGAACTCCTTTATCAATCAATATCTCATGTTTTGTTGGAGAGAGATAGACTGTTCTGATGAAGGCTATGAGAAAGATGCTTGTATTGTTTACTGTTTACTATCAGAGACAACTCTGGATTTTGAACCACTGCCCCTGCTTTTCAAAAGAAGCATCTCTTCCTGATCCCAAGGGGTCATAGATCAGAGTGGTTTGGGTTGAAAGATTGGGTTAAGGATCATATAGTTCCAACAGCCCTGCATGAGCAGGGACACCTTCCACTAGATCAGGTTGCTCAAAACCCCACCCAGCCTGGCCTTGAACACCTCCAGGGAGGGAAAAATAATTGCCTTGCCTCCCAAGAGATGCCAAATCCTTCACCCAGTGTGGCTACAGCACTAACACCCATGGGTTTCTGTGGGAAGAGGAACAACTGAGACTGATGAAGGAGTGAGGCTGGAAGTGCAGAGGAATGCCTGAGTACAAGCAGCACACTGAGGGGTATGAGGAGCAGCAAAGTTGTGTGGGCAGGGAAGGGAGGCAACAGCATTCTGTTTTGCTAACATTTAGCCCTTGGTGTATAGCTGGGAAGCAGGATCAGAAACTTTCTGGTTTGCAGCAAATCTCATTGGCTGTCTGTCCTTAAAAAGCAGATACACTTTTTTCCTTTAAAACTTTCAGTAGACTCACACACCACTTTCCATTTTCTCTGAACTATGGCACCTGAGGCCTCTTGTGTTACAGGTTTTCATATCCCTGAGCGTTGTGTATTTTATTTGCCAGCTTTATAGTCAAACAAGGATGACTACTGGCAAATGTAGCAATGTTTTTCTCACACTCTACAGACTCAATGGGGAGCATGAATTTATTTGTTAGGAAATGCTGATGAAACTATAATTTGGTTGTAACATTTTTTTTTTTTTGCCAATGGCTGATGATAAAAAAATCTAAAGACTTCGGACTACCTGTTCTGTGCAGGTCTGACACATTCACTCACAGATAAAACATTTTATTAGAGTTGTGTACTCATATTTATCTCTGCAGCTTTTCAGGTCCATAATATACACTTAAAATTTCCTAAATCACTCTGATGGCTCTATGGCACATTAAGGGATTTCTAGCATTAAAAAAATATATTATTTCCAATAAATTGTTATAAAATTGAAATATTAATGTATTGATAAACATGAATGTGAGAATGTTATGTTTCAAGTCTGAATTAATATCTGACTGTGTCCAACAACAAGACAAATTTTGCCAGAAGGCATTCCAGCATGAAGGCATGATAGGACACATACTGCAGAGCTGTTAGTGAGTGCTTCAGCCTCACTGGAAACTCTAGAGACTTGTAATACATCTCACTGAACTCATAAAGCTCTACCTACAACATCTTTTTGCAATAATAGTAAATAATAATAATATTCCTGGATTTATTTTTAAACAACTCAGTTTAAAAGTTAAATTTCTCCTTGGTAAATTAAAGCTATTGTAGAAAAAAACCCCACCAGTTTCTAGCAGTGGAGGTGAGAAAACACAGGAAATGACTGGAAAACAATATTTTTTTCATATTTTAACATTGCTGAGATAAGTATTTTATTTTGCCTGCATTCTTTCCTTTTACTTTTAGTAGACTTATGTTATCTCATCACATTATGTGTAGTCTTCCTGCTCCCAAGGGCCCAATGATAACATCAGTTTGATGCTTTCCAATTTCCTGGAACTGAGCAACTTGATGAAAAGGTGAAGCAGAATATTAAATTGCGAGAATCCTATATTCTTAATGAAGTTTGAAAAGCAGAGGGGTAAATGATCATGCCATCTTAAACATAGCAAAAACCAAGACAGAGCACCAAAGAGCTATTTCTATCAGAGGCAAAACCTTATGGCCACATCTCTGCTATGTGTATATCGGTGTACAGCGCTGGGCAAAAATCCCAAAAAACCCCAAACAATGAAAACGTGAAAATTTCACACAGATGTGAAAATTCAATGAAAATCACAGAACTGTCACAGTTGGAAAAGACCTCTAAGATCACTACATATAACTGTAAACATCCCCCCTTCTGAATAAAAGTTAAAATCGATATCTCTATTGCTCACTAGAGCATGTTCTGAAGTGCCGCATCTGCACAGTTTTGGAATTCTTCCAGGGGTGGTGATTCTACCGCTTCCCTAGGTAGTCCATTCCAACATCTAAATACTCCCTCAGTAAAGAAATTCTCTCTCAAATCTAGTCTAAACCTCCCCTGATGCAACGTCACAGAAGCAAAGAATCAGCCAGGTTGGAGGGGACCTCAGAGATCATCAAGTCCAACCCTTAATCCACTACCACTGTGGTTACCAGCCCATGGCACTGAGTGCCACATCCAGTCTCTTTTTAAATATCTCCAGGAACAGAGAATCCACTACTTCCCCGGGCAGCCCATTCCAATGTCTGATCACCCTCTCTGTGAAGACATTCTTTCTAATATCCAACCTAAACTTCCCTGGCAGAGTTTAAGTCCGTGCCCTCTTGTCTTGCTGGTAGCTACTTGGGAGAAGAGCCCAACCCCCCCCTGGCTCCAGCCTCCTTTCAGGGAGTTGTAGAGAGCGATGAGGTCTCCCCTGAGCCTCCTCTTCTCCAGGCTGAACACCCCCAGCTCCCTCAGCCTCTCCTCACAGGACTTGTGCTGGATCCCTTCACCAGCCTGGTTGCCCTCCTTTGGACCTGCTCCAGGACCTCAATCTCCTTCCTGAACTGAGGGGCCCAGAACTGGACACAGGACTCGAGCTGTGGCCTCACCAGGGCTGAGTACAGGGGCAGAATCCCTTCCATGGACCTGCTGGCCACGCTGTTCCTGATCCAGGCCAGGATGCCATTGGCCTTCTTGGCCACCTGGGCACACTGCTGGCTCCTGTTCAGCTTCCTGTCAATCCAGACTCCCAGGTCCCTCTCTGCCTGGCTGCTCTCAGCCACTCTGTGCCCAGCCTGGAGCTCCCCATGGGGTTGTTGTGGCCAAAGTGCAGGACCCGGCACTTGGCCGTGTTGAACCTCATCCCATTGGAATCAGCCCAACTCTCCAGTCTGTCCAGGTCCCTCTGCAGAGCCCTCCTGCCTTCCAGCTGATCCACACTCCCCCCCAGCTTAGTGTCATCTGCAAATTTGCTGATGATGGACTCAATCCCCTCATCTAAATCATCAGTGAAGATATTAAACAGGCCCAACACTGATCCCCGGGGGACACCACTGGTGACCGGCCGCCAACTGGATCAGCACCGTTCAGCACCACTCTCTGGGCCCGGCCCCCCAGCCAGTTCCTAACCCAGCACAGAGTGCCCCTGTCCCAGCTGTGGGCTGACAGCTTTTTCAGGAGAATGCTGTGGGATACGGTGTCAAAGGCTTTGCTGAAGTCCAGGCAGACCACATCCACAGCCTTCCCCTCATCCACCAGGCGCGTCACCTGAGCATAAAAGGAGATCAGGTTGGTCAGACAGGACCTGCCCTTCCTGAACCCGTGCTGGCTGGGTCTGATCCCTTGTCCATCCTGTAGGTGCTGTGTGATTGCCCCCAGGATGATCTGCTCCATAACCCTGCCAGGCACTGAGGTCAGGCTGACAGGCCTGGAGTTTCCCAGGTCCTCCTTCCGGCCCTTTTTGTGGATTGGCGTGACATTCGCCAACTTCCAATCATCTGGGATGTCCCCAGTGAGCCAGGACTGTTGGTAGATGATAGAGAGAGGCTTGGTGAGCTCTTCTGCCGGCTCTGTAATCACCCGTGGGTGGATCCTGTGTGGTCCCATAGACTTGTGGGGATCCAAGCGGCTCAGCAGGTCATACTTCAGGCCATTTCCTCTAGTCCTACCATTGTTCACTTGAGAGGAGAGGCCAGCACCCACCTCCCTGCAACCTCCTTTCAGGCAGTTGTAGAGAGAAATGAGGTCTCCTCTCAGCCTTTCCTTCTCCAAACTGAAGATTAACTATTCCCTCAGCCTCTCCACATAAAGTTTGTTCTACAGCCCCTTCACCAGCTTGGTTGTCTTTCTCTGAACTCAAACAACTCAATACTCAACTGAACACAGTACTTGAGGTGCAGCCTCACCAAAGCTGAATACAGGGGCATGATCCCTTCTCTTCTCTCTGATATTATGCAAAAATAACAACGAGGATGAAGTGGAGCTTTGCAAAACATCCTCTGTAGCCTCAGAACTCCACCTTTCACAGAAATGCTTCTCCTAGCCTGCAGGGTAAATGCCAGTACAGGGCATAGCAATTGCATAGCATCTCTTTCCAGAAGAAGAGATGAAATTTTGAAGAATCAGAGATTCTTAAAATTCTTATCACATCAGACATTATTTGAAAACCAGAAATTCTTCAAGGAATACTGTGTGGCAAAAGCAGTCCACTTCAGCACACTGCCTGAGAATTTTGTACATTGAGGATAGTACAACACTAAGGAGGTTGCTGTCTTGCATCAGGCACCTGATGCAAGGTCTGAAACCTTGAAAAATACAATCAAAAGAAACAGTACATCATTAAACTTGCTGGTGACATGTATATCATGAAGAGAGATGTAAACTTCATTTTTTAACTAAGAATTATTTTTTCCCAGGAGAAGTTCTGCTGCTATCAGAGCAGCTGACAATAAAGATCTGCTGAAGATTTAGTGTAGTTCTTAACTATAATTTTTCTCCAGCAAGACTGAAAAGCTGTTGATTTCCAAAAGGTATAAGAGTATAGATCTGCATGGCTAGAATTACTCAAGATGGTGAAAAGACATAGTAGGCAAAATTTGCCTGCTATGTTAAAGTGGCAGAATTCATTCCCAGATTAAAAAAAAAAAGCAAAAAAAGAGATGTCATCTGGAGGATGTGCCACTTGAGAACAATTAGATTCATGAAGAGAAGCTTACATACAACATGAATAATTTTTATGAAGTGTTTTGCCTATGAACAAGGGTACCAGGTTGGAACAGAAAGTCTGTTAGTTAATCTCAGTATCTTATCTAATGGCTGATGCCAGATGTAAAGGACAGAAGAGAGGACCAAGACAAGAATACAGTGACAATTGCCCAGCATTATTATTCCATCCTCCAAATTCTTTGTATTCAAATGTATTTTTTTACATGCTCTTTGTCTTCTGAAAATGTGTCTAAACTTCTCTGATCTTATGTAAAATTTTAACACTTAAATCTGCCTGTGCTTTATACAATGTAATTACACATTCAGTGTGGAAATCTCTCTTTTTATCTTTCCTAATCTCTTTCTTTCTCTCTTTCTCTCCCTGTTGGACTCATGCCTCATATAGGTAGCTTTGAACATCCTAGTTGTCAGCTTCTAATTTAATTTTGCTCTTTTTGTCATCAGATGAAAGCTGTCAGCTAAACCAATACCATAGATTTATCACGGGTATGCAGTAGTATGAGGGTGGTTTTTGTTTTGTGTTCTAAGAATGAATGAATGTAATATAAGCCCTATCATTTTCCTTGGTTGGTTTTTCTGGACCACTCCTGAGAATAGAAATGAATTCTATTTTCATGGAATCTTCTAACACTAAGGCTAACATACGAAATTTCTCTAACACTAAGACCTTTTTTCTTTGTTTTATTTACTAGAGTTCAGAGTCCAGTATCGTGTGAAATAGCTTTTTCCATGTACTTTTTTATATTGAATTTCATAAGTCATTTCAGTTACCTGGTTACTAGGTAAAAAAAATACCCTTCTGCACATCTTTGCATATGGCTTTTGTATTTAATAGTGTTTTTCCATACAAAACAATGTTACTCAATTGAATACAATGGAGGGCTGGCTTTCATCACATCAAGGTAATATTTTTTGTCACCAATTCAAAATAAACCAATATGTTCAAGGGAAGCTATCTGAGCCTCCTTCAGTACTATGAATTGTCATGTATAAAGCTTTTAAGGTTCAATGTGTGAATTCTATCATGTTTGGAATAAATTGTAAGCAATAAGTTGTAGTCTAGAGAGGAGGTCTTGTGCTTTCTACTCGTGTGACAATTATTAAATTGATTTCAAGACAATATGCTTCTTCAGAACCAGCAAGTTATCACTCACCACTTCTGCAAACCCATTCCAGGACTGGCTGCATTGGTATACTAAAAATTGTTAATACAGGAGGATCTGAAGCTTGAAGTATTTTGAACATACTTGATTTACTTCACCACCAGACATACCAACTACTTTAATGTCATCTTTCTTAAATTTAGTCTCCCTTAACGCAGAAGACTTTTTTTCAGTTTCAATGCTGCTTCTTCCTTAATAGCTATATCAAGGCAGGAAAGGAATAGAAAGGAAATATGAAAGAAAAAAAAAGTCCTCAGATATACTTTCTGCTCCAGAAAAATAATATTTTCTGAAAAGTAAGAGAGCAGGACTTTAAATCATCACAAATCAGATTTTATTTTAGGAGGTGGATAGCGTAGATAACTGTGATACAAGAAGAATATTTCCCTAATGATCCTTGCCATTGTAAAGGTTCTATCTTCTGGGGACAACATATTAAATTCCAAACTTATATCTGGAGTTGACTTTGGCCTCAGCTGACCTAAAGATTGAAAAGATATAAAGATTGTTTAAAAATATCATTCCTCTCAACACATAGCCTTCTGCAGCACAAATTTCTTGACTAGACCCTAAAAGTTAAATGATAAAAGTATATAATATTAAAAAGTTATAACCTTTTGGCAAGAAGCAAAATATCTTGATTCAGTTATCAACACTTAGCATTTAATGTTAAGATACACTTCCAGATGTTAGTTTTGACATTCCAAAAAGCAAAAGTAGATTTGTCTTTAGAAAAACATTAGATTTATGACCTAACATAAAGCTCACTACTTTTTTTTGGGTGAACATACTATGCATACTAATAAAAAAATAAACATTTGTTTTGAATGTTACACTGCCATCTAATGAGATAACTGTAAATTACATGAAAACTTTTCATGGTTTTGTCATCTCTTGGAAGTAGATGGTATAATACCGGATACAACTTCAATATTACTAGAATTTGTAATAATAGGAAAATATGAATTTATTAATTAGCAGAATTATAATATAGTTAACAGATGATATGGCAAGCAGACAGAAAAAAGCTCATCTTACTGATGATATCTAAATAAAACTGTGAACTAAATGTATGAAGTGAATAAGGCTTCCTCTGAAGACATGAAGAAAAAAATACGTTAAATGAAATTTAATTTCACATGTCATAATTGATTTTTTCCCCCTGAGTTTCAGACTATCCTACACACAATGCCTACAATGCCAGAGGTTGTTTTCATCAATTAGTGCTTGTATGGGCCTAAATGGGTTTTGGGGATGAAGCTATGGGGAGCAGAGCCACCTGGGCTCCCTTTGCAGATACGCAGTGTAGTTCTTGAATGAACTTGATAAGTCACTAAGGGGAAATCCTGCCCTACATCTGTCTGCACAAAAGTCCTCAGGCACAGCAGCACTGCTATGTGGATGCTGCAGCAGGATGAGGGGATCCCTTGAGGGCTCAGAGTGCTTTGTTTTCTGGGACTCCTGAAAGTCAGCTGGGATTCAGCCCTGTTTGGATTTTCCCTGTACTGGTGACTTTGGGGGCTCTCACAGGGTTGCTAAGTAGCTTGGTGGCAGCTCTGGTACTTGCGACGTGTGTCTCAGCAGGGAGAGAGCACAGAAATCTGCTGTGCACTGAGCTGTGGACTTAGAGTGGGCATATGCTTGGCATATAGAGAGCCTGTGCCTTTGGGTTACTTTTCATGTCTGCCAGGAGTAGCTGAAGGTCTGAGCCCAGGTATTTTGTCTAAACACACAAGTGACAAGTGGGCTTTCAGTCTGAGTTTTATTTCTAATTATGTACTCAAGACTCAGCCTACTTCAGTCCACTTCCTACTATGGCAATGCTAATCTGAAGTAGCCCCATTAGCTGTCATGTTTATGTCACAAACTCCATTGTGATGAACTCCTATAGGTGTTAAAACACTTCACTAAAGACAAAGAAAGAATCTTGGATGTCTCGTAATTCACTTCAGTGTTTTTCCTGCAAAGTGTAACGGTTAAAATTTATTTTATAGTATCAGTTGTTATTATGCTACTGTGGCCAAATGCTAATTGGTTATGTTGTCATAATAAAGAGTGATTTTTAACCAATGCTGTTATGGTCATCCTGCAATCGACAGGAACAAAAGAGGAAAAGGTGCACACACGAAAAAGTACTATAGTCTCAGCAATTACCATGTCTGAAATCTGGCTTCCCAGTGAATGAGAGCATCTTGTTGATTTTATGGAGCATGAGGCTCCTCACACAGGGCAGATCAAAGGGCTGTGTTACATTTCAATACATAACTTTACGGGACAGATGGAATCCACTCAGAGAGACCCATGACACTCAGGGCCAGATTATCAAAAGTTTCAGACACTAAAACCTATTAGTGTGTTCAAACCCTTATTCCAACAATGCCAGCACTTTTTACCTCTGTTTAAAGCATCAATCTACGTTTTAACTACTGTGAAAGTTCAAGTGGAGGTTAAAAGGATGGGCTAGAGGAGGTGGCAAGTCAAAGAAACTTGGTTTGCCATTTCTTTATTTCCACACAGATATTGTCAAACATTTGAGGATATAACTTTGTTTTGCAAGGGAGAAATGAGCATGCTTGGGAAGCATATCAAAACTCAAAGCATCTTTGGTCAGATAATAAACATTAAAATTGTTCATGTCCTTGCCCCTGAGAGCTTGGAGCATAAATTTTTTTTCTTTCTCGCTGCTGAAAATGCATCAGGAATTTCTATTGAATAACTCAAATACACTCAGGGAGAAAGAAAAGGTGAATTTAACAGCTTGATAGCAGTCTCCCCAGATTTCTTGAACTCCCAAATCTGCCCATGTTTTGCTTTATAACAGTTTGCTAATGTCCTGGTAAGCTCATCCGTTCCAGGGTGACTCTAACAAAGATTCTTGCTTTGAGTCCTCATGTGCCAGGTTCTGTTCTGAAGTTACCCTTGAGTGTTTTTTAACCACACTGAACATTTAGGTTCTTGAACACACTGGCAGGTCTTATATGATCTCATTTTGCTGCCCTTTCAAAGGAGTAAGATCTTATAGCTCTTTTAGCTGATGTAACCTAAGAGGGCCCTTTTCCAGATCCCCAATATTATGCACACTCTGATTTTATGGAAAAGCAATGCAAAAGTTGAAGTTGTCTACCAATGATTTTGCAAAGTCTCTAAAATTCTGTTTTATTGTAACTAGCTCAAGAATATACAAATCTAGATTATGTAATAGCAACCACATGGGTGTCCAACTTCAGTTTTCTTACCACTTTTGAACATTATTTGAAGCCCTGTTCAGAGTTCCTAATGCAAGCCATCATCCTCTGCTATTCATTCATATGGCTTCTTTTCTGGAACAAACAACCTTTCTCAAATTGCTGTTAAGAAATCCTGTGTATTTAAGAATTTCTGTGATTTGCTTCTTAAGCAATTCAAGTGATGAAAATTGATTGTCAGGCTATTAATTTCTTAACCTATTCCCCCCTGGGGTCCAGGCTTGAAAACCAAATTGCCTTAAATTGTAGCCAGCTCTTTATCTAACTGAAGAAGCATACAAAGGAATAAACATTCAAGAGCTCTTGCTGAGGTCTTCTGTAGGGTTGTTTTGGTTTTTTTTTTTTCCTCATATCTAGGCAAAGATGAAAACAATGCAAATATCCAGCCTCTCAATACAAATAAAATAGTATTTTGATACATTTTGACAAGAAAGCAGAATGTAGCCTCTATTTTAAAGCTGTGCTATAACATCTCTTTTGATTACATCATTCTTTTAGAATCCTCTATTTTAAGCAAGGAGTTTCAGAAGGAAGAGGAAAGGGTTAACCACTGCACTACTGAGCAGGTGTGTTGGTTAGCAGAGGCTTTAGCTAACTTCTTGGCCCTCATGAAGCACAGGTGTTGAACATCAGCATTTTCATCCTGTTTGATATCTAGGCTTTTGTGTTTGTCATCTGGGGACTTTTATGCTAAATCTGTAGGAAACCCCCCCTTGCTTTGTTGTTTTGGCTGAATAGGATTAAACAGATTTTATTTCTTATAGGTCTTAAGTTTAAACAGACTAGCACTGCTATGTCTGTCAATCGAAGAGGCAGAGGGTTTTTTTTTTACTTGATAGTTTATGTTACTATAGATCTTCCTCTACAAAGCAACAGCCACTAACAGGGAAAGAATAGCAAGCTGACAGTTAACAAAATCTGTGATTCCTGATGAATAATCAGAAAAGTGTGACAAATAAAATACATGCTTTTAGTGCCCACAGTACATGTCTGAACTTATAAAACAATATGTGTAATATTGTCTGAAAAAGCTGATAGATGTGGTGGCAAAATAGAGAATATTTCTGCTTTATCATAAAATTATATTTTTTATTGAATTAGGTATGTGATATTAAGAATAAACTGTGAAAGCTACTCTTAAGACATTCAGAACCCTACCAATACCTCTTTCTCCTCTGTCTTCTGTAAGGAACACAAAATGTATAATGAAAGCCTTCTGAATAATTATAAAACTTATGCAGCCACTGGTTTAATCCTTTCCTTTTAAGAGTATGAAACAAATTTTTGAACAGCTGGTCTCTTATATGGTTGTTGTTCAGGATTTACTTTATTTTTCATGGAAATCATGCAGGGTAGAAACACAGAATAACTTCAAGACATGTTTACTTTCCCTCCAGGAGCTCATCTAAAATTGCTTGAACTAGTCTGATGATTAGAAGATTAACAAGAAAATACGATCCCTTCTATTTGTTTCCCAAATCCATTTCTATGAAAATTTTCCTATTTACATTGTAATTATTGGCTTCGTGGTGGAAAGAGCAGAAGAGCATTCTGGTACTTCTGGGTGACATAGCAGGATAAAAAGTGAGGAACTGGGTTACTTTGAAACACTTCAAGAAAAGATGTCATTCTGCCTCTGTAGTAATTAGAGAATCCTCTTTTTCTGAGTGATTTTCAGATAGCTGATTTGACTTCAGACACAAGCCAACAGTTTTTCGAAGTGTTAAGCAGTAATTATACTGTCCTATATTTTATATGTAGGAAGAGATGTGATATTTTACTGCCAGGTATTCCAGTTCAGGTACATTCAGGTACATTCCCAATCTGGAATACTAAAGTACTGCTTGTAATCATACAGTACAAGGTTTTGGAACTATTCCACACAACTAATTTTGACTTTTTTTTAGCTCATCAAATGCATTCAGAAATAATGCTCCAAAGGTATTGCTGTTTGCCAATGATAGTCCAGAAATTTGAGTCTTCAGTGCTTTTCTAATCTGTTGCTTCAAGATACAGTAAGGTCATGTTCTGCAAGGTCACGTTCTGTAATTTCTTCTCTATATCAGTGAGTCATATTGAAAACTGTGTCATGTATCATACTGGAAACCTGTGGAGCAATGCATTTGCTGCTTGAAAATAATTCTCTGGTCTTGACAAATCATCACAACAAAAGTTACTGTGTACATAGAAAATGTTATCAGCTGTGTTATAAGCTCAAAGCACTTAGAGAGGTTAAACTTGACTTTCTGCATTTTATGGTGACATTTGCAGCATTATGTCATCATGCCAATACTTGGCTTAGATGTGGAAAGAGACAAAGTTATATTTATTATTCATTTCTAGGTTTAAATCTTTTTAGCAGTTACTGTAATTCTGTGTTTTCATAACACACTTCACATATTAAGTGAAGATGCATTTTATCATCAAGTCAGTGTCAGTGAAAGGATTAATCTTTAAAACAGAGAAATTATCTTGATATATCCAAGCCTGCTTAGAACTCATCCAGATGTCCTTAGTACTTCATTATTCATTTTGGTAATGCTAACCAGCTGCCAGCTTAATGTCATCCGTCAGAGACTATTTGGGAATCCTCCATCTCCTAGGGTAATCAGGCAAGTTTAACAATTGCTCTATATTAGCAAACTGTTTTATTGCCCTGTGAAACCTAAACTGAAAGTTGCAAGTGTTGTGCTTTGAATCACTTTCATGTCTGAACATGACTGACACAGAGTGACTTCATAAACTTTCAGTAGAGTGCATTAGAAAAAACTTAAGACTGAGCTCAGGTGCCAAAAGGTTAGTACTGCTTTACCTTGTTGTTAGAGTAGTCCTTGGTTTCCTGTTAATAAACATCAGTATTTCTGTTTTTATTTCTGTTTTACTATTAATTATTTTCAAGTTGATTTTGGTCAAAAGAGTTCTAAAAATATTCTGTTAAATACTTCTGATCATGAACATTTAGAAATATTTTCTGAATTGCTGAAGTTGAGAAACAACTAAGGCAGAAAGTTCAGATTTAAAGACTAGAAAATCCAGTATTTGGAAATAATGGGAAATTGAGGATTGGAAAATAGTGGAAAGTAAAACTTGTGTAGTTTCTAAAAGTGGTCTGAGACCTACTAACACAACCCACAGCTTATCCATATGATGAAAAAAATATTAAAGTACAAGAATAATTGTTTAAAAATGTAATTTCTTAAAATAGAAATATCATATGCATCAACCAGCTGTGAATATATGCAGATGACACCCTCTCACCTTCTACCCATCCCTCCTGCTCTAGGAACATTTTACTATACATTTTGTACATCCCTACACCTTCAAATTCTTATGTGATCTTATAAATGGTAAGCTAGTATGAGATTTTTGGTACGAAATTCTGAAGTGGATGAATCTATTTTTGATTATTTGCATATTGAAGTTAAGCTAATAAAGGAACTTTCATAAGGGCATGTAGCTATAGAACAAGGGGTAATGGCTTTCAACTGGGAGAGAGTAGATTTAGGTTAGACATTATGAGAAAATACTTCAGGGTGCAGGGGGTGAGACACTGGCACAGATTGCCCAGGGAAGCTGTGGCTGCCCCCTCTCTGGAAGTGATCAGGGCCAGGTTGGATGGGGCTTTGGGCAACCTGGTCTGGTAGGAGATGTCCCTGCTCCTGGCAAAGGGTCTTGGAACTGGGCAATCTTTAAGGTCACTTCCAACCCAAACCACTCTGTGATTCTACGAATCAGACTGAGGGAACAATCTGAAGTGCCTCAGCCTTTTGTGTCACCAGTCAGCAATATTTCTGATTAATTTATGGAGTTCTAAAACTGGATTCACATTTGCATTGAACTCCATGGTTATAACAGATGCTGGACTGTCTGAATCAATATGTGCCTCAGCAAGAATGGAAGCTAACTGCCTTTTTTTTGGATAGTTCATCCTCTGTAAACTGAAGTATTATTGTGCCAGTCATGCTATTAAATAAGCAAGAGAGTCAAGGTGTTGAGTATTATAGCTAGTTTTAGACTTTAGTAGAGGATAGATATTATTTTTATTCTTATTTTCAATGTGAATCGAGCTAAGCTTTATATTCAGGAGGAATTCAATTTTGGTTAATTATGAAGAATGTATTGAAATGATTTTTTAATCAAGTTTTTTCACAGCTAAGTGCAATGTATGTTTTCTTGACATCAGTCAAATAACTCTGGTCAGCTTTTCAGCATATGTTTATATTGTATCTGTCTTGGCCTAAGAGCTACTTCAGTGACAGCAATCAAGTGATGCAGACAGATTGGAAAAAAAGTTTACTCCAGACTTCTCTGAATATATTTTGTATTCATGACAGAGATGACACTGACAAAATATTTCAAAGTCAAAAAAAAGCTCAGAAAATTTATCTGGATTCCATTGAACTGAGATGATCAAAGTAAACATGGAGGGTAATGAGTGATAAAATTGCAGCTATCCAAGGATGCTGGTGAGCAGATTTTACAGTGACTTAGCATCTGATGTGTTCTGCAAGTCCTCCATCAAACATCATGCAGAAGAGAAACACAATCAAAATGTGATTACTTTTATGAATAAAACAGTAATACATGACATATGTGAGTGTTCTGAACCAAGTTTTGGCAAATAACATTCTTTTATCTTCTAAATACAGAAATAAACAGCTTTGCTTACAATTCTAACATTTTAATAATAGAAAAATATTATTTCCCTTTGCAAAACTCATAAATGCTTCTCTATTCATAATCTTTAATTTTACAATCAAATACAGTTTTTCTCCAAGTATGCCTATGACGTATAGAATGAACAACTGTTATCCAAAATTTCTTTTTATCATGTTCACTATGTGGTTTAGCCTCAGGCCTTATTCATGGTACATCATCCAAAATCTGACTGACTGCAGAATCATTATTTTCTTTTCCTGGGAGTTTCTCTGGTTTAGCTATCACAACAGTTAGTTAATTGCTCCATGGCTGTTCCTAAACCTGTCTTTAGTATACCTTTGAAAGTCTATGATCAGTGTGCCATTTTTTTGCAATTATGAAACTCAAGTGCAAAGAGATTAAGACCAAATTCACTGAGTCTTTTTTTGGGCACCAAAGCTTGAGACATGAAGAGTTATTTTTTGTGAAGGCTTAATTTTTTGAAAGCACTTCGTATACAATTGCAGTGCTTACTAACTTCTGCATTCTCTCACAAATACTGTGTCTCATTTTGAAGTCTCACTGGACATGCAGCTGTGTCACAGAAAACCTGAGTGCATTCAACTTCATCAATGCTTGCTCTTTTTGTGAAATCCCACCTCTTTTAGCTTGCACTATCTGATGGTTTCAAAAAGGAATTAATTTTTCCCCATGTTCCTCCTTTGTATGCATCTTTATCAGCACACTGGCTCCTCTGCGTGTTTCTGAGCTACACAGATTTATTTTCTATAACGCTTTCTATAGCCCCCGTGTCTCCTTGTCAATGCACTTCTTTCCTTGATTTTGTCTTTTTTTTTGCAGATATTTTCCACCTTGCCACCTGCCTCTCCATGCTTATCACTCTTCTGCATTCAAAATAGGCAGTTTCCTCTTCCTCTGCACTTTGGGGCAGCCAGCTGGAAGGTGCTTGAGGACAGCAGAAACTGACATTTTGCTTTCAGCTCCAGGGTCTTGTGTCACATAATTTAGTAATTAGCTAGAGCAATCATAAAGAATTCTTATTTTGTCCTTGTTTCTTTGAGCAATAATATGCTGAGAGCAGGTGTAATCACGGAAACCTTGGCTGCCCATGTGCAAACTGAAGTCTTTAAAGGTAATATTTCAGAGTCAGAAAATTGTGTATCTCACATCAGGGACATTGCCTAAACAATTTTTAGATTTCTGGTCTTTAAGATATAAGCATAGAGCTTCTCAGTGGAAGAATTTTTAAGAATGACAAATGGCAAAATTTCATTCTCAGAAAAAATTTGTGCTGTTGTAAGCTGTACTGTTGTAGCTGAAATCTTCCTCAAACTGTTCATCCAGACAAAGACAAATGAAACTATATCTCCGGGAAGAAATATAAAGGAGCTTCAAATGGAAACCTAACAGTGAGGAGTACTTCAGATTACGGTTTTATGACACTAGTAGACCATAAAAAGGATTAATTCTTCTTCTACTACAAATGGCCAATCCCAATCATAGCAATCAGTACATTTTCAACAGTTGTGGAACTTTGAAATTCAAGAAATTTTCTTAGTAGAAAATCAAAATTGTTTCTGAGTATAATTACAATTAATTTTTCATTTCATCATCCTGTTGTTCTGATCATTATAAAATATTCTCTTCCATCTGGCTTTGGCATCCAAAATCAAATCTAGCATCAAAAGGTTTTTTCCCCTCAGTATTGCTTTTCACTCCAGTGTTTTTGTCTTTTTCTTTTCCTTCTCCCTTCCCTCTTTCTAGATCTTGGATATATGTTTAGTACTTCCCACCAATAAAAGAAATTTATCTTTTAATTAATGTCTAGGATTAGGTGAAGTTGGAAGGAGCAGAAGGAGTCAGGAATTGAACTTCCAGAAATCTGACAGCTAACAAACATATAGAGGTTCTGATGAGCAGAAGCCAAACAAATCCAAAGGATGTGCATAATCATCTAACTGGTAGTATCAAGTATCTTTAAAAATTCGATTTTCTGTTATTTGGCCACTTTGGACCTTCCCTCAATATGCAGTAGTGTTATTATATGATTATCATGTGGTTTTCAGAAATAGCTAAACAATAGTTTATAAATCAGAATTTGCCTGAAAGTATTTATTGACACTGATTTAAAAGTGCTAAGAGCATAACACATTATATTTTGGAGTAACAGGTGCACATTTACAAGGTGTAAGAGTTCCTGGTTTGTGGTTGCGCAAGGGGAGTTAACATTCAACATAAATAAAATATAATATTTACTCAAAGATAACCCCATTAGCTGGAAGTGCAGCGAAATATTGGGAAAGAAATTGAGAACAACATGATGACAGGACTTTTTTATATTACAGGGGAATGAAAAATCAAATCATATTAGATAAACAATGTTCATTAACAAGTATTGTTTGAAACATTTTGATATCATCAGTTAACTTTTGACACAGGTGGAGAAGCATGCATAGATGAGGGTGGAAGTAACACTTCCAAACATTCAGAGGCACAAAGGAATTTGAGATTATGTCCCTAATGAAACCCAGAGCTTCAGTACTGTGAGAAAATTAAACCTTGGGCCAAGAATCAAAGAGGAGCTCAAAATGCTTCAGAAGGGTTTTTATAGTCTAGGATCAAGGAGGCTTCAGCTTTTAGTGTGCAAAGGGCTAATAATGATCTGCTAATCTATGTGTTGCTTTTATATTGTTTTCCTTGTCATTTCTACCAGTCTATCAAAGCCTCCAAGTAAGGGTTTGCATGTTTTAAATTGGAGGTGGGTATGGGTCCAGTGCATATAACACCACATTGGCTTATGTGATGTTCAGGAGGATGTGGAATGCTTTTAGGACCGTCTAAAGGTTAAGGACTTTAAATGCTGCTACTCACTTCAGTCACATTCTGGAAACAGAGAGCAGAACAGAAGAACCTGAGGGGAGGGAGCAAATTTGTCCTACAATGAGACTCCACCAAGCAGCTAAAAAGACCCCAGATCAGTAGAATTTGCTTTTGACTTTGTACTAAGCCTTTAAAAAAAACTCCAAAATAGCTAAGATGACAGAATTCAGGGAACTTTGCGATATACTTTAAGATAAAAAGTTTTTGTTCGTGCATATCAGAATAATGTGTTACAATAAAAGTCTCTGGTTCTTATATATTTTAAATATTTTAATATATTTCAGCCCAACACATACTCTTTCTGTCCTTAAATGTTCAAATTTCTCTAAAGCAGGTTGAATCTTTGACCCAAATGAAACTGATGTATTTCTGCTAATTTTTGTGGTACAGGACTCCGCCTCCAGTTTTAAGTTCTTATAGTAATCCTCAATGCTAAGCAAATAAATTTCAATCAGTAATCCTTTTCTGTTTATGAATTTCCTACAGCTAGATACTTAATATACTGCATGCACTTACAATTGTAAAACACATTGATTTCTTTACCAAATAATTTGAAATTTTATAGCATATAATTTCCCCAAACAATTAGATACATACCTTGTCCTGTAACACGCTCATATGCACATTATCTGTGAGGTATCTGATATGTGTCTATGAGAAGTAATACGTGTAGGTATAATTTATGCTACTAATACCAATCCCAGTTCTGCAATTCAATAACATACTTTTATTTCCTCATGGAAGCATGTCAGTTTTCAAGAGTGGAAAACATGTAAAGTCCTTGTAAAAAACGAAAATGATTTATACAAATTTAAATTATAATATTTTCTTTGTGCACCTGGTGGATAAGCACAGTAAACTCCTGCATTACTACAAACACAGAATCAGTTGTGAATTTCAAAGTTTGTAATCATACTTTCAAACTTTTTTTCCAAGTATGAATGGTGCAGCTGTTCTAAGCTCAAATGATGTTTAGTGAATACCACCCAATGTTGTTGTCAGCACATTAATTTACAGAATCAGTGTTATTTTAAAAGTCAGTGGTGAATTTTCTGAAGAATCTCTGCTGGTAGAGTAGAAGCATTCAAAGATCTGGAGGAAAATACAGAGGAAAAGCTATGAGAATGAGGAAACAGTCATTTGGATTCCCAATCTGTAATTATATGTAGGACCCAATACAGCAAGTTTTCAGTGCTTGTTTTTTAACCTACATAGAGTAAGCATCCACTTTCTTGTACTTTCATTTCTGAAGACAGAGGCCTAAGTTATTTAATTTGTTAGTTTACAGCTAGTGTTTTTTGTGGTGGATCACTTCAGACTATTCTTGGGAACTGTTTTGTTATTTGTGGAAAAAAACGCCCTAAGGATTTAATTGTGGCACTTCAGTAAGATTTATATGTCCACATGAGATGAGAACATAAAGAAATCTAAATATTGTCCAATTTGTTTGACAGCCCGCTTTGCTAGGCAAATGATTGCAAACATCATATAGATATGCATTTGTGGGTAAATAGGGTATTAGGGTGTTTTTTTGAAATAGAAAAATCAGTTTGCAGAGCAAATTTGACAGCTTTAGTTTAATGAAAACAGGTTACCAGGCAGAATGAGAGGCTACAATAATTATCCTCTTACAGAAAAAAAGAAAAAAAAAAAAGAAAAAAAATGTGATTTATACTGTTCATAGACATTAAAGAAGTCACGTTGGAAGTGGGAAGGAGGGGAAGAACTGGGGAGGTAAGGACAGAAGTAGGAAAAGAATGGGAATGTAAGAGAGGTTATGAACATCTTGAATTTTTGAAAAATCATAAATTATGATGTTAGACACCAAAAAAATCTCTGTCTGTGAGGGATTAGCCTTGAGTGAGGATTCTCTGTTGTTTGAAAGCGTGTGAATTTTTTTTCAGACCGTGAAATTATATATATTCTCTCCACATGGCTTCTCTGCATTCTCAAAATGGCTGAGCTCACATTCATTTTAATTCAGTTTAAATGTCAATCATAAAACACAAATTCACTGCAAATATTTAGACAGCTATATGAATTTCCAATGCCTTTCACACTTGTTAGCTCATTCCATCTTAACGTGGTTTGTCAATTATTTACTTTCAGATTTTACAGCCATAGAGACAGATTGTGGAACTCATTAGGGGAAATGTGGCCTCTGCTTATGTCTATTGGAGATCACACTCACTTCAAAGAAGGAATCTACCCATATTATTTGCATTCACATTCTGGAATGTCACGCTTACTGGATGAAATTTCATGTGTATTGGTATTGGTTTTCTATTTAAATCACAAGTTGTATGTTATGTTCTGTTAGCCAAAGAACTTCTGTCCAAGTAAGACCACATAAACTGCTATGGAACCATGAGAGAAAGAGTGCTTAGACTCAAAACTTTTACATTAGAGAAAATCAAACCATATCTACTATATTATTTCTTGTAATAAAAGTAATAATTTATTTTACTAGGCAAGCTACTTTTTAAATGTTGTTTCTGTAGACCACACATATAACAAGGCATCTAAATTTCACGTGCTTTCTGATGCATCAGGTTGGCATGGTTAAAGCCTCCATCTTCAATTCATTAATTAAACTGCTATCTAAGAATCTCATGTATATTGATGTGATTTGAGCAGTGTGGCAGACAGACTACAAAGAGTGGTAATGAACTGGGACCAAATTCTTGTTAGCTGGATGGACCAATGTGATAGTGATAATCAACCACCTCTTACAAAACAAAAGCATACATACCAATGGAAAAAAAATTCCAGAAAGACTCTCTGGAGAGAGAGGAGTGTGCTGTAGTTGCTGACTTGAGAACAAATGGATGTAAATGATGTTCCCTAAATAGTATTTGAGATTTTGAGATTTGAACTCCAGATCGTGGATGTAAGAGAGAAGGAGGAGGGAAGACTCAGCACTGGGCAATGAAGACTGGGTTAGAGATGAGTTCTGCTGATTGAATATACATAGGTCCATGGGCCCTGATGGGATGCACTCAAGAGTGTTGAGAGAGCTGGCTGATGTGATTGCCCTACCACTCTCCATCATTTTCAAAAGATCCTGGCAAACAGGAGAGATGCCTGAGCACTAGAGGAAGCCAATGTCACTTATCTTCAAAAATGGCAAAATGGCAAGGAGTAAGATCAGTCAGCCATACCTCCATCCCTGGAAAAATGATGGAGCGCTCGTTCTGGAGCTCATCTCTAAGCACATGGAAGAGAAGAAGGTTATCAGGAGTAGTCAGCATGGATTTACCAAGGGGAAATCATGCTTTACTAATCTGATAACCTTCTGTGATGTTGTGACTGAATGGGAGACCAATGGATGTAGTCTACCTTTATCTTAGCAAAGCTTTTGACACAGTCTCCCATAACATCCTCATAAGCAAGCTCAGAAAATGTGTGATAGAAGAATCTGCAGTGAGATGGATTAAGAACTGGTTACACTATAGAGCCCAAAGAGTGGTGATCAATGGCACAGAGTCCATCTGGAGACCTGTGACTTGTCGAGTTGCCCAAGGATCAGTGCTGGGTCCAGTCCTATTCAACATCTTTGTCAACAACCTTGATGATGGGACAGACTGTCTTAGCAAGCTTGCTGATGACACAAAGCTGGGAGGAGTGGCTGACACCCCAGAAGGCTGTGATGCCATTCAGGAGGATCTAGAGAGGCTGGAGAGTTGGGCAGGGAAAAATTTACTGAATTACAACAAGGGCAAGTATAGAGTCTGGCGTCTGGGTAGGAACAACCCCAAGTACCAGTACATATTGGGGATTGAGCTGTCAGAGAGCAGCTAAGGGGAAAGGGACCTGGGGGTGCTGGTGGACGGAAGTATGATCATGAGGCAACAATGTGCCTTTATGGCCAAGAGGCCAGTGGCATCCTGGGGTGTATTAGAAAGGGAGTGGCTAGTAGATCAAGAGAGGTTCTCGTCACCCTCTACTCTGCCCTGGTGAGGCCACATCTAGAATATTGTGTCCAGTTCTGAATCACTTAAAGAAGGACAGGGGACTGCTTGAAAGAGTCCAGAGCCTCCAAGATGATTAAAGGAGTGGAAAATCTCCCTTGTAAAAAGAGGCTGAGAGAGTTGGGTCTCTTCAGCTTGGAGAAGAGGAATATGAGGGGTGACCTCATTGATATTTATAAATATGTAAAGTGAGAGAGCCAGGAGCCTCTTCTCATTTATTCACAATGATAGGACAAGAGGCAATGGATATAACCTTGAGCACAGGAGGTTCCATACAAACACAAGGAGAAATTTTTATACTAGAAATTTTTATACCTAGAAATTTTTATACTCTGAGGGTGACAGAGCACTGGAACAGGATGCCCAGGGAGGTTGTGGAGTCTCCCTCTCATTCAAAACCTTCCTGGACTCATTCCCATGTGACCTCCTGTAAGTGACCCTGCTCTGGCAAGGGGTTGGATTTGGTGATCTTTTGAGCTCTCTTCCAACCCCTAGCTTCCTGTTATTTTGTGATGGCCTAGGGTCTTCCATTTCCTAGGTTCTGCAGAAATTTGGGGAAAGAAAGAGCTATTTAAAAATTTGATTGCCCTAAAAGGGTTTTGATACTAATTACTTTCCAAAAACAGCTTATTACACATATTCCTGAAGGCACTCAAAAAACATTGATGTGGCACAGTGGGAAATATGGGAAATTTCATGATATAAATAATGAGTCAAGGTAAGGGCAAAGAAGACATGAGTCGAGGTCACTGTAGTGACTGTCCACTCCTTTTAAATACTGCAATAAAACTCAGTGTCAGGGTTATACTGAGCTCTGCTCTTTGAAGTAGTCCAGTATAAAAGCTGATAACTTTCTGTAATTATGGGTAAAATTTTCTTATCTCAGTTTCACAGATAATTTACAGTTTTTCACATAGATTATTCAGGCCTATAGAAATAGCATGTTGTACTATATGTTCTGAAAGAGTACTGTATTAAATATGTTTAATAAATATATTGTCCCTTTGAGCCTCAGAGACTAAATCTTAGGGGTCAGGTGCACTGTCCTCCAAATTCATCTGGAAAAAATTCTGTCCCCATTCTTGCCCCATTATGGCCTAAGTAAACTATCAGTTTATCAGTTTTACAGTAGTGTTTTTAATCATCCTGAAAAAGGAATAGTGCCACATCCATAGATGTACTTAGGAATATAACTGCTTTTGAAATCAGTAGGAATTAAATGCTAGAAGAAATGGGTTTTTTTGCTGCCTTTGGTAACTTGTCCTGTTAAGGTATATTTATATATTATATTTACCTTAATAGTACTGCTGATCTTGGTTGACTGTGGTTTTGTTTTGAATAAAAAGACACTGGAGCAGATGGAAATGTTCTTGACACAATAAGAAATCCGAAGACTGTTGTTTTTATAGGGTCATTAATAATACAGTGATAACGAATACTTCAAACAGTGGTGCAAATGGCAAGGTGCAGAATTTCCTGAACCACTCAGCTAGGGCTCTGTGGCCAAATAGGACAGATATTTTTGCAGTTGTATTCTGTTCTCAGGTTTGATGGACTGAATTATTATATTAATTTTGCCATATTTTTTTCAGTGGGAAAGATAATCAAGATTGTTTCTAGTATCGTAATGAAATGTTTAGAGAAACACAGCTTGTAAGAACCCAGGCAAGATGTGGAAATGTTTTCTACCTAAAACTTTTTCATTGAAACAGATGAGTCAGTAAGACCCATAATTGAAGTAACTCCTTGCCCTCTAAGACAAGGTGATTCCCATAGGTCAAAACAGGGGTTACTGGTAGGTCAGCTGGGAGAGTCATTACTGCAGCTATCTGCACAATGTTCAGGCTTTAAGTAAACCAGAGATGTTATAATGTGGAACTGATGCTTCTTAGCTAGATCTTAAGGTCATTAAGAAAAAAACAGCTTATTAAGCCTGAAAGAATTTAAGAAAAATACTAGACCTTGTCTCAAAGCAGAAGTTATATCAGTTTAAATAAAAGTGATTTTGATCCTTTTTGGGTAAAGTATAACAAACCCATTTAGAAACCAGTACAGCTCAGAAAAAGCATTTAACTCCTTTCTTGACCTAGTCACTATTATTTCATTTATCTGTCATATTTAACTTAACTAGCATACTATATTCAAGAGAGTGATACTTTCCAGATATTAAATTAAATAATTAAAATCATGAATATTTACACAATGACGAAAATAAATGGTCACTAGAATCAAAGTATGATTGGCTGAATAGAACTTATATATGTTGTATAGTCTAGTGTGAATGCTCTTGAAAAACAAGCCTAATGTTTTCTTTTTATACGTTTTAAAACCAATTGAAAATATGTTCAATCAAGGAATATTTTTGGCATCCCTTCCTTCAGTAAAATACTTTGCACATATTGGGATAAAGAGAAATGAAAATCGGACAAAACTGTGGATTTTTTGTTTTGTTTTAAGGCTTAGCTGTGATCAGGCATTATATAATTTATTATATGTAACAGCTACAGTGTGAATTCTCTTCTAGAAACTAATCTGTTCTGGGAACTTTATATATTCTTTCAATGCAAAATTTGGTCACACCTCAACTTCAGATGAGATACACTGTTTGCTTTCTGAATTCAATGAAAGAAAACACAAGTATGCTCCCAGTCAGGAGCTGCAATATACTCTAAACACTGCCTGACCTAGACATTTGGGGAATCAGAGCTCCAGGATGAACAGCAACATGCCCCAGCATGTCAGTAAAGATTGATCCTGGAAGAAGAATGTGGATGTGTATGTTTATTTTGAAATTTAGCTTACTTCAGTGCTCAGTACTTTCACAACCCAAACAGCTCTATGCTGTTTTCATGGGTTGTGGCTAACAGACTATTTGCTGCTTTCCAAAGCTGGGTATTCTGTTTTGGTGAGTAATCAGAACTCTATGTTGTACAGAGACTCCTAGCTCCTGTTGGTTTGTTTATTTTGTATCACAGGATTTGCTGTCAAATAAATAAAAAATAACGACCATCAAGAATCAATAATACTGTCAGGGCCTTGGAAATGCTCTCTTTGCTTCCCAGATATTTTAAGTTTAAGCTGCAGAGCTGTCTGCATCTTTTTTTTAGGGGACTTGCTGTTCCTGGACATGGAAGGATTTTCTGACAAGTATCTTCCCTCTCTTTCTTTAATCATTTAAACTGGTCTGAAACATGGCCCTTTTCTTTACACAAATAGCCCTATTCTCAAGAGTTTCAGTGAAGCACAGAGCCATTTTTCATGTTAAAAAATAGAAGTGTTGGCTTGTTTTTTTCCTTTAAAACCATTCAAAGAACAGACCCAAGGGTAAAGTAGGTAAACTAGCTACAAAATTAAAGCCAAAATAACAAAACAAACAAACAAACAAATCCTAATTAAAAAATGTGTAAGTAAAAAGATGAAAGGTCTCTTGGTTAATCTATGCTATTTCTACCCTTATCTCAGAAGTCACAGGAAATGATTCAGGAAAGCCACAGTTTTATGCTTAGGAAAACCTACTGTACTCTTGCTCATTAAATTATCATATCTCTCTCTTTCCACCTTCCCTCCCATCTTCCTGTTCATCATCCTGAGGATTACATGCTTGAAATTGAAATGAATCTTCCTCAGCGTGAGGAACTAACATGTCTGTTTAGGTAGGTAAAAAAAATCTCCTAATCACAAGGTTAACAAAATATGATTCTCAGGGAAACTATTGAGATTAATTATTCTCATTAATGCCACTCTTATGAATCAGATTATGATAGATTTTCTGTTCTGGAGAAATACCTCACTTCTGGCTATGTGAATTGAATAATAGTATTACAGTTAGGAATTGTCATTGTGATTTTTCTTCATTAATGCTACCATGACTTCACCTATATATTTAATTTCTATTTCATGAGGTCACTTTTCTATTAAGTTGTCTCTTGTAATGAAACTAATCTTTCCTTTGAGCATACAAAGAATGTAAAGGAGACATATTGAGGAGTATGTGTATTAGGTAGTAAAAATGAAAAACTGATTTTAGTAAATCACTGGAAAGACATTACCAGTGTCTAGACCAAAGTAACTTTGTCAAGATTTTTGGATTTTACTTTACTTAAAAAGAAAATAAACCAAAATAGATTTACCTAAACCATAAATCTTTCATTACCTTACATTTATATAGAAGAATTCTCAAGCTCTAACTGGACTCTCTCAGAGTGCTACAATATTACAACGATAACACAGCTATAATATTACAATGGAAATGTCTTAAAATGACTCCATTATAATTGTGTAAGTCTAGGTTTCTTCCTAATGGATTATGATTGTTCTTTGGTGTGACCTGTGTGAGTGGGAAAGGGAAAATATGGCTAGTGCCTGTTATTTGAATCTAAGTGTCACTTAAGAGAATTTGGCCAAGGATATTTTATTAATTCAGTTATCCAGCTCTGTTCCATCTGTGGCACTGTTTATATTAGGATTGCCTGTCATTTTTCACATATATGGACAAATATAAAAATTACACATGGCATTTTCTAGGATAGAAAGGTCACTCTAACTGTACAAACAGTGGATGTTGTTTTGACTTGAAAATGAATTCAAACTCAACAGGAAAACAGAGAAATATGAATGCTGGTATATGGGTTAGGGTTATATGGGTTACTGATCTTACTAATTGCAGTGACCAATATAAAAAAAATATAACCCTGTTCTTATGGTTGCCATCACCAACAACTGACTGAAAAATGAAGCCACTATTAGCCCATTGAAAGGTATGTATTTTATTGCTCGTGTTTTTGTTTCTTCACAGCTTTTAGGCTGTTGTTGCTACACCATAGGGAGCCATGAAATTAATGAAAATAAATAAATTTACATCATTACATAAGTCAGAGGACTAATTTTTCCATCAATGTTTTCACTGGAAAAAAATAGAGGGTTACTCTTCTGTGCCCACCAAAGTGGAAACATGCTTGTTAAAAAGGTGTATGTTAGTACTACTAGGTCTGATTTAGCAAAGTGCTCTAAATACATGTGTCCACTTACAGAAGATTATGTATGGGTCTCATTTGGGTACCCAAACACCCATCCACACTGAATTAGAGGACACCTGACAGACATATGTACCTTAATCTACATGATCCACTTCCTCCCTCATTAAAAAAAAAAAAAGTTATTCTGTTCCTCAGTCTCCTAATATATTGCATAGTGAAGATCTGAAAAATCAGGAAGAATTTTGAGGTTCTCAGGATGTGCTGCAACTATGAAAACCAGTATTAAATATATTATTTAGAAAGACACCATAGTACTATAGTATTACTTTTAAGAACTAAGAAGCAGTAATACATTCAAAAGAGTAATACAAATTATATTAATGTACTTTCTTCTAAAGTTAAAGACACCAAATGAAAACACTTCAGTTTAATTTGTATCTAGAATAATTGGCCTGAAATTAGTGGTTTGTTTATAGATGTAGGGCTATATTCCGTGTTGATACAAACTCTGTACATATCTTTTGAAGTCACTGAAACTGTTGGGATGCAAGTCAGCACGGAGCTTGAACTGTGAGTAGTTTTGTGCATAGGGGACCACTAGTGACATCCAGGTAATGCTTAAGAACTGTGAAAATGCTACACCTGGTGGTCGTAGAGAGAATTGCATCACTTTTTTAATAGGTAACGTTAAAAATCTCTAAGCATCTAGAAATGCTATGTTAATGACAACTTTGTACTAACTGAGCTCTTTATTGGGATTTTTTAAAAAATCTTTTTCTTTAATAAAAATATTATCTGCTGCAACACAACTACTTTTTGCTCCTTGGGATTAAATTTTATTTACAGGAATGATCTCCAAAAGATAAAATGAACAACAATTCTGAAGAAACTTCTCAGTCTCTGGTAAAAGGGAATTGGGTGAATATACACTATGGGACAGAAACAGAAGAAATGATGCTTGTTTGAAAAAAGACAAAGTATAAGTCTATTTTATGTTTCTGTTAAACACAATGCTTGCTGAGTTTACACAATCTTCATACACTTAAAAACTGAATAGCATGCCACTGATTTAATGTCCCTTGCTGAATTTAAAAAACTACCAAATAAAATTCAATATTTTTGACCTCTTTTCATTACAAATTTCTCCAAACTAACAGAAAGACATAATGAGGCCATGTAACATTGACAAATTATAAAAAATAATTTACATCTGTAAAAATATTCATATTAGTACAGATGAAGTGCTGAGTTGTCTCTCTCTCCATAAGAGAGAGCCTTTCTCAAAGGCTGCCTTTATGCTAGGCCCGGGCAGACAGACCTCTAAGATAAAGAAATACATATGATTATCAGCATAAAAAGTCCACATAAAGTGAAAATGTGCTTCTGTCATCCTGTAACAACTGCCTTCACTTTGCAGGAAGAGCTCCCTCCCAGCTGGGTGGCACACAGGGAGGGCTCAGTACCGGGTCCCCTTTGGTGTGGCTGCAGAAGCCATCCACAGGCTGAGGACCAGGAGCTGGTGTGCATGAGCTCTGGGTTCCCCTCCTTCTCTTCTGAAGATTTCAGCCTGTGATTTGCAATTTTGTACCATGGAAATTTCCTTTACCCTTTGGATTTGGTGAAGAAACACATCTCGTTAGGTCATAGGCTGGACTTGGTGATCTACGAGGTCCTTTCCAGCCTCAACGATTCCGTGATCTCCAGCATCTCTGTTTTGTCTGGGTCCTGTCTTCAGCTCCCCACAGCCCTGCCTTGCCCAGACATGCTGTGCCCACTTGTGGGAGGACATTCTGGCCTGGCCTTGGCTTATGCCCATCTGAGGTGCCTGATGCCTAGGACCAGGTCTACCCCTCAGCTCCTCTGCTCCTGGCTCTGCCAGCCCGGTACCATGATGAGCAGCAGCAGCTGACCAGTGCTGTGCCCTGGCAATGCTCATGGGAATACAGCTGGCTCCAGCTCCTTGGTGACCAAAAGAAGGAGCTCTGTGTGCAGGTATGAAGCTCACTGGTCTTTCTTCTGGGTTCCTGGCAGAGGTGTGGTTTCCATCTCCCCCACCAGACACCTCTGAGGCTGGGGAGGGGCAGGGAGCATCCACACTGCCTGAGCAGTTAAAGCTTTAGCTCACAAAACTGCTTCTAATATGCAATTATTAGAGACACCGTGGTCATTTAAGTGTATGAAAATTATATGTAAATACCAATAAAATAACACAGTAGCATGAATCATTTTATTGACAAAGGAAATCAGTGTAAACCTTGTGACTTGGTTGATGCTGTACAAAGGGCATTCCTTTTGAATGGTAATAACAGTCATTACCTGTCTTTTGTTAGGTTGTATAAGCCCTAGTAATTTCCTGGTGAAAACTAAGGATCAGCCCAGGAAGTAGATTCACCACAATGCACCTTCACCCTTTTCTGTGAAAGCTCCCATGGATTTTGGTAAGTGAAATACAGAGGCAGTTTTTAAAAAAAAATTATACATACAAATTTCCAAATCAAAGGAAATGAAGAAGTCATTGCACATAAAATTCAGTATTTTGAACAGAACTAAACAGGGAACATGAGTGAGGATGTCCGTGAGCTTTAGGAGCAGAGAAAATGCAGAATAAATATGTTTGAATAAGAATTAGATTTCAGTTCTGAATGCAGATCATTAGTGGAGCCAGTTCTTGGATGTTCATGTTCATTAACATTTCTCTGGGATGGGAAAACAAAGTTGTAATGTAAAATCTGTGAAAATATCATTAGTTGGTAAAAAGAAAGTCAATTTTCCTTTTTATTACAGCATTAACATTGCCAATTTTTTTTTGTAATTTCTACCATATGCCAATATCCATTACCTGTGCATGAAAACCCAGGCTTACAAGGATAGCATCATAATCTTCCACTGCCCTTCATGCAGCACCTTCATCAGAGGTCAGAATAAGTTAGTTAAACTGTGCTCAGTCATGTACTTGCATAGTGAAGTAGTATTTTTTTAGCTAGTCCCTCGATGATGCCTTCATTTTAAAGACTACTTTATAAATCCCAGGCTCCAAACTGAAACTGATAGGGATCTGAATGATCAGAATGTATGCTTGGTGGTAGACAATAATCAATACAAATGCAGCACCACACAAGCTACTAAGGAGAAATCTAATTTCATCCTAGCCAGACGGAGTGCACTCTTTAGCCAAGTCTCTAGGGAAAAGTCAGTTGTAGGTGGACTCAACTTTCTATATAAATAATGTCTTAAATAATTAAAAAATCTGCTGAAAACCAATCAATACTCCTTATGGACATGTGCTTTGCAAAGATAACAAAAATAATTGGAGTGTTCATAGATGCCTGGAGAAGTACTTCAAATCCATGGTAGCTTTTGTATTTGTAATGTGGGAAATGAGAATGAAATGAAGAATTTGAAGTAACATGTGATCTGTGCTTAATTAAGTAGTCTTGTATCTAGTGTAATAAAAAAATGATGTGTCACACAATAATTTTATTTTATATTTGAGCTTATTTACAGTGCTGTTGATTCAAATGAAGGCAAATCTTTGAGATGCTGGAAAAAATAATGTATGTTATTTTTAAACTACGGTATTAGGTATGTGTGAATGAGAGAAGTTGTCAGGTAGGTTTCATTATGTAATCATGGTCATGGTGAGGAAGTTTTCTCTGCAATACACACATGTTATTACATACATGTTAAGCAGCTGTTACTGATCAGTTTTAAATAAGATAGTGGACTAGATCTTCTGGTCTGATCTAGTGTGGCCATGGCTTCTGTAAGCAAAAATGCAGAGAAACATCTTCAAAAAAATCAGAGATGACACTGCTATCTCTTCTCTGTCTTATATGAATCTAGTACTGTTTACTGTTGTTCAATGTGTTGTGCAAACTTGGAGAAGATTAATGGAAAAGTGAGAAAACATTAAAATTCATTGGCACTACAAAAATAAATGTGATGCAAAGATCTCCAGCTAAGAAGAAATAAATTGTGGAAACCTAACTTAAAATACTTAGCCATGCAGCAATAGTATGTGTAAAAATATCACCAAAAAGCTAGAGAGCCTTGCACAGCTTAAGGGGAATATTGGTTTTCAAAGGCACTAGTACAGTGTATTGTGAACAGTAATCTTAAAGTTAATAAATAAATTCTTCAGTGCTGTCTTGCATATGAAAACTTATCACATCAAAAATAGAAGAAAGGATCTTGTGCTGACAATCCCCAAATCAGTATAGTAGGTTCCTCTGGTAGACTTTCACAAGCTTAGAAATATAAGGTAAAGCTTCTTTCTTGGTATTATTACTAAAGTAATGGAAGCGATAATATTTAAAAAAATTGTGAGTGAAAACAGTTTTTACATCTTTGTATTTTGTGAAAATAGTTTTTTTTTTTTGTTTTGTTTTGTTTTGTTTTTTTTTTGTGGCAGATATTAAATTACACAGTAGAGGTACACCATTTGACCTTTAACTCCCCGTTAGAACAAAACAATAGTTGAAAAAAATATAATTTGATATTAGAAATAGGCATGTTTTCTAGTGGAAGTTGATATTCTGAAGTAGGTAGCCTTGACCTTTAAGTGTTTGATAACTCTCTCATCAAATGTCATGGAATGCCATGTTAGGCACAAAGGATGAATTGCAAAAGGGTGCTACTGGAAGTGCTCCACAAAGCAGAAACCATGGGAGTTAAAAATCACAGACAACAGAGGCAGCAGAAGGCTATTAAAATATTTGACTGTGCACATACTGTGTTGAAATGACTGATAACATAAAAACAGCTTCGGAGTGCTTAAAATCTCCATCACACCACACGGAATTTTGGTGTAGGGGTGAAAAAAGAATAAGCCATAATGAAAATGTATTTAGAGCTTGTGATGTGTGTAATGGAGGAAATTTTATGACTGAATTACTGCTCGGTCCCCAGTACGCTGTGTGTTGTAAGGACAATCCACTTAATCTGTTTGCATTGCTCGTTATCTGTTTGCTTTTTAAACGAAATACAGACCTGTGTCATGCAGTTGCCTAGACTGTCACAACAGTAATTTTTTCAATGTATTTGACCACTGCAGAGATATGACTACATAGCTGAATGTTTGCACAGAGATCAGTATCTAATGGTTACAGAGAGCCAGGACTGGGAGGACTTGCAGATGTTAGTGGGCAAGAATAGGCACTTGGGGGAAATCGCTGAACTTAAAAACTATGTTGCTAAAATCAGAAAATTAATCTAGTGAGTGCCCTAATTCTAGTTCTTTTGCTAACTAGTGCTCTTAAACAATACTAATTGCCCTTGAAAAGCTGTCTTTCAACAACAGTTTAATGGCAAAAGAACTAGTTCAGCTACATATTTGGTATGTGCTATATTGTTCTTGTCTCATTCCTCTTGTACTTGATTTCATATTGAAAGGTTACCTTTGTGTCTGCCTGAGTAAAGTTATTCATGTGCTAATAATTCAAAGCTCTGCATAATAAGAGCTAAAACATCTTTGGGTCTAGACATGCAAACACCAGTTTCTCTGACTGTGAGATAAATTTAAGACAATGCCTCAATCCTCCTCACAAAATACTAATAGAAGTATCTCACAACTAATGTAGAGCACTGAAAAACAATTTCAATATGTCAAGAAATAAAAAGCAAACTGAAAAATTTATTTGGAAATACATCTCTTTTACAGTTCCAAAGCACTGAGTCTGTTTTGGAGAAATCAACTGTTGAAAGACAAGAAATAATGAGATACCAACTCTCATTCGCTGCAACAATAATCTGTGTCAGCTACCTGAACTTTACATGAGCTACTTTTCTGTGTATATGGAGCACTCATTAAATTTCTTGGAATAATTAAAGGGTCTGATGAACAGAGATTTTCTTTCAAACATTGCAGTCAACAGTGCCTTACTTATTCAACTACGTTACCAGCAACCTTGGAAATCACAAGAGCAATTTCTGTAACCATCACTGATTGAAGTACAAGCAATATTAAATTTTTTTTCATATTGCCTCACTACTTATTCTGAAATTCAATATTTAAGCAAATATAGAAAGATACTGAAGGTTTTATTTACACTTTTTTTTCAAGACTGGGAATTTAAATTAATTGTAAGGGTAATTTTTCACTAAAACCACCTTGAGTAGTCACCCATGTCAATTTATTATCTGTTAATCTTCCAAATAGAATGCTTCTATCTTTTCCTTATTGCTAGCTACATATTCCCACCTCCTTCTTTATAGGAGTTTCAAAAGTGCACAACTTTGAAGTTTGCTGTCTGTATTAATACCAATAAATTTATTGGAGTGATGTGTTCATAGTATGAATTAGTTCACATTGCTGATGTCAGAAAATCAATTTTTTTTTCCCCAGTTCAGTTTTCCCTCAGATCTGTCAGTTGAGCTGAGAGACCCTGTGAACCCATAGTACTAATACAAATGAGTGGGCTAGAGCATAAAAGTGGAAGCAGAAATGAGGAGCAGAGATGTTGTTTTTGATGGCCATTGGACTGCATTTCACCTTATCTGAACCTGCACTGTGTGACAGCCAAAATTACAACATTGCTTCTCTCATACCTCACATCACAGACTTGATTTGTTCAGGAATAGACGTAAACTTACTGCTCCTAATCAGCAGAAGACAAATTCATCTTTCTACATCTTATTCACTGACTTGTAGTGAAAGTTCTGCACTCCAGAGCTGACAGTCTAACCAATGTGCTCCTTACTTTGCAGATACCTAACAATCAAGTACAAAGAAGAAAGGCACTTTCTCCATTAGGAGATGTTTCTTCCATTCATATTGCAGATTACAAAAGAAATACTGTCAAAGTAAGATTATGGAAAACGCTGTGCTTACTGAAAGTTTCCTCCTAAATTCTATTAGTAGATGACTGGGTCTTTGTGAAACTGGAAGAGAATTTTTTTCCACCTGCGTTTCTCTGTGTAATGGTGCCTGATCTTCCCAGCTCCAAGTTTCCCATATTTTAATAAACCTTACTAAATTATTGAGCTGAAATATATGATATGGGAACTAATGGGAAGAGTTAGTTAATTCTAATATTAGATGACTTAAAAGATAAAACCCCTAGCTGATATAGCAAATCTTCTGAGTACCTATAGGCCAGACATCAAAAATAAGGTACGTCAACAGTAAGCAGTGTGCAAGCTGAGGCAAAAAAGCAAGCAGCTAAGGAAGGAAAATATACAGTAGTTTGCATGTGTAAACAAATTTTGAAAAAAAGTATAGGAAGAGGATGGAAAAGATACCCTGCAAGCAAACACCTTGTTCCTGTAACTGAATTTTTATAGAATCATAGAATTGGCTGGGTTGAAAGGGACCTCAGAGATCAAGTCCAACCCTTGATTGACTACTGCTGTGGTTACCAGGCCATGGCACTGAGTGCCACATCCAGTCTCTTTTTAAATATCTCCAGGGATGGAGAATCCACTACTTCCCTGGGCAGCCCATTCCAATGTCCGATCACCCTCTCTGTGTAGAAATTCTTTCTAATATCCAACCTAAATCTCCCCTGGCACAACTTGAGACCATGCCCTCTTGTCTTGCTGGTAGTTGCCTGGGAGAAGAGCCCAACCCCCCCCTGGCTCCAGCCTCCTTTCAGGGAGTTGTAGAGAGCGATGAGGTCTCCCCTGAGCCTCCTCTTCTCCAGGCTGAACACCCCCAGCTCCCTCAGCCTCTCCTCACAGGACTTGTGCTGGAGTTCCCTCACCAGCCTAGTTGGTGTAACTTTAAACTTTACCCCCTAGTTGGGGTAACTTTAAAAAAACTTTAAAAAGTAAAAGTTGGGGTAACTTTTAAAAGTGGAGTAACGCAGGAAGATCCTTCACTGAAGCTGTGTGTTATTGGTATGTACCACAGAGGACTCCTTAGTGGGGGTTGAATAACTACTGCCTTTCCAAGTAATTTTAACAATATAGCTGATGCAACAACCATTTATTGCTTCACAGAACTGTAGTTTTATCTATATTTGCTGATAAATAAAGTCAATAATCATAAATTCAGAAACCATCTTTCAAAAGTCCATTCATGGTAACTACATACTTATAGCTTCTCTAGCTTGTTGGGATGAACATATACCAAACACTAAATGCTGCTTGCTGAAAAGTCTGGGCTACCTCTTCCTACCCTTCTGTTTTTCATGTAATTGAGGTCAAGATGAGTACACTGCAGTTCTGAACTGATAACATAGCAAGCTATGCATTGTACCTTCTTCTGGTACAAAATGGGCAAACCAGTGATGAGCAGGACCTTATGATCTCTCTGCAGGTAATAAATGCATGTAATAACCTTTTAGAACACCTCCCGGTATGCTCCCTATAAAGAAAGAGCTTAATATTTTGTCAGAATATATTGATTACATGATTTATTTCACCCTATTCGATATTTAGGCACCAAATCAGTAGCTTATATTTAACCAGAATTTACATCACAAGTACTTTCACCTGCTGTGTCCTTTAACTCAGAGCTTACTGCATGGGTGGAGCTCAGTAGGGTATAAATGAGCTAAAGAGCTTTACTCCACTTTTATGTTGTAAGCTGTGCCTAGATCATGTGGCTTTTTGTAAAATGGCATCCGCCTGACTACTTCTAAAATATCTGCAGAGTTTTATACTGGGTGTACCTTACCTTTGCCTACTTTGTGTTCCTTCAGCCTTCAATCCTGCAGCATGGAGCCTGTCCCCAGGCTTTTAAGAGAAGTGTTTCAGGTTGACATAGCAACCTCATAGTGATGCTTGTGCAATGAGACTCGTGGTCAAGCAAGACTTCGAGGTAGGTGTACATCTCTACTTTATAGCTCCTGATTTTAAAACCCTCTGAGTTTTCATTAGTGAACTCAATTTTTATTAAAATAGTACACCGGTTTATTGCCTTTCAATAGGAGGAGACAGATAGAAATAAAGGTGCCTCAACTCTCTTCCTGATAACTATATTTTTGGTGTGGGGGTTTTTGTTTCAGTCAGTTTTATAACCTTCTCCTTTCCATCAAATGCTGAGCAACAATTTTTGCTGCCCAGCAAGTACCCTTGATCTAGTAAGGCCTGTTTGTTGCCTGCTTCTCTCTCACTGTGTCTGTATTGAGAAGCAGTGAAGGAGAATATAAAAAAGATCTGCCAAGAAGCCCAGTTGATTCTGAGGACCCATAACCCATGTTGTGCATGTTTTGGAGGTTTTATTTCATATTATCTCTGCTCTGGTCTACTGGTCTGAATGCCAGTTGGTAGTTGGAGTACCCTGACCTAGCTTTATATTAGCAAAAAAGAAAAGTAGTTCTTGGTAGTGGAGAAATCTCAGTCTCTTTCTAGGGGGTTCTGTCTATGTTGTGAAATCTTCCTGTAGACATATGTTCTTGCAAACATATCTGAGAATATATATATATAAAAAAAAAGACAATGTGTTTCACAGGGAATTTCTTCCACAGCCAATTGAGTAGCCTTTGTAGTTATTTTTGGTTTTATGAACTTCATGTAAGTTGGAGATGATGAGACCGCTCCTTTCTGTAATGGGATAGATTACAAAAATGATGTAAAATAGGCAAAAATACACATGAAGGTCTTTCCTCTATCAATTCAGGCACATCAAGCCAGGAGAAACTTATGGGGTGGGGATTTCTTGTTAGCAACCAGAATAAATAAAAGCAGACTAACACTGGTTTGGAAATGTCTGGAAATAACCTCGATATTGTTGAAATAAACACTGTGCTGATAGCTCAAGCAAAAGAAGACCATTCTGTTCACTTTTACAATTATGTTTTTAAAGTGACTGGACTTTGCTTAGAGGCTTAATGTCATTTAAAAACATTTTGAGATCTCTTATCATGTATCTCTAGATGTTAAATACAAAGTTGCAATTTTTCTTAGTCTGCACAGGGAAGGTTTCATTTAGTGAAAAATCTTTCAGAAAGAAAAAAAAAATCCTTAAGCCAGCCTGGAGAGAAGCTCATTGTATTGCCTTATACGTTTTCTTCTGGACACCTGAGCAGGGAACAATGCACCACTTTTCAGTAGAACAAAAGATTCCTTCATTGCCCAAATGCTGGGAAAGGTGACAGCTGCAAAATCAGAGCCTCAGAGGACAGGTAGCTTGCATGAGTCCTAATAGGAAATGGACTATTCATGCAGACTATAATGTCTAACCCTATCTACTTCAAACTGAAGTAAGATTAGCCTCCTTTAAAAACATGTACATGTTTAGTGGTAATCCTAGATGATTACAGTTGTTAGAGATCAGATGCAAAAGTAGAGAAAACAATGTGTTATACATGGGTGTATATGAGAACTTTTTAAGTTTTAGCATAAGAAAAATATAAATGATAATTCTATTTGTATGTGAATTTGTGTTTTTTTTTTTACCTCAAACTATCTCAAATAAATTCAATTAAAATATATTGACAAGACGTTAGCAAATTTTTATTCCTTAGTTTGACCTAGAAATAAGACTTAGGATAAATGTTATTAATAGACTGAAGTTTAAATTTAAGCTGTCATGTTAAATGGAAGGCAGTGGTGGTTTTATTAGCTTGTACTTTGGGCTCCCTGACAGCTGCAGCAGAACAAGGCGACATAAAAGAAGTAGTGAATAAGAACTGAGCACTGAATTGCAAGACTGGAAGTGTTCAAAGATGGGCTTGACTTTTACCATTGACTTTCTCCACAGATGTAGGCAGCTTTGCCATTGTTTTGCTCTCCTTATGTCTGCAAGTCATGAAAACTTTATGGTAACTATAATGATTATGTAAAAAAATTCTGAGTGCTATTCCTGCTCAGTTATATAGTTTTTTTCCCCCAGCAGTTTTCTACTGTAAAATTGAAGTTGGAATCTTTAGGAAGATTTTTCAGGAATGTGCACAGCAACTAATTATGATAGATTCTATAAATTCTTAACATTTTCTATTTACACAGATTTAACCATGAGTAGGATGTTTCTCATCATTAGAAGATGAGTTCTGGGTTTGGGTCCTCTGGCTGTACCCAAATAGAGTTAGAAATAGGATTTACACATCTACATTCCTTTTTTTCATGTTTTCTAAGGTGTGTATATATATATTCTGTGGTAGGTGACTATAATAGTCACAATATCCTCTCCAAGCAATTAAAAAAAAAGAAATTGAAACAGTCACACTCACCTTCTCCGTTCCTTCCTTGTTATATACAGATTCATTTTAATTTCAATTGCTACAAGGAGAATTTTTTTCCTGTGTATAAAACAGGTGGAACATGGGAGAGATATCAGTTTTGCAGCTGTCATCATGGAGCTGGGTTTTCTGTGTGAGCAGCATTGCAACACCTTATGAAAGGGAATTAAAACAGATATGAGAATGGACGGAGGAGAAGAAATAAAATGTTTCAACAGTCCCAAAGGCAGGCAAGCAAAAGCAAATCTGTGCAAGCTGAATTTACATGAATTGCAGCACTGTCCTTCAAGTTCAAACATCTAAACCCATGTTATTTCCACCTACTCTCACTGTGCTATAGTTTCAGATTGAACAGTATTGACATTTGCTGCAAAATTATGTGATTGTCTTATAGTTTCTTCAGCAATCCTTTGTGCTTCACCATTTTTCCAAAGAAGCAACACTCCCATGTTGTAAATTTCTTAGAGCAGGGAGTGTCATTCATTATTTTTTTTCCCCCGTGGTGATAGATCTAGTACACATTTGCATGCAAAAAATAATAGTAATAATAATGAAATGTCCCACTGAATGCTATGCAAAACCTCTAGGTACTGAAGAACCTCAATTATGAATTTTTAAATTCAGTGATGATTTTAATGTACCGTCATTTTGAGTATTTTTGTTTTATATATATCCATTTACATGTTTTTATGAATTCTGCCTCTGCTGCCTGTGGGAAATATCCTTGAATTACAGTGTATATAATGTCAACATCCATCTGAATAAGGGAATATACAGAATTCAAAATATTATCACCCAGAAATGGGCAAAAACCCCACAGCAACCACGGCAACATCTGTGCTTGCAGATGTCTCTCTTGAGTCTTTGCACATACATTGTGTAGCACCAGGCATTTATATTAGCTGGGAAACTGAAGCAACTCAAAATACTTTGGTCCATATAATAATGAATTTTTGAGGCAAGTATTTAAGTTTTTGCTTTGCCCATTGCTTTGTTACATATGGGCTATGCTTGAAATTTTGTAATTCTTAAATATAATTCTTAAATATAATGGTTGTTATCAATTTTAAGTCAATAATGACCTGGTTTTTGTATTTTTTTATACCTTTTTGTGGCAGACACCTGGCAGATGTAAACTAGTAAAGGCAATTTCAATTTCAAGGAAATTTGAAAGTAGATTCTTAGGAGGTATGCAGTTTAGGGCTCGAGTAGGAAGTGTGATAATGGGTGAACAGAAGGAACAGTACAATGGTAGTAAACATCAGCTCAGCATCATAATTTTTTTGTGTAGTTTAGGTAGAATTATAATGAGGTAAAATAATTGGAAATGAATGGGGAATGGAAGGAAACACCTAGGGAAAGAGAAGATGGAAAGGTGTGGAGTGAGGCTGAAGAGACTGTTAATGAGGGAGAGACTGGGAGTAAAAATCCAGCCTAAAATGCAGATAGTCCTCTTACCATCATCTAGTCCCAGTTAAGCTGTACCTGTTTCTACTGTTACTCCTGAATAGTTTGACTTCTTTTTTTTTTTTTTTTTTTTTTTAAATTTTATTTTAATTTTTACTGTGTGCTGTTCCCTCAGTTGTGAGTGACAGAAGTTTTATCTGCAGACACTTCAACTTCAAAGGGATGAGATGTTGACAGTCTGCTCTTTGTGTGTGGTCCTCTTGATCTGACATTCAGTTGGCTATTTGATCTGGCAGACCGTGATGCAAAAGTTGTCTGTTTTCTGGGCTGTGAAGGAGGATGAGGTGTTCCCAGTGCTGATCGCCTGTGACCTCAAGGGAGGTTCCCTCTAAAGCCTTCCTTTTATTGGTAGGCCTATGGGCAGGAAGTAGGAATGGCCAGATGGCTTTGTGTGGTCATTGAGTTAATGCATTTAACAGTACTTGAAAGTTTTGCCTATGTTTTTCGTTCCATACATTGATCAAAATACATTCTATAAAAATGGGGAAAGGAGTGAAGGCTGACTGAAAGACTCTAAGACTACTTGATGTGTTTCCGTATCAAATTTACTCTGTGGTACAGTGCTTCAGGCTTTTACCTGTCTTTGGTTCTTCACAAAGTATGTCAGAAGCTGTAAATCTTATCCTGAGCATAAAATTTTCAGTGTCTTCTGAACTTATCTGAGTAGACTCAGATAAGAAATACAATTATGGTCTAATGAGAGGGAGAGAGATAAAGAAAAGGTTCTTCCATAATACTTTTTTTTTTTCCATAATAGTTTTTTATAGAACTGGTCTGTGCCTGCTGATTTTTTTTATTTTATTTTTTTTTAAATGTGTGAAACCGGAAAGTTCTTTATGAAAAAAGGATACCAGAAAGACCTGGTGAGAAAACTGCAATACTTCATGGAACTAAGGAGGAGTCAGAATAAAGGAAGGATTTTAAAGACAGATTCAGCAGTTTCCTAATTCTACTATTTGTTACTAAAGTTTTAAATCTTATATCACTGCTTACTGGTTATGTTTCAATTGACAGCACAAAAAGGATGGGAAACTCACTAGAACATCTCTGGTGATCTGTGTTTGTAACCTAAATATATCTTTTGGGAGGGTGTCAAAAGGCATAGAAAATGTCATCCCCTACAGCTGCTATTATTGTCTACATAATAAATGCTGTAGGTGGTAGACCTTGTATTTAAGATGTCAAAGAATTTTTGATTTCTAACTATGTATAATAAGTAAGCTCATGACAAAAGGATGTTTAATATGGAAGGTCAAAGCATCTATCCTATTGCATAATAGTGCTTATTTTATGAACTCTTATTTTCATAATGATCTTGGGTTAGTTTGAATGTGAATCCAATTTTTTCAAATTTCAAGTCACGTCATATATCAGATGGCATTAAATACTCTATCTTTAAAAAAAAAAGTAGAATCCTTTTAATGCTTATATTTGGCATTGATGTAGACCAAGGATCTTACCAAGAATCTCCTAAATCTTTCCAAAACTGAAGCTTTTAAATGGTCCTGTTAAAAACCAGGGGGTTTCTCTGGAACCCCCAGTCAGACTACACTCTTTCATAAATAGTACTGTTTGCATATGAATTTGGACAAGTTCATCCCATAAATTGCTGAATGTTAATGCGTTAGGCTTACTTGATCAGAAAGGGAATCCCAAAGAGATCTTCCAGGGAAAATTCTTAACTTCCATGGAGTAAATACATCTTTTTTTTCCATGCAGTTCAGTGTTATCAAACTGTCGTATTTTAGGACTATTAATCAGATAAGGAAATGAGGTTTCAGGTGTGGCATTTTCTTTTTACTTGTTTTCAACTTTGAAAAATTCAATATACATATTAGTATACGTAGTATACTAGTGTCCTGAGGAATTTATAAATTAACAGACAAGGGAGATTCCTGCTTGCTTTGAGAACAAAAGTGTTACAAAGTGAAGGCCACTGCCATGGTCTTGTGTGTCAGTGGCTTCATTGGCGTGGTCAGCAACAATTCACAGGGCAAGAAGGAGCCCTGTTACCTTAGGCCAGATCTGCCTCATCCCTCTGGGATCCCCAGGGGATGGCAGTGGGAATGCCTGCCAGGGCAGGCTTGCATCCTGTAGTTTTGGGAATTGTTATAATTTTGTATTTTCAGATACGTGCAGTACCTGCTCTGTGGCTGATATGCCTGTCTATCATGATAAATGCATTTCACATAATCTAATGTATTTTGTAGCAAATTATTTCTGTTTTATGAGCTTCCTAAAAAATTACTTCTTTGCAGTAGGCTTTTCAAAATAACTGGTCTACTGGGAAATCGTGGCTTTCTTGTAACTTAGATTCTAAGAAGAATGAACCTCCTTCTATCAGACATAGATTCTTGCATTTCCATAACATGTAATTACATTATGGAAGAAAGAAAAGAAGAACACTGGTCCTGCATTAAGTCCAATTTCACACTAAAGTAGGTGGCCATCATCACACACAGTTTTTCTGTTGCAGCTTATACAATCAGGAATGTAAGGATTACAGAGAGTATATCATGTACATTGTACTACTTCCTGACAGTCTAAAATATCACAGAGCACAATAGTAGTGCCTCTCTCAGAATGACTGCTGACTTTCTTTTGTCAGAAGATAAATCACATAAGCTTCTTAAAGTTGGAATAATAATCTTTGGTGATTAAAACAGCTGATGAAAAGTTTAGAAGTTGGCCTGTTGCCAAGTGCTGATTTCCCATCATGCCAGGTAATGTTGTTTAGCCAGCTACTGGCACAGTTTCCTTCTCAGAACCTTGCTTTTTTTGATTCTTCAGAACAGCAAGTCTCAACACTTCAAATTTAATAAACCTATCAGATATGCTCAGTCTCCCCTTAGCTGTATATAGTTCCTTGCAATGTAAATTTAACAATCCTCGAATTAACAAAATGCAAATTCATTGCAACATAGTTAAATAATAGAATCCAAAGTTTAAAGCTAGAACTTCACAGGTAACCTACATTTTTTTCAGTAATTTTCATCGGATAGAATGGAGCCCAGCAGCATACTTGGCTTCCTTCCTATTTTTGTAGCATTACTTACAGACTTAAGCTTTGTAAGGCAAAGAACAGGAAATAGTACTGATGCTGGTGTTGTAGGGTTAACATTGGTGAGTGGTAAGAAAAGGCACAAATATATTTGCAAATAGATTTAGTTCTATCATTGAATCCTTGTATTTAACAATAACTACATGCGGTAAAAAAAATCTGGGCATTTTACATAATTTTTAGAAAAACGGGGGAAAATAGAAAATTTTAAATGAAACATGAAAAAACACATTTTTTGATTATCCTTTGTACTAATTTTTATTTCTCTTTTCAGTTCTGCCTCTTATTTTAAATTATCAAGCATTAAAATAATTTTATTTGAAAAAAAAAGAAGAGTAACTTTTATAAGGCTTTTAAAGCTTGGTGAAAAAAAGAAAACATGGATGACTTCTGTTAAAATAATACTCAGTTACTAGTTTTTGTAGTCTTGCCACCTTTCTTGCAAAGAGACTGAATGATACCGAATTTTACATTAAGGATCAGTTTCAGAATGATACCTTTAGATTCCTACTACTTGCTTTCAGAGTTATCATACTAGATAAATGGAGCAATTCACAGCCTTCCAAATTGTTTTTTGTACCCTTTACAGACTTCAGTGAAAATACATCTGTCTTCATCCTGCTCGTGTTTATTATATTTTTTGCTATGTGAGGGGGATTTTGTAGGTGCAGAATTGCAAAATCATTGCTTTCTGGACCTTAATTTCCAAATTTTCTAATGTTACTATTTTTTCCTGTCCTAGACTAATTTATAAGGAAAATGACCTTAGAAGAAATGAACCTGTACATGAAAGTTCATGCACAGATTCAGTTCTTCTAAGGTAATTTCCCTTATTTTAGAATCTTCTTGTATCCAAATGCTGCTATTATACTGTATTAAATTATAAAAATATTTAATTGCTTGACTTAATATTTGTTCTCATTTTTCTGAACATTTAAATTCTCACATTATTTTTAAATTTATCAAAACTGATTACTTTCTCTACCCAGTGGATTTGCTGCTCCAAGGAATTCCAGCAAATAAAATAGTCTTTAGGAAAGATATTTACTATAAAATTTGCTTATCATTAATTTCGCTGTTGATAATTTAAAAAATATTCTTATATTCACATGCATAGAAGCGTACTGGTTAAGGTACAAATTTTGACTTGTAAGTATTCTGTATGATAGACTCATTATAAAGTTGTAAAAGTACAGGAAATGCAAAGGGAAACATAATGCTGACACTTGTAAATTTAACTAGAATTTGTTTAACTAGAATCTCTCATTGAAAACCGTCATGATTGTGCCTCTTACATTGTGCTGCTAAGTGAGGAGGGAACCCAAGCTGCTGCTGTAGCACCCCAGATAAGAGCTATGCCTACAAAGCAAGATTATTGCCACAAAGAATCGGAGCCTGGCCTTTCCACCTGCAAAAACTAAGGATAATCCCCCTGCTTTAGGGGGTAATCCAAGTGTTAGAGTACTCTTTAATGCTGAGTTGTGTTGCTGCATGGAGGACAAAAGCTGATACCTCACCTTCCTGTTAATTGTGGAAGCAGAAGGGAGAGGTTACTGGATGATCAAACTGTTCTGTATGTGTGTAAAGCCAACAGGAATGATGGCATATTTTAAGGACAGGAGAATGAGGCCAGTTGTCGTGAAATCAACCAGTGGAACATAATAAATTTATGTTGTTGTAATCCTGACAAATCTAGGATGATGTATGCTAATGAAGTGAAGTGGATTTTTTTCTTTAGGAACCTTTAGATACCTGATATTTTCCTGATTAGTTTCAATGTAGTTCAAATGAAAGCATAAAATTTATGGAATCTTGAAACAAACAATTCAGATTGCACTTCTAATGAAATTCATGGTAAATTTCAATACCTATGATCCAAGTAAGATTTTAATTATGGTTTTAATAAGCAATGTGGGTGTAAAAAGATCATTTGTAACTTATTTTAGGGGTCAGCACTTAAGGTTGACTTGATCTTGCTGTTAACATCCAATGTGTACATCTTGAGATATGGCTTCAGTTGGCACATTTCAGGCTTTGACTGAAATTAATTATCCTGCTGTTTTCTCTACTTGAGGTTTCACGTACCTGTCGTCTCCTACTTGCAGTTAAAGGATATCTGAAACCTATCTTTTTTGTTATTGTTGTTGCAAGGTTAATTTTCAGATGAATCAGGGAGATGACCTGACACACATTGCTTTATTGTTGTGGACTACAAGGATGGCAGCAGGAATATGTGTTCATGGGCACTGCAAAGAGCACTCCACACTTTCTGGTCACAGACTGAAAGGAGACTGCCAAAAGCTGAACAGGAAGTAATAACAAAAGTATTTACATGACTCTGCTTAGTATATGCACTAAGATATTTTGAGTAAATTCTTACTCAGTAAACATCAAGTTTCAAAAAAAGGATATCTATTAAAGTAAAAATTATTGCTAATCCTGTGGTTTAACTCTTAGACCTGCACAGTCAAGTTAACAGGAACTATGTTCAAGAAAGAGCTTCGTGACCAGGTATTTATTTTTAAGTTAGTGCTACTAAATTGAAAAATGACTGAAAATTTAAAATCATATTCAGAGCTTTGGCCATTGATAGGGTATGAAAAGTAATAGCAGATCTGACATTTAGCTGCAAGTGCTGATAGCAATGATACAAATGCTAATAATTGAACTGAATAATTTGTGTTGCTACTTTTTGAGTGATTTACCATACACTTCACTGCCACCTATTGTACCTTTGTGCCACCAAGACCCATCTGTTCCACTGAACACCTTCTAAAATACATCAGTTACCAGAAGTAAATCTATTTTATGTTATGTTTCACATTAAATATAAAAAGTCTATAGGCTGCAATTTTAAACTTTATTATACTACAGCTTCAGCCTTTTATCTTTAATTGTCTACTGGGCTGTAAAAACAGAAGTGTTATGGCATGACAAGAAAAAAAGAGTGCACTGAGAATTTTTGAAAAAAAAACATTCACACAACTAATGTTCTGCATTAAAAAAAAAAAAAAATTATTTTTAATTTTTTTGGTCTGTACTAGCAGTTTTCTGGGCCATCTTCCACGCCTGCTGAACACCTGACAACATGTGGAATGGGAAGTACTGGACAGATAAACCTTAGCTGATAAAATGCAAATTATTTAAATGGTACAATTTTCATGGAAAATGTTGAGTTGTTTATAACTCAATAAAGACCTATTTGTATTTTCTGTAGTCCTCTACTGCAAGCCATCACTATACTATTTGACAATTGTCAAGGTTTTAGCCAATAATCTGATGACAAGTGCTCTCTGTTATCCCTCTACTACCCTCCCAGGGGAAGACAAAAAAAGAGAATAAGGGAGAGAGACTTTTGTACCCTTTGTACCCCAGAGACTCCAGTGAAAAGGAGGCTTGGAAAAAATCGAATAGGTTTAAAATGAAATATTATATGAAAAAATACAGGATTACATAAAAATTTATACAAATATGTAAATATGGAACCCATGCTCCTCAATTGGTAAGTACTTCCTAACCAGAAATGTCCCAAATCGGACCCACTGGTGGGGGTGCCTGAGTCCAGATTCCCAATATCCTTGGAGCAGCCAAGGCAGTCATACCCAGGGAGGCAGGAGGTGATCTGTCTCTGGACAGTCTTCTCCAGCAAGAAAGCAAGATGCAGAATCAGCAACAGAGGGCTCAATACCAAACCCCAACCCAGACAGAGAAATCTCAAAAGGGCTCTCTTAAGAGACATTTTATACTGAGCAACGTGGGTGGAGCACTAGGATTTGTCCCTTTGGGGACCCTCCTCCCACAGGCACAGCTGCTCCCCCCAGGGGAATTGTCACAGCCCCAGGCTGGCTGGACCTGGCAGGGTGAGGGGCTGTTCCTGGAAGACCTCAATAAAGTATGGCATATAGATCATAGAATCAGCTGGGTTGGAAGGGACCTCAGAAATCATCAAGTCCAACCCTTGACCACTACCACTGCAGTTACCAGACCATGGCACTGAGTGCCACATCCAGTCTCTTTTGAAATATCTCCAGGGATGGAGAATCCACTACTTCCCTGGGCAGCCCATTCCAATGTCTGATCACCCTCTCTGTGTAGAAATTCTTTCTAATATCCAACCTAAACCTCCCCTGGCACAACTTGAGACCATGTCCTCTTGTCTTGTTGAAAGTTGCCTGGGAAAAGAGCCCAACCCCCCCCCTGGCTCCAGCCTCCTTTCAGGGAGTTGTAGAGAGCGATGAGGTCTCCCCTGAGCCTCCTCTTCTCCAGGCTGAACACCCCCAGCTCCCTCAGCCTCTCCTCACAGGACTTGTGCTGGAGTCCCTTCACCAGCCTGGTTGCCCTCCTTTGGACCTGCTCCAGGACCTCAATCTCCTTCCTGAACTGAGGGGCCCAGAACTGGACACAGGACTCGAGCTGTGGCCTCACCAGGGCTGAGTACAGGGGCATAGATAGATCTATGCACGTACACAGCACTATGGATTTTTCAGTATGTGTCAGTTAAATATTTTGTTACTAAAAGTGTCAGAATAAATGACACTGAGTGATAGAAATAATCTGAAATAGCAGAAAATAAAATTATAAGGTGAAATCAAGTCAGTAAAACCAGGCAGCTAATGTGACTTGATGCCTGGGGGCAGCAGGAATGGTGCTTAGACTTGGGCACAGTAATGAAGCAAGGAAAAAGAAGTTAAGAGGTTGAGTTTATTGTCAGATTAGTTTGAACTCGAAGTGGAAGAAAGGATGGGGTTGTCAGTGATTTAATCTCTGCTACAACATTAGATTTTAAAAAAAAGGATTTTAAAACTGGGAAAAATATAAATTTGCCCAAGATGAATTCTAGCATAGCTATTTTCAGAGTGCATGTGGCACTTTGTGTTCAAATTTGTCTGGGTTTTATATTAGAGTGCTGTCTGTTGATATAATATCATGTGTAACTTAAATCTTTTACTCCACACAAAATGTCTTTGGGCTAGGAGCAATTATGTCTGCCTGGAATAGATTCATGATTCCTAAGATCAATTATTAGGTGCTTTTTAAATCCTTTTATATTCCACATAAGATCTCTTAAAAATGGATTTAAGCTTAAAACTTACTATTTTAACACATAAAAGCATAAGGCCACTCAATATGAACAGATGTTGCAGCTGATTTTGCTATATTTTTGCCTAAGCTTCATGCAAAGCCTAAATATTTCTGTATCCTGCTCCCTAATTAGATTAAGTAAGTGGTTTGCCAGGCATTAGTGAACCTGCTGTTCTGCCAATTCAATAAATCAAAACTCAGGAAGAATTCATAAGGAAAAAATGCATAAGCAAACTGCTTTATTTCATAGACCAGCTGGAAAGGAACTCCTACAAATATGTTCAACTTCTATTTTGCTTTCTCTTCCCTCTGTCCTATATGGCTTCTTGTAAACAGATTGTCCTTACGTGGTTGTGAGAGGGAATTTATTGATTAAAATTAACACCCAGTAGCTTAGCTCCTCACATATGTGGAAAGAAGTTTTGTGTGATTATTTTTCCATGCAAGTTTTGGAAGTCCATTTTACCCTACTCAGTTTGGTCTCATATGATTCTGTTGCCTTTTCTCTTATACTGAGAACTGAATATAAGCAGGAGATACACAGGAGATACAATGTTGGGAAATTTATGACAGTTTTCCCCTCCTTTTTTATGAGAAACATGAAAAATTATAATCTGAAGACTTTTTTTGAGTAATTTGTCCTATTAATTTGTCCTATTAACTTGTCCTATTAATTTTTCAAAATCCTGCCTGTTCAGAGTTGCCTTCTTCTCAGACTTAAAAATTAGGAAATCTTATTTCTAATATTCACTGTATAGAACTTAAGAAATTATTTAACCTTTGTATGCTTCAGAGATCAAAAGAAAGGTAAATTTAATTCAGCAAAGTTCTTTGGCATTTTATGTAGCTAAAAATGCAAATAAAACCCAATAACAGGTCAGTGTCCTTTGGTGTTTTGCAATGAAATCACCAGTTAGAAATGGCAGGCTCAGAAGAGATTATCATCCAAATAAAGTTATGATTTACAGTAGTAAAACAGAATTAAAGTGAGATTCCATAATGCAAGTCAGATGTTCTTTAAGAAAACTTCTATTTTTTAATTGTAACTTGTATAAAGGTTTCTAGGAACTCACAGATGTGATGGTATTTCAAAATAAATAAAAACACACTGCACCTACATTCTTTCCACATAGAGTCACTGATATTTTGTCACTACAGTGTAGCTATTCTATTGTCCACATATGTTTTGCCAAAGATAAAAATACTCACACCTTTTTTTGAAGTCTGATTAATACTCTTCTAGGGGAAAAGAGAAGATCACAATCTCAGAAAGGCTGCCATTTCAGGTGTTGGTATTACAGAGGAATGAAAGAATTCAGGTTGCATTCTTCACTCTATCAAAGTGTGTAAGTCTGGCTCTTAGATGCCAACTGTGCAAAAGGCCTCTGTAAGTAGTAATGTTTTTTATCCTGTTTCCTTTTAAGTTTCTGTCTGTCAGTGCTGACTTACAGTATCTGTTCACATGCTCTGGATCTTGTTTTCTAATTCACTATGAGGCTGAATACAGTGCACCTGCCCTATTGGCTTCAAAAGCCACATTAAAAAAGGGAAGCAGATGAAAAGCATGTCACAATGACTTACTAACATTTCTGCCTGAATAATGATTCTGCTTGAATCATAATAAACTATAGTTGAGGTATTTTTCATTTATTTATGTTTTCTTTCCACCAGGGGAGTAGTTCTTATTATCCAGTATTTGAATGAGAAAAGGAGGATACTGCACTGGACAGTATGTTTGGTCTCTCTTGTGTGGTGGCTTGACAGTAGTGCAGTCTTTTTTTAAAACTTTGTCAGTCTCAGTGAGTTTTCTTTTAAAGTAACCTTTCCATGTCTGTTACCTTCGAGTGTTTGACTTCCATCTGTGAAATGGAAGGACTTGATGATCTCTGAGGTCCCTTCCAACCCAGCCAATTCTATGATTCTATGTTTTTTGCTTCTCTGAATCATGAAGTATTAGTGCAGATGATGCTCTAATTGGCAGCATAACTGATGTTTTGAGGGGACAGCCCTTAGTTGCTCTGCCCAACCCCATCCTGGATCAGTGGACCCTGGGGCGTGGAGTCCCAGCTGAACTTGGGCCTCAGGCCTTACCTGTCCAGAGCTGTGGGCAGGTCTGTGTCCTGTCCTGTCCCTTCCCTCCTGGTCAGTCCCTGACCTCAAACTTGATTTTCACCTTCCCTGTACTTCCCAGTTACCACCCATGGGACCACAGTGATGGGCCCTGCCATAGTTCCCTGCCAGCGAGGGTGCTACTCTGCTTTCTTCTGAGGTCACCAACCTTGGCCACCTTACTTTGTGGAATGGCCCCAATCTTGCTATGCCTAACATGGTGTCCAATAATTTGTCTAATAATTATAAGTTATTAATCCAGAAGGATATGTAATGAAAAAGTACATATTGTAGAATCACTCCCCTATCCCTCAAATGTTTCACATTTGCTAACATTTTATAAATTACATAAAAACCCCTGTGATGATTTAAGTATATGAGTCAAGGCTTTAAAAAAAAAAAACAAAAAAAAAAAACAATGAAAAATTTTCGGCATACAAGTCCTCCATTAGAAGCCTGTATGATAAAAAAATTGTGTATTCCCCCTATTTTGCCTCTATCAGCAAGAGTGTGGATAGATCCTTGTACTGGCATAGAGGAGTCCAGAACTGCCTACTGTCTGAGAACTGACCTGTTAGTAGTGGGAAATCTACATTGGCTTCTTAAACTGGTTACCTTTCCCTACATGTTTTAAAGGTAATGAAAGAGAAAATATGAGAGTCCAGTCTTGGTTCCATCACATTATGATGGAACCCTTATTATTACCCCCTGGGACACATGGTGGATGTTTATTGAAGCAAAACACAGACTGGTAAAGTAATTTAACAGGGACGATTTCTACCCACTATCATTTGGTTAGAGAGGGACAGAATTAGTTAAAAAGTGTTGTCTTCTACCTGGAATAAGTAATTGTTTTGACTTCTAAGTTAGATTTCATGATTGTTTTGTTGGCCTAGGTTTTGTTATATTACAAAACTTAGAAACCTTCTTTTCCTGTTTAGTAGATGGGTTAAAGTAGGTATTGCTCAGCAACTTCTTACTGGGCCTTGTAGCAGTAAGATTTGAGAATTTTTCATGCTGGCACAGCAAATCCAGCACACTGGGTTTGAAATTACAGCCTTTCTACTTAAAGAGGAAATCTTTTAGCATACTGGACCTGCTGGAGTAGTGGATGTGAAATGGATCCTTCCTGTTGCACAATTTCTTCAGCAAGAAATAGTTAAATGTTTCTGCTGTACAGGCTCAGAGGCTTCTGAAAGAGAACATCTCACAGTGTTTCTGTCTCTATCCAACATGGGGAACTGAGGCCAGCTGTCCAATCTTTCAATCGTCACCACCATCACTCACATTCTGAGATGAAACAAAACTAGAACAACGAAAAAGTAGTATAAAAGACTTGAACTGCATTTGAGACTTATGTCAAAGATGTTTCAGTCCTCAGGTAATTTGCTTAGTTCTGGCTTCTTTCGTATTTACTTCAAAGCTTCAGTGAAAATGAAAGGATAGAAAATGGTATTTAGGTTTGCAGATAGCTGTAGTCACATTCTTGTGACTTGATCTTGCCTTGTTGAAGGGTGTCTTCCCCTTAAAAATCAGGAGCTGTCTACACATCTTGAGGAAATGTCTTACATCAGGGATAGTCAAGGATACAACAGGCCTAGTGAATTGTGGGATTTATATCTGTTTTTCTATGATATACTACACTGCAAATTAATATAAAGCAATAATTTAAATTGGTTTACCTACAGGTAGTATCTGTTCTCATTAAAAAATACTTTATTAGATCAAATAAAAAAAAATCATACATGAACTTAAGATCAACACAAAAATTATAATTTGCAGGATGTATCAAGTAATATTTCATATTTCCAACATATGTCAGCAAAATCAGCTTGCACAGGCATTTTTTGTCTAACATATTGCAGACCCGTTCTAAGACTGAAGCTAATTTTAGTGTTAGTTTTGGTGTATACGTACATCAGATGGCAGATGGTGTACATGCTTTGCAAGTGGTATAACTTTGATGTTTCACTACACCACAGAAATAAATTACTTCACACTATCTCTGAGTTAGAGTATTTAGTTGGTTGGCAAAATATGTTGAGAGAATAGAAAGAACAAAGCTCCCATTTTTGAGTAAAGTCTTCAGAAAGTACGAGGTTACATGGCATGGGGCATAACACTTTTATTGAAGCAAATTAAAGTATGTGGCAGAATGTTTGCTGATTATGGGGAGTCATTACGTTTTTGGTGGTGTTAGCTCCAAAGTTTTCCCAGAGAGGACACATCCTTAGGATCAATGACTCCTTGTATTAGAAGTAGTTAATAGCTGTTCCTTTTTGTTGTTGAATGGGAAAAACCTGATTATTGACTTTACTCTGTCTACAGACTGTAGTGGAGCCTCTTGCTATAATATACTTTCCTGTGATTCTTAATCTGTGTTAATTCTACACCAGTTTGGGCATCTAACTGTCTCCTTGAAGCCCATGTGTCCTGGGCTCCCTTTTGTTATTCCATCATTAAAGAAAGATACTGAACTCTGTCCCACTCAGTCCCTGTCCCCAAATATCTGTCTATGTCCCATTTTAACATCTCTTAAGGAGATCTCTGAAGGGCTTCAGTGAAAACAGCATCAGGACACCTATATACCTAGGTTACCAGTTTTGACATGATTTAAATTTCACAGTGAAAAATCAAGTACAGATGCTTAATTTGTACAAACATCCATATAGTGTCTCCTTAACACAAGAGTACACGTGCATACAAAGATGATATTTCTCTATTAGGATTTAACATCTCTTTCTAACTTTGCTACTGTAGAATTTTATTTAAGAAACAATCTGAATACCCTGTCTCATTCAGATAAATAGGTGAGTGATATGAGCTGCAGGGGCTACTTTTCCAGGGAATCACTCAGTTAGCATTTGTACAACCTGCATCCTTTGTATCCATCACTTTGAACTGGATGCAAAATGAAACTGTCTCACCCTTGGACTGAGGTAGGCAGTTTTTTTCTCTTTTACCATCCTGAAGACAAATTAGGAATGTAGGAAACCTTTCACTCAGAACAAAACGATGATTATAGTAGGTAACAGGACCTCACATTAATCAGTGCTTTCAAAGAAAAGGCCTCGACCTGTGCCCTTTGTCTAGCCTACTGGTAGGTATGTTTTTCCCCCAGTTTCTTTCAGTGTCAGGGCGTTCTCTTTCTGTGTAATACACTCTCTTGGAAAATGTTTCTCTTTTCAGGCAGTCCTTCTACACTGATCAAAACCCCTCCAGAAAGCCACTGTAGAAATCTGAACTTATAATGATGTTCTTTTATATTTTCTTACAATGAACAATGGCTCTCTCAATGCTAATGGCAACAGTACATAGATAGAGGCAACAGTGTGAAGAGTTGGGGGAAATAGCCATTATTTGCAAGACTTGCTGTTTCATGTCCTGAAAAAAAATTCCTGTCTTCTGCAGCCAAATCTTTACTACCTCTTGTTGAAAACATTCAAGGCCTTTGCAAACCAATGCTGAGATGGAGAAAGATAAGAGTGGATTAACATTTTTCTTCTTTTTGGAAGAACACATTACTGACAATTAGATGGCAAAAGATCTTAGTTCTCCATCCCTCCTGAATAAAAAGAAAGAGAAAACATTCTGCTTGATACCCTTTTCTGGTTTGCTGGCCCTGACCTTTAAATCAATTTTCTCCCAAACATTAAGCCTGAGAGAAAATTAATGGAAATGAATGTGGCTCCACTGAATAAAAGACTCCCTCTACTGCTTGAAATAGAGATTGCCAGATGAAACAAAAAGCTTGTTTACAAAAGGGGCACAGAACAAAGTGAGTATGTCAGTGCTTTATCGGTCTGGTCAGATTTTTCTCATCTTTAAAATGTGTTTTTTAATTAATGTATTTCAAATATGAGGAATTCGGAGAGTAAAGGAGAAAATATTAGATAAATTACATTATGTTATCAAACGTTTAGAAACAAGTGAGCTTACCTGTTTTGCACAGTGCTTGTGAACTCTAGACTGGCTGGTGCTTAATTCCAGTTGTTACTTGGAAAGAAACAGACTTCAGCTTCATAGGCAAAAGAACATTTTATTAGGAAGACAAAGAAGCATTACAACTGATTTCACTGGGTACTAAAAAGGGTGCAAAAGCCTAGGAAGTACAACCAGAAAACAGGCTGCTGCAAGGATGCAGGGAAAACTTTGGGTTACACAAAGGCACTTTCAATCTAGTCTTAGAATCAGACACTCAAACTTCTTTCACTGGGTTTACATTTAAATTCTGTCATTTCCATGTCAGGTATTTTTACTAAATTGGAAGGTATGACAGTTATTCTCAGAACTGGGAATCAATAGAAGGAGATGATTATTTTCACGGCATTACTTCATTTAATGTATATATAATTGTAGTTTAGGTTGTGAGATTGCTTGTGGAATAATAAACATACCATCAATTCTGACTTTATGTTAAGATGAATACTAAAATGGATATTTGACTCTAATACTTTTGTTGCCTCAGTACATTGTCTTTCTGGAGTTATAAAAAAGGTAGTTCTTGGAATATTTACAAAATTTTAGTCAATTTTATTATGATGTAGAGAGTATATAAAATATGATAAATAATAAATAACTGTTCATTAGCTAAGTAAAACCTAATGGACTGGTTGCTGATATTGATGATCAATATTGGACCCCAGAGCTTAAGTAAAGGCTGTGGAGGAACTTTAAGCAGCTAAAAATATTGGCAATTTAAACCTTCTGCACTGTTTATTAGTTTCAAGTGCCACCATGGAACATGAGGCCAAAGTGAGTGAGAGGGGAAATATATGACAGGGCTGCCAGTAGAGAACACCACAGATTGAATAATTCAAGAAAATCAGCTGATGCTGCTATTCTGACAGGAAGGTCTACTTTGGAATGAGGAAGCCAGCTAAGTGATCAGAATTTCCAAAACATTCCTGACATTGTGCACCAGTAGTGTTCAACAAGTGTTCCTGACAAAAAATCTTTTACTTGTTTGTTGCAGGCAAAACTAGTTTTGGCTTGGGGAATTTCATTTAATTTAGTTATTTCTAATTAACCTAAACTTTTAATTACTGGGTTAGGTATTGAAGAAAAAAAAGTAGAGGTAGGCCAATGAATGAACACTTAAGGTAAGACCTCTCCTTCTCCTTCATGGCCCCTCAACTCTCCTTGTTTTCACAGCAGTTAACATTTGGTCTTTCCCAATGTCTGTGGGAACGTGATGGACAGTTCAGGAGACTGTGGTCAGTGTATAATGATTTCTTTCTGCTGATCCTTGCATCTTGTTTTTCTCCACTCATCCTTGTCTGTTAAGCATTTTCATCTGCTCTGGTATGGGTTGCCTGCAGGCAGCAGTCTCTGAAGAGATGTCTCTGCCCTGGTATGTGTTGCTCATGGGCCAAAGTTCCTCAGAGACATCTTTACTCTGGCATGGAGCAGCTCCTTCCAACAGCACATATCCAGGTTCATCTCCTGCCATGTCTCCCCCACAATGTCTTCTTCCATTAGTCTCCTTTGTTTTTTCCTGTTTTTTCCCCACAGATACATCCTCACAAATACATTCTCCAAATACATCTCTTCATGTATCTTCTTACATCTCTCCTTTCGTTCTCCTCTTACATGCCTCCTACTCTGCTTACATTTTCTTAAATAAACTTGAGCAGAGGAACTATAAGTTTCCCAGCTGAAAGTTTTGGTCCACAATAGGTTGTTTCCACCTGTTCCAGAGTTGTCTGGAGATGAGGAGATTAGAATCAGAGAGATTATGGCATCCTACCACACAGGGCACCCAGAAGTTCCTTGTTTTTCTAAAAACTGCCAGACATGTCCAAAACAGAATTTCCTGGCAGACAGCACTATTTTCATAGTGTCAAGCAAGGAATAAACGTTCAAGTACTGGTGATAAAAAATGATGGTATGAATTATATAGAAGTTACTGTGCTTGGATCTAGTAGCTCATAGTACATTCTGACTAACTATGGTAAGCAAGCATATTTTTACTATTTTGAGAGTGAACAGTTTGCACCTTTGGATTACATTTTGCTGCACGATAAAGAAATAGTTACTGGAAAGCTAAGATTCTGATGTCATTCTGGAAATAGTAGAAAATAGTCCTAATTCTGCAAGAATTACTTTAAAACATGGAAATATTGGAATAATTTAAAATATTTCTTTCCTCCTGGCTCACACATCTGTATTTGAGCAAGTTAAAGACTTGCTCCTTTGTTTTTTACTTCCTGGTTATTTACGGGCTAAACCTTGAATTGATGCATTTTTCTTGATATTCCCCACACAGCTCCCTAAATGACCTTTTGAGAAACTTCTCTATACATACCCACCCTTCTATTCCCCCAGAACACCCAGGTCCTTCTCATCCCATTTGCTTCTTCCTCTGTTACTTTTTGTTACTATTATTCTTTGTCTAGATCTTGCTGCCAATAGCTTTGCTCTTCCTGTCATCTGCCCATTCTTTTGTGTTCATATAAAGAAGAACTAAAATGGCTGCATGTACATGTAATGTGAGCTCTTTTGTATAATGGATGTGAGATAAATTTTTAAACCCCTTCAATGCAAAGTTGACTGTTTTCATCTACATATGAGTTGGCTTCCATGCTTCTGTTTTTATGAAATATGATTTAGGAAAAAACCCTCAAAAAGCAAGAAAGCGCTTCAAACTGAGGCCATGCTCAGATAGCCCTCTGTTCAGGTTCTAAATATTTGTGAAATTCTGCGTTTGTAAGCAGAAATCTGAAAGCAGCAAGGGATTGTGGATCAATGCTAAGGGAAAGGGACTCTGGAGCTGAGACAAATTGCTTGAATGAGCAATCTCACACAGATAGATTTAGCATTTCTATTGGCAAGATAGAGACTAGCTGAATTGGTAAATCAGCAGTTCCTTATGGTTATATGGATTTAGCATAAGCATAACTGCTGATTTAATGTTTAACAGGCCATAAGGTAAATAATGTGCCAATACTGCAGTTAAGATGGCTGCAAGGAAGCACAAAGTGAGCAGTTACCTCTGCCTTAGTTTTGGAACAGTCTGACCAGGAGCACAGATCAGACAGCCTGGACAGAACGAGAGAGTACAAAAGGCCACACATTGTGGTGATGTGAATGGATAAAAACCCACCTCAAAGACTAAAATGTAAGACCAGCAGAAGATGACCAACACTGAAGACCTTGGAGTTTGAGTATCAACTGCTACAGAGGCAAAGACTGTTTATCTGGCCACCTTGCCACAACAAGTGGGATGTCTTCGTGATCTTGTGCTGTGAGTATGGACTCCAGAGGTCAACAGAGTGATGACAGAGGTGTCATCTCTTATGTTTTGCCTCAAATTAAATGAGTCAATTTCAGGTAAATTAGTTTTCCATAGCGAAGTTACATAGGATGTAATACTGAAAACTGATGTCAACTTTAGCCTTGAATCATGCAGCTGAATAATAATCCATAAGCATTCATGTTTACAGAGAAAGCTGACTTTCCAGTATTTTTGTCTTTCAACCTTTTTAATCTGCACAAAACAAGTCATAATGAGAATGTGAATACAAATATTATGATCTTCTCCACTTTGTTGAACCACTATGTCTATTAACCATATTTTCTGATGTTAGAACAAAACAACATAGCATAAAATTTTTCCTTGATTTTTCCTTTATATCTTTAGTGCTGTTTTGTCCTTTCATAAACATTTAGTATGATTTCTCCTTTATGCTTTCAATAAGTTATTTTGTCAGTATTCTTTCAGAAAAATCTTTGTGACCATGAACCAGTGAAAGAATGGGAAGCTGACAAGGATAGTTTATTTTTATCTGTCTCTACGTGCCTTGCTATTAAGAAACTTCATGGGCCACAGAAATTCGTTTCTCATTATTATATTGATTCCCTACCTAACGTACAGTTTCACAGATTCTTACTTTCTTCAGTGAGAAAGATGTTCCTTCCCTTAAAATCTGTGAAGAAAATAATATAACTGGGCCTATGACACGAATCAGTATACAAATGTAAATATTCTCTAGATTACAGATGTGCTTGAGATAAAAATTTAAAAATCATCTTAACTCATACTAAATAATATTTTCCTTAGAGCTATATTTACATACTTCCACACACCTGCCAGACATTGCTTGAGTTTTGTATGTGAAATGTATATCTGTGGAGTCCATCAGATTATCCCTCTAGCTATGATTGGTCTGAGTTGCTGTTACTGCAACTGAATTTGTTTATCTTTGCAGTTTATACCAATTACTGTAACTGATCTGGGAATCAGCAAAATCAAAGTATGATTTTCTTCATAAGCAGTACACAAGGAAATGTCAGGGGCATTCACTTGGTGCTGTTGCCTGCCAGGCTCGGCATCAAGGATAAGTGCTTGGGGAATAAGGCAAATGCATTTCTGTCTTGCAGGATGTCTGACTAAACAGGTTTTTTGCCTCTGCTTCATAAAAATATTTGCTCTGTCTTAATGTTTTTTGATCATTTTAGGTGAAAAAGCAAGAGGAACAGTGTTTAAAATTGGCAGTTTTATTTAGGGTGGTAAGTTTGAAAAACTTTTATTCTGGTCATAATTTTAAAACTGTGACAGATGCAGTTCTTTTAACATTCTTATCTGACTTGACCTTACACCAGGCCACAGCATAACCTGATATGACTAATGGGAATTATTCTGTAGGTACGGTTATTTCCAAGAAAGTCTGTGCAGATAAAAAAACCCATATAAAATCTACAAAGCATTTTATATAAGTACCCTAGCATATGGCTTGTCGACATGATGTGTAAAATGTTCTTTACTCTAAAGCAACCAGTAGTTTAGCTGTAATTTTTCAATAATGTTAATAAGAAGAGAGATAAAAGTCCAACCACATGTAAACAGAGTACGGAACTAAATCACAGAAATTAGGGAGTTTGGCATTTGATAATGTATACAATTCAGCCTGTGGAGATCTTATCTAGGATCTAGTTTGCTTTTTAAAACTGTCTTATAGGAATAGGATGATGGTAGCAACCTAAGCAGGCTGTGTGGCTGAATGTGCTTTGTAAGTTAGTCCTCACCTTGCACAGTGCAGGGTTATGAAATCCAAAGTCATCTTTAGTGCATCTTTACAAAGTTATCCACTGAATGAATAATAGTCAGTAATATGGGCCTAACAGAGGAATCTAACACTTTGCCATGGTTAGATCTTAATTTAAGCACTGTCTTGGCAATTTAAACACTTTGTGGCAACTGAAACATTCTACTTGTTTCTGGTTTAGATTTTCTCCCAAGTCACTTCCATTTGACTTTAGTAATTACTATTTCCAATAAGCTTAACAAGACTAACAAGACTGCAACTAATCATCATACTTTAAAAATATTACTAACTTCATCAACATACTGGCTTGATTTTCAAGGCAGAACAGGAGTCTGTGGAAAATCTACATGTTCTCCATTAGGGGGAATCATTGCTCTATCTTTAGAAGGTTTTAATTTCTCCCAAAGAACTTTAAAGTTATTTTTCTTCTTAAAATATCCTGAAGTCTGTAGTTCTGGTTCTGAATTCTTTGTTTAAAGTAGTAGCCAGATCACTGATGCTTTGAGTTTTATGATTCCGTGTGTGCAAGAGGAAGACATCTTCTGTTAATCTGTGCAGGGCATGTAGTCATTCTTGTTCTCTCTGTACATAATTAGCTGCTGCATGAAAAACATAATCATTGCACAGAAAAGTCAGTTTAAAGATTAAATCCACTGACTCCTTTCATAATCTCTTACTTTTGGAGAGAGTTGACATACTGAAGACTTCAGTGTCAGCGACCATGGAAGTTCTTTCTTCCACAAGCTTTAATTTTTAGCCAAATCTGGTCCCAAATTTGGGCTTTTTAAAATATCCTGCAGGCAAAGCAATATTCTTATGGAGCTGATTTGCGTAGCCAGTTTGAAAAATATAAGAAATTCTGAAAAGGTCATTCAAAATCAGTGTGATGGTGGTGAATCTTGAGGGATATAAAAATTTAACTTTAACTGAAGATTTTAATCCCAAAAATCTAAAATGATAGAAAATATCTGGGTCAGAATCAGTACCTGAAGGTAATCGTAAGCTTTTTTTTTTTTTTGTTCCAAACAGTAGAAGATAATTCACTGCTGGGTGTTGTGTTTTCCTGAGAGTGCAGTGTTATGACCATTGGGAAATTTTTGTGCACATTGTGTTGTTTTTTGTGAGTTTTGGGACATATTTGAAAGTCATTTATATATGTGGGGAACAAAGTAGCTTTTATGAGGAGAGAGTGAGCAAAAGAGGAAAGAAAGAAACAGTGGTGGAGATTATAACTTCGAAAGGGAAGTGCTGATTTTTTGGTAGAGGGTCTTTCATCTTCCTCAAATACCAAGAAATACAAAACTATTACCTTTTTTCTATTAAAAAAAAATTAAGGGAAGGAGAGAAAATGGAAGGAGAACAGAAATAGAATATAATTATTTCTCAGGTCAAGGTAATGAAATAGTAGTTCTTCTGGTGGCAGAACATGTGGTCAGAATGTGGTCAGAACAAATTCATGGTGACCATAATGGTTGCTATAGCACTGTCAAAAAAACAACAAAGTTATAGTAATAGGTTGTAGTCAATGTCTCCCAACATGAGTCTCAATGTCTCTACATGAGTCTGAAAAGCCCAGCAAGAATGCAAAAAAAAATGCTGGATTTGTCAGCACCGTGGAAAAAATACCAAACGAATCTTGTACTGCCCTTTAGCATCCCTTTCAGGTTTAATCTAAAGTATGCAATTTTCACTTTGGGATCACCCACCTGCAATAAGTGTTATTCATCACAGGCTCGTTCAAGGGCAAAATGTTACCATTTGTCATACTTTATCTCAAGGGAAACTAAAATAGTTGCAGGAACTCTTGAGAAAAATCCATTATGGAATCTGAAAATGTAAAGTGAGACTTACCCAGAGATGGCAAGAAGGATTTTCAGAACCTTCTGCATAGACAAAAATGTGATGTCAATCTTCAGCAAAGTGAGATCAAAAGTAATCTTCAGATAAGTTCTGAATTTTAATAGTTCATTAAGACCATAATTACATCAATTCAGATCGAGCAGAAGAATTCAAAAACATCAACAACAAAGTCTTAAGAATGAGCAGCTTTGTCAAGCTGGTAGTTAACTAAAGATAGCAACAATGACACTTGTGGCCTCATGGCTTTTGTTTTTTCCTCAGGCAGAATCAGTTTTCAAAACAACAATAGAGAAAAAAAATCAAAATCTTCTGCTCATCCTGACTGCTGAGTGTGAGTGGTTTCAAAGAAAATAGGAACTGACCTTACACACCCCTTTAGTCAAATTATTTTCAAAGAACAAAAGGTAATAGCAATATTGTACCAGGCAATGTTTTAATTAGGTGTCTCCATCTTATGTGGAAAACTAGGGTATGTATGACTGAGACAGCAGATGGGCCAGTCTGAAGTTTATTGTTCAGTGGCTTCTCTTCTGTAGCTCTTTAGCTGCTGTATGCTTGTGTAGTTTGCATAACTTCTATAACATTAGTGCAAAAGAATATTTATATTTTGGCCTGTTATTTTATTTTTATGTTCCAATAACTACATTTATTTTTGTATATGCATCACATGGTGGTTGCTTAATATACAAGACTAAAGAAAACACATTGCAAAATAAAAGATAGCAGTAGATTTCACATTCTTCATTTTCTAAGGTATAATATAAGAATAAATATTTTCTGTGAAAATAAGTAAGAATAAATTTTTTTCTGTGAATGATACACCCGATAATTTCCAACTAGAATATTTTTTCAATTATATGATATTTTTTAACTATGTGGTAATTTAAATGAAAAAGGTAATTTTTATACTAAAAGAAGTCTATAGCTTATTATATGGTTATAGAAGATAGCGGAGTTGTATACTGTGCTTAGAAGAAGTGGCTTGAAATGTGGAAGGAAATAATCAACAGAAGATGACATTAAAGCCTTACACTGAAGCCCTGCAAGGTAAAGTGCATTAGATCAGATTTTACCTTTAAAAGAAATTATAGGAGTTTATGGATCTGTACTTGGCAGCTTATTCAAGTGCTTGCACTTGTATGCTATGTCTTGGAATAGCTTTTAAAAAGAATACATAGGCCACAATTATAAGTAAAGAATGGTGGAAAAGGTGACTTCATCCAAAAATGCTCTTGACACCCCTGGTGCTAGGGTTTTCAATGTGCTGAGTTCTAATATAAGAGATCTAGGGTATAGATTGAGAAGCTAGAAATGTAATTCATAGAGCTAAAATATTTCCCAGATAAATACAAGAAAACCTTTTCATATGGTGCTGTTTTTTGTTGTGTTGGTAAGGACTGAGGAATTCTCTCTGCTGTGGGAGGAACCAATTAAAATATTAGAAAAGCAATTCTTGCTGACCTTGCTGCCAGCTATCAGACACTTTTTCTTCATCTACCATTTTCTACATGACTTCTGCCACTGTTAGAGTAATTTTTTAAAAAATGAAATCAGAAAAGGGGCAGGATGATTCTGATCACAGTAGATGGTAAGGCCAGAGGCCAGAGGAAATGTGAAGGAAGTTACAGCAGCTTCAAGTTGAGAAGCTCTGGCAGCACGTAGGAGACAATTGTCATGAGTGGAACACAGTGCAGAGGTGATCAAATGAGTTTATTTGCTCTTTGGTTCAAGGAAGTTCATTAAAGGTGATTGCAGAAAGTAAAGGTGAGCAAAAAGTGAGGGCAATTACCCTGCACAGGAAGAAAAGCTACAGACTATTTTTTTTATTTTCCTCACCCCCCCAAGGTAGTTGGACATCTTTTCTTTCAAAACAAACAGGAAGCTATATATGAAGAAAATATTACTATTTTGAACTCTAAAAACCTTAAGAGAAAAAGCATTAATAACTGTTTCATCTGGAGAGCTTGTGATGCTTGTATCTTCCAATAAGAGATCCTGGCCACAGAGAAAACAGCAATAACTTTAGAAATAATGCAACAACAAAATTATTTGCACACAGGTATGACTTAAAAAAAAAACCAACAAAACTTCATTGACTACATGGTACCATAGTGGTCCTTCAAGAATTATGTTAAATGTTGGCTATGTAATATCATATTTTTTATAGTTATATAATGAAGTCCACATTTATTTTATAAATTGATATAAGGAAATGTAACTTAAGCAGTGACATTTTCTAGAGTGCAAAAATGAGATTTGTGGCAATATCTTTGTTTCTGTATAAATCATTGTGATGGCATTGGCATATCCATATGAAATAGATATGGTAGTAAGACAATATTTTGGGTGGCAGAAAAAAAATATTTTTTTACAATTTTAATCAAAGCATTTTGTCAGATTGATTTTAACTTTGTAAATAAATATATATTTTTTTTAAATTGTCTTTCCGTTGTGTTAACATTTCATATCTTGTCTTTTTAGTAACAGTTCTATCAGTCATTATTTTTTTCTAAGCAAATGAATCTTGGTTGATTTGGTAGATGGAAATGTGTCCATCTGAGTCAATATTGAATCCCTCTCCCTCTCTGCTGACATGGTGCCTGAATCTGGTTAATGACATAGCTCACATGTCAGTACTTAAGTAATAATAAATAATGGAGGCATTGTGCAGATACAGGCATGGTGTGAAGCTTAGATGAGATTAAAAAAATGGACATCTTGCATTCCATTTGAAAACTCCTTCTGATTCTAAACTGAAAGTAGCTTATTTTCCCACTGATTTCAGGGACATCTGATATTTTACACCGCCTAACATTAGAGTTCCCAAATATTAAAAAATCTGGACCTAAATGCCTTTGAATAATTTAATCTCATTTTCATTTGGCATTTTTCTGTGGCATTTCCACTTGAAATGGAGATGAATAATGTGTAGCCAGTGCTAAGATTAAACTTCAAAATTTTCTCACTGTGTCTGTAATGGGGTCTTAAAAAGACATATTGAAATGACTACTGAAGCATTACAGGAATTTATTTTAATAATAATTTTAATGGGCTGTAGTTTCAGCTACATTCCTCATTATCCTTTTTTCTGTTTTCTGAATATTCTTTCAGAAACTCCAGTTTACCTTTATGTTTAATGTTAAGCTGTAAAGGTATGTATTTATGGACTTTGACCTGTTTTACAGCCAGGAAGATTCTTGGGGTATTTCTTTATCTGTTTCTTTTACCTGTCATGCAAAGCCCCATTCTTCCAGAGATAGCTCAGAAATGGCAATTAATTAGCTCTGCTATAAGTATGTGAGCCTCTGCAGAAAGTGTAACATTGCTTGGAAATTTTAACTGTTAGAAATTTTTAAGCTCCAGAGCAACAACAAATATCCTTCAAGTTGAGGGACAAACTAGATATTGGTTTTGGCATTATGAAAATCAGCAGCTGCCAGGAAAGATAACAACTGTTGCATTAACCAATGACTGGTAATTCTTCTGAATAACATTTGAAGTGTGGGACTTAGTGGCAATCCTAAGGGAGGTTTCTGGAGTTAAAGATGGATGAACTTTGGCATAGAGCAACTCTTTAGCAGTCAAGCATGATAACATCAATGACAATGAAGTGTCTCAAAATCAAAAGCTCAGATAAAAAGATAATATTTAGACTCAGGAGTATAGGTATGGAGAGAAGCAAAAGATATTTTCTTTGAGGCTTCAGTTGCAGTTTATCATGGCCTCAGTATAAAACCCAGGAAAGGCCTCCCTAAAGTTTTTAATTAATCAGTTCACTTGTAGTATGGGAAGAAAGAGTCCTTTGCTTCCATTTAAATGAGTCCTTTCATTATATTGCTGTGGGTAGTTGATTGGTAGCACTGGAACAGAAAACTTCCACACACGTGATACTACAGAAAACAGTTTGATTAGTGACCCTCTACATACATGCAGTAGAAGTTTTAATGAGTAGTATGCAGGCGTAACCAGTAAATGCTTTCAGAATTTGATGGTCTTGCTTTTTGATGTATGTACTGCTTAAATAAAATTCAAGCCCAAGAAAATGGAAAAGTAATGATAAGGAGAAATATATACGTCTGTGTTTTCAAATTACTGGCAGAGTGCTTGTTTACTTCCTTATTTTCTAAATTATTTTTTCTTGCTCTGTTCTGCAGCCTTTGGGCGTATAGCTGCTCATAAATTAATTGCTAACAGCAGAGTATGCTAACATGAGAAGGACAAATACCTCTGACCTGATGATATATTTGTTCTTGACTTCAGTACAGACAAAGACACTCTTCTGTTAGGCAAATGGTCATTACATCCCTTTGCAAATGTGTTGTGTCCATATCTGACACTAGATATGTACATTTGAATGGAAGCATCTGTGGTTCATAAATAAAATGGGTAAACATTTACATTCTCTTCATTAATCTTCCTTTAAAGCAATTATTTATGATATTTAATGATATTTGTTTAGTAGTTTATGTTTATTAATTACAGGTCTGATCATATGTACTTACATATAGACAACAAATCTTGCAGTTAAAAATTCCTGAATTTTAGAACTGACTTTTTTGGATAATACTTTATATAACTTAAAGTTACCAAGTAGTAAAAAAATCTCTTGTAAATAGTTACTGATGTTGATGTATCTTAGAAATTTTCATACTTTTCCCTAAGCTATGATTAAATAACTGATGATGATGCCAAATACCAAATGCCCAGGAATATTTAGATGTGCGTCAAATGGTGTGACGAAAGGAAATAACGAAGGTTTTTTTGTCCCCTTTTTAACTTTAAGAAATTAACATCTAAAAGACCCGAGTAATAATATCAGATTTCAGACATGCTTCCAAACCCAGATTTCCTTATATTTTTAGTCTTCATTCTACACTGTTATCTACAAAGGTGCTGTAATCACACAAAGAACTAGTTACTGATACTGAAAATCTTTGGTCACCACCAATGCCTTCATATATAGCTATGCAGAGTGTAAAGTAGTTACTTATAATATGTGTACAATAATTAAATTATAACTGTGAAGAGGCATTTTTCCTTTTAATACAATTCATAAATTTTTTTGTGTTGTGAGTATAGATGTACAGAAAGTGCAGTCCCAATACTTTCAAGAGATCTTGACTGTTGATGCCTGGAACTGCTTTGTTGTGCTTTGCTCTGGATTTGTTTTGCCAAACTGGGCTATGGTGGAGAAAATATTGTCCCTTTTATCAGCCCAGTTTTCTAGTGTAACACTTGAATTCCCCTGAAAACTTCTCCTGCTACAGATATGATCTAATTCATGCAGGAGTTCAGACTACTTGGATTAATATTAAAAATTATGTGGGAAGATATTAATTTCTTCTTTTCAATGCTTGATGAAAAAGAAATACAAAAATACAAATGCGAAATATTGGGTGAGATCATCCGATGAATTCTTATAGTTATTAATGAAATACAGCTTATGTACATTTTAATAGCATTTTGTTATATGACAATAATTAAGACTTTTTTCAATAAGGCATAAATATGAATTTGATCTAAAGAGGTGGCATATCAAACTAATAAAAAAACTATACTCCCTGAGCAATATTGGTAATCACAGCAAAAATGCTTTGGTTGAAATTAATCTGATATTTGGACGAGTAGCTGCATTCAAAGGAAAGAAGAGAAAAGAGAGTAAAACTCTGTTCTTGTCACACAATATCATAATTCTTTTGACTATTGAAAAAGAACAGAACTGTTTCTTTGGGTTAAAACTACTTTACTGTGGTGGTTTACTTAGGGTTTTATTTAATTTTACTCTGTAACTGTGGGATTGTTCTTTTTATTATTTCTGTCACGGCGTATCTGAAAATATTTCTGTGGTTCGTCTATGAATTAAATATTTTGATCTTTATTTCTGATTGTGTCTAACAGCTGTCTGATAGCAGGATTGAATGATGTTTGCATCACTAAGGAAAGAAACAATATATTTTTTCCATAGTCTCTGTTGTTCTATCCAGCCCAAAATATATTTTTCTTTGATTTTTTAATTTTTTAATAGTGAACTGATTACCAAATACAAATCTTTCAAAGAAAAAATTATTTGACACTTTATTTGGAACCATGGAGAGACAAACTTCTTTAATCTTAGCTAGTTAAAAAAGGACCTATTCTCTCTAGTTAAATTTTTTTTTTGGTCAAATGATGTATCATAGTTTATAAAAAGCTTATTCCTAACTCAAGTGAATTCAAGACATAACTGTTGTCTTTTAGTATTGTCCTTTAACTTCTACCTCAAAAGGAGCACAGGGGGTATACTGTGCAACTATTTGTTTCTGACACATCCATGAGAAGTTTCTGGCTTTTACAGATCATGATCTTGAGGCTTATTAAAACAGTTTAATTTGAACACCTGTGGTATATGAGAATTTTAATTTTCATTAACTTGAATTTTTGTCAAGGTAATCAATAATTACACTCTTAATCTAGACAGGGATAAAATGTAATAGATATTCAGATAATATCAGTTCATGTAAAACAGTTCGACCTAAGATCCAAATTAGTGTATCACAGATTTTCTGAAGTTGAGAATAAATTTTTACTTAATTTGTTCAGTTTGAATTTTTTTTTTTTTTTTAAAGTTCTAAATCCAAAGCTTGTTGAAATCAATGGAAGTCTGCCTTAGTGTTTTTTAATCTATCTTTTCAATTAAGTCTACTCTGAATTAAAATTCTACAGGACTTTTGATTCCTACTGTTTTGCTTTTACCTGAAGTAGAATTTTTAGTGGTATAACTTTAATTCCCTTGAAGCAGAAATGCTTTTGGAAAACTGCAGAGCTGGACTCCTGTTCCATTCAAAATCCTACTGAAAGAGAAAGAGAGAATTAATGGATTATTGTTCCATTGTGTACAAATGTTCCCCTAATACATTTTTGCTGTTGACATGGTTATAAGCAGCTGAAACTGAATTGATGCCTATTCCTCTTTCCTTTGTTCCTTATCCTGGCCCATAAAGCAATCAAATCCTTCTTTCTGAGTCTATCTTGACATGCCAAATGTGGCACCTTATGCTTTTCTGTATCTTCCATTGCTCTGTAACATAATCTTCATGCTCTATCACTTGAATGTAATATAAAGACAGAGGCTGAAAAACTTTGTTCTGCCTAAGAGTTTATAAAAATGCATTGTACAGAATTTCCTTACAAGACCACTTTGTTCTAAAATAGAATGTTACTCCAATGAAGGTGAAATATAATACTGTGAAAAATACGAATTTAAAAATGTAAAAAGAGTAAATGAGTGGATGATTTTGACTGTCCCAGATGCAGTTTCCAATCTGTAAAATAGCTATATTTGCCACCTACCTAGCTCTCACAGGTCTTTTAAAGATTAATATTTCTGAGATGCTCAAAGGAAAAAAAAAAAGAAAAGGAAAGAAAAATTAATTACTCTGATTTTAGAGCAGGGGTGCATGGAACAACCCTGGAACAACCCTGGGACAACCCTGAGCATGAAGCTAAATGGTAACTACTTAATTTAAATGCTTAACTACTGTTAATGTGACTTGTCTATGCAATGAGGCAGGACAATTTGTTATTATGTGGTGTACTGTAGTTCTTCTGGTCTGTTCCTTCAGTGTGGGAAAGAAGAGGTAATGTAGAGGGTGTACTACAATTTTTGCAGAAAAATGTACATCTTGTATCTTGGTTCTGTATAATGTACTAATTAATAATTCATAATGGAACTACACTAGAATAGGTCCTTGGAAATAGGTTGCCATTTGCTCCAAGACTGCAAACGATGTAGGCTGAGAGAGGTACTATACTCACAGAGAAATAGTGAAGTTCAGGAATTTGGGATTCTCTCCAGGCTTGGGAATGGAATGAGCTCTGGTGAAGATGGTCTCTTTTTTGCATCAAGAAGGGACAAATTCTTTAGTCCTTCTCTTCCAGACTGTCTTATTACTCTCACGCTGCAGGCTTTCTGAGCACAAGACTGAAGCAAATTTAATCTAAAGCTAATGCTGCCTTTCCCACATCCTTACTTCATCTGTTCTCCTGACAGCAGCCCACAATTCTTTCTATAGCTATACTTTTGATAACCCACTGCTTTGCCCACAGCCTTGCTTTTCTCTCTGTTTTGTTGTGGGTGGGTTTTTGTTTTGTTTTGCTTATTTATTTATTTTCCCATCAATTGTGTGACTCTGGTTATCCCTGTAGGGGTTCTTCAGCCTGCTTTTCCCATGTCCCTTTCCCAGCTTTCCATAGGTTTGTCTTGTTTTTCTGTCTCTTTGCTCAGTCACACTTCCTCTGTTCCATTCTTGTGCCAGGGATGAACTTTGCTCCCCTAGGCCTATTCATCTGCAGTTAATAGAAGAACCTTCCAAACCTCCCTCTGTTTCTTTGCTTATTAAAGCCCACAGGGAACTGACACCAAGACAAATGCCAGAGCCCTGTTTACTTAGTTTGCTAGGACCAAAGGGAATAATGAGGAATCACTGATGCACAGGAACTGGCTTACTTGGTGACTTCTCTGATCATGTTGCGACCTTATGTTAACAGTGATTTACCCTGTCATATTTTTTTGTATTTATTACTTTTTCTGCTTTATTATAAGCTCAAAGCCACCTCTTTTCTTATGCTTTCAGATATGTTGAAATGCTCATCAGCAGTAGTTACCATAATGCTTGGTGTATTCCTCAAGATTTTGGTCCCCATCCATGCTGCCAGTCTATGTGAGTTCCTTTAAAAAATTTTTATTAAAAATTTTTATTGTATGTGTACTTACAATTGCAAAGATCAATATTCCAGTGTTTTCTTAAGTTTTGGACTTTTAAAAAAAAAATTAAAAACAAAGACAATATACTTTGACACTTTTTTCTGTCATGGTTGACCATCATAAACATTGTATAAGTGCAGTTTTTTCTGATGCTGTGTCTCTGATGGGTTCTTAGCCAATCATGAACATTGCATATTTTTTCCAAAGTTAATGCATACTTTGTGAGAGTCAGATCTCACTGATTTGCAGGGGTATATATGGCTGTCCTTGCTGTGGCTGTTTCCTCATCTCTTGACCCACCTCTATCTTGCATTGGACCCAGTCCAGGATCAGCGCCATCTTGAAGAAACTCGCTGGACAGATGCAGCCCTGGTGGTGACTCTGATTCTCTCTCTCTCTCATTCATTCTTCCCACTTTCTTACCCTTCTTTTCTCCACTATTCTCTCTCTCTCTTATATCTTCTTTTCCTCTCTCTCTTTTTTTGCCTTGCTCTATAGTTTTGCCTGTGTCAATTGTCAAATAAAGTCTGCTTGCCCCCAACCCTTCTACTGTTGGACTTTGTTTCACGGATCCAAAAGAAAAATAAATTTTAATGTTAATTTTTAATGTATGTCGGACCGTAATATACCTGACTGGCACTCCGATGCCATATTGAATGGAACATAACCATATCTGTAATTTTTTTTATTCATGTAACTCTAATGAGTTCTCTTAAAAATACTGAAGGGTTTTCTTATAAACTATGATTAATTTCCATTCTATACTTATTGGCACTTTTTTCCCCCGGTATCAGTGTAGAATTCATTATCACAGACTAAAAATATTTGCAGGATTGTTTAATGAGCTGGAGCTGCATCTCTTATACTAAAATAGCTGAGCTCTGATGAAAGAACTCATTTTCTTCAAATTGATTTTTTGTGTAATCTATGAACACTTCTGCTTTTAAAATAACTGTTATTGGTCGATCCAGTTTTTCATAGAGCGGAAGAATTTTGCAGTATACTAAATAATTAGTACTCATACTCTATGTCCTATTATCAATATACTTTCAAAACATTAATCTGTAAGTACATTAATAATGTGCAGCTTTGTATTTTAACATCTGATAATTTCTCTGACTGCCTTTTGAAGCACAAAAAAGCTCAGATACTATTCATTTGCATGTTTTTCCTTCAGAAGCATTTCTTTTTCCTCAGTAATGTCCAGTTTTCTTCCTTTCATCCATTACATTTCTCCAACTGACCTCATATATGTAGTTATGTTCCAATACGTTTTCCAAACAATCAGATATTTTACTTGTAAATGGGAAAATGTTTCTTTTTCCCCTGTCTTTGTGAAGAGTACTCACTGTGATTTTGTGCTTTCTTTTCCTATGCTTTTAAAAAAGGGTAGATAGAATGCTTACATAATTCTATTAAATATTACTAGGCAAGGTCTACAATATTAATCCCAAGTGATTAAGGGTTTAAGGAAAGGAACAATCACTGGAAATCTGGGAATTCAGAATGCACCCAGAAGATAAGTGATTTTTTAAATTTATAAAAGAAGTGGCTCTACTTTATTTTAATATTAAATTTAGTTTTTTAATGTATATTATTGCAGTAAAGGTAAAGCAAAATTTATCTTACTTCCTCACTTGGGATTGATTGAGTTTTTAAAATGACCTTTTAAATAAATCCCTGCCGCCTAAGACTGTATTTATTTTGGGATCCTAAGACTGTGTCCTAAAACTTGTTGGACTGTTTGAAGTATCAATCATCTTTACAACAAAACAACCACCAAACGCTATTGCACTTTTTAGTGATCCATGAAGACCATGCAGAGACCACTATAAATCATATAGGAAGGAAGAAAATGTTATTCTTTTAGATGGAGACAACAAAGGTGTAAACCTAGCTATGTGTTTCCCTCAGATAACTCTTCATCTTCTCAAGAAAATATGCCATATATTGTTTCCTTCTGTTAAAGCTCTGCCCATGTTAGTTTGAAAAATCCAGCTTGATTAAGCCCTAAAAAGCAAATGAATTGTGTTTTCCTGAATTTCTCTTATGCAAAAAATGTATGTTAAAATTCCTAGGCTATAAATATGTCCCTACAGAAGGAAAATAAAATTAATAAATTCTTATTGAAAATTGCTGAGGTTTTTGTATTAGCTTTTTGCATTCACTTTGAGCATTGAACCAAGCCCTAGAAATTGGCTAAGTTCTGAACTGCTGTAACTGTTGTGGAGTCATTTGTTCCTCCTCTTTCATACAGTGTGTCTTCCCTCTGCCTGTATTCAGGTAAGCATGCTTCCTCGAGTTTTACAGCTCCTGTGCTACTTGAGCTTACTGTGAGCTATCTGATATAATAGTTCTATATGCCTCTTCTACAGTCTGGACTTTTAACATAAGAGTAAAGAGGAAAAATATTGCATAGCCAGTTTCCTGGCATTACTTGGCTCTTATATTTACTGCATATGAACTATGAATGAAATGAATTTGAATACTGAATTTTGCCTGATGAAACCCCTTTGTCTCAAGGTTGTAAAAGGGTTTTGTAACATTTATAAAAATTATTTCTCACAGGACCAACACTTTCTATACATGTATTTCCATGTCAAGATTCCTTATTTAATTTCACTGGCACTTTTCCTTACAAGAACATGAGTCAGCCTGAGAAGGGTGCAGCAAGTAATTTAAAGTGCTCCATTCTCCTAATGAAGGCCAATTATAGAATTGTTTTGGTTAGAAAAGGCTCTTAGCATCATCAAGTCCAACCTCTAACCTAGCACTGCCAAGTTCACCACTAAATGTCTAGTGACCATCACACCTACATAACTTTCACAATACCTACAGGGATGGTGACCCAACCACATCCCTGGGCAGCCTGTTCCACTGCTTGACAACCTTTTCAGTGAAGAATTTGTTGCTAAGATAGAATCATAGAATAGTTTGAATTGAATATCCAATCTAAATGTCCCCTGGCACAACTGCAGGTCATTTCCTTTTGTTTTATTACTTGTCACATGGGAGAAGAGACCAACACCCACCTTGCTACAACCTCCTTTCAGAGAGCAATAAGATTTCCCCTCAGCCTCCTTTTCTCCAGACTAAATATCCCCAATTTCCCCAGCCACTCCTCAGAAGACTTGTGCTCCAGACACTTCATGAGCTTTGCTGCCCTTCTTTGGACTTGCTCCAGCAACTCAGTGTCCTCCTTGTAGTGAAGGGCAGCAAATTAAAACAGTATAGCTTTCCTACTCCTGCTGGACACAATATTTCTGATTTTAGCCAAGATGCTGTTGGCTGCATAAGCCATGTGGGCCCAATGCTGGCTCACATTTAGCAGGCTGTTAATCAGCACCACCAGGTCCTTTTTCTCTGGGCAGCTTTCCAGCCACTCTTCCGTAAGCCTGTATCATGGCATGGGGTTATTGAGACCCAAATGCAGGATCTGAAAAGGTCTTGTTGAATCTCATTCTGTTGGCCTTGGCCCATTGATCAGGCCTGTCCAGACCACTCTGTAGAGCCCTCCAACTCTCAGGTAGATCAACACTCCTGCCCAGCTTAGTGTCATCTGCAAGCTTGGTGTGCTTGATCCACTCACCCAGACGATTGACAATGATATCAAAGAGAACTGGCTCCAACACTGAGCCCTGGGGAACATTACTGGTGACTGGCTGCCAAACAGATTCAGCTTCATTCACCATAACTCTCTGGGACCAGCTTAACCACCTGTCCTTTAATACACCTGTCCTTGGCATGGGAAGACAGTTTCTCCTGGAGAATGTTGTGAAAAGGAGTGTCAAAGGCTTTACTAAAGTCCAGGTAGAAAACACCCACAGCCTTTCCATCATCCACTAAGTGTGTCACTCAACATTTTCTGTAGTTAGTGCCAATGAAAAATATTTATTCAGGCAAGCAGTACTTTCAGATACCTCTGGAGACAGATTCAAGGGCTTTTAAGACCTTTTTGGCTGTGTGGACGTAGAATCTGAAACAGAATTGTGGGATCAGGCTGTACTAATCTACACTAAAATTTAATATCTTGTTTGTAAGCATGTCCCAGTGGGAACTAATAAGCTAATACTAATAATATATTTTCTTTCCTTCTGTGTCTACCATAAATTTCTGACAAACTTCCTCAACAGTCTTTGAAAAATGTTTCAGTTATATAGGTATTTAAAAGTAACAAAGTCACTTTAAAAGTACTCTGAAACTAGTGTGAAGTTGTGTATTCTCATTTGTGATTTCATTTAACTGCCTGTGTCTCGAGAACCAGCTGTGAAGAATGATTTAGAGAGTAGTATGTATAAGAACTGTAAATCAATGCTTGTGCTGGTCCATGCAGCAGAAGGTTGGGGAGGGTGGGACTGTGGGATCAGGAGTACTGTCATTTGCAAACAGTTTAATGTCTGTCAGTGGGAAATAGAATGACAGCAGCTATTTTCCTGAGTGATTTTTACATGAGAAAAGCATGATTAGTACTTGAAACCCTGCTGGTTTTTATGTCTGCAATCTGAAGTCTTAAAGTTTTGTTTTTAGGAGTTGGCCTAGTATTTCTAGAGAACAAGAACTCAGATATTTTTCGCAGGTTTTGACCAGAATGCAATTTGGAGGGTGACATAACATAATTTAAATCACTTTTTAAAACACTACTATGGAGACGTAGGTTTAGTTACTCAGTGAAAAAAATGGCTATCATAGATGACAGAGCTTAAGCAGCAGCTGTTCACTTTGTGGCAGCAAAATGCTGTTCACTGAGCAAGTGGCATACTGGCCTATGTCACTAATGACAAAAGCATTTTCTAAGTCAAAGAATATCATTATTGTTGAATATTTCCTTGAAAGGAAAGATAGCTATACAGAGGTGAAAATGTGTGCATTGTGCACAAGATGTGATAACAGATACAAAAATAATGCTCAACAAGATAATGGTGGGGGGATTTGGATAACATGAATTTCATTTCTCCAGTTGGAAAGCTAGTTTATGCTATAAGCTAACTGGCCTGCCTTTTTCCTGCTGCATTAGAAGCTGAGCTGCTACTTAACTTACAAATCCTAATAATAAATGATAAGAAAAGATAGATGTATTGCTAACTATAGCAGCCTCTGGCATATGCTGACAGTGTCACACTCACTTTTCATCTACACTTTCTCTGCCTCCTATAAACACAGAGCTTTCAGGTTTTCATGAAGAAAATAACTTACTATGCTGGTATTTCACCAGAAGGAATAAATAATGTAAATAGGATGAAGTAAGTGAAAGTGAGCAGAAACACATCCATAAGAATGTATTGGATAAGACGAGGGCTAAAAGTAACATGAGAATAGGCTTAGTTATAAAATGGGATGGATGGAAAGACAAAACCTAGGTGGAAAGGCCAAACCCAGAATATACAGATAATAGAATCATAGAATGGTTTGGAATGAAGGTATCTGAAAGATCACCTAGTTCCATCCTCCATGCATGGGCAAAGACAGCTCCCTCTAGATCAGGTTGCTCAAAGTCCCATCCAACCTGGCCTTGAACATTTCCTGGACTGGGGCATCCACAGCCTCCCTGGGCAACCTGTTCCACTATCTCACTGTGCTCACACTGAAGAATTTCTTCCTAATTTATAACATAAATATACTCTCTTCCAGATTTAAGCCATTACACCTTGTCCTATCCCCTTTACTTTATAAAACGTCTCTCTCTAGCCTTCTTGTCTGGAAGGCCACTAGAAGGTCTCCGTGGAGCCTTCCCTTGTCCTGGCTAACAACCCCATTTCTCTCAGCCTGTCTTGATAAGAGAGATGCTACATCCCTCTGAACATCTTTGTGGCCCTCCTCTGGACTTCCTTCAGGACCTCCACGTTCTTCTTGGGTTGGGGTCCCCACAACTGGACACAGTACTTGAGGTTGGGGTCTCATGAGAGTGGAACAGATGGGGAGACTCACCACCCTTGGTCTGCTGGCCATGCTTCTTTTGATGCAGCCCAGGATACAGCTGGCGCTCTGGGCTGTAAGCACTTATTTATGGCTCATGTGGAACTTCTCATCAATCAGTGCCCCCAAGTCCTTTTTCCTGTTCTCAATCTATTCTCTATGCAGCCTGTGTTTGTGCTTGGAGCTGCCCTGGCCTATGTGAATGACTTGTGCTTGGTCTTACTGGACTCCGTGAGCCTGGCATGAACTCACCTCTCAAGCCTGTCAAGATCCCTCTGTATGGCCTCTCTATCCTCCAGTGTGTTGAGCACACCACAGAGCTTGGTGTTGTTAGCAAACTTGCTGGAGGTGCACTCAGTTCCTGTGTTCATACTGATGTCAAAGATGTTCTACAGCCCTGGTCCCTGTACCACCCTTTAATGGACACCACTCCTGACTGGTCTCCATTTGGATATTGAGCCACTGACCACTACACTTTCATTGTGACCATCCAGACAATTCTTTACAAGAGGTACTGGCAGATGAATCTCAGAGGACTGGGCATATGAGAGGCCTCTGATATGAAGGAACCAGAAGCTAGGATAGGAAGGAAACCAAGGCTTTTCCATAAGATCTTGGCCTGAAGGTGGTTGCTTTTTATTTGCTGACCTCATAGTGTAAATGAGCAAACTCATCTAGTGATGCAATACAAAATGAGATTATTCAGGTGTATGGTAATAATTTTCCTATCTCTTGCTTCATCTGCTACTCAAGGTTGTCCAATTATTTTAAAGACTAAATATCTTAGCTAGGGTTATTACAAATTTTCAAGCTTAACTGAGAGCCTAATTTGTCCTGCAGTGCCTTTATGAGAGATGATGATGCATGAAACTGAAAGAACCTAGCTTGAAACATATTGCCTTTTATATGACCGTCTACTGGTCAATAAATTTGGGTCCTAGCTATTCTATTTTATCTAGCCACCCTCCACCAAACCACATCTTGGTAGAACTGCTGAAGTTAACTTAAACTTTTATTGATTTTTTTACAACTTAGTTTTATAAGAAAAATTGTACTGGACTTTAAAATTAAACACAAATGTTCTTTTTGAGAGCCAGTAGAACTGGCTGATATATTATGCAAAATACACCCTCATATATTGGCAGATATATTCCTTCCAAATGTGCACTCTGAAACCCCCCAAAAAATTTTTTTTAAAAATCAGATTGGAAAAATGTTGTCTAATTTAATTTTAAAATGAATGTTAGGTATTGTGTTTTGTCCTTTATAGTTATTTGACCTTTCACCAGCCCCAGATGTTGGTGACTTTCAACAGGACTTTAATTCTGAAAAAAGTACTCATATTATAAATAAGGAATGGATGGTTTGTGCTAATTAGGAGAAAATTTACAGTTGATCAGATGTGACTTGGCTTTGTAAACACAGTTTTAAAAGAACCTTCTCTGTGAGAGAATTGGGAATCAGTGTAGATATTTTCAGTGCTTTTTATCGCATGGAAGCAAAGTTAAATAAAAGTTCATTACAAAAAAACCAACCAAACAACAAATTACATTCACAGTAGGTGACCCCAAGTGTGTTTTTACCCTTAAGGCAGACCTGGTAGAACTTTAATGGTTCTTGATAATGTGGTGTTCTTTGGCTTTATAAATGCTGAGTTCACTAAATGAGATTCAGAGTGATGATACATTAAAGAAGTGGTCTTGATTTTCCAGCACTGTGCACGCACAAATAGCATTCTAATAGCTCATTCTGCAGCTGTAATTTAATATATTTTAATGAGTGTTTGATCTTTGACTTCTGGGGACTCCATGTATTGGAAATAGTTTATAAGCACTTTTCTATGTGAATGAAAGCCAAAAGTTTCTGCAGCATATTTGCAAGACCGGAAATTGTGATGGGATAATCATTTCTGCATCAGTATCTGCAAGTTGCATTTAGTAGAAAACTGCTAAACACATAACTCATATTAAAGTAAATATTTAAGAAATTTAAGAAAAGACATTTAAGAAAAAGTTAGTCACTACTATGCTGAACATGGCACTCATAACTGTTTATAGAGTTACAAAAATGAGAGGCCTCTCAGAAGCTTTTGCAGAGGAGGTTGGTTGCTCTTATTTGATTACTGATGAGAAGTGCTTATCATCCTAAAGTCCTAAATTTGTACAAATATTAACCTGTAATTATTTCAGGCCTCTGAGTATTAGGTGCTTTTCTTATTCTTTCCTTAATTGTAGCACCAGAAATCCTTAGGTGCCCAAGTAGCATATCCTCTTTTTCCATTGAGGATGTGTTTTGAATTTATTTATAATTCACAATCAAAACTTTTGACATTTTTTATTACTGAACCTTTGTTTTTTCCCTTGATTGGCCACAAACCTGGACAGCATGAGATTGATCTAGCAAGAGATGTTAAGCATGTAGCGCAGTCACTGCAAATATGAGGATTATGTTGCATTTTCTGAAATAGATCTCGTGATTCCTCCCCCCTTACACTTATCCTTAATAGCTTCAAAATTCATCTCAGTACAGTTTAATTTTTAAGAATTTATTAAGAATTTGGGTATTGCATTTACACAAAATAGCACACTTTTAAGCGACTTCATATAACTGCAGGGTTTTTTTCTAGCATCATTTAGAGCTGCAAGCTATCTTTAGGGAAAATTATCACCTATTCCTCCATACTGACTCACTTTGGTTTTCTTCCATGTCATATATTGTAGGCACTATGAAACATGCCAACTGTTTCTGTTGAGTGACATAGTCATGTGGTGAATATCCTGGTCCTAATCTTTCAGTGTTTTATTGTCTTGTGCTTCATTTTAGCATTGTTAGTTTTAAGTCCTATTTTCTTTAAATTCTTTTTATATTTCCAACCACCCTTTTAATTATTCTCCCACAATGATCAAATCATCTAAATACTGAACTGTGACTCAGATAATTTTAGTGCCTTCTATCAATAATAATGTAAGTATAATGGTTCCTTTGTATTTTCATAGCCTCTTTAAACAATATAAGCTTTACTCTTATGCTGATGTGAAATGAGACAGAGCTTTCATTCCCTAAATGTATCTGTAACTTATGGATGTGCAATACTAGCAATGTAAATTGGGGATGAGGGATTATGTTACAGCATCCAAAAGATAGGTCTTGGTTAACTATTTAATGTTTCTTAAAATCTATTCAGTCTGAGTGTCATTATATTCTGATGATGATGTCTTTCACCTCAGTGGGCCACAAAAACCTTTTAGTTGTGAGTGAAGATGATTTACCAAGGCGTGGGATCAATCAGATGAGTAATAACAAAAGCAGATGTTTTGGTGGTTTTTTTTTAAGGTTATTTAATTTATTTATTTTATTTGACAATCTCATCTTCCAGGCTTGTTGACAAAGAACAGAGCTGAACTAGACCACTGACATCACCCTTGAAGATCCTTGTGAGAAAGAATACCAAAAGATGTTCTTACTACATTTAGTCACTAATGATTTACATTTATAGTGAATTAAGTAGATGCAGGGGGAGGTGTGTTTGGTAGCTGTTTAGCAGTGAAGTGAATCATGGAAAAAATTTTCATGTAATTGGAACAAAGATGTTTCTGCTGCTTTTAAATAGATCAGGTACAAATATATGCTCTTTTACTTTAATTAGGGTAGAATATTTTCATGCTGCTCCATAAAGTGACTTTTAAGAATGGTGGTGGTAATTTAGTATCACCTTGGCTACAATGAATATTCAACGTGTATGGATGAGAAATATGAGTTCCAGATTATATGTGTTGGTGCTTAAGTAAGGCTTGAGTAGTTATCATACAACAGGCAAGCTATTTCACTGCATGGTTAATACCATATTTTACAGAAAATGTCAATATATATTTGTTAAGTTCCATGGATCTACATACCTTTGACTCTTGATTACATTTAAAATCTTGTTTCTATTTTCTCCTTTGCCAAGGTCTGTGCTTCACAGCACTCCATACTTAATGCTCCCCTTGATATTGTAGCATTGATTTTAAACTCCTTTCACACCATTGCTATGCTTAGAAGCCATAGAACAGATTTTAAATAAAACTATCTTCACTGAAATTCAATACTCATTTTAGAAAAAGATTATTCAATTAAAAAATGACCCAGTAAAATATAGCTTTGTTTTTTGTTATTTTAAAAAAATATTTTTAATTTAAGTCCCTTGGCTTCAAAGAAATTATCTCATTTTGACCTATGTGTGAAACACGATGACTTTCTATGTCCCTATGCATGACTGGTTAAGAAAGTTCGGTCTGTTTTGTTTGAAAGATGTTTCAAAACATCTGATTAGTATCTGGAAGTTTTTTCATAGGAATCAGATTTCTGATACTAGAGAACTATATAACAGATGGACACATAACGTTATCTAATGACTTGTAATGAAACTAATGCAAGTTCAGGTTAATTTGTCTTTTTCTAAAGGAAGAACAATGAACTGTTGGAGTAATTTGTACAGTGTATGGTGGACTCTTTGTCTCTTTGCACATCTTTCTGAAAAATGTCTTGAGAGCTTTTAAACTTATAGCTACTTTCTTGACGAATGGTGATTTTGATCAAGCAACCACTACATGAACTTTTATATTTTCTAATCTTCCAAACAGTCCTTTAAAATAAAAGTTAGGAAATCTTATAAAATACTAAATCTTGAAGTGGGATTTTAATCTATGCCAGCACACAGTAAGAACTTCGTAAATGTAAAGTATCCACATTCTCTCCGGATATCAGTATTTGATCTTCTGGAAGGAGCATGAAATCAGGGTTCTCTAATTTTCTGTTAGAGTCATAGCAATACTTTTGGCACACGAAGCAAAAGTGTACAAATGTTGTTGGTTTTATAGAAAAGCCACGATTCATACATTTTCCAGAAAATCCTGGTTTGAGTTAAAACAGAACTAATTTTCTTTTTAGTGATTTTACTTTTAAATTAAGTCTCTTCTAAAACTGAACTTTGTGAAGTTAACAATTAAATCAAGTTTTAGGAGATACAGGTTTAAGCACCACCTGCTCAGCCAGAAAACATGAAAGTGATTAGGGAGCTGTAAAAAACCTAATTTTCTCCAGCTGAGTCCAATCTGTAGAGCTGTTCTTGCTGTAGGACAGGTGACCCAAACTAACCAAGTATTCCACCCCATACACATCAAGCTCATTATAAAGCTGAGGGATCAGGCAGGACAAGCATTCTTTGCCCATCGTCTGAGGGGACTTTTTTGTGTCTTCTCTTTCCCTTCAAGTACTTGAGAAGTGAGAGGGGCTCAAAGTATCAGTCATTCATTCAATAGCAGACCCAGCCTTGAACCTTGGCACAGAACTATTGTATTCTATTAAAAACATACTGCTTTTATTAGGCATTCAAAATGAGAACTAAATTCTTGAAAAAAGACCTCCTGTGCTTTAGAAGCTTGCAGATTATGTCTACACCAGATAAATATTATTCATGAAACCATGTTGAAAGCCATGCTTAAGTTCATGCTTAAAAGGGAGAACTATGTCATAAGAATAAAAGCATTGTTAAAACAAAATCAGGGGTGCATTGGTTAAGCTACTGCACTGCAGCTGCTCTTCAGAAGCTTTTCACCTGGCTGTACTAAAAATGTTGAGTTCTCTGGATCAGGCTGTGAGAGGTAAGGATGGAGACTGAAGCTGTCTTAGAAACATGAATTCATAATGGTTAAGTAAAAATACTTCTATTATTCACTCAATTGTGGAAATAATATTTAAGGGATGTGGTTGGAAGTATTTAATTAAAATGAGAAGATGAATAAAAAGTAATAATTTAATTTTATATTAGCAACACATTCTTTTTATTAAAATCCCAGTTCCTTTTTGAAGCACCATGTCAACATACGTTTTCTTGCAAGATTATTTTAATATTGGTTGTTGAATGCATGTACATTTTGGATGACAGAAGCTATGAGATGGCCTCCATTAGGTATATCATTAGTTCTCAGCATACCTGTGTTTGATTTATCATTAGTTCTGCTAGTGACCATCTCCCTTAGATACTCTTTTGAGCATCTCATTTAAGCCAGTGACAGATACACTGTCTTCAGAGATTCACTAATTGTGCTTGGAACAGCTACTGACATTATCCCCACATTTTCTTTTGTCCTCTTCCCTCACCCAAAAATGTGTCACCTGGTTTGATTTTAAGGCAAATAATTCATACAGAATTAAGTAGGAGTGGTATTGACAGCTTTTATATCTTGGGCTAATATTTATTATACAGCATACAGAGTTCTTGGCAGATTACCTACAAATTAAGGTGGTCAAAGTCCATGCTGAAAACCTTTGTTCAACAGTCAAATTCATGTCAATGTAGAAAGTAGAACAAATTATGCTCAGTTACAGCAAAAGTTTCAGGAGACTAGAAATCTTCATAGTGCAAAAATTAATTTAGTTTTTTTGGACATTCTTTTAAACTTTCTTTATAATTTAATTTAAACTTTAAAACAATGCTTTTGGCTGAGGGTAATTATGTGAAATTTCAGCCTGACAGGGATCTTTCTAGAGCTAAAAGGTAGTGAAAATAGTGATAAGAATGGAATTAGTTCTGTAGAACATTAGCTATGACTCTGTACTATAATTACCTTTGTTAGGCAGAAGCTGCAACCTTTCTGTTTTGGAAGTATCTTTACACTTTGAAGTTATCTTTCAATTAAGATAAGTTCTCTGCCCCTTCACTGTTTGTCTCTGGCTGAACAGCAAATGGGGGATGCAGTGCCTCACATATCCGATAGAATTTATTTTTGGAGAAAAAGCTTTCTGGTCTTAACCATAAGTGTATACTTTTAATTCCCAGCTATATGCTCTGGTATTTGGCTCTGCTTATTTTACATATTTCACTGTATGCTGATAACCAAGTAATCCAGATGGCTTTGTAAAAGTTTAACGTTATTCTTGTTATTTATCATCATAATTTTATCAATTTCATAGTAAATATAAGGAAAAACTAAGAAATCTTTGAAGTATGAATATAAAGGTTCATATAGCAACACATTTGAATGAAAATATTAGTCCTAGTTATTATCCAATTTCCTAAAACTAAATATGAAGTTGTTAATGTAATACACTTTCATTTTAATATATCATAGCTCTTAGAATAGGGGGAGGAATAGGAAGCAAAATCCTCATGAATACTTGAACATTTTCTAATAGAGTAAATAAATAAGACAGATATACAATATAACAATGAGACCAGAATAAACACTGAAGTTTTAATATCAGAATAATGCATGTTGATTTTATTAATTGTTTTGCTAAAGTGTTTAATCAGACTCAGATGAAAAAAAAAATATTAGGACCATCTGTTCTTATGCCAAAACCAAAAAGGAGGCTCAATTGCATTTTAAACATTTACATAAAATCCCTGTGAGAACTGAGAACCAAATCAATAAACTGAATAAATCTTTAACTCCCATTTTACTTTTTAAAGAGGAAGAGGACAACAAGAAATGAGTAACCTTGTTGAAAAATGTTTTCTCCAGGCCTGCCATTATACCATGCTATGCTGCCTGTGAAAGAGGTGCTTGAATCTTTCATCATGTGTGTACATTTTGTACAATCTATACACCTGGCAGTTCATGCATTCTGAACAAGCATATACAAAGTCTCTAAACAATTCTGTTTCTGGTCTCAGAGAGATTCATATCACATGACTGAATAACTCCTTGAGCACAGATGTCTTATCTAAGGGGGCATTAATTATTTTATAACAATGGATCATAAAAGTTTTTTGTTTTTTTTTTCAATTTCCCAGTCTCAGAAGCACTTATGCAGCATCAGAAATAGGTCTTTGAATATTTCTTTCTCTGTCACCAATCTCATGGTCATACCTAACTTTAAAAGAAACCCTGCAATTTTACAAAGGAATAATAATTTTCATATTTCTGTGACTGAGAGCTGCCCTGGACACTGATATTGGAAAAAAAATATTCAGAGAATGTCTGGGTAGATTTTTTTGAGCTTTCTGTAGGCTACATTATCTCTGTAGGTGGAGCAGCAGGCTTTATTTGTTTATGCTCAATGCACTCTTTATTACACTAGGTATGTTTTACTAATTTAACATTCTAAGTATTTAATTGTCTTTGTAATGGTTCAATCAGCCAGATGCCTAGGAGGTTATCCTGAGAACTTGTTTGATCCCCAGCCAATGTTTACTTTCAGATTATAATGAGCAGTTAGTGAAGTACTCACCATCTGTTCAGGAGAAAAGAGAAATCTTTTGTCTGAGTGAACAAGTGGGAAAATAATAATTCAGAAAGCTGATTATTAGTTCATGTAAGTAGGTAATGGGCCAAATTTTGTTAAGATCTGAATGTAAGATTACTACTGTCAGTACAGACTAGCCCTTTGTATCAGTACAGGTAGAGGACCAACAGACTAGAAAATAGGTGAGTAAAAAAGTCCCGAGGCTTCTACTTGATTGCAACTCTGAATAAATACTGGCTAAAACTCAGATTAGTTATATGGAATTTTTTCCATCATGGTAATGATCAAACATTGGAATATATAGCTGAAGAAAGCTTGACTGTCCAGTATCAGTAGTCAAAACTTTGACATGGTCCTGAACAATCTGATCTAACTTGACCAAATTATTGCTCTGAATAGAACTGGGACCAGTTGATGACTGAAGGTTCTGTTCAACCTCAATTACTCTCTGATTCTCTGGTTTAATTATGTGATATCATCCCACCATATTATGTTTATGTTTACATCTGAACTACTGGAATGGCTATGTTATTCTGAGGTGAAGTGAACCCAACACCTTATTCTTTTATTAATGCTTTATTATTCCTTGATACTGAGATGTATTGCAAAAAGTCAAGTGAGATTCTGGGGTAAAAACTATAATCTTGCTTTGGAAGCAGTAGAATGGAATATTTGTCTTATCTGATGTTCAATGAAAGTTTAGATCTTAAGCTAGAAGTCCAGTTGCCATAATGTTCTTCTATTGTCAGTGAAAGCATGAACTGGATAATTTAAGAGAACTGCTCTGAATCATGATAGAGTAACATATTTCATTTTGACTCTATATTAAGCTTAAGGGAAACAGCCAATCATTCACCCACATGTATATGGTGCAAATAGCTTCTCTTTTTTATCTCTATGATCTTTAATAGACTTTTTGTAGTGGGGAAATAAATATAATAAAATAGTAATAATAATAGTAATAATATTATTAACAATATATAGGGGTGTTATTCTGGATACTAATGAAGTAATTACAGTTGGTCTAAAATTAAAATATATAATAGAATCACAAAATCACAGAGCAGTTTGGGTGTGAGCAGACCTCAAGTTCACCTAGTTCCAACCCCCTGCATGGGCAGGGACACCTCCCACAAGACATGGTTGCTCAAAGACCCATCCAACCTGACCTTGAACACTTCCAGAGAGGTGACATCCACAATCTTCTTAACCAATCTGTTCCAGTGCATCACCACCCTCACATTAAAGAATTTCTTTCTAATATTTAATTTAAATCTACCATATTGCCATTTTGTAGTGCAAAACCATGCATATACCATCAGATGCCTTATTTACCCACCTAAAAATTCTATATATTTATGTCTATAAAAATAAATTTAGTCTGAACTTGTACAGTTATTGGCTTTCTTGGATTTTGTAGGCTTGGAAGCAGCATAACATATATTTTCTGCATACCTATTCAAATGGTAATAATGTGATCCCATTAATATAAAAATTGTAACTTTTCATAAAAGTTTGTTCAATAGAAAAGCTTTTAAAGGTAACTTTTGACTCCTTAGTAAAATATCAATAAAGTGCTTTTATGCTTAAGTTTTTGTATTGGCAAAATGAAATCATAAAGTGTATGCTAAAGCAACAGAAATGTGTGTGTATCAATAGAGATTTTCTAATTGCCTAGGGTTACCATTGTTCTTTGACACTTTTTGCCGAGATAATAAAACATTGTCCTGAAAAGTTCTGTTGCTGCTTGCTTTGCAGTTAAGAGCTGCCAAGAATGTGTTCTAGCATGTATCACTGGGTGTCTGTGTGTCACATGGATGATCTAGGAGCAGCTGGGAGAACAAAGAAGGAATATGTCCATTTTCCTGCTGCTCAGAAATGTATTGGTTTAGTGTCCAGTATCTTGAACTCATTTGTTGTGTTTCTGTGATTTCGTTTCTGTAAATGGAACCTGCTCTATTGAAAGGGATATTATGTAAAGAACAAACACAGAAAAGAATTTTCTTTTCCCAGAAGAGATTTAGAGCATTAAAGACAATAGCCACACTCACATCCTGACTTTTTTGTCATATTGGGAAGGTTATCTGACCAGTTTGTGGGTATCTTGAACCAAACTTTTCTATGTACAAAGGAAACTACTTCAGTTGCACATCAGGAATTCTATGAATCTATACTGCCTCGTGTTGGATTACGTATTATTACTATAAACCCAGATAAATCTTTTTTGAAATGGGAAAATTATTTCTGAACAGAATAGTTAAGCCAAGTGGTTCACAAGATATGTATTTCTTCATAGACTTTGAACATTTCGCAAAATTATAAATTGTGAAACACTTTAAGATTTTTGTGTCATGCTTTCACCTAGATTTATACCTGCTAGCTGTAAATAGCAATTATAAGATATGAGCAGGTAAATTGAGCCTGGATTATCAGGGAGAGAATAAAAGAGAAACAGCCTGCATGCTAGAAATGATGAGAAGAAGAAATTGCAGAGCTGTTTTTTTGACCTTTAATCTGCTCAGACAGAATAATCTATAACTAACTAGGGTTTGTCTCCAATAATTTCTATTACACTGCATTTTCTCATCAAATAGAATTCTTGCTGGACTTAGACGTTAAGTTTTTGTTCTGGTAGAGCTGTAAAGCACTAAAACTTTTATGAGTTCTTGAGTAAAGGAGTGACATACCCTGGCTCCTCTGGTTTCTGCAGCTTCTCCTCTGACCTGAGTATTCCCACTGGACTCTGTCCAACAAAAGGAACTACCCTGCCCTTGGTGCTAGCATTGACCTCAGAGATGCCTGCTTAGCAGTTCTTAAGTCAGCTCATGCAGTTGTCAGGAGCCTGCCAGCCTCTGGATACCTGGGGGAATAATACTAGGGTGATGAGTTCTGTATAGATGCAATTCTTTGATGGCTCTTAGGTCACTCAAAAAATTAGCTTTATCATGACACCAACAGGTAAGGAGTACATTGCTCTTTTTAAAAACGTGAATTTGCCATAATCAAACAGAATTTTATACAAAGAGGAAAAACCAGGATGTGTATACAGCAACAATGACCTTCAGCTGTTCTACCACCTCAGATAGTTATTAAAGCTAATTAATTAGCATCTACAAGAGCTCTTCGGGCACCACGTGGTCAAAATTGGCAAAACTACTTTCTTGCTCACTCACTACACTTAACCTGTCTCTTCTTTCTTGTGACTGCACACTGCGACTCCATGTGGCAATGTAGGGACTAGATAATTTCTTTCCTTCCTCCTCATTAAAGTCTCTTGATTGACATTTCTACTTCATAACTTAATTAGTACTCTTTGTCAGTCAGGGTACTTTCTGCTGTAACAGTGTTCTAAGTGTTAATTAGCAAAATTATGCCTACTGTGAAAAACTTTATATATATTGCCATTATATTAGATTCATAGTGATTCCTTCTATGTATTGTATAAATACTAACCCTGAAAAACTTCACAATGTTGGCAATTCTAAAAGTGTGTCCCCTTGTACATTCAGAGTCCTTTCTCAGGTAATGTCTGTTTGCATATATACTGAAAAAAAGAGTGTTTCTGGTCTCACTAAATAAGTCTACCAAACACTGCCATTCTATTTTATGATAATATAACCATTTCTATGACTGGGCCTATAATTAAATTAGAGACATCTTTGAATATACTTGTCAGAGACACATGATGTAGATCAATATCTGTATTATGTTGCATATAGCCACTTACAACTACACTGCCTGTGAAGATAGTTCAGGTAATTCTTAGCATATTTTTGGAAAGTCTGCTGGAAGCATCAGAGGAATAATCCTTGTAGCTATAGACCCATGAAACATTTGAGAAAACTGGTACTCATTAGAGCTAATTGTGATTTCAAGGCACTGTTTAGCTTTCAAAAATATTTATCTATTGTCACCTAGACTATTAATAAAAAGTAATAAATTTTAACAAAAGTTTTCATAAAGAAAAAAATCTTAAAATGAGAAAAGATGCTGTCTCAGAAATAAAGAGGAAAAAGAAGATGCACCCTGAAATAATAAATTTTTACAATGTTCATCTTTTGGAAGAAAGAACCAAATTCAAGTCTCTGATCTGAATTTTTCAATGAAGGCACCTGAAGTTTAGCTTTCTAGAATGTGGTCCAACCCTCACTTATTGACTACTTCTGATGAGTGTTTATGACAGGAGAGGTCATGTCAGTCTGCAATGCTTCGTATTAAAAAAAAAAACCAAACAGTTACAGAATAGCTTTGAAATGAAAATGGTTTATTTAGGGGTATTCAAATATAAAATGGAGCATTTTTGAAATCTCAGGAATGTTCATGAAGCTTAACCTTGGAGGGAAAATATTAAAAGAATGCCTGAGGCAGAAAAAGCTGGGATATTCTGCTTTGTCAAAATTTGCATGTGGATGTTACAGTGAAGAGCTTTGATATTAAGCATATTGTACTGATCTCTACTCAGATGTTGAATTAGGCAGAGGATTTACTCCTAAATCAGGTAAGATGCCTACCTCTTGAAGCATCCTCCCTCTTTAGCATAAGGAGCAGCTGAGGAAGTCCAGTTCTAAATGTACTTTTCTTAGCTGCTTTAAGTAATTCAATAAATTTCTGGAGAACATATATTTAACACAATTATTTCAGATGCAATATTATGCACATAGTTCTGCTTCCTATATAATGAAAGTATGATATTTGGTAGGAAGATGGTACCTTGTAAGAAAGCTGAGGAGACTTAATAAAAATCTCTAGGAAGACATAAATAGCTATGGATAAACCACAGATCTTCTTTATAAAGTGAATGCTTATTTTTTGCAAATAATAATAATATTATTTAGTGCAGTATTATGAATTTCAGTTTCAGATTTGTATTGATCACAAGTCTGTGAAGGGCAAAGATAAGTCTGCTAAACTCCTATTTGTGATAACAGATATTTGGAGTGGCTCATGTGAGGCAAGGGCAGAGCCTATATTTTAACCTAGGATCACAATCATTTTACCTACACATACCAAGTACCTCCAAGCTGTACTAAAACATTATCTTGCATCTCTCAGGGTTAGGACAATGTTAGGACAATGGCATGAACAAACTGGGAAGCCTAATTTGCCCAGGACCACTTAGATGCGGTCACTATGCTTTTATTTTCTGTCTTTTAGCAATGATCAATTTGTCTTTAATAGTTTGATTTCATGATAGACTTCACTGGCATTTCAGTTTCTTCATTAATCTCTGAACCATTCTAAGATGATGTTAACTGCCAAAGGACCTTTTAAAAAGGTATTTAATTACTTTATCTTTGTCTCTTAGTATCTTTAATTTTCCACTGACATTAATAAACCACACTCTTGGTTTATGAAATGCAGTTTATATTGGCCTATTGTAATATTTTTGATTTAGAACACAGAAATAATGCTATGAACTATACCTTTGTCTATTATTAATCTTGACATATTCCTTACTTTGTACTACTGTCAGCTGAAAAAGCACTAATGGTTAAATATGCGACTCTATCTAATTAGTCTATGTTTTAAGTGACAGCCCAATACAATAACCATACATGTGATGTTTCCACTTCAGACAAATAATGTTTCAGCTTTATGCATCTGATGAGAAAATGGTCCAGCTCAATCCAATTAAGGTTTGTCTTTTCTGATTTCCTTAAAATCCACTTTGATACATAAAATTTAAAATTCAGTTTAGGACATTGGTTGGCTTGAAAACTCCTGGCAAAAAATGTGTGTTGGTTAAGTAAATAGCTTTTCTTAATTTCATATTGATTCTTAGCCACTGAAAATCTAATTTGGAAACTCAGTCATTTTCATACCTCATAACAGCACTTGTACTGGGAGATACAGACTCAGAATTAACTTTGATTGAACTTGATGCTAAATAGGAAAATTTCCTCATAAGACTATGCATCATATAATTTATACTCACATTTTGTAGAGTGCAAACCAAAGATATTTCTCCTTATTACAGTTACTGTAGGAACTTTTCAGTTTTCAAAATGCAGTTCAATAATTACTGCTTAGGATTTAGTTTCTGCATATTTCCTACACAGCATTCCAACTTTGAGCTGCAATTCTGTAAAGAAATTTGCACATTTCTAGCACAGAAAATTTTGGTTCGATGTAATATTCTTTATTTTACCAGGATCTACTTTTCTTGGAGATGTTGTTTCTACTGTGTGTTTGTGGAGATGATATGTACAAGATGTAAATTTATATATTGATGTTAACTGGAAGTTAAGGATGTTAGGATGGATGGATGTTAACTGATGTTAAAAATGGCTTAGAAAAGTGTGCATCAAGAAAAGCAAATGAAGGAAAGAAATTTTGTCAGTGGGAGAGAGGCAGCTCTGATGGCCATGGGGAAGTTCCTCTCTCTCTCCTGTTATTCCATACCCATATAGTGAACATGTCACAGCTTGGGGTCTCTCAGAGGGATAGCTGGAACTGTGCCACACTCATGTATAGCAGCTGCATGTGAGGCATCTTACTGGCTTTGAAGGAAATAAGCACTAGAGAGCAGGAAATCACCAGTGAAACGTGCCCCATGGTAGGCCAGACAGAAGCCCTCACAAGTTCCCCTGATAAATCTAAGCATTTAACTCCTCTGCAGATTCTCCCACAAAAAAATCACATCTGCTGTTACTATGTAAGATTACATTTCTGATTTTGGTGTAGTAGGAAAGGCCAGAGTAACCTCAAACTAACTATAAATGTATCCACCAAAGAGATGACTGTATACCAGTGTGCCTGGGAAATTATCAGGCTACTACAGCAGCAAAATATAAAGAAGATACAGAGTTCTTAAGAATGAATACAGTCTTTCAATGCCATCTCTAATATTTAGCTTGGTTTACTTTTAAAATTCTAAATGTAGCTTCAAAAAGATCAAATATTTACAACATGTAATGGTTATCGGATGCTGTTGTAGGACTGTTAAAATAAAACCTGAGGAAAGTTACTTTACATGGAGATTTAAAGTACATGATCAATAACTGAACATATTTATTTATTTTAGGACATGGCTTTGTGTTTTCTATAAAATATCTCAACATTGTCATATTTCTGAAGAGTCAGTGTGATTTATATTACTTCAATTTTGCATAATCCATAGTTGGAGAGAGAATTTTATACCACCTCTGGCAAAGTATACTGTTTTATAAAAGTGTTTTCTTCACAGAACACAGCCATCTGTGAGCTGCATGGTAATGCAAACACATTTGAACCAAATCTTAAAAACAGATTTTTTTCCAACAGAACAAAAAAGGCACTAATTCTTCCATTTATTTAAATATTCTATTTTATGTGGAGCCACTTGGAGAAACACTGGGGATCTGGGGTCATATTTTAACACTGATGCAAAATTCTGGTGTGACTTTGTGTTTGTTTTCCATCTACAAAACTTATGGAATACTTATTTCTGTCACCTGTGATCTAGTTATCTATATGACTTATGAGATTTTCGAGGCTGTCCCTTATTGTATGTTTATAAAACGAGAAGCACAACTGAAAACTGATCATGTTTAGAACCTCTAGCTGCAACTGTTCTTTCCTCTACTACTCATTACTATAGAGAAGTATAGAGAAGTATATCTCTTCTCTATAGCCTTTGTACGTGTTTTCCTTGTCAAAAATCTCATCAAAAGGATAAAGAAAAATGAATATGAGAAAAATTGAGTAACAAATTCCATTTAGAGGAACATGGAAGAATGATTTGCTCTATTTTATATTCACAGTTTGAGCAGGAATAAGATTAAAGTGACTCTGGATTAATAAAAGATTTTTAGAGCTTCTTTTTTTCCATTTTGCCTAAAGTAGCTGTACGCTTGTATTGGATGAAGATGTTTTACTTTCCTTTGGCATATTTTAATTCAAGCATGTTCTCAATTTATAGTTCTATGCCTGCTGGCATCAGCTCAATACCAAGTATATAGAAATACTCATTCTTTTTTTGCAGTGCAAGTCCCTGTTGCAAAGGAGCATAATATCCACACTTGTTTGGAGAAAAGGACTTGGTTTGACACTGAGTTGCTGCTTGCAGTTACTATGTTTTTGTGAGAACTTGTTAGCAAGTGGTAACAGCCCCTTGTCTACTACAAATCTTGTATTACTCCACCTTTTTGGAACGAGAAACACATTTTATGTTGTTCTTTTTCCTGCCTTGCATAATTAGCAAATATGAGGGGTACAAGTAAGAGTGGAAAGCAGAAAGTGTCCCTTTCTGACCTGGGAATAGTGTAGTGCTCCCTGTTGTGGGAGCTGCTGGGGTTGCCCATAGAGGGAAGGAGGCAGAACTGTGTTAAGCTGTGTACTCCAGAAAGGACAAGACATTCTTACACTTTCTTTTATGCAGAGCTGATCTTAGCATTTATATTTGTTTTCTAATGAAAATACATGAGGAAAGCATATTTGAATTTGTTTTATGTAAAAGGTAGAAGAATGCATAAACCCAGAGAGATTTGTCGATTTGTTTGCTTAACTTGACCATTTGTAGCAGACCACAGGCAGAATATTTGCTTTTTGCTTTTTTACCCTACTATATGTAGAGTCTCTCTCTCTCTCTCTCTTTTTTTTTTTTTTTTTTTTTTTTTCCCCAGTAGAAATGTGACTTAACCGAACAAAATTGTGCTAAGGAACTTTGTCAGTGTTATTAATGTTCTCAGTAGATCTTTAATGTAAATATTCCACAAGTCATCATTTATCACCACTTAGCTTTAAATAATAAAAGCAATTGTTCCTTAAACATATAAGAATATGTATTTTTGATATTTATCTTTGCGGTAAAATGAAATATCCTTTCATAAAAATGTGAATGGAATTATTTTTACAGGACTGTTACCATTATGTAATATTCTGCTATTATGAAATAGATCTCAATGTCCTTATATGAACAAATAACAGAGAAGTGAATATTACAACAGAACAGGTTTTAATCTTGTAATCTAATTTTTTTCTGTCATGCAGTGTCTTTTCTGTCCAACCCAGAATGTAAGAAATGGAAAAAAATCCTATTTTTTGCAGCTAAATCTAGATACACTCACAAGTCATTGTGAAAAATGTACATGCCTCGTCATTTGTCTTGCAGAAAAAATAAGTAGTTTCTTTATAAGTATCATTACTGTTAAAATGCACTTTAAAGCTTCAGAAAATTTGAGGTCACTTGAAATGCAAGGTTTACCATTGAACAATGAGTTTAATCTGGATTGATAATACCAGTATGTAACTGGACAGTTCCTGACTCTTGTGCAGTTAACATTCCCAATAATGGATAAAAGTAAGTTTTTCCATGAGCACGTGTATACACAAAGTTAGCAGTGCAGATGATACACTTTAGGAGAAACTCCTGTACATGAGGTTTACCAATATCTTGCATAGTGACAGCTGCTATTTTGGTGTATGAAATCAGATTTGAGACACACTACTTTCACAGTTTTATGCATCAGAGGAAATGATGAACCTCTAGATACTCACTCTGGTTTTTGTATAAAAATGAAGCATACTAAGGTTAATCTACTTGACGTAAAGATGAATTCCTTAATTTGAGTTTAACATAATGCTTTTTTAAAGTGGTATCTAGTTATCTCCATTGTGCAACAGAAATACCTCTGAGGAAATGCGTGCCAGCTGTTTAAGAAATATATCTGCCTATTCTTCTTTAAGAACATGCTAATTGTTCTTTGGGAGTTTAATATAAAATTATTCTAACTCTTAACATCATTTTAAAAGGCAATTTTTTATCAGAAAAAGAATTGTTCTGACTACTTACTATGCTAGTGGTCATTTAAAAATACTTCTGTCTATAAAAAATGCATAGCAATAGAGAGCAAGTGGCATCTCACTGAGGTTGTACACAGAACACAAGCTTCATTTGACTCTTCAGATGTGCTTATAGAGATCCAAACTCATGCCAGTATGTTAAAATCTATGGAGGTTTTCAGTTTACCTATAAAGTATAGTTGGAGATTAGGTGAAAAAAAATGCATAGAAAGATTTTAGTGTTGTTGTAGAGCTAGTCTATGTGGTCTGCTTTCTTTAGTGTCTCTTCAGTGTACAGATGCACATAACTGAAGAAAGCACTGGAGAACAATTTCTAAATGTTGGGTCATAAGGTCAGGGCCAAGATGTATCTCCTGGGTTTTATAGCATGTGTTGTTTCTTTCTCAGTTCAGTTCACTCCTCTGCCCCCCCCAACCTCCTCTAATTTGCATCTTTTTCTTTCTGCTCCATGGGAAAACAGACAGTAGACCTCTCAGTAGATGCTCTCTTATTTTTTACTTTTCTTCAGTAATATCTTCATAGAACTGAACAGAACAATGAGCTAGAAACTGAGCTAGAAAGAATGGGGTTTTGTGCTCACATGAATGTAAATGATGCCTTGTAGCTACATAACTTCTAACTCCTGATTATTTATTTTTCTATTATTTTCTATTTCTTCTCTGCTGTTTGCATGAACCCACAATATCCCTGTTTCTTTTAACATCTGTGCATACATTGTTATACTCATCTTCAGAACTTTTTGCTGAGCAATACTTCATCAACTGACAATTTCAGTTTCCTAAGTGCTACCCTGCAATTTCATAATGTTCTTTAGATTTCCTAAGCATCTTTTAGCAGCTGATACTGTTTGCTGCAAGACTATTAAACAGCAGACGCCCTGCAGTTATTGAGGAGAGCTTGAAGGCCTGCTCTAATGAAAAATGTTTATGTAAGTAACTGTTAGCTTTGATCTATTATTTAGAATAAGTTTCTTGGCTGCTTGAATTTGTTTTATTTGTCTGATAGATATCTGGAAGGTTTGATCTGTTTAATCAGCTCAGATTGCGTATATTGTAGTTCACTTCCTTTCCTTACACTCATCTATGTAATTGTCTACTTGTGGAACCATGTAGTTGCAAGGACAATTAAAGAGATCATAAGATATGAATTTAATGTAAGAAAACAAAATTAATACCTGAATTAGGCTTCTACCTCAATGTATAAAGGATCAGAAGTGATCCGTGATATGATTGATGACAGGAAAATACTGAATGGTTGCACAAAAGTCTGTGTGACAGCAAGAAGGGTACAAGAACAGATGTTGCTACAAAATTGTTACAAGGGAATAGTGGGAATTTGCCAGTATCAGAAAGATGGCAAACTGCTGACTTGGACAAAGAAAGAAATGTTGTTGTTAGCCACCAGGATCATAGGCCTGGGGCGCTTGCTGAGAGCACTGCCCATTCTTGCAGGGATGATTGACCAATGTTTACTTCATTGGATCTGATGAGGGTGTAAGAGGGGGCACCTGGGTGGGGAGGAGAGAGAGAGATCATCACAATGTGGGGCTAAATCAGAAACTATTGGTATAATTGGGAAGTGGCAGAGTTTCTGTCTGCTCTTCCTGTGCCTGTGATGAATTCACCATCCTATGCTGCCTTGAAAAGAAGTAATAATTGTCTTGGACAGGTTAGTCTCTTCTTAATTTTACAGAGAAGTTTTCAACTTCCTTTTTTTTTTTTTACAGGTGCTTTCTCCCTTGCACAGCTTATGTGCATGAAGACTATTCAGGCAAAAACATCTGCTTACACTGAAATTAATCTTTAATGAGATACTTTGCAGGACAACCCACTGCACAGATCTCATTACAAGATAGGAGCAATAGCTGCTTTTGCAAGTGTGAATTCTGTGAGCCAGCAAATGTGCAGATAAACCAGTTCAAAGTGATTTCAGCATGTGTACAAAGATAGTAAATAGCTTACTATCAAATTTCACAAAACTACTGCACATGTTCCTTACTACTGTTCCATGTAAAGGAAAAAAATAGCTAGATTTTTACTCTGACCATAGGGAAAGAAAAAAAAAAAACAACACAAAACTGTGAGGATGGAGTTAATTAGAACACACTTTTATTCATTCAATTCAACTGTGAGCTGCCTAGCTTGGTTTACACCATCCTGCCCACTGCAGAGCCTTGATCCTGATTAAGTTCTTTCACCTGGTGAAAGTTACCTACACCCTCACCTGTCCTGGTTATAACCTGCTCCATTTATTTCTAGAATATTAAACAGCCTATGATGATAAGGTGGGTTTTATATTTACTAGGGGTCTTAATTGTCTCTGCTACATTGAAGAATGCTTTTCTTTAGATTCACATCCTGTTCCGTGCAGCTGGGAAGTAAGATCCTTTAATCATAACAATTTGAACCTTACTTTTTTTCTTTCTGTGTAGCTCCTAAGCTGAAGATTTGAGGGGAAGATTCAGAAGCTGAGAGTTTAAACAGTTTGCCCATATTCAGTGCTAGGTAGACTACTTAGAGATGGATGGGTTTTTTATTATCCTCTCAATAGAAACAGCTGAGCATGGGTTCCCTTCATGCTAGCACAGACAGAATATGACTACCTAGAAATAATAGAGAAAACCTAATTTTTAGGTAAGCAAAGTTAGTTTCTTTGAGCACTGGGGTTTCAAAAATTCAAACTGTAGATACTTATTTCCCTCTTCTGTAGAGGAAAAGCTTGTGTGTGTGAATTACTCATGCTTAGTGCATCAGATAAATGGTTGAGGCTATTTTTAAATGAAGAAAACTTTTCTCTGCTTGAAGGGATTTCAAAATGCCATTAGCATGTCCTTGGAGAGTACCCTAACTTCTAGGCTTTGTGATGTGGCATGAAGGTGTGAAGGAAGGGATGCCACCCTCTTAAATCCTCTGGAGGAACTTAGTTGTTTTGCAAAAAAAAAATGTGTATCTAAAAATTGGTGCCTAGGGGAAACTATGATTTAGACCTGCTTCTAATGACTGTGCTTTTGTCCAGTGATAACTAATGAACATTAATCCTCAGAGAAGCCATCCATATGATTAAGTGAAAAGCTTCTTCTTCGACTCGTTCCTAAATTTTACAAGGTTCCTTTCTAGAATTTGATAACTGATTATGTATAAGACAGTATATTTCAAACAGCTTTAACCTTGCTTGAGATAATTTGTGTGATGCTAGTTTTGCAGGGGAAAATCCTGAAGTCAATTCCTGTGTATCTACTTGAGGCAATTTTCTTAACAAACTCTGACTCTTACAGTTGCTGCTGACCATGCTACATATTAATCTCTTTGCCTTGGGAAAGTAAAGAAGGCAAATGCACTTTGTTCCACTTTTTTTTGGTTTGAGCTCAGTGAGTATTGCTGGTAGTTATAAAAACTTTTAATTCATCCAGGAGGGGTAAAGTGTGTTACACAACACAGCACAATGAATATACAAAGTGTTTGGCTTTTATTTTCTCTTGTTTTTTACTTGAGAACGAGACTCTCTTATTATAACAATAATTTCCATGTTTATTTGTTTTTATGTGAGATAAGAGAAAGTGGGAAAAATAGAGAGATTTGTGTAGAGGGTAGGGGGTTTGAATTGTGTTTGTTATCATGTACCAAGAGTTCAGACTGCATCTAAAGTATGTCTACCTGAAATTTTTGAAGGCATTTTTCTACTGGCCTGAGAGCTTCTCTGGATTCTTATTGTTTAGATCTAAATGCTTTCAGAGAAGCTAGAGGTAGTAGCACTCTGAGCAAGATCTATTCGTAATGCCTCTGATGATTAGCATGGATTGATGGACAAGGAGAATAGTGTTTATGGGAAAGATCCTGTGAGAAAATCTGGCAAAGATTTAATTTTTTAATAAAAAAAAAATAATTTTTTTTCCTTCCTCCAGCACTATACATGGTGTCCAATGGACTTTGGTGAGATTTGGTTGCTGATTTTTTTGGTTCTTTACCTGTCTCTTACTGTTAAATTGACAGCCAGATGTGAAAACTATGAATCCTGCCATGTCTTCTTCTGAATCTTAATTCACTTGATCTTTTTCTTCTTTGCCTCTCTTAATGTAGAGATCTCCTGGCAGAACAATTTCCTTAGAAGACAAGAAACAGTGGAATGTTTAAAAAAAAAATACAAAAACAAAGAGAAAAGCTCTTAAGCATTCAATCCCAAGGTCTAACTAATTTTCTATTTCTGTGATTTTTTACTGGTCCTCATATTACTGTAAAATATATTTTAAGGGAAAACAAGAGTTGATATACTATGAAGAATGCTAATTGTTCTTGAATTTCTATTGCTGGAAAACATCCCTTGACAAGTGATGCAATGGTAATAAAAACCTAACATTTGCTGTAAAGAAAAAAAAAAAGTTGATAGTTTCATGCCATAATTATTGAGTCGACAAATCTGCCTTGTAGATTTTGTTTAGTTCTTGACAGGCAGATTTTATAGTCAAGGAGTAAAGAACCAAAGCTTTAGAGGTAGGTGGAACTTTTTGTTGAATGTTGTCAATAAAAATAAAATATTTGATGAAGAGTTTCAGGTGTTACAAAATGCTGACATGAGCAAGAACACTTTATTATAAGGTAGCTCTGAAAACTGACTATAGGGTTGCTATTTTTAAGTCAGTGTTTTGGAGTACAGCCTCATGAATTGTCCTGTTAGGCAGAAAGGTTTAACATTGCTTTTGGCTAGTAAGTTCTTGCTCTTTTTCAATTTCATGCACTGTTCAACACTGTCTCATAACTCATGGATGAGCACATTATCCCCCACTGGAAATTAATTCCTTGTGGTATCAGTTGTATAAGATTTCTAAATCTCTTGGCTTGAGATTGTCTAAACATTGGAAAGCGAGTTATTGATCTCAGAATCATAAGATTATGTCGAATATTTTGCAAATGTATTTGCATAATTTTTAAAAAGTAAACTGTAAGCTCTCTTTTAAAAATGTAGCTATATTTATATTTGACATTTATTAGTAGAAATAAAAGATTAAAGCCTTTTGAATGATGCAAGTTGAAACTTGCAAAGCTTTAATGAAAAATATTTAACTAGACTCAGCAGAGTGCTGTAATGGATCTTTCATGAGACTTTTCCTATGTAGATTACTAGGAATTAACAACAAATTACCATTAATGACATGATAAATATATTTAAAATAAGACATGTCTTGTTAGTCTGCTATCTCATGATTTCCTGTGAGTACAAGGAAATATGACATATATGCTGAAGGTGGAATAAATGTACTTACATAAGCTGAGGAAATTGGGTATTATTAGCTGACTATGATAGAAATTGACAGCCGAGAGTAAAGACTAAACAAGAATTAGCTAAAAAAACCCATTAGTTCAATATTAGCAATGGTATTAAGACTTTGACATGTTTAGGTTTGAGGTATGTAAAAGTTGCTTGTGGTGCAGCTGGATAGGTTTATGAGGATATTGGAGAACGCTGTACAATTTTTTTTATTTTTATTATTTATTATTATTTGTATTATTATCTTGGTCCCAAGTAATGGATTATGCATAGAAAATATGCTGGTGCTGCAACAACAAATAGATCAACTGAAAGAACACCCTTAAAGATACATAAGGTATCTTCAAAACTGTGAATGTGAAGTTGGATGATGAATTGAACAGTCAGCCTCAAAGGACAGATATATAGTGTCTGAATATGAAAAAAGCTTAAGTGCATGAGAACATGTCACAACCATATGTAGTGCTGGCAGCTCCCAGTGATAAAAGAGTCTACTATTGTCTTTGCCACCAACAAATTATGTGAATTTCGGGTCTGGTGCACCTTCTTCCTTATTTATAGCAGTCTGTATACAGTATAGCATTTTGCAATGCCTATTGCTTGAGAATAAAACCCCCAAAATTAATCTTTGGCTTTATTAAAAATAAATCTGTCTCTTCTAGTTCATTCTCCCCTCACCCACCAGAACATCTGCAGTCTTCATTTGATACTTGATTCTTTTAGTTGTTTCTGAAATGCATAAAAGTTTTGATTTATTCTAATTTTATTTTACTTGCAATGGGAAGGCTGAATAATTTCATTAGCATAACTATTTAATGTAGACAGAATTTAATATTCCTCAGAGCACAATAGAATTATGTTTGCTTTCAAATAAAAGCAGAGGCTTAGATTTCGCAAAGGCTCCTGTTTTTTTGTTTTTTTTTTTTTCCCCTCCACTCTCCTCATTTTGTGTGTTTGGGGTTTTTTTGTTTTTTTTGGGGGGGTTTTTTTTGGGTTTTTTTTGGGGGGTTTTTTTTTGGGGGTTTTTTTGGGGTTTTTTTTGGTTTTTTTTTGGGTTTTTTTTGGTTTTTTTTTGTGGTTTTTTTGTTTTTTTTTTTTTTTTGTTTTGTTTTTTTTGGTTTTGTTTTTTTTTAAAATAATGTTTATTTGTTCCTCCCCCCTTCACTTTTTCCCCCTTATTTATCCGTGGAGGTTAAAATGTGTGAAAATTAAAACGTTCTATTTTTGCATTGCTTCTCTGCTCTTGCTCTGTCCTGCCCTTTCGCCATGCTCTGCTCTTTATATTTCAGGATTTTACCAGATGTCGCTCAGACTCTGAGAGAAGTAAAACAGAATAAGTAGGCTTGCTCTTGCATGCTGCATGGTAATTCCATTTAAATCAGCCTAAACTAACACTACACAATTACTCTAAAAATGGGTTATTGAAAAAATGTATTTAAATTTAGGCTGAAACACGGAAGGGGAAGAAAAGGTTGTTGTTCAATTTATTTTGGAACTCTTGTACTTTTTTTCGTAAGGCCTAGTTCTCTTTTATAGACAAAATTGGGAATGAAAATAAATCATCACTATCTTCTCCATTTCTAACGTTTTGGTGGTCAGGATATTTGCTTGGGTTAAAGGCAGATACTAAAATAAGTTCAGTATTTTTAGAAAACTTTGCTAAAAGACCACTCATTCATAGCCACTATAACTCTTTTATCTCTTGTCATTACTATGGGAATGTTTAACTTCACACATGCAAAGAGAGGAAATCTGAGATATTTTGTATAACTGTGTGCTTACTGCAGCATAGGCAGCCCTCTACCTTGTGATGATACTGCAGTTCTGGAGACAGAAATATGTTGAAGGGTATTGTTCCCTTTCAGACATGCCCCAAATCAGTACCACCATTCTTCAGTCTTGTGGATTGGTCTGAACTTGGTGCCTGACCATGGACATTTTTTCTACTTAGATACAGAGCTCCCTAGAAATTTACAATTCTGCTTACATGCATCTGTATTTCTTCCTTGTGTTAAATATGCTTTCATGAGAATGTAAAGATCCATAATATATTAATTGGATGAATCACCACAAAATTTAAATGTATTGGTTTTGATGAAATTAAGGATGTTTATGTTACATACAGCAATTACTCTGTTGTCTTTGAATGGTCTTTATAGGACAGAGAGGACTCATAATCTGAAATGTGTTTTAATGTAAATAGCAGCACCATTGGTGCATTTTAGGCTTTTTTAAACTTCAAGTTTTACCAAACCAAAAGAAAACTAAGCAAGGTATACAATATCAAAAGTATCAAATAGGTAACCAGAGTATTCTGTTCTAAATGTCCAATATATTTTCAGGAAGCAAAGAGTAGGTAGTTTGTAGAAGAAAACCATTTTAATATTAATTAAAATAATATTAATAATATTAATTAATAATATTACCTAATGAACTAATTGTTGGTTTGCTGAGAGGATTTATATATTTGTCTTTGAACATGTAAAGAACAAATGGTATGAAAGAGGAAGGCAACACTTGCTTAAATTTTGTAGAAAGGAAAAACTCTAAATTCAACCTCTTAGATGATGTAAATTCAGTAACACCTAAAAAATATGTTTTGAAATCCCTGCAAAAAAGGACAGTTTTGAAATATGTCTGTACTCAGTAATAATAAAAGATGTATTTCAGAATCCTTACATAAAAGATGACATCATTAGTTGTGAAGGGTAAAAGACCAGTCAAGCATTCTTTTGTACGCATTGACAGCAGTCAAGAAATTAAGGAATTTTCAAATAACGCTTGTGGTAATGAGCATAGCCTTAAAATACAAGGTTTGTATTTGTAGGTAGCTGAATTTATGATGATGATAATTATTAATATTATGCTTAGCAAATATCTGTGAATGTACCAGCTGAATAATTGAGTGAATATTGTACTCTCTGTGGGTCACATGCACTTGTCTCTTGGAAAACTTGTTTGTCAAAAGTGTTGCATTAGTTTGTTTACTAAGGTGGAGTGAAAAATTAACTTCTATGGAAGTTTTTAGGTAGTTAGGGATCAAGAACAGAAATGAAGAATAACCCCAAGAATGCTGTTACCTTAGAGAAACATGTCTTCTCTCATATGCTTCTCTGTTTCAAGTCCTTCTTCAAGTGTTAAGCCTTCTTCTTTTGATAGATATTTGCAGTCTTCCCTTAGTAAGATCAACTCTTTTCTTAAAATTAAAGCCCCATATGATGTTTTAGATATTTCAAAATAAAAAATTAAACATGATTATTTTTTTGAGCTTCCTTTGTGACAGGAAGGTCAGATAATAACTACATAAATAGCATCTTCCATGTTTACAGCAAAGCTGTCTCTTTACAGAAAATGTATGAAAAAATGACTGCTGCCAACACATGCTGTGTCGATCTCATCAGGCCAAGTTACAGAGTTGTGGAAGCAGATACTGCTTTATTTTCAGTGAGCAGACCTGAATATGTTCTGCAATCACCTTGTTGCTGGTTGATTGATTTATTTATTCAAACATAAAGTGTCATTTCTCTGTTTTGTGAGATTGAATTAAATTGGGGGTTTACCAAAATAATATGATCTTAGGAAGAACAGTGTTGTGGGAAAAGTCAAACATCAAGTACTTATTATTCAGTTCCAATGTTATTAAAGATTAAACCTAGCTGATTTTTGAATCTCGCCTCTCCCCCAAACAAAAGCACTTTTTTGTTTTTCCTAGTAATATTTAAAATACAAATATTTAAAATACAAATATTTAAAATACAAATATATAAGTAAATGTAGAATTCTAGAGTCACTTCCTTGAAAGCTCACACTTTGCTAATTAGTCCTTCCAGCACTGGGTAGGTCATACATGTACGTCATGAATGGACATCAGTGGTTTAGAACCACTTTGCTATTCTGGGAGACAGTTCTGGACAGTAAGTTAAGAGAATAAGGCAACTAGAAGTACCTTGGTAATTGAAGGTAGAAAAATTGCAATTGACTTGATTGACTCAATTTGTTTGTAAGTGTCTCACACTGGGGCCAAGATCTCTATTGTATGCTTGTGAAAGCAGCAACCCCACCATAACTTTTTATATCAAACAAGCAAACTCTTCATTGTTTCCCAAATTTTCATACATCCTCCAACTAAGTATGAGGAAGTCTTAGTTTTAAAATCAGCATTTCACAGTATTCCTTAACTGAACAGGTAATTTTACCTTTTCGCAGGAGACCATTTTATTCATGTCTTTGAATGGCACTTTCAAATATAATCAGTGGTTTGCCACTTTAAGTTGAACATGCAGGATTGATTTAATAAAGGGAAAGCTTGTTTTTAGAAGAAAATTTCACTCAATTAAAATGGCAAAATGTTTTGAAAAGAGAAGTAGACAAAAGACGTTATTAGAAAATGTTTTGATCCTAATAACTTTGTCCTATTATCAGGAGAACTTGTTTCAATATCATTAATGGGAAAAACAGGCTGAACTAGTGTCAGTGTTTTATTTTTCTGAAAGTCATAGTTTTAAAGGAAACTTCTTTTTCACTTTAGGGGTGAAAAATGCAACACGGTATTTTCACACGTCAAATAACTCTGAGCAGCTTAAAAAGATGAACACACAAGGAAAACATGATTAATTTAAATTCAGTGTTTTGATAACGTTATGAAAGGGAAATCTTATTTGAATTTTCCAGCACTATAAAAAAGGATCTAATCTGGAATTTTGAGTTAATACTGAATTGAAAACCTATGACACCTTTTTATTTATTATTTTTTACCTTATTACTGTTTTTTAATCTCTGCTCAGCAACTAAGGCTTGATCTTCTCCTCTGCTTCATAGAAATAGTTTCTACTGCCTGTATTCAATGGGAAAGTTCAGAGACAACCTTCATAGTCTATCCCTTTCCTTTTCTCTTCTTAGGCAAAATATAGACTGGGCCAGAGCAAATGTCTTTGCACTGACATCAAACAGTTCAATGAGTTGTGTAGCTGCATGTCTCACACTCGTCCTGCAGTGATCCTGGGTTTCCAGGGGTTTATAGGGACAGGACTATAGGCTCCTGTAACGCTAACCTTGGCTTTGGCAGCTTTGCATGAAGATGATTATGCTGCCTCCTCTCCTGTGTTCCTGTTGCTGAGATAAGGAATCACAGAACAGGTCACTGTGAGAAAGAAGTGTTTAAGAACAGTATTGTCTTTTAATTTTGTATAGTGCTGACACTTGCAGAGCTTTCAGGTGGATTGTGATTACATTATTGTAGTAGTATTATGGTCATGCTTATAAGATTTGTCTGACCTTTATTTCCCTTGCTACTGTGTAGTAATTATGCTTCTCTTGACTGTGAAGCTGGTAACATCCAATATAAATAATCTTTTCATGTAAGTCTGTGTATGATACCGACACTTTGGGAAACTGTGAAGAAAAATGGTACTTTTTGAATGACCCTTCTGTTAACATATCCTTGCTCTTTCTGCAGTTGGTGGATTAGGTATTTCCTGACTTGCTGGTAGAAGGCCAAGTGTGGTCTGTGCATAATAGCATCCTATGGTCTTGTATCCATCAGTCTGGGGATTTTCAGATCTCTCATGTTTTTTACATTCTGTGTCCTGTGCATATGTGTTTTGTAAATTAAATATTGTGTGGGAAAGAATACTGCTTCCTTTTGGTTTAAACCAAAGACAGGCTGAGTCCTGTTCCTGGCTCTATGTACTTTGTGTATGACCTTGGAAAATCACTGTGAATGCTAGATGCAAAATAGAAATTGAAAAGCTTAGTTTTAGACATCAGAGTGTTTTGACTTTCTGGCTTCTGTGTAATCTAGAGCTATTTGTAAAATCCTTGCCCTTCCAGGACATGACCATTCTTCAAACCAGTGAAACAAAACAAAACAAAAAATCATGTAGGAGATGATAAGGTGCCTCCAGCTGTCTAGGGAGGAATTTTTCATTTAGAAATAAAAATGTTCTGGCAGCAGAATATTTCCTGTTTCCAGACTGAAGTATTGTACAAATTCAGCTCTACTAAGATATTCTACATTACTCCCTACTTTTTGTGATTTGGAATTCCAAATTCTAAAAACTCACATGAACCTTAGATGCCTGGTGTCTGATCACTACGATACTATCAAATATTTGAAGCACGCAGAATCCTTTTCTGTCTAGGCATATTATTTATATAAGGTACCCAAGTCAGCTGTAGGTTTAGTTGGGGTCCTCTGAAGAATTTAATAGTCCACTATTTATTTCTACTACTATTTGCAGCATTTATTTTTACTTGTCCTCTACAAGCAGTCTTACAAGCTTCGTATGTTAAGTGTAAAACAAATGGTTTGTAGAAAAACATGGTATGTTTTATTCAGTTTTGCTTTTATTACTGAAAAATATGTGGATGTCCTATTCCTCAGAATCTCTCAGTTTGCTCAGAAATCCCCAAGACTCTCCAGCCCAGCAAGTCCTGTGTGCAAGAAGGCTTGTCCCTCTGCCCTTCCTTTGACAGCATTTGAATTCTATTTACCTGCTTTTCTTAGTTTATCTTTTTCAGTAATGTTTGTGCTCCAGTTTCTGCAGCTGATAAAGCTTCTTTATTGATGTGGTTCTGCTCAGACCCACAGTGCTGTGTATAGCTTTGGGTGCTTTCTCTGTTTTCTGTAGCTGTATTGATTATCAAAAAGAGTTCAGTCGCTCCTCGTGAGTCTACAAGGGCATTCTCATAGATCTTGAGATGTTGTTTGCATCCAGTTCTGGCTTGCTGTCAGACATTTGTACTTTGCAACCTAGCAATAAATCATATCAGCAACCTAAGGAGGTTGTGAAGCCTGAGCATCACTATTAGGTTTGGACAGCTTTCCTAGAGCAGGGTGGGATCATCTGTGAATGTCATGATCTAGCTGCAGAAAGTTTTTTTTCCCCAATATTTTTTCCCTAACCATTTCTAACAGGGCATAAACCAATTAGGAATAAGTCTTTCCTGGGCAAGTATCACTCCACAGAGTGTAGATTGTTATTTATGAAAGATTTTTTTTTTTTTCTCCTTGGTGCCTAGAACTGATGGGAATATCATCCCCAAAGCTGAGTAAAGGAGAATGAGAAGAAAGGAAATATTAATTTGATGAAGATGGGCTATGACCATTTCATCCCTCTTGTGAGTAGAGAAAGATTATGAAATGATTTATTTTTTTTTTACTGTTAGTAGTGTGCTCTGAGCTTCTCCTCAGACACAAGAAAGCAGCACTCAGAAAAGTTTCTTTGGCAGGAACAGTTTCCAGGAGTTGCACAATTCTGATGGAAAAGCTGCAAAGCAAAAATAGACCAGAATTCTGTATTGCTGTTTAGATGAAATTAACTTTATAATGGTTCCACAGCAATTATTGCTTTTTAATCCCAGTTGTTTCAGGAAGAAAAGAAACAATGAACAAATTAAAAAAAATTCCAAACAGAAAACCTTTCCATTTTACAGTGTTGCCTAGATGAAACTTTTTTGGAATAAATATCAGCATTTAGCTTGGAAGACTGTCAGTAAGGTAGAGGTCCTTAAGGTGGTGTAGGTGTGCTGCAGTGCTGGGAAGCAGTACAGCCAGAGAAGTTAGTGTATGCTTCTGTGTGAATTAAACATATGTGAACATCATGTTAATGGGCCATGTTTTTCAGAATACTTAGGACTTGAATTTTGCAGCAGCAGATAGAAAAATCTCAAAAAACGTGGAGAATTTCCTGTTAGACATCATGTATATCTGTTGGGCTATACTTCATAATGACACAGTATTGTATACATGTTTATCCCAGTAAGATATTTGCTGAATAATTAATATCCTTAATGACTTCTGAGCTACAGGAATGTCATATCTGCTCATGCATGGCTATACTGGAGACAAAAGAGGCAACGTGCTATTAATTCCTGAGGGTTGTGTAGATGTCATGATACAGCTCCTTTTTTACATTGCTTATTTGTGACAGATGTTTGACATCACCTTGAAGCAAGATTGCAACCTGACAGAATAGGTCACTTTAGAAAAGTGGGCCACTTCTGGTTTATTTCAAGTTTAGAAAAGTATGCCTGCTGCAGTTTGAAATAACCTGTATTTGTGTATAAGAAAAGTCAAACTCATCAATAACGAGTTTCACTCAATTTTATTTTTTTATTAAAATTACTTAATTTGGAAAAAACAAAGCTTCCAAACATTATTCTAGATTTCCTTTTTTTCTGAATAAAGCTATGTCCTGCATCATGATCTCAGCTTCATGTTGAACAAATTAATTGCAGTTTCTGTCTTCAAACTGAAATAACTTTCACAAATTTAATAAATCATGAACTGCCACAATAGTGAACGGACTATTCTGGTCTGAAACTTCTCTGTATTGACCCCATTTTAAAGACATGCCTTCTTCTTAAGTGTAATAATTTATTCAATAAAGACTCATGGGAGCCTCTTGAGTGGATAAAGGTTTTGGGTTTTGATGGGAATCAGTGAAAGATAGAGAATAGGATGCTCAACCCCCCCCCCCCCTTTTTTTTTAATATAAATTTAATTGGAAGGGATATACTGATAAAAAAAAAGCGATATGGTTAATTTCAACTGCATTTGCATGAGATGTGACCTTGGAGAAGGAAAGAGATTTTATTCTCACTGATTGCTCAGTTTTTTTCAAAAGTATGGAAGAATTACTCAGTTGCAGCTAAAAGTGTAGCAGTTAGTGTCCATTGCTATACTGTTTCTGAAAATCAGGCTCACTGTTCATTTAGGCTCATAAGCTTTGAATTCTATGCAGCACATTTGCAAGCTATCACTTCAGAAAGCACTTTTGTGTTCAGTGTAAAAGCATGATAAAAATGGATATATTACCACAGACACCCAGAATTCAGTCACATGATGAAAGATATTGTTTGGTCTTATTTAACTAGTTCTGTTTGGAAAAACATTGATGTTTTAGTAGTATTTGAAGATACCCAAAGATACAACACAGTGTTCTGTTTTTCTTCCATCCTCATTCCCTTCAATTGAGCATATAGGGCACATTTCAGATTTTAAATGCTTTAGTGAAAGTTCAGTGTTTTTTACCAAAATATCATAAATAGAATGTAACTGGAGTCTAGCTGGTTTAAATTCTTATATTATTAGTAACAGTTAGGTCTAGTGAAAAAGCCAGACACATTCTCTTTCTCTCCATGTACATGTGTGTATATAAATAACCACACATGATCTGTTATTTTTCCCCAGGAAACTTCAGAAATGTTTTCTTCTTATCTGCAGGACACCAGGATGAGAGGTAATGAAGAGTTCTAAAAAGTCCAGGTAAAATATCTCAATACTTTGTTATTTTTATGTCCTTCCCTGTCAGTTCTCTCCCTTTTGTTTCTGTCCACTTTTCCCTTTTCCTCTTCCTCCCCCAACATAAATCAATATCTGAAAAATTAACGAATTTATTATGATAATGTTATTGATAAATACCACCTCCCATTGTTAAACTCCTTTTAAGATAAATAATTTTGTGGTTTTGTATAGGAAACCATGATCAGAAGCTGTGAAGAAATGGAGAATAAGGGCTCAAAATTTACTTGTTCACTTTTCTTTTTTCTCCCTTTCCTGAATAGCATAATAATAATAATAATACTACCAGTGTGTGTCAGTGGAGGGACCAAAATAATTCAAATTTCTTGAATTACAGTTTATATTTATTTGGTAACCATAAACATTTTTTTCAGCAGTATGTTTGTAAATCATTGCTCAAGTCTGGCTTTGCCAACAGGGCATCTTCATAGTCTTGCACATGCTGGTAGTGAGTGGGTCGTTTGTCATATTTCGAACATTTGTGTCTTGTTTGAAAAAAGTCCTGATTCACAACAATGTGTTCTCTTTCTCCCTTCTGGCTGGAATACCTGTCTTCTGTCTAACTAATATTTTGGTTAAATTATGTATTTATTTTGAACCAGCTTTTTCTTTTTTTTTCTTAAGTTTTGAAATGAAACTCAGAGTAGGAGAGAAAAGAACTTGAAAGTCAGCATGGAATACCTGGTAAGAATGTATTTGCTAAAGTCTGCTGTGTTTAACTGCTGTTGTGTGTGATTTCCTTGTTTAGATATTGGATGCTTGATGGAAACAAGTTCTCCAGTACTGAAAGTTAAAGCTTTCTCCCTCTAGAGTTTCAAGTACTTCTAAGAAACAGAATCTTTTGAACTTTGTATTTCTGCATCTGTGGTAACCATCCTGTAGTCTTAAAAGTATTACTAAACAAGATTCAAATATCCACTTGATATAGTATATAGCTGAAGTTGACTGAGCATCACAGGACTCTAGGATATTTATCTTCTGAGATAATCTGAATCTCCATAGTTTGTCCCTAAGCAGTTCCACTATTAGCAATGATTAACAACATAAAGTAATGGAAGGTTATAGAAAGCAATGCTGTCTTTTCACAAGCTTAAGGATAAAGATTTCACCTAGAGAAAATGTCCTCAAAGAAGTTGCAGCCAGATTGGCTTTGTGATGCAAAATACACCCTCACAAGGGAAAATGACTATGTCATTCCTGAGAGAGGAAGGAGAAGAAAAGTCCATGAACTCAGCTGCTGCTGAGGATGAGATTACAGTGTTTGATAATGGAAGTTTTCTTCCTGGTGGTGGTTTTGACTATTTGAAAGACATTTAGTGTACAGAAACACATATTTTAAACTGTCAGTTATATAACTGTCCTCTTATTTTGCTCCTAAAGTACTGGTGACTTGCATCTGCTACTAAATTTATCAGTTTTCACTATACTAGCAGACGCAAGTGGCAAAAATTGCAGATGTTTGACAGGGAGAATACAAGCATAAACTCATGTTGTATACTTCCACAAAAGAAAATTTCTACAGTAAAAAAAAAATTAATGTGAGCTATGATCAGCTGCAGAAGATCTGTTTTTGTTGTTTGACTTTTCTTGAGTTTTAGGATTTCTTTTGGAAAAAAGGTTTCCAGGAGCATCGCCACCATTTGAAGATTTTTTGTTTCTGTTTTTGTTATTTAGATGTTCTTTTAGCAAAAACAAAAATCCATTAAATGAAATTGTTCAATTTGTCCAAGATTCTGATGAAGAAAATACTTTACAGCTACTATGTTATTAATACAACATACCTAGTCCAGTAGAGGGAGTTAGAATTCTATTTTGCTTACATTCTGAGTTTGTACTAGAGAAAGTTGTTTATTGAGCCTAAGTGTATTTAATCTGTATGATTTTTATCTTAAGAATTATGAATTAACTTAAATACTGTGTTTTAGAACAACTAAGTAGACGGAGTTGTATTTCTTTTACCTTTTCTGTCTTTTCTAAATCCTTTAGTGTTAATTTGCCTTTGTAAAACTACTTCATATCTCTTCACAGAGGTTCTGAGCAATTGATTCCTAAGCTCTGTACTAAGGGTACATACACACAGTATACCTATAGAAAAAAGTAAGTTTAGTAGAACAGCTCTGAAAAAAGTATAAAGGCAATCATAGAAATTATGTACTGTTAGGTCTGTCATACCACAAATTTGAGATTAATGTAAGTTTTTTATTATGCTGAAAAAGTATTGTAGTTTGTTGGTATTTCTTTCTGTGGTTTGGTGCTTTGTCAAATCATCTGCTTATATAAATCAGTTTAATGTTTGCAAATTTTTAACTAAAGGATCTAGCCTTTGGTCTAAACATCCAACAGTGGTAAAAACTAAAGTTTTTACTGCTGATATATATGCTGATAAACTTTTTTATGACTTTTTTTTCAATAGCCCCAAAATTTTTTATTTCTACAGGCTTTTTTGGCTTGTGGCTTGGGATGGGAGGAAGAAAATCCATGCTCTTCCTAACGTTGCAAAATCCTTTTCGGTGATGTATTGATGAAAACTACTTCAATAATAACTGTAATGAAATAAAACTATAACAAAAATATACTTTTGCATTTTTACTATAAAAACACCAAATATTTTTAGTGGAGTTTTGGAAAGCGTCAGTCACAAAATGGATGAGGTTGAAAGGGACCTATGGCTGGAGGCTGTCTGCCTGAAGGATGGAGACTCCACACCAAAATGAAAGTTATGTTGACACATAACTTGGATTCTCATATGGTAAAGAACACATCTTTGCAAGCATCTGAGGAAAAAAAAAAAAAAAAGTGGATTAGAACAGTGATTGCCTTTTTGAAAGGTGATTGTCCTTATGCTATGTACACTATTTCCTAATGTTAAAATTTTGTCTCAGTTTTGTCCAAGTCTGTGGGTGATGGTGGCTTTAGCTACACATGTTAAGTAGAGTCTTTTGAGAAGCTAGAAGTTTTTTCTAAAGATTTTACTTGCATTCAGGGACATCTTTTGCCTTAGCTCTTAGGCAGATGTTATAGACTCATCGGGTTCACAGAATCAGGAGGGTGTGCATCAGTGTAGGGATATCAGATGAAGAGGAATCTTTCCTGTTTTTTTTTGTCTCTATGTGTTTTGACATCCATATGCACATGATTTTTTCCTTTGTGAAAACGTTTTAAGTTAAGGCATTATAAATTAGGACTTTGAGAGTATGTGAGAGGAAAAGGACATATGGAGGGAAGAAAAATGGGAATGGTAATGGACAGGAAGCAATTTTTTTTTCATCTTTTTAGCTACAACTGACTGGAGAAAAAAATTAAATTATATTTTTATCCAAGGAGTGTGAAAAACCCTCAGGATAAAGATTAGATCTAGTCTTCCTAAAAACTAGGTGACAAATTAAGTACATCTACTTGTATTTGTAATAATGCAGCTTAAGTTAGTGATCAGATAATAAGGAATTTTCCCTGAAGCAGTGCTCCTCTTGTATTGACTTATATTTCTGCTGATACTACTATCTGCATGTGCAATGAGATCTTAATTTTCTCACAATGCAAGCTATAAATTTTTAGAAGTAAGGTTGTGTCGTGGGTTAGTGCAGTGTATTTAGGAAGCCAGGGGTCCACTGGGGCAGCTCCTTTAGGAAGCTGCTGGAAGCTCCTCTGTTTCCAGTCCTGGCCCTGCCTCTGCCCAAGGCCAAGCAGATCGAGGAAGCTGAGTACACCTCAGTGAGTAACACGTTCGAGAAAGGGGAAAAAAAAGGGAGCAGCAGAGGAGAGGAAGAGGTGAGAGCAATGCTAGAGCAAAACCAGCAAGGTCAATGAAGAAGGAGAAGGTGTCTGAGCAGAGTTTTCCCTGCAGCCCGTGATGAGATGGCAGCTGTGCCCCTGCAGCCTGTAGAGAAGCATGGTGGAACAGTCCCTGAAGGACCACGGTGTTGTAAATGCGGATTTGTAGCCCCTGAAGAGTCACGGATGGGCAGACATGAAGCTGCAGCCTGTGCAGGGTCACAGAGAGAGGAAGATGTGGAACTACAGCTGTGAGAGGAGGTGACTGCTCCTGAAGCAGCCGTGACTCTGTGTGCAGCCCAGGCTGGAGCAGTCTGTGCCTCAGGGACTGCACCTGTGTGAGGGACTCATGTCAGAGGGGTTCGGTGCTGAACTCCCCCATGAGAAGGACCCTGTGTTGGAGTGGGGGAAAGTGTGAGGAGTCCTCCCCCTGAGGAGGAAGGAGAAGCAGAGACAACGTGTGGAGAACTGACCCTAAACCCCCCTGTCCATCCCCTGTGGCCTGAGGGTGAGGCAGCAGTGAAATGTTCCGGTTCTGGGAAGAAGGGAGGGGTGGGAGGAAAGGTATTAAGATCTGGTCATGTTTTCTCTTTCTGCCAGCAGATAGTTTTTCATCCCAAGTTGAGTCTGTCTGGCTTTGCCCATTGATGTAACTGGGGAGCAAAAACCTCCCTGTCCTTGTCTTGATTGAGGAGCCTTTGGATGGATTTTCTCCTCCCTGTCTCTCAGAGGGGGTAGGGGGGGAGTGAGCGCTGGCCTGGTCGGTACCGTCTGCGCCCAAACCATGACAAGTTGGCAACGAATCAGTTTCTTGAAGTCTTAAAAAGTGTGTGTCTATATTTTTTTACTTTTGCTTAATTAAAAAAAAAAGCAAAAAAACATTGTGCAGCCTACATATATGTTCGATGTGGGAATTTGTGTGTTCGTTTTCTAAAAAAAACCAAACCAGTTATAGAATGGAGCAAATGTCTTTTTAAAAATCCAGAATACCTAGGTATTTTGTTTTTCCCCTGAATTGTCTTGATTCTCAGGATATGCCAAAGGCTCAATGTTAGTCACACAAAGTGACAGGAGAGCTAGCTGACTTACGTGAGCAGGACTCATGTAAGGGATGCATGAGGGAAAAACATAAAGTTAGGAAAAAAATAGCTGTTCAGGAAGGAGGAAGGAAAAGAACCACTGGTTAAGGACAGTGCTCAGGAATCAGCTCAGAATAGCGAGGGAATATGAGTAGGTGAAAATTTGATCAGCTGTCTGGAAATAAATGTCTGGAAATAAGAAAGTACAGGAAGTAATTTTGTTAGGAGTATGGTTATAAAGAAAGAAATTGCATAAAGACTTAGGTGGTTATCATGCAGCATAAGCTTCCCCCCAGTGAACTTGGAAATAAGTGTAGGCCTCCCCAGTTTTAATATAGTTTCACTTTCATGAAATCCTTGATGTCTCAGAAAAACTTCACTTTTCCTTTTAGGTAATTAATTAATCAATTTGAAAAAGGGGATATGGGAAACAGCATGTTAAAGGGATGAAGAAAAGGTAACCTGTGGTACTGTAAGGTTTTTTGCACTAAAGACTCTTCCATGGTAACCTCTAATGACTCAACAATTTAGGCAGCTGTGAGTCTGGGACTGTAGTTGATGAGGTCATGCTGAGAAAAGGGAGAGTGTATTTTGTCACTTAAACTTTTCATGATGGCATTTAAAAGAATCGTGCAGTAGAGTGAAATTTCAAAGCACTGAAGTAAAAAGATGTGCAGAAATCTAGCACTGTGTTGAGTAAAGCATAAAAACTGCTACTAGAGATTTTCCTCCATATGGTACAATTTGCTTCTTCCACTTATTTAGCAAGCCCACAATCACTGAATACTCATGATTTTGACTGAAGATTTTTTTCCCCACAAAAGTAGTAACAACCTTGTATTCTCTCTTTTTTTTTTTTTTTTAATTCATATCTTTTGCATTCTTGCCTGAGCTGATAGTTTCAGAAAAGGTAATGTCTCTCATAATCAAGATTAAGCACATTTTAAAAGTAGAGTTCTTTCCCTCCTGAAGTAGCTTATATACTGGCAGAGGGGAAAGCATGCTTCTGTATATTTAAATCTTCCTGTCATTTAAGGGCTGTTCTTCTGCAGCAATTCATATTAGGATTTAAGCTTTAAAAAGTAGCAAATTAATATGATACTCTGATAATCTGCCGTGTTCACTACTTAAGGTGCAAGATCCTCAGTCTCACTGTGTTTTGCTGTGATACTGTTAATGTGGTAGGTATTTTATCATGGAAAGCTTGATGTTGAGGGTCTTGCAAGGACTACAGGTGGGCATTAAAGTAGTCTTTGATCCCCTGTTTTTCAAAGCACACTTGTTATCTGGAAAATTGGCAGTATGTTGAGGTAAAATCTTAAAAGGTTATCTTTCTTTCATTTCACTACTTCCATTTCAGGGCTACTGAGGAAGTGTAGATAAAAGGAGCTTAACTTATAGGATACCCAGATATCATTCTACTGACACATTTCTACTGCGAATCTAAGCTGTAAGGCATGTTGTACCTACTATCCCTTTGAAAAAGTGTAGTGTGGGACCTGAAACATTTGTTCTGGTATGCACAGAGAAACTGTCTTGAGCTGAAGCTACAGAATGACAGGCCACAAGTACAGAATCCATTCTGTAACTTTGTGGAACACCTCTCTGTTTTTAATTTTAAGGGTGAGGATGTGAAAGTGGGGGATCACTCTTGCCTTAGTTCTCCTATTTATAGAAGAACTGCTAAAATGTTTAACCCTGCTGTTACATTTTATTTCCACACCCCTCCATCTATAGAGCCATTTGGGGCATTTCTGCTGATTAAGATCTGTTCTGATTCAAAATAAAATTATCCAGAACTGGGAGTGTTGTACTCTAATTTTTTATTTATAACCTCTCCCTACTACATCATATTAAGAAAAGAAAATAAGATATTATAAAATACATAAAAGCGGCAATGAAATAAAGGAATGCAACATAGTTTTGCAGAACTGTGGATTAAATACAACAAACATTGGATAATGTGTTCACTGAAACTCTGTGGACTACTGACAAATGAATTCTGAACCACTAGAAACATGGCCATCAATTCTTCATATCATGATCACTTATGTCAAAAAGCTGTTAACAATTACAGAATATATCAAAAAGTAATATTTCCCAGATCAAAAGCAATGAGTCATTGTCTGACCTTTGTTTAGCCTGGATTCAGTAACTTACGAGATTTCAAATGATGGAAAACTGGTGATGAAACCATGCTTTCAAGCTGCTTATGTGAAAAAGGCAGTATGATTTTATTTACAAAAGCACTTGAATATTGAAAATCTTTGTTTAATGAAATGTCTTAAAATACTGTTTATTGAAATCTGTGTAAGTTATGGCATAGTAATGTAAACAGCAAAGAATAAAATGAAGTTCTAAAACATTTAAGGAACATCAAAGAATGTGTGTTGTTAAGAGTTTTATACCAAAATACCTTGGAAAAAATGCTTTTCCAAAAAGTTGAGTGACAGGCTATAACCAAGCCATTTATTGCATTTATTCAATAAGAGATAAAGAATTGACTTGACTTTTTTCAATAGACTGGTTTAGACTGAAGCATAGGAATTTGTGTTCTTGCATACAAAATATCCCACAAGCACTAATTTCAGCATTTCTTTATGGATGAAATTAGCCTGAAAAGAATAATTACATTAAAATATACTAATGAATATTCTCAAATCTATATTCCGTAGCCTTATGGATATGTTTTAGCTGAAGAAATGGAAGTCATCTTCAACACTTTGAAGCAGGCTATGAGTAAGTGAGCATTGCCCTTGCACAAACCTTCCATCAGCCTAGACTTGGTTAAAAAATTTTGGTGTGGGAGGGATACAGTGTGGAGAATAAAAACAAAGCTAAAAACCAATCAGATTGGGATTTTTCTTAATGTCTGGTGCTGCTCATTATTTTTTCCTGCCACTAAGAGTGTTGAATTTGTAAACTTGTATATTGCTTCTTTCCTGGATGTATTCTCATGGCTTTCTGCACCTCAAGTCTGACATTCATAGGAGACAGGATAAAACATTCTAGTAATCATGGCACTGTACTCAGCCACAGAGAAAGGCTGATGTAATGCATGTGAAATTGCTTCAGTTCTGGATAACTTTGTGCCTGTGTGGTTCAGAATAGAGACACTTCCACTGTTGGGAGATACAAGAGTGTGACATAGCCTTAAAGAGTATGTCTAAAAGTCTTACACTTGGAAAAGAGCTGGTGATTTATGAGTTTCCAATTATGTCTTTAAGCTTTCCCTTGTGATATGGCTAAGCTATATTTATTTCAGTATGTCAGAAGGTAGAAAAAATGTTTGCCTTTCCCATTTATGGGGAATAATTTGTTCTGACAGAATGGCTTCTAGAAGAGTTAAGTTTGTTTATATTTCAGGTGAGTTTGATCTGGATGAATGTTTCTAACTTTCATAGCTTGAAATTTTTTAATATTAATTAGGTAATAATACTCAATTTAAAAAATAGGGAAAGTTGTTGTAGTTGCTCTGTTTGCAAGAATAAAGTTACTGTTTTCCTTATGAGGAAAAACAGGAGACAAAGAAAAGATGTTTGCATTTTTAATCTTTTATTTTTTTCGCTAGTATGCTTTTCTCTAGGCTATTTTGCTATGACATTATTATTATTGTTTTTAATATTCTCCTTTCTTAAAGCTATGGGGTAGTTTGTGTCTAGGAAATGCTCTGTAAATATAAGACCTTAGAAACATAGAACTTCTCAGTCAGATTCACCAAAGATAAACCAGCACAAGATTGGGATCCAATTGCAGACAGATAAAGGTACGAACTTTGTAGGATACAATATAGAGGAAAAGTACATATCTACATCCACCACAAAGTCTGAGGATGATGAAGCAGACATATAGCGATTATTTTGATTTAAACATTACATACATACAATGTGATGTTAACACAATTCCAAGAGCTTCTGCCTTAGATTCTAACATTCTTCTGTTTTTAAAATGAGTACGTGGTTCTGCTTGCTTGCATTTTTATTCATCTGTTTTTTTTTTTTATATGGTTTTCCATTCCGTGGAAAGAGATAGCTTAGATATAGTGCATAAACAGAAGAAAAACAATTGATAGAATCTTTCACTTTCTGGATAAATTTATTCCTTGCACACAGAGAGAGAATAGAAAAGAGTTTTGAAGGGAGCTTTTTCACCTGGAGCTGTCACATCTTTTAGGAGAGGCTTCATAACTTGTTTCCCATTACTCTGCTAAACTCCTCCATCTACCAGGTTGTGGAAGCTTTACAGTCTTCCTGGCATCCCAAACTGGGCAATGTGGTGGCCTGGTGGTCTCTATAAAGCTGTGGCCATTAGAGACTGCTTTTTCACTTTTACCTTCAGAAGTTTCAGTTGTCTATAAAGCTTGTATTCCATTTGGCACAACTAGGATGGATGAATGTGATATAAGTAAATAACAGAAGACTCCTCTCCCCACTGACCATTTATGTTCTATTTATATAGGCTTCACCATTTTCCTTTTAATTCTTTTCCTATTTTAATTTAGGAGGAGTACCAAAGATGGCTACCACATAAAAATTTATTGAATTGTCTGAAAAACAAACAAATTGGAAACTGGACTTCAATTGAATTGTCAGAGTCAAGGTGAGATCTATTAAAAAATAGTCTGGGACCAGAATGAAGTGGCTCTTTGGCATGCTGGATAGGAAGGATAAATACAACTTAATTTAGATGCTTTGCAAATTAAACTGGGCTCTGGAAACTTTGCATTATTGAAGATAGAAACAGTTGGGTTATTTCAGGGAAGTATTTTTTTGCTTAGGTGAAGAAAACCTGGTCTCTATGCCAGAGGAATGTTAGTTCAATACTAGAACTCTATGTTAATTTGCATAAAAATGAAATTTTGAGATTTTTATACAGGCACAGGAATTCTATTTCAGGCCTGTCTGGGAAGTTCAAGGAAGAAGTCCTTCAACTCATTCTATGGGAAACAAAATACTGTTTGTAACCAACCTGCTTGCTCATCACCCACCCATACAAACAAAGGTCACAAATGATACCCATTTGGTAAGAAATAATTTCAGTTTCTTTGCAGGAGTTTTTAGTGTTAAACTTACAATGGAAATTGTATTAGTAAATATGTTTATTATATTTTAGTAGATCTTATTTTTATGTTTTTATTTAAAGCTTATCTACCCAGATAGGAAATGAACTTTTCATCTCTCAACTGATTTTAAGGTCCCTCAGCCACACCTCAAAAAAAAAAAGTTGCTTTTTTAAAAGATTATGATGGTCAAGAGTTTCAAATTCAAGTACTACTACATCATCAAGGGAGAATAAAATTCTTTTTACATCTCAAGAGGAATGGAATGAAGATTTTGAGAATCTGGCAGTTCAAAGCAATTCTACAAATTGTGTACTAGATCAATGAAGAGTGAAGAATCATGATATATTGATATGTGAATCAAGATGCTATCAGTGATGTATTTGGGTCATCCAGGAGTCTAAAGTCAGACAAATGACAATTCAAATAGTAATATAAAATTTATGCTATTATAATTCATTTTTGTCTTGTGATTTCACTCAGCTGACTTAGAAACAGCTCTTTAGTTGTTTGTCAGCAGTTCTCATGTCCAAAATGTTGGAAGAGTTTTTGGGCCCAAATCTTTATTGAACTTGTTAGAGCTCCTCAGTTTTCATATCAGACTCTTCTTTTTCAACCGCTACAGTTTTAAAACCTTAGGTTGAGTAGTTCTTATATTGCTTGAGGTACAGAGTGGGAGAAAAAAATAAGAGTGTTGGAACTGTGATCTGAAGTATGCACATAGGCCTCTCTCTCTGTAATTTGGAGCAAACATAACAGTTGGACTCAGATCCTAGAGGTCTTTTCCAACTGTGACAATTCTGTCACATAACATATTTTTGGTAAGGAAGTGAGTATTCTTCCAGAAAAAAAAAAAAAAAATTGACCTTTCATTTTATCTCTTCTAAAGATCTGCTGCTCTGACTGATAAAGAGTATCAAGATATTTCTTAATTCTTTTCATCTCCAAAAAAACAAAGACCATCATGATAGATGCCAACACCAGTTGGAAGTTGAGGAAAAGAAAATGCTGGTCCAAGTAATTCAGAAGAGCAATAAAAGACTCTAGAACTGAGGTCAGGTCAGTGCCTGGTGTATAATATTTTCTTGGTTGTGGCTACTTATTTTTCTCTCTTTGTCTCACAGTTAATGACTTTTTTTTTTTTTTTTTTTTTATCATTTCTGTAGTCTGGCTTTGTATCATGGGATAAATTTTGAGGAGATGGAAGGACTCTGTGGCTTTGCTACTGCTTATTAGAGTAGTTGAAAACTTTGTATTGAATCCATCTGTGAATGAAAAAAAACATGCTTACTAAAAAATATTCAATTTCTATAAATGTTTAAATACTTTGTTTTTAGGCAATTCTACTACTCTTTTTTGAAACACAATTTGCTCTTGGTATTAGAAGAATCTATCTTGTTGAAGCATATTTTTAAAAGAAGATGTCAAGAATAACTTCAACTTCTTAGTGGAATCCTGTTCTGTATAGGCTGTTGAGAGAGGAAAATTTCCAGTACCATAGAATTTCAGTGCTGTGCTTCTCTTCAAATCAATTTTTTCACTTGCACAGATTTCTACAACCTACTCTAGGGTTTTTTGTTTTGGTTGGTTGTATTTTTTGTTTGTTTGGTTGGTTTTCTTTTTGTTTTTTAAAGACAATATCTAGTGTTAGTGTCCAGAAAGCCTTGTACGTATTAAACGTTTAAATTAAATTGCTTTGGAGTTAGCAGTTGTAATGTGCCTGATCTTATATGTAAAGGTTGATTGTGTGTGTGTTGGCTCTGATGGAAAAATTAGTTGAGTTTAAATTTATTTATTTATTTATTTATTTTTTTAAGGAGAGACACTACTGTAAGTTTAGCATGTTGATTTCATGTCATGGAAGTGTTTTTATTTCAAGGAAAATTCTCTTCTTACTTCATGCCACTCTGAATAAATTGTCTTTCTGATATGTGGAAGTCCAAGCAGCTGCTTTTCTGTTGCAAGATGTTTTTGGGATAGTTTTGCTGCAGAAAATACACGATGTTTAAATCTGTAGCTGTGTTTTTCTGTTCACAAAATTTCTTTTTCAAAGTCTTTTCATTTGCCTTACTAATCATCCACTAATCCTTCAGAGAGAAGAAAAAGGTATTGTATGCCCTTTGTTGTAGTTTGTTAGCTACTTTTGCCATCAAAGTGATGAGATAGGATAGTATAATCATGCCTCAGGACTTCCAAGCTTCTGCAGGATTTTTTTTCCTAAATTAAATATAAGTAAACAGACTTTCTGTGCTTTTAATCCACTGCAGGTTGTTTTGTGGTTTTGTTTTTTTTTTCTAATTACTTTTAGCTCCCCAGTACGTAGCAGTTGTAACTATTATTAAGTATTTATTAAGCCAGATATAATATTATGACTCTGAATATCTTTCCTCAGTCCAGAGATGTTGTTTTGCTTTTGATTCCTGCCCCTCTACTGCCACTGCCTTAACATCAGCGTGGCTGTGGTCACAGTGCTTTGCATCACCTGCATTTTAATCTTGTACATGTGCTGAAGGTCTAATATTGCACTAATTAATACAGTAAATCAAATGCAACTGTGGTTTTGGCATACATAGGTGGCAAAAAAATGTAGAATAAAAAAAGAAATCAGGCTCTTCAAAAGAAAAATATATGCTCTAAGTATAAACTGTTATCTTTGATCAGTCCCTGTAATGGTCCTGACTCACTCATTCACATGTCCTTGAGCACCTACTACTGTAATTTTAAAAGATGGTCTCTTTTTTTTTTTTTTTTTTTTTTTTTCCCCTGAAGATATTTTGTTTATTGGACAAATTGATCCATGCTCACTTACGCAGGCAAAATTACTCCTAAATGAATATGAAATAGTGAACCTCTAGGAAGAAGCTGTATTTTGTGATACCCTTCATCAGGTGCTTAGATCTTCTAACCTGAAGTTTTGTTTTACTTTATCTTGTCTTTTCCAGCATTTGATAAAAGGTAATCTGTCAAATTTTCCAGGTGAGAGGGACTCTAGTCTTAAACAACATAAATGAGGCAGATGTTTGGTTTAATATGTCTTTAGTACACCCTATATTTATGAGCTATAATTTAGAGTTAGATTGGATGGGATGTCTTATTTGAGGGTGAATTCAGAGTATATTTGAGTTACCACAACTAAGATGTGGTTGGATATTGTCTGAATTTATTGTCAAACAAGTGTATAAAATTTTTCAGACCTAAAGTGGAAACAGTAAAACTGAACAGAACTCATTTCCTTCTCAAACAAGATCAATAGGCCTGGGAACCCTTGGCTTCTGATTATTTACTTCAGACACTCTTCTACAACTGTGAATCTCAATTTTAATAGTGATTTCAACATATACCCACCAGAAGAGATGAAAGTCTGGTTTATTTCTCTTTTTAGTCAGTCCATCTGACATTTTCAGTAGACCTTCAACAACTTGGTTTAAACATCTAATATCCAGCTTGTTTCAACATCAACATCATGTCAGCCCTTTCCCCATTACCAGCATAAAATCTCTCCACAAAACAGAAAGCTGCTCAAGAGTGAAAACCAAATACATTATATAATATCAAAATGTGAGTGTAGAGAGCAACATGAGAATCTAGGGAGGATACTCTGAGCCAGCTCCTGGCTGTGTTAATACACAGTGCTTTTAAAGTTGCTCTTCCTTGGATTTCTGTATTGATTTTACATGTTGCCATATGATCTCACTGTTACCACCTAGACTACTCTAACAATTATACTAGGAAGAAGAAGTGAATACTTCTGTTTAGGTATAAGTCTGCATGCAGGGAGGAGAACACTTTGCTTATGAAATTGTTCCATATTTTCATATCTTGCATTTAGGCAGTTGATTATTGTTTCCTGTGAGAAGTGCAAAGGAGAGTGTTTTGTTGAATTGTTTCCCAGAGCACTTTTTCTGGTTTATCAACATAATTTTTAATTTCAAATTTTTCACTACTTTTTCACTGCTTTCAGTGAAAGGATAACTTTTAAAATTAACAGATTATAAAACCTGAATATACAATTTATTATCCAAAGATTAATAAAACATATTTGTGCTTGGATCAAAAAAGGGTTCAAGTCAACTCTTCTATATGTCCCTTCAGATAACTGGATACCTAATGACTGAATAACTTTTTACAAGAGGATGCCAATTTAAAGGTAGATTCAGAGGCAGCTGTTACCCTCATTGCCTATGGAAATATCAAGTGTGAATACATCAAAAATATTGCAAATATAAAGACATCCTTCATCTCTTGCCTCTGTTTCTTTAGGGCAGGAAATCATGCTGGTTTGAACTCAGTGTTGTTATTCATTAGGACTGGTTTTCAACAGCTAGGGGCCCTGCCAGGGAACAGGCCATGCTTTGGAGGCTCAGGGGAATCTGTGAGAAGCCTGGGCTCCTGATTCACCCTTTCAGTAAGGTGTACCCTGATCTCTCCCTTAAATACCACCTTTTCGTGATGATCCTCCCCCCTCAAAAATGGTGGTAGTTCTTGTATCTTCTCTTCAAACTGCTTCCACAACTGGCAATGTTTTCCTCTAAAAACAGGCTTGCCTGTAAATCTGTGTCTGTCCTTTTGTGGTTTAATGAAGCTTCTCAAATCTTCTTTAGACTCTTCTCTGTGAGTTTGTTGAAGGCAATAACCTCAGGATTTAGAAGTGGATTTCATTAAGCTCTAGAAGCAGGCTTGATTTATTTAGGTATTTTTATTTTCTGTTCTGTCTGTTGTCACTAGGCTGAACCTGGCAGCTACATTTTGTTGGTCGCAAAGGACGTATCCACTCCCTGTACTTCCCTCTCCCCTTCAGCATATATGCAACTTAAATTAAAAAGCAGAATTAAATCATTAAAGATCGTCTGGTTTATCTTTATATAGATCACAGAAATGTCATCCAGCTGCTCCTGTCTGGAGTCTTGTGGTTCATTAAGAAGTAAGATGAGGAACAGTTTTTGAGTCCTGATAGTCCCAGAAATATGGGTCATCTGCAGTGGTACTAGATCATAAATTGAAACTTGTTCTCTGACTTCACCTTCACTTTGTACTGATCAGCAGCTAGCTATCAAGGTGTGGGAAGAAAATAAGTTTCTTTTCCATGAAACAAAATGTGTATTTAGGGTACTTAAAATCCATATAAATGACTACTTTGATATCTCTATTGCCTGCTGTAACTCCCCATCCCCTCTGGCATGGGTAAAAATGCATTGTTTGCTTAGTGGATTACTCTTCCCTGTATGCTATCCCCCTACTTACTCAGCAAACACGGAACATAAGTTGAAACTAGAATTAGATACCAGAAAATGTTTAAAGATAATATTAATAATGAAAAGTTTTTTTTTTTAAATTGTCAAACATCCAGATAATTCTTATCTATAAAACTCACATAGATGTACAGTGAGTGTACTTTTGAGCTTTTTTTGTGCAAAGTTTGCCGATAGGATATTGAATTCACAAGGCAGTCATTCTCCCAAATGTCCAGCACACTGTTATTTACAGGCATTTTATAACTGGAAGCCATAATTACTATCAAGAATATGAAATGTAAGTCCAGCTAAAATTTCAGGTATTGTAATTCCAGGGGTGTTATTAAGGCCTGTTGCAACATAGCAAACCATCAAAAATTTCAGATAAAATTCTAGGAGGACTAAGAAGAGAAATGTGCTGAAATTAGAGCTGGAACTTCGGTGTGAAGTCTTGAGATATATCAATTATTAATACAGAGTATGATAAATGAAAAGTTCATAATAACAATAAGCTTTTTTCTTGATAGAGTCTCCTTGGGGTGAACTGCTGGTGAGTCATTATATATTATTACTGCTTGGAATGAGCAGTGTTCTGTAACAGTGAGAGGTACTGTTGAGCCCACAAAAAATGGCTTGCAAAGGCTTTTGCTGTAAGTACTGTCTCTGATCTAGTGTGCTCCTGCTGGATCCAGGAAGATATGGACTACTGGAGAACACAGAAGCTTAAATAAACCACGTTATTATCTCTAACATTCTGCACACTTCACTCCCCCTTGTCCCCCCCTTTTTAAAAGGTTTTTTTGCTTCTTTCTCTTTTAACCTTCCATGAAATCCCAAATAGACAGAATTAAAATTAAATGCTAAAACTGTCAAAACAAATACAGGCAACAGATACATAGCTTATATACAATAATAATTTTTCAGGACAACTTTCTTCCTCATTCATAGAATAACAACTTCCCAAAAATAGAGGGTTCAGAAAAGAAACTTAATGGTAGGAACAATAGTTCAATGAAGCCCACGAGTGAAAATTGAGTAAGACAAGTATATGAAGGTGAGCTACAGGAAAAGCACAGACCATTATTACCTGAATTGATTTTTGTTAAAAACCTTGCCTGGAAGGCTTATTCAATGAGCTGTTTTTGAACTGTCGATTGTCTTTTCAGAGAATAACAGTATAAATTATTCCAAAAAAATTTACTATTATATTCTTCCTTTCTTTGGGGCTCTCAAGGACTAACTTCTGTATATCTGGCTTGCATAAGTAAAACCAAATTTTTAATGTTTATTATGTTTATAAATCTATGAATACACAGCCTCCCTCTCCTCCTACTCCCCAAAATCAAGTTTTTTATTTGTTTTCTTTGATTTTTAAGATGTTTACTGTTTTCTAGGGATTTTAAATGGAATTCCAACAGTAGAATCAACCAAGTACTCAGTTGATAAGCCTTTCTTGACAACAGATTTTCTCCACTGTTTGTATTGGAAGACTTTTCTTTATTTGGTGTAGTCTTTCTGGATGTAATTTCACAAAACAAATATCACTCTATTTATCAATTCCCAGAGCATGCACCATCAAAAACCATAGGAATGCTAGGGTCTTCTGACAGGTTATATAAAAACTACAGCAGAGACTGGAAGATGAGACCAACAGTATTAGTCAAATTGTGAACCAAAACCTTGTTGAGGAAATAATTTACAGCAATGGAGATCTCTAATCTATTACAGACAAATTGCTACCAGGCACTCAACAGCTTTCTGTGAAAGAAGGCAAATCACTCATATGATTTTTTAGGAACAGTTGGTCTTCTGTTCTTTAACAAATTTAGACTAACTTTGAAAGCTGTGCTGCTTATGATGAAAAATACCCAATCTTTACTTCTCTTTTGTCCCACATTTGTTTTTTTTCCATGAGCAAATAGTTTTGCAATATGTCCTGTTTTCCGTGACAATCTTTCTACCCAGTGCTATTTCCATTCCCTGCAAAAATGAATCTTGCATAGTTTCAGTATACTTAGCTATGATATAACTTCGTTGTAAGGGATAAAATATTTAAATAGATAAAAGGTACATTTAGTTTTTTAATATCTTTCAGATTTGGCCTGTTTCTCAAGCTGTATTAATTTCTTCTCTTGAAATGTGGACAAAAGGTTAAGATATGCCCAATGCCTCACTAAAATAACATAAAGAAAACTGACCATGGTTCAGTTTAATGAAACTAAAATAAATAGAATATACTAGATGTTGGTAAAAAGCTACTTGAGCCTAGCATTTGATTTCTCATATGTACATATGAAATTTTTTTTTTCCGAAGTTTTATGCTTTTCATTTTATTTTTTCTTACAGAAAATACAATTGGAGCTCTAATTTGAATATCTTTAAAATCAACTCTCTAGTCATGAAAATTTAATGAAATAGTTTCACTAAGCTGGTAAAAAGAAATTGAGGAAACCACTCAGTTTTGTACTCATTTTTGTATAGAAACAAAAAAAAAATTCTTGTTAGTAGTAGTGTGAGACTCCGTTCATGCCAAGTCTAGCAACTTTGTTTTTTTCAGCTAGAGTGGATAATGCATACTCAGATAACTTTTACCAGATAATCATGGAGCTTATAGGAAATTTTTCCTCTATCCACAGTTTTTAAGATTTTGCACCAAATACACATGTGAAGAAAGGTCATAAAAAAGACAATGGCAGAGTAAAAAAGGCTTTCTGAGGTTTTATCATCTGCAGGAGCCTAATGTCACAGGTCATCAAACTTTTTCAAGTTTTTCTCAGCAAAATGCATGTGTGAACATCATGCAGTGTCTGCTCAGTGAAACCAGTTTCCCTGGGGTACGATCTGCAGCCAAAGGTTATGAATCTTTAGTGAATTTGATGTCACAGACTTGTTTGACTTGGTCCAAATAAATATACTGCCTGGACTGTGTATACTAGCACACATATACATGACTCTTTGAATTAGCACAGTAACTCTACAGTTGATGTGTTTAGGCAGAGGCAAAAAAGCTGAAAATTTTCTCTAAGCAATTTAAAGCTGCAGATTCTTCTCTAAGCATTTAAGCAATGAGTGGCACAGTAGGAGTAGTGTCATAGTAGGCCAGCTATCCTTCAATATTTTCTCAAATAGCTAACTAGAAATATTCCAATAGCATGAGAGTACCTGAACATGCAGGAATAATGCTCTGTTTGCAATTTTTTCCTGCTCATTGTCTCCTTCTCTTTTTTCCCTTACCCTTTGTTATATTTCCTTTTAAAATTTTGTTTTATTTTTATTTCATTCACTGTTTCATTAGCATTTGGGTACTTATTCCATGGTCTCTAGAGGAGACTTCACTTAAATCCATTTGACTCCAAAATGTCTATACTAATCCTCATCAAATCTATCTCAAAGTCCTTACACAAACTGTTTTTTCAGGATTTTCTTCTCATATTTCAAAATTGTTTCAGCATAGTTCCTGACCTCTCTGCTGTACTGAGAATAGTATTACTCTGCTCTGTTGTTCTGATAATACATTTAATCAGGATTAACCTTACTCTTTATAAAAGTTTTAAAAATAAATCTCTGGAAGATAACATCTGGATTAGAGTCACCACAGGCAAAAAATTATTAGAAACAGGAGGGTATCATTTAGTGCTACTGCAATATTATGGTGGACAGAATATGGCATACCCATAATCTTTCTTCATCAAGTTAAACCAACTAAATTCTATCAGATCCTTTTGAAAGACTGGAAACAGTTTATTTACCTGTAGTTTCTGCAGGTAAAGGCAGAATAGTTGTTTGGCTTGAATCTTGTTGAAGAAATATGTGAAAGCACACAGTCTCTTCACTTTCCCTGCCCCTGCCTCCTCCCCCCATAAGAAGCTCGTGGTTGGGTATTGTGAATGTGATTTTCTCCAGCCCACTTCTGATCTTTCACGTTCAAGAAGTTTTAAATGGAGTCTCTTGATATTTCTGTCCAGTGATAATTTATATAAATAATTTTCTAGGTCTGGTTTTCTGCAGCTCTTATTATGTTGTATTGTATACTTTCCTGTGCCTGTGATATAGTGGATTTTTCCTCAGATACTTTTCTGGTTCTGTTTGTTTGTTTTTTTTTTTTTTCTTTTCAGATTGTCATCCTTTCCCTTCCATATCTGTGCTTGTGTTTTGCTCCAGATCCCAGATGAAGGGTTCTACATATATAACTTCATGTTAAATATACATACCAATTATTTATGAAAAACACTGAAATAACCTCAGTTCTGAAAAATGGTGGTTTTGTTGGTATTGGTATTTCAATGTAAGGTAAAATAAAATATCTTTTTAATTTTTTTTTTTTTTGTATCTCTGAGGTAGAATATTCTGCTTATGCACTCTTTCCATCTGTGTGACAGTCCTGATAATTGCAAATAAAGTATTCAGAGTATCTGATCTTAGTTTTTTCTGTTGATGATTTCTGAAATATGTAGTAGGCTAGCAATATGACTGTTTAGGTTAAAGACCTGGAGAATACGGTTGGAGAAGACATTCCAAATGTCTAATTCAGAATATTAGCTGCTACTCCAATGGATATTTAAAGATTTCACATAAGTGTTTTGTCATCTCTCTCATGAGTGGATGTGGGAAACTGTTGTTTTTAGGTTTTCTTGCAGCATTTGTATAGTGTTGTAGTATTTTTGAGGACACAGGCAAAACAAAGTCTGAAGGGAAGGATACCTCTGCCTACACATCTCATCTCCATATTGTAGGCTTCTTTATTCTGGACATAATGCACTTTCAGAACATGTTACTGGAAAGAAAAATATTAAGAAAATTATTTTGCTAGGATTAGTAATCACTCTCAATAGATAATTTAAAAATAAAGTTCTTGAAAATTATTTAGTAATGAATTTACCACCTGTAAATTTAAACAAGTGACTTGCTTTTCAGTAATAAACTCATGGATTTTTTTTTTTTTTTTTTTTTTTTTTTAATAAAGCAAAAATCTTAACTTGCTAAAAGTAATCATAATCCATGAAGACCCAGTGAGTCTTAATGAAAGAAGAAATTAATTTAATTTCTCCTTGCCTGTATTTGAAACAGTCCAGTAAAATTCCCAGAAGGTTATCTACAGATTCAAATAATTCTCCATATTACTAAGGCAGAATGCCAGTGCCTTCAAGATGGCTTTGTGTAGCATGCACTGCATCCTTACCTAATTAGAATAGAAGAATATGCTTTTTTTCCTGTCTACATTTGTTTGGTGATGTTTTCTGGACTTTTGTTGTTGTTAGGAAATATTCTCCAATATTTGAATGTAGAGCATGACTATCAGCAGAATTAAGCAATGTAAAAACAGTATAGAAATGTTCTAATGTGCTGCATCTTGGTCTTAATTAAAACTAAATACTTATGTAGTCAGCAGTAGTTGAATCTGTTTTCTGCTAAATTTGTATTTCCTACTAAGAGCAGAATACTCTGCAGGCTGAGAGCCTTTTCAGTGCTTCCTGAGATTTTACTTGTCTGGGACTAGTACTTTAAAATAACCACCGAAAGACAAATGAATTCTACAGCACAGCTTTTTCCCTTTTATTTTACTGGCTGGCACTGAAAATGAAATCTGGATTAATGCTACAAGTATTGCCAGTGCTCAGTGTTTCTAAACTGTAATTTGCTCTTTTGTGAGTCTTGTGTATATTCCAACAATGATAAGGCTGCATGCACTTTTTGAGAAATGTGTGTTAAAAATAGAAAAATATATTTAGTAGTTTATTGATTTCTTAAAATAGGGAAATTTATTGCAGCTTCTGCTGATGAATGCGGGTAGCTCCTAAAATGTCAGTTATCCAGATCATTTCACAGTCCAACTGAACTTACCTTCCTTGAACATATTTATTGAGAGGGACACATTTATTTTACTATTCTGTATTCTGTCGCTTTGTCAGTTTAAAAAAATGTTTAAAAATCTGCAGTCATTCCAACTCGTTGGCATAATGCAGATAAGAGAAGCCAACTGACAAAAATATCTACATGAAGTCTTAGCCACCAAGTAATTTTTCTCAGTTATTTCCTTGGCAAGATAAATATGGTTTTGTATGCAAAACTTGGTGTTGTATTTAATTATCTCTATAGATACAGTACATCAATAAGATTTTAATTAAGAAGTTCTCTGGTTATCTCTTCAGCAATCTGTTTTGGAATAGGATTGTACCTGCTAGCTAATGAAGACTCTGTGATATTTCAACTCTAATTAAGTCAGCTTTCCTGTCCCAGTCTTTGGACTTCTCCTCTCTCAGAAGTTACCATCAGAAATTTTATAATAAGTCTTTGGATGAAGTTACTTTGACTTGTCAGTTCTGGTAATGATAAACATAAACTATTAGAGATTAGTTTATAGCAGCAACAAAAGTTGGTGAATTGATATTTCTCATTCTTGAAAAAAATCCTTAGGGTTTTTTAATAATAAAAACATTATGAAAATACTCTAATATTTTTCTTATTTGTTTAAAAATAAATAAGTGCAAGGTGTATTTTCATGATATTTAATATATAATTACATATAAATATTAAGTTGACTATAACGTTTTCCAGTGAATTACAAAATGAATGTAGTTAGAATATCAAATCTAAAAGATATCAAAGATTTCAGTAACATCTATAATTTTTTTTTTCAATCAGTAGTGTCATGTACAAAGAATACTATGAGGACTTTACCGTAAAAATAAATGCATTATTTCATTTGGTAATCAATACTTGTATGTTCTGGATCATAATAAATAGCAATGGATAAAAATGAAGGCAAGCTATTTGTCAGACTGCTTTGAAAAGTGATTCAAGAGCCCCAAACCAGCCATGTAGCTCTGACACGGAGTCAATAGTGTTAAAACTACCAAGCACATGAATTGCCTATCTATTTTGAATCTTTATTTATTTGTACTACAGAAGTGATTGGCAGTGTTATAAATCCTGTTATCTGAACTACTAACAATATATCAAACTGAGGGGGTTGCAGCTTAAATGCTTGAATTTGTACTTCAAGTTGTGCCTTCATTCAGGATAAGTTATATCCTATCTAATGGCCTGCTCTCTTTGACATAATTTTTTCAAACTCTGGAACTTTGAATGAAAATGCTTATCTTCTTGTAAGTGGGTCTTGTAAGAGGATCTTCCTATGGGTCAAAAATATAAATGAAAACAGCTTTTAGTGTATATTGTCTCAGATGATGACTTTGTATGCTGCTGGAAGATGGTGAATCCAAGCAGAAGTTTTTCAAAACCAGATTCAGTATTGCTACTTTAATTGTCTGCCTCTCAATCAAATTTGCTTTTTGATCCCAACAGCAGCGCCTGTATGTTTGTTTAGAATGTTCCCAGAAGTCTGCCTCAGAAACCTTTTTTAACATATAAACTTTACAAGGCAAGACGGATTGTTACAGGGGAGATCACCAGCAGCTCTATTTTTTCTGTATTTCCTTGCTATCCAATCAATGTAGCTGTTATTCAAACTCAGCACAACACAGCGTTGTGGCTCTATGTACATACTGTTGTTTACTCAGGAGTATGTGAGCTTGAGGACAAGAGAGCAAAACTATCTATAGCTAATGAAGTGGATAAAATAGTTTTCAATAAGAGGTGGTCCGACGTGCTAATGCTATGCCTCATCCACTAGGTCACCTTGTGCAAATTTTCACAGCTGTATGTAAACCATTTGGTCTAGTTTGGGCCAGGATAAAACTAATTTTCTTTCTTGTAGCTTTATTTTCAGGTAAGTCTCTTCTAAGTAGCTACACTTGCTAAAATCAGTGGTATGTTAATGTCTATCAGTGTCTGCTTCTAGAACTTATAGTGCTGGATGTTTATAGTGACAGCTAGAGAATGGTGTGCAGAACCAAGGCCTCTGTTTGGTTCTGAGAAACATCTTATGATCCAGAAAGAGAAAAGGAGTAAAGGGGCCACACATTCATCCCACCTCTGGGGAGAAGCAGACCTCACAGGTGACCAAAAAAACCAACCAAGTATTCCACCCCATACCTGTCGTATTCAGTATAACATTGAGGGATCATGAGGTTCAAGTTCTTTTTGGTCCATGGCTGCCATCCTGGGAGGATTCTGTCCGTTCAGCTGCCTGTGGTCCCGATCCCTGCCCTCCTGAATCTGAGTATACCTGCCTCCAGCTCCCATCTACTGCTAACTCCAGGAGCCCAGCCTGGCACTTCTCAAGGGCTACTCTGCATCCTCAATGGTCATGTGAGCATTACTGGGGGAAAATGGGGAGGAATGGGATATTGCTTTTGTGTCTATTTGTATATATTTAATAATTTTGCTTTTCCCATCATTATTGTTTCATTAAAGTTGTGTAGTTTAGTTTCTAACCCATAAGTCTGTCTCCCTTATTCCCTCTCCTGTATCAGGGAGCAGAGGGGGATTAATAGAGAGCATTTATCAGTTGTTTAATTGGAAGCCCAGAATTAAACGGTGACACCTATTTCCTTTTCATGTTTATATTCTACTCCAAGTCTTTGTGGAAGATAAGTGGCTTGCTGGTCTACCATGTAACTTGAATTTCGATCACTGCTGAGGACTTCCTGTAATGCAACATTGTAATGGGTAATGTCAATAACTGAGATTAAATTGCTGATGATGTTAAATATTCACTTATGATTTATATAGTTTTTAGAGGGTAAATTTATTTAGCTTTTTAGAAGCACTGTGTGCTTAATTTCCTAAGAGAAGGGGCAACTTTCTATCCAAAATGATTTGTGATCTAAATACAATTTTCAGTGTATTTTCCTATTAAGCATGTCTTGAGGTAATGCTATGCTATAAAAATCTCTTTTTATCTCTGAGGGAAAAATCTTTAAAGAAGTCCAGGAAAGTCTCATTATTTGTATGAGAAGAAAAACTATTTCTTTTCAATGAATAGATTCTAGCAGTAATCAGCAACCGTACAAGAGCAACTACTCTGCTTCTTATGGCAGCATGTTATGAGATAGAAGTGTTTCCTAATGTCTTCTTGCATATTTAGTTACTGCCTGATGTTTCTGCACCTCAGAATAGATGTTTCTGTTCCTAATGGAAACACTAACAAAAGTGGACTACATTGCCCTGATTCAACTTATCTATAGCAGTCTCTTATAATTATTCATTGAATTCCTTATCATATGTCTTACACTTTGGAAGAAGTTTATATACCTTGCTCTAATTAACATTGATCTTGTTCCTGAAGTACTGAGCTCTCTGTGGAGTTCATAGTCTCTTGAACTCTCTCCAGGGAATTAGAGGTGCACAGAGTCCAATTAAATATTTAATCAGACCCTTAAGAAAATGTATTTTCTCCTAGTTCTATTGCTACAAATTGGAGCTTACTCTTGAGCTAAAGAAGATAATATGGAAAAACTGTACAGTGAAAGTGAATAACTATCTCTTTTCTGATTTTTATTCTCTGAGATGCCATGATCTAAGAATAGAACCAAGAGAGAAGTCTAAGTCTATCACTACAGATTTCCATTCTATACAAATGTAGTCAACAAAAACTGGGGAAGCACCAAATGTGAGTCAGTGCTATTATATGCAATAATATGTGTGTGTGTATATATGTGAAAAAACCTCTGTTGCTTTAAAGTTTGTGCTGACTTGTGCTTATATTGCATGAAACCAAACAGGCAGGGAGGGAAATCAGTGAGATGCCCTTGATCAGCTTGACTGCTTCTGCTGTGAGGATTTGGGATCATGAGAGGTAATATGTTAAGACAAGTAGAGTTTAAATTTCTTTGTCAAGAGAGTTTCTGTTGTTTACATAATGTGCCAAAGAGAATTCCCAGAATCAGTATATGGAATGTCTTTTCTGCTAAATATTTTCTGATTAATTTCACAAAATCAACATTTATTTTCAATCATGTAAGTATAAGTATACTGAAGGAGTAGAAGGAACATTACAGTGATCTAGCCATACCTCTAAGTGAAGCTATATCATTCACTAAAGAAGGTTGTGTCCATGTTGCCACTAGAAATTCTCATTCCTGTGGGGTAAGTGATGTCAGGTCAGGTTATGACCAGAACTGGAAATGCTGAGCATTTTTAGTAAGCTTTAAGTTGTGCATTGCCTGTAAAACAGACCCTACAGCTTTGTAACAGATGGCCATGCTTCTTAGGCAGAGAATGATTGTGGACGTCAGAGAGATGTCATGCAATGTGAATAAGAAGTCAGTATGTTGAACATATTGGGGGTGGGAGGGGAATAATGTATGATGCATTCTACTTTCTGTATCCAGCTAATGTATATTTACTTAATGAGTAAATTTAAGTGTATTTACTTGAAGTATATATTTGCTGGACAAAGCAGAGGAAGTGATGAGTGAATCTTTAGCTCTGCTGTGTTGAGGGCTTGGACTTCCATCAGAGTGTAATAATATACTCTGAGTAGACCAGGCCTTAGCACCATAGAGAAGAGCTGATTTTGGGATCCCAGAGGCATTTGATATGAAATTGATATGAAGCTTCTCAGTGCTAAAAAAGCATGATGCAAACAAATGTGTAGGTGAGACACCTTGATTTCAAGTGGTCCTGGGTAACCTGCTGTAGATGACCCTGCTTGAGCTGGACTAGACATTGTCTACAGGCCTCTTCCAAACTAAAAGACTTTGTGATTATTATAAACAAATCCATGAGGGCATTTTGTCAGCACTTATTTTACCAAGGGAAGGATGAATCTTCATCTAGTGAAGCCTGCCTTGGAATTCCTGCAAATGCTTGATTAGATATCTAACTGAGAAAAATACCATGTCAGAGGAGTATGCTGATTAAGCTTAAGTGTTTGAGGGACTGTATGTTAGATATAAGCACCTAAATTTGATTTTGTGAAGGAAGGTGTCTTCTACTTTAAGCGTGTGTTGTTCTAAAGGCAGAATAAATTGTAGCTATTATTTCTGCAGAATGAAAAATTGTTTTGGTTCCTCTACTGTACTTTTAACTCAGTGTTTTTTTATTTTAAAATATTTTACTGGATGATACTTTACAATATATACCGCAGCCCTTAAGTAGTTCAAAGATAGCAGGCAAAATAATTTATTAGACTGAGAAATATTTCTATTATATAAAGGCAACTAGCTGGCTTAAATAAGTGTATTATGTTACTTAGGAGGCAGGCTTTCATTATATATATATTGACAGCAAAAGATACATTATAGACTTGTAGGTTAATGAAGTATGTGTGAACAATTCCATTACTAGGCTGCAGTTCAGTAGACTGCTAAGTCCTCACTAAAGGTAACATTACAGTGGTAACGGAAGAGATGAGTGAATTAGACAAGAGAGATTGACTCATGTCTTCAGTCCATTTTTGAATCAAACTTTAAATAATGCCCTACTTTACTGGTAAAAATGACCAAATGTCTTTCTGACCAAATGTCCATCATAAAATCTTTGTCTACTTTAATTTCATTTTTCTTTCTACATTCAGTTATCTTAGGTTGTAGTGATGGTACAGAGAACAGCAGTAACTAATGATAAAACAGGTACCTACTATACCTGCGGAATGTTATCTGCAATCAGAAACATGGTCTCCTGGTAGACTGTTGGGCTTGGATTATTTTAAAAGAGTTTGCCAGGGCTGTAATAAAGGGTGGTAAGCCCAGGATTTTCTTTCCAAAGTTGTTACAGTATAAAGGTTTCTCTTTCTAAAACTGTGTGCCTCTGAGTTTATTTGAATCTCAGAAAATTAAAAGTTTCTTAATATATGCTTTAAAGTTGTAGCAAATAACAAGCACTACAATCCTTAGTTATTGTAAAAGTGTTTCCTCTTCTGCTCCTCTGGAAATTTCTCACCCTGGAAGATCCACAAATGATGCTAAAACCTGTCGTGCAGATCAATCCAGCTGGATGATTCCTCAACCCTTTAGCAGAGGGCAGTTTCTGAAAGATTAGGAAGGTGATGCCAAGATGGATGTGCATGAAAAGAGAAAAATAACAGAGGCTTATTGTAAGAAACTTCACAAAAACCAGTCTACCTTTCTATGATAAAGCTCAAAGTAACAGTTAAGTTGTACAGAACTCCGAAAAAGTGATTCATAATTGAATATACAGTGCTTTTAGTGATTTCTCCATCTCCCTGGATGTTGATATCAGGTTTTTCTAGTGCTTTTTAAAAATAATAGAGGAGTAATTTCCTTTATTGATTTTTCTTTTACACTGTTTTTTTTTAAGTGTTATCATTTATTCTCTGCTCTACCCAATCTGACAAACATAAAAGGTGTTGAAAAAAGATTAAACACAATAGAAACATGTATGAACACATTCAGATAGTAAAATACAGTTTGTAAGTATATAAAAAATTAAGAAATTGTGAGAATAAAATACATTGCACTCCAAGACTGAATGGAAACCATGAAGTATTAAAAGAAAAAATCTGAACAGAAGAGTAGAAGCAGGCAAAAGAAGCTGATAAGGCTAGAAATAGCAATGGACTGTCAGAAAGGGTCTAAGTATTCAGATGTTCATCAAGTGCTTAAAAAGGAATATACCTTATGTTCTAGAGGTGACAACGAAATCAAGTCGAAATATTTTCTAGTAAAAGAATGTACAAGTATATATTTTTCCTTGCATTTACTACTGTTATTTTTATTTTCTTCAAGGCTGTTTTGTGGGCCTTGTTTTTAAATTAGATGACTGCACATTTTGAAGGCAATCTGTAAGAATTAAAAGGAGCAGGAAATATTACTAAAATGCCTCTACCAAACAGCACAGAGCAGGTGAGGATAATTCATCCATCCATCATTTCAATACCATGTCTAATGGTATTGTCTAGCTCTTAAGCTCTTTGATGAGCAAACTATATCTCAGCTTCTCAGCCCAGGTACTTCGAAATTTTTTTTTCCAACAGCATAAGCAATATCTATAGTGGAAAATCATAAGATTCTGTAACATTTCTGTTGAGATTTTTAGGCAATAGAAGTTGCAGAAAAGGACTAGAAACACATTTTAGCTGCTATTTTGCAAACAATCACTTTAAGACCCTTTTATATTTGTGCCTTCACAATTTTCTTCTTCACAATTTTCTCAATAAAATAACATCTAAAAAGCAAATTATCTTCAGCTTGAAGTGGGAGTGTCATTGTTTTTGCTTATGGTTGAGAAACTGACTTAGTTTTGCTTTTGTTTTCCAGGGTGTCAAGAGAGAGAAAATGTCTACTTCATTTGAAGATCAAAGAATGCCATGGCAAGAATCAATGAATCAACACAAAGACTATTGCATTGAATCTAAACTGTCTGTTAGTGTTGATTTTTGAGAGGAGATGAGCCTTGCAAGTACCAGGTAATGGTTTCAATTGTGTTGGTGAGCAGAGAAGTACAGTATCTTATGACCCAGAGAATTCATCAACTACCAGAAATGTCAAGTATAATCAAAGTAAAACTCTATCTTTATTAAACTTTTAATAATTCTATTTCTCTTAGTAACGGATTTGTAGATTAATTTTTCAGCCTTTATTAAGTTCTTAGCTTCTCGTAACTAGGCAGTGCTTACTTAGCTACCAGTGAACAGAGAATTCAAATGTGTGTAACCTGTTTCTGAACCCTCCATTCCTCTCTCAAGAAAACGAAATAGAGCTCCCTGGCAATCCTGTTGAGAGGGAAATATACATGGTCCTGTGTTCAGTTAAAGTGAACTTATTTTGAACAGTAGAATTTTTGCCCAATCAGAGACGAAGGTTGTTCTCAATTCTGCCTGTTGGTTTCCTGCCCTTGTGAAAAAAATCAGTGAAATCACATCTGTTTCAGAAAACAGGATCTGAAACAGAGACCTTGCTCAAAGGCAGGATATATTGTATTTGTGATACCTGTTTTCCAATTCCTCCTGAAAATAACAAGTGGTGCAGATTCCACAGTCTCTTCAAATATGTAATTTTCCTTATACTAAAAAGCTATTTCTTTATCCAACTAAGCCTTCGTCCCTACAGTTTAATAGAAGAGTCCTTGTACTCTAATTTGTCATAGCTGTGTATCAGAAAACCACTATTAAGGTCCTATCTTAAAGATAAGGATCTCTTTTATCTAAGAGTGCTTAATCTTTGGTAACTAACATTTCCAAATTCTTTCGGTCTGCTCTCACAGGTTATGTATTCTGCATCCCTAATCATCCTCACTACTCATCTGTCATACCACCACTTGATTCTTATCCTTCAGTAGCTGTGTCCAGACTGGAAATTGTGCTAGTCTATGCTTGTAAGTCTTCAGCTGAAGAGCAGGAGACTTCACACTTTAAAGTTTCTGTTTGTGTGTATGTATTTTAGCAGCCTGATAATTCTTAATTGATGATAATGCTATGATTCACTGCATCCTCTTCACTTCCACAAGGTGGTGGAGAATTTTTCCTCTGTCCTTAGTAAACTAAATATTTTTCTAGGTACCTTTTCCCTGTATATTATCTGGTTTGAATCCTAATTGATCTTGTTGTCTGATGTGCTTGCTGCTGCTTTCAGCTTGCAAATTTAATTCTTATACTTCCATCCAAATGATTAAAGTACATGTTCAATAGTACCAGAAGCAGGACAGACTCCTGCTAAACCTTGTTTTGTGAGTTTCCCCATCTGACAGTGAACTAGTGATGACTTTTCCTGGGCAACTTTTTCAATTCCATACTCTTGTATGAACATATTAAGTCAAATGTAAGTGTCAAAATCTTGTACAAGGCCAAATTATCTTTCATCCTATTGCAACAATTGCTCTGCCAAATCCTCTAAATCTCCTGCAGAAATAAATGAGGTCAGTTGAGTAGATTTTATCTTTGGTGTAATGCCCATCACTCTTTTTCCTCTATGTGCTTGAAAATTATTTTTAGAATAAAAAAAAAATATTTTCACATATTTTCTATAATTCTCCTGCAGTAGCCACTTTTGATGCATTTTAAGGGTAGCCCAAGTAATTTTCTAGTCTTCTGGATTTATCTTGCCATTAATTAGTTCTTAAAAGTGACACTGAGATTAACTCCTGAGTTCTTGGTGTTGTAGGATGGATTTCATCAGCCGTTATAATCAACTGAGAATCACTATCCAATTTTATCTTGTTTATAACCTGATTCTTGCCCAGTACTGATGCCAATTGTCAACAGATTCGATCTTTAACAGATATTTGGTGGAAGCTGAAGTTGCTATTGATTAATAAATGAAGGTTTCACATTGCTGTTGTCTATCAGTTATATTTACTCCTCATTTAATTGTCTGCTTTCTACTGATATGATTGTGAAATATCTTTCCTGCTACCCTTTGTGTCTCACCTTTTCTGGCTGATTTTCTGTAATACCTTGTGATGTTGCTTTTACTACAGCAGAAAGCAAACTTTATTTAGAGATTTGCACTCCTCTTTTAGTCTGCATTCAGACTATAGAATTCTCTGGTTGTGTGGATCCTGGATCAGGATTCCTGATGGAGCATCACTCCAGTAGCTGGGGAAGCTGTCAGTCTCACTATCTGGCACAGTTTCTTGTCATTCACCCCTCCAGTGCCGTGGAGTCCCAGTCGGTCTTACCTGGCTGCGATGGAGAAGAAAAATATCTCTAGCAGTAAAGAGTGCTTTTTGTTTATATACATATTAAAAACAGAAACGGAGAAAAAGAAACAATAAAATAAAAACACTGAGAAAGATGTTCTTGCATTTAATTGATCCCACTGAATCCATTTGTCTAGTCATCTAGAAAACTTCACTTATTGATGCTCCCCAGGTAGTCAGACATCAATAAGTATTAACTCTTCATTGCATGCCAATACTAGTAGGATACTTTCTATTTTCCAAGCCTACACTGCTTCAGAGAGGTCTGAGAAGTCCCATTAATATCTGTGAAACTGTGTGAGAAATCCATTTTGAAAAAGAGATGCAAAAATGATACCTTCTATGACCTCTTTCAAAGATATTTTTCAACTTATTGATTCCATTCAGTGACTGAATTAGCTGACAATATGTGGCTTTATTCACCCAAATTTATGATTTCAAAATCTTAGCATGAAATTATTAATACAGGTCACTTTTTCAGTATGAGTAAATACGTATATTTTCTGCAAAGAGATACATATGTTATGATAAATAAAATATATTTAATAAGAGAAATGTCCACTTATATTATCACTATATAAATACAAAAATATTTTCAACACCCAGGTGCTCATAAAAATGTAGCCAGAAAAACAAGTTCATAGTGAAAGAAAAGCTGTGTGCTTTAAAATTCAGCAGTAGGAAATGTTCAAGATATAATCTTTACTTACTTGTTATATGTTTCCTGCAAATTTATGAACCCTTAAGTTAGATAGTTTTAGTTTTTATGGATTCCTAGAATACAAAATTGGTCAAAGATGACCTATTATTTGTAGAAGCCAAGGTGATGGGAGAAGAAAAAAGATAAAACCTGATGTGAGTGAGTACTGCTGTTTTTTTGTACTTTTGAAAGCTGTATTGTTTGTAATTCTATTGGGTACTGAAGTATTATTAACATTTCGTCTGTCATCAAGGCAATATTTTTTTTAGTTTTTCAGGTGCTTAAAGCAATATGACATTTCTTAACTGAGATGGATTTGTTCTGTTTTCATCAGAAAATACAGTGTTTATTTGAGAATACTTCCTAAATGCATACCATCCTGGAACTGAGCATTCTCTCATACCAACTTAAAACATTTAAGAGAGAGAAGAGGAAAAGATCTCATGGAGGTAATGTTTGCTTGCAGCAGAAATGGCCAGAGCAATGGCAGCTTTGAGCAGCCACTGTTTAAACTACACCTGTCTATAATTGCAAGCAGTTTTGCATTGGAGAAATTGCTCTGAATTTGTTGGTAGTGAACTCATTGCATTACACCTTTACATTTGCCACAAGCCTTGCAGAAACTCTAGTGCAAATTGCTGCCTGTCTTTGAGGGCAAAAAGGGAATGCTTTATATATAAATTTTTATGTATAAATATTTTATGCTGAAATCATTGGAAAATGTCTTTGTAAAATAAATGTTTCTGCCATGTTATACCTCTCGACTCTACAATCAGAGTATCTTTCAAGCATCTACACAAAGCCAATGAGCCAATGTCTCATGACTGATTTCAGTCACTGCAATGCCAAATTTGTAGTTTCTGCCTCCTGGTCTCATTTATCTGAAGCTCTAGGGCAGTATAAAATGTGTTTGTGTCAGCATGCCACCTGGGGCATTGTGTATGTGAAAAAAAAAAATAAAAAAGAAGTGTCAAGGATAAGAAGTGTTCAATAATGATTTTGGAAAAAAAAAGGGGGGGGAAGCAAAACAACGCTTCGTTGTTTTTTTTTTTTCCTGGATAAAGTTTATTGTATTTCACTGCCAGTTTGTGGTGTTATTTTTTTTCATTGTTTTTTTGTTTTTTTGTTTTTTTTTGTTTTTGTTTTTTTTTTTTGTTTTTTGGTTTTTTTTTTTGTTTTGTTTTTTGTTTTTTGTTTTTGTTTTGTTTGTTTGTTTGTTTCTTTGTTTTTCTTCCAAAAAATCCAGGGTAAACTGTTTATAAATCCCTCCTGCATTACATTTGAACCTTGATTGAATGAAAAAGAACAGGAGGGGAAAGAAATCATCAACTTGGCTCCTCACAGACCTTGATTTCTTCTTGCTGCCCATTGCTCCTAATGCTGCTCTTCAGGCTGCATTTTGAGCTTGAGATGTAGGGCTGCCATTCAAACTTCACATTTACCAAGGGTTACCACAGAGTGGTATCAGATACCTCTGAGTTTTCCTATGCTTATCTCAAATGCCTCTCAGCATGAGTAAATCATAACTTTAAATGGTATAACTAGAGTTCAGCTTGAAAGGTGAAGCTGTCAATTTCTATGAAAGTTGCTTATAATATTTGTGTTTTCTGATTGGCTCAGGCTATTTCACATGATCAAAGCAGACAATCTTTCTCAGTAGAAATAATTTTCAGAGTTTTGCAGAGGCATGAGATGTATTTTATCTGAGCTATATTATCCAGCTGTGAAAAAAGAACACCTGTCTGTTTATTTGAATTTAGTTATCTGTTTGAACATGATCCCCCTTTATTATCTACTTCAATTTAGATGGGAATGTTTAATTTATTAATAAATTAAAGCATTTTCATTATCCCCTGTTCTTCATATGGAAAATATTTGTTTTACTGGAAATTGAAGTTCCTGCTCATGGAATGGATTAAAGAAGGCTGTGTAGTCTTCTTATGAAGGAAGATGCAAAGAATATAATACCAGGAAAACTTTAAGCTTTATTCATGTTCCTTTTTAAGACAGGTTTGTTTTTTTTTTAATTAAGATGGAGACAGTTTTAGAATGCAAGAAGGTCCATTCTCATTTCAGTTTTGTCAATGTATTTTTGATTTTGAGGATTGTTTTGTTTGTTTGTTTGGTTGTGTTTTTTTATTGTTTGTTTTTTCTAATAGCTTGAAGTGAAGTTCAAATGCCTCTTAGTTTAGATAAAGATTAACTTGAGATTTTAGTGCTGAAATATAAAGTAGATTTTATCTAAAAACAATTTATGCACTCTTGATACTGTCATGCAATTAAGACAAAGTTTTAAATTGCTAAATGGTTTTGGATTGTATAATGTGCTCTGCTCTTATGCTTTCAGTTGCTGTTGTGCCATTACAGGAGCAATGGTATAGTAAAGGTGACATAAGTGGAGGTTTTTAGTAAGCAGATACATACCTGTCTATGATAAAGTGTATTTTGCAGCCAGTACAGTCTCTTTCTGGAATGCATTAACTCTAATGACTTCTATTAGGATGTTTGCAGAAACATTCAACCTTTAAAACTGTTATTTTAGATTTTCTAAATCTGGTCTTAGCATAATATTTTTCTCTAAAACAGTGCGGAGGTTACAATGGTCCAATTCTTATGGACATAGTGCTGTGTCTAATTTCACATCTCTCTTGGCTGTATTCTTGATGAAGGAATGTTTACTAAATGGGTCAAACTGTGACACTTTCCAAACAGGAGAGAATGCAGAATATTTTATTGAAGAAGCTTTCAATTTGTGACCAACTGTGTCCTCTTGATTTACTCTCACTACCAAGAAACATGGATGGTAGAAAGCATTTGCCTCTTTTCCTGTATGAATGAAGAGTTTTCTTTATCTAGAGGAGTTCTTTGGCCATTTTTGGGCTTAATATAGATTCTGGCATGGCAAGAGGTCTGTAATATCTTTTGATAATTTGGACTACATGGTAATGGCTGGTTGCTATTTGTGTCTTTATAAGCACTGGGGCTGCTTGATATGATTGGTAGCAAAGTGACTTCTAGAAATAGAGTCACAGAGATGAATTTGGTTTATTAATATTATTTTGCTTTGATTCTGCCATGTGCAGACTCATTCCAAGTACAAAAGTACACTTTCATTTCAGAAATAAGCAGGAACTTATTTTTGTTTCTATATTAGAACATATAAAAATATTCAAAGTATCTCAGTAAAATGATGAAAACAAATAGTGCCTTTTATTTCCTGGTGATAAAGTGCGATCTAAATTAGGATCAACATTAAAAATACATATTTAGTGCAACAATTAGAATTGAGAGCAACAGATGGCTTATTACTGAAAATTCTGTTTCACAAATCAGACTCTGGGTGTTAAAAGGCACTAATTGCAACACTTTAATGTTATTTGGTTGTAAAATCTCTTTACAGACACAATCTTAATAACAGTATCTGGAGAGATGGTTATGAATTAAGAAGAAAAGTGAAAGATATGTCTACTGTTTTAAATACACATGCAATGGCTTCCTGTACTCTGAAAAGAGCATAGCACATAGAATGATATGGCTGGAAGTGGACTTGGGACTTAATGTCTTCTCCACTAAGCCACAGTCTCCATCAATTATAAAATGCAGTCCTAAATAACTGCCTAAAAATATTAGCCCTGGGGTTGGGAAGGCAGATGACACAAAACCAAGAGAGAATGAATAGTGTTACTGAAGTAATGTGGTTGATACACCGGGCACTGATCACCTCTCTTCTGAGAGACAGAGACACCTGTGTTTTGTCCAAGTGTTTCTGGAATATAGAAGACACCAGCTTGCTTCCCTTCTCCAAAATAAGGACCTGTACCCTTTCAATAAAGTGGCCCTCCTGGCTTTAAATTGTGTGTATGAATCAAGGCTTTCACAAAAACTTCTTTTGCGGACTGGAAAAGATTTCCTCATGTAGATGGGAAATAATTATTATCTATCTGAATTATACTTAGTTGCCCCAATTATAATAGATACTTGTGGGGATATTTTTTGTAAGAGGACTTTAAAAAAAAATTCAATTTTTATGATAAAATGTCATTAAATGAATGTTTTTCTCTCAAACTTCTTTCTGTCCTAAAAGTATGGTTAACAGCAACATAAAAGGTGTAAAATGAATGTTTTTGTATAACTAAAACATAGGATTTTTTAACATATCTCTCTATCAAGTTCAAGGAAAAACTTAAATTCCGCTTTTTGCAGCACCCAGTCTCTGTTTACCCTTCCACTGTACAAGCAGTATTTACTCTCACAGTGGGAGTTGGGTGACAGGGAGAAAACATAAAATGAAATGATAGTTGCATATTTGTTCAAAACAAGAACAGTAATCACTTTTTCTCCCTGTTTTTTGTTTTGAGTTAATCTACTTAGCTATATGATCACAGAAACTGGACATGAGTAACGTTTTTTGTGTTCATAGCCATGAAAATTAATATTACAGAGTGCTCAGTAAGCGAAGAAATATTTGAAGCTCCCACATGAAAGAAAAAGTCTCTCCCTTGCCCATAAATTTAGAATTAATTCCACCCTGCTCCTTCTGTATAATATCTTTGATTCTCAGAGGATTGTATATAAGAAACAAAAGGCAGAATCTGGCCACACGTTTTTTCTTTTTTTTTTTTATTTTATTTTTTCTTTCTCTCCTTCTGAACTTGGTGTCCAGTTTCTCTGCATTTTGGAAAGTGAAATATGTGATGTGTTGAAACATGGTGTGTTCTTATCTAGGATGTACTTACCCAGGTCTGTCCACAAAGAATTTCATTATCAGTAACTGAACTATGGTTCAAACCACTGTGCAAAGGTTGCTGATTTTACTGTTGCTGTTAGAGTCAAGAGAGGCATTGCCATGTTCCCTCTTGGTTGTAGTTTTTAAATCTGGAAATATAAAATCAGGCAATAGGTGATAGTATTTACCCTTTGCCTTCATGTTTACTTGCAAAAGGTGTCAGAAAGTGCTTTAGTGGAGCTGCCATGGGGCCGGCTAAGGCAGAGCTGGGAGAGATCTTGACTCCACGTGTTTAAGAGGCTGGGCAAGAGACTGCTTGGTAGTGGTGCTTCTCTAATGATTGTTCCCTACACCTAGCCCAGGAAAATCCAGATACCTTCTTCTGTTGCCTTTAAGAGAAGGGTAAAGAAGATAGTAACTTCTCAGGGAAATTTTATTCCCGTGTGCTGGCTGTTGTCATTCCCAATCTTCTTCATCCTTCTCTAGTGATGGCAGCAGCAAGACCAGACTCCTAACTCTCATTTTTAATTCATGTCCTCTTAGATCAGTCTCATTCCTGGGGCAACTTTGTTATGCTAAATTGCAATATTTTAGATTCCAGATTTGCTGAATTTTAATCACAAATTTTTATTAGACTTGCAGTACGTGGAAAGACTATTTTTCCTCTTTGCCTTGCTTTCTTTATTGTGTAGAATAATACTGACTACTTGCCCTCATTTTGCTGTGGGTCTGTGCAAAGTATTTTATGTGCCTTATGGAAACACTGAAACTTAGATCTCACCTAAGAATCTAAATATTTTTCTTCTAAAAAGATCCTACCATTAAACAAAGTATTGGTCATTTACTGAACAAAACTGTGTTTAAGACGGAGTAAACTGATCTGCTGTAACATCAGTGAGATGGGATTTTTATTCCCGTGTATTTTCTAAAAAATCTTATATTGAAAAAAAATAATGTCAGCAGATGTTTTATTGGTAGAGAATCATACAGATGAAAACACAGACTTTGTTTTTTGGAGGTGAAAAACATATGGTGAGTGTAATTTAAATCCTAGGAAAATCTATTTGCATATGGATCCTGGCTTGATTTACAGGATGTATTCTGTAAGCCCCTTTACAAAACTTGTACTCATATTTCATGGTTAATGGCCATATGCTTCTACTTCATTTTGAGACTCTGTGGGATTCATCTGGTGGCTAAATGAAACAGTAAAATTTCTTGTTACTTGATAATCAAAGATTCTTTGTACATTGATCAATGAGATGTCTGACTGATAGAATGTGGGGTCGAAGAGAAAGGAGCATAGCTTTTCAGTAAATGTCTTACTATGTTCAGTAAATGTTCTTACTATTTATTTTCAACAGGAGTGACATGAATACATGAGATAATTCTTACCATATAATTGATTTTCCAAGTGCAATTAAGAGTGACACAGTGTCTGATTACAGTAAAGGCACAGTAAAAATAATTTTTTTAAAGTGAAAGGTGTACTGAAAGAGTAATACCCAGTAGAGCTGGAGAAATATTCTGATTACAGGTGAAAAAATAAGAGTATCTTTGACCAGCTCAGGATATATAAACTGAAAGGACAGTATTAGATTTTGTCCCGTTGTGGGATATGAAGGCTGTGGAATTCCAGTCAGTAAATGAAAATCTATTTCTGATCTTGGTATTTTGTTGTCAATTTTCAACTCGATAGTCTGACAGTAGGAGATAAATTTATTAACCATCCTTATACTGTGTTCCAGAAGTGAATGATGTGAATTGATTTTATACATTGTATTGAAATACTGAGCAACTGTTCATTTAAATCTATTTCTTACAGAAAAGCCGAGGGAAAGTAGATGTCTTCTACTGTGTTTTCTTTGAGCTGGTGAGGTTTGAGTAGATTTTCAGATGAGTCAAACTCTGAAGCAGAAATTGCTAGTTATAAAAAATTCTCACTTGGTTGCTAATATAGTGAAAAATGACAATTTTTTACCTCTAAAATTTTAACTTAAGGTTTCCCTGATATAATATAAAATTATTCTCATGTTTATTCAGTATTTTCTGACAGTACAGCTGTCATGTCCTTTGAGCATCTGCTAGGAAAGAACAGCAAAAACAACTTGATACTAGATAATTTAAAAAACTATTATCAAAATTAGAACTTTAAATTAGTAGACAAGATATTAAAAAGGCATACATTAAGATGTAAAAGATTAATTCAGTATAAAATACAGATTCTTTTTACATCTTTGAGGTATTTCCAGCATTCAGGTGCTAGCCATAACCATGCTATATTTCTCAGTCTGACTCTGATTATGATTACCCAAACCAGCACAAAAAGGTGTCAAGGTTTGTTAGTACAGCTATCTTAACAAAACAGGAAAGAAAAGTAAAGCTTAAGTGGGAGGACACAATAATTGACTTCAGGTTAATCTTTACCCAAAATGTACTGCATGATTATACATTAGAGAGTGGTTTGTATCTTTGTCAGGCATTTTCCACAGCTAGGAAACCTCTTTTCCACAACTTGTAAACTTCTTTTACAAGTTATAAGAACCAAGGCTTTATTTTAGAGGTGCAGTCTGTTGTCCAGTATTGTACTGTTAATGCTTGTATTATCGTTTAACTTCTGCCAATGGTTGTCAAATGCTATTTGGTCTGTACTCAACAGCCTAAGACTCTATAGCCTGATTTACAGACTGTGTTCTTAAGGAATCTTTAAGGAGGGGTCCTGTAGTATTTTGTCTTTTTGGGCTGGGGAAAGGTAAGATGACAAAGAGAGTTATTTGACTGGAAAAAAGAAATTGTGTTTGTCTCTCCTGTTGAACCTATTCCACCTGGAACAGCAACAAAAAAAAATTTTCAAAAAAATTTTGAAAGCACTTTGATTACCAGATCCTTCTACTTATCAGGTGACCAGCTTAAAAGCCCTTGTAGGATGAGGTTTGACAAGGCTGGCTATTCAGCATTCTCTGAACACTTAGATATTCTCAAATTGCCCATTTATTGTCCCAGCACTGAACCCTGGGGGACACCACCCGTGACTGGTCACCAGCCAGATTCACTACAGCTCTTTCGTAGAATCATAGAATCATAATCATAGAATCATAGAATCAGCTGGGTTGGAAGGGACCTCAGAGATCATCAAGTCTAACCATTGATCCACTACCACTGCAGTTACCAGCCCATGGCACTGAGTGCCACATCCAGTCTCTTTCTAAATATCTCTGAGGACGGAGAATCCACTACTTCCCTGGGCAGCCCATTCCAATGTCTGATCACCCTCTCCATGTAGAAATTCTTTCTAATATCCAACCTAAATTTCCCCTGGCACAACTTGAGACCATGCCCTCTTGTCTTGTTGAAAGTTGCCTGGGAAAAGAGCCCAACCCCCCCCTGGCTCCAGCCTCCTTTCAGGGAGTTGTAGAGAGCGATGAGGTCTCCCCTGAGCCTCCTCTTCTCCAGGCTGAACACCCCCAGCTCCCTCAGCCTCTCCTCACAGGACTTGTGCTGGAGTCCCTTCAGCAGCCTGGTTGCCCTCCTTTGGACCTGCTCCAGGACCTCAATCTCCTTCCTGAACTGAGGGGCCCAGAACTGGACACAGTTTCAGCCCGACTGTCCAGCCAATTTTTTATCCAGTGCAGGGTGTATTTATCCAAGCCAAGTGCTTTAATTTTCTGAAGAAGAATGCTGTGAGAGACACTGTCAAAAGCTTTACTAAAATCCAGATAGACAATGTCCACAGCTCTTCTTCCATCCACTAGGCGAGTCATCTTCCAGAGCTTCCTTTTGTCTCTCCTTGGGCATTACATTTGCTATTTTGAAATCTGCTGGGACCTCCCCAGTTTGCCAGGACTGTTGATAAATAATGGAGAGTGTCTTGGTGAGCACTTCTGTCCGCTCCTCTAGTACCCTCAGGTGGATCCCATCCAGTCTCATAGATCTGTGAAACTGCATTGCCTGCATTTTCCCAGTCCTATATGAAATTCAAACCAATGGATATATTAAAATAGCATTAGTCCCACTTATGCAATGAATAGTAGTGTTTGAATACAAATTCTTCCTGCCATTTCATTTTCTCTGGCACGTGGTGCTAATAAAAGATTAGTGAAGAGAGCTCTTTGGATTTAATCCATGGATTTAATCTCAGTTTGAAAAAGATTCTCAAAAATCTAAGAAGTATTGTGTAATTAATTTTATGTGCATTGGCTGTTCAATGACTTTTCCACATTTAAAATATGTTCTGCATTGCCTGTGTTTACAAGGGCTTGACCAGGAGTTGAACTGAGATGTCCCTATTATCATATAACTCTTCATATGAGAACCAGTTGTCTCTTCATCTTTCAAACAAATGCTCCTTATGTGACAAAAGAAATAGAACCACAGCAGGTAAGTTCTTCAAAAGACAAGGTCACAGTAAGTTGTAATACAAAGTACATGATTCTTGGAAGAATAGAGAGGTTAATCTACACTATGTTATGCATTGAAAAAAATCCATTTCTTTCAAAAAATACCAACCTGTTATGGTGAATGCAGAATGTTAAGTGCTAGATAAGTTTCAAAGGAAGAAATGATGAATGGCTGTGGTATGAAAGCGGGAAAGCTAAGATAAGAAAAACAAAAGGGATGGAATTGGTCGACAAAGTGTTTTTTCCCCATTTTTTAAGACTATATTTATGAATAAATGTCTCTCAGGAAAAGAACTGAACACTGGTGTAAAATACGAAAAAAATCTAGAGAAAACTGTAGGCAGGAGCATGCAATAAAATTAAACCTAAAGACCTATTTATGGACTATCTCTGGAAGTCCATAGAATCATAATCACAAAATCACAAGGTTAGAGGTTGGAAGGGACCTCAAAAGATCAGAGTCCAGTCCCCCAGCCAGAGCAGGGTCACCTACAGGGGGTCACATAGGAATGCATGCAGGCGGGTTTTGAATGTCTCCAGAGGAGACTTCACCACCTCCCTGGGCAGCCTGTTCCAATGTTGTCACCCTCACAGTAAAAAAATTTTTCCTTGTGTTTATATGGAACCTCCTATGCTCAAGCTTATATCCATTGCCTTTTGTCCTATCATGAAGCATAATTGAGAAGAGGCTGGCACCATCCTCCTGGCTCTCTCCCATTACATATTTATAAGCATTAATGAGGTCGCCCCTACATTAATAAGGTCACCGCAAAATACCTTTTACATTCTCTCCTATAGTGCAGATTATAAGTGATAATAAAAATAATGACTTTAAATAACACTTAATTTGGCCAACAATATTTCTGATCCATTGATCCTATTTCCACAATCCTTATACAGCTTTTAGTCTGGAAAATCTTTCATAACCTTTACAACTAGCATCATTTTTAGAACCTCATTAACTGAATTGTCATAATTCTTGATGCAGTGGATTCAATATAGTTTGTTTATTTGTTTATTTTACTAGTGTGTTTGTTAGGAATTTGAATTTCTTTTCTGGTCAGCTGGGAGGGAGACTTCTCTCAGAGACAGCTTATAGGTTTTGTTACTGTTGGGGATAGTTAGGAATTTCTTATATACAAGATTGTAGCAAATTTTGTTTTCCAGTGTTTGCACTTTGACACTCGCTTAAACTTAAACTAGCTTTGAGCATCTCCTGCCTGCTTAAATGATATTTCAAATCTATTTTGCTAGCAGATAAACTACCTAGGTATGGATACAGGTAACTGAATAACAATAGTTCTAAAGTTGGATATAGCCAAGAGGTACAGTGGAAGAAAATATCTTCCCTTTACTAATCATGGTACATTAAAATGGCTATTGCATATTTTTTTAGGAATAAAGATTATTCTTAACATTGTATCTGTTTGCTTGCTGTGGGCATGTTAGAGTCTGGGACTGATTAATGGAATTATGCAACACATCACCTCTGTGAGGAAGTGTCTAAATGCATGAAGAATATTGTTAAGGGGAAACATTTTTGTAAGTTTTGGGGTTTTTTTTAGTTATGACAGTCACGGTTCTGATTTGCAGAGGAAAGTTTAAGAACATGATCTTTATAATTCTTTGATCTTCATATTATTTTTAATCTAGAACTAGTTCTGTGTTGTCTTGCTCCTGGAGAGAATATGTATGTGTGAAATCTGAAATCAGTTACTTTAATAGGCTTTGAATTAGTCCTCTTGAAAAGATGTTTATGCATGCCTGTGTGTGTGATTACATTTGGCAAACTCAATCTTGCAGACATAGGAGTAAAAGCTGGTAATAGCATTGCAGTTAATTTTTGTGTATTTTATCTCTGCTTTTAGTTTAAATTACAAGAACCAATATATTTCCATCTTGTATTCAATTATCACAGAATTTATTGATCTATTGGAAACAGTAGTGTATGTTAGTTTATTCAAATATTTTAAAATGTATTACAAATTTTTTTTTACCTTTTGTAATCACAAGATGAGTAATTTCTTTTGGACCCTTGAAATAATTATTTACTTCAGTTTACTAGTAACATTTGAATGTAAATTTTCTCCATATTCATCAGTAGCCTAATTCAAGTCAAATGGTCATGGCAAGTCAGTAGGATTAATGAAACTGAAACCTGGTGCAGTTCTGAATCTATACAATTTTTTTGGGTTTTTTTGAAACTGACATGTTCACAGCCTATCAGAATCAGTGAGTAACATCAAGAGTTCTCTAACTGCAATGCTATGGATATTATAGAACATTTTAAATTTATACTTCATCACACATGGCATCCTGACTTGATTAATTTTCATTTTAGGGGATACTGAAGAAACTGGAGAAGAAGAACCCAGGAAGATTTAAAGATAATCCTGTAAATGAAGGCATCTGCCATGCTCAGTACTGGCTCTGAGTCCTGTCATTATTTTTGTTTCATAATTCAGCAATGGAAAATTTTTGCTATAGTTTGATTACTGATTATGTGAAATTGTTGGTGCTACAAAAGACAACACAAAGGAGAGATTAATTTTTAAATGTATTTTGTCTGCACATATTAATTATCCTAAAAGTTCACTATTTTGAAGATTTTAGACAAACTACAGCACAGATTTTAGCAAAGGAATAACTCTTGTACAAAGTATCCACAATTTACTTTTAATTTACTGAATTCAGTGACTTAGTTGAGGTTCAAAGTCACACAACACAGAGTGCATCTCGTGTCATTCTCATTTTGATAAGAAGCCATCTGACATTTTGAGAAATTACCTACTCTGTAATCACAGTCAGAATATATAAAAGCTCTGTGATACAGAATTGGTTTCTTATTCAAACTGGATTCCTGTTCATAAGCTATTAACTATGCTATGCGTTTCATCTGATAAAGTCAGTCAGAGGTTTTTCATGAACTTGTCTTGAAGTATTTGTAGAGAGACAGATCTGCAGAATATTCAGGTGTACAGAATGTGAATTCTCTTGGGAAAATGTGAATAAAATTAGTAGCATTATATCCCTAAAAGAAGTGATTTCCAAGGGTGATTCAGACATTCAATTTTCTTAGGAGGCAGTATTTAACATTGTTGCTATCTTGGAAACAGCATAATACAGTAAAGTACTTACAGTGTATCTGTGCATACCAGTCAATGTAAACAGAAAGCAAAGAATCATAGAATAATTTAGGTTGGAAAAGAACTTTACGATTACTGAGTCCAGCCATTAACTCAGCACTGTTAAGTCTCACTAAGCCATGTTTCTAAGCACCACTTTTACACAACTTTTAAATACCTCCAGGGATGGTGACTATCCTGGGTGCCTGGTTCATATTTAGCTGATAAACACCCTCAGTCTTTCAGCTTTTCAGCCGCTCTTTCCCAAACCTGTAACATTGCCTGGGGTCATGACCAAAGTGCAGGACCTGACACTCAGCCTAGTTGAATCTCACCCAATTGATCTCAGCCCCCTGATGCAGCCTGTCCAGATCCCTCTGCAGAGCCTTCTTACCCTCCCACAGATCAACACTCCCACATAACTTGGTATCACCTGCAGACGTACTGAGGGTGCACACAATCCCCTCCTGCAGGTCATTGATAAAGACTTTTAAGAAAACTGGATCCAATACTAAGTGTCTAGTATAAAGCTGAGATCTGAGATGTAAACTGACATCTATTTGATGTAGTTTAAGTAAATCCTTCCAAACTTCAGCAAAATTGGAATCAGTTGCTTCCTCAAATATTTTGACAATGTAAAATATTTACATAATCCAATGCAGTGGCCAAGTTATAGATTTGAAGACCAGCTCAGTACTAAGAGGTATAGACACTGGGAAATGTTAAAAGATGCTGTACATCAGAAAGGTATAAGTGCTCCTTTGACTTCCTGGAGGTGCCTGGGAAGATGAGATAACACTGTCTGCAGGAGATTCATTAGTTTTCTGTATTAAACAGCAGTCACTACTCATTCCTGGTCTCCACAGTTCTTTTGGACATGCCGTACTTCTGATGCTTTAATTAGAATTTTTTTTTTTTAAGTATTTTTTAAAATTTTTTTTTACTAGTTGTGTTTATTTTTCACTCCCTTGTGGGTACATTTGCAATTGGGAATTAAACTTTTGTGTATATAGACTATCTGAATGACTGTAATCTTTTGACTAAGTAGCTACAGTCATTTAATCTCTTTGTTTTTGGGCTACTTAATAATTCTTCATATCAACGTTATATTGGGTGATATCTTTCTAACATTTTACTATTTAAAAATACCAGTCAGGATAAGAAATATTAACTGGTAGTTGTGGGTAAAACTATCAAAGGAATATAGACAATGAATAAATTATTTTTAAAATTGTTTATTGTTAATGTAAGCTTAATATACTTCTAGCAACATATAGTAGACTTAATTTTAGCAATATTAACAGTTTTGTCTGATGAGGCTTTCTTAGAAACAATATTCAGACTACAAAACTATATCAGCTGAATGCAGGAGTCAATCTTCCATCAATTTCTTGCTGATACAACAAGAAATAATGCTACATAAGCAGTATAAACAAGACCCAATAAGACTCAGAATGACAATCACACAATATACATGACAAATGAAAGAAATATGAAAAGTTTAACTGAAAATTTTCTTTAGAGTTGGTGTAAACTTCATTTATTAATTATATGTAATTGTTCTGGTTTTGAAAGATTTTCAATACATATTTTTTAAAAAAATATTAATAATACTTATAATAAATAATAGACTCAAAATATTTTCAAAGACTTGAAAGACCAGCTTGATTTTTTTTTTCTTTTTTAATCTAGCTCAAATGCTTGTTCTCCAGCCTTCTGAAAGAAGACACTCAAGAGATCTTTTACCTTTCCTTATTGTCTTCAAAGCAGAGATCCTTCAGGATATAGGATAGGTCAGTGTACTCTGTTTAGGTCGTAATTGTAATATATTCCTGTTATTCAGTTACAGATTTTAGTTCTAATAACTTCAGCTTTTAAATGTAGAAAATTTCTAATACTTTCTCCTCCACAATTCAGAGCAGACCAATCAAACTTTGCTGTACTTCCTGAAGAGGGCTGCTTTTCTGTTTCTTAGACTTGGGATAAAATTGTGACCTTTGTGCTGTATTCTTTCGTCTCCTCTTTGTCAGCTTAACTCTTGTATCTCACAATTTGTCGAATTACTTTATACATATGATCAGATTTTTTCGTTTGAAAACACCAATATTTAATCTTTTATACTTATTATTCCAAAATACCCAATTCAAAAACTCAATTAAAATGTTCTATTTCCTTGTTGGACTGCAGACGATGACTGGAAGAACTACTGCTCTTAATATTTTTCTTGTTCTAAAATTCTTTGGATTCTGCAGAATAAATCGAATACACTGCCAATTTTCCCCTGCAATGTTCAATATGACTAAGAACTATTATGGATGATTACTGTTTTTGATTTCTTCTGGGAGCTTGAAATGTATAATTTGCCATTAACAGCTGAGGGCAATAGTATATCTCTAATTCATTTGTGTTTCTACAAGTTTCCATGTGGAACTTTTAAAAAAATACTGCTGATTTAAAATAATTGCAAATAGCACTTTATATAGAACCAGAGTAGAGAAACCGTAGCTATTAATTAGTAATGAATGTGTTTGTGATATATCAAGCAGACGTTAATGAAGCAGAAAGGGAAAATCTGGGCACAATAAAATTTTGAAATTATTTAAGAAGGTGGAATCAGCTGTTAGAAAAGACAGGATTGCAGTCATCCCACTACAGACTAAACACAAAATTTTGCTAAGAGGTTCTCCTAGTCCATTGGATGTTCCAATTACCAAGTGATATTAAAAATAAAGACTGTAAAGAATCTAGAAAAGATGTAGTCTGTTAACAGATGTGTATTCTGTAAGAAAATATATGTTTTGCAAGGAATATAGAAAAGACGTGGTATTAAATGGAAAGAGGGTGTATTAAATGGAAAGAGAGGGTATTAAATAGAAATTCATTCATATAAAGCTTGCTTTAAGAAATTAATATGAATAACCAAAGATGATGGGCTTATGAAAAGGGGAAAAGAAAAGTAAATGAGAAGAGGCCCTCTTAGCATGTCAATTAAAACAAAACAACCAACCAACCAACCAAAAAAAAAAAAAGCCAAATGCACAGTACCTCATCAGTAATAGTTTATGCTGCTTATCAGAAATCAATGGTGAAATCGTAAACATAGATAAAAAAAAATAGTGCCAAGCAACCACTATGTTCTGCTTTTCTCGTGGTCATATTTTTATCATGTGAGGATGATGGATTCTTCTTTCTGTTTCCAGCCAAAAGATATTTAGAAAAAAGTAAAGAAAACTATTACTAAATAATTCAAAATTCTGATGAAAATGGTTTTACACTGTAAGAATAAGATTTCCATAGCTATCCATTTCTTCCCATGTAGCATTTTGAGTTTTAAAGGATTGCTTAGTTCAGCATGGAAAGATATCACTAGAAAGAATGGCTATTAATGGGTGAGCCACCCAAATTTATGTTAGGCATCGTATATAGAAGAAGCAGCAGAAGAAAATATCAAGGAAAATATCAGACCTTGCATTTGATGTACAGAAATGTATTTTTTCTTCTGCAATATAAGTGAACTAAGGACAAGTAATGCTTCAGTTAAATATAAATTGTTTATTGAAGTAGCTGAGGCAACCATGTTCTTGAGTGTCAAGGTTTGTCACCTCTCATAGCATTCAGATATCTGTGAAGGATGGAAAAATACTTGCTTTGATGTTTTCAGTCTTCATGTGTGTTATTTATTTAATCCCTCTATTTTATTCAGTATTGGATACATTTCAAAAGATGTTTAAACATGTTTACAGGTAAATCTCTAAGGTTTCTTTTTACCATATTATCTTGGTGTTTTACAAGCAGCTATATATAAAGCTCAAAGCAGACAGGCATTCTGTAACATTCTTTAGACATGTTCATTGTCCTGCAGACAATGGCTAATGTGCAATTCATATGTGTTTTTCCCTAACATAGGCATTAAGAAATTGATCCATTTCCCCAATTTTGACACAGCTGCTATCCAATTCCAAATTCAAAACCAAAATATTCCTTTTAAAATAATGCATTCATTATATTTGGTATTCTGTGATATCCTAGATATGGATAAAACTGTTGTTTTGCTCATGCAAATGGCCAAGCATTGCCTGTAGGGCTTTAAGGAAAACCACTGAAAATGAAAACAAAGGCTTGTGCTGTTTCCATAAGCTTTGAATCAGTGTGGGAATCTGTAAAGTAACAGAAAAGAGGTCAAGCTCAACAAGACCTTGCACTTAGTGCTTTTGTGCTAGAATATATAGTATTTGTCTAAGAATTGTTAATTATAATTACTGGTGTGGTATTCTTTGAGACTTTTAAAATAGTACTTTGAAAGATATCTGAAATTCACACAATGTAAAATAAAAGGGAAACAAATTATTTTCCCCTTCTTCTGTTCTACAGTTCTGCATGAATTGTCTAACCAAGAGTGCATCATTTGTCCTTGGTGTGAATTTAAGAAACAAACAATTGCAGACTGATAAGAAAGCTCATCAATTAGAATTTCAGAAAGCAGTCCAATGTACTCCTGCAGTTTTAAAAAGTAAGTGAATACTTTCCATTTTCACTTTTCTGAGCAGTCCTTATTGCCATGAATAATGTCAGTGAATTCAATGAACTGCAGAGACAAATGCTACTTTAGTAAGGAAGCAGTGTGTACTAAAAAGCTCAGAAAAAAAGTATTCCTAATGGAGGGATTGAAGCTCTGCTGTTTTGTGAACCAAAACTCCTACTTTCTGCAGAAAACATTAACAATAAATAAGCTTTGAAGATGTAATGTATTTACATCCTTTTCTGTCATGTGTTGTTGGAGTCTTTCATGTTGCTGGTGTTTTGAGCTTGTAGCTTATGATTATATTTACAGTGAATCCTAAACTATGTGTTCCTGAATACATATAAATTTCTGTTCTAATATATACCTATGTCACGGTTTAACACTCTCCCAGCAATTAAACCGAATGACAGATGCTCTCTATTAATCCCCTTCTCCTCCCTGATAAAGGAAGGAGAGAGAATAAGGGAGAGAGACTTATGGGTTGGAAAGTAAACTACACAACTTTAATGAAACTGTAATGATAAATAGGAAAAAATTACTAAATATGTACAAATATACAGGAATATTGATACCACGTTCCTTCCCCCTCTCCCCAATAACTCTCACATCACCGAGGCTGCAGGGCAGCCCTGGGAAAGTCCAGGCTGGACTCCTGGAGTCAGCAGCAGTTGGGAGCTGGGGGCAGGAACACACAGATTCAGGATGGCAGGGATCAGGACCACAGGCAGAGGGATGGATGGAATCCTCCCAGGATGCGGAATCAAAAACTGGGAACAGGCGAGGAAGGGAAGCAGGAAGGGCAGGAAGAAGCAGGAAGGGCAGGAAGAAGGAAGAAGGGTTTGGCCCTTGTGATCCCTCAAATTTATAACAAGTATGACGTGTATAGGATGGAATACTCTGTTTGGTCAATTCTGACATCTATCTTGTCTGGTCCTCCCCAGAGGAGGGTTTCAGGTGGGACCTCCTTACTCCTTTTGGAGGGTAAAATGTTCCTCAGAGCTGAGCAGTGTCCTTGGCTCTGCACACCAGTCTCTGGCTGTAACTATAAACATGGAGTGTTATCAGCCCTAGAAGCAGACACTGTCTGAGAAACTTGCTGTTAATTTCAGCAAGTGCAACTACTTACAAGAGACTTAGCTGAAAGCAAAAGTACAAACCAGCAAATCACCTTTATCCTGGCCCAAACCAGGATCACTGCCATTGTAGTTGCAAAGACCTTAGTATCACTTTGGTTAATTGTAGAAGCTGAATGATGTTGTCCATCTGCCAGTAAGGAAGAAGAAAATATGCACTTGTGTGCTTCTACCATGCAACTGGAATTTTCTATTTGAACAGTAAGGTCTTTAGTTCACAGAACTTTTACATATACATTTAAACAAGACGCTGAATTATGACATCCAGCAAAACTGAAAATAATTGTATAAACAGGTTACCGAGCTTGTAATCTGAAATACACTGTGCATTCTGAAATGATAAAGTGATGCAATATTCTAAGCAATCTTTTTATAGTATAAAAAAAAAATACTTTTTTTCTACTCTTTTGAGTTACTTGTTGCTGCATCAACGAACTCCTGATTTACTCAATGTTGTGAGGTGCCTGTGTCAGTTTTTATCCTGTTCTCTCAACATGTTTTTGCTTCCTTTCCTGAATGCTGCGCACTGAAAGAGATAAAGTAACTTTTAGATGTTATCTGTTGTGGTTTTGATGATTTTTGACTGTCAGGCATTACCTAAACTGTGTGAGAAAGCAAATTTTTTCCTTTTCATTGGTGTTATCTCTTGGACAACTTTAAAGGATGTGGTAAGCCTTACTTTCCTTTAGATCAAATCCAGAACTTGCTAGTAGTGCTGCTTTCAAATTACTTACCACATAAACCACATAAACTTCCTAGACACTGTCACAGTATTACACATGAAATCTTGCTTTCCTCAGCTTTTTCTCTTGTGGTTGATAATCTTCTATGAAAAGGAACGTAAAAAATGTCAAAATATGCTTCACGCATTGCCTTGTTTTTCAACAGCAATCTGTCAGTAGGTGCTACTTTTGGACAGAGAAGAAGACAGAAGCAAGTATTTGTGTATTGGTAAAGAGTATCTGAGGAAGTGGCTGGTAGGTACAAAGACTACGAAGATTTGTATTTTCTGAGAGTAAGAGATGCTCTTACACAATTCAAAGCAGGTTTTATTTATTTGAAATATAAGGAGTGAGTCATCAGTTCTGAATAGCTAATTTTTTATTATCTGATAGAATAATTTATTAAGTATAAATAAGTATTAATAAAGTAGTAGTGTAAGTATTAATAAGGATTAAGTATAAACAGTAAAATGAAAATGCTATTTAAGAATTTATCTGCAAATCTATGAAATTTCTTTTTATGGTATCATTAGTCCAGTCATCCAGTTTCTGCAGCTGAAAAATGTTTTAAGTGTCAGTACCAAGGCAAGGGTTTTTTTGAGGAATATCACTGCAGTCTTCAGCTTGTACATTGCTTGTTTGATACCGTAAACTTTGATCTTGCTACATGTAAACTTCACTCATGACTGAGGGTTTTGCTAGTCAGAAGTCTCTGCCTTCTCTTTTTGTGTGTTCATCACACTTGAAGACAAAACTGGAGAGCTTGCTGTCATATACTATTTTTTATTCTCATTTTCCTAGTTAATCAATCCCAAGAACCTAGGAGGAGGTACCATCTCCCTGTCCAGTACTAGCAGAAATGTATCATTTTTTTCAGTTTCTGAACAACAGAAACATTTTGAGACTTATTTTCATTGTCAGTTTTTGTGAGACAGTAATAAGACACTCCTACTAATCCTGACATGTTCAGAAGACTGCCTTTGTGCTTTTGAATGATGTAAACTATTTTTCAATTGAGTGAAGTCAACCGGTGTGCTTTGGTATGCTGAATGATTTTGTACTATTGCCTCTACAGCATTCATTACTGTCATAGCTATGTCTTAAGACAGACACTTAAACCAAAGTTTCCCCTTCATGAAACAAAGGCTCTTTATGAAAGTTCATTCTCTTTTGAAGAGGTTTGTGACCCTTACCTATAATCTGTTAGAGATGGGATTTGTGAACCTTCCAGGTATTCTGTGTAGCTCACCATCTTGAATCAGTTTTTCTGGGAGATATAAAGGTTGTAATGACACTTCTTATCATGGTGTAATTTTTTAGTATTCTGGGATATGGCAGGTGATAGGCTTAAGCAATTCAATATAACTTCCAGCTAATGCATTTTTTAAAATCCTTGCTGGAGTTCTGGAATAGTAACAATTTTCCTAAGTGAAATGCACTTCATTACTGATTTAGATGTTGTAGCATAGACATTGGAAGGTTATCTGTATATGGTAATGAAAATTCTGCTGCGGTTGTCCTATAATCTACAATTGGAAAAGTAGCTCTAAGTTGTTCCTATTTCTGAAGTAATTTATACTATGTGTAAATAGTGCATAATTTATACATGGTAGTGAGGTCCTCTCTAAGCTTCAGAATTAGCAGTGAAACATTTTTACATTTTGTCCTTTGATATAATTCCAGTAGTCATCACTTCATAGAAAGAAGCTTCTTCAAACAAATGATCTAAGTTAGCCTTGGTTAATTGCTTTGCGCACCTGAAATTTTTTTCCTTTAGAAAACAAGGAGTCCTGAAATGTCCCTAAAAGGAAATATAACTGGGTCAAACTTTCTGCTAGCTGGCAGTTTATCATCAGAAAGATTGCTGTTTGATGATGTATTTAATGTAATGCCTTGTCCAAATGCTGTCTCCTTAGCAACATAGTGCTGTGATGCATCATACTGCCATAATACATCAAAGCCTTCCTCACTTTGATGATGTCGTATAGCTACCGATGTGTTTTTGTGAACAAAAGAGCAATGAGTGTTCATTAAAAGAGATGTATAATTCTACTGGTTTTGTTCCAGAAAACTGCATCTGAGTCCAAGTTACTGCATATGTAGCTTGTATTTGAAAAGCAGACTGCGTAGTACTGTTGATTACTTTTAAAATTTACTTACATGCGCTGTTCAAACTAGATTGGTATGATGATTGGAATATCTCCTCCTACCTCTTTTTTAACATGGCAGGGTTTCTGCAAAATTCTGTGTATTCTGTAGCTGGCCTAGATGTACTGCTGCATTGGGCTGTGCCAGTCTGCATTTTTTCAGATGCTTTGTTCCCCTCTCTGTATGCAAGTGAGAAAACTGTGCTTACCTGAAAGTGAACAAAGTGTATCTTTTACACTTTCCCCTGTGTTCTAACAGAAATCATAAGTGGATAATTGCTGCTTCCTAGACATAGTGTTGTAAGAGATGTAATCACATGAAATCTCTTGAGTTATTCTGTAATTATGTTTCATTTGTCTTCACTGAGATGTACTATGAATATGCATGATCTTGCTTTCCTTGATTAGCTGTTTGACCAGTGTTGTTTATAATCAATAGCTAAGATGGGAAGAATTGGTAAGTCTTAAAAGAAAACAGACAATACATTATTCCTGTGAAATCAGTGTTTCAGTGGGGTAGTAAAGGAAAATAGGATTACAAGGTTGTAATGAGTAGCTGGGAATATATTGCTGTGCAGCTAAAGGAAAAGAAGTAAGAATATATGATAGGGTAAGGAATTTAAAACACACAGCTTCTAAAGCCATCTATCATCACAGCATGGTGTCTGAAAAAATAAAATAGTAATAATAATAAAAAATTTAAAACCAACATACCTGTGTATGAGGAAAATTAAGAAAAGGACAGAAAGAAGAGACTCTAACCATTACTCTCATTTCTGAGTTTAATTCAGAAACTTGAATTTTGCAAGGATCTTTGTTTAATAGTTCCTGAGTAAGAGATTTCGTCTTTGTGTATTGCTGAAATGTTCAGTTTGAAGTCTGAAAGTAGAAATAATAATTGAGAAGACATTTTCTGGCAGGCACTGGTGTTTTGTTCCTACTGGGTCTGTGGTAACCTACCTCTGCTGACCTCTGTTGCTATGAGGAATTCGAATTAGAAAAAACAAGGTAATATTTTAAGAAAATGTTAATGTAAGAAGGGGTAGGCTTGAGTTGCATGACTTACTGATTCTGGATTTTAAATTCAGTGTGTTGTAGTCTAATAGTATTACCTATTAGCAAGTCAAAGTCAAATTTAAGTCAAATTGATAGCACTTGGAGCATCCTCTATAGCGTACAGGGAAATCTGTGTATGGAAATAATATAATAGATAAAATAGCTATATATTTGCGTTCTAGTTTGCACATTGCAGAGATGTTCCCTCTTTACTGTGTCTAAAAGACAATATTTGCCTACCAAGATTCTTTTGCTAATTTTGTCTATGATGATGACTCTTCTGCTTTATTTCAGATTTGTGAAATTATTTTTGCTCTTATATATAAAAAGCATGTTTAGTCTTAGCATGCTTTTTCAGGAATATTTTTCTGGATTTATATCTGAAATAACTAGCTTGAATACAGGTTGTTTCTATGAGATCTAAAGCAGCTCTTAATCTCATATAATCGTGACATTTGAAACAATGTAGAAATTGTTTTACCAAGCAGCTTACACCTTATTAAGGATGCATAAAACATGCATCCAGTTCTAAAAACCTTACTGTAAGTCACTGTTCATCTATATAGAAGTATCATTAAATGAACCATGGAATAGACACCTGTTTTACTCTTCTATTTATGCTAGAGGGGAAAAGGGGTGAGGCAATAGTGGCTTTTCAATCTATAGTGCTTTTAATTGCCTTTAAATTTGTTGAAGTAGAAACATTAATTTGATGTATGATAGTGTTAAGTCTTCATTCCTCATCCCTTCACTCAGTAGCTGAGAAAGTGATTTTTATCTAAATAAACTTGGTGTCTTATACCTGAAGATATTGGATCTTTTTTTTCCAATGTAGCAATTCATTGAAACAGTCTTGTGCAACCCACTTAATTTGTGCCATTATCAAGTTTTTCACACTGGGGAGAGAAGAGCTGTAGTATCTATGAACTTTCTTTCTTTTGCTTACTGAATATCATGTTATAGTTCTTGCATTTCCCTTTTAATCTTCCTGTTGAATATGGAGTACAAGAATTAATATAATTTAGTTTGTCTTCTAAGCCTTGTTCCTACGTATAATTTTCCATCATAATCTCCTTATGGTTCAGCTGCTTTCCTCACTGATCTCTTCCACTCCATGTATTCAAATAATATTGTATTGTTTTCATTCACTTCCAGAACAATACTGTACTCACTGACAATTTTACTTTCCTAATGAGATTTTTAAGAATTTCTGCTTGGTTTCATCCTTATCTCTTTAGAATTATCTATAGTCAGTTCTGTCATTCACTCACTTTTGCATGACAAAAAATTCTCTGTTGTCCCAGTAGGGCTTTAGTGGTTACAACATCTGATTAATCTTAAATTCTTTATTGCTCTTAAATAGATAGATGCATCCTGAAACAGAACATATATTCTCTGTTAAATCTCCTATTTTCTTCAAAATCCATATCAGTATTTTCAATATTGCACCTAATTCTTTTCATTAATGTTAATATCTTTCTTGTACGTCCTCTCTCAAATTCTAGTGTCCTCACTTTTTCCCTGGAATAATAGATGTATTTATTCAGCTATAAAACTTAGTAGTGCTTCTAAGTTCCAGATGCAGGAAAATGAAAGATTGCTAATGGACAATGTAAAAACAAGCTCAAGTATTGCTACAGTGAAGGTCATATTGTGGAATAGTGAGCTATTTATGTAATATTTAATGATAAGTTATCAGACATGGAGAACAGTCAGGATATCACATACAGCTTCTGAAAGCTGTGTAGCTTTAACCTTGAACTCGAAGTCAGGAAAACTAATATCTGTTCTCCTTGATCTCTGCTGTTCAAAAGCAGAAATATTGACAACCTCATTACAATTATTGCACAGATTAACAACGAATATTTAACAATGAACCTTAAATAAGTTCATTATGTCTAAATAAGGAAAAGTTTGAGTATTCACTCTTCAGGCTTTTAATTCCCTATTTTTTCCTGACATGTGCAGTTCATAGAATCATACAATCATAGAACTGGCTGGGTTGGAAGGGACCTTGGAGATCATCAGGTCCAACCCTTGACCACTACTGCTGCGGTTACCAGCCCATGGCACTGAGTGCCACATCCAGTCTTTTTTTAAATATCTCCAGGGATGGAGAATCCACTACTTCCCTGGGCAGCCCATTCCAATGTCTGATCACCCTCTCCGTAAAGTAATTCTTCCTAATATCCAACCTAAACCTCCCCTGGCACAAGTTGAGACCATGCCCTCTTGTCTTGTTGAAAGTTGCCTGGGAGAAGAGACCAACCCCCCCCTGGCTCCAGCCTCCTTTCAGGGAGTTGTAGAGAGCGATGAGGTCTCCCCTGAGCCTCCTCTTCTCCAGGCTGAACACCCCCAGCTCCCTCAGCCTCTCCTCACAGGACTTGTGCTGGAGTCCCTTCACCAGCCTGGTTGCCCTCCTTTGGACCTGCTCCAGGACCTCAATCTCCTTCCTGAACTGAGGGGCCCAGAACTGGACACAGGACTCGAGCTGTGGCCTCACCAGGGCTGAGTACAGGGGCAGAATCACTTCCCTGGACCTGCTGGCCACGCTGTTCCTGAACAGTTGTGGGCAGTCAGTTCCTGCAGTACATGTAATGCTTCTCAGACTGGTGAGACAGTGAAGAACATAAGAACTTGGTACCATAGTTCAAAATACAGTCTCTAGAGATGAAATCTCTTCCCAATAGAACATTTAAGCAGCTAAAGTATGAACAAGAAAGAACAAATATATTTCTCATTAATATTGTCCCCAAGTTCATCAACTTTTATAGTGTGAGTTTCTGGGTCTGAAAGTGAGAGGCTATGTAGAGCCATTTCATTAATCCTTGAATAAGGTTCATTTAAGGGATTTGCTAGTGTTCCTTCTGTCTGTATACCATAGCATCTTCCACAGCTATTTCAGCTTTAAGCTGATCTCTGCTAATTTTCCTGTCTTCTTCAGTTTCCACCCTTTCCCAAAAAGGCAGCATATTATGATATCCTTAACAGCTTTGACAGTTAATATCACTGTAAATAATTAATTTAGCTTTTCTACCATGGTTTTGTGCTTTTGAGTTTATTTTATGACCTGGTTGCCAGGTGGCCCTGAATATTCCCTGACTAGTTTGTTACTTGTGATGTATTGAAAGGATTAATTTTGCTCCCCTTAGAACAGTTCCTTCCTAAATTCTCTTTTAGCCAATCTCACCATGTTTTGTTGTTTCCTCTGCTGCATTTCATGATCTTGTTATCTATCTTTCATAGAACTCCAGCACTTTGATTCTGCAGTTTCAAAATCCTGACATTCTCCTTAATTTAGCATTTTCTAAAGTCTTTTTCTAATAAGTAGATATTAGGAAGATTAGATATTAAGAAGAAATTTTTTTACTGTGAGGGAGGTGAGACATTGGCACAGGTTGCCCAAGGAGGTTGTGGATGCCCCTTCCCTGGAAATGTTGCAGGCCAGGCTGGATGGGACTTGGAGCAACCTGGTCTGGTGTGAGGTGTCCCTGCCAATGGCAGAGGAGGGGGGTGGAAGTAGATGATCTTTGAGGTCCCTTCCAACCCAAACGTTTCTACGATTTTAAGTGGAGTGCACAACACTGTGCTTCCTTGTGGGGTCCTCCAGTAATCTCTGCTCTGCTTCTAAGGATTTAACTGTCCTATCTCCCCTTTAACCTAATTTTTATAAACTTCCTTATCTTCTGCATTTTCCCTTTTAGAAGATTAGCACACTTGGTCTTTCCTCCTAGAATCTGCTGCATATAAGATTTTGTCGTCACTATTACAAAGCTGAGGTTTTTAAACTAGATTCCACACATCACTTAGTTCCAAGTCAAGACTCATTAACCAGCTCTTTTCTGATACAATCCTCAGTAACATTTTCAATTTTTATCTCCATATGATGGTGTCCTCACATGACATTTGTCCATCTTACAGAACAGTGGAAATTACATGGCAGAATGTCTCTTCCTGGATGCCTCACTGATTTTTCTAAGCATATTGTGTGTATGTGACTTGGGCAATTTGTTGATGATATAAAACCCAAATCATAATTTTAAAATTTAAGCTTGGAATTCTACATCATGCAGATTTTGTATTAATTGACCTATTGGTTAATTTCTTAATTTGACTTGCTAGGAAACGTACTTTAACACAGAGGATTATTCTTCCTATAGTTCAGATTACTCTGTCTTTTCTGTGTATTTTGTATTCCACTCTCATATTACTACATTGATTGTCTGAGTTCCATGAGCTTCTGACATGTCTGGTATATTAATATCTTAATTTGGATCACACATTCTCATTTCTCCATCTTATTTCCTAGGCTTCCAGCATTTACAAAGTGGCAGACATACTATCGATTAGTTACATTTCCTGGCATTCTTTTAAAATGGCAGTCTGTTTCCTATTTCCATATTTGATTATTTCTACCTGCTTACCTATCTGTTGCTTCAGAATACAGAATTTTTGTGTCTTCATCTTTGTAAATATTTTCTTAAACCCTGTGTACTTCTGTGCCCGTCAGGTTTTCCTCACTTCTCAGTGTAAAGTTCCCTGTGAGCAAAGTTGATTTGAACCCTCAGCATCAGGTCCTACCTTCATATTGAGCAGTGCCTTCAGTTCTGGAAAACCTGAATTGACTTATTTCTTAAAACAAGTTCTGAAACTATATTTCCATACATACCCATACTTGTGGGTATTACCAGGCCTTTAGAGATGTTAGCAGAGACCTCAATTTTCTTTTCCAGAACTGTATATTTTGGGCTGAAAGTTGTCTCTTGCTTATTTATTAAATATACATGGAGAAAACAATTACAGGACTTTCTCCAGTCTTTTAAAGCTGGTTCCTTTTGAGGTCTGTACCTTCTTGCCTGATAGGTAAATTGTCATCATAGATCCAGACTCAGAAACCCAGAAGCCTATTTGCCTGAGAAAGGTGTCTTCAACAAATGCAAACTCTTTTCTGCTTCCAGAAGGGCATTGTCAGTGCTGGATGTTACCTAGTGGAAATGCCTGTGCCTTATGTTTTGTATTTCTCCTTTGCTAGTCTCTGATCTTCCTGAAGCTCTTCTCTTTGTTCCCTTCCTGAGCAGGACTGCATCTGCCAGCTGGATCCGATCAGCTTTGCTGCTTGGAGATGACTCAAGATGAGGCTAAAGGGGTTTCCTTGACCCTCTGTATCTGCCTGAGTTCTTTCAAATCAAACAGGGCCAGACTTCTTCCCTTCTCGTAGAGTTTTAAATCTATGCATTTATTTGTATACAATTCCTTATTCATAAATGTAGATTGCTTATATGCCTAACAAAACTGTGGACTTTAACACACAATGAGAATTACATACGTGCATACTAATACCTGCTCTGAGTACCATGTCCATTTATACACAGATAACTGGTGGATATCTGCCTTATTGTGGAGTATTCATCTGATAAAATTTTGCACCTACGTAACAGCAAAAAGCAAGAATTTTCCAATTTGTAATCAGGAAACTATGATACTTATGCAAAAAATAAAGACTTTTATGATTGCATTTTTTCTGTTGTTTTGCAATTGTCAGAGTTTGTATTTGAAGGACAACAGAAACAATCCTAGGATCAAAATTTGTACACAAAAATGTTTATAAACTTATTACTGCAATCAGCCACATAGGATTTGGGGCTTTTGTTTGTTTGTTTGTTTTTTCTGAGGTCCCTGTCCTTCTTATTCAATATTATCAATACCAGTTGGCAGAATTGCTCATTCTGGTACTGATCATCAATGGGCAGACACGGTAGTTTCAAAGGTACTTGCCATTTAAAAAAAAAATAACTGGAAAAGCCTTTTGTGTTTGGCATGTCTCCATACCCATTATTTCTGTTGCAAACCTTATGCACAAGCAGTTCAATTAATAAGATTTGTTTGCAACATTATTTTAACTAATTCATAAAACCAAAGAAAAAATACTTTCAAATATCATTTATGCTAAGAAGTTTTATTCACTTAGATATAGCACTTAATTTTGAGATCTTTGACATTTACCAGGAAGTATAAAACTCTAAATCCAATTGAAATTATACCAAGTGATTAGAATCTGTGCTAATTAAATTGACATAATGATAACAGACTCCTTGGTAGCACAGTCATTAAAATGGTTGGTCTGTTCTCCCAGTATTACTCAGTTTTAGGCAATTTAATTTTCAAAAGGAATACCTAGCCCACTAAATCATACAGTTATAGAAATTCTTTCCTAATTATGATGTGCAGGGGAACAATATTTGTGCATGCTCACATCAGTACGCTTGCATTTTCAAAGCTATGTCTGTGGAATATAGGAATGACTATGCTCAAATGGATGTATTTATATTTTTTTAGGAAATAAATCCACCTCAGCCTTGTTCGTTTTTGGGGTTTATTTTTTGGGTTTTTTTTGGTTTGTTTTTTGTTTTTTTGTTTTAAAATTTTCTTTACGGACAGGGTTTGAAAAGACTCTTTAGGAAAGCAAATATGTTTTCACAATTAGGAATTTGCTGCATGTATTGCTGGATACGCATCCTGTCTGTAGGATAGAGAGGGACACTGCATGATGCCCCAAGTCCTTTCTGGCATCTTACTGACAGAACCGATCACCATAAGAAAGTGCACTTACCCTTCTTGATTAGGATGTGCAAATTCACTCTAAAGAACAAGCTATAAAGAAGATCCTGCAAGGAATGAAACAGGAAAGTAATAATGTATCCTCATTCCCTATCACCTGCCTCACTAGAGCTGGAAGGAAGGTGCTTCCAGTTTCTATAAGAATGGTTTACTTCCAGTGCCATTCCTTGAGTCTCTCTTTCTAATTTACTCTGCATTTCATCTTGTGTGGTAAAGTTCTTTTTAATATCTGTTGCAGCGCAAAACATGGTCAGGGTTACTGATTATCCAAAGTTGGATTCAGAATGGCCTTTAGACTGACATTTAAATTTCAGCAAACTTAAACAAACTTTAGCTTTTGACAGCTGCAGCTGGAAACTCATCAAACTAATGTAGAAGACAGACTGCATACTGAGTTGCACCAGGGATAAGCCCATTGATTTCATGGCAGAACTGACTCAGATTTTTGTACATGCCAAGTTTTAAAGGTTGACTTTATGAAAAATTTTAAATTCTCTGAATTCCAATGCATAGATAAAAGTTATGTTTGCATGAGAACTTTCAATTATCTCCAGTTTCTCTTTCTTTTCCTGTCTGTGTTGGCACATGCATGTCAGCAGTTAGAGTTGCGTGGAACTTTCAGAAAGAGAAAATAGAAAAAATCCTTGATAAGTCTGGTCATCAGCATTTAGTATTAGCAGCACCACTTTTGTAACCTTTTCTGTTGCTGCATTCACCTGAAAAATCAGGAAGCAACAAAATAGCATTGAAAGATTAAAACATTCCATCTGGGATTTAATGTGATTTCGTTAGAAGGAAACCTTTCCACAAACATTATTATTAATGAATAAATCTATAAAAGCAGCTTCAGACCATGGACATTTCTAATGAAATAAAGTAATCTTAGTTATCCCAATGTTCATTTATAACACAAAGTTTCCAACAGGGATAAAAATGGAACTGACAGTTGGGGTGGAAGAGAAAGAAAGGATAAAGAATTAGGATTTGAAACTCCTTGAACCACCCAATTCCCAATTGCTTTTTAGACATAGTTTGTTTTCCTTTCATGTGTTCCAAACTACCATTTGCAGTAGTTAGAATAAGGATCACTCAAAACTCAACCCAAAAGTTTATCAAAATGACAGAATTAGCATGTTAAACCTTCTGAGTTCTGGTGTTGCAGAGCCCTTTGTACAATTTACAGTACAAGGCACTCTGAAAATTAAGAGAGAGAAAAAATTATCAGCTGACAAAACCAGCAGCAATTGATTGAAGATATTTAACCAGTTATGCTCCTTTTCAATTTTGTTTAATAGGAACTATTTTTTTTCAGTCTAAGACTATTGCTCAAATTGTAATAAAATGACTTCTATTCCAAAGTAAAGGAAAAGCCATAGTGAGCTATGTTTTGTTTTAAATTAAATTGTTTTTATCTTTTTATAGTGTGGTAGACTGTGAATTTCATTTCACAACAGAGGAGCAGAGTGACTGTGAGTTCAGTTTTACTCTAACTCGGTCATTACTGACTTTTATTGATTCTCACCAGTAAGTAGAAAAGTTGGTTTAGTGTCTCTCCCTTTGGGAAAGGGTCTTGTGTAGGAAGACAACGGTTCACTGATATTTATTTTCTTCTTTTCTCATAAAAATAGCAAGGGGGTTGCTTTTTAGAAATTATTAAAAACATGTAGATTCGTAGTGAAAAATACTTTGTACTTCAGTCTTCCATCCAGCTGTTAGTAGACTCTTATCAAAGTAGAAGTTGCTCATAATGTTTGCTAGTGCATTCACACTGGATCCACATTCAGGTGGATAAAAACAGAGGTAGAAAAAGATACTTTTACAAGCAAAACATAGGTATTCAATTTAGAATTTCAGATGTTTGTTTGGAACATACCTGTTACCTTTGTAATATTTCTGAAATTGTACATGTACATTCCTCTGTGTGAATTTATTCTGAAGTTCAGAACTTATACTCAGTTCCCGCAAATGTAAAGTCAGATGTTTTGTTCTATAATCTATAATTCTTGCTGGAGCTTCTAAATAACCCTCTACCTCTTGTGCCTCTTTATATCTGTTCAGTTACTTATCTTGTCACTTATTCAGTGGGAATCTGGGCACACTTTGTGACATTGTTGGTTGATTCCCCTCCCTTTGGTCCACTGAGTTACTATTTTTGAGCAAAGTTTATTGGGTGAGTGAAAATTTGAAACTGTCCCTATGAATTGCCTTGTCTGTGTGGAAAAAATTATGCCAATTCTATTGTAATTACTGAAGCTTCTTGCTATGGAGAAGATTTGATCTATTTAAAAGAATACCACAGCTACAGAACCACCACAAGGAGACAAGTAGAAAATTTCCTCACCAAATGGGGGTTTCTAATGGCAAAAAAACCCTGTTAGCATTGGTTGTGGTATTCATTCTGCTCCACTTCACACAAGACAGAAGAATATGTGGGGACAGCAGTGGCAAGTGGACAGAGGTCTGGCCACTACCTGCCTGCTGGAGCAGATGTTTTGGTGGACTTCTTATGAACAACTCAAATTACTCTGGAGGTTGTTGAGACATCACCATATTCCAGGTCTTGACATAGAAAAGATGTCTCCCACAGTCTCCTCCACCCCAATCACAGAGCTTTTTTCCTGCCCCTGCAGCCTCTTTAAAAGTACCATTATTTCAAATGTTATTTTCCATATCTGTTTGTTTGCCTATTTGAAAATATTGTCTAAGGTTGTAGGTAATGCTTTCAAGACAAACTGAATATTTATTTATTTATTGCATTCATTTAAGCATTCTGTGTGCTGATAAGAGAGGAGTGAGGGGAAGCCAGAACCAGCTGACTCAAGTTACTTGAACTGAAAAGATTCACATAGGTTGTGATGAACTTGGAACTGATTTTCTTGGAGGGAAGTTAAAAGAATGTGTTCATGGAAGCTTTTAAATTCTGAATTAGAAATAATTGATTTCTATTTTTAAAAAATCTGATTTTTGCAGGGCTAGGCAATTTAGAAGGAAAGACTATGGTATCTGTGGGAGTAAACATGTTTGAGACATAAGGTGACCAAAGGAAGATTTCAGTTTGCAGATAAGGGCAGGGAGTTACTGTATTTTGTTACATTCAGGGAGAAAAAAGATGTTAATAGGTTTATGTTTTTTCTTGCAGCTTTAATTTTTATACTTGCAGCTTTGGAGAAATGTGTTGCTTAACTACTTTTTCCTTCACATCAAATGGCGTATTTTCAAAAGAGGAGGAGAAATGTTATAAAAACTAAAATAAACCAAACTAAACCAAAATTAAAAAATAAAAAAATATGAAATACCTGTAACTATTTGGCTAAGCTGTGTCAAAAACTTGTTTCTTGATCCAAAGTGCACTGACTTCAGGAAGTGTCTTTACCTTTTCTAGGCCTCTGTATCAAGCCTACCAGGAGACTGCTTCTCTGCAGACTTCTAAGAACTCCACAAGAAAGGGCTACAGATAGAAGCTTGTTGTAAGTTACTTTCTAAAAGTGTAAATTAAAATAGGAGCTCATTCACTAAGGCAAAATAACCTGCACCTGCACTTTACATTCCTGAGTTTCATATAATGACCTCCCAAACTGTGCCTTAGCTGTCAGAATAGCAATATACAGAAATCTATTTCTATAGGAACTGCTGGCTTTACATTTTTTCAAGAAGTGTGTACTCACTTCTCAAGAAATGTTTCTTGCTTCAATGTGTACTTTAACACATGCTTAACAGTCGATGTTTAAAAGATCTTTTATTTACATCCTGCTCAAAGTGTCAAGGACTACATCAAGAATTGTATACCCATTTTTAAGATGACAGTAGTGAATCTTTAAGAGTTTTTCATTCTGTAAAACATTTTAGATTATCTCTTTATTTTTAACTCTCATCTCAGTTAGCATAAATGGCAATAAAATAAATAATCTGTGACTGTAAAAACCAATATGTCTCAGGTATACAATTCCAAGGCTTCTCAACTGAAGAACAAAATTTGAATAAGACAAAAATAATGACATTTTTGTATGGACCATTTCATCCTGCAAGAAATCTATTAATGAAGTTTAGAAATACATTGTTTTACTTAAGTGTAATTTTTTCCACTTGTTCCTAAAGTTAATATTTACCATTTACTTTAGGTATATACATATTTCTGTTTATATACTGTGGCTTATTTTAAACTATGTGAATTTAGCTCCAGCACACTTTTGCCTGAAGTATGTAGTTTTGAGTAATTTATAAAATAGTTTCTAAAGATTGGGAGCAGATTGCCAAGGCAAATAACTGTTAATGAAATTTACTATTTTATTGTAATATTCACTATAAAAAAAATTGTATTTCAGCCAAGAACTCCGCATGATGTTACTATAAAGCAAGACTGCTGTCAAGAACAGCATTTATCAAGAGAAACATTAAAATCTCATTTAAAATGTAAGATCTTACCTTTATAATATCTGTTCTTTTTTCCAAAGAATTAGTCTTTTGTTTTTTTATTCTTATATTTAACTATTATAGTTTTTCACTATTCAAATACCTGGTAGTTTCAGCTCCTATTTTTCATATTTCTTCTTTATATTTTTCAGATAGTTAGTGCATATCTTGAATCATTAAATCCTCTTTACTCAAAAAATGTAATCCACTGTGGGAAGCAACTTGCATTCTGCAAATATAATTAGGTAATAAAAGAGAAACTGTTTTGGAAAAGATATATTTTATCTTATTGTGTTCATTTCAAAAGAATAATTACTACAGGTGCTTTTCCCCCTCCATTCATTACTTGGAAGTATAGTATCATATTTGGCTTTTAACAAATTGCTTCCAAATCTCTTATGTTTTTAAACACAAAAGCCTAAGTTCATATCTCTCCTTTCTTAGTAGTCAGAAACAGATTTTTATCTAGAATTCTAATGCATCTTGAATGCAAATTAAAATTTTTCATAATTCATGAATGAATATTCAGCAACCTTCTCTAATTTCTTTCTTATATATTCCATCTTCTTTTCTTTGTCTTCACTGTTCATATTTTTTACCTTAAAACACAGACTAAATAATACTGCCTAAGTCCTTAATACTGACTTTATCCTTTCATTAGAGAAAAATTTTCTGGGTAAGGATTATCAGTATATCTAACCAAAATGAAAGATATGCAGTGTTATGATAACATGCAAGGATAACTTTGCAGCAAGCCAACAGTTCCTCCCAAAGTGTTTATTTGATGGCACTTGGTGTCATACCCAGACTATGGGTATGACTCTATGGGTAACTAACTCTTGTTACTACACAAATATTTCAAAGGCAGGAAATGAGGTAGTTAGCAACCAAGTTCCAAAGGCACAAGAGAAAAGCAGGTTTTCTAGGGTTTTTTAATCAATAGGCAAATATTAATTGGTATATGTTGATATCTGGGGAAAAAAATGGAAAAATTAAAAAAAAAAACAGCTCTAAACCAGCAAAGTGCAGATGCTGACTGTCAGTCTAAGATTTGTTCCTGCTTCCAGTGTGAACTTTCATTTTTGCCAAGTAAATGACAGGTAATAAACATTGATAAATATAGTATGGAAATCCTAAAAAAAGCCACAAAAATGGAAATCAAGAAAGGTGGAAAAATTAGTCAGGGAAAATTTTTTCTTCATTCAAGTATTGCCAATCTTGGTACAGATCAATATAATCTTTACTTCTGTTAAGCAACTATTTATTCTGTTGTAAAAAATCATTTATTGATTATCAGCCTAAACCAGGTGCTATTATCTGAAATACAGCTTTCTTAGTTAGATGTTCTAACCAATTAGTTTTATGATGTAGGCTATACACTGGCTATTTGAGCCTTTACAACTAGTAAGAAATCCATTCAGTATAAAATCCATTGGAAAGAAATGACTTTATTCAGAACATGAAACTATCCCTCATTTGTGATTTCTACAAGGCTATTGGGCAGAATACTTAACTCAAATCTTCTCAGGTCAGTTTCTTTCTTTAATACTAACCTGCAGCTATGAACATGTATTATTAGAGAAATTAAGTAATCAAAAATCACCCTCATGTGAGAGCATATTAGAAATCACAAATGAATAGGCTTGCTTGGGACATTTGAATAACAAAGCAATGCACAACTGAAAGCTGGCAATAATTCAGTTCCTTTAAGGCTCATAGATTTCTGGGATTTTGGTTTGTTTCATAAGTATCTTACTAAAGACGTTTCACTTTCTATTGCTGCTGAGATTTGTTGCCTGATAGTGAGCTACAAATGTGGTTGTGACTTTATAGAATGTGTTATCCAGAATCAGATAAACCGTAGAATGAGGAAGATCTTATTAATTTGTTGGTAATTCTAGCTGCTGTGCTAAAATCAATTTTAAATCTGTACAAACTGATTTGAATAACTAACCAAAGCTAATATGCTATGAATGCATATGAATTATTTTCAAAAGCAAATGTATTTTTAAAACTTATTAATGTATTCTGAGAACTGTTTAGAAGCTGAAACTGATTTTGAGAACCTCTTTAATGCTTGTCATATACTGGATCAAAATTACATGAAAACATCACATTTTTATAATGTGAATGTGCAACCTACTCTAATTTTCTTAATCATCTGAAAAAGATCTTTTTTTCTTGAAAGGCGATTACAACAGTGATCAGAGCAAATTACTTGCTGCAGTAATGTTTGCCAAAAACCAGATCACTCATAGAGAAGAATGATAAAGTTCGTAAACTATAGATAAGAAAACTCATACCAATTTGCAGTCACATTATAGTTCCTAAAAGGTTGTGACAAAGTGACAATGCTACATGAAACTGTAGCTAAAGACATGAATAAATTTAATCAAATTTTTTTGGGCCAGTGATCTTATGTAACAAATGAAGTGCATAACTATGCACTATGTATATACTACGTATAGCTATGTATATTCTTACACAAAAACTAAATGAAAAGTATAGTGAGTCACCTGACATTATAACTCCTCATCCAGTGGTTTCAAAACACTTTGAAAATGCAGTTTAGTGTAAGTTATACACAGAAAATTGGGTCGTAAAATTGAAGTTAGAGTCTGAGGAAGTGACATACTTTTTCTTTTCTGGGAAATAAGTTTTTTGAGATTTGTCTAACAAATTTTGCTAAGTAGTGTTAAATGAAGGCATTCATGACAGAGACAAAAATTATGTAAAGCTACAGATTCACATAACACCCTTTTGAATTAAATCAATGCAAATCTTTTAATGGTTTACAGTGATTCTGTTAACACTATTAGCTAAAATTAATCATACTGTCTTCAAACAGGTTTTAGCAAGCTGTGAAATGAGGTAGATTTTCTGCTCCTGTGACACCTACGATCAAGATCGAAGAATAAAGGCACAAAACTTTGCATGGGAAAAGTGATACATCTGTTCAACTCGAACTAAACAGTCATAAGGAAAGCAAAACCAAAACATATGGCCATGGTGTCCTATTCCAACAGGGAAAGAGAGGTTAGAAATTAATATGGGATATTGTTCAAGGTGCTATGCAAAACCTTCCTTCCATTCCTTTAGTTGTTACTCTCACATACAATGCTCCCCTTGTTTCACAGTAATTCACTTGCAAGAAAGGATCTCATACTGAACTAGCAAAAATCGATGGGTGTTTTGACTTCTGCTTCAGTGAGAGCAGGATCAGCTTAAAAATGATTGCAGAAATCCTGCAGTGAACCTCTGAAAGCAGTATGTGGATACTCTCAAAACCAGACGTTGCTGGGGAGAAAAGATGAGTTAATGTGCACAGCAGAGTCCAATTGAAGACATATAAATTGGAAAGAAAACAGTATCATTGGCAGAAAGGCAGGATATTGGTATTCCTTTCATATTTAGGGGTATGAAATGGTCCTAATATAATTATGGAAATTAATTCTTTTTTATGAGCTATAGAAATGGTGGCTGACTGAAGAGATCACAGATTTTTCTTCTGATTGTAGTGTGGGACTCAAGAACTGTCATCTGTCACTACAGCTATATGAATAGTTAATTTTCAGGCAAATTCCATGCAGTTTTCAGATTCCTATTTCTCATGAATCATCTGTCAATATAAAAACCAAACAAAACAAACAAACAAACAAAAAACCACAAAAAAACCAACCAAACAAACAAAAAAACCCCCAAAAAACCCAAAACAAACCACCTTTTTCTGTTTGTCTTATAAAATGAAAGAGTTGCTGAAATGGCTTTGGTTTTCTGTAATCAAACAGCATAATCTTTAACCTCAAAAAATTAGAGGGGAACTATTAGATCACTAACCACATCTACATGACTGTTGGTGGGAATAAGCTCCTTCATTACTGTGAAAGAGTGGAAGGTAAGTAATGTTCTTTGTTAAAATCGTATCTCTAGAACGTATCTGTAAAACATGGTTTTGAATTTCAGTCAGAGAACCAAAGCAACTTGGTTTAATATTCTTGAGAATATTGTAGGACAGAGGGGAGGGTAGCTTTGCTTGTGTCTTGAAGTGGATTGCATATACCATGAATATAATTGAATTAAATTACCCAAGAGTTACTTTATGTAATCTCTGCATTTGCATGCTTTGTGCAATTTGGAAGGATAGGTATACACAATAAATGTCAGGTAAATTGTTTATGTGTTTTCAAATACCAAAATTTTGATTCTTACCTTTAGAATACTTAGCTTTATTCTACTCCCCCCCCCCCCCCACCCCCATAATTGCAACACAAAGACGTTTTAAAGCAGGATAGTGTAATAACTTTTTTTGTCATTCATTATAATATATTACCTTGTTAAAGTAAAAATGAAATGCCTATGAAACAGGAATTGTGATATGTTGTGCTATTTTCTTGATTACCATGTCAGTGTAGCATCAGATTGCATTGTACCAGGCTTGTTTTGGAAATGGATTCTGTGTTCCACAATTTATTATTGTACATGTTTCTAGAACTTTTACTAGACATATTAGAACTATATGACATATAGTTCATATATGACATATAGTTCATTATATTAGGCATATTAATCACTATATGATTGTTCAACTAATTTCTACTCTTGGCTGCGGGATCTAAATCCAGAGCAGCTTAATTTGCTAGTTTCTGAACAAAAAACCATACTGATATTTTTCCTATAATGTTCAGAGTACTGTAAGACTCGTTTGATCTGCCATAATAGCTCTTCTATTTAAAATAATTGTAAGTGTTCCCAGTCAAATGATGCCCTCATTTAAATGCAGGAGATCACAGAAAGGGTCTTAATGGTCCTGCTGGTCCTGTGCAGCTTCTAGAATGTTAAGAATGCCCTTGAAATATTGGGGAAGCTCATGCAAATCCTGGCTCTGTGCCTCTCTCTTGCAATACATTGATTTTGTGAATTTGGCACTGAAAGTGTCTTGGTTTATAACATTGGGATTTTGTTCCCACAGAGATAGCTTTTAATGAATAAGCAATTGTGATTGATCCTTAAATGTATACTTACAGCAGTTAATTTGATTGTTTTTTCATTTTATGCTTTCGTACTGATCAGACCAGAAGTATTATATGGTAAATGTTGTAGAGAAGTGCTCAGACATTAATATTCATTAAGACATGTAAAACAAACTGCCTGAGAAAGAGCACAAATGCTTATCATGAGAATAAATACTCAGCTCAGCTTTACTAGAAATCTGAGTTCAGAAGGGAAAGGAGAAAGGTGCCTTTTAATTGATTTTTATTTTTTTTTTTTTTTAATCTCCAGGACTGACTATTTATGGCAAGTGTCAAAGAATAGAAGACAGGCTTGTGGTGTCAGTTTCAATCTGCTTCTATGTTAGTATCCTGTTGGTTTGAGATCTGGCAATGTAATGTGTGTTAATGTATTTGTGGCATTTATTTTCTGTGCCTGTAAGCAGGGAAGCTCGTAGAACTTTGAGCTTTGCTAGATGTGTTAAGAGACCATGTTGCAGTATTGTCCCACCATTCACTTGTGCTAAGAAGGTGCTGCCTGTTTTTTTCATCTTATGGGAAATGATAATGGCGGAGCATTGGGATCATGCCCAATAAAAAAATCAAGAAGATGAAGGGGAAGGAATATGGTGAAAAATACTTAAGACACCGAAAAACATGTGTCATGAGAAACCCTATTACATCTGCTTGGATACTTTCGCATTGCTGTCTTAGTTCAGGAACTGCTGGTTTGGTATTACATGAGCAAGATGGATTCTGGACCCATATATACATAGAATCATAGAATCGGCTGGGTTGGAAGGGACCTCAGAGATCATCAAGTCCAACCCTTGATCCACTACCGCTGTGGTTACCAGCCCATGGCACTGAGTGCCACATCCAGTCTCTTTTTAAATATCTCCAGGGATGGAGAATCCACTACTTCCCTGGGCAGCCCATTCCAATGTCTGATCACCCTCCCCGTGAAGAAATTCTTTCTAATATCCAACCTAAACCTCCCCTGGCACAACTTTGAGACCATGCCCTCTTGTCTTGTTGAAAGCTGCCTGGGAAAAGAGCCCAACCCCCCCTGGCTCCAGCCTCCTTTCAGGGAGTTGTAGAGAGCGATGAGGTCTCCCCTGAGCCTCCACTTCTCCAGGCTGAACACCCCCAGCTCCCTCAGCCTCTCCTCACAGGACTTGTGCTGGAGTCCCTTCACCAGCCTGGTTGCCCTCCTTTGGACCTGCTCCAGGACCTCAATCTCCTTCCTGCACTGAGGGGCCCAGAACTGGACACAGGACTCGAGCTGTGGCCTCACCAGGGCTGAGTACAGGGGCAGAATCCCTTCCCTGGACCTGCTGGCCACGCTGTTCCTGATCCAGGCCAGGATGCCATTGGCCTTCTTGGCCACCTGGGCACACTGCTGGCTCCTGTTCAGCTTCCTGTCAATCCAGACTCCCAGGTCCCTCTCTGCCTGGCTGCTCTCAGCCACTCTGTGCCCAGCCTGGAGCTCCCCATGGGGTTGTTGTGGCCAATGTGCAGGACCCGGCACTTGGCCGTGTTGAACCTCATCCCATTGGAATCAGCCCAACTCTCCAGTCTGTCCAGGTCCCTCTGCAGAGCCCTCCTGCCTTCCAGCTGATCCACACTGCCCCCCAGCTTAGTGTCATCTGTGAATTTGCTGATGATGGACTCAATCCCCTCATCTAAATCATCAATGAAGATATTAAACAGGACTGGGCCCAACACCGATCCCTGGGGGACACCACTGGTGACCGGCCGCCAACTGGATCAGCACCGTTCAGCACCACTCTCTGGGCCCAGCCCCCCAGCCAGTTCCTAACCCAGCACAGAGTGCCCCTGTCCCAGCTGTGGGCTGACAGCTTTTTCAGGAGAATGCTGTGGGGGACGGTGTCAAAGGCTTTGCTGAAGTCCAGGCAGACCACATCCACAGCCTTCCCCTCATCCACCAGGCGGGTCACCCGATCATAAGAGGAGATCAGGTTGGTCAGACAGGACCTGCCTTTCCTGAACCCATGCTGGCTGGGTCTGATCCCTTGTCCATCCTGTAGGTGCTGTGTGATTGCCCCCAGGATGATCTGCTCCATGACCTTGCCAGGCACTGAGGTCAGGCTGACAGGCCTGGAGTTTCCCGGGTCCTCCTTCCGTCCTTTTTTGTGGATTGGTGTGACATTCGCCAACTTCCAATCATCTGGGATGTCCCCAGTGAGCCAGGACTGTTGGTAGATGATAGAGAGAGGCTTGGTGAGCTCTTCTGCCGGCTCTGTCATCACCCTTGGGTGGATCCCATCTGGTCCCATAGACATGCAGGACAGCATGAAATTTTTATATCTGACCCTTTTTTTAAAAAATCTCTATATTGGTTTCCATTATAGCCCAGCAAATTATCAACCCTATTGCAAAGACCAAATTAAGTTATAAGTTTCAGTCTCTCCTAAAAAATCAGCCTTTCTCCAGTTTTATTGCTTTGCTAGAGAATATGACTCACAAGTGCTTTATGAAGTCTATTAAAATGTGACTGGAATTGCAAGGTTACTTTTCATCCTAGGTAAGACAAAACCTGTTATATGCAATAAAGAATACCTTCTTGCCATCTGTGCAGCCTGACACTTTTGTGCAGTCTGATGCTTCATACGGCTAATTTTTCTGCAGTGAAGTGTGTAAACAGTTGAGTTAAATTCCATTCAATGCCTGGACTTCTATTCCATGTGATGTTATTTCTCCATCAGATTATCTCTATCCTTTTTAGATTGTATAAATAACAGCTTATCAAAAAGGACAGTGCAAAGACATGTTGTACAAAGGCTATTCGGAATGTAACAATAATCTTCTGCAGACTAAATGCTGCATAATTCAAGTTATATGTTTAGTCAAAAGATGTTTGATTCAGATGAACAGAATGCAGTGTACTTATGATGCTAAACAAATGACAGACTTTATTTAAATTGTAGAGTGAGAGGGAAAGTATTTTAGATCAGGAGGTGGAAAAATAGTTGATACATGCCAGTCCTTAGTATAGGGGCTGACAATGATTGTCCCCTCCAAAGGTTAGCTAAAGAGAGTGTAATGCAAGGTAAGAATAGTTTCATTATAGTTTGTGTTCTTTCAGTGAGGATAGCACAAATTTGTACAACATAAGGATATGCTTTTTATGTGATCCTAGCAGATCCCACATGCTTCTCTCTATGGAAAAGCACTGTCTTCTGTGGCAAGAGTTTATGGGCTTTTAAAAAACTACATATACTACTTGTATATGTAAAAACAAAAAAAAAAGTACAAAGCAAAAGATACTTATCTTGCTTACAGGATTACTTTGCTTTCCCCAAATAGTTTTTTTTTATTATTATTTTTTTTTTCCCTCCCTCTTTCTTTTTTCCTTCATGAGGAGAGATTTTGGAAAAATCTTGTGGCTCAAATTTTTTTAGGGAACTTATGCTTATTCAGATGCAATTGGCTGACTAAGATTTGGGCCCACTGAATTCCTTGGGGCTGGAAATAGAAATAGATGCTTCTGTCTTTGATTTTCTGATTTTAATTTTAAAAATAAAAGATTCCCCAAACAACTGAAAAAAAAAAAGGCTTTTACACTGGTATAATTTTCAAATATACTCAAGCCAGTATAAATTTGATAGGTAGTAGATTTTTTTTTTCCTCTTTGACTTCCATTTTCTCTTAGAATGTGTTGTGACTGCTAATTCTATGCAGGGTTTTTTGGCTTTCTTTTATCTCCATCCTGCAATGCCAAACAACAACTCTCTACCCATGTCCCATTTGAAGTGAAGACTGCTACAGCTTACATTACATAGCACACTTCAATAAAGATTGAGCTATTATGAATATCCTGAAAATAGAGTTGCTGGACACTGAATAGCTGTGCCATTTCAAAAACTGCCTTCAAATAATGCTTCCCCAATGTATAGGTGTACTTCTCCTGGGTTAATTTATGTCAGACCTAGGTACATTACTGCTAGAAAAACCCCATTGTCTTTGGAGCCTCCTTATGTCTGCTACCTATTTTTAATCCACTGACCATGAGGCATAGCTAATGATGTTCTTGTTATTTGTGTTAGAATATAAGAGTTGTTTCCCTGGGTGTCTTTATTTCATTTATTTGAAGCTTTTTCCAGAAAGCTTCTGATGTGTAAGACCAATTGCTTCTGCTTCAAGACCATTTACAAAGCTTTAAGGGGCCTTCAGGGAATCATGCACAGAGTGCTATAAAACCTCACTTCTGCACGTATAAGAGTTTTCAGTACTGGCCCTGTAGAAGAAATCTCAGAACTTTGTTGTGCTTTTGAAATTAGATGTCTGATTTTCATCTTGTTAAGACAAAAGTTATGAGTGGAGCAGGAAGTTGCAAGAATACTTTTTTTTCCCTCTATTAACACAGAGGAGCAAATTCTTCTGATCACAGGCTATTGGCAAATGTGGCCGTGTACGTCTAAAATTTATTGCTTATTTATGTTTCAAATTTGAAAGTGTCAAGGGAAAAAAAATTTATGAAATAGAGATGGGGCAAAATAGAGTGACAGTAGGATCTATACCACTCTAAATTACCCTGTGGTGCAGCAAGCAGAGTGCACATGGCTTACTTGAAATAGCAACAAAAGACAACATTTCTCTGAGGTGCACCTTGCATGGTGGACTGGGAGTTAATATAAAATAGAAAACAATACCAACCCCAACAGTTTACTGATAAATAGCACTCTGCTTCACTACTCAAAGATCATCAAACTGTGTCCTCATGCTGAAAATAAATTCTTGGAGTATATTTGAATCAGGATTTTAAAAACATTTGTCAGAGACTATGGAGGTAACATCTTCAGTTGCAAGAGAAGATGGGTATTTTGAAAGTCACCTTGTTTAAACAAATTTTTATAATTATTTTTTTACTGGATAAGAAAAGCTATTTCTTTGAGACTGAGCCCAAAACCTACTGGGGAAAACAACTGTTTTTTTATGAATTGTAATCTTTTGATACAGTTTTACAGGAATTATACATGGAAAAGAGTAATAGGGAACTCCATGAAATTATTGTGACAGCTGAAATGAAAAAATAGCAATAGCTTTGAAAAATGTATTTTTGAAAAACATTTTTTCTTTCCAGAGCTCTGTGAACATACTGAGTGAAACATAGAGGTTCACGATTTTCAGCATATAATCAGTGAACTATTTTAATTCATCACATTTGACACCTTTATTCTTGTTTACAGAGAGATTACCTCTAATTAGAGATAGTCTAATTAAACAGTTTAATTAGCAGTAAGTTTTCAGCAAAGATCATACAGTTTTCATCGTTTGTTTATTTTTGCCAAGTCACAGATGACTCTTTTTTTCATAGTGAGGCCTTGTGTATCCTGGCCTAGTGGGAGGTGTCTGTTCCCATGCCAAGGGGTTGGATCATGATGATCTTTAAGGTCCCTCCCAACCCTAACAATTCTATGATTCCATAAGGTAAGGTTGTGAGCAAAAATACTGGAGAGATAGAAGAAAATAAGAGGGAAAAAATTCAATACATTTGGCCTTTCTGTAACTCAGGATTTGTATTACAGTGCAGCCTGAGACAATTACAGATTTCTGAAGTTCAAGTTTTCTTTCTCAGCTCAGAGGTGTCTCCTCCAGAGATGAGATGCTTCAGGCTCCTCAGTTGAGGTGGCTCACGTACGAAGTATCTTGTTTCTTTCTGAACTTCCACGAACAGATGGTATGCCTCTGAGTACCTAGAGAGCCTTGCAAGACAAAAGAGAAATACTGATAAGACTCTTGGGTCCTCTTTCTCCTTACCTCTGGGAGACAGAGATAAATATTTCAGGATAAATTCCTGAAATGAGAGGAGTCAATACCTCCATGTGCTCAGGCAGCAGTGAGGAGATGCAGCTCTTCTCCTTGTGGGCCTGTGCCAGGACAGAGCCCAGAGCTAGGGTTACTCTGCTGGGGTTACATCGTGCTCCAGTAAGGTTTAGTCTAGGGTACTTTACTGTACTGGCCCCAGGGTTTCACTGTGCTGCAACAGGTGGCAACCAGGGACCTTACTTCACTCTGCTTAAGTGATTCTTAAATTACCCCCTACAAATCCTGAACTTTTGAATGCTAAGCCTTATGTTTTGTTTCCTAATCTTCTTAACTGTCTCTGTCATCAGTATTGAAAAAGGAATTAGGTGATGATCTGCTTAAGCAATGCTATTCCTGACAGTAGGTTGTTATTTTATATCTTGATCTGTAAAATAGCTAGGAGCACTGTGTCATTTTTCATAATAAAAAGGGGTCTGTAACACATTCACCTGTTTTACTTAACTTTATCCACTATTCAGTTGAACAGGAATAGGGAGTTTGTGAATGTTTGGACCTTTATATGCAATTACTTTGGTACTGGAGAAAAGAAAAATATTATGCAGGATATTGATCCTGCTTTATATTTGAACACAGAATAATGTTTCTCTGTTTAAGCATGAAGTAGAAAAGGTTACCCTGGGGCCTTGTATAATTTTAATTAAAAACACAAAGTTCTGCCTTTGAACCTATGTTTAGTTGTACCTCTGAGTCATATAAAATGAAATCTTAAAAATTTCTGTGAATAGCAGTTTGGTTTGCTCTATTGCTAATCTTAATAAACACATTGCAGGTTAGTCCCATTTATACTTTTCTGTCTGATCACAAAACTCATTCTGTGATCAGTTGTGTTCATATTTCAGCATCTAGGTAATTCAGATTAGCATTACAATCCAGTACAATAAAAGCAGTTTAATCACAAATTGCAAATGAACCTCAGGCATACCTAGTATAATCAGCTATTTTGCTGACATTGCTTCAGCAGCAGGATTGTCAAGCATAGAATGAATTAGCTATATGTATGAATGGCTTTAGGACATGTTTGATACTGATTTAGAGGAGAATTTGCATAAACAGCAGTTAAAACTTAATTAAAGCAAAACCCCTGTAGTATGATTCTTAGGGTGAAGAGTTTTTGCTATGTTTAATGAGGAGGAAGTCTGTCCTCAACTAATCCTTTCCACTTTCTCAGACTTTCACAAGCACAGCCTCTTGTATTGATTACATGGATAGTTAGAGGTTCTAACCATCACAGTACATTTTTGATGAGTCTAATCACTAAATGTCCATAGTTCAGTACTTCATTTTTTTTTTTAATGTTAGAATTTGTAAGCTTATTTTGGCATGGAGCACCTTCTCCAAATTAAAAAATTAGTTCACACTGATGACCTATAGCAATAATTCTATGTTTTATGATTACTTCAGACCCTGGCTGTTGAAATGTATATAGACATTTGTAAAAATTATAGCAGACTTAAAAACAAAGAAACAATACTAAGCATTAAAGAAACCTAAGAAACTGGAATGATAGAGTAGCTTGAAAAACACTAAAAAATGAGTCTGGATAACAGCTTGTTTTCAAGTAATAAGAACAAAAATTTTCAATGAAGATGGGGAAAATTTTCTTGCTGTTTTCATTCAGCTTTTTCTCATTGTCCTTTTTCTTACAAGTCTTGCACCTGGGGAGGACGGACGATATAGGTTAGAGGTGGACCTGCTGGAAAGCAGTTCAGAGGAGAAGAATCTGGGGGTCCTGCTAGATAAGTTATCCCTGAGCCAGCTGTGTGCCCTTGCTGCCAGGAAGGCCAATGGAAACCTGGGCTGCATAAAGAAGAATGAGGCCAGGAGGCTGAGGGAGGGCATTCACCCCCCATGCTCTGCCCTGGTGAGGCCACAGCTGGAATCCTGCATCCAGCTCTGGGCTCCCCAGCTCAAGAGAGAGAGGGAACTGCTGGAGAGAGTCAATAGGAGGGTGATGAAGATGACTGAGGGACTGGAGCATCTCATGAGGAAAGGCTGAGAGAGCTGGGACTCTTTAGCCTGGAGAAGGCTAAGGGGGGAGACTTTGTTAAAGTCTACAGTTATCTAAAGGGTGGGTGCAAGGAGGATGGAGCCAGACTTTTCTCAATGCTTCCTAGTGATATGATGAGGGACAAAGCGCATAAATTGGAACATATAAAATTCCATTTAAAGATAGGAATTTTTTTTTTTTTTCCTGTGAAGGTGGTAAGATACTGAACAGGCTGCCTAGGGATACTGTGAAATTCCCTTCTCTAGAGATGTTCAAAACCCACCTGGATGCAGTCCTATTTAATGTACTCTAGGTGATCCTGTTTTAGTGGGAGAGCTGAGCTAGATGATCTCTAGAGGTCCCTTCCAACTGTTACAGTTCTGTGATTTTGTGAAACACCTATACCCACATGTGCTCTACAAATACTTTTGTTCGTAAGGCAGGCTGTGAGCTTTTGTGGTGGGAGTGGGTTGGAGAGGGAAAACAGAAAGAGAATAAACCTGTTGTGTCAGCTACTAATTATAGTAGAAAAAGGTTAATTTCTTCTCTGAGCATAAAGCAGATGGTTAGCCTCCCACTTTCCACACACACATTTTCAGGGAAGTTTGACACAACTGAAAGCAATATCAGCCAGTATGCTATTAATGTAGAATACAAATCATAATGTTGAAATGTAGTAAAGAGAGAAAAGAAAGCAATTGCATACTGATTGACTCATCTGCTTCAGCTATTAAAATTTATGTGATTTTTTTTCCCCATCTTTTAATTTCATTCTACTAGATAATGGAACTCTGGACTTCATTCCTTCTTCATTATATAAGGTAGTCCATTTCCTCCCAGTAACAATGAACAGATAATTTTCTGTTTCATATCTGTAGAATTTATAACTGAAACTTTGTATCTCATTCTGAATCTTCCTGTCTGTCTTATTCTAAACTTTTTAACTTAAAAACTACTTGAATTTTTTATGACCATAAGAACTCTGATTTCTTGTAACCAAAGAGGTCAGGGTAGGTATAGAAGTATTCTGTTAATTATGTCAATTATTTTTGTGATATTGTCACTTCACACTTCTATAGTAACTTCTCTTAAAATTATCAGAGAGACAGAACACAGAGAAAACATTATATTCTTATTACAAGCATAAGCTTGTAATTTTTGTAAACTGAAAGTTTTGTAGACATGTAGTACCCATGGAAAAAAGCACTTGGTTTTGGTTGGGTTTTTTTGTTTGGTTTTATTTTGGTTTTGTTGCTGTTGTAGTATTATTATGTATTTCTATCAGGAGTGTGCTAATATTGTTATAGGCTTGTTTACAGAATTCCATGAACCCTTGATAGTACCAGTGATTTGTAAAAATGTATTATAAAAGAATGGAGGCCTACCTGTGAAATATTTAATGTAAGAGCAGAGTCTAGGAGCGTATAAGATTTGTTCTCTTCTGGAAGAGGCTCACCTTGTTTTTTGTTTTATTTTGGAACAGTTTGATTTGAATAATTGTAACTTTTGCCTACAGCCTATCTCATCTCTTTTCAGAGAGAAATATGAGGGGCAAAAAAGGTTTTCCCATTGTGCCTGTGGGACAGACAGCCATTCTCCTGGATGTTGCTATTGGAGTCACATTTGGATTGCACATCCAGCGCCTGTTGGTGGCCAGCACTTCAAACAGAAGAGCAGAAGGTGAGAGAGATCTGGTTACACCCACCTTAGAGTACCTCATCATGAAACTGTCAGACTGGCTGACAGTCTCTAAAACCCATTTTTGTTTTAATTAGGTGTTGCTATTCACATATGTAAACTGTCTGAGGATTAACTAGATCTGGACAAACAATGAAAAGCAGATTTATTGAGTAATTTTTTCAGGAACTACTGCAAGAATTTGTAAGAAAAACCATGGAGCAAAAGTTATTTTTGTAGTTCTTTTGTTAATAAAATCATGAAGTTGATAGAGTAGGTGTAAGGAAAACATCCTAGCAGTGACCTGTAAAAGTTTTACATAACATATGTCACAGGATAATTTTATTGTTGTAAAAACAATTATTTATTAGACTTTACTAATCATGAATTTATTAGACAGTAAACTGTCCCTATCTTCCTCAGTCCCAGTATCTGTACTGTCATTAACCTGATATGAATTAGGGTGTCTTCAGAGATAGTTTCATTATGAATTTATTTATGAAAAAGATTCTTTTAAAAATTTTTCCTCCTATAAAAATTAAACACTAGATATATGCCCACTAGTAAAGAATGAATTATAGTCTGAAGTAGAAGAAGCTGTTGAAATCTATTTGAAAAAAGTGTAAATGAAACTTTACTACTGCTATTGTAATATTTTCATGGAAAATGTAATTAGATTTTTGTGGAAAGAAAAAAAAAAGTGAATTTACTCTGCTGCTCATCTTTGTGATGGGAATAATTTTAACAGCCCAGCAGAAGAGCTAGTGAATTAGAAGATAGCTCTAAAACTTCTGTAAAATTACTCGTGTGCCAGTTTCAAATTATTGCAAAAACCAGTAACTGTGTCTGCAGCAACACATTTTATCTTCATTAGCAATAAATCAGCAAATCTAATTAAGAAAGTGTGACACAACACAAGTTTGACAAGAAAATGTAGTCAGCTTTCAGTTTCACATAATCAGCATCTTTAAATGTATGCATAAAGGAAGAAAAAGTAAATTATTAAAGAAGTAGCCTGTAAAATGCCCTTACAATTAGTGGGAAAGAATTTTCTGAGGAGCTGAATTATTATTCAAACTGTACAGATTTTATCAAAAGCATATTCATAGGCACCTTCCTGGGTTTGGAAAATTTAATCAGAGAATTAGAATAGCATTGTAATTCTCTTGTACTGACCACTTAAATCCAGGGGAAAACAGAAAGAGCAAATAACTTTTGGCTTTCTTATTGAATAAAAGCCTTAGTGACTGTTTTCTTATAAACTGATTGCACATTTATGCAGAGATTAAAATGTGAAAATATATTTAAAAGTTGTTTATTGAGGCTAATATTGTAAAATTACCTTTCAGAGAACAATTTCTTTAAAAGTGGACTGAAAAATAAAGTTGTGTGTGTTTAGAAAAGTTATTCTTAGTTAAATTTAGTAAAACACCTAAAATAGTAATTTGAAGCTCAGACCAAGTGTTTGCTATTAATCTAATCAGGGGGCAAGGGAATGTACAAAGTCCATAAATTTTCTAAGAAGGTCATTATTACTGCAGCATACTGAATTATTTATGTGGAATGGAGCATCTGCTGAATGCACCAATTTGTTTTGGTTTTTCCATTTGCAAGCTGATTCCAAATGTTACAAATTTGTCTCTTGTTTCCATGTATGTCTTGAACAGATTATTCCACCAGTTAAGCATTATCTATATACCCTACTTTAGGTTCCTAAATAATCTGAGAGGAAACCTGTTTTTTATTATCCTGCTGAATGTGGACTTTGCTAGTTGAAAAGACATCACAGATTTTCTTAATCACACATTGAATTACTTGGCCAAACAGAAGCATAAGGCTGATATTTTCAAGGTGTTTGAAGGCATTGGAAGCTGCTACAGGTGCTGACTCTGCACTGTGAAATGCTGCCTGGTGCACAGGAGAGCTGCAGATCCCCAGGGTGCTACATCTCTGGTGCTCCACATTTCCTTGTGCAGAGTGACAAGAGCAGAATTCCCATAGAATTAGTCTTTTAGACGTGGTAGACATAATACCTTCAGTTTGAGATGTTTTGCATAAATATAATTGTTTTATTTTCATTCTAATTTTATTCACTATGCTAGAGAATATGAAGCTATCATGCTTTCATCTGCACCTTGTACTCACCTGAAAGGCATCTATTCCTCTAGAATGCATGAATGTACACAAAGGACACATTTTTATTAGTGGCACCAAAATTTGAAGCAGAGGAATCTGAGTTGTCTTCATGGCTTCATGGGACAAAAGAGGACTAAACAACACAAGTTTATGCAGATAACTCGAAAAGTTTTTTATATTTTCAAAGCAGAACAGTGCTGGACTTTGCCATGATGTTTTGTGAAAATCCTAAAGCATATTTCTAAAAATACAAGAATACTGGTGAAACTGGTGCCACAATTTTGTCTTTAAGTCACACTGCTGACTAAGCATATCTTGTGTGCTGAAATCATATCTTCAGTCAAACTAAACTCTCAGTACATTTAGTGAAGGTAACACACATATTTCAGACAATGGAGACTATAATAATAAGCCTCTTAATTAGAAATTTATTAAGAAACAATGACATTTATAATCTCTAACTTTACTGTCTCATATGTTGTTTTGGCACTGCTAATAAATATTTTTTAATTGTAATTTTGCTTCCCAAACAAGAAATATGTTATTTTAAAAAACAGCTCACAAGATACAGAAGAATTAGACACCTTTATACATAGAAGTTAATTGATGCTAAAGGATTAATTCTTTACTAGAAGCTAAAAAATTGTTTTTTTAGAAACTAACAAATCTTAATGCTAACCATTTAATCTACATTTCAATGCAGCTGTCATGAGTAAAATTTAGCTTTTAAATGCAGCTGAATTCTTTGTCTTCAAAGAAACAAAGAAACAAAAAAAAAATAGAGTTGAAGTCTTGCAGTAAAGAAAAAGTGATGATAGAACTGATAAATCATTTCTGAAAGAATCCTTGCCTTTGGTTTTGATCTTTTATGAATTTTCCTCACTAAATTTATTTTTCTGAATTAGTGAAAATAATTTACTTGATTTCATTTAAAACTAGTCTCTGACTAAAATTATTCACTGTCTTTAATAATGTCAAACCAAGAATACTTTTTTCTTGATGCTACTGATGTAGTTATATACATATATATATATCTTCAATATGACAGCTATTTTAACAGAGGAATAATAGCTTAACAAATTAGAGCAGAGCGAGCTATATATAAACATTTTTTGCATGTATTTAAATACCATTTATGTTAAATCATATTCACTAATATCAGATAGAGTGACCATAACAACATTTTTTGTAGACGTAGCTCTAGCTTGTTGCTGACTTACAGTGCTTCATCCTAGGAGGAAGAAATTTAGCTCAACCAAATTTAGGAAAGTGTTCTGGAATACACGATTCTTTTCAAGGACTGTAAATGAAACTCATTCAGGACCTATGTTATAATCTAACTAGTACCATGGTGTGAAAAGGAACACTTGCATAATATGGATATTATAGAAAACGGACCTTTCTTCAGAGCTTCTATACAAGAAATCATGAATAATTTAGGATTCAGAGAAAACTTTTGTATCTTATTCTCTCATATAAATAATTTCATAACTAATGTTAAAGCCATATTTTTCTAGATGTGTATATTTTTATCTTTTTTCTTCTTCTTCTTTTTTTTTTTTTTTTTTAAAACTTTTTTTAAACTTCAAAAGATAAGCTTCTTGCTTTACCAGGTAGCTGGGAAGCATATGTATTTCCTATAAAGCCTAATAGAAAGTGAGCAGTTACAGCATTATGTTTTCTTTTATTATGGTCTATCCATCTACACATTCACAATAATGTTTTTTTGTTTGCCATTTTTACTGCTACTGTGCTTTGTGTTAAAATGATTTTCTGTAATAACTTTCAAATTGTTTTCCTGATCAGTGTGCTAAATTATTGGGCCATTTGCCACATATTGTATAGCTTGTTTTCTTGCTCCAAGCCTAATTATTTTGCAACTTACTGTACGGGAAAAAAAGCCTTTACCATCTGCTATGCTGTTTATGCAAACAATCAAAATCTAACTTAGTTTGTTCTGTTCAAACTTATTTGTTCTCTCTTCTGATCTTTGTATAATCTGCAATCTCAGACCCAATGACCTTATTTCCCTGTATCTCTTGGACAGATTAAGGCACCAGAGAGCAACGGAATCCTAAAACCAGACTGCTACTTTATCTTTTATGCTTCAAATTTACAATTAGAAAGGACATGTAATTTTTTTTCTTCCCCCCCCCCCCCCCCCCCCTTCTTCGCATAATTACAGAATAAGGTTTCCAACCATTACTCTAACATATTTATTCCATAAATCTTAATCTGATCTGGTATTTTCTAGGTTCAGATGCTAAAAGATATGCTTTGTGTATCTCAATGTGTGTTACTTTGTTTATCATTATAATAATATGTTGTGGTTTAGGACCAGCTGGCAACTGAGCACCAGCGGCTACTCACTTCTTCCTCACAGTGGGATTGGGAAGAGAAAATATAATGAAAAGCTTGTGGGTTGAGACAAGGACAGGGAAGCATCACTCACCAAACATGGTCACGGGCAAAGTAGACTTGGGGGAAAAAAATTAATTTAATTTTTCACCAATAAAATCAGAGTAGGATAATGCGATGTGAAACACATCTTAAAACCACCTTTCCCACCTACTCCCTTGTTCCTGGGCTCAGATTTCTTTGCTTCTGATTCCTCTACCAGCAGCAGAAGGGGATGGGGTGTGTGATTTATCTATTCATCAAACACTGTCTCTGCCACTTCTCTCTCCTCAGAGGGAGGACTTGCCACAGCCTTTCCAGCTCCAACATGAGGTCCCTCCCTTGAGAGTGTCCTTTGTGAACTCCTACAACATGAATCTCTCCCCTGAGGTCAAGTCTGTCAGGAATAGACTGCTACAGCCTGGGCTGCCCACAGAGTCATGGCCTGCTTCAGGTACAGCCACCTCCCTTAGTGTAGGGTCCTCCATAGATTCAGGTCCATATCTGCTCTGCTGTGGCCCTTTACAAACTAGATTTTGTCCTAGCCTGAACATTCTAGATGCCACTTCAGATATCAGAGCACAAACTCTAGCATAGTTCCAAGCAGACTGTAACAGTTTCATTAGAAAGTGCAACACCTTCATTCGAACACTGTATAACACCTACATCAAAAAGAACAGACTTTTACATTCTCATGCAAAGATGATGGAAAAGAGACGTGCTACAATGTCATCCTTTGATGCTTGTAGATGAAGTAGAAATCGTGCCACTGATACATTGTGTCATCAAATTATGTTTCTTTATATCTTGTGTAATGTTCTCATAAGGCAAAAAAAAAAATCTATGCTTTTTATTTGTTGATGGATGCAAACTTATAGTTAGCCTTACTTGAGAAAGGAAAGCCCTAGTTCATGTGGGTGTGGTAATAAAAAAGTCATGTTAAGCAGGAACAAGGGAGCCCTTGCTTGCATCCTGTGCTCTATGTCTGCCTCTTCTGTGACCCAGCAGAACACTTTACTATTCCACATCTGAAATTATTTATGATTTGGGAAGTCATCACCTACTGATGAAGTTATATGTGAAGTTGTTAGGTAAGGTTTTAGAAATGTTTGCAGTTTATCACTAAATGATTTATGCATTGCTTAGATTTACTTTTAACTCTGTTGGAAACCGTTAATTGCATATTGTTGATCAATATACCTAATGCATCCTTCCTCTGTTGTCTTTGTATGATGAAAAATGTAGTTTATGTTTTTTACATTCAAAGTTAAAGAAAAGAAAAAGAAATAATACTTACATCTGCCATTGACAGATCAAAAAGTTGATATACTGTGAAGTTTGTCACACTGAAGAAAGAAGACAAGTAATTATGATGTCAAATTTAATGAATCTAGCACAAAAAAGGTTAGTCTACTTGATCAGTGCCATTGGAAAAAGCAATTACTCTTAACAAATACAATGAACTAAGTGCTCAGAGATAAGACAACAGAAAAAAAATCCATAGATGAGGGCAATTATGCTTTATTTCATGATAAACCATCTACTTAAAGTGGGGCAAAAAAAGCGAATGAGGTGTACACAGAGTACAAGAGAATTACCAGTTATAGAAGAAGAAAGTTTTGATCTGGATACCAGTCCTGCAATCTTCTGTCAGCAACAAATGGCAAAGGACTATTGTTTCATTTTCATTTAATTGAGTGTCTGGAGAATGAATCAGTTAAGGCATTAATCATGGGCCCTAGAGGGAGAGCTGCAAAACGGTCCAGCAAATTAACTGAGCACATTCTTAATTTAAACATGGCATAGTCTAATAAAAGATGGACTTTATTGTTCCTCAGAATAAGAATATACCTGAGAGCTTTGCAAGTTTGCAGGGTAAGTAATTTTTTGCTGGGAAAAAAATCTAAGTATTCAAGATCATTGAATGGGATGGGGCTCTCAGCAATCTGAGCTAGCTGAAGATATCTCTGCTCATTGCAGAGGTGTTGGACTAGATGACATTTAAAAGTCTCTTCCAACACAAGCTATTTTATGGTTCCATGATTCTACTTAAAAAAAGAAAACTCCAGAGTTTTTTTTTTTGTTGTTTTTTTTTACATTTTTGAGTATTCTACAGAATGAAACACCAAAGCAAGAAGCAAAAATCTGAAAGAGAGTTTCCTACTATTAAAAATACTTAATTTCCCTGGGGAAAAAAAATTATATAGTGCCTTTGGTTCTATAGATCACAGGAAATATTTTGTCCTTTCTGTTCCTTCACTGTGTTTTGGTCAGTTATTAGTCATCCTATTATCTTGGATGTTCTTTGCTTGTTTTGTTCTTTCACTTAAGCTTTCACTTAAGCACAATTGCTTCTAAAGGAAAATCTCTATTTGTCAAAAGTGCCAAGGACTCTCTAATTTTTCAGTCATTTGTTTATTTCACAGTGCTTTTCCCTGCTTACTGTGAATCTCAGTCACCCGAGAAACGTAGACCTTGGAATTTGACCAAAGCCCCAATATTCTTCTGGGTCTCTAGCACAAATTTCTCTGGACTGCTTCTTTCTTAGTACTTTGGAAGCTGTTTATGGCAGATCATTGGCTTCAGTTTCTGAACCCCTTTTTTTGAAATGGTTTGGTCCTAAACCCACATGTTTGGTCCCGAACTTCCCTCATGTCATCAGCTTGTCTTCAAGATTTGCATGAGGGGTCATCACTTCCCTGCAGGGGCCCATGTTTACTGTAGTTCTTCAGACCACTTGAGGTCTTGCAGCCTGATAAAGTGAGAAAAAGAAAAAGTCTTCAGCAAAATGGCCAACATGTCTCACATCAAGAAAATAGCTAAGTCAGGCATTTCTGAGGAATTTCAAGTGTCAGTGTTAGGACTGTGATGGTATCCTGAGAACATCCTCATGAGGTACTATGCCTTGATAATCCTCTCACTTTTCTCACTTTTAATTTAATGGAATATGATTGTTTGGCATCAATATTATACTATTAGGACTGCTGACAGGTCTTTTTGTATTGACAAAGATTACTTAGTAAGATTAAAATATAGCCCCTGTTCACCCTCTGAAAGTAGGTGCTCATATTTTGAATTAAATATATTATGAAAGCCTCAAAATTTTTATTTAAATTTTAAGTTATTAAATTCACTTACAGCTTTCCCTTCTGACTATTTCAATCAATATATTTCTATGATTTCAAGAATTAAAACTATATAAATTTGCTATGTAGACCTCATACATACATTAGACTTGAAGTATATTTGTTTCATTTACATTTATCTAAGAGCTCCATTGAATTAGACAATGGAATGGAAATCTCTTTTTCAAAGCTTTATATAGATTTTTCAAAACCTCTCTCCTTTGGAAATTAATGCCAGCAGCTGCTACTAAACTTTGTGTTCCTTTCTACAGGTTCTCAGATATGGACTGTATCCAGGACTGATGCTTCAAAGACATGTCTGTAAGTTTTCTCCATGGTTACTGTAAATTTATCACATTGCCCTGAAAGAAGGAACTACTGAGTGCCTCCATTATTCATGGCTATCCTGGTTCTCTACACACAGAAATGAAAAGGGACACCATGTGGGGGTTTTTTGTGAATTCATTATGTTACTTTGCTGCAAAATATCTTTCATCTGCTCTTGGTATGTTTGAAAGATGTATGTCAGAGTTCTTCTGTAAAAGACAGAGAAAAGATAGCTGTGATCAATAGGCAAAATTATCCTTCTTTAACTACCCCAGTTTCTGATGCAGAATTCCCTCTTAGGCCATAAAACCAGTGCTGCTCTGTATTTTACATGAGAACAATATACTGAAAATATAGGTTAGAAAAATTAGCTTGCCACAGATTCATAAATACTACAGAAGCAAGAGTCGTTTTTTTACTTAAGGGAAATTTCATAAAGGCTTACATGTAATGTGGAAATGACTAGATACCCTTCCTGAGCATTAAAAACCCTCCTTTCATCTGCCCCACATTCTGCAGATTGTTCTTTGCATATGACTCAAAAAATACCAAGTAATTTTTTAAAATTCAGACATAATCTGCTGTCTGCTATAAAAAAATTCTTCTACAGCAGTTAATTTAGAGCAATACACTCTACATATTATAAATTATTATGAGGAATATATACACATATGTTACTTTTAAATGTGCATGTAGGGAAGCGAGAAATAAAAGTGAGCTCTATAGATATATTTTTAAGAATATCTACAGTTCCACTGATATTTTAGAAAAAAAGTATTAACAACGATTCTGCTTAAAAATGTATTAATTTTCAATTTTTACTTTATTCACTTATATATTTAGACATATTTTGCATTAATAAGTTTGGGGTTTTTTCAGACTGGGATATGCAAATGAAAAGGCAACAAATGTTTCCTGAAAACATTTTAATACTTCAGGGTCTTCTTTTCTCTGAAACAAGAAATAAAATGGCAATTTTGCTTCTGAAGATAAAAATTGAATAATGTCATATGTGTTTAATAATATATTTTGTATTCTAGCTGTTCAGAAGAATCCAAATGCTATGATATCTGACTGTGATTTTTGTTACAATTGAATGAGTCAGCAATATGTGAGTTGTCAGTAATATGCAGAACCTACTGATATATAAAATTGCTTTTTGCTCAGCCATATTTTATGTTTACATAGTCTCAGTGGTAAAACAAACATGAAAAAATATCTGCAAATAAATGCAGTATCACTAAACAACTTACTCTCAAATCACACCAGAAAGAAAGCTCATGGGAAAACTTTAACAGTGATGTCACATCACAGCTTTTATAACTTTGTCTCAGCATGGCATGCCACAGAGCAAGCTGTCTGCTGTTTCATTAAATTATTTGATTTGTGTTTTGGGCTAGGGTAATTTTTTTGGAAAATATTATGCTGCTGCTGAAAACTGAAAACTGTTTTTATTGATTCAGTTGGTGTACGACTTGTTACTTTTAGAGAATGTAGAACTATGAGAAACACTGGAGTGCCTGTACCTTTCCCACCTAACACCATCAATATGTCCGCACAAATGATGAGCAGCTCAGCCAAATGTAATTCTAAAAGCTTTCTTTGGAATGAAAAAAGAAATGCTGATATAAAGTGTGGAATGTTATAAGTTTAAGGAAAAAATGAAGGCTGTTAATTATGTTGATGCTAATTCTAAAACCATCCTTCTAGTTTTATTTAATACTTCCTGTTACCACAAGAACCTTTCATATCTCATGGTCTCAATATGAATCTTTTTTTGCAGTTTATCACCTCTCATTCTTGACCTGCAATTGCCATTCTCTGTTTTCTAATGTTTGCTGAATTTACAATGACGCTGATAATTAATTTGAGTGGTCTGCATCATTTTCTCAAGATAGGTTGGTCTTTCTAATTGTGTCTTTCAAGCTCATTCCACTTCTGAGCTATTCAGAAACTCTGAAATACGTCTGAGTATAAATGGCAAGAACATTTTGACTTTTGTAGACATTTGTCTGAAAACACGAATATGATATAGCAAAAGCAAATAAACAAAAAACCCAGAACAAAAGAAAAAAGCAAAAAGAAAAAAAAAAGGAATTACAATGAGATAGAACTTTTCTAATTTTCTAGGTCTTATATTATAACTTCCTACCTAATCAAGTTTCCACAGAATCACTTTTTCGCTAAAATTCATGTGTCAAGGAAACTTCAGAACTTCACTTCCTGATCTGTGTTTTCTGATGAAAAGCATGTTGCCATTAAGACAGGGTGGATAACATAACTTTGGCAAATCTTGATGGACAAGTTGAAAATTCTCCATAGAAATCTCTGATAGAACTATTAAATTAGGGTTATCTATGTTACACATTTAGGTCACATATAGCAGTGCAAGCAGCTTCTCAACCTCATTACTCTTTAATTACTCTTTAAGAGGTGTGTACTGCATACATTTACTGCATCATCTTTAGGAGAATTTCTGTTGGCTGTTTAAAGTAATGTCTGACACGATGGCATAGGCCACTGTTTCTTGTACTATTAAGCATTCCAGGTAACCTTTGACAGGTGTTTCCAGCATGTATGGAGGAATTTGACTCCATAAAACCTGCAAGATTTCATCTTGAACATAAAAATCAAATCTGTTACAATCACAGGCAGTGTGTGCCTTTTACAGTTTCCTGAGTAGCCATTTTGCAGAAGAGGCAGCAATATTTGATTTGTTTGAGGAAGCAACTGGAATTTTGCCAGTGTGTGACTCTCATGTTCCATTATTTATTTGAATATTCAGTAATACTGAGGCAATTTTGCAAACTCCAGTGTTGGCGTAGAAAAAAATTGAAGCATTATTAATTTTTCTGTTGTAGCTTTAAAATCAGTGCAATTGCAAAGCTATGGAGGCATTATCAGAAGGCTGAGTAGACATACGGATGGTATTAACGTTTATAGTGATGTATGATGAAGAAAGAGTAAAAAAATCAATGTTTTAAATCATTAAATGATTCCTTCAAGGCACCACTGGGTAGGTGCACAAGAAGTTGGGTTCTCTCATCCACGTTCACTTCAGATCATTCACTAGAGGTAAAGGCAGTGTGGTAACAGGAAAAATAATTCATGTATTTCAGCACAGCTTCTACTATCTGCTGCATAACTCTGTAGAAGTACAGGAAAGACCAGAGTGGGTTTAAGCAGCTGTTGCATATTGCTTGTCTCTGTCTGCCTTCAAGACTCTGCTCATCTCTATAGCAAGGGCAGTGCCTTGATGAAGAATTTTATTCCAGATGACCTCCAAGGACTGTTGAACTGTAAATTTTCAGAAAATAGTAATTTTTTTGTTTTATTAGTTGTTGACATTAGGTTGACTTTCAGTACAGCTTAGAAAATGTAATGAAAACAAAAGAAATTAAAAGACTCAAAAATCCTTCATGATAATTCTATCCTAAATGATTGATTATTATATTATTTCATTTGTGATTTTCATCTTTATTAGTAGAAGCATTTCTTTCATGTATAACCGACTTGCCTTTTCCTGCAGGTAAAACCAACAGAACTAACAAATCCAACCCTGATCTTGGATAGATTAAAAACTTTTACAGAAATCATTGTGCAAAATGGACTTTCCACCTGCAATCTCACCAGCTGCTGAAGTCTGTGAGAGGTTCTACCCTTTAGGCTTTCCTCTTGGGTTGGAATTGCCTTGTTACATGTTGAGGAGATGATTTTTGTTAAAATTTGTGCTTAATTCCAACTTCTGTTTTTCAGAATCTTCATTTTAGACAATGCTTTAGTACTGTACTTTTTAAACTTGGGTTAATTAGTTCAAGTGCTTTGATTAAGATTATTGAATCAGCTTTATGGGAAAGCATAACCTGTTCAGCTCTGGGAACATAAGTGCAATTTCCTCTATTCATAAAAGACAAAGATGCATTTTCATTACAGACATGAGCTCCTTTGTCTTTATTATCTTTCACCATGATAACTTTTAAAATAACTTTGAGCTACATTGATTTGTGTGCTTCTATACCTATTTTGGATCACTTGCCATGGCAATTTCTTCACACTGGCTAGGCACTTTGCTAAGGGCTAGTAGGTAGCTCTATAAATGAGCTTGTATGTGCTGACTTCTTTTCATTTGAAAACAACTAAAAGAGGCTTAACAAACAAGAAAATAGACTTTGAAAGAATCAAAGAAATTAAATTAGTATTAGGTCTTCAAAAATATTAGACTCCTGAAGTTTTAATGTAACCACCTGTCCCAGTAAACAAAATGTATTAATGGCACTCTATACTATATCCTTTAAAACTACATGGCTGTGGTTTTTATACATCCTCTACATAAAGATAAACAAATGAAATTTTATAGCAGTCTTAAGTAATCACAGCTGATTTTACCACGAGTAAAGAAATACTCACTTATCATAAATAATTCTTAGAGTAATGTTTTCCTCTGAGAAACCTGTTGTGGTTTTTTTCTTGAATATCAAAATGTCTTTTGACCTTAATCGTCTCTGAAATGCCTTCTTTTATTTGATAAATATTTATAATGCTTTTCTTTTTCATATAGCGAGGTAAGAAGGAAGTTAGAGCATCTTTTCTGGCAGCAGCAATTCACTTAATGATTAGTCTTATTTCCCTTTAAATTAATCTGGTTTCTATACTTCAGAAATACAAGACTAATCATAGTTTTCTCCATGCTCATAGGTAGGCTAATTGAGGAACACAGTCTTATGTGCAAAAAGGCTCCAGCTTCAGAATTGTGATCAGGATTTAGGTTTTTGGATCCCTCTGGCTTACTTGTAAGGCCAGTTCTAGCAGCTTCATACTACAAGCATGATAGAGTTGCTATCTGCTGCCTCATTGAAAGGAAATGACCAGTAATTTCCTAGTTGCACTGGTTATATATATCTTCTATATAACCAATATACTAAATACTTTATGTTATGTTAAGTTATATAAGATGCATCCCTTTAAACTTAAGAGTAACATTTTTATTAGAGAAGTTTTTTCCTAAGTTGGCCACATAAGACTCCTGCTTTTTATCTGTAACATATTAATAATAAAGAAATTTAATTAGATATTATGCTGAAGGAGGCTAGGTCACATATTTTATTAAGTCGGAAGAAGCCCCTTTAAAGCTAGAGATCATTTTCATACAGTGATCTTTTTTTAAATCTTTTTCAGTGTAGATATCAAGCTTTTAGTGAAATACTACCTTTTTTTTTTTTTTTTTTGGCCATTACTGCTGAAACTACTTTTCCACTACTTACATCAATATTGTGAAAACTGATGTATTCTCTCATAATGTGGAGTGAGATAAATACTGTGGATGCTAGAAGATATGAAACCAGGGGCTCATAATTTCAAACACCTGCCTACACATGGAACAGCATATGTAGACACAATTGGTTGCATTCAAAAATCTCATTTTACTGTGACAGTACTTTGATAACACTTTGCAAATACAACTGACTGGAGAATACTTGATTTGCAAATAAAGAAGGATGTGTAAGAGGTTAAGATTAATCCCTTTGCAAACTGATAAGCAATAGACTTTCAAATTTATAAAACATGCATCAAAAATATACACAGTGGTCTGTAGGAGGAAATATCTGTACTAGAATTTCAGGTTTTAATGATGGAAATGTCTGAAGGATCTTAATTTGTTTTTCTTTCTAATTTTCTGAAAAAATTAGTATTAGCAGCCTTCAAAGAATAAGACCACATTTTTTATTTGAAGAAGTTAGGGTCACAAGATCCAGTAACTAGTCCTGCCTCCTTCACAGTCATCTTCAGAGGTGAAGAAATACTGAAGGGTTCTGCTAGTCTCAGTCAGATCTTATTTCCATGTATCAGGATTTATTTTCTGTGGAATCAATATTATGTTGATTTGAATATTATATATTTTAGTTCCAAAGCAATAATATTTCAGGGTCAATAGGAAATTGTTTCGTTTATACATTTATTTTACTTTTTGGTCCATAAATTTAGGTATTTATATCTGAAATTCACCAGTAGGAATTATTTTTCTCCTTATGCCTTTCATTCTGAAAGAAGACAGAGTCAAGAGATACCTATCTGTAGCTGGAAAGGTGTATAACTGTATCTTAATCCAGAAATGTTTGATTTTGTTTTGTTTGGGTTATTTAATTTTTTATTTTACTTTTTAATTTTTTTTAGAGGGCTTATTTGGTCATTAATATTTCCTTATATTAAAGAAAATCATTAAAGAACTATCATCCTTTTTGAGAAAATATTGAGAAAATATTGAGAAAATATTTGAGAAAATATTGAGAAAACTTGATCTTAACTCTATTACTCAGAATAGGGACACCTCTAAATAGGTATGTTCCTGATATGCTACAGTAAAATATGATTAGATACCATCAGCACTGCCTGATATGAGAAGAAAATCTGTAAATAATGGTGAATACTTATTCTGGATATTAAGCACTCTAAAAGTATTTTGATTGACTAAATGAAAGAACTATTAATAATTTGATTTTGACCATCTGTTGTATTTTCTCTGCTAAATTATTGATCTCTAAGTATTAGTAACTGAATCACACACAAAACCTTTGAAAAGTATTCTAAGGTCAGTTAAGTAGTTGAATATATTTCTGTCTTTTTATGAAAAATTAAATACCTCCAACTGGTATAAAATGGTGTCTTTGGAGTACAGCAAGTTTTTGATATAGGGCAAGAGTAAGAAAAATGAAAATGGAAATGTAAGTGTTGTTCAGCATGAACCAAAGCATCTCTGAGCTGATATGAAGGATATATCAACATCTCAGGGGACTGATGATTCAGTCTTGAAGTCCATTCAATATTTAGTCATTTTATGAGGGTTATACATTTGTAGTTCCAATCAAATAGAACAAGATAAATCCTAGTATAATTGTGCTTTATAGCTGGATTTACCAGTTTGTCTTCTTTTATCTTTTCTGTGGAGTAAAAGTAATTTACCTTTGGTAGCAATTTTTTTTCTCTTCTAATGGTTGATTTCAGCTGGTAATTAAGGCACTTCTTTCTTTCTTCCATCATTCGCTAAAAAACTCAGATACTCTTATCTGTGTTATTTCTTATATACGTAAACTCCTGAAAAATGATTTTGCATTTTAACTAAGAAGGAAGATTATTTAATGTATTAAAAATTAATATCTTAAATTTAATTTAATATTATTTGATTTACCTTCCTTACACTTATGAGGTATTTTAGGAAATACTTATTTTAGCTCCAAAGCAATGATACTTCAGGATCAACAGTTTTAATTTATTTTGGCATTTATTTCATTGATTGCACCTGTAATTACTAATCTGAGCTATTCTCAAATATGTGTAGCAAAAGTGACAGGGTTTCCTTTTGTATTATAGACTACACCACTATTCCATTGCTTACACTCTTACTAAATTTTTCCTAATATCTGTCTAAACTTCTTGTATACTCAAGATAATGTTCTTTGTCTGCCATTTCTTAATACTATGATTAAGACTTTCATCATCTTAACTATCACAATGAGGGCATTTGTAGTCTGTTTAAAACACATAATATCCCTTCAGTATTTACTATTCTAAATAATTCAACTCCCTCAATCTCTAATCATAGGATTTATCCTCCAGCCTATTTGTGAGTCTCATTTTCTTTCTAATTTCTCCAGTTATTTTCTGTTTCCCTAGTACCTTTTGGGAACATGTAACCAAAGAGATGAGTAACCTATAGACTCTCCTAACAGAAAAACACTAGGACTAAATTAAGGCAATAAATAAATACTCATATATTCCAAAGGACATTTTTCCATGTTTTTTCCTATCGGCCTTATAATGTCTAGTTTGTGGGAACTTATTTACACATATTTCTCTATTTTAATGAAGGTTTGTCTTGAGGTGTTCTTTCAGATTTATGAATACTACACAGAAGTTTGAAAGTACATTTCATGATGCTAAAGTAGCTCTTCATCATGATAAATAGCTCTTCAACTATAATAATAATTGGAATCACTTGTAGACTGGGAAGTTGAATTATTCCACAAGATCAGATATTTTATATCTGATATATTATATATCTTCCACATTTCATTAATGTTGTTTTGTTTTGGTTTTTTAATGCATCAGAATGTTTAAATTTCCGCATGTTATGTAAGAAAATACAAAACTAAGACAAAAGGTGTTTGAATGTTTTAAAGCTTTAAACAACATGGAGATATGCATTACGAGGAGCTTCTGGACATACTGAGATGTAAAAAGGAAGTTCTCTGAGCATGTAAGTAAAGATAAAGAGCCTGGGAGGAGTACAAAGATGTTATCTGAGCAGCCAGGGATCAGGTTAGGAAAGATAAAACTCAGATAGAAAGAAATCTGGCCAGGGACACCAAGGGTAACAAAAAAAGCTTCTACAGGGACATCAGTGATAAAAAAGACTAGGGAAAATGTGACCCCCTCCAAAAGGAAACAGGGGACTGAGTCATGCAAGATATGGAGAAGCCTGAAGTACTCAAAGGTGTTTTTCCCTCGGTCTTCACCAGCAAGAGCTCTGGCCACACGACCCAAGCTGCAGGAGGGAAAAGCATAGAAGGCACTGGTACTGGTTGTGCAGGGAAGTTGTGGATGCTCCATCCCTGGAAATATTCATGGCCACGCTTTGAGCAACTTGTTCTAGTGAGATGTGTTCCTGCTCATTTAGGGAAGTTGGAACTGGATGATCTTTAAGATCCCTTACAACTCAAAGAATTCTATGTTGCTATGATCATTCATGTTTGGCAGATTCCATACCATTTTATGCGTCTCCTCTGAGACAGGAGCTACTGGATTTTTACTTCCTTTTTGTGTTCCCAAATATTAAGAGTGTTTTACCTGTGCCTACTTTAGTCTCATTGATATTCTATTCAAAACCTCTAAAACACAACGCTTACTGTTCTGACACATTGTCGTGGTTTAACGCTGTCCCAGCAATTAAACCGAATGACAGATTGCTCTCTATTAATCCCCCTCTCCTCCCTGATAAAGGAAGGAGAGAGAATAAGGGAGAGAGACTTATGGGTTGGAAAATAAACTACACAACTTTAATGAAGCAGTAATGATAAATAGGAAAAATTACTAAATATATACAAATATAAAAATATACAGGAAAATTGATACCACGTTCCTCCCCCCTTTTCCCCAGTAACTCTCACATCACCACCGAGGCTACAGGGGGAAAGTCCAGGCTGGAATCCTGGAGTCGGCAGCAGTTGGGAGCTGGAGGCAGGAACACACAGATTCAGGCTGGCACGGATCAGGACCACAGGCAGAGGAATGGATGGAATCCTCCCAGGATGCTGAATCAAAAACTGGGAACAGGCGAGGAAGGGAAGAAGGAAGGGCAGGAAGAAGCAGGAAGGGCAGGAAGAAGGAAGAAGGGTTTGGCCCTTGTGATCCCTCAGATTTATACCAAGTATGACGTGTATGGGATGGAATACTCTGTTTGGTCAATTCTGGCATCTATCTTGTCCGGTCCTCCCCAAAGGAGGGTTTCAGGTGGGTCCTCCTTACTCCTGGAGGGTAAAATGTTTCTCAGAGCTGAGCAGTGTCCTTGGCTCTGCATTCCAGTCTCTAGCTGTAACTATAAACATGGAGTGTTATCAGTCCTAGAAGCAGACACTGTCTGAGAAACTTGCTGTTGATTTCAGCAAGTGCAACTACTTACAAGAGACTTAGCTGAAAGCAAAAGTACAAACCAGAAAATCACCTTTATCCTGGCCCAAACCAGGACACACATACATACACAAAGGCACAAATACAAACACAAAATGGAGAATGGAAAAGAAGCAAAGCAATATTTCTTGTAGAAGTGTCAACACAGAAACATATTTGCAGACTTGCATTGTTCCACTGAGTCAACAGTGACTTTCCCTGAGTACCCATTAAATGTATTTGTGCAGTAAAAGCACACGTGGTGTGCATTATTAATGTTGCTGCTACTGGATATACTTGCAGTGCTGGCTTGAGCACAAGTTTCTAAAAATATTACTTTGGGAAAGAAATACAAAATAAACCTGACGTCTTTAGGCATGATCCCACCTCAGAGTTTTGAACCAGGTCAGAGCTAATTTGGAGAGAGTTACCAAGGTAACTGGAGGGTTATATACACAAGCACACCTTGGCTGTGCTCCACTACAGCAGGACAGTTGGCATCCTGTGTGCAGGGGAAAGGAAACAGAAGCTTGTGAAACAGCCTCTGGCTGCTGAGGTCACTAGATATTAAGTTGAAAGTATTATTGATTTTAAATAATCTGACCTACAAAATGCGGGCTCTTCGGTTTTTCTGAATTAAATTCTTGCTTTAAATCCAATAGTGCTGTTGAAACAGAGCAATCTTGTAAATAAAGAATCTCTCCTCTGCCACTCTGATATAATTACTTCTTGCATACACATTTTTTCAATTTTGATTTTATAATTTTGCAGAAAAACAGATTTATCATTGTTACACTGTTTTGCTAGTAAATTATACTCACATATTGCTATTGTCTTTCGAATCTGAACGCTGTTAGTTTCTGGTTCCAGATGATGAGTTTTGTTCCACCTATTTCCCCCCCTGTTACCTGCCGCACTAAACAAATTGCAGTGTTTCCTTCAGTTAGTATTATCTTTTTTTACCTCTGACCATTCTTAGTGCTCTTCTCTGAAAAAGCTTATGTGCTAACTAAAGGTACGATTTACAACATAGTTGAATTTCTTGTAGAGGTGACAAATCAAAATTAACAAATTGTTAAGGGCAATACCACTGGCCTCACTGTGTAAAGCTGGCTTGGATTTGTTTATTTTTCTGATACACCAGTCAAAGGGCAGAGGTTTTAGTAGTTTCCAAAGGCACCATTCCAAAAATTTTCACCCTGACTCTTTTTTTCAACTTTTTGTGCTCACGAGCACATGAGATGAGCACCAAAAGGTTTTCAAGGGGCATCAAAAGTGTTCCACACATCCACAATTGTGACATTCAGTGTGGACAGTGAAGGAATGGATTGGATGTAGTTTAGGTTGTGTGGTTATTTCACAATTAAATTCTATTCCTGATTCTTTAGGTCTTTGGAAATAGTAAAGTTTTAGACTCATTAATGTTTTGTGTGTACTGTTCTGTAGAAGAGAAAGGTAACTATCCTGTTTATAATAATGTGGCATTATATTAGCATCTGGGTGTCTACACCAGACTGGTATTTGACAAATCCTCTGCGTCTTCATAGAGACACCATGATCTCTTCTGTCTTGATTGCAGAGAACTCTAAATTAGTTCTCAAGTATGTGCTGTTAGGGTAGGTGTCCTTTTTAAAGTTACCATATATGCTCATGGATGATATTTTTGTCATAACTACAGAATAAAATTTATGCATGAAGGAAAAGCCAGCGAATACGACATTGTAAATGATCAACTCTTTCAATTACCTCTCATTAAAATTCAGATGGCAATGTATTGAATTTTCTATGAGAACTTACACTTGCTAGTGCCATTAGACTAGATTGGGATTTGTATGCAGATGCTCTGACCACGTTAATGGTGATTTCTCAGTCTGCCAGGATCTTTAACTTTGACATTTCCTCCTATATTAGTCTACAGTAGCTAGGAACACATAACTGCTTCTATTCTAACTTGTTTTCAGCTATGGATAAAATTTTAGTTGATGTACATTAAAATAACCGAAAATAGGTTTTCAGTTAAAACCTAACTGAGAAGTTAGGTTTTTAATCTGAAATAATTTTTGAGATTGTTTAGCATTAAGACTAAAGTGTTAGAACCCTACATACAGCCCTGCATTACAGAAAATCCATTACATCAATTATATGGGTTCTCATTAGCAAAGTAAACAAATGTAGAGTTTAACTTAGGTTATCATTTCCACATATATGTTCTAGCAACACAAAGAAATGGCAGTTCTATTTTTCTGTGCTAGCATCATTAAGTCTCTTCTTTTGGGTTTCATGTATTTTCAGATGCCGCTGCCACAGAGTGGCTTTTACATTAGACTTATTTCTCTTTCTTGTGGAAAGTAATCTATCCAATTAGTCTTAACAAAAATGACAAACATATTATTAAGCCTGAAAACCATATAGCAAAGTTTTGATAAGCATTTGATAAGCATTGAGGAGGAAAAAATGCCTGGAGATTTCAGTGGTGGGAATCTGGTGGAATTAAATTCTTACACCTGGGAATGTCCAATCTATTAGTAAAGGCAAAGTTTTACTTAGGATGAGCTGAATCATGAATATTCCAGTAGTTTTATGGCAGAAACAAAGGAGAGGAGGAAGGAAAAGAAAGCCACATTATTCTCTTTATTAACATTTTATTTTTAATTTCAGAAGTATTGGAGCTTACACACATCAAGCATCTATATCTACTTCCCAGATGGATTTTTAGAACACCCAAAATAGGACACAGAAGTTGTTGAAGAATGCTCTTCCTTTAATAATTTCCACTGTATCAAGTTAACATAATTTTTGTAATGTAAATAAGGATAGCATATATATATTCAGTGAAATATATATATGTATATACAATATACATATAGAAATATATATATGTATATACAAGTGCAGGAGCAAGGAATTAGGTGGAGGTGTTAAATTTAGACTGCTTTTCTCCTGCTCCCATCTAATATTACAAGTAAAACTAAAAATGTTTTACAAGTTCCTGGTTACTATTAGCTATATTTAAAACCAAAGAAGTGATTTGAAATACATTTTGAAAAACCAAACCATTTTGAACCAGTCCTTTCTAAATATGCATGTTTCCTTCTTCTTATCACAGCTTACGGACAGAGGGTCTTAGAAACTACACCTCCTAATTTTCTTTGTGAAACTACTGGAGACAGGAAAAATAGTAATCTGAGATATTTAAAAACTGTGTATACTGTGTCACTGGAGTATCCAAATTTTTTCCTTGATCATTAAAAAATAAAACTGAACCAGCTGAAAGACAAAGAGAACTCATCTCAATGGCCCCATCTCTAAGAATGAGGGGAATAATATATGAAAGAGACCCAGTAAAAAGTTATAGACATATTTACAGGACTGTTTGAAAACAAACCTGTTCAGGGAAATGCTCTGTTTTCAGTTCTACCTGCTGATCAAAGCACTGACATCAAACATAGTCCTGGGGCATAGCTTTCATTTAACAATATCTCAGTGATCCTCAGGCAATCAGTATAACACTTGTGAATGTAATGGGTAAAGACCAACAACTGTCATTCACAGTATTTCTCTGACTTAAGTCTCCTGTCAGCATATGTAAATATTTAAAGATGCATGCAAATTAACTGAAGGTTCAGATAATATAAAGATATAGAAAGTATACATTATTGTTTAATTTCTTATTTTTTTATGACCTGAGTGTTGGGCTGGGGAATTCATTACCATTGCAGTTGAAGGTGATTCTTTCTGCTTCCTAGTTGCAAACCAATGTGAGCCTGCTTAACAGTTTGACCTCAGAAAAAGGCATTAAGTATTAAATCAAAATTGTACCTATGGTTCAAATATAAATAGGAAGGTTATTTTCTCCCTAAATTAGGATGAGAAACACCAGTAATTCTTTTCTGATGAGTAAGGAGAATAGCACAAACTTGTCAGTTCAGACAACATTGATTTATCAGCCTCTGTGGTTTTGCTCCTATTTGCTTTTGGATCATCAGCTTGTTTACATTTACTGTACATAGTCAGTGAACCTCATGATTTGCAGCCAGAAGAAGGTGGGTAGATGCAGAATTGTCCTTCATATAAAAAAAGAGAATACTTCACTTGACACAAGTAGGTATATAGCTCTTAAAAACAGCTCCACCCTAGAGTATTAAGGGCATTGGTGGAGGAGCTTGCCAAGACTCTCTCCATAATTTGTCAACAGTCTTCATTAACAGAAATGATTGCAGGTGACTGGATGCTTGACAATGTGACACACATCACAAGGGCTGGAAGAAAGATCTGGGGAACCACGGGCCTGTCATCCTGACCTTGGTACGTGTAAAAATTATAGAGAGGTTCATCTTGAGTGCACTCCTGTGGCAGGTGCAGGACAGGTAGGGAATCAGGCCCAGCCAGCATGGGTTCAGGAAAGGCAGGTACTGCTTGACTAACTTGATCTCCTAACGTGACCATGTGACCCACCTAGTGGATGAGGGAAAGGGTGTGGACATTGTCTTCTTGGACTTTAGGAAAGCCTTTGACACTGTCTCACATAGCATTTTCCCAGAGTGGCTGGCAGCTCATGATGTAGACAGATGTACTCTTCACTATGTTAAATACTGGCTGCATGGCAGGGCCCTGAGAGTTGTAATCAATAGAGTTAAATCCAGTCAGCAGCCAGTCACCAGTGGTGTTCCCCAGGGCTCAGTTTTGGGGCTGATCTTGTTACAATATCTCTATCAGCTATTTAGCTGAAGGCATTGAGTGCTTCCTCAGCAAGTTTTCAGCTGACAGTGTTGATCTGCTTGCGATTAGAAAGGCTTTACAGAGGGATCTGGACAGGTGGGGTTGATGGGCTGAGGCCAATATATAAAGTGTAACATGGCCAAGTTCACTGGGTCCTGACTTTGCGTCACAACATCCTCAGGCAACACTGCAAGGACTAGGGAAGAGTGGCTGGAAGGCTGCTTGTGGGGGTGCTGGAAACAGCTGACTGACTATGAGACAGCAGTGTACCCGGGTGTCCAAGAAAGCAAACAGCATCCTGGCTTGTATCAGAAGTAGTGTGGCCATCAGAAGGGCCATCATAACCTCATGTCATCACTTGGCAATGGTGAGGTTGCATCTCAAATTTTATGTTCATTTTGGGCCCCTCACTACAAGAAGGACATTGCCATTCTCTGGACACACTCAAGCACCTCAATGTAGCTGCTAATCTGTCTAGAGGACTCTCCACTGTGAGGAGACACTGTGGGAACTGGGATTTAGTTTGGGGAAAAGGAGTCTGAGGGAAGACCCTACAGCTCTGTATAGCTACCAGAGAAGAGATTGTAGTTAGGTGGGTGTTCACCTCAAGTGACAATGATAGGACTAGAGGAAATGTCCTGAAGTTGTGTCAGAGGATGTTTAGACTAGATAGGAGGAAGATTTTTGTTACTGAAAGAGTAATCAGGGCTAGCCAGGGAGATGGTGGAGTCACCATCCCTGGAGGTATTAAAAAAACATGATGTGGCACTTCAGGACATGCTTTAGGGGGCAAGTTTTTTTCTCCTGGGTTAGCAGCTGGACCTGGTGATCTTAGATGTCTTTTCCACCTGTGACAATTCTGATTCTGTAAAAAAACCACTTAAGGAGCAAAAGTTAATTCAAATGTTTGCATCTAGAATGTCTTACTTACAAAGCCTTGGACAAGTAGATTCATGGTAAGATTTACTGATTTAAGGTGAGAAAAGACCAAGAACAAAAAAACCTGATGAACTTAGGAAGCTTATACTTGAATTTCTACCCATTTTTATATTTTATAAAATAAAGACTTATACACATCCTGTGGAATTGCTGTTATAGCAATGTAAATGACACTCAAATCAAACTTCCTTTGCGCTGGTCACAAATCTTACTTATAGTTCTCTTGGGAAGCTGCACTCATTGGTTTTTGAAATCTGGATGACTTTACAATACCAAATAGTACTTCAAGATTTTTACCATTCCTACACCATCTTGAGAAATATTTTAATTTTACATTTTCACTTTGAAAATCAACTTCAGAGGATATAACATATAATATCGGCTTGCTGGTACTTTAGCAATTTCTCATGTAGACTGTGCAAAATATTCTGATTCCACAAAACCAAAGAAACTCCTTTAATCTTCATGGTTAAGAGACAATGTATGTGACTATTGGTACTTAGACTTGATTTTCTTTCATTTAAAATCATTCCATCATTAAAACACACACAGCTGATGCAATCCACTCACTTGTGGTTTAACAGCTCTGATGTGTCTAAATTAATTTTTGATTGTTTACTGATATTACAGATATAGCTTTATAGTTATGTTATTCTTATGGATGAGTCTGATCATAGATGCTGTTACATTGATGTTTCTCAGCAAACTTAGATTTTCTTTTGTAATTTTTAACTTTTCTCCAGGCAAAAGGCTGTGAGGGGATGGCGTAGTTTAGCATCTCTCTATATCTGAAAAGCCACCACTGAGATCTGTTATGGCAGCTACTTAATAGCTAAAAAACTTGGCAGGAAGTAATATTTTTCCTTCCTGATGTTGTAAGATGTATGAATTAAGTTAGTACTTGGGAAAAATCAGAGGAGAAAATGGACGTCAAGGAGGAGTAATGGGTGACAATATGTGTAGTGAGATGAGGCACCAGCCAGGTGCTGCTAATCAGCAGGCAGTGGGTGTGAGCCTGCATTCAGCCCACCTGTGCCTGGTTAGGGCTGGGCCCAACTGCGCAGGGGCAGGATCAGGAGGCCAATAAAAGGCCTGGCCTCCAGCACAAACTCAGCTCATTTGCAGAGCAGGCCAGAGGAGAGGTTGGGTGAGTTGGGAGCACCAGCACTGACCCAGACTGACTGACCCTGAAGGCATCAGCTTCTACCAGAGCACCGGTTTGACTTCAGAGCATCATACCCCAAGAAAGGTTCGTCTTGTAACAAATATGTTTCAAACTGAAAAGGTGGGGAGAAAAAGAAAGGAATAGTTGTAACAAATATTTTATTAAAAATAAATTGGTGAGAATTATGTGGAGAATGATACTTTTTCTTCGGGGGAACATGAGACGTATTTTGACTGGAGTATTACTGAAAATATGTCTATTTACTTGACCTACTTTCCACTACTTCACCTTGAAAAAGAACATATTTTTGTTCTTACATGTAATTCAGCTTCACAAAGTTACTGTAATGTCTGTTGTAATGTGACAGCTGACTCAGTGGGTAGAATGTTTTTATGCAGCTTTGCGTCAAACTGTTGTCATTGAGACAGTTTTCCTTGTTGTGAACCTGGGTGTAGATATAGGCCGCATAAATGACTGGGCAGTGTAAAGAGAAATAATTTATTTAAAAACTTTGATATCATACCTATTTTTTTCCTAGGATGTCATGCAGAGAGCATTTAAAGGCATGTCTTATTAAGAATTTCTCAGATGATTCATTTGATCAACTCTAATAGCTGCTTCTTAGCTTAAGTTTCCTTTCCCAGAAGACTTTTTAAATGTTATTTTTACTTTTCTATATAACATTTTAAATTATCTGAATGATGGGACTGGGATATTACACTGCATAGTAACTAGAAAGTATTGGGATGTTTTTGACCAAAATTTTGCATTTTATTTTTTTCAAACAGAAAATTATACTATTATCAGAAAACTCATTTCTACCCCTCTTCCCTCTGCTATTCTCGAGGGCATATGTACAAAACTGCTATCCCACAGTCAGTGCTCCCTTTAATCAGCTGCAGTAAGCAGCATTCCATAAAAAGATTGACCACATTAAGGTTTCAATATATTATAAGACATAGTCCTTGAGGTTTAGTTCCTGCTTTTTTACTGATGATGAATGGAAAAAATATTCAGAGGCATCAAATTTGGTCATTGTGGAAATTTCCCCCTGATCACTGGGAAAGCCTTAAAACCATAGCATGTATTGTGTCACCTTTAATCAATTGAATCATCTTCCAGTGAGGATGGGGACATTAGGGACACTGCCTTGTAGACACTGAATAATGGCTGACTCTTCAGAGGGAGTACTTACTATTCAGTCAGGTGCAGGCTCTGAAAATGAGAAGGGTGATGATGACACTGAAGCCAAAACCAATTGCCTTACCAATGAAAAGCAGTTGACTGAACTGCTTAAGGAACACATTTAAGACACTGGACATTCACCTCCAGCTCTCTCTGGCCAGGTTTTAATAATACATAGCTATATATTCATATATCGCTCTTCAGACAGATCTTTTGTCACCTTCAGTCAAAAAGTCAGCTAAGTATGTAACAGCATGAGCTCTAGCAGAAGTTTTTAAGTGGTTGAGGTGCTAGCTGGGATGCAAAGAAATCTTTTGGACCTCTTCCCTGTCTATCAGACAATTAGATGTTATAATCTGATAGATGCTCCTTTCAGCACCCTTAAAGTTTTGGGTTTACTTCAGGTGGAATGGGAAATGTCCACAAGATTACATAATGGTTAGTGCTGCTCAGTTGTCAATAGTTTCAGCTCCACTTATCCTCCAGTGGTTCATGTATTAGGACTATCAAATGTACAGTTTGAATGAATTGGGTGATTAACTGATGATCAAGGCATTGGAATCAGAATGAAGAAAGCAGTCTGGTAGAAGTCTTCATAGACTTCTAAATAGTCCAGAATTTTGGTAATGTTTTTTATATGTCACTTTACCTTCAAACATTTTGTATGTATGCATGCCCAACTTTATAGAAATCAAAATTAAATAATATTATTCATGTGATATCTTTTGCTTATCCATATGCTGTTCTAAAAAAATACCCATAATAAATAGTTTTGTGATTTTTAAAAAAAAAGGATAATTGTTTCCACTCTTCCTCCTCCCCAGCCCTCAACCCACAAAACCTGTGGGGGAAGTATATGTTCCCATTAATTCAATTGCTGGCATTTCATGTATTTTACAGCAGAGCTGAGAGAATTCACAAGTATCTAAGCATCTTCAATAATAGATTCTGACATTTCTGACTTCTAGCCAACAAGGTTTAGAAAAAGTCACTGCTATCTCTGTGGTAAAGCAGACAGTGCACTGCACAAACTTCATATACCAAAGCTTCTTTTTCAATGAGAGACTTAATATGAGACATGACTTGAGGGCAAGAACATATGGTTGCTCCTTGAAGTTGTTCATAGGAGGCACCTCTTTTTCCTATCACATCTGGGGCACTATCAGATGGTCTTTAAATTTTTTTTTTTTTTTTTTTTTTTTTTGTCTAATTTAATCAACCAGAACAATTTATTGCCTGTATAATGTGATCACAACCAAGTCTTTCTAGTACCCTGAAAAGTAAGCTGTGACTCTGAATGACAAGTACAAAAAGAGCAGACTAGCTTTCTGACTCTTTTTCAGTGGGGGTGAACAGTGAAATAAGACCTTTACTCTTAGAAGTGATTTTGTTTCTTTTGGCTTCAGTGAAGGCAACTGAGCTTTCTACAGATAAGTGAATCCTCTTCTCCTGCTAGAAACTTGAATTCCAGTGGACTGTTAAAAAAATATCTAATCATGGTAAGATCTGATTGTAATTGAAATTATGACCTCTGAGAGCTGACATATGACTATACAAACTTCTGTCTAGAGAAGGTTTATCAAGAACAGAATTAATATTAAGATCATGGCCAAAATACCAGGTTTACAGACCAAAGTTTTCAAGGAGAATGAAGAATAAAAGCTAAAGTTCAAACATTTCCAAAGGAAGGAGAGGTTTCTTTACCTTTCTCCTTTCCCTTTCGTTTTCTAAATATAAGCAACAATTTAAAACTTAATCATTAGTGGTGCTTATATGCAGTTGTAAACTTCCTGTTCATAGCTCATCAGCAAAGATTTATCATGGACACTGTCCTTTGTGTCTTATTAAGATATCAACTTTCTTTATCCTTTAAGTGTTAGTTAACTGTATTGTGCCAGTAAGAGTTTAGAGCCCGACAGGTATACTGCTGATCTGCCTTGCGCCTCTGATTTTACCTACCTTTACTTTGCTTGATTTAAATGTTGTTTTTTCTGTTTGTGTTTTTTTTTTTTTTTGTCTGTATTTCTTCTGAGACTTCCTATTATGAGGTAAATATGTGACTTCCTCAGTGTGTTGCCCACCCTATGAGAATTATCTTCCTATATATCTAAAAGTACATTTCTAAACAGAACCTAGTGGTGATAGGGTCTGGGTCATAGCTGGGTCATAGCTGTGAGCATGCTTGCAATCCATTTCTACTATTTGTGAAATTAAGGCCCTTATTGGGATGAAAGATCTGTGTCATATGCACACTGGGGAATTTACAGTCGGATCTTCCAGGCCAGCATTTGGACTGAAAGATATAAAAGACTGGAGGGAGGGAAATAATTTTGCTGCAATACAGTGTGAGAGCTATTGTGCAAATGAAGGATTCTTATAAATATTTCTTTTATTATGCATCACCAGCACCCTCCCCAAACACCCCATTCTTCTTCAGGGGAGTAAAAACTTGTTTGCATAGTGTAGAAAATAATCTTGCTAGTGTTATAAGCAGTATTTTTGTTTTTCATGTAATTTGAAATGCTTTAAATGCAAAAACATATAAAGAAGAATGTTTTTCTTAGTGTTGTAAAGAGATATCAAGTCATAAATATTTCTGTAATCAAATTGCAAATTGGTTCATTTTGCAAAATAATAAGAATGTAATTAGAAATTTGTAGTAATCACTTCATGAGGGACAAATATTAGGTCCCCCTCACAAGAGAAAAAACTAACCTGGTTAAAGAAGTGCTTTAGCCTTGGGGAGACATTTTTATATTTATATATTTGTGTGTTTAATATTTATATTTTAGATGTCAGTAAATGGCAATCTGGAAAGATTATTTCAGGTATAATATTACTGAGCTTCGAAAGCCCTCAGGTGCAATTATATTTGCATGCAAAATAAATTGACAGGTATGAAAAATATATGTGGCCTGAAAAATATATGTGGCCTGAAGAGGTATGGGTCCTTTCTGTGGATTTCTTTCCTCTCCCTCAGATGAGCATGATTTTTAGTAAGTCTGTGTCTTTGATGTCAATCATGTCCGTACTGACTTTAGTAAATCCATTCTCTGATGTCTTGCTCATTTTCAAACAATAGACAGACTGAAACAATATAAGTTCCTAGAGTGTAAACTAACCTCATCTATCCATAAGAAGCATGAAACTTCACAGCTTTAACTTTGGCCGTGGGCATTGGAATGACTGAAAGCCAGCTACTCCATGGTGTAAATTAATTCTCATCTGCCTACAGTGACTTGCACAAATTTACAGCAGCTGAGCAAATGACCTTACACTCAGAGGCAATTTGTCCATAAGAGATACAGACAGTGCTGAGAAATGAAATTCATTTAGACTTTTCAGCTCTCCTCCTGACATTTTTACTCATTCATTTACTTTTTGCCTGCTGGTGCCTTTGGGAATCAGACAAGAGGAATGGTATTTAGGCTTGGTTCAGTGAAACCAAGAATCTATAGACTATAGATTAGATTCATATATTACAAATGTGGGGGTTTTTATTAATACATTTTCCATGTAATACAGGCCTAAATTATACCTGCATATTCCTGTACTTTTATTTTATTTATTTTGTATTTTAAATATATAAACATTTTGAAAGCAAAATAACCTTTTGGCATATTTTGCCAGTATCTCTACCAGAGATCACAATTCATCTGCAAATTTAGCAGCACTTTTTTTTTGTTTTAATATATTTTAATATGTGGTGGCACCCTAGTACGTGTCTTAGATATGAATTCTTATTATATTTCCTGTGTTTTTTTAATATGGCTTCAGTACACATTCAGACATGAAAGTGGGAAAATTATCTTCCATTACATTATAAATATTTTGCTGATGTTTGTATAGCAACTTCAGACAGCAACAACATGTCAGTACACATGACAAGCCAAAGTATTTTTCACCATCTGCATTCAAAGGACTTCAGCAAATCAATGGTTGTATAGTTCTTTAAGGAACACTTGTCAGTTGAAGTAAATTTGTTTAATCCAGATTACTCTTAGTATGTGAAAGTCTGTATCTGTGAAGCAGCAGCATTGAACAAGCTTTTACAAAATGTATTGTTAGAGCATGTACTCCTTCATAATCTATCTTCACTTCAAAGTGGAAAACTACCAAACAACTGAATTCCTTTCCTGATCATAGTGCTAGACAAATATCTCTTGACTAGATTTTTGCAGAAATTTTAATTGAACTGTTTTGGTAATAACATTAATTTACTTATTTATCTTACTGGGTCTTCAGTAAAATGTGGCTATTGTTGTGCTTTTTTCAGTTGTATTTTTACAGTATCTCAGTTTAAAAATCTATTTGAAAAACCAGAGTTTCTTAAATCAACAATTCCTCCTTCTTCAACAAGAAAGGCAGGTTACAGTACACAGTCAGTTAGAACAAAGTAATCCTCATCCAGCAAGGAACCTTATGGTTCCATTTGGTAATAACTGATTAAAACTGTTTTATGCCAGGGTTTCTTAAAGATATAATTCTTCATAATTTCTTTTTCTAGCCATAAGAAAACAATGTTAACAAAAGCCTGATATTATTTTAATGCCAAATTTCATACACATGTGAAGAAGCTATTGAAAAACTGGGAGATTTCATTCATTCTCTGTAGAACTCTGTGCTACTGGGTTCCCTGTAGGTAGGAAGTATCTGCAGCATAGTGGCTATGAGACAGCAATGCTGTTCTGACTGCAACACAATTTGGTTCTATTTGTCTCAGGGCATCTCTGTACTGTGGGCAAATCCTGCCTAGAAACTACAAAAAGCAGTGAAATAATTTCAGCAAGGTACTAGTCCTCAATTAAATAAGTCTTGAATAGACTGTATCAAAAGATAATTTAGCACTGGGAAACGGGGATTTAAAAGAAAATTTTCTTTCATCTTCTCTCAAAAATACTAAACAATCTTAGATTAATGAATTTGATATTTTGCAAAGTTGACAGTATCCACAGATATTTTATTAAACTCCCTGCTAATTAAGTAGTGTTCATACACTGTGTATGAACACAGTGTTCTTACCTGTGTGTCCTTAATAGTTTTTCTTGGAGAAGTTCTTTTTTTTTTTTTTTTTTTTCATAGGGCCAAAAAGATGATCCAGGGGCTGGAGCACCTCTATTACGAGGTTAGGCTGAGGGAGCTGGGATTGTTCAGCCTGAAGAAAAGATTCTCAGGTGACCTTATAGCTGCCTTCCAATAGCTGAAGGGAACCTACAGGAAGGCTGGAGAGAGATTTTTTTGTAAGAGTAACCAGTGGTAGGACAAGGGGAAATGGATTCAAACCGAAGGAAAATAGGTTTAGACTGGATGTTAGGAAGAAGTTCTTTAGTACAAGAGTGATGAGACTCTGGAACAAATTGCCCAGAGAAGCTGTGGATGCTCCCTCCCTGAAGATTTTCAAAACCAGGTTGGATGAAGCTTTGAGCAACTTTGTCTAGGTGAGAGGTGTCCCTGCCCATGGAAGGGAGGTTGGAGTAGAGGATCCCTAAGGTCCTTTCCAACCTAAGCCATTCCATTCTATGATTTTATGATCTTTTTATGAAAAATCAGATTTTAATTCATCCTAATTGTGTATAAACACAGCATATGTTTCCAGTGAAATGGTGATAATAAGTTTTACTACTGAAAATCTCAAATTGCCCATAGTTTTGGTTTCTTTGGGAAAAATTATTATTAAGATGACAGAAGGGAACTCATCAGGATGATGGGCTTTAAGGAAAGGATTTATTCAAATGATTCTGAAATATGCCTATAATTCTTGATACATCTGGAATATGAGTGTAAGTTTATTCTTGATATTGCCATATGCCTTTTGCAATTTATTTCGTGTGTTTGTGCTTTGGTTCACCCAGCTGTATATAATGGAATAATAATAATATTTCCTCCTGCACACAGCAGAGATTTATTCATGGCTGAGAATTGTTTAGATGCCAAGGAGACTGAGAGATTCCTTATTAAGCAGTTATGGTTATTGGACGGAAGACAGAAAAACAGACAAGCAATTCAAGGCTCTTTTCAACACTTTTAGGCCACAACAAAAATGGATGATACTGTTACTCTTTGCCCCTTGCATTTTTGCAACCTTTTAGGAAATATAATTGGTACAGCATAAGTATTTCATTAAAGCTTGAAAATACAACTTAGAGTTTAGGATATAAACACAGTAAAATCTAATTTCATTCACTAGCAGATTGAAGGTGCTCTGAGCACACAAGAAGCGATTTACTATTTAATCAAGATTTAGAGCTAGATTTATGATGGCTCTCTTAGAGGCTTGGTTCTTCTGGCATAAAGCTGGGAGAAAGCCCCGTTGAAGTTGGATTAATTTTTCCTGTGAAGGAGGAAGCTAGGGTTTTCAACAAACAGGCTTTATGGTGTGTTAATGCCACATTTCTATGACTCAGCAATAACCCTGTGGCAACATCACATCCCATGTCATTCTATACCTAAACGCAGCTGAATTCAGAACTACATCCATGTTCAGCAAGCTCTGCAAGACCAGGGCAGACTCCTCTAGGAAGGAGTACAGAAATCTGATTTAGTCTTGTATGAGAACATTGTGCTTTGGGGACCTTGAAAATCAGGACTACTCACAGTGCCTCACGCTCTTCCATTTGTAACTCTCAAAACAATTTACAGTCTTGGCCAAACATTTGTTTTTTTGATTTTTTTTTTTTTTTTCCTAACCATGAAAAGCATTTTGGATTAGGTCTTCCTAAGGAGTCTGAAAGTCATTCTATTTTCTATTTTTTAAAGTGCAAAAACTCTGGGTTTACATAAAATCTTGTCCATCTTAACTGATATATGAGTGCTTTTAGACAGGAAATGGAAACATAATTTCTGGTCTATGAATCAAGTTATTTCCATTCTGGAAAACACACCTGTCTGTCAGACCTGTACAGAAATAAATGGATTATATTGGTTTCTCAGCTACTCAAATGAGTAAGTTCTAATATTGTGATTACCCTGCTTCAGAGTAGATAGTGGAGCATTAAGGGTAAGTTACTACTAGTCTTCCCCAGCTTTAAAAGGCAATATGCAAGTCTTTGTTACTGTAATACTGTTAAATGAGGTCTTAATTTTATGACATTCTCTGTATATATTTTTTCAAATAAGATATTATTTTTCTGGTATTTCACATCTACCTTAAGCAACTAAGAAATGTCAGTTTATGCAGAATTCTTTTGCTACTTATAATAAAAAGAAATTTAAAATAAATAGATAGATAAGTTCCAAAAGAGGATCCATTTGCTGAATTATGTTGGTTTTTTAACATAAAATCGCCAAACCAGCATCTTTTGCAAAGGAAGGTTCATGATGCAGACCCATTACTACTTTATTCTTTACAGATGTTATATTCTGTTCCTTATATAAAAATCATCTCTGTGTTTGCATTTGCTGTCTCACCTCTACTGTCAAGCTGGAGTGAGAAAGGAAAAGCATTTTACATGAACAGCTATTTTAACCTCCTAGGACTTGACAAGGAGGTGTTTCAGCACCTTCCCACTCCGAAAATACATCAGATTTGATGGGGGTGCTTTTCTTTTCAACTTGAGATATAAAAGCCTTCAGGCTTTCTCACTGCAGAAAGAGGGATATAGAGCAGTGTTACACAATGCTTGCCCTAATGGAATTGCAGGGTTATCTTTGTCAACAAGAAACTTATTTCTTTTTTGAGCTTCAGCATAATTTTGCATGTGTCTTTCAAATGCTACATAACAGCAAACATAAAAACAAATAAACCACAAAACATGACATTACCGTTTGGAAATCCTTTTCAGGTTCTATCCTTAAATATTGATGCTGTACCTCATAAATGTAACTACAGTTAGGTCAAACTAGGCTCCATTAAACTAAATGTCTCTACTTTTAGGATAGAACATATATCTTTTATTTGGCTGGCTTTTATATTCCTTTGGCACGTTATGGTACAGATGCACATTGTAGTGTGATTATTTTCATAGTGTTTCTTGGTCTTCAGAGTATTGGCTTGGAGAAGTATGATAGGCAAAGATTCCTTGGCATCCAGACTCCTGATGACTCAACTGCAATGAGGGCTGAGCCTTGTGGAAAAGTTACAAGTAGTTTCCTCTGAAGCACAGACATTAGTTGGTTTTGTTTGATGGATAGCCTAATGTGGACTAATGCTGGCAATTCCTGAAGTTCAGGTAAGTTTAACAATAGCTAAATCAACAAAAACTGATATATGTATTATCTGTATGTAGGAGGTAGTGTTTGTGGTAATGAGAATAAAGGATACAGAGATTAAGTATTTTGCTTTAGAAACTTTAAAATCTTGATTTCTGAAAAAAGGTGGAAAAGTATTTTGTTAATCTTATCATGTAGGACTAAATATAATCATAATAGGGCAAAGCCCTCTACATTATAGATTAAGGAAAACATGTTAGTTTATGATCTCGTGTCAAATGAGTAGTAATATTTTCATCTTTTATGTACAGTCAAATGGGATTTGACTGTAAACCTAGTATACTAAATATGCTGAAACATTAGCAACAGATTGCTTGACAGTTTCAGCAATCAATATTTGCATTAATTTTTGAGCTTTAAAATGCATGAAGTAATCTGATGAGATGAAAGAGATTCTCAAAGAAAACAGCCTTATTAAACCTCAATATATGTGAAAAAAATGCCTATAGGCCATTGGCTTGTGAGGAACCTTGGGGGAAAAATGTCTTTGACAGTGTGGTCTGCCTTGTTGCAGAAACCTGTAACTGAGATGGTTGTCATATTCTCTTTTTGCCTTCTATCTGATTTCAGTGATCTGACACCTGCAAATCCTTTTTTATGCTATATAAAAAATGTCACATTATTTTCCTTATTGTCCCTTATTAATCTTTAAAAAAATTAATTCATTTTGTTGTAATATACAAATCTTCATCTATAGATAACAAAACACTTTAATATAGTAACTGGTAATAAAATTAGGAAATTTCTTTGGGTTTTGTTTGCCACTTGTTGATAAAAAATATTTCGTAATAAATGACCACATCATAATGGTGTAGCAGAATTTAAGTTGTGCAGCTCTTGCTGGATCCTCGATGTGAAGTCAAATATAGCAGAATTTTGATGAAAAAACCCAAAGGGCAATCTAAATCGTATTGTAATCTGATCAGAGAAATGTACATGTGTGTGGATGGGATGGCAGGTATAATCACTTCATGAAGTTTAATGGAAATTTCTAGAGCTGTTTGAGCTCCAATTCAGAACACAGGATTTATGACTGTTTACCACTGAAATCTAAGTTGGGTGTTATCAGTCATATGTGAACCTTCTTTTACATGTGACATGTCATCTCCTGCTACTAAGATACTGGGAAGTACCTTAGGTGACTTAAGCAACAAAAAGCAGATGCTAGATTCATAAATAAGCACCAGTGAACAAAAGTTTATTGTTGTGCATTTCTGAAAAGTTCTTCCTCCATCAAAGTTCTTCTTTAGTAAATCTAACCCTTTAGGCCTTCAGTCTTTTATGTGGATGTCTTGTAAATGTCTGTGCCTCACACTGGGAGCTAAATGATCTTATAGTAAATATCATGGCAATAAGATGATGAATCTTTGTGTCTTGATAAAATGATGTCTTGGATTACTTGATTATCACTTAAGAAAAGCATCGTACAAAAAGACACATTAGCGGGAATATTAATATTGACAAAAGAAGGAATAGTAGGTAGAATTCATATCAACTGGTCCTCATTTGAAAATCAAAACTTTAAAGAGTATGTTTGAGACAAGTATCTAGGCCCTGTACAAATTTGAATGTCAATACTTATACTGTAGAAAAGTGCAAACATACCTATTCATGCTCTTCTGGTAGATTTCTGCACTTTAAAATGGCATTGCTATAAGTAAGTGAAATAAATTTGAATTAATAAGGTAAATCCCATGAAAAACAATTATTTAATCAGATACAGGAAAAAAATATGAAACAGTGTAAGAGACGCAAAAAATTTCTACATTCTTAAGCAGACCATAATTGTAGGAAATGGCACATCAATAGTTAAAGTGTTTGAATACCTGAATTTTCAAATCTTGGTAAATGTAAGAGTTATTTACTATGAACTATTTTAAACAGCTCTGTAGTTTGAGAGAAAAAAAGTATTTCAAAATTCTAGAACTATTGTTAAACACTTAAGATCTAAAGATTAAAGACTCTTATTGATAGTCAAACATCTTTTTATGTGCACTATTTTTATGACAGTCACAAAGTTTTCAGGATTGCTGTCTTAACTGAAGAACAGAATATCTAGATTAATGCAGGACCCTCCCAGTCAGGATGAGCAAATTGTGATTCTTTATTGACTTAGAAAAGGATTAGGCCAGAGTAGTAAAATAACCACTTTGGGTTACAGCCATCAATGGTGTGGTGGCTTTGGAGGTTTACTTCAGGGTCCTTGCTACTCTAAAGAAAGTGTTAGAGAACATCAGAATCAGGTTCATTTTTGGGAGGGGAAAAAAAAATAGCAACATAGTATGCCTGTGAAAAAATGTATTCAAATGAAGGATGAAACAAAAAGATAGAAACCTGGCAGTGCTACCAGAAAAAAAAAAACAAAACAACACACACACAAAAAAAACCCACCCCAAAAAAAACCCAAAAAACAAAAAAAAAAAACAGAGAGAGATGAGTTTGCCAGAAGACCAATATAAACTTAGTCTCTTTACACAGGATAGGTTTCAAATTAGACAGCAGACCTGATCTATGTGGTCTGTCTCTGAGCCAGTGACCTTTGGCAAGTTATCTGAATTTCCTCCTTTAAAATATTTTTTAGTGCTCTAAAAAACTTGGGATTAGATAAAGTTTCTATGTAGCTCCTCAGATCAGCTAGCTACTGATGTACTGGCTACAATGGGATACTCAGCTGTATTTTTTTGTTTAAAAAATGGTGAAGGAGAAGAGCTTTGACAGCAAGCCCAGACATGTTTATCACCCATACTCAAATAGTTATCTACATTTAACATAATTTTGCACTCTCTGCTATTATCCTTGCCAGCAGACAATTTCTCCTTATAAATCATGTATCTTTTTGAGTGCAAGCTCATAATTTTCAATTACTGTAACTGCAGGTTCCTTGCTATTCCTCCTGGGATACACACAAGGATAATTTTCAGAATGGCAGAGTAGTCCTACCAAAGCTGGTGTTTCTCACTCACACCTGTGAAAGTAGGAAAAAGGACCTTTAATGTCACATATTTTACATCCCATTGGTGTTGTATGGCTGACCAATCAACCTCCTCAGAACCAATAACACTGCAAATATTTTAGGATGTAACATGTCTTCACGGTTGAAAAACAGCTCCTAACTCTACTTTAGAACCTGGTTATTGTGATTGCTGTAGCAGTACTTGCATGTATTTTTATAATTGATTGTATAAGTCCTAAAATGAAATACAGTAAAACCACGGTACAGGTTGATCTTTTCTGGATGCCAGGTGTCCATCACGCTGCTCTATCACTCCCCTTCCTCAGCTGAATAGGAAGAGAAAAATACAACCAAAGGCTTGTGGGTCAGCATGAGGACAAGGAGATCACTTTGCTTTTTGTCATGGGCAAAACAGACTCAGGTGGGGGAAATTAATTTAATTAATTGCCAATAAAATTAGGGAAGGGTGAGAAGAAATAAATCTTAAAACACCTTGTCCCCACCCCTCACTCCTTCCCTCAATTTCATTCCCAATTTTTGCACTTCCTCTGCTCCTTGAGCAGCACCGGGGGACAGGGAATGGGAGTTGTGGTCAGTTCATCACATGTTGTTTCTGCTGCTCTTTCCTCCTCACACTCTTCCCCTGCCCCAGCGTGGGGTCCCACCCATGCGTTAGAATCCTCCATGAACTTCTCCCACGTTCTTCTTCATGAACTGCTCCAGTGTGGGTGCCTTCCACGGCGTGCAGACCCTTCACGGGGTCACAAATCCTACCAGCAAACCTGCTCCAGCATGGCCTCCTCTCTCCACAGGTTGTTCCAAGAACTTCCCCCACAGAGTCACAGCCTCCTTCAGGCATCCACCTGCTCCAGCATGGTGCCCTTCACTTCCTGCAGGTGGACATCTCCACTCTTGATCTTTGTGAGCTATAGGGAGACTGTTTACCTCACCATGCTCTTCACCACAGGCTGCAGGGGAATCTCTGCTCTGGTGTCTGGAACACCTTCTCCCTCTCCTTCTTCACTGACCTTGGTGTCTGCAGTTATTTCTCACATGTTCTCTGTCTTGTAGCCAGTGGTATTTGTTGTTGCAAGACAAACCTTTCTTGGGGTATGATGCTCTGAAGTCAAACCAGTGCTCTGGCAGAAGCCGATGCCTTCAGGGTCAGTCAGTCTGGGTCAGTGCTAGTGCTCCCGACACGACCAACCTCTCCTCTGGCCTGCTCTGCAAGTGAGCTGAATTTGAATATCTCCATAGTGTCCTGAGCCTGTGAGCATCTCAGCAGTTATCCCTGCAAGTGGATCCCCAGGTGCTCTAGGGCGGTTTGCCTCCACCTGGGCCAGGCGCTCCCACTCTTTCAAACAGATAATCTGCTGGGAAGGGGTGAGCAGATACCTGGCCAGATTGCGACAATCGTGGGGGCTATTGGTGTCGGCGGTGAAAAGCCAATCCAGGACGGCCCGGCCACTTTCCGTTTTTAATCCTCCCTCTTTCAAGCTCTTCCTAGCCTGCTGTAGGGTTTTCCAAGTATGTTGTTCAAATTGAGGCGGCCCATTGTTGTTGTAGAGGATAGGGCAAGCGATGGTGCTGGCTTCCCAATCCCCCTCGAGGATGGCATCACGGATGAACCCAGTCCATCTTCCGGGTCGGGGTTTATCAACACCTTTAATGCTTTGGCTGTTTTGTTGCGGCAACATCAGGGTTGGGACATCCTCATTGTCATCATCAGGGAGGGTGGGTGGGTCTAGATATTTATGAAACGGCAAGTGTCATTCTATGTCTATTACCCTCTTCTCTAAAGATTTCATGGCCTGATTTGTTTGTTCAAAGAGGGCCTTTATTTTGTCCTCCAGGCCGATGGGTGCAGCTGGTGGGGTGGCCGCTTCTTTCTCATGCTCTTTTTCTGGACTGGGAGGCAGCAGCAGGGGTGGTTTCAAGAAGAAACTAGGGCTACCCATCTCAGGGGCACAGGCTGTTGGCATTTTCGCATTCTTTTGTATGTTGTTTTCGGTGCTCGGAGAGGGTACTTCTTCTTCCTCCGGCCCGATGTCTGATAGGAACTCAGCTATGGAATGATGCGCTTTTCCCGACATGCCCTTAATTGCAAGTCTGTCATTCCTTAATCCTAAAAATGCCTTCCAGCCTTTATCACCCTTGGCATGGGGAGAGGGTGCTGAGGGGACAGCAACGGAGGTGCTGTGGGGACAACACCAGATCCTGCTGCTGGTGGTGGTGTTGTAGTATCAACGTTAGCTTTTGCGGAAGCGCTGCAATGGTGGCGGCAGCAGCTTCTGCCTCAGCTTTTATTTCTTTTAGAGCATTGATTACTCCCTCCCATGTACCTTCTAGTCCAGTTGTATTCTTAGTCCTTTCTTGGGTACGGAGGCCAACCAGCAGATCACCAACCTCCTGCCAAAGTTCCCACGCAGCTGCCACGGACAGGAGGGAGGAGAGTTCCTGCTCCTTCGTCCATGTTGCTGGTTTTTCATTAGCGGAGGTGCTAGATGAGAGTCCTATCTTTCTTTCCTCTCTTTCTATGTGAATCAGTGATAGAGAGAGAAGGTAACGAATATTCTCACCCAACTCCTTGGGTTTTCTGTTGATGTTAATCCACGCCAAACTCGCTCTCTTTTTTTCTGGTTCGTCAAGAGCAGGGGCTAGACCGAGGTCTATGCCCGCATTCTCCACCAGATGTAGCAAGACGAACCTTTCTTGGGGTATGACACTCTGAAGTCAAACCGGTGCTCTGGCAGAAGCTGATGCCTTCAGGGTCAGTCAGTCTGGGTCAGTGCTAGTGCTGTCAACTCGACCAACCTCTCCTCTGGCCTGCTCTGCAAGTGAGCTGAGCTTGTGCTGGAGGCCAGGCCTTTTATTGGCCTCCTGATCCTGCCCCTGCGCAGTTGGGCCCAGCCCTAACCAGGCACAGGTGGGCTGAATGCAGGCTCATGCCCACTGCCTGCTGATTAGCAGCACCTGGGTGTTGCCTCATCTCACTACAATTTGTTCTACTGGACATGGAAGCAGTTTCTGGCACCTTCTCATAGAAGACATCCCTGCACCAAAACCTGGCCATGGAAACCCAAAACACAATGTACTAGATGATGCGAACCTGTGAGGTAAAACCCTTGTTCTATTAGTATTTCAATAATTAAATCATTTAACCAAATTAAAAATTCATCTTGCTGCATGATTTTAAAGTGGACAGTTGCTGAATCTTAAGTCACAGCCCTACATCCACAGTGAAATCAGGAAAATTCATATTGTAAATCTATCAGACATAGGCAATCACAATCAAAACAATACTTCAAAAAGATGACTAGAGTAAGATGATGGGATTACAGTGTATCAAAAGTTAATATATCCTTGATCTTGTTTTTATGAATGCCTTTTCATAGCTCCGTGTCAATTACCTGACTGATGTGTGATGCAATTTGCTCAGCTGATAAACAGTTAATACAAGGTTGGATGTCACCATCAGACACCAAACGCAGCACACAGGGTGAATGCATTACCCTGCAAGCTTAGTTTGATCTGGGTATTTTAAAGCAGATGTAAGAGTCTGCCAGAGGCTTTTTTATGTTTTCAGTTACATTCAGTAAGTGGCTGAGACGTAAGTAAATGATACATTGTAGAGATGTTCTCAAAAGATTTGTGCATCATCCTCTTCTCAATAAAGAAGAGAAAGATCATCTTTTGGCTTCAGCAAATATTTGTTGTGAAATTGAAACTCATCAGCGAAATGGGAACCGTGAACAACATAGATGGTTCAGACAAACTGTCCTGTCATTGTGAAGGACAGAGATATGCTGTCACCTCTGTGAAGACTGGAGTATTCATATCTCATTAATAGTTGCAGTTTAATCTTCGATTCTATTGGAAAAAATTGTGCTGAAATTACACAGCCCAGCAGTAGTTGGAAGAGAAATGCCAGTAAAAGCTGATAACATTTTCACTCACTTATTAGCAGCCTTTGCAGCTGCCATAAGCATCTTAATTTCTTTTTCCCAGAGATTTTTTTTTCTAAATGGTTTGCTGGGTGAAAGTGCGTCACATTTAAACTAACATCTCATGAGGAAATCTTTCCAGTGTTTTCATGTGCCCGCTAATTTTGAAGTGAGGGCTTACTGTAATTAGTTGCCATTTTACTGGTTGGCATCTAATAATTTCATATCTCCTGTTTAATCCTATCTTGCTCTGTTTCTTATTCTATGTGGAATATCAGCTATTTGTGATGCATAATATTTGCAAATTTTACTATGTCTCTCTTCATACATTATTCACCAAAAATATTTCGATTGTATAAATATGTTTGTTTGGGAACTTATTCACTGAATGCATATATACAAACATACTAGGCTATGCCTTATTCATAAACTATTTGTTTTCATTTTGTTTTGAAGTCCTCTTTCTTTGTAGCACAATTGCAATGAATGCTAGTGCATTATTATTGCTTTCTGTTCATAACTGGTTAAATGAGATTTCCACCTATCCACATGGAGAATTGTGAACTAGGCACATGGCAACTGTGAGACTATTTTTTTCTGACAAAAGTAAAAGAACCTATTTAGATTTTTTTTAAATGGAAAATTTCTCGAGAGTGTAAAATTTAATTCATACTTTTTAGTCATATTAGTTCATATAAGAGTGTTTTTCCATTATTTGCTCATGTCGAATAGCATTGACTCTCTCTATAATGGTGTTATAACTTACCTGTGGATATGAAGACCATATCTTCAGAAAAAGTAATGGTTTCACTGTCCTGAAATTGTTGGCTGTATTTGGAAAACACTGGGGTCTATTCTTCTCTTCCCAAAGACCTTGCATCCTACAACAGATCATGGCAACAGAGCAGCCCAGTGAAGCTGCTGCTTAACTAACTCATAAGCCGAGTAAGTGTTGATGTTCCTCTAGTTCTGAAATTTGTCTTAGGAACAGATCTGAAAGTGAGACAAAGCCTGAGATTTTTCCTCTCTTCCTTTAACTTGCTTGTCTTTTTTATCAGAGACAAATCTTAGATATATGTTGAAATACAAGACCCAAGTTACACAAACTTTTCAGTTAAATTATGGACTGATTTTAAAATACATGACAACTATTTCAAAATTCCTTAAATATCATAGCTGATATATTTTGCATGGCATAAGCTGACCGGAGACTGAAAAAGGTAGTCTTGTAAAGGAAAACAGGGGATCAGATTTTTTAACTGACTTTAACTCCAACTGAAACATGACAGAAAATTTAACTGACTTGAAAATTTACCAAACAAGAGCACAGTTTTGCTTTTTCAAACTTTCTAGGCCACTGAAGAATAACCTGAATAAACAATCCATCAAGGAAAGACACAACAAGAGCATTGGCTGGAACTAGCATCCAATTTAGAAATAAACACAAATATCCCATAGGAGAGGTAATAAAGCATTTTAACAAAAATCAGGAGAAAAGACTAATTTTATATCTTCTATAAATAAGAACAGGAAATTACCTTTTAGCTATATCCAGGTTATTGGATTCAGTACAGATGGATACACATCTTGCTCTGCTTTACCAGAAGAGGTCATCCTGTATGATTCAATGGTACTTTATAGCTTCAAAATCAATTGCACTGTTGTACAGGTTTTCCAATAGGAGGAACAGAGGGGAAAGGGAACAACCATGATGTACCTGTGCATCCATGACAGCTCCAATATATTTTATTACCTCTATGGCAGGCAGAAGATTGCTTTGAAACCACTTTTCTCTTTCCCTGCTTTGGGAAGTCTCTGCCTCCTGAGAGAAGGGAAAATTTGCCATTTAAGCTGCTTGTGAAAGTAGAATTAGGCTCACCCAGCATCAGAAGTATTGCCAGCCCTGACAAGGGACTTAGGTAGAGCTACAGTGCAGGCTGACTTTATTCAGGGAACAGGTAATAGAGAGTCAGCTCCACTAGCAAGCCTTTCTTTATGATAGACAGTCTCTGGATCTCTGAGAATAATTTTAGTGACATACTGCCTGCATGATGTACCTTACCTCTTCCCCTAATGTTACCCTTTCACAAGTGAAGCAGTGGCAGACTTTACATACGTACAATTAGAATGTATGTAATAGGTTTAGAATATATGAACGTATTTAGAATATATGAGAGCTAGATGGCATATAATTTTATTTAGTTTGACTAAACCCATTCATTTTCTGCAGTACAATTCCAATTTGCAACAAATACATCAAATAGCAGACAGACATAGAAAGAGGTTAAGACAATTTTTTTCAACAGACAGATGAATGCTATTAGTATGAGAAATTGTGATTTATTTGATCATCAGCCTTCAAAAATCTTTTTGTGACATCTTGCTTCCATTTTGCTGTGCTATGAATGTGACAGTAAGTATTAGCACAGAGTAATATAAAAATGAAGCTCATAGGTTCAACATATGACAACTATAATAGCTACTAGAAACATGTTAGAATCAAATTACTATTGTTCATAGCAGCTTCACTAGTGAAAAGGGTTGTTTTAAATGTGCAAATTGGCTACACTCCTTCCAAGCAGCAGTTGAGGTCAGTGGTCACTGTTCTTGGTGAAATTCACCCATGCACTGAGCTTCTCCACAGTCCTTTGCCCAGTCACCTTAAAATGGAGGAACAGAAGTGTTTTTAAGCAGGCAACTTGTGCCAAGTCTCTGCTTCTGCGTGATTTTTAATTAAAATTATTATGAAGATATATTTTAATACCACAAATGAAATACACTGCTGGTTCTATTTTCTGCATTTTCTGTTTCTTTCAAATTGTTGTGTTCAAGAAATTTATTCCAGCTGGGATTTATGCAGCTACAGAGCATACTGCTGCAAAGTTGAATAAACATGTATAACTTGTTGATGGATTACAGAAAAAAATAATTGCAATTACATAAGCCAAAAATGAAAAGCAGAGAACAGTCTGTCTCTTTACTGAATATTTGACTCTAGAGAAAACTGGCAAAGAATTGACTGTGCATTGTTTAATAATTTTACAAAGCCACTTCTTTTACTCACAGGTGGTGGTTATGACTGAATGTTAGCATAGACAAGAAGTGCAAAAATTGGATAAAGTTTAAAGAAAGAATTGAAGGGCTGATGCTATAAAATCAGGTAATCTGATCAACAGCTTCTGTATATCTTTGAATACCAGACATATAATACCAAACACGTAGTATTCAACTTCTAATTGGAATGAGATTCTAATTCTGAAGTGTGGTTCTTATACTGAATTTTTAAATTTACTTTTAGTTTAGTGAAACACACATCTAAACTATACTGGGTGAAGTACAAAAAACAGTCCTGGGAACAGAGATAAGAACGCAGGAGGCCTCTTTCTAGTTTAGATTCCCAAATCCAATATTTTTTTTTCCTATCTGTGTGGCTTTGCATTTAGCGTTGTAGCATGTTCTTGAAAATAGAACTCATGCCACTTACTGGGATCACTTGGAAATGCCTTGGTTTTCACATGATATTCAGCTCAATGTTGAAAATTTCATAAGTGGAAATTTTTACAGTTGGAAACTGATGATCAGGCAGTAAGACTCACATGAACTAACTAAAAAAATTATTTATGGTGACCACTCTAAGTGCAGCAGGGCATGTAATTGGTAAGGAATATCAAAAGCAGAAAAAATTACTCCTTTGTTTGCAACTTCTGCTCCTAGCCTCTACACCTCCCCCTCAAAATAAGGGAAGAATTAGAAAGCATTAAGATTTATACTTTTTAATGTCATAGAGTTTTGCAGTAAATCAATACCCCACCTGTCTTTAAAACAGCAGAATTTTATGAACAGCTTTTGAAGCACAGTAGGATGACATGAATCACTGATTAATTATTTCACAAAAGTATTTTAAACTCCACTTTATAATAATATAAATCATTTCTGGAACATCAATAAGGCAACCATAGCTTGCAGTTGGACTTGCTTCTGGGGTACCTGAAGGCACCAGCATCTCTCAGCATTTAGGCAGCCTATCCCCTCCTTGTAATTCATTGTCATGCTTCAATCTTGAGCTTCAAAAGTGAGAACGACAATGGATGGACCCAACATGCTCTTCCAAGAGTGGCTTTTTTCCAGACTTAGTTTCTCCTTGCAGACGCTGCAAGGAATATGTTGGTTATGTCCATGGAGTATTAGGAAATTGACTTTGCACAAAATTGAGTAAGGTAGTAAAAAAAATGCTGTTGATATCATGGTAGCCACATTGTTTTAGTTGAGGAAATTAAGGTTGTTTTGGTAGTAAAAAGAATTATATCTAATATGCTGTGTAATGGCAATATACCAAGGTCATCCTCTGTTACACAGAGAGACAGGAGGCTGTGATGAATTATTTCAATATATGAAGCAGGCTGTGTTTATCTTGGAATATTAAAAAATGAAAAACTGTGACTCATTTTGCAACATATTTATTTACAGATAAAAATATATGTTAAAATATTCTGTCATAACATCAAGAAAGAGAAAACTGTAAAAGAAAACTGCCTTTTAAGCCTGTATTGTGGCTTTTGAAGGCTTGTTTCAGTTGTACCTTTATGGGTGCAGCATTTGCTGTTTTGTTACTCCTTGTAGAGCTGCAAATGAATACCTCTTTCTTTTGTTTATGTTCCCAGAAGGAAAGCTGCTAGGGTTTGAGTAGGGGTGTGTTCACATCTGCTATCTGCTAAACTTTGATAAGCTTGATGCTTGTATGGATTCCTATGTGTTACCTAGAATAATATGAGGTGAGATATGCTTACACACCAAACTTGTAGCCTATTAGGCAATTCAGGTTTTCAGCCCTGAAGCCCTCGAGAATATGATCATAATTCTAGAGCATGAAACCAGTATTCCAGTGTCAATATTACCTTGTTTGTTGTTGTGCCTTTCTGAATTCAGTAAATCAGTAAATAAGCCACTGCTGTATAGTGCTGTTGTGACCAGGAACATGCTCATCATTGCAAGCCCTCACTTTATCCTGCTTCAGTGAATGCTTTGGAGAATTTGTTGATTTTCATGGAATGTCTGCAGCACTTGCTTTGCCTTGATTGTCTAATTAGCACTGACCCATGGCAGCCTGAAGCTTTGCTGAAGTTCCAGAGATGAAATAATTCATGGGCCTTTATCTTAAAATACATAAAAAAACTTTCCCATTCTTTTCAGTCTCCATGTTTCTTCTGATAAAAGGCAGAGCAAAATAGAGAAAAGCAACACAGAGTTCAAGGCAGGTTAAGTTGTTATTTTTCACACAGCAGAAACTACTGTGAATTAAATATAGACAAGAAAACACATGCAGTTGGCAGGTTGTGTCCAAACTAGTTCAGAAGCAATGAACTTGATGCAGGAATTACCTTACTAAATAATGTGACATTTCTTATGCTGCAATTCAGAATTGATTGCTGTGATGATTCCCCCAGACCATAAAATCTATTAATTCAATTTAAATTTATTAGAGGTACATATCCAGATTTGTAAGAAATCAACTTACTTCTTCCTTAATGAAGAAATCCTATAGTACTTAATGAGGATGAATCTGTACAGTGCTATGCATAGTTAATAAGATTATGCATCTTTAATAATTACTTTAAAAGAAGCTCACATAATGGAAAATCACATGACTACTTCTGAATTCAGTGCTATGTATTCCTATGCAGTTTTATATTATTGGTTTAAAGAACTATGGAAAACCTAAAACCTTCTTACAAATACAAGAGACATTGATCTTGCATGATTTTTTTTTTTTTATATTAGTGCTCTATACTGTGTGTGGAGATATAATTTTGCTCTAAGGTATATATGTCACATGTGGCAGAGCAGTGATATGCAGGTCTGAACTATACTTATAAGTGTGGGACTGAAGAAACAGGTTTGAAAGCAGCTCTAGGTAGGAGAAGGGAGAAAAAATGTGTGGGTAGTCTACATGAATCAGTTTGGAAATCTGTGCAGACTGATTTTTCCAGATATATCAGACATGGGCTATGCTATTTGATGATAAAGTGTAGTACTGTAGGTGTGTGGAACCTAGGAAATGTATGCTTGATAATTAAAATGTTAAATACATACAAAGTAGGAAAAAAAAAGCAATGGGTAAAAATGCATCAAACAATGCCCAATGAGCTGACTAAAAGTACACAGAAGGCAGCTGTGCTTTGATTCCTTAAGAGCTGGGTATCACAGTTGGATTTTTGGGATCCTTTGGGAGTTTGACAACTGGACTGTCATATACCACCATGATCACCACTACATGGTGTTTTGCTAGATGTCTGCTGTACTGCCTGAGTACTAAAAATCCAGAGTAGTAAAAATGATGTTTTCTACTTGAATACAATACAAAATTACTCTTGAACCTTATTTTCCTTTGCACTGTGCTTTCAGAAGAATCCTTAAGAACAGATGGGTAAAGATTTGTAGTCATGGTTTAATATATGCAGCAACAAAACTGATATACTTAAAGTAATGGATACTTTTATTTTATGTGCTATCTTTCCCAGAAAACTGTATGTTTGCTTGGTTACTGATAATTTGTTTTGATAATTTTGTTTTTTTTTCCCTTCATTATATTTTAATCAAGTTTTGGAGATTTTTCTTCTAACATAGCAGAAATGGTTCCTCTGGCTGCCACAGAATTGGATTTTTATATTTGAAATTATGCACAAACTGATTTAAGATTAAGCCTCTCCAGCTTACAGTTCTCTACTGCACACTGTGGTAAATTTTGACCTTGTCAGGTGAAGACAGTTGAATTATGATCCAGTCTCTGTGAGGAATGATATGTCTACCATATTAGATTAATTTCCTGTAAACTCACCATTTTGCATTACCAAGCCTTGTAAATGTCATCTTTATCCATCATCATGCAGTATTTTGATGTTGCTTATGGAGCAGTTCTCATTTCATTTTCAGCTTTTCTAAAGAGTTCTATTTCACAGTTAAATTACACTTTTTAAGTTCTCTATTTTTATTACTTTTTTTTCTTTCTTTCTTTTTTGTAAGCCTGTACAGCAGCCCGTAAAAAGTTAATGAATATGGCTTAGTTTCACAGTAAATTACTTGACAGTACTTCTCTTTGAGAAAGACTGGATTACTTTTTTCTTTATTTCATATTTTCTGTGAAGGAAAAAAGGAATGTCTGTATTATTGCTGTAATTAAAGTAAGTATTGAAATAAAGAAATTCAAAGATTTAATCTCATAGTCAATCTTCTTTCTAACTAGCTACCTTTCTGTCCTTAACTTAATGTGTAGCACGACATTCTAATAAGGAGAATTTAGACCTATGAAAGAAAAATAAAGTAACTTATGGAAATCTGAAAATCCAATGATCTAAATTAAAAAGAAACCTGGGGCTCTAGAGATAGTCCTTTAAGTCTGTGCTCAAAGTTCTTTTTTTTTTTTTTTCTATGAAACTACGTGTAGGTAGTACCAATGAGCATGTTTTCCTTGCCTGGTAATTTACATTAGCTTAGCTGATCCAAAGCACAAAAGAAATATCCTATTTTTCAGGTCTTACATGAGGTGGAAATTCTGGTCCATCTGCCTAAATCCTTTAGCTATTAACACTCTTAACAAAGGATATTCCCAATGAGAATGCAGCACTGCAGTTAAAGCTAATTATATTAACAATTTATCTTCCTAATCTTGAATTCAGAAGATGGATTTTATCCCCTTTGTTCTTACTCGACTAGGAATTAGTTTTATTTATCTTTCATAGAATATCCTCTTCATATGTCTTTTCATTTAAACCATTTAAATGGAGTAGTTTGGGTTTTTTAAGTTCTGTTTACTTTTCAGGCCCTCATACTCCAAGTCTAGAATGTGAAGATGTTGCCTTTCAGTGAGATTTTTTTTTTTTTTATAGAATCGGATGGGTTGGAAGGGACCTCAGAGATCATTAAGTCCAACCCTTGATCCACCTTTTCAAGTTAAACCATTCCGTTTTTGGTTCTTATGAAAGCTTTTAGTTTCATTTTTTATTAAAATGTCAAAAATATGTAACTGCATTCAGTAGAAAGGATTCTAAATTTAATTTTGGTTTAAATGAATGCTTTTAACCTGGTCTTGTGGGTTTAACCGTCACTTAACTTCCCAGACCCTGTGGGTATGAGCGACACTCCTCTGCTATGTATAGGGTTATTCACAATGGCAAGTACCTATAGCAGCACCTATATAGCTCCTCATCGGAGCTACTTTATGTCACTCTTTGGTTTCTTTAATCCCCTCATACATTTTCTATTGCAACTCCAATATGTTCTGTAATCTTTTTTGTACAGTTTCTTACAGATTATTGGACATCACTGCTACGTGTTGTAATAAGAGATAAATTAAAGGACTCTATACTTCTGTCCAAAATGTATGTGGTATCCTTGTTCATAATTTTTTTTGTGGCCAAAATCACACTTTCAGGGTTAAACAATCATGAAATATTAAAACTTTGGAAAAAATTATTCTGTTCTGATAAATACATTACTTTTTAGATTGGTTTTCCACTTTTCTACCTCTACGTGCATTATTATTATTATTAATTTTATTGTTACCATTATTAATATTATTACTATTACTACTACTATTTACTTTTACTATTACTATTATAACTTCTAAAATGGTAGTTCTTATTTTCCATGTGGTTTATCCAGAAGAGGGAGCCATGAGCCTATACATGTCAACTGCATACTGTAATGTCGTATAGTAATTAGCAATAAACTTAATATTTATGTGGGATTTATAATGCCGTTCTTCTCCAAACTAACAGTTGCTCAGTCAGCTATGGTCAACATATAGTAACGTAACAGGTAGCACTGGGAGAGTGTTCAAACAACCTAGTCAGGATACTGTAAACATCTGAAATTCATGGCAGTCCTAGGAATTGTGTAGTGTTATAGCAGTGAATTTAAAATTTATAAGTAGTATATTTGATGCCATTTCCATACCTCAGATGTTGAGCTAACTTCATTATTTATCAGTGTAGTAAAAGCTGTGCTTTAAATCATGCGCTTTTTCTTTTTTTCTTTTTTTTTTTTTCTTTTTTTTTTTCCCCCCATTATGAATGTCTGTGATTAGAAATGCTTTTGAAATTAAAAATTTTCAGCTGCACTATGTAGGCAGGGCAGTCAAACTGTAAGAAAAATACATGATGTTGATTTTTTTTGGTCATTAAGATACCCATATATACATATATATCTTAGTCTGTAAAGACTATCTGGCATATTCCATTTTTAAGGTGAACACTTTCAATCCAGAAGAAAGAAAGGGTAGTATCTAGAGCTCATCATAGAAGCTGAGCACTACAGAGGAACTTCCTATATAACCCTCTTCCTATATAACCCTCTTCAAATGCAGAAAACTGGAGTCTAGCGTTCTTGAAAAGAGTCTCTTGCTAATCTCTGAAGACTGTGGTGGGGATGCTGTCACTGTTCATACGTGCATAGACCTGGTCTCCTTTCCTCTGCTCATCTAAAAGAAATCCAATAAGCAAGCAGATTCCCTGAAACCTGTTCTCTTATGAGGCAGACTGCTGTACTAGTGGTTTGATAGTCCATGATAGGTATAGAAAAATACAACTAAAGTCTGTGACCTCCTTTGTACGTAATTATGTGCATAGTTATATAGGTCCTCAAACAATTCCTTCTCAGATGTATGCTCGTGTTTCCATTTACATCTGCATCAAGCTTGAACAGCACAGTTTTAATAGTTTTTCAATATATTTCAAAGCCTACGATCCAGTGATTTAAAATCACTGCTTTGCCTGGTAGGTACTAGATAAGCAACAGGCAAAGGGTTGTGTAGAGTGCTCATGCAGACACCTCACTTCCTGAGGTATGCCTGGTTATGGTAATTACTGATGTTTGCCATCTGGGCACAACCCAATAGCTGTTTCTGTAAATGTTGAGCAAAGAGATCATTCTGACTGCATGAACCATTTACATATAGAGATACCAAATAAGTTTTGGATATATTATGGACAACCTCAGGATTTCCCTGCTCCTGAATCCATTTCTCCTCTTTCATTATGTGGATATGTTTAAAATAACATTTTTAAATCACAATGCATATTTTAGTGCTCCATTTTTCTAAGTTTAAGTGTTGAGTGAGTTCTATTGATGGGTCTTGAGGAGTACCCACTCCCTGCATCTTGCATTGTTGTCATTGGGACTATATAGATGAGCAGACTGTTATCAGACCAGACGTATCTTAATTAGGCAAACCACTTTTTAAATCCATCCTTATCCAAATAGAAAGGTAAGCATGCTCTAAGTTCCTGCTTTCCAAATACTGAATGTCACCTAAACTAATTTTGTGAGAAACATTGTCTGAAGCAGAATGTTATTAAGGGTCCTATTTCACTCTGTGGCCAGCTTATAACGGAAAGCCCAGATGATAGCAGCAGCATGGAAAAAAAAACCCTTTAAAGATGACTTCTAATTTTGCATTAATTTATTGTCACGGTTTAACACTGGCCCGACAATTAAACTGAATGACAGATGCTCTCTATTAACCCCCCTCTCCTCCCTGATAAAGGAAGGAAAGAGAATAAGAGAGAGAGACTTATGGGTTGGAAACTAAACTACACAACTTTAATGAAACAGTAATGATAAATAGGAAAAAATTACAAAATATATACAAATATACAAAGATGCAGGAAAATTGATACCACGTTCCCCCCTTCTTTCCCCCAATAACTCTCACGTCACCACAGAGGCTGCAGGGCAGCCCTGGGAAAGTCCAGGCTGGAATCCTGGAGTCAGCAGCAGTCGGGATCTGAGGGCAGGAACACACAGATTCAGGCTGGCACGGATCAGGACCACAGGCAGAGGAATGGAAGGAATCCTCCCAGGATGCTGAAGCAAATGCTGGGAACAGGCAAGGAAGGGAAGCAGGAAGGGCAGGAAGAAGTGTTTGACCCTTGTGATCCCTCAGATTTATACCAAGTATGACGTGTATGGGATGGAATACTCTGTTTGGTCAATTCTGGCATCTATCTTGTCTGGTCCTCCCCAAAGGAGGGTTTCAGGTGAGACCTCTTTGCTCCTTCTGGAGGGTAAAGTGTTCCTCAGAGCTGAGCAGTGTCCTTGGCTCTGCACACCAGTCTCTGGCTGTAACTATAAACATGGAGTGTTATCAGTCCTAGAAGCAGACACTGTCTGAGAAACTTGCTGTTAATTTCAGCAAGTGCAACTACTTACAAGAGACTTAGCTGAAAGCAAAAGTACAAACCAGAAAATCACCTTTATCCTGCCCCAAACCAGGACATTTATGCACAATGTGAAAATAATTGTTCATCAGGAGTGTGTGAAATATGGAATCTGGTAACAATCAAAATAGGAACAGGTCTGAAAGTCTATCGAGTCTTTAAATATCATATGATGTCTTCTGAACAGCTAGCTATGTTCTTTACTTAGTGGGAACTGAATTAAAAAAATCTATTATTATGACATATGAAATAGCAAAGGGAAAATCCATTTCCAGCCTCTCCTAGTTATGTTCAATCTTTTAGAAATCTATATAGCAGTCTGTGTCTGAAATGATTAAAAAATCAATAGGACACTTCTTTTTTGAGAATTGTGTTTTGATAACCTTTCTACAAGTAGTGTTCTGGACATCCTTCATCACTTGCCTGGCTGTATTATCTGTAATTGTCTGTTAATAGACTGAGACTAAATTATTAGAAAAGAACTGCATCACCGGGGAGTAAGTGTTGTCAGATACCAGTGATATGTAACACATCAAATGTTGTGTAAAGCCTTATCTCATAGACTGTTTGGTTTTAGGAGACTGTTTTGTTTTCTTTTTTTAAAAAAGAGCTTTTGACCCTTGTAACCTGTTCTAGTTCAGAACAAGTAAAATAATGAATGTAAAACTCCGTGCAGCTTCATAGAATTAATGAATCAATGGAAACAACAACACAGCAGATAAAAAGTTCATGACCTGAAAAGCAGATACTGCAAAGTTTCTTTTTAGCAGAAAAAAAAAATAGCAACTTTTTTGTTTTCTTGTTCCCCAACCAAACGCAGTAGGAAAATGCAGAGAGATTTGCTTTGGCACCACGAGTTATTTACTCTGCTCCTCCAAAGTACTCGTCTACTTCATTGATAGTGCATTTGAGCTACAGTTAGACAAAGCTTGATACTCTTGAATACTGGGGTTTTATCCCTGTCTAAACAATTTACTTGCTTTGACATTATAGCAAGTATTCATTGGTCTTGCCACCTACACAAAGATATTAACAATTAACAGCTACATATAGATTGAAAATATTTAATGAAAAAGAATATTTGTACAGTGTTTTGGTAGCCATCAGCAAAACAGTTGAGCTAAATGCAAGGTCTCATGAATTTTATTATGTCTTTTTTAATGTAATTTATTTTTATTATTTCAGTGGTAAACTTTACTAATTGCCTCTACGAATGGTCAAAAGAACTGGATGAGCATGGCAGCCCAAATTTACAGTAAGGACAGTTAATTGTACTTTGTGATTACTGCAATTTGAGGAAAGGAGCAATTCCCCAGGCCAGATGAGTGAATGGACAATAGAGTAGTGCTGACAAAGTCAAGGGTCACCTACACAGTGGTTGATTTTATCACAGAGGAGAGGAAGCTCAACCTTCATATTGAGATGTGCTTTACATAGAGTTAATGTGCTGAAGTGCTAAGAGCAGCAATGAGGAGCAGCTGCTCACTCTGTGACCTGGAGCCTTCCTTTTCTTTATGGCCAGAAGGGCTCAGTGTAAGAAAAAAACCATGTAGTTGAGGTGCATAAGACCAATATAATTTCTTCATCAAAAAAAGGGGGCAAATACATGTTTCACAGGGAACACGTTAGGAGAGGCATCATAGTTATGTTTCCTAGGCAGTTGCAACAAACACAAGAAGCTAAGCTTTCCTCTTCCTACTCCTTCATGTGATTGCATGATTTGGGACAGATAGGAAATCTTCCTTCCTAGTGCTTTATATGGCTGCACTAGAGGGGAAAGAGTCTTCATAACATCACCCATCTTCATAACATGCCCCTATACACTGGGTAGGATTTAGACACATGGGGTTTTTTTTATGCCTCCATTTTTTTTAAAAAAAAATTCATTTATTTTATTGTGGTGCTCACTCTACTGTTTTACTGGTGATCATATACATAAATTGTTCCCTCTAGTACTTGTACTGTTCTTGCTTTTTAAGAAAGAAATGACAGGAAAAACTATTTCTTGCATGGAAAATCTATCTTTGATAAACACAACTGAAAAAAAGTGGCTAATTCTCTGAGAAGTTATCTGTAATGAGGGAGTTTAAATTTCAGAAGCTAAAATCCCAGATTCTTAAGGTATGAATCTGAGGAAGAATACATACATTCTGATTTTTCAGATAACATATTTTAATATTGTCACTACATTTTTCTATGAAGTGCAAATTAATTTAACACTGTTTTAACTTTTCAGGGTGCAAGCTGTTTATACCACCAAGTTCATCATGTACAGATGGAAAAAGAAGAGACATGTTCTTTGATAGTTTCTTGAATATATATTTTTTCTTTTAACATGAACTAGTTGCACAAACCTTCATGGAATGACTGTAAGTTCCATTATTACATAAAATATTGCCATTTTACCCCAAAGGCAAGGGAAGTATTGGGGACTCTACCATTGATCTGAGTATTTTGAGGACCTGTGTTTCTGAGCCTGTGAGAGATGAAAGTCGGGAGATGTCCTTAGCTGAAGATTTAGGAAAAGTGTAATTCATTTAACATAACATTTAATATTTGATTTAATAGGATAGTAGTTTTTGAAAGGTATAGATGACATTCTGGGCCCTGATGAAACAGTGGGAGTCTTGCAATTCACCTTTTCCAGCCCAAGATTTCATCAGCTGTGAAATTCCCTAGATGTTGCTTTTGCAAATGATATAAAGAATAAAAAAGAAACCTGAAAACTGAATGACATAATTACATACTGGAACATTGGGCCTGGGGAAAGCCACTTTCCAAAGCTGATGCAAAATACCATTGTCATTGCTCTTGACAGACATTAAAAGATGTGTAAAATGTTTTTTTTCTCTTATTTGGTAGTTTACGGCACTGGGAAAAAAACATGCTGCAAAATAAACTTTACAAAAGTCTGCTATTTGTTTCAATAGATTGGAAATACTACAGGGGAGGAAGGGAAAGGCTATTTTTGTATCAGAAAAAAGAAGCAATTATCAGCCACCTACATTATCCATAGTGTACAATAGAACCTAGCTTGGAAACTAAAAAAAAAAAAAAAAGAAAAAAATCAACTCAGAGCTCACAAACAGGTTTTGAATAACCTTCAGACATTTATAGTCTGCCTTTTCTCTAGATATTAGATTCAAGAATAATGAGAGAGAGATTTATCACAAGTTTGATTTATGTTTCCATTTATTTTACCAGTGGAGAGACTCAAGCTTCAAATAGAATAAAATTTACAGAATTAAGTCTGAGGTTTAGCCTGAAGCCAACTACTTTGAAAACTCTCCCCTAGATATGGCCAGCTGATTTTGTTGTGAAACTTCTGTGCATATTCCTTTGCCAGCAGCAGTTAAAGACTTTCCCCGCAATGGCTGTTTATAGAGAAAACCCCACTGAATTAGTGTATTTGAAATAGTTATGGTACTAATAGAAACTTGATGTTCTTATCCAAAGACAGAAATAAATCAGTCTTTTTATCAAGTTCAAAGAAGTTCTATTTGTCTTATATATGGTGAGCTGCATTGAAATCTATTACCTTTAATCAATTGCTAGGTTGTTTTTTACCTGAGCTGTTCACGACTGTAGCTGCTATATGTGGCCTGGTATACTGTTTGTTTACATTTTGAGAGAAAATATGCACTATAAGCTTTTAAAGTAAAAGACAAGTGGTTAATATGTAGTGTAATTCCTTCTCTAATCTGCAACATGTGTACTGCAGATGTCTGCTTCTAGGAGAGTATCAAAACTGGTCTAAAGATTTCTAGACACAGAGAATGGATGTTCTTTCACTAGATATCTGTTCTGTATGCTAATCCCTTTCTTAAAGTGAGTGCATTATTTCTAATCTGAATATGATTAGCTGTATTTTGCAAACAGCTTTCTCTTTTCAAAGAAGTCCACAAAGCAGGTATTTGGATGTGATTCTTTCTTTAAAAGGAAAAAAAAAACCAACAAACAAACGCAAATTTAAATTTGATACAAGAAAAAAAACTAAAATGGTCATTGGGCACATGGAAAAGAATTAAGTATGATTTTAAGGTCATTTGATTTATTTTGGTGTACATTTGTGCAGATTAAAACTATGCCTATATGCATAATACCATTGCTTTCTTTTTACAAGGACTTTGCATAAGTTAGTACTGAGAATTTTTTAAGAAAGCGTGCTCAACAGCAGAAGTGGGGTTACTGTGAGGGGTACTGTGAGATTATAGGAAGAAAGGTAAAATAGGTGAAGAAGAGACAAAGGATGGGAATGTAGGTATGTCTTAAAATATTCGAGGTCCTAAAAGTGAGACAGCTGTATCAACTTCATAAGACTGTTGCCAATGGGAGTACTAAAGTAGAGGAAGGTTTGACCAAACCAGGAAGATTAAAAAGAAGTTTTTTGTGTGACTTCAGGGAGAAAAAAATGTGTGTCTCTGAAATGAAGTGTAAATATGATGAGGAGAAATTTGTCAAAGTTTGGGCATTTACTGCATTAAAATCTATGAGAAAAAACCACAAAAAGGCAAAAATTAGATGGTTGCTACAGCTTGTTGGAGCAATCTATAACTCATGGGTTGCAGGCCTAGGTACTGGGAGGTCACAGGAAGTGATGACTGTATAGACCGAGATTGATGATGGAGTTGATTTGAGAACTGTGAAAATTTTAAATGATGAGACTAGAGTTACATTGAGATAGTAGTTTATTTTTCATGGTACTGCAAAACAATTGACAGTGCACAAAATTTCTCTCTTTTAATACAAATTCCTTACTGCAAACATTTTCAAATGCTTTATCATAGCATTTTATTAGGGATCCACTAAAATTTTATATAATGCAGTTTTTGCAGACTGGTCATAGAAGTTTGGAATGGCACAGCTGGAGACTCTTGACACAGGAGGTGACCGCTCCCATTTGACTTTTTGGATAAGCATGAGGCAATGTAATAATGCTTTGTCAGAGAAGATGTTTTCCCTGATAACATTTCATACATTCTGAAAATGCATTGGAGCTAGAAAAAATACTTTATTATCTACATTTTATGTTTGTTAAGTGAGGACAAGTAGAGGTAATAGCCTTGATTTTTAAAAAATCACATGAGAATATACTGGAGACCTAAATAACTAGTCACAATTGCCATGGAAAAGTTTATGACATTTGGAAACTGGTCCCAGAATCTGAGAAGACACATAAAGCTTTTACTCATCCTGGAGTCCTGTTTAACAAGATGTCCAATTATTGTTGTTATTTTCATTCAAAATTAATTTTCAACACAGAAATGAAGAAGAAATTATTTCAAAATAAAGGCTAGATTGAGAGGATTATAAATAAAATTTGAAACTTGCTGAGTTGTTTTTCAGTCTTCCTGGCAGTAAATGAAAAAAGCGCTGATGCTGAGTGGAATTTTGTTCAGCTGCTTTTGATTTCAAGGCAGCCCCTGTCCCCTCAGCTGATCTGCTGGAACACCCTGCAGGAAAACTCAGATCTCCTGGTTCTGTCTCTCTGGTTTTAAATGTAACAAGGTTGGATATTTTATGAGATTTGGGATGTGGTACATAGTGTGTTTTGATCAAGATTTGAGCAATCTACAAAGAGATTACTGCATATTTTATAGCTTGCTTTTCTTTTTTTCTTTTTTTCTTTTTTTCTTTTTTTCTTTTTTTCTTTTTTTCTCCTTTCATTATTTCCTTTTTTTCCTTCTTTTTTTTTTTTTTTTTTTTTTAGAATTGCATTTCTTTTACTTATAACGCAGAAATTCACTGTAGAAAACAGAAGACTGAACATTTGTTTATATAACAAACCTACATGAGTCCTAAGGACAGATAGAGACTTTTTTCTAAAGAACAGAGATCTGAAAGAGTGTGATATAATCCAATATGTAAATCCTATCTTGTCAGCTGTCTGCATACAGAGATTCTACATACCTGCGAATAAGCAAGATTTATTATTTCACTTTTGTTTTTCAGAGTTTTGAGGCACTATCTGTAGTCACAACCCTGAAGTTTTCTTTTCTGTGAAATCTCAACTCCTTACGCTCTACCCAGTTTCATATCTTTAATGAGAACTTTCCCTTGCAAACAGGTCATTGATAGTAATTATGCAACACTATTACTTTTTTGTCACTGCTTGGATTGTGTCATTAGATTCTGTCTTTCTCCCTCATTATGTTAAGGTTTGTCACATTCATTAAAGAAGAGAAAGCTGGTGATCGTTGCACTGTTTATAAACACAGGTCAACATTTTGAATCCTAATGCCTTTGTTTAGCCACCTAAATAAATTTGAATTAAGAATGAAGGATCAGAAATGCTGGTTAAATTACCAAAGTTCTTAGAAAAGATATAATATTTAGAAGAGCTCAAGATTCTCCCTGATGATGCTGAGTTTTCAGTAGTTGGGATGTCTCTACCATAGTGAGTCATAAATATATCAAAATAAGATCATTAAAATGGCATTCCCAGCACCACTTTTCTTTTGGAACCTCAATGATAAAGGCAGCAGACACAAATGGTAAACAGCTGCTGTAACAGCTGTGTGATCTCCCCTGTCTGTGCAAGAATTCAGCATCACTTCACTCAATCCCAAAAAACCTCCTGTTAAAAACTAGTTTGGATTTAATGGACTTTAAAATCCTTAGCTAAACCGTAGAACCTACCAAGCCTCTTTGTCAATGCTTCTATTTTAGTTTTTTCCCCCTCAGTGTTAGGCTTGTTGATACAGCTCTCTGAAACTGTGGCTGCCTAAGTTTGCATGAATACCACAATCATTAATCATGAAAATGATGACAAAGCTCCTTGGTGCATGGATTGTACCTTCCTCTCTATGCGGTGTAGATGTTCAATGAGTACTAGACAGCTGCACAAGTCCTAAGCCTTTGACTTCACTACAAAATCACTCCAGGTATAAATGTTGACTAATAATCATCAAACATCACTTTATTTTCTCTTTTTAACTTGTGCCTTCCCTCTTGGGAGGTAATTTTTAAAGGAATTTGGGAAATCAGATCTCTGATTTCTTGTAGACCTCCTTCAGGTACTGGAAGACTTCTATAAGGTGCCCCCAGAGACTTCTCTTCTCAAGGCTGAACAACCCTAACTCTCTCAGCTTGTCTTCACAGAAGAGGTCCCATAGCCCTCTGATCATCTCTCTCCTCTGGTCTTGCTCCAAAAGCTCCATGTCCTACTTGTGTTGGGTGCTCACTCTTGTCTCCTGTGGAGTAGAGTAGAGTGGAGTAGATGAGGAGAATTACTTCCCTTGACCTGCTGGTTGTGTGACTCTGATTTTCAATTTTTTAATGTCAAATTCTCTTGAAACAGTCCAGATGCTTCTCAGTGAAAAAAATTAATACAGTCATGACAGAGGCAAGCAATACATAAACCCTAATGTGTTAAAATGACAGAAAGGTTCAGTAATGACACAAAAGCTCATTGCCAGATAACAGAAATGAATTGTGATCTATTGTGCTGTCTCCATCACCTTCATTGTGACCATTAGCAACCTCCAGTGACAGTCATTGATAGCGATCAGTATTGTTGCATGAATTACAACTGCAGTAATTCTTATGGTTATATCTATAGTATTATGGTATAAATAGCTATTTTATAAATAAAATATTAACTTTAATAAGAAGAAAAAGAGAAAATAAAAATAGCTTGAATAAAATCTCAGTCCTGAGAACAAACAGTTGCTACTGATTTTTCTGGAAAGGGATTTTGTCATGAATGTGTTATCTGAGGTACTAAACTCCTGCTTATCCTTCTAAGAACAACAGTATTCAACAGGATTCCTGTATTTTTGACAGGAATGTTTTGACTTGCAAACACTTCTCAAGGGGCATTCTCAGGGTTTTTATTCAGCTAAAAGCAGGCAGTTTCCACTGTGACAAGACTATGGAAAGATTACTTCTGCAAAGTTTCCTATTTCAGTATGGAAACTTAAGTATTACAGCTTAATTCCACCTGCATACATAATACCAAGGAGAAACAAATCAATGTAATTTAATTCTGAACGGCAGCTAAGGAAGCGTCACAGGAATGTTATTCAGACTGATCAAAATTTAAATGAAGACAGATATCAAGGCTCTCTGTTCATGAAGCACTGCTCTGCAGGCAGCTCAAAGCTTATTGCACTGAAAGGCTGGAAAGTGTTCTGAATGAATTTAATGAGAGACAGATTTCATTAAAAGAGAACAACCTTAAAAATATATCTGTCAAGCCTGTTTTCCTCTAAAACCATTTGACAGTTGTTTATGCAGTTTAGTGAAAAATCTTTAATCATCAGGGAAAGATAATTGCCACCCTTCCCTTCATGTTCTTGGGTAGATGGTAGCACAGTAAGTGATGCTGGGCATGGCACACCTCTGCCTTTTTCATAGAATCATAGAATCATAGAATAGGCTGGGTTGGAAGGGACCTCAGAGATCATCGAGTCCAACCCTTGATCAATTACCACCACAGTCACTAGACCACGGCACTGAGTGCCATATCGAGTCTCTTTTTAAATATATCCAGGGACGAAGAGTCCACCACCTCCCCAGGCAGCCCGTTCCAATGTCTGATCACCCTTTCTGTGAAAAAATTCTTTCTAATATCCAGTCTGAACTTACCCCGGCACAATTTAAGACCATGCCCTCTTGTCTTACTGAGAGTTGCCTGGGAAAAGAGACCAACCCCCGCCTGGCTCCATCCTCCTTTCAGGTAGTTGTAGAGGGCAATGAGGTCTCCCCTGAGCCTCCTCTTCTCCAGGCTGAACAGCCCCAGCTCCCTCAGCCTCTCCTCGTAGGATCTGTGTTCGAGTCCCTTCACCAGCTTGGTTGCCCTCCTCTGGACCTGTTCGAGGACCTCAATATCCTTCTTGAACTGAGGGGCCCAGAACTGAACACAGTACTCGAGGTGTGGCCTCACCAGGGCTGAGTACAGGGGCAGAATCACCTCCTTGGACCTGCTGGTGACACTGTTTCTGATACAGGCCAGGATGCCATTGGCCTTCTTGGCCGCCTGGGCACACTGCTGGCTCATGTTCAGCTTCCTGTCAATCCAGACTCCCAGGTCCCTTTCTGCCTGGCTGCTCTCCAACCACTCTGTCCCCAGTCTGTAGCGCTGCATGGGGTTGTTGTGGCCAAAGTGCAGGACCCGGCACTTGGCCTTGTTGAAGCTCATCCCATTGGAGTCAGCCCATCTCTCCAGTCTGTCTAGGTCTCTCTGCAGAATCCTCCTGCCTTCCAGCTGATCAACACTTCTCCCCAGCTTGGTGTCATCAGCAAACTTGCTGATGATAGACTCAATCCCCTCATCCAAGTCATCGATGAAGATATTGAACAGGACTGGGCCCAGCACTGATCCCTGGGGGACTCCGCTCGTGACCGGCTGCCAACCGGACGCAGCCCCATTCAGCACCACTCTCTGGGCCCGACCCTCCAGCCAATTCTTAACCCAGTGCAGAGTAGGCTTGTCCAAGCTGTGGGCAGCCAGCTTTCTCAGGAGGATGCTGTGGGAGACGGTGTCGAAAGCCTTACTGAAGTCCAGATAGACCACATCCACAGCCTTCCCCTCATCCACCAGGCGGGTCACCTGATCATAAAAGGAGATCAGGTTGGTCAGACAGGACCTGCCCTTCCTAAACCCGTGCTGGCTGGGTCTGATCCCCTGTCCATCCTGCAGGTGCTGTGTGATTGCTCCCAGGACGATCTGTTCCATAACCCTGCCAGGCACCGAGGTCAGGCTGACAGGCCTGTAGTTTCCCGGGTCTTCCTTCCGGCCCTTCTTGTGGATTGGCGTGACATTCGCCAACTTCCAGTCATTTGGGATGTCCCCGGTGAGCCAGGACTTCTGGTAGATGATAGAGAGAGGCTTGGCGAGCTCTTCTGCCAGCTCTCTCATCACCCTTGGATGGAGTTCATCCGGTCCCATAGACTTGTGGGGATCCAAGCAGCCCAGTAGATCACTGACAGTTTCCTTCTGGATTGAAGGGGTGGTGTTTAGATTCTTGTCTCCTATAGGCTCCAGAAGCCAGCTGTCCTCAGGATTGCCCGTTTCACTGTTAAAAACTGAGGCAAAGAAGGCGTTAAATACCTCAGCCTTTTCTTCATCTTTGACAATTACATTCCCGTCCATATCCATTAAAGAATGAATGTTTTCCTTGCCCCTCCTTTTGCCACTGATGTATCTGTAGAAGGACTTCTTGTTATCCTTCACAGAGGTGGCGAGATTTAGTTCAAGTTGTGCCTTTGTGTCTCTAATTTTTTTCCTACATAACTTAACTGTATTCCTGAATTCCTCTTGAGTAGATAGCCCTTTTTTCCATAACCGGTAGGCCCTCTTCTTGTTCCTAATTTCCTTCAAAGTCTCTCTGTTGAGCCAGAGTGGTCGTCTTCCCCGCCGGCTCGCCTTTCGGCACACCGGGACAGCCTGTTCCTGAGCTTTCAAAACTTGCTCTTTGAAGAATGTCCATCCCTCCTGGACTCCTTTGTTTTCTTCTGTCTGCTTTGGATAGCACAGAGTCGAGTCCAAATGGAATTGTTTGCCTTGGATGCTTTGGAGAAAGAAGAACAAGGCCAGAGGGTGGAGAACCTAAAAGCTGGAATAGGAAACAAATTAGTTTGGTAGCTGGAAGGGGCCGATCACTTCTTGAGTAGAACTGATGATCTGCCAAGGACTGTCATAATGAAACATGCCAATGCCTCCAGGGGGACCACACTGCAGACTTCCCTCTCCATGTGCTTTTGAAGGCATTTTGAACAGACTGATGCCAGACAAATTGTTTTTGTATCGTTGTTCCCCTTTCATTGTAAATGCCAGAGTTATTTATTAGAAATGGCCTAGGACTGTGACATCTTTCTGATGTAAAATATGGTGTTTTATTCTGCTCAAATCAACACTTTATGTATTCCTTGAACTGGCAAGAAGGAGTGAGAGACACTGATTTTGCCTCTGACTATCAATTAATCAGATATTAAAAGCAGTTTAAAAAGAAGAGGTTGACTAGGTACCATGAAAAGAAAGTTTTTTTGATTACTTAAATCAATATTTTTTCTTCTTAAAGATGCCTCATTAATTAATTTTCCCCCAAATGCCTCTTTATCTGAGCTTTTTCTGTTTCTTAACATATTTTTTATTTAATTTGTTAGAAAAAAGACATATATCATTTCATATCACTTGTACTAGTGTTGATAAAACTTATCTGTCAGATTTATTTAGTTATACTATTGGTGCAAAGCGTCGTGTGTTCTTTTTTTCCACTACTGTTTTTAAAATTCCTTGCAGATTCTGTTGATTTTCTGATTTTTTTTTTATATTGTGATTTTTTTTCTGATATTTTTTTTTCTTCACAGATATTTTTATCATTCAGTAGTAAATTTCAGCTCAAAGTTTTGACAATTAAATATAGACACCATTTTCACTATTGAAAATAAGTTTATAATGATGCTAATTTAGATGGAAGACTAGCTTCAGTTTACACTGGTGCTTGGACTGATATTTCAATTATAGGAAACTCAAGCAATGTATTTGGTTAAAAAAAAAAGGAAAATAATTTCACTGGAAACTTCACTGTTGCATTTGTAGTATATCAAATATTAATAAAAAATCCTTTCATTCATGCTTGTTCTTGATGATAACAAGGGTAAATAATTTCCATTTTCCTTAGAGCCCAGGAAATGCAGAGATCTCACGTCTGGTGGAATAGTCTGTTTGTCTACACAGACACTAGACAAGAGAATCTATCTTTTAAATAAGAATAACTTTTAGAGGCCAAGAAGAAAGACTAAAAGCAAAACCTCAGTGACAGAGAAAAGGAATAGAGCTTTTTTTCTTCTAGACCATGACAATGAAACAGACAAAACAGATGTGGGGAGTCCTGAGAAAGAAACGTTTTGACACAGCACAACACAGCTTCAAGAAAATTCAAACATTTTTTTATCTAAAAGCAATTTTCTTTCCATTTTTCATCTGAATACTTTCAGTAGCAAAAACAATTTCATTTCTACCAATACAAACGACACAGGCAAAAAAGAATAAGCAAGAACTTGAGTGTAGTTTTCAAATTTTAAGTGGAAAAAAATACAGTTCCATCTTCCAGAAGAAATGGAGATTAAGGAAAGTTGGATGAGTTCTTGACAGAAAGTTAATTATTACAATTTTTTGGCAGAAAAATTTCCTCTCTGATGAGAAGAAATAACATTTATGAACAAGAACAAGAGAAACTTGTTATCAAAAATACTACATAAAGGAGCAGGACATTGAAAGAAAATCATTGTCTCACTTAAATGACTGGGCAGATGCTTACAGTCTAGAATACAGTAGCATAAATTTACTGTAAGAGACTGAATGGAACCAGAAAACATGTTTTTTCTTTTTTTTTTTCTTGTTTTGGGTAAGTGAAACTAGAAATATAAACTACAATACACCATGTTTTGGGGACTATGCCTAAATCAGACTGGGGCTAAAGATTTTTTTGGGAATTAAACTTATAACTTCATCTTACTTGAGACATTTGTTCCTGACATACAATGAGAATGCAGATTGTTTACCAAATTACCTATTCATCTGAATTACTTATTCTGTTGTATCTGCTTCCTCCCTCTGTTCCTCTGAAAGAATATCTGTCAGCTATTTACATTCTTTTGAGAGTTTCCTTATGCCCTTGATGATGATCAAAGGATGGATTTTTTATAGTACTTAGGCTCATGAAGATGCAGATAAGCACCAATGAGAATTAGATACTTAGGTACCTTTGAAAATCTCATTTGATGGCTGTTGTTAAGAGCTGAAAGTTCCCTTAAAAATCTAGTCATGTATACTTACCCCCACTCATATAGCTGAAAGGGACTGTGAATCTGGATTTTTGTAATGACTTTTTTTCAGCTGATTTGTAGGCTTTTGAGAATAGATCAAAATCCACTTTGATTGATTTTTTAAATGGACATTGCATCATTCTTCTATTATCATCTTAGCATCAGCTGAATAGTTGGATAAGAAGAGACATGTCCCATTCTTTTGTTGTCCTGAACAGAAGAGGGAAAGCAGTAAAGTGAGGAGAAAATGGCACAGAGAGGGAATAAAATTGTAATAAAGATGTTTCTAATCCTGTTACTCATTCTCTACTGTAGGCAGACTGCTAAAATCAGACAAGGGGATTATTATGCTAAGGGAAGTATGTTAGTCAAACACACAGTAGCAGGACTGCAGTGTAACCAGAGCTGAAAGTATTTCTTTTTTTCTTCCCTTCATTTCTACCTCCCAGTATCCTAGGCACCAGGCAGAGAGCTGAGCTGTACATGAGTCCTTTTCCTGTCCATGAACCATGACTTCAGGCCATGGCAGAGCATCCAGAGCTGCTTGTTCCAATGGTCCTGAACTCAGCTCCTGTGGCAAAGACCTGTGCTAACCATGCTGCCTGCTATGGCTGTTCCCTCTATGAGAGTTTTCATGTGCTCCACAGTTATTCCAGTCTGCAAATGAATGCATGCAAATGATACCCAAATAGCAGACTGAAAACTGTCAGGCTGGGATTCATCGAGCTTGCTGTGCAGTTTGAGGCCCATCATAAGTGGAGCTTTTTCCTACCAGCATGATTCTCTAGGAATCATATTTGTTCCTGAAAGATACATGTTTAGATGTCATGTCCTTGCCATACGCAGCTGGTACAGGGGGCTATGAGATTTTTGAAACTAATTTCATTTTAAAGCACAATCTAGGCGGTTTTGAATTATGCTTTGGTTCATAACAGCTTCTGTCATAGCAAGCATCAGAAAACCAAAAAACTAGTTTAAAAGTACTTTTCTACTCCCTTTTGTAAAATACAAAGAACATCTGCAGTTGAGCCTTCTGTCTCTGCATATTTTTTATCACATAAATTTAAATACTTTTTATTTTAGCAGCAGCTGTGGAAAATGGAGGCAAAATATCTGCATGCTAAAAAAACCTTCTGAATCATTCCCTGGTCAGGTTCAGTGAGTTCTACTATGAGTTCCAGTGAGTTTTCTTTTCCTTTTAAATTTTATTTTATTGCCATTTTAAACTCCTGTATCAGGGTTAAAGGCTCTTGCAGTCTAATGTATTTAAAAGCATCCAGACTCTTGTCTTTTCAGCAAAACATTGGAGACAGCTACATAATATAATGAAAAAAAAAAAAAGGGTTGTGCTTTTCCTTTCCTAAAAATAGGAATTCATGTCCTTTCATGAAATATTAAGGCACCTACAGGCATGTCTAAATGCCTAGAGACAGACAAAAAAAGGGAGAAACACTGTTAGAGGTTCACTCATCTTTCAAGAAATATATAGTTTCAAGACATTCAGGATATTTCTTGACTTTTTCCCCCTTCATCTAACACAACCAGTCATCAGACTTTGTCATCTCCCTGGTGTCATGTAGCATGCCAAAGAAAATCAATTTTGTTTCTTTAACTGCTATTACAGAGCTTGCAGAATGTACCATAAATTGGAGACATGAAAAATACTCAGAATAGACATGGAATATAATGACTCTTACTGCAGATTAAGCAGTCAGCAGTATCACTAACATGGAGAGTTGGTTCTGGATAATAAATTAGAAGAGCATAGTGTTACTATTACACAATACAAAAGATGTGTTAGGTTATACATACATGTAATTCTGTTGCTGATTGTCAGGTCACAGCTAACAGGTTTTATCTCAGTTCAAGTAGCTGGTTCAATCCTTTGGATTACAAAAGTAAGAAATTATAAAGACATATACACCGATAGTATACACAACCTAAAAATAGGAAAGAAAAGCAGGGGATGGAACAGAAAGAAGGAGTTTTAAATACTAAAATAATAAAACACTGATTTTCCTCTCTCATCCTCTTTGATCTTTGGCAGTCCTTTGTGAATACTAATAACCTTTATTTTGCTGAGGACAGTAAATGCAAAAGCCATTTTATTAAAAATTTTTCTTACTATTCCTGTTTCATCATATTTGTGGTGCAACATTTTCATTCCTTAAACTCAAGTGTTATTTCTTCTTTGAGCAATGATTCTTTTAACCTTAAACATACAGGATATGTAACATTATAATTCTTGTTATGAAAGGAAGGCCACAAATGAACTTGCAATACACTTCATGCACTTTAGTGTCCCCACTTCAGGGCAAAAAGCCCTTTAAATTTAACATTCAAAAATCTGCCTACATTCAGGAAATTTAAAGAGATTCTGAGCCACAAGAAATTTTCACCTGATCTCTCTTGCTGCTCCTACAAGATCTCACAGAGACCACTTGGCCATAATTCATCTTGTAAAAGCACAGGAACACAACATTCTCTCTCACCACTCCTTTTCTCAGTAGAAGTCACATGTACTTTTCTTGTTTTGCACTTTCTGAATTCTCTAATAAAGCAAACAAACACAAATTTATTTTATATGTATGTTTATTAAAGAGGAGAGCTCTTCTTAGAGCTCTTTTAATGTGAGCCTGAAAATAGTGTTCCAGCATTGTCTCTCACATTAATTCCATCAGCGCAATTTTTAATTCATCATAGAATGCTAAAACCTAACAAAAGAAAGTTTTCAGATGGAGATAAGTTGATATTTATCATCCCTTGATAATTTGATCAAGAAAACATTACATTTCAGGCAGATCTGTTACAAATGCCGGAAGATGGGAAACTGGGATACCTGGGAAATATATTTTCTCAATGTAATTCAAGTAAAGCAACTGGAAAATTAATTTCTGATACAGATTGTGACTTTGTTTTGTTGTTTATATTTGCTTGCCTAAGATTTCTTTTTAGCATTCAAGTGCAATATGTATCATTTAATCAAGAATACACCATAGGAAGAATCATGTTAAAAAGAACAACAAACCCCCCAGGAGAAATCTAGGGCAAGATGTTCTGTTGGTAAGAGGGTAAGATGCCTTCACTATTTGTTTTCTTTTCAGTCCATTGCCTTTTATTCATCCATATCATTATCTTAACTTTTAATACAATTTCCTCTCTATATATACAAAATGAAAATTAATTTATCAGATTGATATTGTATTACAGCCTGTACCAAAGAAACCCTGGCAACATTTAATGTAAAAATATCATATTTCAGGTTAAGTTCCTAGTAAGAAGACTAAAGACAGTCATCTATCATTGAACAAAGAATCATTTATTTGTCTATTTCAGTTTGGGAACTGGCAGAGTGGCTGCACTAGACATCTTACTGGCTAATACTAATGAAAAACCATACTGAAAAAAAATCACAGTGCCCAACAAATCTATGGATACAGAGAGCCCAATTCAACTGTGACCTAACTTCATACCATGAGTGGCACAAATTTTGCCTTTCTGTATTTGTGCTTTACCTGATTAATGAAAAACAATCTGGGGATTAAGGTGGGTATTATGTTCTCTATGAGTTCCAAGAAAAATAGTCAGTAGCCCCTCTACTGTCTTTACAGTATGGTTCAATGAATCTGAAAATATCTTTTAAGGAATGACATATAAACTTATATAAAACTAAGAGCTAGTACAAAGCTATTCTGTATTTTTACAGTTATGTATTTGATGAAATTAAATAAAGTATAATCTTAATTTGCATCTGTCCATTTTCTCTAGTTCATACTGATCAGTACCCACATTCTTGAGAACTAAAATATGGACAATTCTTAAATTTATGTGACTGATAAATAATTAAATAAATAATGCCACAAACCTTTTTCTGTTAAATTAGTCAAAACCCTTTGCATTCTTTTCAAACAAGCAATATAAAGAAAGCATTTTTAAATCTTTAAAGAGGCCTCAACCCCTCATATTTCCTATATAAGCTATATCTGATAGAATACTATTTGTGTTGAAAATGGTCTACTCTACTGGAATGATATTCTAATTTTCAGATGCTCTTATTTTACGTAAAAGTGTGATGTCTCAAAATTGGAGTTCTATGATTAATTGCCATCTTCCAAAGTCGTTCGATACTATAACAATACAGTTTTTTCTGAAAACTGGACCTTTGGTAAAAGCAGTAAACACTGTATAAAAATTGATCAGAAGATCATGAATAAACTAAAGAGACAAGAAGTATTTACAGTGTTTTACTTAGAAACACAAACACATTTGTATTTCTTGTAAAGAAGGAGGGATAGTTTCCTTCAGTGAGAAAACAGAGCAAGCTGCAGATATTTGCCTTGAATGAGGATGGAGAGAGGAAATTAGGACCAATGAGTAAGAAGAAAATATTACAGATGCCATGTATTCACAGAAATGCAGAAACTGAAAAAGTGGCCAGTTCTGTGTGGAAGTGAACAAAATAGTGAGCAGTGGAAAGAGATGTTCATTGCGAACCATAAAGAGTGCACCCAGTATTATTGACTTTTTGGCCTCTGTTTAAGAAATATATGAGTTTAATATAGTGTTTAAGAAATATATGAGACACAGTCCTGGAAGGTGCAACTCTTAATTTCGTGTACACATAGCTTCCAAGCTGTAGCCTGTGGGCTTTACCTTAAGGATGCCACATGGTATTCATGTGATATCTATACTGAGAATAAAAATGTGCTGTAGCAAGGCACCAATCCTTTGATCTTCTTTGCTCTCTTGTCCCAGCCCACCTTCTGACATGGGACTGATCTGAAATTACAAATGATACAGAAGCCAATGTTTGAACTAGTTTCTGCAAAGACTTAAATATATTTTGAAAGAAAGTTGCTTGCTGTAAAATTTTAGAACTTTCAGGCAAGTGATTTTGTAAACACGAGTGTACAATTCTTTGCAAATTAATGAATGAATTAAGCTAGTCTAGATGTCCTGGAAGTTAATGATAGCTTTCAAATAGCTTCAATAAATACCAAGTGGGACCAGAAGGAGAAATTATTGTATGGATAATCTAGGCTTCTTAAAACATAATGTAACAGGGAGAAACAAACCATAAAAGCAAAAAAAGTCATCTTGTCATAGTAAATCAGGTTTTTTTGTTTTGGTTTGGTTTGTTTTTTTTTTTCATTCCTACCACATCTGAGGATCAAGCTGCATGCAATTTTCACAGATATATTTCACAGGTACACCACATCAGCCTTTCCATTTTCTTGACATTTCTACTTTGTAGAACAAAAATTAAAACTGCCTTTCAAACATCACACTGGAATTGCACTTTCTATATTCTAGATAACATGAAGGATTTTTCAGAACTCTGGTTTTGGCTTTGAAAGTGTTACCAGCCACAACATTAGGATTACTGTGTTTTAGAAATGCAGTGTGTCGGGAAGTGGAGTGTTGGCATGAATGTTTATGTGTCCTTATACTACTTTCTTGAAAAATATAACTTTTTATCTTGTAGAACAGCAAGGGATTTGTAGTGTACCATTTAATTGTGTGAGTGCAATCTCCATAAAAATGTTTTGCTATATCAAATTGCTAATATTGTTTTCATGATCCAAAAAATTAGAGATGCATGATTTTCAAGTAGGAAAACACTCTATGATGTAGTGTTCAATATTTTGTTATGTCTGGAGTGATTTTTTTTTAACATTACCTTTAATGTAGGTGCCATGGCTGATTTGAACACTCATTTTCTGCCAGTTGGTAAATGTTTCTTGTGCATATTGTTGGCCTCTTTTTTGACATTTACTTTCCCCTTGTCTGCCCTTCTGTCTGTCTCCCAAGTTGTGAGGAAGGATATAGTATACCATAAATAAAATAATCCTCTGGGGGTCACTAAATGGCTACAGCTATCACAAGTGTGACATCTGTACTTATGTTTTCATAAAATATTATGTGTTATGTTTGTAAAAATACGAATGCTTGTGTCCCTGATAGATATAATTCATTGTAAAATGAAGATAAAATAATTCCTCCTCTTTGATTTTTACATACTAGGTATTCTGATTTTGTTCGATGTTATAAGAAGGAGTGGGGGCACAAATATGTTCATTGAGACAGGTTTGGGGCCACAATGACCTAAGTGTTTTAGTTCTCATTTTATGTTCTATTTCTGTGTTAAAACCATGAGATCATGAACTATGCAGTTACAACCCCTGCTGAACAGCAGCTAACCTGTCTTTCCCAGTTTTCAAAATTTGGAAATGGCCAGGAGAAGGAGGGATATGAGGAAATATCACCATAATAAAGGCTGAATTCAAGGTAGAAAGCATTGGCACTTCCAGTACATAACAGTAAATTCATATTAAATCCCATAATTTGGTACATGCTAGTGAAACACGGGGAGAAGGGCACTAATTTGGTAGTTCACAGCTTACTTCCATTTTGCTCTGAACTGCTTTACTTTTTTTTTTTAATTCAAAAGAAAATATAGTTCCCTGTGACTGTTTTGAATTTATCTATAGATTCTGCAAGCAAACAAGGCAATTTTTGCTGCTTTTCAGCCCCTCATTTTCATTCTCCCCGATACTTAATACTGTACTTTGATATATTTACTGGATGCTTGATACTTTCACAAAGTGGTCCCTACAGTAAGACTTATGTATCCCTCTATCCATGTTATATTGCTCATTATCGTGTTAATCTTTGTATCACTTGCATTTAAATTCAGTTTCTGAGTATCTCATAGTGCACATCTCAGTACTGGATTCCATTCCAGTCCACAGGAGTTAAATTCCTTTCCTTTCCTAGTAGAAAAAACCTACAATGTTGCCGGAAAAAACTATAAGCCTCCTTTTGGGGGCTCTATTAATCTTCCTAAACTGGAAAGGCTCCATCCAGGTTCCAGATCAGGTGTCTACTTACTTATTTTCCTATGTTGCTGCTCTAGTGACCTCCCAGTGGCACATCCTTATCTAAAGACTTTCATATTTAGATACGCAAGTGAGGGGCTATTTGTGGCTTCTTCAGGTGCCTGCAAGCTGGCTGGCAGAGGGATGGCAGGTTGCCTCAAGGGGTCAGCCCCTCCTGGCCCCAGGCTGTGATGGAGAACAGCTCTCGGTTCAACTCTCAGGAGCCAGTGCTTACCACCAGTATGCCAGTCTCTAGTTGTAAAGTAATTTACAGTATTTATAAGGGAGATTTTAACTCCTGAATACAGCTGTAAAGTAATTTACAGTGTTTACAAGGGAGATTTTCTTTAGTGATTGAACAGCCGTCTATATACAGCCAAATCTTCAAACTACATTGCCTTCCCAGCTATTCCAGTTAATGAGATGTATGGTGTGAGGATTAGTATATGCCTAATATTGTATACAATAAGACTCAAGTAGTGTTCTATTGATATTTAATTAGGGTTGTTGTGTAGCACTTACAGCTGTACACTTCAAATACTTCCATTAGTGCGTTAAATAACAAGACTGACATCTGTTAATTTCATCTCTGCACTGTGGAAACAACAGAACAACCAAAGTCACAGTTTTAATTTGATTTTTGGAATCTTAAGTCTCTAACCAGCCTTACAATATAGTTGTCCTACATTTTGTTATTGTTCTTCTTCTTCTCTGTTTAATGATGTCTGAAGAATTTGCTTCCTTGTTTCAATGTTCATGGTAACCTCCTAAGCTTTGCTTTCTCATATGCAGTTGTTTTCCTGATAGGTATGAATTTTTACTGATTTGCATATTTGTGGTAACCTTTATAGAATTTGGGGATTTTTATGCACTTACATATAACAAGGGAATTCCCTCTCCTCATAAATTCAATATCTGTGAGTCATTCCTAAATTCTTTCATGAATTCTCTCAATCAATTCTTTCATCTTCCAAAAGTTCAAATTCATAGATTTTTGAGTATCATTGAAGTTCTGCTTCCTTTTTTTGAACATATGGAATTTGAGTTGATATTTTCCTGGGACTCAGACTTCAAACACTATAATCAAAACATAGCTTTTGTTCACTTGCTCATTTACAATGTGAAATTCCCCAGGCCTTTCCCCTCTTTCCCTTCCAGAACAACACAACAACACCAGCATTACAGGCAGTTACTTTTTTTTTCTGTTTTGTTGTTTGGTTTTTTTTTACTTTGAATTGAAGCTGTTTTCTGTAGTGCTCATATATTTTTTGAACTTCTTTATCCACTCTTTCCAATTTCTCTGATACATTCCCTTCAAAGCTTAACTGCTTAGTGTCTGAAATTCATCTGTCTTCTGGCAAAACCCAAACTTCAGTTTTGACAGTTTATTCTCTATGTATGTTACATTTAGTATGAAATAATTCTATTTCTATTAATCCCCTGTATTTTATTTACTTTTTAAATTTTTTTTTATTATCACATTGTTATTTTGTTCTTTAGTACACTCTTATAGCCTATATTGAAATATGCTTCCAAACTCTCAGATGTGTATTCTTTCTTCTTGTGCATGTGCAATAAACATGTAATACTCAGAGTTTCTGATAGAATAGATTATTTTCTAACATGTATATAGATAAGCTCTGAGAAAGATCCTTACATGCACTCTGCCTTATTTTACATTCATTATTATACATTCATAGTCAGAAAACTTATTTACAGGAGCTACAGCCTTGCTCCTTGAAAACAGATCTTACAAAGCACATCAGAAAATAAAAATGCTGGGGCTTTAGTCTTAGTCATCACATTGTTTAGTTCTACTATCTGGACTGCAGTGAGTAACAAGTAAGCTTTAGGAAAAATTTTCCATGATCTCTCTCTCTCAAATTCTTTCTTTTCTAGATTTGTTCATTACACCTTTAATGTCCATGAACCTGTATTTTTTTACTGGGGAGAAAAGGGTGGGAAGGGAAGACAGAGCTAAGACAAATTGCCCCCTACCCATTTGTAATGTTTCTTTCCCCATTTCTCTGATTCACTTTCTCAGAAAACAGTTAAACTTCAGAGCACCCCAGGATGCCTGTATACATACCTATATTTTCCTTCTGCACAGGCATTCAGGCTTTGGGAACAGCTCCTCTCAGGCAGCCCATGTGGAACTGATCATTCCCCCAGTGGGGTGTTGGCTGGAGGACCCATCTGCAAGCTTTTTATGCTGGAAGATGGATGTTACTTGCATAATCTTCTTAATCTCACTTAAACTTTCTTTTGGCCCAACATGGTGTCTTTTTCAGTAGTTCACATCAAAGACACATTAAAGAAAATATTTAAACATAAAGAGTACTGATTTCCAGATTTATTTCATGTCATGCTTTTATCCCAGTATTTACCAACCAGAAGACAATCTTCTGAAGGATGATCTTGGAAGCTTGATCAACTCAAGCCTAGAATTTTGCTAGAAATGTTGTAATCTTGATAACTACAGGTATGGATATGGAAGCATGTAAACCAAAAGCATTACACCAAATGTTTTTACAAATATTCCTCTATTCATAGCAATGTTTTTCTTGAGATAATGGACATATTTTGCAGTATGAATGAATTTCACAATATAGGAAAGCAAGAACAAGTTTTATACTAACTGTTGGTTTTATGCACAGTGATGAGGTATCCTACTTTGAATCTGGATTTGTCGTTGTTGGGTGGTTTGTTCTGGGTGTGGTTTTTTTGTTTGGGTGAGGTTTTCTTGTAAGGGATGGGTTTTCTTTTTATGGAGACAGGTCTGCCAGTGACTCTATGAAGCTATACCAGCATTTTCATTCAAAAAAACCCAAATGGCTATGACAATGACCAAAACATTCACTTAGCAAGAACTTTTTTATGAAATTGAATACTATACAAAGTTTCAAGGTTAATATTATATCATAAGTATGTTTTATATGTTCAGAATTCTCCCTTGCTCTCCCAAAAATTTTAGTTCTTTCTTAGATGTTTATTCTTCATAGACATTTTTTTCACAAATGCGAGTTAAAACCCCATAGTCATTAAATTGCAATGAGATTATGGTACTTAACATCTTAGCATCTTATGAACTCTTTTTACTTTCATTTAATTTAATTTCATTTCATTGTCCTTTGAATATAACAACATTTACAACTTACTGTGTTAGTTGTTCTGAGCAGAGACTAAGGTTAACACTTGGACTACAAAAGAAAAATGGGTGTTTCTTTCATTTCTCATTATCATATCCTTTTTTTTCTCTTGGTGGGGTGCATTTTGCATGATGTATTTACCCTACTGAGAGCTGTAGGGTTCTGAAAAATCTGCATGGAGACCCATTTCTTCACTATTATCTTAGTTCTAACTATTCTTATAATCACAGGTGTGGCAGGGTTTCTGTTACAGCCTTCTAAAGATGAATAAATTAATCTCAAGTGGGCCATTACCAAAGGTGAAAAAACCTTGATTTTTTTCCAAGTGTAAAAAATTTACCCCCATATTCTGATTGCCAGAATAAATTAATTAATTGCTAGTAAATGCATGCTACCTGAAAAATCATGACTGCTCAAAGTGCAGCTGCTTTTTAAGTATGTTTAAGAAGAGAAATCACCATCAGATCTGTATGTATTTCTCTTTCTTCCATATAGCTACTCACAATACCAGACCAAATGAAAATGAAAAAAAATCCATTACTGTGAGTTGAATACTTTTTTGCAAACTAGTGAAGAGTATTGATAATAAAAAACATGTCAATTCTCCTGAGCAGTTTCATTGGCCCAGGGGAATATAATCATACTTGCAGAGACAGTTGCTTTAGTGCCTTGCTATAATTCATTGGAAGGCTTTCACAATCAGACAAGGAGTTTGAATTAAAGATGTATCCAGCACAGTGGAGTTAGTAGAAGTGATGATTCCTGTAAAGAGGGTCCTGCTTCTGTCTTTAGATAAATAGAGGAATGCATTTCTTTGGGCAGCAAGGAGTGAGATGGAGTCTGAGTGCCAGATTGTGTAAGCCTGTGTATTCAGAGTCTACTTGTATGGAGATGGGTGATTATTTCTAGTGAGAAAAAAGCAGAACATGGCCCAGGAATGATTCTCAGTTTCTAGTTGTCTTCATTCTTGCCTTTGCTTTTCATATGGCAGTCTCTGTTCAGAAACTCTTGTCTGACAAAGCTGAGGTAACTTACTTGGTAAAGGATTTCTTCCCCTGATCCTTTGGCATTCAAAGACATAGTAGCTGATATGAATACAATTTGCATTATGCACCAGTAACAATGTGTAAAGTCTGTCTATCTTTAATATATTCTTTCTCTTTGTAACATCTCCTACTGCTATAAGCATAAAAATATCTAATAGAATACTATTCACTCCATTGTGGAAACATTCATATCCCATTTAATGAAAGCATATGCTGTAGGGTACATTCATGCACAGATGGTTGGCAAGTAAGACCCTATAAGCAACGTACATTCACCATATATTTCTTTATAATTTCTGTTTAAACTTCCAACATTTACTTTTATCTTTATAAAAATTCTTGTACAGAAAATAGACTGATTCATTTCTTGTGCATTGTTGTATATTCAGCAGAGTTCTGGCAGGAAGGAATGATTCAGATTGTAATGTAGAGACTAGTTATCTTTATTTAAAGAGTGGCCAGTATGTAGCATAATTGATAAAAAAAATGAATGCCTTCTCTGTCATCTGGATTTTTATCAGTGTGAATTTCCTTAGATGTTAAGAAGCTTTACTCATCCCTCCCTCCTCCTTCATCCCAGCTGGGGTCTGTACCAGGTCTTCCAGCAAGTCACATTACTTTAATATCTGGGGGAAAAATATGCTCTGCTAGGTCCAACACTGTCTTGAAATACTGGTGAATCCAGAAAGGTCTTCTGGCAAAGGAGAATTAGTGCTCTAACTAGAAAATCAAACAGAAGTGAGAATAAGATTTTTTTTAATTTTTTTTTTTACCTTGGTTTTTAAGGTGGTGGGTTTTTTTGTTGGTTTGTTTTTTTTGTTTGTTTTGTTTTGTTTTTATGACTAGGAAACAGATTCATTAGTTGTGTTAGGTGACAACTCTACCTCTAAGAGAGGTATAGAAAAACATAGACTACAAGAAAGGACACCTTGTCCATGTAATTGCCCTCAAAATCTTGAGAGACAACATTTATTTATGCTTGGATTTCCTCTGAAGTTTCTAATTTGCTTCTTTTTTTCTTTCTTTTTTTTTTTTTTTTTTTTTTTTTCCAAACAGAACACATTTTGTGTTCTGTATACCTGCATAAGGGTCTAGTTATAGAAGATAATGATTAATGTTGTTGTGTTTATGTCCACAGCACTCATACACCTTCCATAAATATTGTTCACATATACACTTTTCTTTCATTCACAAAGAGATGTGAGTTACTGTGTCCATGGGTTTATTGATTATCCCCTGAGATGAACATGGAATTACTTTCATGCTGGCAATGATTATTTCACAGTTTGCTGTGTTTTTAATTTCAAAATAAATAATGCAGCTACATTTTTGTGTTCTGTCAGGAGTAATTAACAACCTCTGCACAGTGTTTCCATAGCACGTATCTGCCAGTGGTTTAGAGTGTTTGTCTAGTCATGCTACAACATACAGGGGGAAAGGGAGAAGCCATCTGTCATTTAATTTATTTCTCACTGTGTTATGTATATAAAGCAAATGCTGGTTATGCATTAACATTATGCAGATAGAACATTTCTTTACATATTTTTTTTCTGCTTCTAAACTGACATTTTTATAGCCTTATATGAGGAAGATAAATAAATGCCTTCTGTTGCCTATAGTATGAATTTCAGAGCGATGATAGAGGGAAAGAGCTAACAGAGCCATGTTCAATATACTTATCCTCTGATGGACAGATTTGTCTTATTTCTAGTGAGTATAGTATGCAAAATGCTTTATTTATTCCCTTTTCATGGAGAAGTAGCTGTGATTCTGTATTCCACTCTGTAAAGATGAATCCCAAGACTTCTACCCTGGCACTTCCTTAGTCATTAACTGGTAAAGCAATGATATTTGACAATAAGATGCTGTTTCCATTTATTTTCCTCAATAAAATTAACATGCTATACGACTAAAATTTCATTTGATTTTACATTCCGTGTAATGTAAAAGTTTTGCAGTACTTCAAGACAAACCTTCAGACTGGTCCTAATGCATTCCTCTTGATTTTGCTACAGATCTGGCATCCAGTTTTGTCCTTGGCTTCACGAAGGAGAACATACATACTGAAGTCTTCACTCTTTTTTCTTTGAACCTTGAAATGTATTTGCATTTAATTGCTCTGTAACAAAATGAGCAGTGAACTTTTACTGCCACATCATAAGAGAAACATTCAGTGGTATTTACAGGACCTTTTGTTTCTTTTCATCTTAGAACATTTCTAATTATGACTTTTATTTATATTGCAGACAAGCTGAAGAATTTCAATCAGGAATAGGTCTCTTCTGTACTCAGCTTAGCATTAAAAAAGAATTTCACTATACCCTGAGGAGTTTACAGTTTGATTTAAGACTTGAAAGTGAACTAATTTAACAATTTGGAAGAATAGCTGTTATGAAGGAAGTCTATTGTATCAACTTGTGTGACTTTAACTGTGGCATTTAATGCTTTACTTTTAGATCCAGCTTTTAAAATCAGATGGCCAACCTGTGAGCTTCACTTAATTTTTTTTTTGCTTTCCCTCTGCCCCCTACCCTCAAGGAAGGGGGGAGTAGTAAGATACAGAATGAAAAAAAAAATTTCTGGACAATCTGAAAACTATTTAATCATATTAAGGCTTTTTAATTTGTGAACTTCTATGGCTGTCAGTAATATTCTCATTGAAAAAATTATAGCTCAAGTTGGTTAAGAAGATTATATAATGCCTAGTAGAATATATATGGGAATTTTTGTGTTCATATTCCCAGGATAGTTTAAAAAGGAAGTCTATTTAAATACTTAGAAAGGCTGCATATATAGAAAGAGAACATCTAGATTATCATTATTTTTTGTAAGTCATCCCTGTGTCATACTTTTCCAAAATGACTTCATCAAAGTCCTAGCTTTTACTTGTAGTGTTCTAACAGAGTGTATAGCAGGAAAACTTCATAAGCAACAGAAAACCAATGTAGGAGAAGAAGCAATCCATACATATCTTCATTTTGTTACAAAATTATTTGCTATATGCCAAGACTAATGGAGTCTTGAGTCTGTTTGTGTCCTAGGATGTCTGGCTAGTAGAGGAGCCAAAGCCATGTCTTAAAACATGTCAACAGGTCAAAAGATCTTACAGAAGCATCTGGTGGTCACCCATTTTGGATAAAATGGATAATGAATTTTTGTGCCATGCATAGCAAATGAACATAAAATCCAAAGTCACTGAGATCTTAAGGTCTACTTTTTTTTTTTTTATTTCTGGGTAGATGAAGAATCATACTATGACCTGCATAGAAACTGTGCTATTTTCATTTATTGTACTGATTTTTCAAAATCTGTAGTAATGATTTTATATCACAATTTTTTTTGTAATAGAAAGGATGCTTTTGCCAGATTACCTAAAATTAAGCAAAGAATTTATTTGAATATTTCTATGGTTTAAGCAGCACCACTGTCATAATCACACATGATAATCACACATATGATATTACGATAATTCGTGTCTGTATTACCAAAAGCCCAGTTACAGATCAGACCAATCCTGTTCTACTTTTTCTACAGGTACCAAGTCTTCAGAAACTAAGTAATCAAGGCAATATATGTATAAAGACGGGCAAGAAAATGCAGAGATTCTGTGAACAAATGTAAGTCAGCTTACAGTGCAGCGTGTTCTGAACCTTTCTGGTTTTCCATGTTGGTTTTGTTTGGGTTTTTTGTTTGTTTTTTTTTTAATGTAACAACAGCATTTAAATAAGCCTCCTCAGCATTTTATAGCAAAAGTGACCCTTTCTTCTTTCATAATAAAGAAAGGTCAAGAAGAGTTTCTGATAATGCCAAATGTATCATTAGTCTGAAGACAATAACTGAATGTTGAACTTTGAAGAAACTATAGTGTGACATGGAGATATCCTTACCAAGCAAATATCACAAGTTCAAAGGGCTGAGTAGATATTTTTCTGTAACTCTCTGCCTCTCTTCTCTGTTTAAAAGGCTTGCCACTTTTGCTAGTTCAGTATAGACTGTTCTTTTGAATAACAATGTAGGCTACTACAACTTAGAGTTGGGTTTTAGCCAGATAGAAGTCAGTATAGTATTTAAGTGCAAAGGTGAACTTTCTGCATATATCTTGTACTTTAATTTTTGGCCTACTCAGCATCGTGGCTCTGTATCTTTTGTTAGGAAAAAAGATGCATTTTTCATCTGTATGTGTTAAATGTGCTATTGAACACTTTCTGTTGGAATATAACAATCGACTTACCATATAGACAGCATAATTAATCAGTTATCACTGATTATGTTATTTAACATTTTTTTTTTCCCTTTGAGAGGGAGAAACAAAAAATGAGGCACCAGTGCAAAAGAAGAAGCAAGAGTCTGAAAAAATTCACTAGATAAAGAAACATAAAATACTAGGCAGACTTACCTTTTTCAGTGTTTCTCCTAAATTATATTATCTTTTTGATGGCTTCTTTTTCTTAGCCCTTCATACATGTTCAGGATAGCCTGTTGTTCTGTTTTGGGAAAATTCATAAAACTTTACTGTGTGATTTCCTTTTTCAGTTTAGGGACACTTCACATTTACTTTTTTCATTGAAAGTTGAAACCTTTAGTTTCATTTCTAACTGAGATACTAATTCTTGCCCTTTAGGACACACAATAGCTCTATATCCCTCCTTTCTTCATCTCAGGTTTATGCCTTCTAATCTGTGGATCAAATGTTGCTTGCCAGCCTACCACTGTAAATCTTTCATGAGTTAGTTGAGATTTGCACTGAGAGAATGGAGCAAAAATTGGCTTCATGTCTCTTATCTGATGCAGTCTCTTTTCCCTATAAAATATACTCTCTTCAAACATGGGCCAGATACAAAACCCACTGAAACTGATACAAAAGCTCCTATCCATAGCAACTGTCCCCAGTCAGAACCTCCTGCTAAATTATTTCTCCTACCCTTGATCAATGCCTGTTGCAACATACACCTCTATAAGATGTGTATGCTTACTTCTTTTGTTGCATTTCTTTCTTTGTTTGTTCAGAGAGTGCACGTTTACTATCAGCACAGCAAAATAAAAGATGGGGTGATTAAACAGTTACTATGGGATTCAAATGCATTTTTTGTCTAAATGCTGAAAATGCAACACTGAGTGAACACCAAAAGCTAAAAGACATTATTGAATTTTTAGTACAATCAGGATGTTAAGTCAAATTATTCGATTATTTCAAAATTCCTGAGCCTACTTTTCTCCCAGCACTGCTAAAAATTAATTTCTGTTACAGCCAGCCTGTTTCTTTACCTAGTAGCAAAACATTATATGCAATATAAGACTCACAGAAAATGTAATATCCAGCAAGAACAGCCCAGAAAGGAAGTTTTCTGCCTTCTAGTAAATCTTCACAAGTCTCCATTAGTTACACAAAAGCATATTATCTCTGAATAGAATGTGTTACTCTGTATTTGATGTATACTTCAGGAAGAATAGATCGTGGCACACTGGGTAGCTTGCCAGCCATTCTGCTGTAATGAATCAGAGGGCTGGGCTGTGTCTCCCTCCCCCAGAGAGCATGGTGGGGCTCCGGTGCCAGCAGCTGCCACCACCCAAAAGCATTGCCACGGGCTCTTGGTGTTTGTTGGGATCTAGGAGGCACCACCAGGTCCCAGTTTTTGAGTTCTAGCAGACAGAGCTATCTCACTATCATGGATTTTATTCCCCTCTCCTTCATTCCACCCAGATAACACTCTTAAATAACTCAGGCTCCTATGGATGGGTCTGGCAGAGACAGAAACTTCTGAGAGCTTATTTCTCTGAAATAGCCACAAACTGCAAGAAAAAAGCCGCCCTGTCCAATACTCAGGGTGTAAATGATTAAGCAGTATTTTAGTGGGTCCTTACACTTGCAACATTCAATAAGCCTTTCAAACCGGCTACTATTTTAGTTGTCTTGCAAATGCCCTTAGTAGTGATTTTCTTTTACCCCACCCTCACAAAAGGAGAAAAAGAAATTCTGTTTAATGCAAGCCTCTCCTGATGACTAAAATAAAAATTCATTATTAACCTATGAATCCATAGCATTTTTATTGACATTTGACCCAGAAGTCAGATATCAGTGAATATTTTCCTCAAAGGAGACTACAGGTCTTTCAAGAAGATTGGTTTGTCCACAAGTAAAGTTTATATTTCTCAGCATTTTTGAGGGGTTTTAAAATACTGTTAATCTCATTTTCTATTGAATTTCTACTCATAAATAGATTACATTTTTATATGCTTCCCTTCTTCTAGGAGGCGGAATTGGGGTTCTGGGGGGGTTTGGTTGTGGTTTGTTTTGTTCCCAAACATATTAGGCAGTCACTGAAAAGCTGCATCTCTAATCAGAAATTCCCCACTAAGGTAGTTGTTACAGTGAAGATGATAGTAATCTATACTGAAATCTTTCATATTTTACCCCTCTTGTAACTGGCTGTACAATTTAATTAGCACTTGAGGATTAAATTTTGAAATGGAATATTTAAATGCAATCGAATTAATTCAGGATCTAAGAAAGTACACTCATGAGTAATTTATTTTAAGATTACTATATGGTTTATCATCTGTGCATTGGCATAATGTAGCTTATTTTTAGATAGAAGTAGTTCCTCTAGAAGGAACACGTTCAATTTGTATCAACTACCAGATGCCAGGATCTATCGCATCTTCTAAAGACTGTGATTAGAGCCCATATGGTAAACAGTAAAAATAAAAATTACCAAAACCTGTTCATATACTGAAATTTAATTAATTAGCTTCATACAATCCTCTTTCTAAAAGGAAAAATTTTAAGTTGTTAAACTTTGGGTTTTTTTAATAATTGTATGATACACTGCTTTTCTCATGAAAGATTACTATTAAAAAGTATTAACAGCTTGTACAGGACATAATTCTGAAAAGGAGGTATATTTATGCTCAAACTGTGAGATGTATGTTGGTGAAACTTATCGTATGCTTCATCTCATCCTGTACTACTGGCAGGGAGTGTTGAGAGCCTGAGGTGGGATGCCAGGAAGAGAAGCTTTGGACACTGACTGAAGTCTGGATTCTGGCTTACATGAAATAGGAATTTCAGGATGCCCAATAAAACTTTGGTTTTGTATCTACACTTCTTATTTTTGAGGGAGGGAAGTATTTCGCCTTTAGTAAAATGTTTATACTGATGTATAAACGCAACCTCTGATTTAAGATGGTTTTGAAATGGACAGTGGGGTGAGAGAGAGATGTTCAAATACTGCCCTGGAAATGAGGATGTAAGTGTTATTGGCTGTGGTGCAAGACCTTCAATTAACTAAGAAATTTTTTGGTGCAACAGTTTTCTATTTGTAAAACAAGCTGATAATATTAATCTAGTTTTAAATGGTTTGTCATTAAAAAAGCATTTGCAAAAGTGAAAATTATTCAGAAGTTGAACAATAATCAAGGTATCTTCTTAAGAAGGAAAGAAACTTTATGGCAGGAAGGAACTGCCCTATGAAGCGTGTCCTACTGAAAAAATGAAGAACAGAAAGAAATGCAGATTCTGACTTAAAAGAAAAAAAGCAAGCATTTTTCCTACAATTCTCTGTCTCAGGTGCTATTGTTGTAGATCCTGAGCTGTCAATAACCAAGACTTTATCAAAATTCTCTCTCCAGGCAAGCAGGAGTGAAAACTATGCTAATATAATGATTTTTAAAATTTTCTTGTTTATGTGCAAAAGGAAAAAAATGTGTCTGCTTATAAAAGTATTGGAGAAGGCTTACCTAATGTTGGAAAATAATGTGTTTACAAGAGGAAAGAGGACAAGGATCAGGTAGTTAATACCTCTGTCTCTAATGTAATCAGAAGAGTGTCTCCAGGAGATTACTGTAGGGATGAATACTCTGAATATTAAATATTCTTACACAGAGGTTTGAAATAAACCAAATTACTAAGATTTTCAAAGGATTTTTTAGGCCTTCTAGCAAGTATGAGGCATCTTCTATCTGAAAATTTAGCTAATTTAATATTTTTTAAGGGCTTTGACCTAACAGTTATATTAGGTAACTGTTTCATCTCTGTTACCTTTCTGGCAGTGTGAGGTGGCTTTTCTCCCTGACACTGCAGACAAAGAGAGAAAAATGACTCAGTGTGTTCATCATTAATTAATCTTAGATTACATTAGTATTTATGAAGATGTTGAGATCGAAAGCCTTGAGGCACACGTTCTTGTATAAATTTGGGAATTCAAAAGATGACAAATTGCGAGGAAAAGCTTTAACATGCAATTATGTGTCTGGATAAAATTCTAAATCTGTCAAGTTTTTTGCCCTGTCTGGGAAAGCATTTCATTCAAGATGCAATCTATTTCCAGTAAATAGGGTAATATATTTCTAATTTCTCGAGAACTGAAGGAAAAAAAAAAAAAAAACAGGAGCCTAAAATGTTCTGTTTATCAGTTTTCAGAAGAAAATTTACTTTTCCCTGAATCGCTTTCTCCTATAGAGAGATTGTATTTTTTATTTTGCATGGACAGTGCTTGTCAGTGAGAGTGAAATTCATCTGTCCTACCTGACCCCACATGACCATCTGTCTGCTTTGGCTGGGCAGTGATGCCTGTAAGCACGGAGCTGACCTCAGCCCCTGGCACACAGTGACCAAGGTCATTAATCCAGCTGGAAAGCTTGCAGGAGCCATGCTGCCCCATGGAAAATTTTGATAGGTCCTTTCCCAGGAGCCCCTCTGCTAGACCAAAGGGTCAGCAGGGCTGCACCTCCAGCTAATTCCAGGAATTCCTTTGAATGATACTTAGAAAAAATGAAACTCTGTTTTGTATTTTGTAGACAGTTTTTGGCTATTCACAGATATATCATAAAGTCATTTTTCACAGTCAGGCTATCCATAGTCTGGAATCTATGGAAATAGTTTCTTTTAGTCAGGAAAACACATGTGGAATAGGAATAGGAATCGAATTTCCAAAGAAGAACTGATTGGTGCTCTTAAAACTGCACAAACTTTAAGTTTTAAAATTAATTAATATTTATTCTAAAAGGACTTTTACCTGTACAGATTTTTTTATATGTATATATAGAAAAACAAAGCTTAACTTATAATTAGAAAAAAAGCCAAATGTTACTTTTAGTTTTCTTTTGTTCTGGTTGTGAAATGAAAATATAATGCTGCTAAATATAAATAATCAGTCCAGTATATAAAAAAAACCCTCTTTTTTTACCAAGTGAAACATATAAATAAGGAATAAATTGAAGCAATTATTTTAGCCTTCTTGTTTGTGAATGTGGTTTCTTGGGACTATTAAGGGGTTTTTTTGTGTGTGTGTGATTTTTATAATAGTTTCTTTATCTTAGTATCCTCACAGAAATAATATATTCCCAATTCTCTGGACCAGGACCACTTAATTAAGAAATTGCCCTAATGATCTCCTTGCTGGCTTTTCTGAATTGATTAATTAAGGATTCTGGTTTTATCCCTTAAAAGGGTTCCTGTCTCCAAATCTTTCCCTGTGGGTACCTGCAATATTTTCGACCTTATTGACACACAGAGTATTTTATTCTTGACTGGTCTGAGTCCTAAATTAATTCACCTGGTCTTAGCACCAAAAGGTGCTGTAGATATAGATGGTTAGTTATTCTGGTTCTCCTGGACCCATTTTTTTTCCCAAAGGATAAAGTTAGTTCCTCACCAGAACGGATTTTTTTGTTTGTTTCTGATGGTCCACTGAAGGAGAAAGAACTGTGCTCTCAAGCAACATCTGAGTGGGGAATGTCTAAATATAGGGAGAAGAAATTTCTAATGAGAATGGTGAAACACATCATTTTTTGGACATTCCTAACAGAAAGAAATGGAAAACCTGTTTTAGCTAGTGAGCTTGGTTACGGCTGGTCCTTCTATGAGAAATGGTTCTGTTTTTCAGGTGTTTAAATCCTGGCTTAATCCTTGCTTATTTAATTATTTTGGCTGTTGACAGAAAGAATTTTCAGTATTCAATTAGGTCTTCAATATGTCCATACCAATAACTGTAATAAGTGGCTATTTATATTCAAGACTTCTCTGGCCATGACTTAGGGACAATAGTCTTTATTTCCAAAACCAGAAGGAATGGTAACTCCCCTTCATCACTGCTTGCTTGGAGCTTCAAAAAAGGGTCTCTCAGGAAGGACTGTGGATATTTGTGATTACCTTCGTTGTCCCTTCTTTGCTCGTTTTGCTGCCATTATTGCCTCCATTAGGCAAGGAACTAAAACTTCATGTTCATTTTTTAAAAAAAGAAGCCACCTCTTAAACAACAGACTTACTAGGTCATTTTTGCACCACGTGAGTTACAAGTAAGAAACCTGCAGTGTGACACATTAACAAAGTCTTTTCAGTGTGTCAAAGAAACTCAGTGTCTGGTTTGAATAGAACTTCACTAAGTGTCGATATCCAAAACTGGGATGTGAGGGATGAAGCACAGGGAAAGGGAAGGGACTTTATTGATTCCTGTGACACTGACAATGGGTAATTTCTTTAACCTGAAGCAATTGAAAAATAAAATATCATAGTGTGGTTATAATAAAATCTTTAATTCAAAGAAGCATTCAGACTCATTTTGCTAAAGGAAAAAGCTTGCTGTCTGTTATCTGTTCTTTTAAAAGATCAACCTTTTTTTTATTATTATGACTAATGTTATTTCTTTGTGCTTCTTTAAGAACAAAGAGAGTGTTTGGAAAAACCCATTTTGAATTGCATTCTCTATTGATATTTTTTTTTTCTCCTAGCATGATGTAATGTAAGACAGAAGCAAAGGTGAGCTTTATTATCCTCCTTCTGGCAGAATTCAGAGAAGTGTGAAGGTAACATTCACAGGTATGACTTCTATATGGAGGGAGCCAACCTTTCAGAGAGTGTGTCCCATGGGAGAAATGAAGAAATGTGAAAAGGCTGATGGGAATTCCCTGTGTACTAAAGCAGCATCTGCGGGTTCGAAAATATCCTGTCCTCCAGGAAAATGTATTATCTCACCATTCTTTGTGAACTATGATCCCCAGAGTAAACTACTTTTCTGAAAAGTGATGATTCATCCTACACCACCAGTCTCTCTCATAGTGAAAACATTCAACTCTGCATTTCTGACTGAACCAGGGATAGTAGCAATGGTGCAATTTTATGCTTAATAAAGCATACTTCACTCTGGTAAACTTCTGCCTATCCTGCACTTAATTTCATGGAATATTGCCTTCTTTTTCTCTCTGGTCCACCTTCTTCTCCCAGGATCTCTGGAATGGATGCAAACGTATCTCATTCATTTCAGCTCATTTATTTACTAGCCCTTCTGGCCACAGGTTTCTCAGTAATGCAGAAAGAGTCAAGTGTTCAGAAGAAGTCTTGGGCATCTTTCAGCTTCTCTGGGGTCAAGCAGAATTAATGAAGAGGATGAGAAATCCATGGAGGAAGGTAAGAGGGATGACTCCATATCTTTTCTTTTACAAGGATGAAGATAGGAAAGGGTAGTTCTGTCTCTGCCCATAAGCTTATGGCTGAGAAGTGTTATTCTTGGATATTCTACAATGTTTTCTCTTAAGTCATCAGAACCACCAACCTATTGTCCTACATATTTCATACCTTCTTTTATCAGCACCAGCCATCTTTTCTTTCCCAAGCTTTGGGTCTTGTGGCGCTCTCTGCCCATGGATGTCAGATACATGCAGTGATGATATCTAGGGGAAATATTTCCTCATAACTGGAAGAGTATAAGCACAAGAAACAAACTAGCTCTGTTGACTAACAGAAAATTCATCATTCCTTCTTTCATGGTTTGTGAATACACAGTACAGTACAATAAATCTGGGAAAAAGCCCTTTGACAAGCTGGCAAAATAGTTACTTTCCATTCATGGGCTTTTAGAGAATTTTCTTTCTCAGTGGTGCCTAGGAGCACACTCAGAAAGAAACAGCATATTTCACCTAAGATGGCATCATAGCCATTTTTTTTCCCCACTGAGAAATTGTTTTCTTGTTCATATGTGCTGTCCACATTAATCAGGTAGGATTAGCTCTTGGCATAAGCCCTGCTGATGCCAGTGAACCTACACCAGCAAAGTTTGGCTAAGCTCCTTTTCCAATCTTAGACAGAATTACTTCAATGAGATCCTGAGAATTAAGACTTTCTCTTTTCTCTGTTGGTTATGAAATCAAAATAATGCCTTCAATAAAATGAAAGCTTTAAAAGAAACACAAGAAAATACTCCATGCACTAGCAAATAAAAGCAAACAAGCTACTTTTAATGTCAGTGTTGACTGATCAGAAAATGTTTCATTTCATATGAACTGTAATAGATTATTATCTCTGAAGAAGTTTTAAAATGTCTGTTTTTCTTCCTGTTCATATTAGTACTCTGCAAGTATCTGTCAGGATACCTGCATATACAATTAAATCCTGAAGATGCTGTATAATTTCTAAACAAGTAGAAGCTGAAAATCTGGCTGTTTCTATCCTAAAAAGTATTTTGGGACTTTGATTACCTGCGGTCCATGGGGGATTTGACCTTGCCCTGTTGTGCAGCACAGAAGGCATTTACACTGCATGACCATTAATTTAATCACCCTGAAGTTTACCACTGGGAAAAGAAGGGCAGGAGGATAAGGAGACCTGACTGATGCACAGCAAGTGATCTGTTGGTCATCCATTCCACAAAAACCATCACTGCAACAGACATTAATTGCTTCTCTTGTTGGCAGTCTCTCTGGAAGGCTTAGTTCACTCCAGGCCTTAGCTGATCTAATAAAGTACTACATCTCTCTATACACCTCATCTCCTACACTGAAGAAGGCTTTCTCTGATGGGGGTGATCTGTCTCATCACTGTGAGGCCAGCTGATTTACAGGGATGTTTCATGTGACTATACATGCCACTGAGGAATAAATGCCAAACTTGCTCTCCATTGCCACCCCAAAACCTTCCAGGGCATTCAGTTCATGTACAAACTTCATTTTTTTTTCCCTTAAAATATGTTTTAAATAAAAAAGTCATTAGCATAAAAGAGTTCTATTTAGGTACCTAAAATACAAATTGTGTACTCCAATTATCAATAAAGTTAAGTTATTTTTTTAGTATTTCAAATGTCACTTTATTCGTCTGAAATATCTATTAGATTTATATCTTCTCACTCATTATTCTACTTAAAGAGCAAGTTTTCAAAAGTTGGGATATAACACCTGGGCTTTTCTGCTGAGAATATTTTCATGAATTTGTACACTCTATAAGGTAGAAATCTCAATCTGAACTGATAATGCCACACAGTTTCTTCCAGTTACGCTTGTGTTAAAATGCCACATCTCTGTTCAGATAAAATTCATTTTAAAGAAAGTCAATAAGTATTGAAGTTATCAAGAAACAGAGAATTGTTCTTTACCTGAATAATTTTTTTTGATGGTTGACTTACTAATCACTCTCCTAATGATATTTGTTCATCTTTTTGTTAATGTTAATTTGAGTGGCTTCAGTATCTAGATATTTAAAGCATTTTTTGTATTAAAGTATTACTTTTCTATTGTTATTTTAAAAGTTTATATTGCATTTTCTTGGAGATATTACAATACTTTAATTAAATAATGTCTCAAGCAACTCTTTTGATGAGGTGAATGGAACTGCCTCCTTAACTATCTCCTTGCATTTGTACCACAATTAAGATTTGGGGTTATTCCATGATGTCTTTTCAGTCTGTCAATCTCCTCTCTAAAGTGCAGAAGTGAGGGTGTCAGAATGAGATGTAGTACCTCAGTTTTGTTTTCACTAGTGATGTTGCTGAATCCTAAGGCCCTCTTTTTTTTCCAAATCATTTGCTGTTCACATCAGCTTTCCTGGTGTGTTTGGTTGTCAGTCCTTGTGGAAACTGTGCCACTTTTATATAAATTACTTGCTTTAGGCAAGTTGAAAATACTGCTCCAAGAAACTAATCCACAGAGGAGATTGTCATAGACAGAATCCACTATGCCCAGGGATATCTATTGACTTTAATGAGGCTTTATACCAGCCACATGTGGAAATCCATGAATCAAATTTGAAAATATTTAGGATCAGTAATGGGAAAAAATGAGGGTAAGAAAAGAGAAATGTCCTGTAAAATATTAATCATCAGAGAAATAGCATTTTGAATTGTATAGTTTCCAGAATAGTCTTGTTTTATTTTAATTTTAACTTCATTTTAATTGTGTCTGGCTAGTAAGCAAATGACTGATAACCTATAGATAAAAATACAATGTACCCAGAAGACAAATTCCGTAAAAAAATTATAAGGTCTTGATACTTGTCACCTTATTGCTGTAGGAGCATGTATGTCAGCTGAAGCCAAGGGTTTGACAGTAACACTGTATTTTCATTTGGAACTTATTCACTGGAAACCATTTGGAATGTGGAAATCACTTCGAAGAGTACCTCATCTATTACTTTCATCTTCAATCCCTATGGGAAAAGAGCTTAGAAAACTAATCAGACATCACGTGGAAACTGAAATCAGTTTGTCAAACATTTCAGAACATTTCTAAAATCTGAATGTGAAAATTGAACAAAAGCTTTCTGATACTGATTGTGAGCTGCAGTATCAGCAATCCACAGCCACGGGCAAGTTAAAGATGGGAAACAAAACTAAGTTTCTCATAGTGATGCTGTCTAACTATCTTTCGTTCTGCTTCAGAAGTCAGGAATCCTGTAAGTATAGGAGAGAATGTGAAACAATGAGGTAGGAATTTGCATCTACTTCATCATGATAATTAAGGGGTTTCTTGGATTTTTTTAATGGCAAAAGATGTAAGACAGACTTTGCCTTCTAGAGTAACTCTTAAAAGCCCAGAAAAACAGTGTCTCTGAAAGTGCACTCAATACCTATCACAGACCCAAAGATTTTGCATTGCAAAACTGAATAAATATTGAACTATCCCAATACTCTGTATTTTTCTTGCACCAGTGCAGAGAGCCAATGCTATGAACATCCCTTCGAAAGCAGGAATAAATTGGAGCCAATTTAGGTTGGTAGTAGCACATAGAGTTAAGATTCACTCTTTTGGCAAAATCTTCTGCTTTGGTAAATTACACTCAATGAACCTATGGATAAATGGAGAGAAGATTTGCTTTTCCTTCATGTAGGAGATTTATCCATTTCCTAGCAAAATTTAAAATCTGTTTCCATCAGTCACGAATAGTCAGCATATGTGAGGAATATGGGTAGAGGGAAAATATTTTTGCTGTAAGTAAATGACTAACCTGTGAGTAAACAAAGTGGTTGGAATTCAAGTAATTCCTGATTTTCCAAGGCATTTTGAGACAACTTATCTGTGTGAGATGAGAAAAACCAACAGAAATGACTTTTGAAAATTTAACCTGTTCTGCTCTGGTGATCTTCTTTCCTCTTTATCTTACTGTAAAAAATATGAGCAGAACTATGAAAATTGAAAGGTGGAAACCACCTGAAAATGTCCCTGATAACAGAAAAAATTTATAGTTCTAAATGAAATCTGAAATGACATAAAAAGTTACTTGCTTTAAAATTAATATAATAGCTTAAAATGAGGTAGAGCTTTGCTCAGAGGAATAAACATTCATTTTTTGTCAAGAACCAATTGACTATGAAAATGTTCTCTTACTATTTATGCTACTTGCATCTGATACCTCAAACAATAAAAATCCACTAAAAAAGCCGATCTAATGCATAAGTTTTCGTTGTCACGCGCTGACCACTAGTGGCAATGTATCTTATGACACTATTGTGATTTTTGGCAGGACATCAAAAATGTGTGAGATCATATCTACAACACAATGAAGATGTTGTGACCACAGAAGAAGATCAAATTAATTTGGAGCCAGAATAAAATGTGAAATTAAGATTTTCAATAAAATCACTAGCAATTTCACATTGAGTGTGAGTGCATTCTGTAGCCTTGAACAATAGCAGGTTATTCTGAAATATGTTCCATCATATTACAGCAACATTGTTTTTCCATCTTTTGGTTTATGTAAATGAAAAAAACCTGTTTTGGAGACCTTTGGAAGTCAGGCTTCCTAACAGCATCTGGTACTGAAGCTTCAGCATGTTGTGCATGCAAACATGTTTATATGTCAGTGAAGAGTGGAAATTTGTCACCAAAACTGTTGGTTTTCTTCCATGTCACTTCTGATAATATTTACTCATGAGTTTATTGTAAGGTGTGCATGAGCTTGTGGAAGGTCAGGTGTTCAAGATCTTTGGCACGTAAGAAATGTTCCAGAACAGAATGGATATCCTGCTCTGGTGGTGGCCAGTGATGGATGCTTCACATTAACTTTATGGTGCAATAATATATCATGCAGATATGATTGTCCTTATACTACACAACTCTGTCTGAGGAATACTGAATTTTCAGAATTGCTAATGTTAACGCTTTTTCAGGCATTGCTGTTTAGAGGAAAATCCTTTTTTGTTTGGTTGGTTTTTGGTTTTTGTTTTGTGTTTGGTTTGTTTGTTTGTTTGTTTGTTTGTTTGTTTAAATCATTATGACTCCACAGTTTTAGTCCAGTTTTAGGAAGGAATAACTCTGTTGACATCAGTACAGTTTCACCAAAGAGTTGGATGTCTAGGAAGCCAGATTTCACTTTGGGAACAAGTGATGATTCTGGTTATTCATGATTTCCAGGGTAATTCCCAGTCACAGATTTCTAGCGGTGTCAGCAGAAGTGTGTGTTCACCCTTCTAAAAGCAGGAATAGAAGTATGAAACTAGTGAGGTGCTTTCCCATTCTCATAAAGTTCTATGTTTGTCAAAGTGTTAAGGTTGAAAAATTACAAGATATATGGTGTTGTACATACATGAAAAATTAATTCTTAATACAAACTTGACTGTACACACCTGAGACTCTCACGGTGTTAGAGTTGTTATTATTGTTGGTGTTGAAAAATAATGCAGGAAATGTGGAAATATGGAGAAGACAAACAGCACGGACTAGAAGAAAACTAGACTTCAAGAAGAAAAGGGGAAAGTTTTTCAGCTATTTGGTTATGTTTCTAATAAACACTGAAAACAGATTAATAGTTCCTACATTTTAGTACCATGAAATCCACATTCTTTTTTTTGGAATTATTGTGAACATGAGCCAACCAACTTGCTACTAAACAACATTCCTAAAGAATTATGTGCTCTGTCAACAGCTGTACTCTGCACCTAGAGGTACAGCAGAGGTAGAACCTCAGGTATTTTTTAAATTGTTTCATTAACAAACAAGGTGTAGGAAGCTGAGGTTCAGATTCAGTAAAACAAAATCTAAGGAAAATGGAATGGAATGGAAGGGGACAGTTACTCTACTTTTGTAGGTGTACTTACTTACATTATAGTAGTTGTTCTTCTGGCTTATTGCCGGAAGCCTGTGAAAATGAAGACTTCCAGATAATTGTCTCTATGCTTTGCTATCCTTTTCTTTCTTTCTGCAGTCTCCCCTAAAATCTAACCTTGATCTTGCTGTGTTATACTTCTGTTTCCATCTTGGAAAGGAGAAAATACTATTTTATTTTCTCTTTGATCACTACCACATGCTTTGAGAACATTGATTGTTCTACCTTTCCTCTCAAAGCTGGACAGACATTATCCATTCAATCTCTCTGTGGTGTCTGATTGCTCTCATTGCTCCCTTCTGAGATTCACTGAGGAAATTCATATTTTTTTCATAGGTGATAGCTCAAAACTTGGCAGTGGGCTACAATTAAGACTCTACCAGTTCTGACCAGAGAGAAGGATTATTTCACATCGTTTGGTCTGTTCTCATAGAATATTGTTGGCATTTCTTTAAACTGATAACACATTCAACAGCTCATATGACACCTATACCCTCTTTTTAGGCGATACTTCCCAAGAAGTTGTCCTTCGGTCTGGAATTCTGCAATTAAGCTTCTGAGAGTATACATTGCACATCGTCTTGATGATCCTTTTGTTTGGAATTAAACCTTCTTTCAATACATCAGAACCATTTGTTTACCAGTTTATGTTACCAGTGATAAAGGAAGTAAGTAGGCTGATTTGACATGCTCTTTTCTTGTCATATCTGTGTTGCTACACTTTATATCCCTGTTGTCTCCTGGACTCCTAAAACTTGCTTGTTTGTTTTCTACGATTTATAATACTAGCACTTATTGCGCTAAAAACTTTTTCATAAATGTTTTCTTTGTAAAGATGAATGTCAAATACCAAACCACATTTCAGCTTCCTGAAACTTACTTCTTACTAACTTTCCCCTTTTAAATAAAACTTTTTTTGCACTAGCTGCTTAGAAAGTGCTTTCCAGTTGTCATTAGTATTTCCTGGTAGCTTTCATCTTGCTTAATGGCATTTTCTCCCTTGACCTTTCTGCCTTAGCCTTTGCATGTGTGTATGTTTTGTACTATTTTATACCTGCTAGAATAAAACCATGTTTTTTCTCATTTGTTATGTGTTCCTTCTTGTGTGTGAAGTCAATTGAGAACAACTGGTGAATTTGTTCTTACTATGCTGATCCTTCCTCTTTTTTGGGTACCCAGTTCTCCTGAGTTATCCTTTCCATGTCTCCCGTGAAGTTTACACAATAATTTTTGAGTTAATTTTAAGCCGACATCTTGAAGGTTTATGTTTTGTATTTTCCTATTTATCTTCCCTCTTTGCCTAAGAATCATGAACTCTATCACTTTGTGGTCACCATTACAGATTTGTCAATTCATCTTCAGATACTAGCTCATACTTGGGATAAATAGCTCACCTTTTAGATACCAGATGTACTGATATAGTAGAACCTTTTTTGTAACTCATTTCCTTACTTTCTCTTTCAGAACTCTGTCACCAAACTCTTCTGGAAGTTGTATGGACTATCTTTCATTTGCATCTGCTGTTCTGACATATCTAAATAGTTAAAATATCCTATTGGATCATGAGCAATGCTTCGACTACTCATGAAAACTCTCTTAGTTTCTCTGGTTTAGATCTTTTTTATTATTTTTGACACCTGTATGGAAGGGATATATTTGTTTAACTATTTTTCACCTCCTGTGTGATCTTCTTAAGAATGCTTTACCTTTCAGTCTTACTATTGTAACACTATTTTGAAATGACAATTAAATCATAGTCATTTGGGAGAATGAACTCTTCCTTTATATTCCTATTAATGCTTGCCTCAGAGAAATTAAGCAGCTGAACATTTTTCTGTTCTCTTGTCTGTCCTATATTCTAATGCAACAACTCTTGAAAAAAATAATTAAAATGTCAATGTTATTGTAGTGCGAGTTTAACTCAGTTGTCATTTAACAAAGGATTGCCATCACATAATATCTAAAATTATGTATGTGATAGTAAACACCAAGAAAATCTGACCTACACAGGATATGTCAGCTCTATTGTCCATGTCTTATGCCCATTTCTTTAGGATTTAAGGATCCTAGTAACCTGTTCTGAATGCCTAGATAAATACACATTCTTTCTTGCCAAGGAAAAAGGCTGAAGTGTATGAAAACCTTAATAAATGGTAGCCACAAAACTCTTCAAGTCTGCTGTAATAACTGAGTAAAACTTCAGAAAACAATTTATTTTGTTCTAGAAAAGATGGCTTAGTATTGTCTTGTCTATCCATACTATTTGACATCTGACATCTACATACTTCTAGAAAGAAATGCGTATATACATTTATTTAATAGCATCCCTTTTTTGTTTGTGATACTCTCTGTTGAACTCTTTAGGTATCTTTCTAAGATTTTGCTTTTTTTATTATTTTATGGCAATGCTGTTCCTCACTCTCTCTTACACAAAGAAATGCTGCACTTCCATAACCACTCATCTTTAGTTCCTTTCTTTTCCATTCCATTAAAGCAAAGCTCTGGTGTAGATTAGAACAGTCAGTGAGGTTTAGAAACTAAGTGCTTTGTTTTTGATTAAGATTTCCAAACAAAATTAGGTTTTCTTTTCTATCACTTATGTGTAATTGTGTCTCTATCTGTGTTGAAAGTTTTAGTTACCAACTTGAAAGATGAGCCCTCTTCTGAACAATGCAAATGAAAAAATAAAATAAATTTAGACTTGAATTAGATAAATGAAAATATTATCATGCCTTTGTTTGAAAATACTTGTAGGGCCTGTTGTGGAAAGGGAAGAGAAAAATATGGAGAAGGAGATGAAGAGATAAGAGGAGTTTAAGAATCCAAAGGTAATTTTTTCATCAGATAGTAAATTGTACAAATGACAGATATATTTATTAGATGTTCAAGTCAACTGCAGTAGTTTTTTCAAGGCCAGGCAAAATTTTTTCGGTGAACTAAAAACTGCTGTACAAAAATTGATTTACTGTGGTATCAGCGTTCAACCCAGAATTTTTCAGGACACTGCTCAGCTGTTTTATAATAAATGTTACAAGTAGTCTGATGTTTATTGACTTCTAATTTCTAGGGTGTATCCAGCACTGCACTGCATTCAAAAATTCCCCAAACAAATAAACAACTGATACTCTAGATCGAATATTTTGCATGTTTATTAATTTTACAGATCTCTGAAATAAATTTCAGAGAGCGAACATAGGGGTTTTTTTTCTTTCTCTTGCAGCTCAGCATATGTCAATACAGCTGTTTTAACTCAGTGAATGTTCCCACATATTTTGGTCAGTGTTTTAGGAGAATACAGGCACAGCTAAAAAAATCACAACTAAATTTTCGTGGTATTTTAACTCAAAGCTTGGAAACTCAAATTACTGGCTTGAACAGCCACTATAGTATTATACTTTTAAATGGTTGTGGTAGTACTAGCAGAGATCAATTGATTCATATGTGAGGCTCCTGAAGAAGTTGATGGGTAACTGCCCACAGATCAAGGGCAGGCTGTCATTCTAAATACATTTACATGACACACAGTGTGAAAACTCCAATTGTGCAAAGATTTATGCTTGCATTTAGCCAACTGTTTAGGTTGCCATAAGTACCGATGAATTACTCCCTAATGGTGAAAGGAAATTGTATCAGCTCTTTAAAAAAAACAGGCTCCTCTAAGGAGGAGATATATTTTGAAGAGAAAGAGGAGATATATTTTGAAATATGAATGTGAATCAGGGTAGCATTCATTAACAACGTAAAAGCAGATCATATCCATGTATGATTAACCAGGATGTCCTTCGCTTAAACTAGTTCTTATAAAAATGTTGGCCTAGGTCAGTACTAAGTCAAAGCATTTTATCTTTACACACCAATTTTAACAGGGCTCTGGTGATATAGAGCAGGCAGGATGTTGCTTGCCACTGTGATGTTAGGAGTCACAGCCTAGGGCCAAATCAGCTTTTAATCAGCTAAACTGTAACTCCAGTGCAACTTAGGCTGCTCAGCTCTTCAGACTGAGCCACAAAGTCTCTGTCTGACTGCTTAGACCCCTGATGTGCTAAAAGACTTACTTTTGGTCAGCAACATTAATTAGCTCCCTGAAATGTAGATGTATGTAGGCGTTGTTTAAAACAGACAGCAATTTACTCATTCATCTTACACCTAAAGCCATGAAATCAAGTTGCAAATGTAACTAACAAATTTCAATTCGAAGAGAAGATGGGGTTTTTTTCTGTGAATCAACAATATTTTTCATGGGGTACAGAATTATGAAAACTAAGAATGGGTTCTGTAAAAGTCCTTTAATTCAGCCTGCAAATGGAACAGATGACCAATTGAAGCAGCAGGGAATATAGCTCATACTGTAGAAACTTACAGTGACCCATTTCTTTAGTTCTAATAGGTTTCATTTATACCTTAAGGGTATGCTGGACATCATTGTTCTCCTTGAAATCCCAGCCAACTGACAATTAAAGAAAGTTCAAAAAATAATGCTTAGAGCAAGTAATTAAAAGAAACACAGACAGTGCTCAACCAATGCACTTGTCCTTCATATCTCTAAAAAAGGACGTTAACAATCTGGGACAATTTTCTGATAAAGTCAGTCCTGAATAACTTGAGAGGCTCACCTCTACCACACCTACAATTTATACAACCATGCTGCTGAGAAGGAAGTTTTCTTTTAATTTAGTTAACTGTAAAATGATGAATCCAGAACCTTTTATTCCACAACAGTAGAGATGGGAAGTTACTAGCATCCATGTTTTACCTTTGGTAGGGCTACTGCTTCTAATTTTCTTTATATTTGATCTTTCTGTGAAGTGTCCTTGTGACAGTTGACTCCAATGTTTTTTCCTTGTTCTTACCAATTCTTCAGGTGTTTTCCCTGGAATTTTGAAGTCTCGTTTCACCCGCTTTCTATATTTGGTATTTTCTATGAGTCTTCTAAGTCAAAATAACCTGTACTGATCCTACTTCCTCTATTGCCAATGTTTCCCTGGTCTTTGATTTGATGGCTTTAACTTCTCTTTGATAACTTATTTTTAGGTATAAAGTGTATATGTCCCATATTTAATTTAACTTTTGCCTCCTTATGATGTTGTAGAATGTAGATTATACCACCAGAGAGTCAGAGGCATTCTTAGGGATGGCAGGATTAAGGGAGTCCATTCAGTATAATAGCATTACAGTGCAATACAAAACAAACTCAGAGTACCAAGAAATCCATGCTACAGCACAATATTTGTATCTCTAAATTGTACATTGTGTATTCCATACTGTTGCTGGGAATGTCTACTTATTTGAGCTCAATGTCAGCTAAAAAAAGCCAAGTTATAAAATGCTCAGTTTTGGTTTATGACTGCACAAGTGAAGTGAACTTTCAAAAAAAGAGGCTTTCAAAGACCTGAGAAGCCATGCTTAAAAAAACAACTGCAAATCATTTTGTGGCAAAGATACACGTGAGATGAAGAGAGAACAATATTTTGCTACTAAAGCGGAATGAAAGAACCAAGTAAATTCAGAAGGACTGCCGATACAGCCTGTTATATGTGCTCTCTATAAAAAAAAAAAACAAAAAACCAAAAAAAAAAACAAACCAATGAGAGTTTTCACATTCTACTCCATGGCTGCAAATGACTTAATTATACTATTAACTCTATAACCTTGCAGTAAAAGTAACTAATGGTTCATGAAAATCCCTTAAAAGAAATTATCTTAGAAATTGTTCATATGAGATGGTTTTCAAAGCTTTTCTCCAGCTCTTAATTGTTATTTGGTTTAACTATATATATGACATGTAACTACATTTAATTATAGTAATTATATACAATGGTTTTGACAAAAGACATACCACTTCCATTACCCAGCAAAGAGATCACTTCATCTAAGAACTGAAAAACTGCAAGGTGAACAAAAAAGACATCAAAGAAAAACAGGGAAAAGACAAAGAAAGTTAGAAATAAGATGATACAGGATTGAAAAAAAAAAAAAAAAAGGAAACAGACTAGAACTGAGAATCAGATCTTGTTTTTCCTTTATAGTTGTCCTCTTCATTTAATTGTATGTAATTTGTATTAAACCATAATTCATAGAATCATGGAATCATTTAGGGTGGAAAAGACCTTTGAAATTAAGTCCAACCTTAAATTTAACACTGCAAGGTTTACCACTAAGCTGTGTCCCTAAGTGCCTATTGTTTGCATACCATGTACTATTACTAGAAGACATTCTGCTTCCTGTGGACAACATTGATAAGATATCTTCATAGATTAACATCAGAGCTGACACAGCTGGGAAGACTACTGGATGTTCCAGTTTTCTGAATATAAGACATCTAGTTAGTATCAAAGAAGCAGAAAAATACAATAGCATAGAATATAAATAAATAGCAAAAGAATAAACATTATTCTAACACAAACAAAATTTTTATATACTCTGACATTTCAGTTCCATAGGAAATATGATCAATGTCACTACATATTAATGGACACTAGGAAGAGAAATCTTGTTACAGAGATACTTGAATGCACTTTGAGCACCAATATTCAGCAATAGGTGCCTCATTATCTAACACATTGTATTGAATGGAAATTACTTATTTTTTTGTAACCCAAGACATCAGTCATATGGGAAACCTTAGTTATTGTTTTTCACCAATGATGCATCACAAATTTGGAATTGTTCTGACATATATACCCTGGGTCTTCAGACTATCAAGTATGCAGCTGAATGTGATTGCTGCCTCTCCCTGCTGGTCTTTTGTTTTCCCTGAAACCATCATCAAAACTATCTGCTGCTTTTTGAGAAGGAAGGAAATACATACATCTTTCGTTCATTTTTATTTATGGCTTTTTTCATTTCCAACAATATGATGCAGTTGAATGACGAAACTCTTGGTAAGTGCTCTGTATCAGGACATTTATGGTAATATTGTCTTTGTTTGCCTACAACATGCTTTTGGTGGTGCACACGAGACACGTGTCTGAGAATTTGAAATATGCGTCTGGCAGTTCTGTGGGAATTAACAGTGGGTTTTCTTAATTTTTGTTCTCTTTTTTCTTATTTTTGTTTTAAAATCAACTTTACTTTGGACAGGAACTTCAATAATTTTTTACTTTTTCATTGCTAAAGAGAGGCAATGAAATATTTTAAAAATAATGAGTTAAATCCCATAATAATAAATCTGTTGTTAAACATCATTTCACTTAATGCTATTCTGTCCTTGATAATTATTAGTTATTTGGGAAAGTTAGTTGTGATTACTGGTGTGATATTAACACTTAAAACTTCTGAAGGAAAAGTACTCAAATAGAATTGAATTTGCTTGGAGGTTCTGTAAGTTCAAGTACTGATATCTGTATCCTGTTCCTGTTTCAACTACAGGGAGTCAAGAGCAGGAATACTTTCAGTATCTGCACTTCTCAGCATCATATGAGCTTATGAAGATATAGAAACCTGCGTCACCCCTCCACCTACCCATTTCTAAAAGAATTGCATCCCAATCAAGAAGACATATTTAAACATTGTTATGTTTATGCAGACTGATACCTTGGGAAAGAAAATACCCACTATCTAGGACTAAATAATTAACCTTTGTAACTAGGCTCTGATAAATGCACGGAGGATGACAACAGGAACCTTTCACCCACTATCTCTTGAAGAATTTTATTGTGGTTTCAAGGACCAATATTTCCTTGGTGCAGATTTGCTAGCTGTATTTTTTTTCTTCTCTAGGACATGTGGCAGGGAGCCTTCTGCAGTAAACCCTTGCTCATGTATCTAGTTGGTCCTGCTAGATGACTAGCAGGGTCAGGTCTGGAAAAAAGGTAATTCTGCATTCTTCTGAGTAAGCATCAGCATTTTTGTCCACTGACATAAATCAGAACCATATCAAGGATATCTTCTCTCACAGCTGCCTGGAAAGATGAACTGTGGTGGCAGTCAGGGACAACCAGAGCCTAGCACAATTAGTTCAGGTTTGTCTTTAATGCTGCAAAATGTTTCAATAAATACACCAAGTCAGGCCTTGGTCTACTCTATGTTGTATATCACCTGCCCTTAAGCAACATAGCCAACTGCACTTTTATGGAGCAGTTTTTGGTGAATCATGGAAAATCTGTAAAGCAAATCCATCACATAATACATCAATTCCTGGTTTTGCACTGTTTTTCTCAGCTGATCTTTTTTTTAACAACTCACAAGTGTGTTTGAAGAAGTGGATTTTGCTACACCGTCTGGCTCATTTCTCTTGATGATCTGTTTTAAAAACCATTAATACAGTCATGCAACAGATCATCTTTCAGTGGTCACACGATGTAGATCAGCAACAGTCTACATAAGAACTCTTTCTAAATGGAATCAAGAGAAGAAATCTTAAATTCATCAGGAGAAAGACACTCCCCTTTTATTCCATACTTTAAGTTGCTCTGCAAAGACATTTATTTTCCTTCCAGATGGTACCTAAATACACAAGATTTCCACCGACCCAGACAGTACCAGAAGAACAAAGCTCTTAGTCTGCCTGGTTCAGTGGCAGGGGCTAATCCACATGTTTCATCTTCCAGATGAACACTTGGTCTGGTAGGACAAAGGAACTACTTTTCTATTTTAATGACTATATAAATATATTACACAAAATAGAACAATAATGTCAACCAGATGGAAAAGGAGGGGAAAGGGGGAAGTTGAAGGAAATCCACTTTTGAATCACAGTACTATCATTTTTTAGAGGAAATGAAAAATATGCCTTCATACCTTCTACAACTACTCCTGCTGTATAAGTGTATATTATGCATGGGTTTATTGCACAAAAGAGAAATAACTTTATGTCTTTCTCTTTCAGTGTTTTGTTTGGGTTTTTTTCAATCTAGTTAATAAATTTTCTTGCTTTTTGTCTCAATATCCAAGAAAGATATCCTATGTGTCAAACGGGATATTTTTCTGATACAAATCATGTTGGTTTTATTTTTAGTGACTTGTTTTGGTTTTTTTTCTTTTTTGGTTCTCCCTTGCCTTTTCTTACTTCACTTTGCTTTGCCACTGAAACCAGGGTAAGAGAACAGGGGTCTTCATATAACTGAGACCATCCAGATCTGAAAATAAAAGTCTTTTTTTCAGATTTTTACAGACCACTGAACTAAATATAATAAATTAAATATAATAAATTTTCTTAACCAGTTATTTAGCCTCTCATTGGCATAAGTCCAAGGTTCCTACAGACATTTCTGGAAGTTCAGTACTCAGTATTTAAATAACTGGATATGTTATTTCCTCTTAATTTATTTGTATATTTAAGTTGCGGAACATTAATAAACAAACAAATTAATATTTTAAAATAAAATACTAATATATAAATATACAATTTAATTTGGAGAATGAAATTCATAATAAAACATGCAAATAACAACCCTGCTTAGAAGTCTTCATTATGTTTTTATTATTACCTTAAAATAGGGTAATTGTGTGACTTTCTTTCAGAACAATTTTTTCCAGTGGGTCTGGAAAGTAGATATCACTATGATAGAGTGAAATATTTGACTTTTGGCACTTTCCTAGAGCTTGCAATTAGAAAGCTTCAAAATGTCTGATTGTAGTGCCTGCCTTGATCTGTGGTTTGACATTGGTGTACAGATTTTAACTTGTAATATGATGAAGTCATCAGCAACCTGAAGCTCTGAAGCTTTATGGAGTTTTTAAACTGAGATCTTTTCCTTTTTCCTGTACTATGACATTAATCTATGGAATTATGTCACTTTAACAGTACAGGTAATGTACCTTAACTTTATACTTAATGAAGTAATGATCCAGTAGAGATCATAGTGTTAGAAAATGTAGCTGTTGACTGTCAGTATGATTGAAGTTAATCTATCCTTTTCCTTTTTTTTTTTTTTCTGAGTTAACACAATGGTCTGTGACATGACAAAAAACAAGAAGTAATCATCTCCCAGTTTTTACTTTTTATTTATATTTTAATATGGTATGAGAAGAGTCACCTGGCAGAAAGGAAATATTGAAAAAGTAATTTCACTTAGAGAAAAAAATAATTTTTCTTTAATTCTGAAATATTATTTAAATCTGCCTTTAGTCCACCTGGTCCCAAAACCAGGCAGTGATGAAAGTATTCCTGATTTAGCTAGAAGGAAGTATAAAACAGAGGGGAAAATTGTGTTTTTAATTCCACTGCAGCAGTAAAAATTATCTGTCATAAGGTCAGTGAATGCTTAGTACACCCTATGGTTTATTTGACAATTTGCACTCACTTATTGTTGGAAAACCTTATCAGTGTTCAGGTTGGTATAGTACTGGATTGCTTAGTCTACCACTTCTTTTGGTGACTTAACTTCATATAGACAATGCTAAATATATTTTTATCCCAACTTTACTGTTTGACTAGAAAAAGTAAAATTCCTCTGGAATATTTTTGACCCATGTACAGAGCTGAACAGTCTGGCATTGTTCTGGAGAGTTTGCTGTTCTGGAAAAAAAAAAAATTCCATTAATTTTGTTTCTCATATTTTCAACTGCCTTTATTGCACAAAGAAATTAGTAGCCAACATGCAGAACTGGTGCATTCACAATAGCTATTTAGGGTGCTAGAGAGTGTTGTAGGTTTGCCTAGCACTTATATGTGCAATATTGTGCAATATTCACTTGAGAATATCACTGGTGACATTGAAGTGATTCCCTGCCTGGTGGAATCAAGGCTAAAGCCATGTAGCAGGGCTCCAGCTAGATGTGCCCACTTGAAATGAGGGTGCAAGATCCTCTTTAATGTCTCTACACATTCATGATGCCTGTGGTTGGCAAGTGGTAATATCTAAGTGTCACAGCTGGTTACTACTTGAAGTGGGTCCTGGAACCATAACACCAGCAAATTAAAGCATGATCACTCTTTTCTTTGTGTCAGCTGGTATGACAAAGGCAACCATTAACTGCTATTTTACAGTTAATGTTTTTGTGAACAGAAATTTTCATATTTGCATAGGACACTTGAGGGTTGTTGATTTTTTATAATTATATTCACACAAGGAATTGGCAACACAGCAAGTACAGGATATAAGCGTTCATGTACCTGAAGCATTCTAGTTCCTGTGCCTTTGCAGTAAAATTAAAAATGCAAGATTTCAAGTCCAATGAGAGAAGTATTCCTGATCTTCTGCTTTCACAAAATTTCCCTAACAAGGAAACTATGGGATGTTAAAGGTACAGACAGCATCTGTAGTTTGATTCTGATGGTGATTTCTTGGTAGATCTCTGGTCCTATTCCTAAGTGGGTTTGGGATTTTGATTTCGGGTCATGGAAGCCTGAATTACATCTGTGCCTGGTTCTGTGCCCTGAACTCCTCTTCACCTTGACCCCTTGGCTTCACATCACTCTTTTTAACTCTTTTTAACTCTTAGCCACAGTTTTCCACTCTTCTATGTCAGGGAACCTGAATCATGTTTAGTGAGAAGATGAATTCAGAAGTAATATGGTATAATATGAACCTCTTTTTCATTGACATGGATTCCCTTATGTAGCCTATGCTTGATCTTAGAGAGATTAAGTCTTAAGTGGATACAAGTAGGAAAGCTGTAAAAGGAAGATGTCTTTTTTCAGCTTGCTGTTGATACTTCTGCACTGAACAAAAGTATCTGCTCTTCTGCTCCCTGTTGCACAGCAGGTGCTGGACAGAACAAACCCAGGCATTGCTATAGGTCTGGGGAAGCGTGTCTGGGAAGCAGCTTGGCGGAAAAAAAACTGTGGGTATTGGTCAATACCTGTCCGGTTATGAGCCAGCCCAGGTGGCAAAGAAGGCCAGCAGCATCCTGGCCTGTATCAGGGATAGTGTGGCAAGCAGGAGAAGGGAAGTGATTTTCCCCCTGTAGTCAGTACTAGTACAGCTGCACTTCAAATGGATATTCTGATTTTAGAGGTCTTTTTCATCTGTGACAATTCTGTCAAATACTGTGGTTAGTTTTGGGCCCCTCACAACAAGAAGAACATTGAGGTGCTGGAGCATGTCTAAAGAAGGGCAACAAATCTGGTGAAGGACCTAGAATCCAAGTTTTATGAGGAGCATCTGAGGGAACTGGAGGTATTTAGTCTGGAGAAAGGGAAGATAACTCTCTACACTTTCTACAGCTACCTGAAAGAAGGTTGTACTGAGGTGGGTGTCATTTTTTCCTCCCAATTAACAAAGTATAGGACCAGGGGAAATGGGATCAAGTTGTGCTGGGATTGGATATTAGGAAAAAATTCCTACACTGAATTGATTGTCAGGCACTGGAACAGGCTGCCCATGGAAGTGGTGTAGTCACCATCCCTGGAAGTATTTAAAAGAAGTGTAGATGTGGTGCCTAGGGATGTGGTTTGGTGGTGAACTTGGCAGTGCTAGGTTAACAGTTGGATTTTATGATCTGAAAGATCTTTTCCAACCAAAATAATTCTGTGCTTCTCTTCCAGGATTTTGGCAGGCTTTCATGATGTGAGGGTGAATTTCAGTTCTGTAGAGTATCATCTGACTTTGGACTACATCATTTAATTACAGAGTAACATACTTATCTGTGTAAAAAAAATATAAACTGGTTCCTAAAATTCATATAAATAATCTCTGTGGTGAACCATCTGCTCTTAAAGACAAAACTTCTTCAAAGAAACTTCTGTTCCAAGGTTTTATTGTTACCATATTAATGCTGGAAAAAATCTTGTGTCTCTAGTGCAAGGTTAGAATGGAAGAGTGAAGAGGCTAGAAACATGTTGCTTCATTTTGGTTTAAAGTTGTGCAGAGGACAAATATTTTCATTAACATAAAATTGCCCTTAATAATCTTAATGGGATTTTTTTCTTGCTTCTCAAGAAACAGAAATGGAAAAATAATGGAGCTGAGTAAAATGGAGTTTGAGTGTAAGTTTATAATAAGACATAAATTTAATTCATCACGTTTCAGGGTTAATTATAAGGCTTCAGTACAAGTCTGAAGCTAATGGGCCAACTTGTTTTCTAATGTGAGTGGAAATAATTCTGAAAGAATATGAAAGGTAGCTTCTTCAACATCTACAGGATGGTAAGTCCAAATACATTATACAGAAAAATACTGTGTATAATCGACATACAAGGAGGAAAAAAAAAAAAGCACCTGCTCTGGGAAAACAGGATTTCTTCCACCCTCAGGTGATTTCCCAAACAGCAAATTGTCAATTTATGAGTGTTTACCCCCACCCCGCTCCACCTCCTGAAGCTGAATCTTAGGGCTGTGGTGATAAAACAGGTAATACTTTATTATGTATCGTATTATTCACTGATTGGTGACTGTGTTCTTAGAACTGCACAAACAAAAAAAAAGGACACAAAGCTTAGCCTAAGGACCTTACAACATAATTCAGACATAAGCAAAACAGCTCAGGCACATTAAAAATTGGCTAGTTGCAGATACCCAAGTTGGTGAGGAAATTTCGGAGTCTTCACAGAGTTTAACTTTGAAAGCCTTTGGGGTTGCTAATACTTTGAAGAGTGATTTGAGGCAGTACAGTGAAGTATTTAATATAAAAGAAATAGTTAGTAGACAGGTCTTTAGGGACCAGATCCAGTCTTGCCATAAACAAACCTATAAAGATTCGTGTGTTTCAGGCACAGGGGTTCAACAGAGAAGATGCAAAAAGTACAGATGCCTCTGAAGGGGCAATGTCAGAGAGGCAGAAAGGAAATTTGTGATGTAGGTTAAGTTGCAAAAGAATGATGATATGACAATTTTGAAGGAGTAGGATAATCAGTAAGGTCATTCAAGAGGTCTTAAAATGTAATTAAATATAGCTGTAATACCAAGTGTAACCTCTTGGCTCCTGGTTTTCTCTCTGTGAATATGAAACATAACAAATGGAGAAAAAAAATGACAAAATGGGTTGCATTTTGACAGGAAAAAAATATTTCCACCAACCTTCCATCTGTTTTGTCTCTTTATGTGCTCAGCAATGAAACTAAATGGAATATTAAGATTCAACTTACTATGCACGTTTTTCATGTTTTTATTTGTCTATGTTAGCATAAAACCATCCTACACCCATTTACTAATCATCTACTAATAACCTTGTGACATCAGTTAACCAAAGCTTTTCAGAAAAGCTTTTTTTCCCTGCCAAAAATGATTTGTACTCTCTCGTGCTTAAACAACTTTCTTTATTCAAGCTTTTCGAATTTAATCAGATAAATTTCTCATTCCCATTTAATTTTGAGGCTCCAGAAATTCACCATTAGCACAAGATTTTATAGCAAAGTCTGGTAGGTACCCATGGTAGGTACCCATAACTACTGGTAGGTATTATTAACAATAATAGTATGTTTAAGGAGACGAGACCAAATTCCTTAAGAAAATGAACAAATATCCACATTCAAAACTACTGCCCAAGCAAATTTCAGACCTGATTAAAACAAGAATGAAGAAACTAAAGCTGTCTTGCAGCCCTGTTTTAGGAAATAGCATCATTTCCTAACATATGAGAGTGGGAAACAGATTTCCACCACTAATTCGCTCAGTAGTAGTTTACACACCCTTCCCATCACCTGAGCATCTCAGGGCAATGAACTAACAAAATCAACTGGGATAGCATATATGGTACCTTAGAGACTTTTGCTTTGAGTCACATCTGATGGAAGTAGTGCTGTCCCTGCTGGTGGCGGTGAACACCTAGTCCTGAAATACCATAACACATATTGAATCCTCCATTATGCCTTTCCTACTTTTTTTCAAAATACTGATATTTTTAATCTGGGAAAAGATTGAAAGAAATAGATATGCCTGCTTTGGTTTTTTTGGTGTAGAAAAGACACTATTTATGAGGATAATAACAATCTGAGTCAGACTAAAACAGAATAAACACTTAATTCTTCAGTATGCTACAGTAGAGACATCTGTGAGTGTATGGGTGCTTTGGACTATCAAGATTTGATAATGCAGACATTTTGACACTCTTGGGAAATGCTATGTCAAATTCAAAGTCCCTGTTGTCTTCATTGGAGTCAAAAAGGCAAGGAAATTTCAGTCTTTCACAGTTGCGTGGTTATTCCTTTTTCCTACTTGAGAATCAAAGCTGGCGAAGAAGTTGTCACCCTGGCCTATGTCAGCACTCTGCAAGGCAGTGAGCAAAGAGGTTTTGTACAGCAGTTGTATCTTTGCCAATGCTGCATATTTCAGATTTCCTTTGCTCCAGCTATTGCTTTTCTTGCTACAACCAAAATCAGTGGAAGCAACAAGGAGGCCTGAAAACTACTTCAGTAACTGATGGTGGCTGCCACTGAAATGTCATTACAGGTTAGAGAGAAAAAAAAATTCTCTCTCTAAAAGCGATACAGACTTCAGATTTAGCAGAGCTCCAGAGGCAGTGCTAAATCTTTGCCTCTGAGATAGAGATTGTAGAGACACCAGAATTAGACATTCTGTAGGGTCTGGCACTCCCTTTAGTGCTTTTATGTGTGTGAAGGGCTCTCAGAATATCCTGTTCCTTGCCTTGATTGTGAACTGACTGGGGATTAAATCTGCTTTAAAGTTGTTTGTTTAGAATAAGAACTGATGTATTGCGTTCTTCCTGAGTTAGTAAATGCGAGCTGTGACAGCCACAACTTTTCCACCTGACCTCCCTGTCATTATAATGTCCACTCACTGTCCACTCATTATAATTATTGGTTCAGGAATGCTTCATATTAAATCATTATTAACAGTACTAAGGGGTATACCAGTCACTTAAAGGAAGCTGCCAGGGATCTGCCATACAATGGAAACTGTTAACAAAAAACCCTCTATGCCATGCTCTATGAAAGCTGCAATTGGAGCATTAATGATGCTCAAGGTATTGAGTGGACCTCAAATCAGCAAAAAGTGCATGGAAACTCCTTCAATATGAGTAGAGATGGACCACAGGACAGTGCAGGCTGGATGTACACCACAGGCAGTTCAAATGCACTGGAGATTGACTCATATCACCCAAAGAGCTAACCATTTAAATGGAAGTCACATTGTAGTACAATAACTGTCAGAGAGTCTATCAAATTCTATTTTTCATGCACATACACTATACACAGGAAAATTCTGAAATATGCTTTTTTTAAATGTGAAGATTTAAGAAACTGTACCCAGTTACAAAGTCAGTAGTTTGAATCATTGAATTTATTCTTTTTACAGCTTCTATCAATTCCGTCCTCTTCTTTTCCTTATCAGTATATTCAAGTTGAAATAGTAAGTAAAATCCAATTGAAAGCACCTTCAAGAATATACCTCACACTGTACTTCCCATGATCATATATGATTGCCCCTGTAGGAAAATGTTAGCAGAGTCCTTTTCTTCCAGAGGGTCAGAAGTTATCCTAAACTGTACAGGGGGAATTTCCTTCTTTTCTATAGTAATATGGAATGACTTTACAGTTTAAGAATCTTTAGGGAATGTCAGACTGCATATGAATGGGTGTTGTTGTTGAAAATATACTTTAAGCTTTGAATGCTAACAGGCAGTAGAGAATTTGAAGTATGTGAATGTTCTAAAATGAACTTTTGAGCTCTCAGTCTGAAGCTTGTTTCTTGCTGGATGCTGGATGGGCTGGTTGTGAATTCTTAAAGTGTTTGGGCTGAACAGAAGTGGCACATCCAGTTTCCCACAATTGTTACAGTCAAAAAACAATTAGAAGGCTAGTAATGCATTGTGCTTCTGCATATAGGATGCTTAGATTGGGAAAACTGAGTTTTTCTTCTAGAAAGAGGAGCTGATGCCAAATGAAGAGTTCCCGAAAAGCTGAAGCACTCTTAGAAAGACAGGTTGGAGAAAAGATCTTGGAAGTGGGTGCAGATCCTGGAGATCAGGGAGATGCATGAAGATGGGGATGCCCCAGGATCCTGATGCTCACTAACTAGGTCACTAGGTAACTGGGAACAGTGACTGAGCAGGGACTGATACAGCTTTTGAGGGCTGAGTAATGTACAGCCAGAGGGAAAGGAGGTGAGTGAGTCTGAGGTAATCAAGTAGGTTAAAAGTGGTCTTCTTGGCTTTTAAACAAACTCCAGTACTGGATCCACTGTAATTTAATCTGTCTTGTCTGTTGTAATGGGGATATAGTAATTTAGCATTACAGTTCCAACCATGACCCTTCAGAGAATATGGGTAGAATGCAAGCCTTTACTCTTTACAAGCCTGGTGAATATATACCTCATGACAGCATGTTTTTAATATGCAGATTATTATATTTTGTTATTTTACTTTGGACATTGAACACCTTGAAAAACTGTTTCATAATTTTTCCTCTTAAGGAGTTTGATTCCGTGGTAATTGAAAATACTAGATCTGCTCAAATAGTATTGGGGAATAGCCAATAAGCACAGCTTGAAGATTTGTACAAAAGATAAACGTGACAGTTTCCTACAAGGAAAATGAACAAATAGCACATCACTTTCTCAGTTATATAGGCAAACTGAATTAAATATAATTCTTCTTATAAAAGCCCTTATAAGTCACTACTTTTTCCTTCACAATCATTTTAAGATTATTTATTTATTTTCCAAATTTGATGTATCACAAAGGTTAGTGCCCAATACTCTGCTCAAATTTGTTTTGAGCTGAAAACCAGAATCTAACTATTAATGACTTTGAATTTTGTATATACAATAAACTTAAAGTGAAGATTGATTGTGTAGATGTGCCTGTAGTTTTTTTTGAAGGAGCACAAAATATCCTCTTCAATCTGACAGAGGAAAATAATTCAAAGGATCTGAAAGCTGTTATGAAAACCTCTGGGGAAAAGAAATGTCAGAATATGTTAATGGATCTTTAAAATACATCTGATTACCCTGAGACTGTATAACAATTTTACCCACCATTCTTAGCAATTCCACACACACTGGAATAAATTCAAGATAAGCATTTAAGAAAAACTTTTAATCTAACAAGGCTTTCATCATCCAAAACTATCTGAAAGCATCATCCTCAATAATGGATGAAAAGGGAACTTTTGGGATTAAATATGAAACATTTCCATGAACATACTTGCAGTCTGGCAATGAACTTGGAGATAACCCTGCTTAGGAGAGACTCTGGAAAAGTGGAACAGAATGGGCAGAACTGATATTTCTGAGTATGCTCTCAGAAAACAGTGTTTCCCTACTGATAAATGAGCCATACAGTTTTATAACAAACACTGTAGATTCTCTAATATCAGAAAGAAGCCCATACTCTCTGTAAAGGGGCTTCAGTACTTTTGCCTTGGTTTTTGTCTCTAGTAGATGAAGCAGTCTCACACAAAGCCTTTCATAACTAATATTGAAGGTTGCATGAAAGAACAAAATCCCTTTTTTTTCCTTGGAATGGGGACAAGACCATTAAAAATAAAATTCATGGGAATTTTAGAGCCTCAGGTTTTTTTTGAAACCTCAAAGGAGTTACTGTCTGTGGAAACATAAGTGCCTGAACAGATCACAAGCTTTCAGTACATAGCCAATAGCATGGGGAAAATTTTCAGAAGGGGTAATCTGTATAATTATGATGATAGTAACAATATCTGTTATAATAATTTGTGCTATTATATAGCATCTGGATCCATTATTCCAGGATATGTAAAATCACATAGAATAAAAGTAATACAGCTTTAAATGTTCGTGCCTGGGATTGCACTACTTACCCTTCTTGGTAGTAGGCTTCACAACCAGTGCAGTCATTTTAATAAATTCTGGGTAAATAGCCAGCATGTTAGATTTTCTCTGTTTCTCAGTTTAGCACAAACAAATTTAAATACTGACCCAAACTGTTGAATTCTCACCATACCTAGTAGTAAGATAATGTTTTATCTCATTTAAAAATGCTGAGACTCAGGAACTGAGTTTCAAACCGTTTCATAAGTCAAATAAAACACAGACACTTAGCACTCAGTGATACCATATGACTACTATAAAATTTGAGATAGAATTTAAAATGGACTGATGAATAATAGTGTAGGGGAGAAGTAATTAAATAGCATGGATTTTCTTTTTTGCCTTCACAGAGACCTATGATGTCTATGTAGTAGCTGAAAAAAATTCCAGAGAAAGCTTTGAAAGGAAATCAGTTTTGTTGCTTGTCAGAACCCCTCAGTGAAGATCTTTGTGTCAACACATGTTCTTTCAGTTTAGTAGCTAGGGTAATAGCCTCTTTCATGTATTATAGGCTTCTGGATATTACTAGGGCAATAAAAAATATGATTTAGAGAAAAAGTTTTAGAGAAAAAGTTTTGCAGAAAAGTATCTTTGAGAAGATACACAAGCCTCTTCTTTGAAGCCTACATGCACAGAAACTCAAGTAGAAGCAATGCTCAGTCTGTGTAGATGTGAAGCTGCTGTGCCTGTGTGAAGCAAAGAGTTCACAGGTACAAGACAGCTGATGTTCATTTTTGCCAACAGTTAAAGACAATCAAATCTGGAAAATGTTCCATTCTGAGCTGTTGCTGCTCATCCATATACTGATTTATTTCAAATTTAAACCTTGATAATTTTCATGCATTATTTAAGATTTTCATAGCTCTGAGAAACAGAACATCACAAAGGTAATTTATTTTCCTTAGTCTATAGTGTTAGGATATTAAAACACCTCAACTTTCTTCTTAAGCTTTCCATTAGTCCCTCCTTGGAAATAACTGACCTATTTTGGCTTAACTATCCCACAAAATTATTCTTGATGAAGTTACGGCAAAGTAATTTAATGTAACTGGGAAAAGGCCTTTTAATGAGAACTGCCAGATCACCTTATTATATTGCTGAACTTATTTAACACTAATAATATTACTTAAGCCAGGTTACACCCGTTAAAGATCTTGGTCCATTTGCTTAAGTGAAATTACCTAGTTGAAGAAGATTTACTACTGGTACTTCTTGTGTTTCAGTAATCTGCTGCTAGGTATTAAAAAAGTTAATGCTCAAAATAAGACTTTTTTTATCCAGTCATGAAACTTTCAGCATATTTGATAAATAAGGAACATTACTATATTTTTTGGAACATGGATTTATAGGCATACAATGTAATTCATTTTTTTATGGAGAATAGAGTCTTATTTTTAGAGTATAAGTCAAGTCTTTACAAGTAAATGTGAGAGGACTATTAATCCCAGTCATCTGTGTTTTCATACAGATGAAAATATGTAAGCCTACATAGCTTTTCCTTCTTTCCCTATACCGGCTTAGCATATTAAGAAGCCCATCTTTCAGTGTTCAGTGTAACAAAGCAAATATTACAAAAAAATTCCAGTGTGGCTTCCTCTAAGAAATAATAAAACAATAGTAAGATGAGAAAATTCTAATCAAAACCTCAAAATTATTCCTGCATGGGTTTTTTGTTTGGTTTTTTTTTTTTTTCCCACAGTTTTATGCTTCATTTTTAAATTTTTATAAGAGTTATAGAGAAACTGCCATTGAAATTGAAATGTCATAAAACTTGTACCCTTAGTTAAGGGTTTATGACAGATATATAAGCTATTTTTCTAGCGAAGTATTTTCCATCATAAAAAAATAACAACACGCTGTTATAGAAAATGAGTCTTGCTAGGTGATGATTACTTAGAGGAAAAGAAAAATGGAGAGGAGTTCTTGTACATTCATAATCTTAAACTTCTGAGACATATTTTTTTAATGTCAAATAACTCTGCCAATTGTAAGATATTAAAATATAGTCTAATAAAAATGCTGATAGATTTTACACTAAAGGAAGTAAGAGAATTCCCATCCTGAGGCAAAGATGGAATTAGACATCAGACCACATTGACACTCTTTGTTATAGTTAGTTCTACACTCTTATTATAAAATAATACATATTTTCTTTTGCAAGACATCCCTTTACATCTCTAAATTTTGTGAAACTAGCTATATACTGCTTTATTTAAAATAAAACATTAAAAATTAAAATCACCACCGAATCTTTCCTAATTAACGGAATATTTTTAAGGTATTGTGAAACCTGCTAAAAGTTTTTTGATATACTTACTCAGGTTTGATTATTTTCAATTATAGTAAACTAGAATGAACCATCTAGGTAATCCTTTTACTTACTGAGGTGTAAGAGTGGGCACGCTGAAATGGAGAATGCAAGCATCACCTTATCCAGTGTGCAGCCATGAGCTACAGTTAGAAAATAGAAAATACAACTTTAAAATTTTTAAAATGGACTAACATTACAATTTATCATTCTTTAGATATATATGCATATAAACTAGGAAACAGTTAATCTAAATCCAATGAATATGAGGTTTTCATGTAGCACAGAAGAGATTAAATATGCAATTCTAGACGTCTGTAATTTGAAAAGTTACATTGAGTTGCCTGTGTTGAAAAGAAGTTATTCCCCTTTACCTTTTATGCTGTGCTACATCATCCCATGCCCTTACATACGTTAGTGGCACAACACCACCAACAATTAGAGTCAGGAGGAATTATTATAAAATTGGGCAAATCCAAAACATTTAAAGAAAAGTATACATTATCTTTCTGTAAAGTATTATCAGGTAATCCATAAATACTGAATCATTGGCATTGTTCTGTAATCTTGCCAGAAGGCATGTTGGATAAAATGCTTTAAAATAGACAGAAATTACTACAGTTTTTTCCACCTCTTTAAATAAATGTCCATATCCACATCCACATCATGCCATAGAATCATAGAATCCATCATAGAATCATAGAAACATAGACTCATAGAATCACAGAATGGCTAGTGTTGGAAGGGACCTTAAGGATTATCAAGATCCAACCCCCTGCACGGGCAGGGGTTGCTCAAGACCTCATCCAACCTGGCTTTAAACACTTCCAGGGAGGGGGCATAAACAGCCTCCCTAGGCAACCTATTCCAGTATCTTGCCCCCCTCCTGGTGAAGAATTTATTTCCTATCTAACCTAAATCTACCCTCTTTCCATTTAAAACCATTACCTTTTGTCCTATCACTACCTTCTCTTACTCAGCCTTACTATCTTACTCTCTTAACCCTTGATTACTTGGAAAAGGAAGTTGCCATCTACACATTCTAGGACCATGCCTTCAGTGATCTCATACTTGTCCACACTGAACTTAAATACAGCTATTAGAAGGTAAAAGAGGCCTGAAATATATAATACCAGAAACAAAGATTTTATTCCTTAAAGTGTTACACTTATTAGACTTTAGAACTTCTTAGTAGGTAAATATACTAAACATTAAATACCTTACTAAAGCATTTAGAAATGTCTAGAAGGCGCTCTGAAACCCCACTCTTCACTTCTCACCATGCCAGACTTAATTTTTTTCCTGTAGGTTAAGGCCAGGTAGCTTATCTGCTCATCATTATAACCTCCTTCCTTCCAAAGACCATCGGCTCTCACCCAGCTGAGTTGTGGTATCCTGGAATACAAAGCATGTTTGATTCTATAGCTTTGGAAGGCAAATTTCCCAGAAAAAATGAGAATTGCTGGCTAAAGCTGCAGAGGTAGTAGGCATATGGCCCTCCTTTGCTGGCAATGTGCTCACAGAAGTAATGAGGTGAGAAAACAGAACCAACTGATTTTTAGTTCTCGTTTCACCCTAAATGACTGTGTTTTCAATGTGTGTTCACAGACTATTTACAATGAATTACTAGACTGGAAATAAATTGCATCATTCCAAAAATGTTCTTCATTAGCCAATGAAATGGTTATAACATAGGAAATTGATTAATGCTGCTTGCTATGAGGATTCAGTCTATTTAGTAATACACAAATGCATTTGATATAGTCCTCACAGTCAGTCATAAAATAATCTGAAGTGGGAAGGTAAATAAACACTATAGATTTTGACCGTTCAACAGAAATTATTCCATCATGGTGAATTCATTGGCTTAAAATCCTCAAAATATGACTCATGATAATTAGTTCGTAAAACTCAGATTGACAGTTCACTCCTAGCTTTTGTAGGACTGCACAACAGCAGGGGATTGAGAGATAGAGTGAACATAACAAGAACATAAAATATGTAACAAAATGGGAGTTAATTAAATTTGTGTGATGTGAAATAGGAAAATAGTTGTGGATATAGAGACTACGTGTGTGTGTGAAAATAACTAATTTTATTATAAGAAAGTCCAACAAGATATTGCTGTTCATCACTTTCCACCCAAAGCATGGAATAGTCCACCCTTAAGAATGCACAGAGTTTATGTTTAAAGGGAGAATACAGGATAAAATACTAAGATGCAACAAAAGTGTTTTCTAGTGGCTTGTGATATTAAGCCTCTTCAAACAATCCTATGGACAGCTGAAAATGTTAACCTAATGTAAACTATTCGTGGAAGTATGAAGGTTATGCTCTTCATGTATTCTATCCAATGAAATGGATGTCTGGGATCCTAAGTGTTCCTCTGGTATTGTCCTAAAAACCTCTTAGAGTGCTTCAGAAATGGAGCCAGAGAGGAGATATACTTTCTAGTGAGTGAAGGGTAAACCATTTGTCCAGAATATAAAATTCAGAGAAATAGAAATCACTGGAAAAAATAATGATGATTAAAGAAGAGGATGGTGACCTAGACACATTACACAAAAGACAAAGAGTGTGGCACCATCGATATCTGCTGGACATTTCAGATATTTGGAAAGCAAAATCAGAAAGAACACTGCACATCACTTTGACATCAGATACTTCAATGTCAGAATTGCTGCTCAAATAAAGCTCATAGCATTGGGAAGTGGGTGTGTTGCAGTGAAGCAATAATAGCTGCTGTAATTTGTAAAATTTGTAAGGAAAAAGCATTTCTGAAGGTTTTTTGTCTCAAATTAAAATACAAGGGTAACTCAATACAAGTTAGATACTGACTGTATTAGTTATGATTACAGATGATAGAAACAAACAACTAAACAACAATGTCAGGCTCTGAGGACACTTGGGTAGGATGTTTATCAATGAAAGTACCTCAGAGACTAATGTCAGATTCCTGTGACAAAAAGTAATTTGATCATAAAGCGTCCAAATTGAACCAGGAGGTGAACCAGCCCCATGAAGGAGGAGTGCTTCTTGATACTATGAAGGAAAAATTCTGTCCCATGTCCAAATCTAGTCATCAATTCAAACCTGGCATGCAAGGAAGAAATTTAGGTAAGCACCAATTACTACATTTTTTTACCCTTTATACAGCAAGCTGATTTTGGTAGTGACTTTATTATTTATCTGGCATACTTTACTCTTGCAGAACACTCTAAATGTCCATAGCTGCTGAGGGCAATGATACTTTTTGAACCATGCTGCAGAGAAAATGGAAATGGAAATGGAATGTGGAACACGAAGGCTGTGAAAGAGAGCTCAAATGAAAGAAACAGAACGGATAAATGGAAAAGTCAGGGGTGACAAAGGGAAAAAACAGAATGAAGGACAATGAGAACAGCTGTTGTCCCAACAACCTTTCTGAATATATAGAAGTCATCCATCCACAGTGTAGCTTTCCCACAAAGTTATCCTGGCTCATACTGGGCTCTTTATTAATCAAAGCACAGAGTGCTGGAGTGACCAATGACATGAGAATGAATTGACCATGGATTCTGTGTGCATTCAGCTCTGCAACACAGAATAAACAGCTTAGTAATGTGAAAAAGAAAAAAATATTTTGAAGGGATTATATATCAAACCAAATGGATTGAACCAATTTGAAGTCTTTGTTTTTTTGTAAACTCCCTCTGATTTCAAATGTTATGTACCATATGTTGCTTACTTTATGACAGACAATTCAAATAATCAGTATCTTTACAGCAATATAAATGAGTATTACTGAGTTAAGCATGGCTAATACAACTTTTTAATATTATCACTATTATTCTCTCAAGCATCCAACACCTTCTAAGACATTTGTTTAATATATCAAGGTGAAGTACACTGGAAGCCTTGCTTTCCCAAGATGCTTACATCTTTATTTAACCTTGTATCTGTGATTAATGGAATGTGCTATTTCTGCTTTACTGTAATGGATGGCTATGCTTGAGAAATACACAACTTAGTAATGACATCTCATTCCACAGGAGACATTGTAACGAAAATACGTAGATGATCTGCAACCGACAAATGCATTTTTGCTTTATATTTTTTATCTCTTTCTCTTTGACATCTCTTTACAGCCTAAATGGATTTCCATTTCCAGAGTAAATCTCACTGGTAGCACATCCTGAAAGTTCAATTCTGACCACCCCAGAGATTACGTTGCCCCAAGAAATGAGGACAATGTGTTGGTACATTCACAGACTGTACACCAAAGTGTAAATACTAATGTACAGTTCCTCCATTTAGAAAGCAATTGTGCACTTCAAAGGAATAAGAAAAGTATGTCATATCCCATGGTTACTAAAATGTTAAAGCATTTTTTTTCCTAAAATGAAAAAACTATTGAAATCTTTTTGTGTACATATATCAAGCATTACAGAAAGATGTGACTTACAACTTTTGCATTAGTGGACTAATTCATGTAGTTGCAGGAGTCTATATGGACAGCAGAAACAAGACTGAAGGGTAAGATGCATCGAGAATTCATTTATTAATTTATCTGCTCTGTTTATGATTAAAACAGCAAACATATATTTTAGAATATTTTTTTTTAATTAATATATACCCTGGACATTTTTCATTGGCTTTAAAGAAGGTATTTATAAATAATAAAAAAAATGCTTTAAGGATACAAATTAGACAACAATGACATTCTAGACATTCTACCTCAAATGAGGAATAAGATCAGGAAATAATGGTTAAAAAGACAATTTATTTAATTGCAATAGCCTTTATTCAAGAAGATTTTACGTAGTGTCTCATTCAGAAAAGAGACAGTCAATTGAAAAGTAATCTATGCTTCCTAAAAAGTATGACACAGGTGACTAAGGAATGATTATTTTACTTTTCTAATAGTACTGTAGGTTTTGAAGGAAATAATGAGCAGCAAGCTTAAAATAAACAGAAGCAAATACTTTCCCATGCATCATAATTGTACAGGGAATCTGTCAGAGGACTTGCAAAAAACAAAACTACAAAAAAGTTCAGAATTGGATTTATCAAATTAATGAAAAATAGATCCATTGGCAACTAAAAATGCAAAAGCGTTAATACAACCTCTGGAAAAGGAAATTCCTAAAGTGAAGATTGGAAGGGAAATAGAAATAGCAAGGACAATTTGATTGATTGTCAGTTATGATTGAAAGCCATTATCTGTGTCATTAGAAAAGAGATGCTTGGACAGAGACACCCTGTGCTGACCCTATATTGTCATTCTTAAGCCATCCCTTCACTATATTTCGCACCAGTCTCTTATACCTCCTGTTACTTTACAGTCTATCAGTAAAGGCTTGTTTCTGTTTCAAAGCTCATCTTGGAGAATTGCTATCTTGTAGAATTACCATAGCACCTATACTACCAAATATTTAGAGAATACATTTTAGAAAAGAGTATACTATATCCTAAAATGGAAACTTCTATGAAGCAAGTGGAAGATCAAGGTCTTAAACATGCTTTGGATCTCTGAAATTAATAATATTTCAGTCATTTACGTAGGAACAGATTCAGGCTTTACATCAAAACATCTGTTATTCTGTTGAAGTCAGGTTTGACTGTGTTAAGATACACCAATTTTTTTCCCTCAGAATTTCCTTGAAACCTGATGCTTTACAAGAGTTTATTTGCCTTTTTGATTACTCTCAGTGTTGTTAAAAAATCTTCACATTATTCTAAAACACTGTTAATGATGGATCTTAAGTACTGATTACTGTTGACATAAATGCTACATTTAATATCAAAATATTATACAAATGCTTCAAGATTTTTGAGGAATTTTGAAACACTGTTAAGGTGCACTTCCATTCCTTTCCTTTCCTCTCTGTTTTAACATGTATTATATTTGGTAACCCAGTGCTTTCTGCCTGAAGGAAATGGAAATTGCTGTAAGAAAGTTTCAGGTAAATGTACACAGTGGTCACTTTTGTTGTTGAGATGCCATGTACTAATGCTCTCTGGAGTGTGAAATGTTCTAGTAGATCCTGACACAATACAAATGTGCTTGGATTTGTCACAATTTTACGAGAAGGTAGAGGCTTTTTTTAGATAATGCTGTTAATTTTCAAAATTTCCCTATATTTATTACAAATAGTATTTCAGAAAAACTCTACTGTATTCTGAGCTGCTCTTCTGTGACGCTTATGACAGTCCTAAGAAGCACATATTTCTTCTAGGGTTATAGCAGAAAAATGTCAGCTACCATTAAGTAGGTATTAAGATGGTACATGTATAATTAAAGATTCAACATTTGAGTCTTCAGATGTCTTCAGGTTTATGAAAACTTAAATTTTGCATAAAATCTGTTTCATAAAGAATGTTAAACTATACCATTCTCAGATGTTTTGTGAATTAGCCATTGATGAAAAATCTGCCTAACCATTTTTGTGATGACACATAAATCCCTCATTGGAAGGAAAGAGTTGAGATTTTTTTTTGTGTGTGTTGCTTTAGATTTACTGAAAATTACCTTTGTTCAACAGTGACTTAGAGCCTTTTCCACAAGTTGGTTGTAGGGCATCTGGCTAGATATTTTTTTTATTTTTTTTTTTTTTAAATAGCTCTGAATCAAAGACTGAACGGATGTTAGGAAACTTCCTCTCCATTCCAGAGGATGACCCCTCTAAACTGGGCCTGTGGAAGACATACGTGTGGAAGATAAGCCAAGTCTTTTGCTTCCTGTTCCAGTTTTCTCCAGTTTGCCTCTGATGGAAAAAAGAAATTAAAAAAAAACCAAAAATCTAATCGTTTGTTTGCCTGTGAATCCTAAGTGAATCCAACATCCTTATGTTTTATCTGCTTAACAAATTTCTTCCTACTACATTTAATTGTAGCAAAATGATTCTTGACAACCTTTTAAGAATAAATACCTGAGAGTAACCCTTTTATTTTTCCTTGAAGAAGATTCTGCTTTCTTCTGTTCTTTTGAATAACTAACTTATTTGAGCAAAATTGAATACCGTACTTTCCTGAATTTCTAATTAAGGAGAGACCCAATACTACACAGAAGCCTTTCAGTTCTACTTCATGAATAAATGAACATCCCCTACTCTTTCATATAATCCCAAGCCTAACAACACTTTGTTATTATTATTTCAGTGAACATAGTGTCATTACTGATGGCGTAGACCATTACAAAGTTTTCTAGGTACATAAAAGGCAATTTTGGTTCATGATCTGTCAGCAGCTAGTATTAAAGGTCCCTTCCTGTATGTTTCCTTCATGCATAGCTTACATTGAAGTATTTTTTCTGTATGTTGTTAAAAAGAAAATGCTGCTGCCATTCTTTATATTTTTTTCCCCAAATACATAAATCAGATACTATGGGAGGGAGGCAGTGTTTGCAAGTTAAAAGCTTTCATTCAGTGTAAAAGAATGGCAATGTCACACCACCTATCTAGGAAGTCTAGTAAAGGACAATAGTTTTCAAAAAAACCTGCAGTTGTTTTCAAATAAAAAACACATCACGACAGATTTATAAGGTAAAAGAGGAACATTCATATAATTCAAGTCAGAATTATAACTTCAAATGGTGTCTTTGCATCATATACAGTACATCTAACTAGAGCATAAAACTTGGAATGAGCTTTCTAGTTACAATGATACAACCAAATACGAACATATATTTGAGTGACTGTATTTTAGATAAGTGAGGGATGTAGTAAACTGTATAGCAGGAGTAATGTTGAGAAGTCTTTAGCAATATCAATTTGCTCTAACTCCCAATAATCCCCCTAGGACAAAAGGTCGGATGATTACTTCATCTGCCTGCCCCATGTTCCACCCTATTGAACAATGGAGTCTGTGTAAGTGAAGCTAAATGCCTGCACAGTTCTTAGCCTGAAGATAAGTACATCGTGCTATACACATCATCATGCTACCTTATCTGAGAGAGAAGAAATTAGAGCCAATACAAACTAACATCGTAATTTAGAACAGCAAAAACCAAACTAAACAGGAAATACCAGCTCCTGACTATTGCAGTACAGATGTGGTGCATTCATGCTAATATAGGTAGAATTATCTAAGAATACAAGTAGTCTAAAGGAAAATATTAAATTATTTAGCTGACAAATCCAAAATGCTCCAGGATTCAAAAGTTTGTCCGACTTGGTTACCTAGGAGTTCAAGGAATACACAATTTGGAGAGGACATATCAAGCTCTCAGCTTCATTCCCAACTTTCTGCCTTTTTATTGAGGTATATTAAAATATAGACATAGCACTGAAATCTCTAACATGACAACTTAGTGGATACTTATCCCTCAGAGAAACATGTGGGGCTGTTGTTCTGTATGATGCACTCTGATTCCATGCAAATAAATACATAGGTTAATGGCCTATGACTAGTAAGTTCCTTGCTCTATTCTTAAGAATGTCCTTAATTCTTAAGGAAAGTTTACACACACATTTTCCTTAGCAACATTTGAGATGAGTTTTGAGATGGGGTTGTCTGTGTGCAAATTGTAAATTAGATACAGAGGTTTTTTTTAAGAGGTGGAACTTAAAAACTTCTGGTTTGTTGCAGTTATCCTAGAGGAGAATGAGATGTAAAGCAGTGATCCAAAAAGAGAGAGGTTTCATTTTGTGGTTTCTTCCAGAAATGCAGGAATGCACAAGATTCCTGACTCATCTGGGTGTTTTTGCTTGCCTTCCCAGTTCATGACAAGTGTATTTCCTCACTGCCAACAAGAGCACCCCATTCAGAATGCATTGTGGGATGTTGTTGGACCAGTCAGTATTAATTTAGTTTTTGCTTGCTGACCTCTTTTATCCAGTTTAACTTAGTGTGAAGAGGAGGCTTGGGCAGTAATGGTGCTTGCTACCCAGAAGAAATTGTTTATCCTGACTGTTAACTGGGAAGAAGATGATGGAGACATTTTGCTACAGATCTGTGTGTACTAATCAGAAGCTTAACACTGGAAGAATAACTTTCAGAAAGTCCATTGTCAATACAGAAATAATGAAGCAGGGAAGAGTAAGAATAGGAGTGCGGAATGCTTGAATTTTCTATGGAGTTATGAAAGAGTGGGAATCTATACATAGTCACCTAGCTATAAATGTGCTAATGGGAAATGTATGTTTTGCTGATTTTGCTTGCATCTGCATTGTGTGGTGTCTAAACTGCCCCAGTCAGATACTGTGTTTGCCCTTACATCATCCCATTGCGTGGGTGAGACTGTCAGACTTTGGATTACCTCTACACAGGTTTCTGTTTTCTCCTTCAGTATCTGTTACCTATCTTGTTTTCTCAGTAGCAAATGTTGTAATTAGGGTGGGTAACTTGTTTTTGTAGGGTCATAGAAAGCTCCATCTCATTTTGACCTTTCATGAAATGAATCATGTCATATGTTTCACGTGTGCCCTTTCCAGATATGTTATGGCAATCTATCTGACATAAACATGGAGGACAGGACAAGGCAAAATAATAACTGATGTTATCAGCAATAGCAGGAGCAATAGATCACAGTTTGTTGAGTTTTTCCAGCTACCTGTGAATTTTCTGAGATAGTGGAGGTATTTTTTGTATAATATAGAAAATCTTTTTCTTTCTGGAGTAAATCAGACCACTAAAGTAAAAAGAACCCACAATACATGTTACCCTCTTTTTCTATTGCCTTTCTCTATTTGATGCAACTAAGACTTTCAGTGATTTAGTTTCTGGACAATTCATCTGACTTGAATAAAACACAGTAAACGGCTTCTCAGCAATTATTTAAGAACATATTGATGAGTTCAGCTTTTATGCAAACAACAGTTCTAAAGTTTGTGGGGTTTGTAGAAGCAGTAAAATAGCATAACCAAAGCACAACATTTTCACTTTATAATAAAAATTATCATACAGTCATAGAATGGCTAGGGTTGGAAAGGACCTTAAAGATCATCTAGTTGAACTGAAAGATCATCTGCATGGGCATGGACACCTCCCACATAAATAAGCAAACTATTTCAGTATTCTCTGAGCTCTTCTTAAGGAAAGTTCGACAATTATTTATCCAACAGTTGAACAAATGTCTTTACCAATGATTTTGAACAAAATGAAGCACCAAATGAAGTATAAATTTTTTTGTGATGTAAGCTGAATTTGGTTGGGTCTTAGAAAAAAACTCCACACTATCATTAACACTTGTGGTCCTGTTTAATATTCTATAAATGAGAAGAACCTGTGGCTGTGGGCTCTCCACGTAGTATCTGTCTAGTTCAGTATTGGAACACAAAGCAAATAACTCCTCATTTCCAAATTTCATGTTTAGACTATATTTTTCTTTGGTGTTTTAAATACAATGCCTGTATCTGAAGTAATTAAATAATTTAAATTTTGGGACAGAACAAATGTCCAAAGAACAAATGAAACATAGAGACTGGCAAATAAAAAAAACCTATTAAAAACAATGTATTATGACAAAACAGATTTTTAATTTTTTTTCCTGCAAAGTCGTGGTAACAATAATATCTGGTAAGAGTATTTTTCATTTTTCATCAAAGATCTTAATGTTCCTACTCCTAATCTCAAATTGAGCACAGTATTTCCACTGAAAAGGGTACTATACAAGTTCTTTTTGCCAGAAACAGTTAATTTATTTGTCTAATGTCAGAATGGAAGAAAAAAGAAAAGCCAAAGTAAAACTCAGTTACGACTCTATTACCTTTCTTTACCATTCAACCTCCGTGCAAATATTAAAAAGTTTGCTTGGATGTTAATTCAGAGATGCAAAGAATGCTTCCAGGGGAAAAACAAAACAAAACAAAACAGCAAAGAAACCAAACAAAAGGCATTTGTTCTACTGATTCAAGATTTTGACTTTTCACAGGTAATTGAGGCTATATTTTGACCCAATGAAATTACTCCATTATTTGCTAATGCCTGAAATACTGATATGACATTATTGGGGCAAATACCATGATTAGTAATGGTAATATGCATACACCGAAACACAGAAAGGGAGGTTCTTTTGAAAATGAGCTGTGTTTCACTTAAGGTATATACCCTAATCTATGCAGAAACAAAACTGTGAATAATGCAGGATGCAGGACTAGATTACTATACTTCTCTGAATATTCATAACTAGACACAAGAAAGATAAAAACAGCTTCTGAACAATCATTTTTAAGTGTACCAGAAAAAAAATGTTTACAGCATAGGTACTGTGCTTGATTTTCTCCTTTTACAAAATGTATAGATTTATTGCTGGTGGAAAGGGACACTTGATTGATTTCCAGCAGCAATAGACAGAAAAAAAGTTTTCAGTTGTGGAATGAACACTCTGAAAAAGAGATGGACACATACACCTCCATCAGCATGAGGTACAAAGTTTTTTTATTGGGAAAAGTATGCTAAAGGCATTGATAAAACCAGAAGAATAAACCCTGTCAATATGTGAAAGAAGGGAAAACAATTCTGTTTCTTTCGAAGTAGGAAATATGTAAAATGTGAGAGAGGAATAAGCCTGTCTGAAAACTTGGAAATGTGAAAGAGGGAGAATACCTAGACAAGATAGAAATAAATCAGATCGAACATTTCTGAGCTTTGGAAGTTCAAATGGACATGCTTATATACTCCAGAGAAATTGGAGAATTTCCTAAAAGAATAAAGCAGCATTATTTTCAGCTGGATTATTCTAAAATGACACATGATTCATTGAAAAAAAATACTTTCTAGAACATTTATTTGAGAGCTATAATTTTTTATGAAACTATGAACGAGGGCAATAAAATGTGCAAATTCCAATATATTCAGCTCCACTTCAAGACCAAAAAATTTGAATTTCAAGTGCTTTTGTGACACACATTTGAAAGAAGTTCACTGCAAGTATTTGGTATGCTGTGTGAAAAAGGCACAGCATCACATCATTAGTATTTTTGCGATTTGTGAGATGTTAACAATTCTATTGATATTCTTACTTAATGTCTTTGTGATGGATGAAGCCTTTCTTCATGGGAAGCTATCATATTCGTTATGTAAATAGCAAAAATGCTTCTTTCCTACTAATATCAGGAATCTATCTCACAGAACTTGATAGATTGTTGTGAATTATTAATTTATGGCATAGTATTCATCCTATTAGACTTTTTTATTTTTTGTACATTTATGAGCAAACTGGAGCTGTTGGGTAGCATACTAACTAACTACTGTTAAGTGCTGCAGCACCTATCACAACTAATGATTATTTTCTTGGCCATGGAAAGGAAAGTTTTAAAAATGAAGACTTAAAGTGGGTTATGAAATTCAAGAAAATCTTGAGCGGATATAGAAGGTTTGATTTATGCTCTGTTCTGAAAAACAAACAAACTAAACCCAGCAACTGAGCAAGTATACATAATTTCCAGTGGTTCTAAGGAAGAAAAAAGCTTTTGTCAGCTCTGTTTGAGCCACTGCTTACAGAACACAACCTCGCATAAATATTTTTTGTGTGTATGGAAATCACCTAGACAATATTAACATTTACTCATTTTTTAATATTTTTCTCACTCATTTTATGTATGATACTATTTTTCAGCCACAATTTTAGCACAAGCAGAGGCAGCTGTGGCAAAATAATTTTAATCTCATATCTATCAAGGACATTAATTTCCTTTGTGTACCTGATACTAAAGTGGAGAGCTGGTATAACATCTTTTAACAAGAGACTTCTGGGTCCCTTTTCAGAAATTTCAATGTAAACACCTCCAAAATGCCAGGAGTTTTAAATCACCAATCAATACAAACAGTAATGTGGAATATACAACTTTTAATACCAGGGAAATAATATTACTTCTCTGGCCCCCACAGTAACATTTTAATTTGCAAAGTTTTCTATGCTTTCACCATGTATTGCTTACACAAATGTAACTATAATGAGAAATAAAAACAGTAATGATGATCACTTGTAAGTTAAACTAAGAACTAAGGAAGCATAGCTTGTAAAAATAGAATTTAAACTTTTAAACAGACAATTTTATTCTGCACACAGCAATTACTCTTGTTGTCAGCAGGAAGAAAATTTACTACCCCAGGAAGTCATAAAGACTGATGTATTCTTACACAACACAGTGTGAGCTGCATCTGAATGAGACTGTCCTTCCCAACACCCTCTCCCTGTACCACACTGTACTGGTGCTTACATCTCTGGTATACTGTCTGAGGCTTTTTCACTATGCAGAGCCAGACTAAGTTGCACATCAGCACTATTTATGGTTATTTCAAGGTTGGAAGAGTTTTTTCCCCATGTTAATCAAGGTTTTTTTTCATTGTTTGAGAGAACACAGTTTGGCAGGACTGTTTTTCCAGTGCCCAAGTGCTCCCTGAAGCAGATTAAAGTTTTGCTGTGTCTCTTAAGAAGGACCTGACAGAGTTATGAAGAGGAAATTCACTTGCCACCCAGAACCATGACTGCTCTTCCTGTGAAGGTAAGAATAGGAGGAAATACACCATCAGTCTGAGGGGTTGGAAAACCTCATATGGCAACGAACTCAGAAAGAATATGAATCATGCTACTGAAAATGGGATAGCTGAAATACTTGAAAAGGGGATACTCTTGAAGAAATTTTTGAATATGCAGCTAAAGTCTGCTAAAGGCTTGCAGTCCTGCCATAGAATTCAATCCTGACAGAGGAAATAAATAAAAATTAACTAAACACTTGATGTAAAAACCTAATAACAGTTCCAGAACTTTGGTGTAACACCCTAATGAAGCCTCTAGTTCTATGACTGTATCTAAAGGTGACCTCTGATGATACCCGACTCTGCCAGCTCTAGAGTTTTCAAATCTCTCAGTCTGGCTGTCTTTTGAATTAGTTTCAGGGCATGTGCCATCTACTAGAATCTGAACAGATTAGTCAATTTTCCTTGCACAGAGATGACCCATGTGTGGGAGTTAGAGATGCAGGTTCTGCCTCATCAGAGACAGTTCTACTTGATGCACATAAAGAAAAAAAACAGTAAGAAAACCCATTTGGCTAAAGACCTCAAAACTATACCACTTCCTCGTCTGCAGTGCTTCTTCACACAGAAGTACATTTTCTGTCTTTTGCTAACCTGTATGCTTCAGTTTACAAAAGATTTTTGAATGTTTTTCTGTTTATATTATCTTTTATTTTGGGGGGGAGTTAGGTTCTTTTTGGTTGGTTGGGTTTTGTGAGGTTTTTTGTTTGTTTTATTGCTTGCTTTTGTTTCTGTGGTTTTAGGGTTTGAGTTTGTTTGGTTTAAATCAATCCTGTATGGTATAACTACAGTGTACTGCACAATTATTTATCCTAAATGTTGATAACAGTGACCTGATCATATCTTCAGTCAGTCTTTTTGAATTACTTATGGCCTTGTTATTTGTCTACTACCTCCATGAAGAAAAATGTATTATGTGACCTCAGTGTATAACTTCTCTCTTTAACAGTCTATTTCATTTCTGTCTGGGAGAAAAAAAACCCACCTCCTTTCAGAGACCTTCTAATAGCAGCATGTAAGCAATCTGATACACAAGAATTTGATCTATACCACCTTTTTCTTTTAGCAAATTGCTACAATTCAATTTATCTGTCCCATTTGTAAATATTTTCACAGTTTATCATAAAACAAGGTAAGTTCCAGAATTGCTGATTCAAGATTTATTGCAGCAAGTTTTACCTCATTAATGTCATTTCCTCCTTGAAACATATGAAGAAAAACTACCAAGAGGTGGCCATGAAATCACCAAATAACTGCAGACTAACATCCTGGTGGTCTTGGAACTGCTGAGCTTTATAATATTTGTTGCACTACTGTAGCACTGAAAATTATAAAGGGTCATGAATAGCATCACATATGCATTTTTTATTCAAACCAATAATTCTGTGATTATTTTTGTACTGTTCTTTCAGATCACTTCACACAAAGCTTTTTTTCATTGCTGCAAAACCAGTAGTTTGTAATCTGAAATTGTTTACCATGTTATCAGATTGATTCTGGAATGGACTTTAATTCACTGCACTAAGATAGTTATCATGACCATCACTTGTTATCATCTTGTATTCAGGTTTTATCTCAGCTTCACAAATTGTTAAATGAAAGTTTTGAAATTTAGTACCCACTGAAGGCAGTATAACCTGAATCACATGTGACTTAAAACAGCTCCTGAATTGGTGGTTAAATAAGATACAAAGGATGCTGAACAAAGAAAGAAACACAAGAGTAATTGAATATTAAAAACGTTAAAGCTTATATTTAGTCTTTAGTTTATCTCAGGATTTCTCAGGTTTGCATTTCTAAAAAGTAGAGCAAAATACCTGCATAGTATTGCCAGGGAATACTGGCAAAAAAAAAAAAAAGGGAATTACCATTGTATGCAAACTTTAACAAAGAGGCCTCATGAGTTTGTCAAGTTATACTACATCTAGCCCATGCTGAATTCAAAAGAAAGTATTGGCTTGTACTTATACCCACAGATCATGATTAGAATCAAGAAAGTAGTTTTAAGACAAGGAAGGGACATGAATATGAGAAGTATTGCACAGTGAGACCAGCCTGTGATTGCGTACAATCTGCAGCTGAGCATAAAGAAAGTAATGAGAGCTGTGTGAAAAGGCAGTACAGACATTGTGATAACTGTTTTTCCATTTCTTTGTCAGCAGCAATTCTTTAGACAGGTTGTTGGATAAACATCCTCTATATATTTAACTAGTCCAAGCTGGCATCTTCTATTCCTTCATCCTTTGTGTACCAGCACAGATTATCTATAATAGTTGTATTTTTATTAGACATTGTGATATGAAGTAGATTTACTTTGGTTTGTGACAGGTTTGTAAAATGCTTTCTTAGAAAAATCATCCACTCTAAAGACTTCTTTGCTCCTACCTCAGAAGATTCTCTGGAGCACATGGATGCAAATGACAATACTATTTCCTACTGCATTGTTTTTTCTGAAAGTGAGATACAGAGAAAAGAATGTTTCTATTTGTGTGTGTCAAAGGAAAAATCAGATTACAATTGAACAGAGAAACTAAATTTATACTTTTTTTATCATCAGAAAGTAATTTCAGAATATACATGTAAGCAACGTAAATGTATGTGTTTGCATTTATAAAACAATCATGTACAATTATATTATTTACTGTGAGAAAATTTCTAGATATAGTGTAACATTTATATTTTATACTCTCAAAACCTGTTATCCATACCAATGAGGAAATAAATTACTGAAATAAATAACTGTTATAAGCTTCATACTCACTTGATGTCTAACCATTTACCAAAAATTTAAAGTAATAAAAGATGCACTAATTTTTCATCGTTCCATTTTCATTGTTCTCACTCCCACAAACACTCAAGGGATGTCCATTTCATAAGCTCTTTTGAAAAATACAACAAATTATTTTCATTACAGAAATTAATGTTTTCTTCTTATCATTTTCCTATTTTCATTACTATCATAATAAATAATGAAGTTTTCTAAAAATCTGGCTTCGAACAGCTATTAAAATAATGCACAGATTACCATATTTTTGAAAATGCCCCCGTAGCTCAAAGAAATATCACACATGTGCAAGCCAGCTTTTCTAAACAAATACTGAGATAACAACCCTGAAAAGCTGAAAAAAAAAAAAGATGTATTAACAGATTATTCTACTTGCACAGCTTTACAGCTCTGCAAATCACATCACTGTGGAGTATTGAATAATTTCACAACATTACTGAATTCTGTTACACAGCCTTCATTACTGGATTACTGGCCCATTAAAGACATCAACACATCGTTCTTGAATAATCACAGTAATGATGAAACACTGCCCTGAAACATAATGATGTGTATTTGCCCTGCAGCAATAATAAAATCACAAATTCATGTATACCAAAATAACAAGGTATTAAGTGGAGTTGACAACAATCAGTAAAAAGACTGACATGTCTGTTTATTATTCCTTAAAGCAATGAGAAGAGTAGGTGAAGAACTTGTTTTAAATACACTGTATCTAAATGAAGATATGAAGAAATTAAAACTATTTTACAATCTTTAATGTCCAGACATGGAAGTACAACATTGTGTCTGTGTGTTTGCAAAATTAATTGCTTTATTCTCTACTTTCCAGATTTTCCTCAGTTAACAGAAATAACAGTTTAACCAAAGTTATGGCACAGAAGTTCTGTATTTCTCAAGTGAACAAATACTGCAGAGCCATTAGTACTGCACATTTTGTATATGTCTTCCAAAATACCTTCAACTTTAAGCTGAAAAGACTCCCCTTTAGGAATGAAAGCATAGCTCATTTTCAGTGCTCATTGTAAGTGCTCATGTTGTAATTTCTTCTGAAAACACCAACAGAGATGCCAATTAGTTGGAGTTAAGATAGATTTTGTGATGTGTCTTGAGATCATGACTGTATTTTGTACAGGTCACTGACCCACCATTGGCTCATAATACATTACTGACTGAAAAACTTAAAATTGTTACAATTCATCTACCAAGTTCTCATTCTCTTTGAAGGGAATTATTAAATTTTCCATCTTTTCAGATAAAAATTGGATTCTACTTTGGAAGATACATTTTTGCTGAAATGCAAGTTACTGAACTCAGTTCAGGGGCAGCTGGGTGAAATATAATGACCTATGGGAAGTGATCCGAGTATATAAGATTGCCCCTTGAGCCCCTCATGTCTGTCAGCCTATGAATTTTAGCTGTAGTATTTGTGCTTTTTCAATCTGCACTGCTGTACACTGTGATGAGCTGCTGCTTAAAGAAAAGCATTTCTTGCATTTCTGAAGCAGAGACAATATGCCAAACAACTATTTATTGATCCAGTTGTATTGATGGAAGTGTCACTGACTACAGTGCTTGCTGCTATAACAAAGTGGAATCTGTTCAGCCACTATCATTGAACACTGCATTTTCACAGTTTGCTTGGTTTTTTCCACTTTTATCCTTTTAGAATAAGGGAGAGAAGACAGATGAGGAGGGGTAGCACTTCTAAATTATTTTTTCTACAAGAAATAGCCGGGTAGGTAAGTTCATCTGGTGATATTTCAAACCTCTACACGTGTGCATGCTTCCCACTTCTCTGGTTGTAGGACAGCCAGGACATTTTAGGACACAGTGGAAGGAGTATTATTTTTCAATGTGGAGGGCAGTCCTATGCAGAGGTTGAAGACCCTTAAGGACTTTGAAATCCATAGGCTTGGTTCCCTGCCTATGTCTCCTTACTTAGTGGAGTGTCTCCTGTTTGTCTTTAATGAACTTTCTGCAAATGAGTGAAGACACTAAAAACTGTGTATCTGTATCCAGCTGTCATCAACTTTCTCTCTTTTGTCTTTCAGGAAGAGAGGTAAAATGGAAAAGGGTTTTCAAATGGCAGGTAAGGGTAAGATGCTACAGCTATGACCTCACTCAAAAACTGTAGGTCTGTGAGTGAAGTACAATGAATAAGGCTTCAACATTCTCAATTAAGAAAAGTGCTTATAGTTTATCTTGCTGGAGACAGAAACTTGCAGTCAAGCAAGTCTAGTTCCTTCTTGCTGCAAAACCTTTTCCAATGAACTTTCTGACAGTATATTTTATTTCATCTGGTCATAGGATGTGGCTGCTGACTACAGCATATGAGTTAGAGAAGTAACAGATGGAGAGGATACATTAAAAGTTTAAATTTTTGCATATATAAAGCAGTAATACTCCATCTGGGACTTAGTCTGCCTTTGTGCTTCATCAAACACCTCGTCAGGCTACAGCAGGCATCCCAGCTTTTCTGCTTCACGGAGAGACTGTCCCAAACTTCTAAATACTTGGACAAAACTTTTCAAACTACATTTTGCTTGAATGCACTTAATCCCAATGGGATTAGTTTAATATTCTTACCTTCACATTTTCAAGCCATACTACGGAAAACATTGATATATCAACTCAAGCAGATTATAGATGCATTGTTATTAAGAAACTCCAATGTTTAATGAAAAGAAAAACCAAGAAAAACCATATAAATCAGGAAAATAGGGTTTTTTAAACTTAGATACACATAATTCTGGGAACCTTAGTTATTAAAATAGTTAATCCTTACAGGATTAACTGTAAATCCCTTTTGACCAAAAAATGTAAGAGCTAGGTAGTGAAAAATAGCAACATTCCTTAAATGCTTTTAAACTTTGCTCTTCTTGTTGTCATTCCTGTATTATATTAATTCCTGTATTATATTAAATTTTATTTCATTCTTGAATTAGTGTGAATAATTTGTTAGTCATAGTTCTCAGGTCACTTATTAGGCACAAATAGTACCTTTTTGCAAATAAAGTGTTTACAGATTCACTATGTGTGTCCAGTAAGAGCAGATGGCTGTTATCCAGTGAAAAATACTGTATTAATTAAATGAACTCTTAAATACAGCAGCCTTATGGAGCTAAACTTCTAGAGAGAGAATATAGAACAATAAGTTTCCTCCCTCCATTAATTTGATTAATTGCATTGTTTACTTGTTCCCAAAATTTACTGTAAACAAAAGGTAGTACTTGTCCATTTATACAGACTGTAGAACAAGATATGCTGGGCATATTTTTGCAAAGAGAATGAAACTAAATCCAAGATACATCTCATTAAAAAAAGATTATTCAGGCTCAGCAACATAGAAAATTAAATTATATCTAGTTGAATTCAGGGACAATATTAGGTCATGTAAATTCTAAGTTATATTCCAAATACACACTGTTTTCTATCTCACCAATAAGGGCAGCAAATGACCAAATCTAACAAAGGCTGTTGCTTCAAGCATAGTAGAGATGGGACAGGAAAGGAGCAAATGCAAGTACCTTTTTTACAGAGGGTAATTGAGGCAGAGCACTTTTTCTCATCATATCCAGCAAGCTTTGGCTTGAGCTATTTTACTGTACATCATCTGATTTCCACCCTGCAGAGTGTGCAATACTAAGGGGAAAAAAGAGGGCATCATGCACCCATTGACAGCACTGAAACTTGCAAAAAACATTTTAGCTTTGTATATGTTAGTATTTGGCTGGGCCACAAATAACTCTCTCCTTTTGCACAAATGGAGGCACTGAGTGGAATAATTGCAGCTAAGGGATATGTCAAGGAAAGTGGAGCAAGAGAACTCTCTTATTGTGTGGGCATAGTGCCTCTAGCTATTGACATCTTGGAAATTTATCTGGCATTTTTTCAGGATGGTTCTGCTCCAAGTGGGTAATACAGTTCAAAGTGAGATATAGAAGTAAAGGCTTGAAGACATGAATGTATTTCATGAGGAATGATAACTTCTCTTTTTAATTATGTCAACTAGCAAGTGAAGTTATACCCCAAACCAGCCAGATTTTTCAGGCAATTCTGCTTATGCCTTTTCTTTTATGTCAGCTTTCCAACAAGACCAAACAGCCTTTATAGATCCATTTTTATAAGAACTTTAATGGGAAGAGAAGAAATTGAATGTGAATAGGGAAAGGAGGGGAGTTTGGAAACAAATCTCCCTCCCTTTGCCAGCCATGTCCTTGAGGACCAGGATTTAATTTAGTCTTGCTTTTATCCAGCATCCCTTTACTGCCTTCTTCATCTGTATCACAGACGTACCCCTGCACAGTCCCTCTGTCACGTGCTTTTGGAAGAACTGATACTTTCACTGTTTTCTTGATGTTCATTGTCAACACACAGAGACATGTTTGAATAGACATCCAATATTTTTTTTCCAATGCTTGCAAATGAGACTTATGAGGGACAGTGTTCACTTGCAGAGGAACTTTTCAATTAGGTTTTTCAACTGTTTAGCTAGCTGCTGCATGTGGGTGGGATGGGGGAAACCCTGTGAATGTGGCTACTGGCTGGACTGCTGAACAGGAAGGAAATGCAGGTGCCTGGAAGCTGCTGCATCACAGCCATCGTTACCTGACTGCACATGAGTTTATCAAAAGAACTGGAGGAGAAATGGCATCTTACAGCAGAGAAATAAATTATGTAATCAATTATGTTGATTACAATTACACACAAATCATGTAATAGAAAACTCTTAGATTCCAGTGTTTATCTTAAAATTAAAACTTCAAGACATACTTAGTAAGTTATTTTATACCTATTATTTTCTACAGAAAATACTTGGGGACTTAACTACAATGTTCTCTGATTCAGATTACATAATGGGATGATCTTGGAAATATTTGCTTCAATTCTTCTCCTAGTATGGTGAGACTACAACAGTCTCCAAGTCAATTTTTTAATGTAGTGTGACCTTATTTACAGAATAAAAAAATTTTTGTCTTTATATCTTGTCAAAGAGTAATGTGATAATGCTGTAAATGCTGATGCCTTTGATGTAAAGGCATCAAACTGAAAACTTTATACATTGTGCAAGAGCAGGTTTTGAGAATTCTGCCAGACTAATTAGGGAATGCTCTCTCATATTTTACATCTGTTTTTTCTTGCACTTATGGAAATGTAGTAACATACTAAGTCTTATTACTTATACTTCACATCAGCTCATCCTCATACAGTAGAAGACTGTAATGCATGCGTTATTTAAAAAGTTCTCCCTGTCCTCCCACCTTCCCCCACCTCCTGACTATTCTAAAGTGTATTTGATGTCTGTTTACTAGACTTCAAAAATACATATGAGTATTTCTTCTTTTCTGGCTTGGAGGTTATCTGATTCAAGGTCTCCCTAATCTTCGCTATTGCAAACAATCCCAAGCCTCCTGCACACCATGGCACTTATGAGATATAATCCTCAGTAATGCTTCCTTATTTCTCACACTTCTGCTTAGTGTTTGAAAGAGATTTCACTGGTAGACTCAAGCAAAAGTTAATTTCACTCACTCCTACCTGCTTCTCTGAGAACTATCATCTACTGGCTGCATTTCATATACTATGAAGGAAATCCAGAACCTGTATCTATTCCAGTAGTCAGAACACACCATGACAACCACTTTCTTTATTTGCAGTACAGATTGTATGAGTTTATTCTCTCAAAGCAGAGATCTTTTTTGCTTTGCCAGTTAAATAATTTACAGCTTTTAAATTTTCTATTGGTTTAACCACTATTTTTGATCACCTGCAGTTTATCAATTGCTTCTTTGTCAAAAGCAAAATATCTGCTACTTCTTATTAAGATCAGTGCTTCTCTAGGGTTTTTCTCCTTGTAACACACTTCCAAGTTTACACATTGTTGCAGATTTCTATTGATTTGCTATTTGATTTTGAAAGGTTTAGAGGCTAGCTTACTGTGTGGAATTTGTCATATTTTTCTTTTAAGTTCTTGTCATGACTATCTATTAGGTGCATTTGTATTCAGAAAAGAAACATTTAAACAGACAAATAGCATCAGAAAGGTACTATTATTGTGATGACATACTTTTTCACTTAGAGCCTTTCAAATTTTTCTTGAAGAAAGGAACATTAATTGCTCCTCATCTCTTGCATAATGAGAAAGGACTTCACAGTATTATTTGTGGCAGAATCTTTAAAGAATTCAGTTAATTGTAGATGTCCCCTTGAACACAATTCTAATCCTTTCTTAAATGTTCTTGAGACATATATATTGACATGCTCAAAGAAAGCCAAAATTTCTTAAATACTTGGGTAAGTATTTATGCTTGCAGACGTACAAGGGTAAATGCTATTTGTAACCAGTTAATTAGAAAATTTATGAGAAACTGTAAAGATATTATCAGGTACAAAATTAGTCAGTCATCAACATGTTTTTTACTCTAAAACTAAAAGCTGCCATTGAATTTCATGTTACCTGACCATCAAATCACAGCTCTTAGTAGCTGAGGGGAAAAAAACAAACAAACAAACAAACAAGTTTTCAACAACAGGAATCCCAAGAACAAATGGGATATTTCCCAATGTGGAACACAGTCAGGTTATGTACTTTTACCATAGCATCCTTGTAAAGTTCTTCCACTAGAAGCTTAAGCCTAAGCAGTCATAAAAGTCAAACAAGAGATAGTCCTTGTCAGACAGGAAGAAATTCCTTCAGTATTTCCTTAGCTCTCTGTTTCCTTACTGTCATTATTTCACTTTAATTCACTGCAGTCAATTCTTTTCTGTCCTTTGCAATCTCTTTCATGTCTGCTATCATGCAAACAGAAATGGCATACTGGAGGCAGAGAAATTTTTTTTAAAGGTTGATCAAGGTTACTCAGAACTAAAGAATATATAATTTAAAGAAAAATAAATGTTCAGAATGAAGCAGAATGCAAGTAGTAATCATCCAGGGGAAAATTACTGTTGAACAGTGACAGATTTTGCAAATCTGCAGAGCGACACATCAAAAAAACCTTGTATAGGTAATAATAAAACTAAGTAAAATATCTAAATATTAGTCCACTATCATTATTAAAACAAGCATTGATAAAGAAGTAGTAAGCAAGGCCTGGAAGATATTTACCTGATAGCTGAACACGATCAAGAAGGCAAGATGAAGATCGCCAGCGCCTATAAAATCAGATTGCATGATTTTTTTTCCCCTTTGGTCGAATGATTTTTCATCTCAGATAATTGCACTAATTAAGGTACACGCTACACCAGACATTAAAGAATCCACACAGGAGAGTTGTTTTCACTGAGAGGTAGGTAGGTATTCAAATATCCAATAAGGCATAAACTATCAGGAGTTTCTTTCTCTTGTGGTTCAGACATTAACAACAACCTGAGACTTCATTTTCTGAGAAAAACATGCCAAAAAAAAAAAAAAAAAAAATTAAAAAAAAAAAAGCACATATGGTTGAATCTTTTAGAATTCTTTGAATGAGTTTACAAGATTAGTGAGATCCTGTGAGTATAATTTAAATAGCCGTTCACTCTTAAGAAGGTTCCAAATTCACTACTGAGAAATGAAGTAAACATGAATGAAAAACCCAAGTATTGTTATGGATTAAAATCTACCTAGAGGAAGAAAAAGAAGAAAATTTTCACTGTAAAATATCATGAATAGTTGTGTTTCATATAAGAACCATCCCTGGAAAGCAAAGGAGCAATGAGACAATAAATGTTAAAATCATACAATATCCTTAAACTACTCAGAAGCAGAAAGAGCTGTGATAAGCTCCAGAAAGCTTTAACCAAACACAGCAATGGATAACTTAGTAAGCAGATGAAATTTGATGTTACCAAAAGCAAGATAGAGTGAATAAGAAAGGAAAATGCAAATCTTTCTTCTCAAAAATGCCAGTCATAAACAAACAAAAGAGTTGGAGTATTAAATCGGAAACAGTAAAAATAATATTTCAGTCTTATCTGGGATTTGGTTATTTTGTTTTTAAAAAGAAGCTTTAAAATGAAAGTAGATCAAGATGAAAATACTGAAGCTATAGGAAAAAATGCCATATGAAAGGAGGTTGAAAAGGTTAAGGGTTATTTGCTTTAGGAATGTGATGAATAAGGGATAACATGAGGAAAACCTACAATATAATCAATGATGGACAGGGTGCAGCCGGCATACTTAGACCCTTGTTTCATAACACAAAAATATGGGGACATTCAATTTAGTTCAGAGACAGAAACCTTAAAGACTATGTAGTCAAACTGTGGCACTTCTGCCTTCAAGAGCTTTTTTAGGTTAAATTTAGTGAGATTAAAAGAGAAATTGAGTATTTATATGATGATCAGGTCAGAGCCCTTCAAATTATGACAAGACTTCAGAAGTTAAATTCTGCTTTTTATGGCTCTATGCTTTATGCAGTCTCTAAAAAGTAGAAATCAGCAATGACCTCTATAAAGGGGTAGATTATGCCATTCATATGCCAGCTGCAGATTGTTTAACTGAGTCTCTCCACCTCCTTAGTCCTGCTATTTCGAAACATAACTGACAGTATAAAATGACCACTGGCTAGTCCAGTATGGCATTTCTTTTGTTTCTATGTAGATTAATTGAATCTGCAGGTTATAATATACAATTTCTTTAGGGTTTTTGCCACATAGCATTATAGCTCAAATCAGGATGCAGCTCAAAGTGAATTTAAATATTAATAAGAAATGAAAGTAGTTACAAATGCAATCGGAAGTACATGAACAACCACTTTATTTAGCTAGCAAAAATCTAACGGATGCCTGAGCAAGCTTCCCAAGGGAACAAACAAGCAATTAAAAAGTCAAAATCACAAAAATGTCAGTGGTTATTTTGGCTTTCTTCCCCAGGAGGAGCGCTCATTAAATAAACATGACTCTTCTTTTTATATTGCTGTGGTTTTGCCTTTTCCTTGAGTGCTTATTGTTCCTTTGGGTTTTGGTTTTGTTTGATATTGCTTTCTCCAGCAATTTATATTATAGCCTGGATATAAGGAAGAAAAATGGTAAACCAGTCTTACTAGATGTCAGAATTACAATTGCATGGAAAGAGTCCCAGGACAGAGAAACTTACAAAAAATAACTTACTGTGAATCAATTTTTTTTTTTTTTTTTTTTTTTTAATGAGGTAATATAATGATAATACTGGAATAAGAATATCAGCTAGGATTCTGAAAATAACTCAGATGTCTACTTTATTTATTTCACTAGGTATCAAGTTCTCAGTGACAATCTTTATCTGTCTCCCTATTAATTCCAAGCAGCCAGAAAGGTCTTGGTTCTATAATTGACCCACTAATAGAAACCACAAGATCAGAAAGGTAATTTTCTTTCTGGAAATGACTTTGTCATTTTACATCATATTACAGAAGTGCAAGGCAGAGTAGAAAGAAATAGTTTATTAATCGATTTTGACTATTAAAAAAACAAATTCCTAACATCAAAATAGCATAATGAAGCTCATTTTTTCAAATCATTAACAGAGGAAAGAGTGTTAAACAGCTGCTATACAAAAGCTAACTACTGTATTTAAAACTTCTTTCATAAAAGCAGTGATGTACACATGGTTTACAATATGATAAAAACTTATGCTTCGATCAGAAAATAGAAGGTCATTTATTATTAGAGTTTAGCTTATAATTCACCACATACATTGAGAGCAACGCATTGCTGATTACACATATTAAAATTTTCTGTATAGAAAGATTGTTAATGTGAATGTGAACCGTAGCTGAACCAAATTATTCTCTAATTACACTAAAGAAAAAGTTATTGCTTTGATTTGGGTTTCAAGTTAGCAAGGTTCAACCTGAATCACTGAGTATGTTTCAATGGATTTTTGAGAAATTTTTGCTATCACTATTCACTAAAATGTTTCTCCCAGCTTTCTCTCCAACTCTTGGTCCCCACTATCAACAACAAGAAAATGTCAAAATGTGTGAATTTCTAGATTTTGTTAGCTGTAGCAGTGATTATGTTCCTTGTCACGGAATATTTGAAAATATCCATTTTATGAGGAATTTTTCCGTGCATAGCCAAACTGATTTTTTTTCTGAACTAATTAATTAGAGAACCTAACAGGCTTTTAAATATCCCACAAAATTCTATTAATCTTAAAACAGGACAACTGGCCTAATTCAAGATACAACTGAGTATTTGGCAGGTGATTTGTGCAAGTGATCTTCTTTATAAAGCAAGCCTGTCATTGTCTCAGCAATGTTACATCAGTCTGATAGTGTTGCCTCATCTCTTTCTCTTTTTAGTTTCATTATCTCCTGGCAGTAGCTGAACTTGTTCATAAGTGAAAATTAGAAGGCCTTGATGAGGTTCATTATCTCTGAAAGTGATAATTATATTATGATCAGAGGACAAGGTGTTGATGCAGCAGTTTTTGATAGGTGGACCCTCAACCATAAAATTCTATACCAAGTACAAAAGTCCAAGATGACAACTTGAAACAAAGTGAAAAGTGAATAGTAGTCTTTCTGTAAAGAAAAATTGTGGTGGAAGAGGCCCACTAGAGGCATAATTGAAATATGAAGAATGCATTAAATAGGTTGGAAAGATTGGTTGGTTTCTGTTGGTAGTGTCACTGGAAATTAAAAGGAAGCTGAAGTACTGTCAGGACAAGACATCCGTTAAAACAAATGGTGAAAACTAAAAATGAGATTAGCTGCAATGAGTTCAGAGTACTTTACGATCCTTGAAAAAATACCTAATTCAGTCTCGTGAACAAGAGAATACAGAAAAAACTTTAGGTAATGTGCTTTGGGTTGGGATGTTGGCACATTGTTCTGAAATTAAAGCAAAATTGCTTAAATAAAATTAATTTGAGTTAGAACTGGTAATACAGCAATAGTCCTGAGACAAAAAAGTTGTTCTTCACTTGCCTTATCTTCTCAATAAAAGTGCAGAAACATTGTCATTACAGTTAAGGAGAGTAGGCTAGAGTTATTATTTACATCCCACTGAAGACATTTGGGCCTACTTTCTTCTTGAAAAGCATTTTCATTGCCTTGCTTTAGCTTGTTGTCTGAGCTCCCTTACTATTATCTGAGAAAAGTAAGCACCTCTGGAGGACAACTAACACCATTTGTACTAGGGTCTGTCTTTGGAGGGAATCAATCAGTCTGTGGAGCCCTGTAGCAGTCTGACTAATATAAACACAGCCTAGATGTGTGGTTTAGACAGGACATAATTTTTGAATACTTAAAATTAATTTTTTTCTTCTTCACCCTTGCACTTGAGCACATGGTTTGGATGAAATTAGTTTAACAATATAATCATAGCCAAGTACATTTGAGAGATTTTGATGAATGAAAGTTTTGAGAAGCGAAACAAGATGCTTCTTTTCAGTGAAGTAACACAAGCTTCAGGGAGGTCTGCATATAGATGCTGCAGCTAAATGTTATAGACAATAGGAAGAAATACTGCAAAAAACCCTAAAATTTGTAATTCAGGGGAAAGCTACTAGTATCTTTTCTCTCAGTATATAAAATAATTCCCAGAATGTTTTATAGACTCAACACTTATTCCTTGCCAACCAAAATATTCCCAGTGGACTACTGAAGGACTTGATCACTGAGAGTCATTTCAGATGTAAATCTCTTGAAGTCAAGCAACTCAAGGGTTGATTCTAGGTCTGGATTAGACACAGAACAACCTTCTAAGGCAAATTCCTGTTTTACGGCCAAGAGTAAACACATTATATGAATATATTAAGGAGCAACCCTCTATTAGTTACACTAATTTCACAGACTATATAAAAAAGATGGAAAGTATTTTGAGAGAAATTTAGTTCAATTTCTTCTCTTCCTGTGGAGTTCACTTCTGTTCTTATTACAGATATTCAAATGTTGAATGGGATTCTGTAAACTGAGTAAATCAGAATTTCCTTTGAAAAAATGGACACAGAAATAGTAATATAAATAATAAAATAGTAATATAAATATAAAACCACTACTTGCCTTTTGCTTTCTTTAGTTTGTTCCACTGTTTAGTATAAAAAGAATTAGTAAAATAATAAAAAATAAAAAGTATTTAACTTGTGACTGTGTTTTCAAAATATCAGCACTTTATAGAAGAGCTTTTTAGTCACTTCTAAATTAACTATTTAGAAATCTAATGACTGGGAGCCTAAAAGAGATGGTGTAATTATTCTCACTCTAAAAATCTGAATCATTAATATTTTTACATTCTACTGCTTCCACTGTATCTCACTGCACTTTTTAAAGAGTTTTTTTAAGATACATTTTCCAAATGTATCCTATCCTTGTATTTTAGGAACTGAATGTAAATAACTGAGCATCCTTTTTTAATTATTTTTCTTTCTCTTCTTGTTTTTTTAATTTTATTTTTATTTTTGCATAATCTGTTCCATTTGTATTCCTGTTTTTGTGGTTGTTTTTATCTCCAAAGTCTCCTTTTGCAAGTGCAGTGTTAAGGTACTATTCTTTAAACTGGTAGCAGCGCTATTTTATATTAGTATCTGACTGTATTCACCATGTAAAATGTTCCCCCACAGTACAATTTTAAAACCAGATTATGGTCACCAAAAGGCAACCAGGGAGTCTATAACTATTTATTTTCATCAGCTCAGAACAGAGATTGTTTTCACCTGTGGACTGAAGAGTCTGTAAAGAAAAGGTAGTAAGAATAAAAAGTTGTGCAACAGATGGTGCTGACTACCTTGTGCTTCTATATTTTTGTGAGATGCAGAAGGCATGTGCATATTAAATTCTGACCTCTTGAATGAAGGCCAAAACTTGCTGTATACTAACTCGGGCCCTACACTACATTGCAACAGGAATCCTGTCCAGAGATGCTATCTTTTAATTAAAAAAAAACAAAACAAAACCAAAAAACATTGAAAAGAGAGTAACAATTGAACAATAAATAAATAAACTAACTAATAAATAGCTTTTATAATAGTATGTACCAATCTTCCTTGCATAATGATTGCAAATATCCAGTGGATTTTTTTTTTATGAGAAGAATCAAACAATGAGCAACGGTTTGAGCCTTAAGAATTTAACAGCATAGCCAGAAAACAGGCTCACCTGGGGAAAACTTGGAAAAAAGTCATGTGACAGTGTATAAGCAAACTATATTAGACAAAAAACTTCAGTGGAGTAGCTCAATCTGTTCTTTTCCCACGTAATAAATTCCATTTTATGATTGAAAGGAGGAGAATATTCCATGTCCTCTAACAAAGCAAAAGCAGGAAAACTGCTTTTAACACTGGGTGTGTTATTCCAAATTGTCACTTTTCCTAGATGGTATGTGTACTTCTAACATCCCTCTTTTGCAAGGGACTGGTGTCCCCTACAAAATATTGGATTAGTTTCTTTTTGTTATCTTATTAACTTAAATAATAATGCTTGACTGGAATCCTCCTAATCCATATAAACTATTTGCAATGAACATGGAATATGAATAATCTTCATTTTTAAGCAAAATTCAACTATCTGTTATTTGATAAAAATGATACTCTTTTTTTTTTCCTTCTTTCAAGTGCCTCTAAATAAAACTTAGTTGGAGAAGAAGGAATAGTGCTGACAGTTTCCACTGATACTATAAAACTATAAATCAGTTAAAGAAACATACCAAAAATTTATTTAAAATTTTATGTTTAAATAACAATTAAGCTAGCGTTGTTTCAATATCTGAAAAGGCAAACAGACCGGCCAACATAATTATAAACTGCACATCTTGGGTATCAACCCTGGGCAAGTAATAAAACTGCTGATATGGTACTTGTCTAAAAGAAAATTAGAGGAAGGCTATGTAGTTAATGATAATGAGATGGATTTTTGGAAAATATATACTGTCAAGTTGAGCTGGTATTTCCTTTTTTCCCCCATAAGATTATAAACCAATTGATAAAAATTAATTATCAGTAAGGCATTTGCCTTGTTTCTGCATGACATTTTGATTAAGAAAGTAGAATGATATGAAGTTAACATGACATGCATTGACTAGATTAAAGCTGACTAACCAGCAGTCAAAACATAATGGTAATTGTCACCGAGGGGGTATCACAAAGATTGATTCTTGGTCTCATTCTGTTTAGCATTTTAAGTAATGGAAAAAAAACCATAAAATCATTACTGACAAAGCTGGCAGATGATGAAAAGATTGAAAGAATGATAAAAAATGGGTATGGTAGGTCACAGAGTACTAGCAAACTATATGAGCTTTAGTCAAATGAAGCATATATATAGAAAAAAGTATGTAGCCCAAAATTAAAGGAGGCTGCCTATGGAAGCCTACTGTTTGCGATGTCCAAAAGTTAAATTACGTTATTATAGAAGCTTTTTATAATTTTTGATTTTATAAAAACAGAGGGGGGTAGGCAAATATATCCAGATAATGGAATAGCTAGAATAGCTCATTACTGTCCCACTGTGACAGAAGGTGAATTGGGATCACCTCTGCTCTCAAGCCAGAAGCATAATAGGGAGACTCACAGTAAGGATTTTAATTCCACTAGGCTGTAGAGGAAAACATCCTTCAGGTAGAAAAAGAGGCTGCAGAAACTTTGAGACTTTGATGGCTCAGCTCTGATTTAACTTCTTTTCTTGTCAGCCTCATTGCAACTCCATGTCTTCCTTTTTCTCTTTTTTTCTGACTCTCTGTCCCATCTCCTTTCATTTTCTCCTTTCATTTTCTCCTTGCATTTATCTAAACATAAAACCCATGGAAGTTGCATGGTGTTTGCCACCACTACTCTTTCCATTCTACTTTCATTCATTATTATATTTTGCTCCACATTCCCTGCCAAATATCTCTGCTGGCCTGTTTTGTCTCTTTGGGCAGGGATAATCATCTCTTCTGTGACTGAGCAACACCAATCTCAGTTCTGAATTACTCTTTTGGCATTATAGGCCTATGAACCAGTTTCTAATTGTAAAAGCTTTGAAACAAATTATAGTACCTCCCACTATATTTTATTAATGTGTCAAATTGCTTTAGGATTTTCACAGAAAACCAAGTTTTTTTAATTGTTTCACTCCTCCAAATTACTATCATGGTTATCTGTAGCACTGAATGAAGCTTGAAAGCTCTGAAATTAAGAAGATTACAATATGGGAAATATTATGAAGTTCTTGTATGAAATGGCTTTCCCCTGCCCTTAGATGATATAAATTCCTTGAGCTTCCCCTGTGTCAATAGGCAAAAATCATTCTTTTGGAACCATCATATCCAGTGACTCCATGTGATTTACAATTAACATTCAAGTTCATGTGTTGCATTCACCATCTCCTGCAAGAGAGCTGTATCTTTGATTAGGAGACTTGCCCCAGAAAAAAAAAAAAAATTCCAATTCTCAATTTATCCTTCACAATAAATTGCACCTGGACATGCCCCAGAAGACGGACCTGCACAGATGCAAGAACACTGTCAAGTACTAAATGCCCATCTTTGGAACTTATCCAAAAAAAAATGAAGATGTGAAACATAGTCCATGCAGAATCACCTTCTCAGAAGTCTTTTTCCTGCCAAATCCTATAGCTGAATCAGATTATAAAGCAGAGAAACTCGCCTCGCTCATTTCTTTTACCCTCCAGACAAACCATAGTAGATACTAGGTTCTTCTGTGGTTTTTTATTGACAGTACTCCTAACATACCAAGCAATTTGCAGGCATAAAGATGTAAATTACAGACTACTATGCAAAGGAATGTATATGTTCCATTATCAACTTGGCAGTAAACGTATGGTGCTTATGCAGTATTTGTCTTGTGTGCTTACTTCATCTCCTTTTCTCAAATGATCGTGTCCTCTGTCTCCCTTCCTACTAGTATTTTTCTTTCCTAATCCAAAGTCTCTTTACCTTTGGGACTGAAAGGTTAATCTTCTTTCCTGTCTGCCTTGTATGTTTGCTCTAGGAGTTATCCAAAGGATTTGGAATGGAATGTGAAAATGAAGTAAAAGCACAAGGGCATATTGCCTGATAAGACAAAATTCAGAAGCAGTATAGAGTTTGTCGAATGTCTACATTTATATTTTTCTTATATGGAAGTTGAGTAGTCAAAAGAAAACTATTAATTTGTGATAATACTCTAACAGAAAATACACGCTTAGACATCAGTGACTAGGAAATATAAAACTGATGGTTTTCATTAAAGAAACAGCACAGAAAAAATCAAACCTTACAGAAAAACTGTACAGTAAACAAGAGAGAGAAAACACACAAGAGAAAGAGGAAACACAAAGTGCATCCTTCTACAGACTTTTTTTTTTTTTCCAAACTATTTAATGTGCAAAGATTTGGCAAAGCTAGCTGCTCCTGAACAGTATAAATTAACTGAAGAAAATCAATGAAGAATAAATCATAAACAAGCAAAGACACAAATAATTTCTACTATGTCAAATATTAGGGGTCTCATGCAGTGGTATCTCAAATCTTTATTCTAATGAGCACAAAGCATATACAAGGTAGATACCAAGTGCCATTCTAATATGTCAGGAAATTCATGGACTCTTACACTCTTCTGGTACTAACAAAAAAAGGTGCAGGGAAGGAAAGAATGAGTGTCCACTAGCAGAGAGAGCTGGCAGGGTAGACAGGGGTGGCTCCTGAAAAAAACTCACCTAACTCAGTGTGCAGTCCACAAATACTTAGCAGAATGACTGCTCTCTGTGGCTTTAGTTCAGTTTTTGCTCTGATCATGAAAATAAAAACTAATGAAGACTCTCTCTGAAAATTCTGTCCCAGGTAGGATCTTGGTTGATAGGCAGGTTATGAAATAATGCAGAAGTCAAACAAGTTACAACAACAATAACAAAAGTTAAATCACTTTGATAGATAATTAATAGTAATTATTTCTACTATTTCTAGGTTACTGTGTATCTACTCACTAAAATTAAAATGACGTATTAATCTAACTGGAAAAAAAACCCAGTGACTTAGGTAAAGAGGTAAATAATACATAATAATCTGAACTACTTAATACACATGCTTTTATGGTTCTTCTGATACATAGCATTTTGTGTGATTTATTCTCAGATAAGATGTTAATTCTAAAAATACTGTGATATTACTTACCCTCTGTCATGCCACTTTTCTGCAACTTTTGGTATAATTTTTCAGATAAACATATGTTGCGCTATCCATTATGGTCACTTGAAACAATTTCTTTTTTTTTAATCTTATTGTTCCCTCTAAATTTCAACATTACTCATCCTATCCTAATATGTTGCTTCTATCAATCTCCAGTGAACAAGTTTTAGTAACTTTAAATGTCTTACCTGTGTTTCCTTCGGATTTGAAGTATATTAAACAACTTGACAGTCATGGAAATATGGAACTGGCTAACTGGAAAAGTTATTTTTTAATAATTTTGATTTCTTTCAAGAAGCACAATAGACTGGAATCTCAGCAGGATTAAATACATTCAGCTTTCCATAGTTCTATGAAATTAAATGGCAGGGTTCCAGTCTATATCCTGTAAGCTTCTACACATAAATATGGAAACGAAATACTGTTCTTTTTCTGGAAATATCTGAGGCATTTCTACATATTAACACTTTTTTTTTTTTTTTTTTTTTTTTCCCCCCTGGGAAAAGTAAACTTGCACGTGCTACTCTAAGGGTTTGCAGTTGTGCCAATAGGGAAAAATGCAGTGCTCTTGGTAAGCAACTGAATGAAAATATCTATAATTCAGAACTAGAATGTTTCATATAAAATAAATGAAACACTATTAAAACAATAATGATTTGATTAATGAAGCAGAAACTCTGATTGTTAAAGAAATGCAATAATAAATTTAAGAATGTAATTCATTAGAGATATGAAATAAAAGAATTTCTGAGGAGCTGAAGAAAGTCTTGAGGTAATTTCTTCATTAGAGTTTATTTGAAAATTGAACATGAGTTAATGCATAATTAAGGTTGAATTAGCAGCAAACGTGAGACATAGCATCTTTAGCACCCTCAGAAGTAACGAAGGTGCTTTGCTTAAGAATAGCAAAATCTGGTCAGAAGAATCACACATTCAGGATACTCATTTGCACTTTACAGCAGCACATAATGAGTTTAATGTGGAATTCTGTGTGCTTAATTAAAGGTAAGTTCCCAATGGCCAACTTCTTAATTAAGAAAGTGGCCTAAATAGGCCAGTATTCCACTTTTTATCATTATGACTGTAATCAGTAGCACAGTACACCTTGTACAGCTGAAGACTACTACTTCAGTTTCAGTGTTTATCAGAATTATTCTTTTTATATCTAGCAATATGGTAATATTTGCTTTTTCAAGGGCATAGGGTTAAAGCTGAATTCATGGCAAAGATGTAAGACAGGAAGTCTAGGACTGAGGGACAGCATCTGCCTCTCTTGCTTGGCTGATGAGCTGTATGGGTTTTGCAGCTGTGCTAGGTGCAGGTGCTTTTGGGGGAGTTTTGCTTTTAACAAGTTTACTTTAGGTTTCTGCCTTCACCTTATTAGCAGATTCAACTACTATAATCCCATATTAATATTTATCACACCATGTAACTGCCAGGAGAACATTACACATGGCAGTGTAATGGCAGATATTTGTCTCTGAAGTTGTTACAGGATAAGGATTTGCTCCTGTGCTCTCCTTCAGTGAACCATGTGCCCTTTGCAAAGTGATGTCAATCAAACTTTAATTCCATTCCATAGCACCCAGTACTATACCACATCCCATCTCTTTTGCCTAGACTAGTCTCATTTTTTATATTAAAACTGTGAGTTGCACTAAAGAGAAATAACTGGGTCATGAAGCAAACATTACAGGCATAAACATTTTAATAGATGGTGAATTAATTCATTTGCTAACTAATTTCAATGGAGGAATGAGTTTAGCGTGTAAGGCCTTGAATTTTCAAAGCTGCAGGCACCCAAATGTCTTGTTCAAATATTCACTGAATTTAAAACATGAAATGCTGTCAAGTAATGAACAAGCAATGAGAGAACTGAAGAGGTTACATGCTTTGCAGATACAAAGAAAAAAACAAGCCAGATGTATCCATTTCCTTTCAGAAAGCAGGGAGGTGAGAGAGTAACATGCAAAGACCCTTATCTACTGCTGATTTAAATTAGTGCATGATGAAATCTGCTGCTCTAAGACTGACACAAAGGCAAATTAGAATTCATAAGGCTGAAGATAAATCTTACAAATAAACATTTGTGCATCTAAAGACAGTCCTTGTAATGGAGGAAGCAGTCCATATGAAATAAAATCAGTAGTTTCTCTGGTGTTGGCTTTGATACCAGATCTCAAGTTATTAGGCTAATATATTTCACATGGGCAATTCATCTTAAAATAGATGCAAGTATGAATTTCCAGCAAGAAAGCCACTGTTCAAAGCAGTTCCTAGAACATGGAACTACTGGGGTTTTTTTTGCTGTTAAATGACTAAAGTACCTCACCCCAAAAGCCTGAGTAGGAAATAAGATGTTACTTTAGCATAAGTATTTAATGCTAAGCATTTTACACCTTTTCTCAACAAACTGAAACACTGCTCTTCTAGATATGTACAATGAAAATGAAGTCACAAATGGAGATCACTCTCTTGAAATCAATGGCAGCTTTGCCATTTGCATCAATGGCTCTGACACTGCATGTGTTTTCCTTGCTAGCAGGATTTCAGAGATGGTAAGCGAACATGGCTTTTTTTCATTGAGTACCATGTATGTACCATATATACTACATGTATGCTACATCTCACCCAGAAGTACCTCAGAAATGCCTCCTTTTTTTTTTTTTTTTTTGTTTTAAACATCCTGTGTATTCATTAGACCTGAAATAAATGAAAATTTTCTAGGTAATGCATTGATTAATATAAACATATAAATAACCATAAACTAGAAATACATTATTATTATATCAATAAATACTTATTATTTGACATTGTTTCCCATGGAAACCAAAAGGTAAATAGACTAGTTTAAGCTATGGCTTATTACCTCTGCTGGCTTTCTATTAGTGGTCTTAAAAGTATTTGTCTGATTCACCTATAGTTTTTTAATGTTACATATACATCCTAAAACCAAAGTAGTCTGGCAATCACAGTAAATGAAAGTAAAGGATACATCATTGAACTCTCAGGTTTTAAAATTACCTCTTCATTGCTGTTGTGCTGAATTTAAGTTTTCTGTTGAATATTCATATAATACAACACTGGCAGCTCTCCAGCTTTCTACTTCTCAGAGCTCTAGCTGCTTCTTATGGGTACTTTTTTGTATTTCAAACTTTATTAAATCAGTACTAAATGTCTAGGATTATAACTATAGTACTGTACTATTTTTTTAAATAAAGGCAAAATATCTGCCTCCAGAAAAATGTTTATAACAAGCTCCAGTATGAAGCTTCTCTGCATGAGCACTTAAAAACATTTTCCTTCTCTTGCTGCAATATACTAATTGTTCTCTGAGATTTTTTATAACTATATATGACAAGGTACCATTAAACCAGACCATTAAGAATAATTTGATCTAATCACCTGCACCTATTTTTCAAGCACAATAAATGAAAAAGGAACAAACATAGAATATTTTAAATAGACATTCAAGTTTAGTTAATATAAATGTTTAACCAAAGAAAAATATGTTAGCGTGGTTTTTAGCTTTTTATTTTCCAAGTCCTACTACTGCCAAACTTACCACAAAATTCTTGCAGTCTCCTTTTTAAAAAGATTATTTTAATCATCAATTTGTTTTAACCAAAGAATGCATATTCACAAAGGTAAAAAGCATAGCTTAGGTTACTGGTTGTTCTGTTGTAGCTATTCTTGGAAATGCTAGAAAGAACTTTTTTTTTCTCCTTTTGTAAAAAATGATCTAAAAAAAAAACCATCCACAAACTCACATAAAAAAAAAAAAAACACAAAACCCAAAAACCAAAAAAGCAACAAAACTTTGGTGTTAACATCTTCCTGCAGAAAGATGTGTATTTGAGGATATTGTAAACAGTATCAGTAGAGCAGTTATATGCTTATTGTAATGCTAACCACCAATTTTTCTTTCTTCTTTATCTCTTACCTCCAGTGCTAAATTTAATGGGGTAAAAATGTGACAGAAGGGGAAAGACAAAATTTGTTCATCTGCTGTGTCTATCGTGACACTATCTCAGTCTCTTTGAATTGAATCGAATCTACATTTTTAAAGACATGGATCTTAGTCAAAACAAAGCATCTGAGAACTAGAATGTGTTTAGAAACCTGTGGAAGTGCACTGATCAGAACACGATGAAGAGCAGATTGCATAAAGGCTTAATCAGCCTTTGATATTAAATCAAAACACAGAAGAAAATGAGTACTAATAGAAAAAGAGCCACTACCAAGAGTGTTAAAGAGATCTCACACCAGTATTACTTCAGACTACGAGCATACAAAATTTAGCCATTATCTGCTACTGAAAACTTTGTTAACCCTATGTGTGGCTTATACCAGTGGGTTTTATGGGTTTACAGAAATAATTAGAAGTGATATTTTTGTCATGCCTAAAACACTATGAAGCTTATGGAAAATGCATTTAAATATTAACTACTTAATTTAAATGTTGGATCTGTCACTTCAGAGAAGGAACAGAGGCAGATTTCAATTAGATAAAGGTACGTAAAATGCTTAAATTCTTATTCAAAACAAAAACTATTAAACTTATAGTCTGCACAGTACTTTCTGAAAAGACATGGAAGATAAATGAGCTTTGATCTCCTCTTTGACAAAGAACTGAAGTCAAATGTGTAATCTAACTTGCTTGCAACACAATTAGCTTCAATATCCTGTCCAGCATTGCCCACAATTCCTTTCTGATTCAATTCAGGCAATTCAACAACAAGCAAACCAAGTTGGTAAGCCAGTGTGGAGGAAGCAGCACTGCTGCCCATACTACACCTCACCTGGCATTAAAAAATGGCTCCAGTATTCTTCTCTTCGAGATTGGTAGTTTTTATGAGCACTAGATTAATTTACAAGACTGCTAGATATATGAGCAAGCTCGACTGAAAATGTGTTTTTTTTCTAGAATAAATCTATATTCAGTTGACACTGCAACCTGAGGTAATATTGTATATATCAGCATTTTAAATGTATGCTGGTCTTCTCATAAAAACATTGCTTCCTAAGCTTACATACTGTGATTTTGTAATGCCCTAGAGACCAAAACAAAAGAAAAAAATAATATAAGCCTTTTCCAAAATCATGTTTGAAAAACAACCAATGGCAATTACAATCTAATAGAAATGTAACTATTTAACATATCAGTATATCCTGCTCTGCTCCAGTCCCTCTGTCTGGTTATAATATCCCAAACACAATTCACTTCTTTACTTATGTAAGGCACATACAACTAAATCAAATTCCAGAGTTTTCTTCTCCATTTCTATGGCTTGAAATGAGATCCAGATGTTATTAAATACTTCCATTTTGTTGTCGATCTATAATGATATAATTTTCATATGATGTTATGGATTCAAGACCCATTCTAAATTGCAGTCATTCCTATCACTCCAATACCTTGAGAGATTTGTTTTCAGAACGATCGTCTTTCTAAGTGTCATCATTAACACTGATTTAAACACAACTGTGTTTTTGAAATACAGATGAGTGAAAAAGAAAAAGCTGACCTTGTTTTCTCCAGCTTCTGGCTCATCTTGGTACTTATGTCTCAAAATCTATTAATATCAAACAACACTTTTTGTTCATGACATTGAAATTCTTCTATAATTTATCTCTGATAAATATTTTGGAAAATAATTTTGCCCCAACTTTTGAACCAATTTACTAAATAGAATCATATAATCATCAACTATTAGGGGTTGGAAGGGACCTTTGAAGATCATTTAGTCCAATGCCCCTGCCAAAGCAGTATTACCTGGGGCAGGTCACACAGAAATGCATCCAAACAGGTCTTGAAAGCCTGGGAAGGTAGTCACACGGATTGTAGATTTTGGTCTGAATATAACCAATTAGACACTAGAGACTGTACACCAGACTGTTAAAAACATTTTCAGTTTGCTAAACAGTAGATGCAAAATTGCAACCAGACCCTAGGAATGCAAGTCAAGATAAACACATAATTAGTTAGATCGACTTCTAAGAAATTACAAAGAGATGGAAATCTCTCGGTCCTTTCTTGGGCTCCTTTCTTGTGTCTACAATGAACAATGAGGGATATCTGTGAAACTAGGATTTGGAGTCAGGACTCAACTGCTCTGAGTGTTGGAGCAGGAGGATGTTTCAGGCACAATGGCTGCAAACTATCAAGAGGGTCAGGATTTCAGTCCTTGTTTGTCTGAGCCTTTTCCTGCATCTGCATCCAGGAATATCTGTGCCTATAGAAAGCCTGATGATAAGAGATGAGAATCCTGCATTCTACTCCCCGCTTTCAGGAATTCTAAGGTTTCTCCCTCATAGCAGATTATTGTAAACAGTATCAATACGTGGGTAGTTGTGATCAGCCAAGTCTCTATTATAGAATCATAGAATCAGCTGGGTCAGAAGGGACCTCAGAGATCATCGGGTCCAACCCTTGATCCACTACCACTGTGGTTACCAGACCATGGCACTGAGTGCCACATCCAGTCTCTTTTTAAATATCTCCAGGGATGGAGAATCCACCACTTCCCTGGGCAGCCCATTCCAATGTCTGATCACCCTCTCCATGGAGGAATTCTTTCTAATATCTAACCTAAACCTAACCTGGCACAACTTGAGACCATGTCCTCTTGTCTTGCTGATTATGCATTCTACCTTCTTAAAAAAAACAGCTATGTATTTGTCATTACAGCAAATGGTAGGCATTTAATAGAGCATCAGAGAACAGATCATAAACCTGTGACTATTTTACTGTGAGATAGAAACTGTAGTGTAAATAATGGTTGGGTAGGCTGAAGACATTTGTCACAGGAGCAATTTATTTTGAGGGGCACATGTCTGATTAAACACAATTAGTTTCATGTTAGTACTGCCCATATACCTGCTTAGATTTTAAGCATAAGTTACATGTCGCATCTTTTATGAATCTCTGAGATTAAGAGAACTCTATACTTATAAACTGTTTTTTAAATCCATACAAAATAGAAAAAATATAAAAACTACTGAGATCAGTAGAATTGTTGAAAAATGGGACCTGGGGCTGAGGGCATGAAAATCATTCAAACAACCTGCTGGGTACTCAGAATAGCCCACTTGCTGTTCCCATATAACTTCTTCACAAAGTGACCCATTTTAAAAGCAATTAGGTTATGCTCCTGTTACTCTGACTAGAAATTTTCCAATTTATAATCTAAATGGGTCCAGAACCATTATATACCCACCTCTTATGTCAGCACTTGTCCTTTAGCTTAAGGGTTCCCTCCTCATTGTTTTCTTTTTGGTTTATTTATAGACAGTTACCCTCCATAAAGCCTGCATTTGCTTTAGTAAAACAACCCATGCTATTTTACCCTTTCCTGTTAAAAGATGTGCTCCAATTTTTTCTCAACTCATATGTAAATATTTCTCAGTATCGATTCTCTGTGACCCCTCTCCCCCCTTCCCCCCTGAAAAATTCACAATCCACAGAGAAGATTTCAGAAATACTCAAGTTGGTCCTTTGATTCACAGTCTCTGACAGTTAGCAGAGTACTGCAATTTTCAAAATAGGTGATATTTCAGAAATAAAATGGTATTACAATAACAATGCACAACTATTGCCTTTACTTAACAGCCAAGGACAGCTTTCATGGATCTTTATTACTGCAATCAGAAATTACATTCTTGTTTCTGAAATTAATTGTCATCTGCCCCCCCTTCCCATTAGTACATATTTCATTCTAAATTTGAATTGCTTCTGGTTTCTAGCCAACAGAATGGATTTTACAGTTCCTGACTGAAAAAAGCATGACATTGAATTTAACCTTCTAAATGTAATCCTTTTAAGTCTTGGAGGCTTATAACAGCCATCTTGGTTTAATGGCAGCTGTTTCCTCAGATTTACGGCTCAATTTTCACAAATACATGAAACACTTATTGCAGGTCTCAAATGACACGTGTTCAGGAACATTACAATAATGAATAAAGGCATTTTTGTAGTGTCACTAAACATATAATCAAGCTCTCAAGAGTCTACAGTTTTATGCCAAAGAGCTATGTTATGGTCTTTTCCTTCTGGCATTAACTCTATTAGATGGTCTGTACAACCTGATTATTTGTCCTTTGTGGAACATTCACTTTTATGGACTGTCAAATAAAAACTGCTAAAAGACATCTTGCAAAGAGTGTTTATAGAGACAGCAACATCTACAGTTAACTATACATTGAGAATTGCTATCTCTGTTATTGATTTAGAGGAAGGACAAGTTTCAGAAGAACATGTGTTTAAGGATAAATATTAGTGACAGTTCTCATGATTGATTTCCATAGTGTAAACTGTTTCCTAGAGGTTATTGTGACCTTCCATGTCATGAATCTGGTGAAAGATTCTTGAATATTCTCAAATAAAATCCATCATTCTATGCAAAATCTTGAAACAAAGATATAACAAGTTTATGTGAGAGGAATATGAACAAGAAGCATACAGAACTAACTCCCATCTGTAACCTTGGATGAGGAAATATATGTTCAGATCAAAGGGGAGAGAGATTAATATAGGAAAAGCTGGGCAACACATAATGAAGAGCCCATATCCAAAATGTCTTCTGTCAGTTCTGCTTTTACCAGTTACTGCTCTATGAATAAAATTTTCAATTTTTTTATTCTTTCTTTTTGTTTTTATAATCCAGTTGCACTCCTTCCTTTCTTTTACTATGAATTTTGTGTACTGAACATTGTATTGTAATGTCATTATTCTACTTAACTGCTATTGTTTTTTGTGTTTCTGTGATTTTATATGTTTTAGTTGTGTTAGTTCTCTAGTCATGACTGATTTAATCAGTCATGGTAAACTGCTGTCATGTAAGCATTTGTAATAAATATTTTAAATTATGTGATTCAGCAAAATGAAAAAAGTTTGTAACATAATTGTACATGCAAACAAGTATGTACACATATTATGGGATAATATATCCTTGGCAAAATTATTTCTCCTTAGCATACATTATTTTTTGCTATACTGAGAAGCATTGTTCTTCTGACAAGTACTGAGCAAATCGGTTTGTACTTGTGTATGAAAACTAGGTTTTGTGTTAAAGCCTACTTTTCTTTTGAGCTTAACTTTCCTCAAAAATTTACATAGGATATATGAAAAAAAGTAGCATTGTGTATGTTCTGTATGCAGAGACCTCACTAACAATAAGACTGAAAATGCAGCAATTAAATACATCTTCAGTAGAAAATGTTCTGGTATGTTCTAGTCACATCGCTGCATTTCATTTCACCTAATGCATTCACTCAGTGTAACAAAGAGAACTATGATTCTGTGTAGGAAGCAGAATATTTTTTTTCTGAAAACAGAGTATTTATATCAATGCCACACAATATCTTGAACTGCTATACTAACGATGGAATACGTTTTATTTGTGCCAATGATAATTATATGGCCTCTGTCCAATGTGTTATATGAATATCACAACTGCAAAAAATACCCAAACCTATGGACAAGACAGCAACAAAAATCGGCAATTAATTTAATTCAGCTGACAGACGAAAAAGTCTAAAAAATTTAAAGTACATAGAGAATGTTTCTGGTGTAATATACTCCTTTCATATTCTCTCACGCTAGAATTTCATTACAGTGACCACCACCAGACATGAGTTGTTAGTATGATATAACACAGCATTGCTTTGCAAGAATCTTGAAAACCTAATGGCAGCATTTTTATTTCATTGAGATACACCTTTAATAATGTAGCCATTGTGGTGGTAGGTATATGCTATTGGTGACCAACACAAATATTCCTCCTCAAAAATGGGTAGGTTCTAGTTTTAGTAGAAAAGTCTTTAAGAAAAGATGCAGTTTCAGTGTAATTTTTTGTCAAGAATATAGTATGAAACCAGAAGCAACAATTTTCATGCTCCTGAACTAGACACAGAAGTTTCACTGAGTCTTGAAAGACTTTATTTAGAGCTGAAATACCTCTGGGTTCCTCCATAATTCACTCTGAATACCATGAGCAACCTTTTATCTAGAGGGAAAAACTGTAATAGAGCTAGAAAGATAGTTCCATCAGATGAATAGCTGACTGAGACTCAAACTTATACGGCTTAAGTACAAGCTTTTTGTGAACCTTAAAAATAAATGTGTCTTCTTTAAAAAACATTGCTAAGATACATGTCTATATGCTATGCAAAACAGTGTAAAAGGATGACCAAATAAAAAAATAAAACACCAGTTTTCCTTCATTTGTAATCAGGTTATAATATTATTTCTAATAGCTACTATATTTATTCATAGACTCTTGATTACAGCTGTATTTGAAATCCATAGATGTATTGTATTAGACAAGCTTAATCCAATTGAGTTCTTGTGTTTGGTAATATTGCTTAAATTAACAAGGAATTTTTATTGCTCACATTACAGCAGAAACCATCGTATACCTGGAGCACATACAACATTTTAGAAATGCAGGATGTGTGTAAAGAATTGTGTAAAGAGACTGTGAAAATGGAACCAGGTGTTTGTGTGATTTTAGCCACTGAATTTCCTCACAAGCCCTTACATATTTTCATACATTACGGGAAATTGTGACAGAAATGATGCCCTAGTGTTTTCATGTTCCATAATCAAAATTCAGTTTTAAAGCCTCATAATAAAGCTGATAATCAATAGAATCATAGAATCATAGAATCATAGAATCGGCTGGGTTGGAAGGGACCTCAGAGATCATCAAGTCCAACCCTTGACCACTACCACTGCAGTTACCAGCCCATGGCACTGAGTGCCACATCCAGTCTCTTTTTAAATATCTCCAGGGATGGAGAATCCACTACTTCCCTGGGCAGCCCATTCCAATGTCTGATCACCCTCTCCATGAAGAAATTCTTTCTAATATCCAACCTAAACCTACCCTGGCACAACTTGAGACCATGCCCTCTTGTCTTGCTGACAGCTGCCTGGCAGAAGAGCCCAACCCCCCCTGGCTCCAGCCTCCTTTCAGGGAGTTGTAGAGAGCGATGAGGTCTCCCCTGAGCCTCCTTTTCTCCAGGCTGAACACCCCCAGCTCCCTCAGCCTCTCCTCACAGGACTTGTGCTGGAGTCCCTTCACCAGCCTGGTTGCCCTCCTTTGGACCTGCTCCAGCACAGCTCTTTTCTGGTTTTACAGTTCGCAACCTTAACTGCTACTATCATATCAACAGCAGTGTGAACCACAAGTGTTGCACTGAAACAGAACGTATGTCAGTCTCCGTAGAAATAGAAAAAACTACAGTATCTTCTCTGTATCAATTAACCTAAATGAAAATATTTTGTATAAAATTGGTGGGGTTTTTTGCATGAAAAGAATAAAGCTAGTGTTATGAGCCACCTCTTGTTAGTTTTCAGGCTGAGAGAACTAAAAATGCTAAGCAGAAATTCTAAAAGTTCTAAATGTAGGTGTCAGGAATATTTTCACAGAATGATAGCTTCAGCAACTGGTGAATCTAAGCATAATTAGTTATAACTACGCCTTTTCTAAATTTTTTATTAAATCAGAAGCAGGTGAAAGATTTTTATGAAGGAGAGAAGTTGAACCTTAGCAAAATTATACACTACTAATAGTTTTAAAAGAAAGTCTAAATGTCATGGAAGAAGAGATACAATCCATGGTCAATTTTTAATGTAATAAAAGCAATTGGTTTCTCTTGAAAGAAATGGCATGTTCTGTGCTCAGTAATGCTAATCCTGAAAGTTGCTTCTGGCCATGTATCTCATGTAATTTTGAAAGGTACAAAGACATGAAAAACTTCTTACACAAAACAGAACTCATGGATATTAAGATGACAGAGGGTGAAGTGAAGAGTGTGGGCTTTGAAGAAAGCAAGGCAATTCCCAAAGCAACCAACTTTTTATTCTTTTTTCCAGTTACTCTGTCAAAGATACTTAGCTCAGCTGTCATTTCTTCCTTACTAAAGCCATATGTTTCACAACTTAAATCAGCAGATCCATCTATGTTATTGGTGGTGAATAGCAGTGGTTAACTGCATCTGCTGCATACAGATTATTTTTTCATACGCAAAATTTTTTATTAAAAAAACCAGTAACCAAAACTGCAAGCTATAAGTCACAGACACTTTCAGGTTTCTGATCCAGTAACTAAGAACAAAATTTTTGTTATTTGTTATTATTTTGTTATATGTTATTATTTTGTTATTTGTTATTATGACTGTTCACAGTCATTATGAAGAAAGTTATTTTCCCCTGTATAATTTCTTTAATATTTTCAAATTCAGCATAAGTCTGTTCCAATATTTACAGTCACTTTAGAAAAGCACACAGCTAGGATATGAGATATTACTACATTCCATCATGCACAATAAGCTTTTATATATTGGACTAATTTAGTTTTAAATACCATTAGATAATAAAGTATCAGTAACATCCACTGCCTCATAGCACCATCTGAGTCACATTCAATAAGATACTTCAGCTCATAAAATACTTCATCTGGTAAGTGTGTTATGTGGGTTAAACTTTGCAAAAGCTGAGCCTTTCTGCCTTAGGAGTTAGAGGGATGGAACCTGAAACCATACTGATGCTAATACAGTTTCAGTGAGGTATAATTTTCCAGGAAAAAAATGCAAAGCCACCCTTTCCTAACTAACAGCCCTACCAGAATCTGCATGTTTCTGTCCCTGGTATCATCCATTATTTTGTACTGGGCAGGGATTTTCACTCCAGCATAATAATTAGCGCACTGATGATTTATTTTGAACAAAAAAACACATCTGTTTTTCATAACATCTTTTTTAAATGGCAGCATTATAAGAGCTGGAAGGGATGATATTTGAAATCTGTCTGCATAGCTTCTTGTAGGGGATGATGGATTCCACCTTCATAGAGCACATATAACCTGACATTGCCTATCTAAAAAGCAGAAGAAGGCAAGTACAGATAGGCAAAATCTCCCCCAACATCTGTGATAATGGTAACTCAGCTCCCAGAGGCTGCTCTTCAAACTTCTGAGCTAAAATTCCATCTATCAGTCACCTGTGGGACAAGTGGCAACAGCTAAAAACTTTTTCCTGGATTACCTGGCCACTTCTTTCTTTTCCCGTGTCCTCCTAAGTCCAACTTGGGGCCAGTGCAGAAAACAATTTTGTGTTTTGTGTAGAATGGCTCTATTGCAAAAGAAAAGCTTTTCAGAGTTCAGACTCAGCCCAAGAGCATGACCCATACTCAGAACTACATTTCTGTAGCCATGCTGTTGACCTGCCCTTACTTTAAGTCACTATATCTCACTTTCACTCTGAACCCAGTAAAATATGATTCTGCTTTGTACCAAGAAAACTATATAGAAGAGTTGCTTTCAGTCTCAAAAATGAGTCCCAATTAAAAAAATAAAAAATTAATTAGGACAGCAATTAAGGATGAAGGTAGACTGCAACACTTATACCTCAAAAAGTATGCATGTGTCTAAACACATGCATTTCAGCTTTCTAGCAGCTTGGTGGCCGTGTTCAGTTACTTTGAATGGAGACATTTCCACAGCAGTTGACATAGGGATGAATTTTAGTGTTGAAAGAACTTGGTGCTTTATGATAAAGTTGAATAGAAATGATGATGCTCACCAAAATAATAAAAAAGAAATAAAATTCTTCTGCTAGAGTGTAGTTTTTCATCAACTTCCATACCAGTTACATGAAGAGCTGAATACTGCAGATGTGTTTCCATCACCTTTCTCTAAGTAGAACTTAGCTACAGCTTTTGGCAATGGAACAGGATTTCCTTTTGAAAAGGAAGCTTCTCTAAGAATGGTAAAAGAATATTATTGGATCATTAGCTTTTTTCTGATTAATAAAAGCATGAATACTTTCATATAGGATATATATTGGTGGTGCTGCCAATATGCCAGATGGACAGGATGTCATCCAGAAGGACCTGGACAAACTGGAAAGGTTCTGGGTGAATCTTATGAGGTTCAACAAGACCAAATGCAGGGTCCCACACCTGGGTTGGAACAATCCACACTATCAGTACAGGCTTGGGGATGAGATTTTAGAAAGCAGCCCTGCAGAAAAGGACCTGAGGGTGCTGGTGAATGAAAAGCTGGACATGAGCCAAGAGTGTGCCCTTGCAGACCAGAAGGTATCCTGCACTGCATCAAAAGAAGCATGGCCAGCAGATCAAGAGAGGTGATTCTGCCACTTGACTCTGTTCTTGACTGTTTGCAAGGGCATGTAGTGATAGAACGAGGGGCAATGGTTTTAAAGTAGAGAAGAGTTGATTTACATTGGATGTTAGGAAAAAGTTCTTTACCATGGGGGTAGTGGAGAAATGGAACAGGTTGCAAGGGAGGTAGCTGAGGCTTCATCCCTTGAAATGTTCAAGGCGAGGCTTGACAAGACTCTGAGCAACCTGATCTAGTTGAGGATGTCCCTGCTTACTGCAGGGGGGTTGGACTAAATGACACTTAGAGCTCCCTTCCAACCCAAATTATTCTGATTCTGTGATTCTATATTCCTAACATCCACCACCACATTCACTAGAGCCAGCTAAGCCCCATGAAAGAGCTAGCAAGGAAGAGATGCAAGAAACATCATCTAGGATCTCCACTTCTGGGCTTGGGAGCTGCCTGTGGACTCAGGTCCTACCCTGGTGTCTGGCTCCAGCCTTGCAGGACCTCACCCTGACCCTCCCAGGTCCATGTCTCAGCCAAGTGCACAACAATGGACACGGCTGCCCCCAGTCCTTGTCAGCAGCCCTGCCCTGCTCCCCCTGGCTGGTCACTGTGCCAGGTGCTGCTGCAGGGCAGTGCCTGCTCCCCAGCCTCACCTGCTGTCCCTGGATAACTGCCCCTGGGATGGAACCAACTCATGTTTGTCCATGGCAGTTCTTTTATTAGTGGTCTGAGTAAAGGTTGGTGCTAGAACTCAGAGACCATTAGTGGTCGGTCCCAGTGAGCTTAATGTTCATAATATTTCCCATAGAGAGAGCTGTCTGCCAACTTGTTGGCCAGTACAGATTTCAAGCCTACAGCTATCAAAAACAGTACTGAGCTGATAGGCATTTGGTTCTATGCTAGTATGGAATGATCTCTGCAGGCTAGAAGGAAGAAAACAATCAATACAACATATATTGTGGAAATCCTGGAAAAACGAAAGCATATCACAAAAGTAGTAATTCCATAATGTACTTAAGAACCCAGCTACCTAAGTAGAAAATGCAATCAGCAATAGCTCTGAAATGTCCAATTTGAGATCTGTTGGATTAGAAGAAATTCATGGAAAGATAAAATCAAGTGTATGAAGAGGTAACACCAAATAAAACAATGCCTTAGAGACACAAGTTTTCCATCTTTGATTTCAATTATATATCATGTAAAATTCTGATTATATGAACTGATTTTCATCTTACTAGTATTGAGAATGACATTTGCCTATGCACCAAAAGAGTAGATCTCACCAGTATAGTGTACAGAAAAGGAAAATATTGGTTCATATTAGTCTTTCATAGATAGACTAAGTACATTTGTATATACACATAATATATGTAAACTGTTCAAATTATTCACTTCATCTGCCCCTCAAGTGCAATGAAAACAGTCCAACATTTTTTCAGAGGATTAGAATACCTTGTCTACTGAAATCATTTTTGGAGGGATCATGAATTTAGGAGTAGAAGTAGATTATCATCTCTTCCTCTTTGCACATATACTGGTCCTTATGTCTTTCCTCAAATAATTGAGGTTGGATTTCTAGACTAAGAGCAGAGGAGAAGGATTTCTTTTTTTTAAATTTAGATTTATGAGGGCTTTTTCTCAATAACACTGTAAGAGCCATGCCAAATGAAGTCTCTTTGTTCTTCTAGCTGCATGTGCATTCATTTTGTCCTAGTGATAACTTCAGTCATGATTGAGCTTCTATAATGAAGCTGATCGCTTCCTACATTTGTGGCTGAAGAATTGAGCCAAAGCTAATTTCTCCTTCCCCAACACAGGGTATGACAGTTTGATACTTAGTTTTAGGGTTTTTTTCTTAGATATGCTTATTTTTTTCTCCTTTATAAGGGTTTTGAGATATCTCTTTTCTATGATAAATGAGAATACTTTCAAAATCAGTTAGGGTCAGACTGCATACTGACTGCATGCATAGGAAAGTTTGAAAAGTATTCTTTCTTTCAAATGCCCATTACCACTACTCTTTTGCTTGCATTGCCAAGGTTGCTAGCTATAGGGACTGTTCCTATAGTATGAGCTGGCAAAAGTGAATAACAAAATTACATCTTCTGAGAGATCAAGTGCAATTGTGTTTGTGATGGCTTTTTTTTCTGAAGTACTGATTCACTGAGTTGCTGATACAGTATTCCCAGTCATATAAAATTATAGTATAAAAAAATAACCTTTAAATTAGTTTTCTTGACATTAGTATAGGCTGGTTTAAAATATTTTTTGTTGTTTCTATTAGCTTCTTTGATTATTTGAAAGATTTCCTAAATTGTAACTAGGTAAACCTAGTGAATTCTAAGTGTAGCAAACAACTCTTATTGTCAAATGCAGAAACTCTAACTTTATAAATATTAAATTAAAGGCTTTTTTGTTGTATCTGGTTTTATCTGTCAGTTTTATTACAACTCTACTTCTTCTGCTTTGATATTTATGTCAGGGTTTATTTTGTCTTGTCCAAAAAGAACCAATTTAATCACATAAAGAGAAATTAATGGACATATTTTCAAAAGCATTAATTAATTTGTTTTGACCACTTCCTGGCAGTTGATATTTTGCAGTCTTGCTTTTCCAGCTCTGGGTAACAACTGAAGCAGCAACATTACAGAATAGCTACAGACTATGTCAGCCTCAGCATTCACTCACTGGAAGCATTTTGTATTGGTATGTAATCTGGTACAGCACAGTTTTCATTTCACTGAGAGGCTGAACCTGGAACTTTAGAAAAAAAAGAAAATTTTCTTTTTTAACTCTGTATTCCCGCTCTGGGGCTATACTGAACCCTGGGAAATGCCATCCACTTTCTGGAGTAAAAGGAAGCTGAGTCAAGATTTCAGCCTTTGAGTTCAATATTTCTACTCATTAATCCAGGCAGAAGAATGACTTTCTAACAATTATGAAAGATAGTATGCCTATTGTTGTAATACACCTGCTCCAGTCTGTCATGAGTGATCTCTCTCTGCCATCGGAAATATCACTCCTGAGGCTCCTACGTCTTTAAGACATAAGTCTTTAAGTCATGTTCTGAAACCAAACTTTTCAGCATTTCATTGACTCCCCTTCTCATTTTATTTCCTTTCACCTTCTCATTTCCTTTCAGTTTGAATTAAGAAACCTTACCATAGCTCATCAAGGAACAAAAATAGGCATGCTGGAGATAATATTTCTTACAGTAACTTTTAATTTGCTACAAATTAGTTCTACAAAGACCAGTTCATTTCTGCTTATCAGATAGTACAATAAAAGGTTTTAAAATGTGGCTGACTGTGAACAATATTTAAAAGTTTGGCCAATGCGAAACAGGAAAAACTGATGTGAAAAGGGCTAACATGGAGCACTCAGGGGTTGTAAACTGGCAACGCTCACACTATTACAACCAACTGGGGAGCAACCCAGGCCCACCAGAGCAGCAACAGAAGTCCTTTAGCTGCCTTCCAAGACGTGGACCATGATATCAACCACCTCAAGTGTATGTATGCACTTACATGCATCTGTGCAAATGCACACAGCATAGGACACAAACAAGGAAAGTGAGAGTTGTGCATGTTCCTGCAGTGTTATGATCTTATTAGCAACACAGAGACATGGTGGGATAGTTCCTATGAATGTAGTGTTGGAATGGAAGGATACAGGCAGTGGAAACAAGAGGGTGTGTTACCCTCTACTTTAATGACAGTTGGCATGCATGGAGCTCTGCCTGGGGATGGATAACGAGCTGTCTGAGACCTCATAAATAAGGACTAAAGGGAGGGCAGGGGCACAGGACATTATAGGGGGAACTGCTACAGGTGTCCTGATCAGGAAGTCTCAGTTAATGAAGCCTTTTATAGACAAATAGGAGTAGCCTCACATTTGCAAGCTCTGGTCCTCACTGGGGACTTCAATCACCCTGATACCTGTTGAAAGTATGATGCAGCAGGGTATAAGCAATCATGGAGGTTCCAGAATGTGTTGATGATAAGTACTTTCTCCAAGTGACTGAGGAGGCAATGGGCAAAGGTCCTATGCCTTTTTCTCGTCAATAAGGAGGGGCTTGTGGGGAATGTGAAGCTCAAGGGCAGCCTTGGCTGCAGTGATCATGAAACGGTGGAGTTCAAGATCCTCAAGGCAGTAAGGAGGCCTCACAGAAACTTGCTACCCTGGATGTCAGAAGAGCAGAGTTTGGCCTCTTCAGGGACCTGCTTGGTAGAGGACCATGGCATAAACCCCTGGACCAACAAAGAGCCCAAGAAAGATTTTTAATATTTGAGGAATATTAAATTGAAATCTGTACTGGCCAACAAGTTGGCAGACAGATCTCTCTATGGGAAATATTATGAACATTAAGCTCACTGGGACCACTCCAAGATCAGGAGTGATGCATCCCAGCAAATAAGTAGTCAAGCTAAAATGACTGCATGAAGGAACAAGAAGGTCCTGGGCACACCTAGATGTAAAAAGAAGGTCTAAAGAGTGTGGAAGAACAGGTAGCCTGGAAGTAGTACAAAGAAGTTGTCCAAGCAACTAGGGATGAGGTTTTGAAAGATAAAGCCCAGATATAATTAAGACTGGCCAGGGACATGAAGGACATCATGAAAAGCTTTTCTAGGTATGTCAGTGATAAAAAGACTTGAGAAAATACAAGTCCTCTCCAGAAGGAAATGGAAGATCTGGTTACCTAGGATATAGAGAACGCTGGGGAACTCAATGACTTCTGACTCAGTCTTCTCCAGCAAGGGCTCAAGCCATGCCATCTAAATCACAGAAGGTAAAGGGAGGGACTGGGAGAATGAAGAACCATTCATTGCAGGAGAAGATCAGGTTTAAGGCCATCTAAGGAACCTGAAGGTGCACAAGTCCATGGGACCTTATTACATGCATCCATGGATCTTGAGAAAACTGGCAGATAAAGTTGCTGAGTCACCATTCATCATATTTGAAAATCTGCAGCAGTCAGTAAAGTTCCCACTGAATGGAGAAAGGGAAACACAACCCTCATTTTTAAAAAGGTAAAAAAGGAAGACCTGGGGAACTACAGAACGGTCAGTCTCACCTCTGCTCCTGGCAAGATCATGGAGCAAAGCCTCCTGAAGGCCCTGCAAGGTAACACAGAAAATAAGGAAGCAATTGCTGACAGCTGACATGGCTTCACTAAGGGCAAATCATGCAAAGTATTTAATGATGTCCTGAACAATATCCTTGCTTCTGAATTGAAGAGAAATGGACTAGACAGCTGGACCACTTTGTGGATAAAGAATACGCTGCACTCAAAGAGTTGCAGTCAACAGCTTGAAGGTCAAGTGGGGATCAGTGGACAGTGATGGTCCTCAGGGGTTGGTACTGGGACTGATGCTGTGAAACATCTTTGTAACATGGACAGTGGAACTGAGTGCACCCTGGTCTGGTGGGAGGTGTCCCTGCCCATGACAGGGGAGTTGGAACTATATGATCTTTAAGGTCCCTTCCAACTCAACCAATTCTATGATTCTACTGTATGATGATCTGTCCAAAATTAAATCATCTCATTTTACTGATTAGTATATACAGCCTAACAGGCAAAAAACACAAGCTGTCATTTTAGAGGCGACACCAATATCTCATTAAAGTGTTTCTGGGTGTCCTAGACACACTGTTACCATCTGAGGGCATTTAATTCCTAAGCTTGGAGGTGTGCAGCCTTCCCTAGCCAACAATACTGGCTCAGCAGGAGAGATAAGGTATCCGAACACTAATATATGATAATATATTTAGATTCTCATTGGTGACTTCATGAACCATTTTCAAAAGGAGCACCTACTGAAGCAAGTAACATGTTTAATGCATTTGTTAGTACTGTGCACTTAACACGCACAACCTAATTTTTGAATCCTGTGTTTTAAATGTAGTGGGTTTGGTTTAGGTTTTTTAATGGTACAGTAGGGAACTTAAGGAGAATAACATGACAAATGTACATGTTTCTTGTTCTTTGCTGTGTCAAACCAAATTTCAATGTCATATAAATGGAAAATCTTATGATAGAATCTCCCAGATGTCCCCACCCTGATAGTCAGCATTTTTAAAAATGCATCACTTGCCTTACTGTTAGTCTAGTTTAGATGTTGTCAAATCAGCAGTTCAATATTTAAGCAATGTAGCTTTATAAATTTATCACACTAAGTTTCTCATCTGTGCCTCATACTATAATTTGAAAATCTCTTCACTTGCCAACTTCTTAAGCACTAGAAAAGTACTGTAATAATAAACATCAAAAATATTTATACTGACATAGATCATCCTTTGGGGGGAATTATTTCCTTTACACCACATAAGCACTAAGTATACAGTTATATTTGCTGGAAGAATTTATGTGGAAATTATGCCTAACTGAATAAATCGACATATTGTTTGGGCAATAAAGTAAAAGAAATTGCATAAGAGGCTGATAATTAGCAATGTAGGTGCTAGACAATTGAATAATGTTTAAATGTGCTAGTACATATCACATTACAAAGTTTTTCTGCTTTTGAAATTTTTACTAGAATATGTTATGTTTTCTGATATTACCAACCTGCACACAGAACTAATGGATTTTCAATTTGTAGTACTATAATTTTACCATCGTAAAATATTAAAGTGGGAAAATCCCAGCCCTGATTCATATGTTATTGCTGTTATATATGATCAGTACAGGGGAGTTTGAGAGAAGGAAGGTTGTCTTTGAAGCATGAATAGCTATTTGCACCAATGCCTCATGTCAGCACTGCCTCTGTAGGAAGAATTTACCTCTGGATTGCAATTACAGATAAGAAGTAGTATGGTAGTCTCACTAGCTTCACATTCACCATCTTGCTTAGTTTCAATCCCTAAGCCTTCCTTGGTGTGACTGTTACCTAGTGTTATAGATTTCCATTCTGTTCAGCAGAAACAGCAGAAACTCATGGCATGGAAATTCATTACTTTCCAGTTCTTATTCCAGTTCTAAGCCATTTCTTATTCCCCAGTTTAAAATGTCACAACCTGGGGCTTTTTAAAGATAATTTTTCATGCTTGTGAGAAATTTCTAGTGTATTAAAATTTTTAATCTAAAGCCCAATATCTTACGAAGGAACTCAAGGAAGATAGGTTGGCATAGTATTTTTCAGCTTTCCCAACATCTCAAGGTGCTTTTGTTGGTAAGGATAGCTTCAATGATATTTTTATAGACACATCAATGGCATTTACAGATGGATTTCACATCATCCCAACTTTTTCTTCGGTAGTAACAGTTTTGAAAAAAATTTAAGAATTAACATAAAAGTCATCATACTCTGATATGCAAGATCCAACCAGTAGTTCAGGTACCCATTCTCAGCCAACCACATCCTCCAGACACTTTGTGCAAGGGCATAATGGAGTACAAAACACGAATCTCACGGATAAGAACTCATACGTAGAAGGGTACTGAAGAAAAAGGTAAACTCAAAATGACCACACTACTAGTAATAATCTAGATGACTTTTTAAATTAAAGACAGACTTATGTGAAAAGTAAACATATCTGTATTTTTAAGTAGCTACAATTGAACTGCTAAAACATTTCTTCTACAGATAAACATACTTTGTCTGGTTAATCTCATCTCTGCTTGATGTGTCAGAAACTTATTTCTTAAAGTCATTTACTTAGAAATTGTTGTTCAGAATATTCTGCAAAACTATCCATCTGACATTTATCAAAATAAAATTTTGCCAGCATTGAGGGATGTTTAATAGCAGTAGTGTAACGTTCCTTGCAGAAACTGCCAGGAAGAGCGCGGAAACACTGAGTTTGCGACTAAAACCAGTGTGATTGATACACAGCTCCAATTCATTAATAGTCACACAGCGTTATATAGGGTTCAGAGGGCACGCCTCTTTTAGATAACAAATTCTTGCAGTTAACCACTTTTTTGGCAAGGCATCTTGTTTTTTGCTAAAGCTGCACCTGCATCTACCAAGCTAGTTGCTCTAATCGCACTTTCAGAGACACTTCAAGGACAGGTTGTTTACTGCTCTCAGAACTGAAAGTTTCAGTCTGCTTCATAGTTCTCAAAACATGGATTGGCTACAATTTCTGGGTGTCCACATTCCTTCAGAAATTCCTCCACAAGAAACTGCATGGTTTTTTCTGAAAACCAGAACAGTTTAAATGTTTTTAAACATTGCTACAGTGTAACACATACAACAAAAAGTTTTTCTCCAAAGTGGAAAACCATGTACAGGATTGCTATCTACCAGTATCTTGGAAGGCATTGTATCAGTCAGAATAACAGATTATACTCTCAATAAAACCACAGGATTTTATTTGGATTTGGATTTTAACTGATGTAGATAAAAATAAAACTGCACTTCTTTCTTTAGACTTTTTTAAGGAAACAGTCTAAAATTCCTAAGTCAAGTGAAAATTTGTGTTTTTTAAAGAGATAATAATTTAGCTATTTAAATCCTAAGGCAAAACACCATATGGTTGTATTTTTTTGAACTCCTGTTCCTTCATATGCAGGCATGCCTGTCTCTCTGTCCTAATACAAAGACACGAGAAAGTAAACAAACAAACAAAAAACAAAACAACAAAAAAATCCACCAACAAAACAAACAAAAAACCTCAACCCCCCAACCATGATAAAGAAGGAAAAAATTCAGAGTCAGCAGTGGAAGAACTTCAGAAGCTGTTAGAAGTCTTTACATTTCACAAAAACATTGAAAAATTATGGTACTCTGAGAACTTCCACCGTGGAAATGCCAATAGCTTAACTTCTTCCAGAAAAAAGAACACCGTGATGGCATTTCCATCCCAGTGGTGACCTTCCCCTTTCAAATACTGAAATCCAAACCAGGCAATGGAGACAGACTCTTTTTGTGGAAATTCAGATGTCAGCACCTTGGTACTGAATAGCTTTGAATATTGATGATTATTTGCATGGCATGTACTGTATTACGGGGCTTCACAAAATGGAAGTATCTCAGATTCCATTAATTAACTAATTTATTCCATTAATTCCATTAACTGGAGATTCCATTAATTTTGACATCTTTTTCACCACCTATGAGTTGGATGGCTTCTTTTATATCTCTAGAACTTAACTGGGCTATTTTAGTAATGTTTCAGAATAGAGAGGATCCAGTTCTAACCTCCCAGGGCGTAACTGACATACAAGATTTTTGGAAGGGGCCTGTGTTATTAAAGATTTGATTCAGATCCCCATTTTTTAGTGTAAGTAAACTCAGAAGTTTTCCTTTATGTAGCTAACACTTATGTTGGAGCTCCTGATCAATCTCTATCTCAGAAGTGTTACTGCTTGTTTTACTTGTTTAAGCAAAGGGGGGGGTTGAAGCATATGAATCACTATGGTTACAGTCTGAACAGTAAAGAACCATAGATCACCTCTGACAGCCTTGCTTTGCAATTATATTTGAAATAGTGCAATGAATTTAAAAAAGAAAAAGGGAAAGTTGTTCTTTGTCCTTTCTTTATCATTTTGTGTTACGATTGCACCTATTAATAGGTTAATTTTATGATGTTTGGGCACTTTTACAGACCAGATGAATAAAATGAAATTCTGAAAAAGGTCAGCAAAGTTATCAAGTATTAAAAGGGTTAAAATATTCTTGTGCATATGAATCTTTTTAGCAGACATGAGAACAATTCCTAGACCTTTTTTCTTAACTATCTCATTTTAAGAAGTTCATGTTTGAAAACTAATTGTTGCCAGTACAGATTTACTTTTTCAAGAGACTTAGAAAACAAACAGAAACTTATGTGACCTTTTCCATGAGATTTGAAAAAATCTGTGCATCAATGAAATTACTCAATATTACTGAATGTGAAATTTTTGCCAACCAAGATAATGTATTAATAAACTCCTGTTTGCACTGACTACCAGAAAAATAAATTAAACACTTATTGATCCATTTTGAGCGAATTCAACAGAATTCATATTAAAAGGGGATCATTTTATTGATGCATGTGCGTCTCTAATAACTTCCATGTTTCAAAAACTCATGCTGCACAAATATTACAAGAGATTTTACTATTTGAACTGCTATTTAAGAACCAACCTTGGACTGTGAAGGAAGGAAGAGGACTATTTTCATTATATATATAAAAAAGGACACAGTACGCTTGGTTGATCTTACTTTTTGTTTCTCTATTCTGAGTAGATTTTCTCTTATTACCAGTGTAATTTATTTGATTTTTATTCATATTAGATGAGTTTATTTTAAAAGTACAAATCCTGTGGGATTGCATCTATTCTGTGATCTTCCTTGAGATCAACACGTTTTGGTCCCCAAAATTTTTACTCACTCAGAAGCAGTACATGTTTTAGTATAAATGCAAATGGTTAGGCCATGACTTATTATCAGTAATTCTGGCACTAAAATTTGCAAAGCCAATATGATTGATTACCTATATATACTTTATCTTAGTCTTATCAAAACATACAATTAACTTCTAAACATAAGAATTGTGAGAAGTTACTTCATACCTGAAAGCAGAAATGCAAGTATACAGTGTGAACAAAATGTGGGAAAAAATAGAGCAGTTGTGTTTGTAGGCAGACTGTTGAAACATATGAGTTGCCTTTTTTGTCTGACTACATTGTTATCTCTGAGTTCATGATTTAGAAAACAGCCTCTGCTACCCAGCCTGACAATGAGAACGAGAGAAAGCTGGGTCTCAGCAAGGTTCTCTTTTGCTCAGAATGGTCTTCTAAAATATTATTTTATTTTTTCTTTCCCTGTTATTCAAGTCTATTTCTTAATAGTATGCCTACCTGCTACTTCTAATGATACACTGACTTGGAGGAACTATTGTATGGAAGCACATCCAGGATGTGTCCAGGCTACCCAGAAAGGAAAGATTATGGACTCCTCCAGCAGCTCAGCATTTTAGGATTAGCCACCTGAACCACCATTGCAAGAGTGGTCTAAGTCTGAGGTGGAAGCAGAATGATTTTACAATAGCAGATTGATTTAAAACCTTGCTGAATTCAGAAGTGAGTGTTCTAGCCCAGCACTTCTTTTTATTATTTGCTATTATAATGGAAGTTCAACAATGATGATAAAATCTCAAGTGTTTGTATAATACTCTCTGGGTATTTACAATGAGCATGCAATTTGTTAGACAGGGGATACGAAACTAAATATCTATTGAGCAAATTCACAGTCTGAGCTGTAGTCACAACCAATGTTCTGGGCACTAAAATTGGGCCGAGCGCATAAATTATTTTCATCATTGTCATGTGAATATAAATGCTGGAACATATTTTTGTGAGATGACCAGAATTTATGTTTTTTATAAATGTTATTGAATTGAATAGCACACTGCAAATCCCCCCAGTGATTTCTGATTAAGAGAATATATTTTTTGACCAAATATGAAACTTTCTGTTCTGTTTATTGTCCCTGTGTTTTAGTTAAATCAAAAGAAATTGTGGGATGGATTTCTCCTTGAATGAAGAAATTAAAACATTTTTATATGAAAATGGTAGAATCAGGTATTTTGAGGATTTTATTATTACCCAACCATTTGTTGGTTTTTTTTTTAGCCAAGAGCTGCTCTCAAATTTTATAAGTGGTTTAAGCTGTTCCTCTAGAATTGAATTTATTTTTCAAGATTTGGCCAGTTAAATGAGTAAGCTATTTATTGCAAACTTTAAAAGAATTTTTTGTAGCACTCCTGTTGTATAACAGAAAATGAAACATGGACTTACCCTCCATGCAGTCTCTTTCACACAGGAAAGTCAAGGGGCTCTGTGTTCATCAGGTCCACCTGGCAATCTGACTGCAGGCACCTGAGTCCACAGAAATAATGGTGCCAACTCACAATACTTAGAGCACTAATCTCTGCAGTCATAGGGATCTTGAGTCAACATTCAGCAAGTGGGTACATACCCAGACATAATAATTTTAAGTAAGAGCTTGGAAATATGACTCAGGGGCAGCATAAACTTTTAGAGGCTAGAAGTGATTCCGCAGCCCCGGGAGTATTTTCCAGCAACACTGTGCTTTTGAAGGGCAACAAGCCAGAACTTTCCATGTGTGTCCAGCAACACTGCAGCAGGCAGTTCTGGCAAGGATGGTTGAATGTTCTAGGAAGTGTGGGCAGGTGAAGGCTAAAATATGCAATGTTGTAGTGGTTTATCAAAACAAGAGTGAGGAAGAATCTGCAGGTAGAAATGTCATGTGCTCTGGGGTTTTCTGATGTATTGAGGAGCTCCAGAGAAAGGCTTGCAGGAAAGTTTCTTTGTCATTATGTTAGTGGGCATTGTAGATGTAAACTCAATGAGAAGAGATAGACACTAAAAGTCAGAAAGCTGAAAAGCTGAAAGTCATTTTAGCTGAAATGTTGAGAAGTCATTTTTTGGGCATGAACATACAAGAGACCATATTGTTATATACAGGAAGTGAGTGAACATACCATAAGCCAAGAAACCTATGCCTATTGAGGCAAATAAAAGCATTTAGGTTTTGGTTTTGTTCTTTGTAGATTTCAATCTCTTTAACTGAGACATAGCAATAGCTAAATGCATAGTATTATTCTGCATGGGATAGGAAGGGATGAAACATCTAGGAATGCTGCAGACAGAAGTTTTGAGCTGCAGTTTCCTCTTACTACTGTAATTCATCAAAAAATTATGTTAGCAGAAAATGCAAGGGCTCTGTTATACTGACAGAAAGATGAGCAGATACCAGTCACCAAATATTATACATAACACAACACATACAGTGATATACTTGGCTTTTTCAATGAAAAGATTTTATCAAAAATATTTTAGTGACTTATAAAAACATTATTTTAGAGTTGGGGAAATTTAACTGCTTTTCTTTTATTATTATTCCACCCTACCTACACAAAACTTCCAAGAGACTTCAGTCAGAAAGGTTGTCTTAGTGAACAAGTTTATGTGACTTGTATCTGGTTTTGTATTTTTTTAGCTATTTTATCAAATACTGATTCTCATTTAAGCTTTGTTGTTGTTGTTGTTAAAGCTCATAGATTAAGTCAATATAAATCGAATTATATTAACTAGTTGTCCTTTTTTTTAATGAGTGCATGGGGTTGGAGTTAAATAAAAAGGTATTGTGGCAGTCAAAAGCATTACCATTTTAATTTGAATAACTCTTAACAGATTGAAAGGTTGAACCTCAAAATGTTAGATGCTGTTTGCAAACAACTAATCTCACATCAGAAAAGCCTTACAAGAAATCAGAATAAAATAAGAATAGAAATCTACTCACATTATTGTACAGGAATATCATGACATTTTTCAAATAGAAACCTATTACTAGCTTCCCAACTGAAATTAATTTCAGGGAATTTTACACCACTTCAGAGGAGTTTAAGTTTTTAAGTCTGATTTGTTTTGTTTTATTGTTAATAAATTTTTATACAAACTTTTGCACTAAAAGAGCTTTTATGCTTACTGGAAGCCTGAGATTGTGTTGAAGTCTTGTGCATTCCTCATCCTTATTATTCTGGCTTCAGAATATCCTGAGCTGAAGCAGTTAAAGTCATGCTCATGCATTTGATGACACAGAGCACTCTATGTTTCTTTCATCAGATGATGATTTGGGCCTTTTTTTATTTCATAGGGTAGCTGTTGTGAGAAAAGACCAGAGGGTTACATTTCACTTTATCGCTAATCCATAAACTGTGGGATTGTTTACTAAAAGTTTCACCTACAAGTTGTGAAATCATAATTTCTGGATATTTGTTAGCTTTGATTCAGTCTTAGCAGAAGCTTTACAGATAAGAGAATTCTCTTTCACCCTTCAGCAGAATTAGGCAAAGCAGTTAGCAACAGAATTCAAACACCTGGCAGTTCCATAACCCCTATCCCTCCTACTTCCAGGTGTTTTTATTCTACTGCAGTGCTGTCAAAATGTACAGGTTTTCAGTTCAGGATTGCTGCATGAATGTGCAGTACATCATATTGATCAAGTCTGTTATAAGTTTAACTGCTTAGGAGTGCACAATTTTTGAAAAGCTCACAATTATTTAAGAAAATTATTTCTATTGACTTTTGGTACAAAACCTGTGAATTTTAAAATTGGTAAAGCAAAGAAAAAAAATACTTTATAATATTACTTTATAACAAGAAAATGACTAGCAGTGATGGGAAGAGTGATATCCACCCAGAGGCACTTATCTTTTCTTACAGCTTCAACTCAGAATCACTTTGCTATCTTAAAGTTACAGGAAAAAAGCTCCAGACAGGATCTGTTTACCTAGGTCAGCCTGTTCCAGTCTTGGGGGACTTTTGTGAGAGAGCTTATAGCTTTTATAACTGACATATTACAGTTATTGCAATTCATTATTACTGCAGTTTTCTCTGACTATAGGCAGATCTCTGTTGTTTTCTTATATGGGTTGACTTGTCTCCAAACATAAATCTTCTTGTTTAAAAATAGTCTTTATCCTTTAGGAAATAAAGAGTGCAGTGGTGAAAGGATGATGTCGTGGGAAAGAGTCACTTCTGATCTAACGAATACAAAGGAGACATTTCTACCTCCAGAGGTGAATGTGTAGTCATTATCAGTCACATAAAATATTTTAACTGCCCTCTGGAGTTGTGACTTCTGGGCTCTCATAAATCAGACAAGATACTGGTGGTCAAACAGGCTTATTTATATTCCCTGAGTCAAAAGAACTGTTTTTCCACAATCATTTTCACCCTGCACTCATCACTTAGTCCTATTTCGAAATAAATCTCAGTTATTTTTCACTGTTGGCCTATTTCCATCAAAGGAAAAGTGTTACCTGACTTCTATGCAATGAAAAATGAGAGATTCCTAGTTTATCACTAACCTGATCTCCCATGAAATTCTACTATTTACCAATCAGCAGGACTTAGAAACCTAAATGCCTTTGAATGGGGGTGAGTGTACATCTCTTGTATATATGCACAAGTGCCAACACTGAGGGCACTCCAGGAGATCCAGAAATTTAAGGCTGCCCTGCTAGAAATAACCTATCCTCCCACTCTTCAAAGAGCTCTTACATCTGAAAGATAGCTGAGCCCCTACTAGTGTTTTCTTTCTGTAATAACTTCTTGCTGTGCCTTAGCTTTTTCTTGTTGCTGTCTTCACATTTCAATGAGATGCCTGCTCCTCGGGAACTTGAAGATCAAATGAGTTTTATGTGCATAGTGCTAGGGCAAACAAAGAGTCAAACCATGGATGGCACAGGAATGAAAATAACAGAGAAAATCAATCCCAGTGCCACAAAAAGCCCAGTCCAGACAAATTGGAAAAAAAAGGTTAATATCAGTCCACTAGTAAATAGCTTACCATTCCAGGGAAACTGAATGTGGTAAAAGCAGCTGATTCTGACTGGAACAGGGCTGTCTCCATCTCTGATCTCTGTTTAGCTCCTAATAATTAAAGTTAAAATAGTTCTTTCTCAGGTGTCAAGAAAGATCTCAGAGAATTAATATTTCTTTTTGACCTTTAAAGAGTGGCATTATTGTCGAGAATTACATCTTTTTCCTTTCTTGGGGAAGATTAGTGGTGGCATTATAGTGAAAAGTACAAAATTCCAAACCAAATGTCTGCCAGTTTGGGAAAGCAACATTCTATTCTCTTTAAATGTTGCTAGAAAGCTGGCTAGTTTTTTTCATTACAAGTATCCATCAGGTTATGTAGCCTGGTAGGATACACGACAAGCATGGTATCAGAAATTAAATTTGATCGTTCAGTTCCATAGAGGGCTTCATCGTTTACTATGAAAGAAGATGGCTACTTAATATACACTGTGAGTAAAGCCAGTTTCTGGATGCATGCAAGGGAGAATAAAGCATATTTTAAAAGTAAGCTGCCTTTACAAATGATCCAGCCACCCAGAATATGCCTTTTCATCCAGGGATGCAGCCAGTATTGCTACTCAGAGAGCTGTGAGGGCTGACCTCTCCCCTGCAAGTGCAATTTGGCTGCTTCTGATTCATCAAGCACCCACAACCTAAAAAGCACAAACAGGATTGTAAGGACATTGTAAGGATGATGGCATGTACTCCCCAGCATCAAAATGGTAGCAGGTTACCAAGTGTGCAGGATTTCTGAAGGACAAAGAAACCCAGTGTTGGCCTGTTGCAGTGGCATAGACATACCATGGCCTCACTAAAAGAATTGCTGCATGTCTTTTGAGTAACATACCCTGGGGATGCTACAGGCTGCTTGATTGCTTGGTCACTCAGTTACAATTAGTCCTGGATTTCTGTAAGAGAATTAGATGTATCCTTATCCCAGTTAACAGTAAGATAAGTTGGGACCAGTCCTGTTTAACATCTTTGTTGGTGACATGGACAGTGGCACTGAGTGCACCCCCAGGAAAGTTTGCTGATGACCCCAAGCTGTGTGGTGCAGCTGACATGCTAGAGGGAAGGGATGTCATCCAGAGGGACTTTGACAGGCTGGGCAGTGACTGGCTTGAGAGCAGCCCTGTGAGAAAGGACTTGGGAGCACTGGTGGATGAGAAGTTCAACATGAGCCATCAGTGTACACCTGCAGCCCAGAAAGCTGACTGGATCCTTGGCTGCATCAAGAGAAGTGTGGCCAGCAGGTCGAGGGAAGTGATTTTCTTCCTCTACTCTGCTCTTGTGAGACCCCACCTGGAGTGCTGCGTCCAGTTCTGGAGCCCCTTTTACAAGACAGACATGGATGTGCTGGAGTGTGTCCAGGGGAGGGCCACGAGGCTGATCAGAGGGCTGGAGCACCTCTCCTATGAGGACAGACTGAGAGAGTTGGGGTTATTCAGTCTGCAGAGGAGAAGGCTCTGAGGAGACCTCATTGTAGCTTCCAGTATCTGGAGGGGGCCCACAAGAAGCTGGTGAGAGACTTTTTAGGAAGTCAGGTAGTGATAGGACTGGGGGGAATGGATTCAAATTAGAGGAGGGGAGATTAAGGTTGGATGTTAGGAATAAGTTCTTCATCATGAGGATGGTAAGACACTGGAACATGTTGCCCAGAGAGGTGTTAGAAGCTCCATCCCTGGAAGTTTTTAAGGCCAGGCTGGACAGGGCTCTGAGCAACCTGATCTAGAGGGTCGGAACTAGGTGATCTTAAGAATTCCTTCCAATCCTGAAATTTCTATGATTCTATAAGTAAAATCAATTCTACTTACCAGTGTATATGTCCTGCACTAAAGAGAAGTAAAATTCTAGGAAGAGAAGAACTTAAGTTGTTCCTTGAATGGTGACTGGAGTTGGAATGTCTAATGTGTCCAGAAAATTAGCCACTTTGAAGTACAGCTAGTTTTGCAGCACCAAGTCACTTTTAAGAATCAATTAGACACATTACGTGTTGACACACTTATGTTTAAGTAGTGGGTGGAATTCAGTGTTTAACCAATGGAGGTTAATCAATATGATGTCGGTTGAATGCTCCTCATACTAAAATAGAAAGAGTTTTACAATTGGATTCAGTGGTGGTAGTAAGCAACCCTTTCTCAGCACGAATAAAAACCAGAGTTGATAATAACAACCTAGATTTTCTGAACTATAGGAGGAACAATTTGTAGTTACTGCAGTATGTAATATTTTACTCTCAAGTTTAGTGGCTTTTTTTTAAAGACACGGTGAGCTGATCCTGTCTACTTGCAAAGTAATAGTCTTCTCTTTTAACAAACACATTGAATTTGCCAGGTTTACAATTTAAATAGGTAGTACTACATAGTATATAACTACTTGCTTACATATATGCACTTTTTAAATGTATATATTTTCATACATTTTTAGGTATACATTTTATAATTTTTAATATGTATTTTAATGTAATTATTATCTATATATAAGCAAATGAGCTTAAAACAACATCTCTATGTTTTTAAAACCTTTCTTTTTTTATTTTGAATCTTCATTGCTCGGCTGACAAGTGAAAAAACTATTACTATATGCAGTCTTATAAAAAATATTCTTTCAAAACTTAAATGGAGATTTTCTGAGGAGACAGACTAAATTTTATTAAGGATTTAGCTACAGGGCAAATGTTTCCTGTTTTCAATTTTTACAAGTCAACCTTTTCCCAGGATGCTCCCTAATACACTCACTCATAATCCAAATGATCTTTCCTACTGAATGGTTTTACCTAAGCTGTGTTTCTCATACCTGTGAGGTCAGAGAAGCCAATCTCATCAGTATTATATCTTGTCTAGAATTTTCAGTCACTCTTCCTAAGTTCACTGCAGCATGCCAAAAGCTCAAAAGACTCTTTCTGGCTTCCTGGGTGTTGGTGGCTATATATGTACGACACCTCTCAAAAAAATGTAGATTTGTAATTCTCTCCAGGCTCATATTTGGCCTTAGAATATTATAACTCCGGAACTATTTCAAAACATACTATTATTTCACACTCTGCATATTGCAATTAATTTAATAAATAAGCAGTATATCACAGGATAAAAGAAACAGGATATATTGACGTGTGTGGAGGGAGCTGTCAGTTCTGCGACGGCCTTCAAATCCGTATCCAGAGATTTAAATTAAATTAAATCAAATCCAGATAATTAATTCCAGAGGATTAAATTAAGTCAGAAGAACACAAGTCATCTCTCTCTGAAGTGTACTACTTCACAGCTTCAAGCATTGAATTTATTAAAAAATTCTCTATTTTGACAAAATTTTCATTAGAGGTGGGTTACTGCAAAGCAGCCACTTGGTTTGTGCTAAAGCCAGCCACAGCAGGAAATTACTTTGGTACTAATGTATTAATAGAAGTGTAGTTATCAGAGGAATCTTAGCATTGCTGAGAGGTGATCAGAATACCAGATGGGACCTCAGGAAATCAAAGCAACACTCCTAATTTCACTAAATAATCCCTCTGTGACCTTTAGCAAGTTATTTAGGATACATTTTGCAAAAGCTCATAAGGAATTTAGATGCCAAAATCCCACTCATTTTCAGTAGGAATTAGTGTGCTAAACGTACCTGAGTTGCTCACAGATGTGGACATGCTCTCTGAAATTTTATACGGAAATGAGTCACCAGGGAATTAGCACTGCAGATTTCTTAAAGAACCGATTTGTAGAGTTGAATGACACCAACCTGTTTCACAGAAGTACAGGAGTCTGACTGTTACAGTGGTTAGGAGCTTAGAAATATGTATGGATATATATGCAGAAAATTCATGTTTTCTGTGTGACTTAGACACATATTCTGCCCGTCTTCTCTTGATCAGGATTCAAAAGCTCACCCTGCACATCTGGAAATGAGGGAAGGTGATAAAAGCCCGTCTCTTCTGAAATAATGGTCAGGTCATTAAAGTTACTTGAGAGAGTGTTGATTTCTTGGAATATTAGGACTATAAATAGTTTGTTCCAGGTGGTATCTCTGAGGAAAGTGAACAGCCTTTGTTTTGTTTTATTTTCTTCAGAGAGCTCATTGTCTGGAAAAAAGCTGATTCTATAATTCAGTTGATTATCCTGCTGATAATGAGGACAGGGAAGAAATGAAGATTTCTCATGTAGGACTTCTCCTTGTGATTAGCTTTTAATACTCCTAACCCAAAACCATCTCGGTCAGAGTCTAAGGGAAATCACAGTATTTAATCATCTGGGACTGGGGAGGAGAATGCAGCCCTTGCTGGCTGACAGGAAAGGGTAGCACAGAAACATTCAGAGGCAGGTGATAAAGTAGGAGTTATTTCATCTTGTTTTTTGCTCCTCTGAAGGAGCACAGATCAGTTCACCGCTACAAGAAATGGGAAATGCCCTCAGGCACTGAAGATCTCAAGAGTGCCTGTTTGTCTCTCTGCCTCTCCAAAACACCAAACAGAACAGTTCTTTAAAAATTCTGTTCCAGACAAATAACTGAACTCATTCTATAGAGCCAGGAGAGAAATGAAATTGCACTGATTTCCAGGATTAACTGTTGAGGGGGAATTTCAAACACAGTGGTCCAGCAGCTAGTTACCAGAAGACTACATTATATGGTCTTAAAGTGAACAGCTAGTATTTTTGATTCACAGTCTGGGCAAAAAAAACCAACAAACAGACAGAATATATAAATTTTTTTCCCTCTTCAAGGCTCCCTGAAGTATGTGCTCAAATATTTCTAAAAGAGGCATGCAGTTTTTTAGTCGAAGCCAATTATACAGAAAATTAGCTTCACTCTTGGAAACGTGTTAATTAAACAAAAGTTCTTTATTCTTTTGATGGTGAGTCAGCAAACAGGAGAAAACAAAGGCTAATGAGGAACTAAGAGGTAAGCTGAGGCCACACTCTTGCCATTTATATTTTCCTTTTGACAGTCTGTTCCCCTGTACATTTGCCCTCCTGTAGGGCAAACCTTCCCTAGTCCAGATGGTGCTCCTGGCCATAGTCCTGCATGCCAGATCTAAGGGCACTCTCTCCTCGTGAACCTGAACAAGTGCATGAGTTCTGAGGCAGTGAAATACCTCAACTGATGACATCTGGCTGAGTTTGGTTGTGAGCCACACATCCAGCTGTTCTGTGCTATCTGGCTGGCAGAGCTTTAGGACTTACCCTGAAGATGATATTTCAAGACCTAGGGTACATTAGTCTCAGCAACTGATGTCCCTGGAATTTTCAAGCATCTCCTGAGATAAATAGTGTCTGGTTTTGAGGATTTTGACTGTGTTCTTGCATATGGTCCTTTTGGATCTAACTTTGAATTTGTAATTCATGTTTTGTTGGGAACACAGGTGCTATCTGAGGCTTTGAATTCACAAATTAAAGTGCACCTCAAGAGACATGTATCCATGTAAATTGAAACTAATGAAGAGGTTCCTACAAAGCCTAGCAAAGCCAAGCCAAGCAGCTTCATAGATCTCTGAAATAAATACATTCTGTAAAATTGAGTTAAATGTATTAATGCAGTAGTGTGCTACTGTATTCAGTTAATGTACTGCAGCATGAAATTAATTTTATCCCTTTAGAAAAACAATTAATATTTAACAAAACAGCTTCGTGTGTGTTGGTATTGCAGATACAAGGATCCATAGTCAAAATACAATTATCACCTCAGCAAGATGGTTTTACAGATTCCTGTTATTTACTTGCCCTGCCTTTTTTTTCAGCCTTGGACTTGCTGAATGTAAAAAAACCAATATGAATTTCAGACAGTCATTTTCCTAAAATCATCTAAAAGAAAAATATGCTGCCCAGAGAATGTGTAGATATGATTGCATTGAATGACATTTCTAATGGTTTGGTACTCTAAGAAAATTAAAAATCAGGTGCTCTACAGAGATTCTAATTTGCATTAGAATTTATTTTAAGCCATTTTCCATTATTTCAAATGTAACTGAATATGAGGGGTACTCCAACATTTATTTGGAGCATAATTTATGTATTTCTGACTCTCTAAAATGAATATTTACATTACCTCATTTGCAAGCTGATTTTGCTTAATACAGAAACATGACCAAGGTCTACAGTTTCATTTATGTATCATATGTAAATATGTTTATTTCTTGTACTCAGCTCAATGTGATACGTAAAAGGAACATGACTGGAAAGCAACAAATCATTATCTGTTGCTAGTGCTCTATCAGAAAAAAAGTTCTTCGTTTGTTCGTTGTGGTTTAGTTTGTATCCAAGATAATAAGCTATGTGATCTGTTTTGCTGGTTTCTCAGACAAAATAAAACTGCTGGAACCAGCAGTTCAACTGCAGATGTCACAGACAGATGAAATACTGAACAGTTTTCCCTCTTTCAACATTACCTTTCCTATTTGACATATTTCAGCCATTAGAAGTAGGCTGTAGTGCCTGACCAGACTGTTCTTGTGACTTTTTAAAATGCTAACTGATGTTACAGATTTTGCAGTTTTCTACACAATGCCACAAAATTTACTTTACAGGTCCATGAATGTATAAGATTAGATGTTGTGTTTTAAAGATAAAAAAGCAAATGAGTAATTAACACTGTGTCTTCAAATGATTAAGTAAATGTTGTCAGAGGCCAAGATAAGCTAAATGTTTTATTCAAGTGACAGTAGTCTGTTATTATCTTCAGTATATTATCTATCTTTACAATTTTCTCTACTACCACCTCTCAGCAGACCTCTTTTCTAACGCCTTTATCTTCATATTATCACTGAAAAATAGGAAATAATTATTTTTAGGGACACATCAGAGTTGTCTAAGACAGGAGCCTAGATACCTCAGGACAGTCAGGAGCCCAAGCAAATTCTAGTCAATGTGTACTATACTCACATAAAATCTGAGTTTCTCTCTGAGGATTTTCACTTCTGCCTCACTGTGCTGAATGTTTCCAAAGACTGCATCTGAGCACATCCAGAGAAAAGCAAAGAGAAGAAAGCAAAGGGCTTGTTTGTTTTTGAAAAATGTTGGTTAAACTATCTTCTGCATATTTCTGCAATTAGTTTCTTTGTTTGTTTTCTCATGTTCTTCTCTGATAGAGGTTATCAAAGGATAAGATCTCTTTATCTGCTGCTGATGTTGCAAATGATAACCTGACAGGTGGATATATGAAACATGACTATCAGCCTGAGGTGCACAGAATTAAATATCTGGGGTCACTTAGAGAAATTTGCAGGAATTTTATGAAGGAAGTTGGGTGATCCATGAGAGGACTGTGAGAGGGGACTCTCTCACTATGACAAGGCTTCTAGATTGAAGGGACACCGCTTCCTTTACCAGGGAAGACTGGACATTTGAGGACCACTTAGCCTGCAGTTAGCTGCAGACTTTCAATTATTAATCCTACTGGGAAAGAAACTCATGATTATAAAAATCAGCAAGAGGCTCAGTTCTGACCAAGAGCTGTAGGGGGATGCTGCAAAAGGCCTGAAGCAAGGGGATTAAAGAGAAGACAGTGGGGAGTATGTGTTTCTTCAATGTCCTTACCTGTGGTAGGCAGGGGAACTATTTTGTTTTGATGTTTGCCTAAGTTCCATGCTGGAGAATAAATTATATCCTGAAAAAAGAGTCCCTTCTGCTCTGGGGAAGGCTAAGGAGGTCATCTTTAATTAAATCCTCCACTGATACTATGATTTAGCTGATAATATTACTTTAATTCCTCCAGTACTTGCAAGAATGCTAAGAAATGCTTTTTTGTGGCTAATTTCCTTTTTTTTTTTTTTTTTTTTTTTTTTTTAAAACATCTGGTCGTCCTTGCAATATCCCAGTGTGCCACATCCTGTCCTGAAAATTACACCTTCATGCTCCCTATAGAATAATGGGCCTGTCAGATTTTTGTTTTATAAATACTGTGGATTAAGGAGTAGCGTCAAGTTGCTTATCTGTGCATTGGCTTCTCCATCGTCCCTACTGGAAGGTGAGATTTTAACTTCCTCAAGAGAGCCCTGGGAATCTTGAGAGTTAGTATGATATAAAAAGCTGCTTACCTATATAAAAAGATGATATTTCCTATAGGATTTTGAATATATTTGCTACTCAGTGATTTAAAGATGTGCTTTTTACAAAAGGAAAAAACTGTCAAGGGCATTTCCCTAACTATTTTCCTTCCAGTATATTAGTCATATTTATTTTATCTTTTAAAAAACTTTATAAATAAATGTAATTCTATAGAGCCGCAAAACTTGATGCTCATGCAGCAAATAGCTCTTCTTAGCATGCAGGACTGGTATAATTTTGCTTAGTGTACTGTATTTTAGAATAAACAATAACAATGTGTCATTCAAATCCCTTGACTGTGTTGACAAAAACATTTAGTTAATGGGGACGTGAGTACACAGGCCTTTTTGAGAAGCCAGCTATCCTGCTTATCACTGTTCATATTCATAAGCATGACAAATTAACAGACATTTTGAAATATTGAACCAGATAGCAGATTAAAAATGTGCCTTGCTTAGGGGTTTCTGGCCCCAGTCCTCAGCTTTGGTCTTCAGAACACATCTTCTCTAGAAGTCCAAATGTACTCTTCCTCTTAAATAACTAAGTAAATGTGACAGTCACTGTGTATAAACTAGGATTATCAAGTATTATCTGGCCAATATAAATTGCATTCTGTAATAGGCACTACTAGGGTAGTAGTGGAGGTACTACATTCATTTTGGAAAGAAAGATACTTCTATCATTTTAAGTCTTGAACAAAAATATTTTTAGGTAACTCAAAAAAGTAAGACAATGCCACTTGCTGGACAAAATAGTCTCAAAATTATGTTATGACAATAAAAAACTGTTGTTCTTATTATTCAAAGTTTAATAAATATCAAAATTTAACATCAAAAACTGTTGCTTAAACTTTTGTCTAGTGAAGAGAGGGAATCACTACATCATCTTCTAGCTAAAACTTTAGTAACTTGGAGACCACACTGCTTTCATCAATCTGTATAAACTGAAGTAATTCCCATGGCTCAATATTAGTTTAGTAAAATGTATGAATGGAAAAAGGTGGGATAAAATATAAAGAAACAAAAACCAACCAATCGAACAAGCCACAACAACACAAAGAAACGTGTTTTTCATGCTTAAAATATTCTTTAATTGTGAGTAACTAAAGTCACTCTGTGAAGTTTACCAGCCATTTATCAGTCAAATTTCTCCACTGTGAAGCTGCACTGCGTTACTTTACAGTCTGTTCTCCATGTAATGACAAAGAGGCACTGATTTGTTCTACAAATCCAATTGGCTTAAAAGCCAATTTTGTGATGACTTTTAAACTAAAGAAAAAAAGCTATTTCCCCTTCTCAGGGTTAATTTTGTATTTTATTAACCTTTCTACACATGATCTAGAAGTTTTAATATATAGGGAGAAAGAAATCAGGTGGATAACACACAGCAAAAGATAAAAGATTATCAGTGGCCAGGAGAAGGGATACAAGGCAGAAAATACTCATATAGATGCAAGTTGTAGGCAGTTAGCTGAAACTGATAGTGAAAGATTAACCCAGCTAAGGAAATTAATTTCTGGTCAGTAAAAAAGTAATTGAAATGCTATATATTAATGCCAGCAGCCTCAGTGGCAAAAAACAGCAGAGTAAGAATTGCTGGAGCAGGACCTGAGAAGTAATATCCTTCAGGTAACAGAAGCATATTAAAAGAGCATTTGTGGCAGGAACATGGGTATGAGAAGACAGGCATTGTTCAGGATAGACAAAAATAAAGACATAAGATGATTGTATCTTAAGGATATGAAAAAATTCAGGAAATAAGAAGATATGAGATACATAAAGCAAAAGCTTTCAGAGTCAAAATTATATGGAGAAGCATGATAAAAAATGAATTACAGGTACAATACTGGGAGATTTTGGGTCAGATATAGGTAAGGACGGAGATCATCATGGAGTTTCTAGAGAGAGAAATGTTACCAACAGTTACACATCTATGAGAATCTTCAGAGTTATTGCATGTAGACTGGCAAATAAATGAAGCAGATATTCACAGGATCAGTCAATTCTTGAGATGGTATCCGAGAGATTTCTTCATCAAAAAGTGTCTTGGGTTAGTGCAGTGATGTTCAGGAAGGAGGGGACCACAGGGATGGCTTCTGTGAGAAGCTGCGGGAAGTTCCCCCAGTTCTAATCCTGGCCCCACCTCTGCCCAAGGTTGAGCAGATATGGGAAGCTGGATGTCCCTCTGCAAGTAACAGATTCAAGAAAGGGAAAATGAAACTGGGAAAAAAAAAAAAAAAAAAAAAAAAAAAAAAGCCTGAAGAGCAGAGGAGAGGAGGAAGTGAGAGCAAATATACCAAGGTCAGTTAGTAAGGATGGGGATGAGCAGAGATTTCCCTACAGCCCGTCCCTACAGTCAGATGATAGCTGTGCCCCTGCAGCCCATGGAGGAGAATGGTCAAACAGACCCTGAAGGACCATGGTGGGAAAGATGTGGATTTTTAGCCCCTGAAGGATTTTGGTGTGCAGATGTGGAGATGAAGCCAGGGAGGGTCACTGGTGGGCAGATGCAGAGCTGCAGCCATAGAGGATCATGGAGGGGATAGATGTGGATCTTCAGTCAGGGAGGACCCCGTGCCAGAAGTACTGACTGTTCCCAAAGCAGCCGTGACTCTGTGCAGCCCAGGCTGGAGCAGTTCCAGAGGGTTGCACCTCTGGGAGGGACTCATGTCAGAGGGGTTTGTGAAAGAGTCCCCCATGAGAGGGACCCTGTGTTGGAGGGGGGAAGGTTATGAGGAGTCCTCCCCCTGAAGAGGAAGGAGTGACGGAAACATCGTGTGGGGACTGACCCTAAACCCCTCTGTCCCTCCCTGTGACCTGAGGGGGAGGCAGCAGTGAAGGGACCTGGGACTGGGGAGAGGGGAGGGGTGGGGGCAAGGTATTAAGATCTGGTCAAGTTTCCTCTTTCTCTCCAAGCTGAACCTGTCTGGTTTTGCCCAGTGCTGTGTCTGGGGAATGCAAACCCCTGTCCTTGTCTCAATGAAGGAGCCTTTGGGTGGATTTTCACCTCCCCGTCCCGCAGTGAGGGTGGGGGCTGAGTGAGGAGAAGCCTGGTTGCAGCTGGGCCTAAACCACAACAAAAAGTCAGAGTACAAAAGCGGAAAGGCAGTTTTAAAATTAATTTTGTCAGATTGTAAATTAAATGGTAAATAAGTATATATAACTAAGGTAGTTGAACCTGAAACGGCAGACTTAGAGAAAAAAAAAAAATAGAACGAGTTGGGAAGATCAAGAAAACTGCTGAGGGAAAGAAGTGTGTCTGAAGGCCAGAATTTATTTCAGTTGAAGGTACTATAAATACTCAGGGTCTATGTTACGGTCCGAGGTAACATTAAAATTTATTTTCGTTTTGGATACGTGAAACAAAGTCCAACCATAAAAGGGTCGAATGCAAGCGGATTTTATTTGACAATTGATACAGGCAAAGACATGGAGCAAAGGGAAAGAGGGAGAGATGAAAAGAAGATATAAGAGATAGAGAGGGAAAACGGTAAGAAAGTGGTAAGAAAGAATGAGAGAGAAAAGTGTAGAAAAAGGGTAAGATAGTGGGAAAAATGAGAGGGAGAGAGAAAGTCACCACCAGGGGTATGGCTGTCCAGCAAGTTTTCTTCAGGATGGCGCTGGTCCGATGCAGAAATGGCGTTGGGTCAAGAGACGACGACAAGGCAAAGCATGGACAGCCATAGATATAACCCTGCCAAAAGGTGCAGCTGTCAGTCATCCAGGTTCCTTGGGAGACAGGCTGCCCAGAGGGGAGCAGAAGGGTGTAGTCCTCCACCCAGTCATCAATTCTTATCTTCTTTCAGGTGACATTCCTCCTCTGTTCCAGCCACTGTAGCCAGGTACATAATCATGCCTCCAGGGACATCCCAGCATTGAAGGTTGGCCCTCAGGAAAGGGGAATAATCTCCACCCAGTCATCAGTTCTTATCTTCTTCCTGGAGCCATCCTTGAGCCACCTTATCCAGGTACTTTGCGGAGGTGGCTCAGTCGTGCCTGGAGGGACCACCCAGCATTGAAGGCGAGAAGAGAAGAGTCTCCACCCAGAAGGTCTTATCACATCCCGAGGTGTCACCCTCTGCTCCATTCTGGCCAGACAAGTTCTCCACCCTATCCAGGGCTATTAATTTTAAAATTGCTTCCTTTGAGACAATTGTAAATCAGTGGTCAGAACCACACAGTCTACAGCTCAGAAAAAGACAGAGAAATCCTTGGAGAAAGACTACACATACCAGAATGAACACCTTGAGATAGATATTCAAACTATATATAGCATCTGAAAAGAGTGGGGAAAATGATCTGTAAAGTGAAGTTTGTTGAACTAGAAGTCAAGTAGTATAGAGAAGTATACAAAGAAAGCTTATTCTTGGGAGCAGAAGATGAAGGTGCCAAACAATGATGATATGTGACAAAAGCTAGTGTGCCACACTACTGGCCATGGAAACAAAACCAAAATAGGCATATGAATGACGAAGGAGATGGAGTACATTCTCACAAAGTGCATGCTAATTGAGAAGACTGGATAATCCTAGACCAGAAAAGTTAACACAAGATACTGGAGGTCCCTTAGTACAGCTTTTTTTTGTTTGGTTGGTTTATTTTTTCTATCTTCTGAATAATTATTTGACTAAATTGTTCATTTGAGGGTAGTCACACCAATAGTGAAAAGCGGAGAGAACCCATATTAAAAAGAGGGTGAAATGTCCTCAGGATGTCCCATCGTGCATCCCTTTAAAGGGACAGTGAAAAGCTTTAAAAAAGACTTGAATAAGAGTAAGAACTAGGACATAAGTGAAAAAGTGAACACAATGCAACACAGTTTTAACAAATCAAGGTCATGCCATACTAATTTAATGACACTATCTGATTTTTCCATAGGTAAACTCATTTAGCTTATAGGAAATAAGTGATGATGGTGAAGAGAGAATGGAGAAATTGGAAAATGCATGAAAAACTCACAAAACGTATTAAAAACAACAAAGAGAGTTTATGGTCTAAAAAATTCTACTGAATTTTCTATGATATAAATTTGGGACTAAATGTTTCAATATATTTAGCAGGAGAAAGACAGAGTATGAAGGAAATCAACTGATATTATAGAATTGGTAAAAGCATTCACTGTTAAGAAGGAAAGACCAACCTCAAGAAATATGACACCCCTGGTTAGGGTAAATAAAAGAAGTAAGATAAATCCACCTTTACAAAACAAAAGTTCTGCACTTAGAGCCAAAAAAACACTTTAGTTTAATAAGAATTCACTCTCTGAAAGTAACTGAAAAAAACCATGATACTATATTCGTAGAGATGCCCAGTAGACTTAGACAAAAATTGTGTGAGTGTATAGATCCTGACATGTCAGATGTTATGCTCACTTCCAGTTGCTCTGACTGTCAGAAGTGCAAAAACTGGCTACTAGAGCAACAGAAAGAGCTTTTGTCTCAGCACAAAATTTGGAGGCAGATATAATTCTCTGTAAAATGCATAAAATGCACTAGCTGGTGAACACTTGTCTTACAAAAAATGTAAAAAATTCTAAGAAAATCTGATTGTCTCTGAAGGCTGAATCATGGTGCCTGTCTCAATTCAAGCAAGACACTGGAGTCTCTTCCATGATATTAATATCTACTAAGCCAGCTTTTTGCTGACTTCATAGCTTCCAGTTCCCTACATGCTTAGTCTGAAGCAAATGGTCACCTCTGCATTTGGCACTGCTATCTGAAGATGAACAGTCTTTTACATACCTTTGGGAAAATGTGCCTAACTACATAAGCAAAGCTTCATTCACAGGGTTTGTATTCAATCCCATTCAAAACTTTATTTTCTACAAGCATAGCATTGGATTAAAAACTGTGCATAAATTTAAAGTACAAATAATTAATGTTCATTCTCATAAAGACAACTTCTCTCACTAATACACAGGAGATAAGGAATGGCATCTTTGAAGCCTTACATGTCAGACGTGACATAACCCTCAGGATCCTTCTGGGAACACAAAGTGTGGGTGTTGCATTCTTACTGCAAAATCCCCTGCTGCTTCCACTTAAGTAGAAAAGTTTTAGCAGTTACTCTGTTCTATGAAATCTACATTGGTTTTGCTACATAACCATTCCCTAGCTGGCAACTGTCTGATTGCTGTATTTGAGGAGATAGTGGGACAGTCTGACCTAATCAAATCGTGTGTAGAGCCAGAGTTCAAGCGGGCTTGGGTTTTATATTTCAGAAGAAAGGTTCAGCAAAACTTAGTTCTGCTCCTGTCAATCAGCTCTGCTCTTTCCCCAGTCAAAATGATTCCAATTTCTGGAAGAGGCTGCAAACATGGGAGAATCATACTGGCACAGAAGACATCCTTCAGTGGAAAATGATGTTCATTAAGTAAAATGGCCAGGATTTTTCTTGTTTTATTTTCTCCCTGTAGCATTTTGTATTTCATTTTATGTTTTTTGTAAAATCAATCAACAAACGTGGAGAGGTTTTCTGCAATAAGACATTAATAGAATGGGAAGAATTAGAAAAACAGCCATAGACTGTGTGTTGAGTAAGAAATTATTATATTGCAATGTAATTTGAACTGCGCAAGAAAGTGAGGTGGTTAAAAAGCCATTCTGATTTTAGTCCCTGGTGTCCTGAACCTCTGAATACAGTTGTCATAAAATCAAATTTTCCTCAGTCTGTAAAAAAAACATGGAATTAGACCTTCCTGCAAACTACTATGTCCATTAATTGTACTGAAACACCAAGAATTCTTCCCAAAGACCAGGCAGGTTAATGGAGGTGAAGACCTCCTAGTGTCCAGAACAACTCTGAAACTGAATGCTCTAAAAATATGTGTTTATGTAATGATATCTAATTGAAAAATAATAGTAAGAAGCAGAGGATTGTAGAAAATTCAAGTGAACCAGGATGTTGCATCATGCTGCATATTTCTACTTGAGCCTGTCAGTTCCAGCACTGCAGATGTCTCTCGTGGTCTCTTTCTTTCATTTATAACCTAGGTCATAATTATATCAGAATTCAATAACAATATATTAATAAAAAGAGTTAATAATCAGTATTTTTTTTCTTCATCACTATCTTCCAATGCTAATCTAAGAGCTGGTGAGAATCGATTTTAAAAAAACAAAAATCCAAGACACTGATGCTAATCTGGTATAATGAAAAAACCCACAACAGTATCTGAACATTGCCACTGCTTATGCACAATAGCTATGAACAACAATTCACTGTTTTTAAATACAGTAGCAAATAAAGCAAGCTTTAAAACCTGACCCTATATTCCATTTCTTGCCACATGTGATAGTATGAAACTAGTATTAACCACAACATTGTGAAAATAATTCCTCAGAAATTAAAGAGTTTCCTGATCCCCCACATATACACAGTTTAACACGGAATCTGTCACAGAATTATTATAGCAATCTGGGAGTTGCTAGGATTTCCACCTCACAACCCTGCCTGAAGGGCAGAAGTAGTTGAGATGAAGCTGGAAATTTTCTGTCTTTTTCAAGTGGCTTGGTTTTTTTGTTTGAAATATTTTGTTTTATAAATCAATAACAGAAAGCCCTGAGGACAGGTACTGAAACTCTGGCACTAGTGAGACCATTATTCATCTTCCTTGGCTGGTTGTTTGTCCTATTGGCACACAACTGTACGTGGACAATGCCTAACAGGAAGGGGTGATAATTTCTCTGAAGGCTGTATCTATTGGGTCTGCATCATTATATTGGAGGTAAAATGAGTTTTGCAACTGACTCTAATTAAATGAATATTTGTCTCTGAGTGAGATTACTTGTGAGTGGGATAAAACTTAGGTTTTAAAGCTACATCAGAGATATAGTGAATACATCTTTTACTATTAGGGGCTGAAACTCATCACTGTGTATCAAGCCAGCACAAAGCTTTTAAACAACTGTCAATAGTTGAGAGATTCCACTGTTGGAAAATACAATCTTATAATAATTTAAAATGATAGATATGTTGTTATAACCTTACTGCCTTTGCTTCAAAGAGGGAATCACAAAAAATGAGTCTTACCAACTCTAAAAAAGAAGCTAGTAAGGAGCTCTTACACTTGTCTGTCAGTCTGTGAAAGATGTGATGCATCTTTCTGCACATGCCTTTTATACACACAACCACCATGTATGCATATCTAGTAAAGTTACTGTTTATTTAATTGTGTTATTTTTCATCACCCTTACTTAACCTATTGCATGTAGAAAGAAGGGTTAGTAGAGAGAAAAGACTTCCATAAGCACAGATACTCTCCACAACATACAGTAGAAGAAAGCCTACAAACTCATTATTGTCCATGCTTCTGAAAATCATAGAATCATAGAGTAGACTGGGTTAAAAATGGACCTTATAGATTCCATTTTATACCTTAGCTTTCAAGCTCTTCAGAAGAGAAACTTTTCTTTCATATTGTTTAAAAAACACTTGAAACCATGATATATACCATTATAAAAACATCCATCATGCACAGTTATTCCATGAATGTTGATTATTTCCTCCTGACTGACCTGAAAAATTCTTCTAGCTCCTTACACTTGTACTTGAGTATCTGTCATCTTACACCTATTCATTTATATCTGACAAAGCTAAATGTGTTCTGCTATTTTTGTTTTTCCTTTAGCATCTTCTTGTAGTCTTTTATGTTCTTCTCTGTGCTCTCTTAGATGTGTCAACATTAGTGAGCACAGAAAAAAGGTAAACTTCAAGATCTAATAGATAGCTCTAAATTAGGAACTGGTTTGACAAAGTAACACAAGCTAACCTGCTCAGCTTGGTGCACTGTGCCCGATAAGGCAAGTGGCAGAAATCATCTTGTGAGACATTTAGACAGTTTTATGGTGAGAGAAAATTGAAGGAAACAGTGACATATCAGAGGGTAAGGGGTAAGATAAGCCTGAGAGGAACACAGTTTTTGGGATAAGTCAACTTTCCTTCTATAAGTAATTCTTAAGCTACTATGACACCTCTTACTTCAGCAGCTGATAATGCTCTATTTTACACTGAGGAGAAAGTTCGCTAATAAAATCAAATTTGATTTTTTTTTTCTGAGCTTCACAGAGTTGCTTCAGGAGTTCAGGGCAGGTTAAATGTGACACATCTGAGATTTAATATTTGAAAAACTAGCTTTTCTAGCCAGAGATAACTGCAGATTTAATGTGCTTGATAAATCACTGTCATTGCTACAATGGGACTGACATAGCAGGTATAGTAATAGAAGCCCAAAGGAAACACAGCATGTTGAAGATGAATGATATCAAACAATACTTTTAATGGAAAACAACTTGGACAGAAATGCCCTGAGCTGCTATGGTTCTTTATCACAACATCTTTTAAAATGTTGGCATTGCTTCAAGAGTAATTTTGCTATCAGTGTGTAGGTGTATGAAAATACTGCAAGAATTCAAAAATGTAAATGTATCTGATACAGCATATATGGCAAATATTATTGAATGTAATTCTGGTTTATTTGCTCAAAGCTATCCCAAAGTAAAATATGTGAAAATAAAGTGGTAAAGGCTGGTTGAGTTCTAAGCTTTGTACATACAGGGATATTTGCACTATATCCTTGAAGTTATAAGCAAATAATGTAGAGTACAAGCAAAAAACCCCAATAATCTTATGATACAGATTATGGAGCAAATTTTCGAAGAAATTTCTTAGTTCAGCATTGTAAACACATTTGTACATGAACAAAATTTAACTAAAAAAAAAAAAAAAGAAAAAGAAAAAAAAAGACAGGCAGAATTTTGGGGAGGTATTTGAGCCGCTTTGAAAGTTAGATTGTAAAAGTAAGTTCTTACAACTTTTGTCCAGACACTGTAATTGTTTATACTATGATATGAGAAACCATCTTGAATCTGCAAGTTATAAGTAATTATTGTCTCTGCCCAGCTGTCACTGTACAGCAGGATAGCATGCCATACACAGAAATGCAATGATGTAGTCACTGACAAAGAAGTAAAGGTATGTAATTAAAAGTACACCTTGGGAAGCTTCATCTGCATTTCATTATATTTTCTAATATGCTCATTACATTTGTATAGGAAAATAAAATCACTACTTTTATACTCAGCAGGTTTGACTGTGAATGTGGCTGGATGTGTTGTGTATGCCTGTCCACTATTGTTTGGTTATCTTTAAGAGCTAGAAATGATTTTCAGAGTGTGTCTCACTCCTGTTTCTGCCCTTGGGCTGAAACTGAAAATAGTGTAGGATTCTCATAGCATTCATCAAATTAGTTTACTAAAAATTTTTCAAGATAAATACAGTTTTTGAAAAGTAAGACTCTAAGTGAGTGTGACGGGTTGTCTCCATCAAGCCACTGAGCACCCAGCAAACCATTCCCTCACTTGTTGCCACCAACAGGATGAAAGAATTGGAAGACCAAAAGCAAGAAAAACTCTTGCACTGAGATAAAGACAGTTTAACAAACAAAGCAAAGACAAAAAACCACAGCCCACCTCTCTAACAAGCAGACCAATGGCTACTATCTGGGCAACAGCCACCTTGGAAAGTCTGCCTCACCAGTTTTCAGTATGAGCATGATATTTCATGGCATGAAGCACCTCTTTGATTATATCAGGTCAGCTCCCAACCTCTTGTTCACCTGAAGCCTACTTGTTGTGGATAGCAGGGCGGAAAAAAGAAAACCTTGACACTGGGTAAGTACTGTTCAACAGTAGCTAACCCATTAATGTGTTAACACCACCATTTTAGTCACAAAGCAAAACCAGCACCATACAGGCTGCTAGAAAGAAACTCTGTCCCAGCCAGACCAAGCCCTGCGGGGAAAAGAATTACAGATAAACATCTCAGCCATCATCACTGCCTGATAAGGAATTACCTGTTATGAGGTATGATCCTCCTGTCATTTAAGCACAAGTAGACCTTAGACCACAATAAAATTTCAACTAGATATTCCATTGTCATTTTGAAATTCTAGCTACAATATTTAAGTTGCACTTGATTAAATGCCTTTGGAGTAAAATAAAATATAAAAGTTAATTAAACTGGAAGCCTGGGATTTACATAAAGTGGCTGGTGCAGCTTTTATGCCTCTCTGAATTCGAGAATTAAATCCAGAATTTGGGACTTTTTGTCAAGGTAATGCTTCATTTTGGCCACTCAGTTCCAATGTGACTATGATTTTTATCATCCAGCACACCTAAATCTCTGCATTACTGATGAATACTGAAAAAATATGAGACTATTATATACCTATCCACTAGAGTATTCCAGTAAATGAGAATATAAACTTCAGCACTCCTGAAGAGTGGTAACTAACATCAGTACTTACCTGGACTGATAGCAATTAAGAGGAAAAAAACAAACAAATGAAATATCTACCATTATTTCATTTTACATTCATTTTCCTTTCAGCAAAGTCTAGGCTGTCATGGACAACACGACTCTAGATAAAGTCAATGCTGTTTACTCACAAGTGAAATATGACACCTTTTTCCTGTGCATGACTTTATTAATGTTCAGCATTCATTGCCAATTTCAGATGAGCAAGTAGAAGTATCCCAGTCATTCCAACCTCATTTCCTTTTGCCTCCTTTCCTTCCAGCAGCTTGCTGTTCTGAATCAAAGAATCACAGAATAATTAATGTTGGAAAAGATCACTAAAATCATCAGGGCCAACTGTTGACCAAACACCACCATGTCCATTAAACCATTTCCATAAGTGCCATGTCTAGACATTTTTTTAACACTTTGAGGGACAGTGAGTCCATCACTTCCCTGGACAGCCTTATTCAATGCTTGATAGCTCTTTCAGTAATTTTTTTTTCCTACTATCTAATCTAAACCTTCCCTGGCACAACTTGAGGCCTTACAGGAAGTTGTAGACAGCAATAAGGTGTCCCCTTGGCTCCCTTTTCTCCAGACTAAACAACCCCTGTTCCCTCAGTCACTTTGCATAAGACTTGTGCTCCAGACTCTTCACCTGGAGAAGAGTTGCCCTTCTTTGACCATGCTCCAGCAACTCAATGTCCTTCTTGTAGTGAGGGGCTCAAAAAGATTCTGAAGATCCTTGCTGAAGTAAATAGACAGAAATTGTTTTAGCTCTATTAGCTACAAAAGCTGTGGTTTCTGCCTTCTGTCTGCAGACAAATCCTGTCTGCTGAGCCATAGGAATATTCCTCCAAATGGATAAAAGATAAAAAAATCCAAACTCATTCTACTGTTCTACAATGTACAGTTCTACAATTTTGCTCTACAATTTGTTCTACAATTCATTTCTCTAACAGCAAGAAAATGAAAGTTACAGCGGTTTCCTTTATTTAAATGATTTAGAGTAGAGTGAAATTCTATGATTCTATGGACATTGCAGGTCAACTTCCTTGTTGGTGAAAATTCACTGAAGGTAATTTACTTTGCAAGATTATATCCTTCTGTGGTGTTCTATCACCCATCACCACCTAATTTTCCCTAGGTCTGTTAAAAAGCAATATACCCTTTCACAGGCCATACAGCATTTCTATATTTAAGACAACACAAAACAAAGTAAGTTAATAAAATTAATATATACTCCATTCAAACTGTCAAACTTCATATATTCTGGTGACAGAGAGTGTGGGTTTGGACCTAATAGTCAATAATATGCAGCAGCTTAAAATTGACGATATAATTTTGGATTGATAAAAACTTTCTGCATATTTTAGATTTATGCCTGCTGGAAAACATATGAGCAATAAATATGGCATCAGCTGCACAACTGCAGTAAGTAATGCCAAACTGGGAAACAACTTCACCTAACAGAAATACAAACAAGAAAAGTATTTGGTCCAAGGGGATTCCTTATGTTACATATGTAGTAAAGTCTGTATGCAAAAAACTTCTTCCTCAAACTGAGAAGATTGGATCCAGAGCAGAGTTGCCTGCCCCAGTGTTAAGTACATATATATCCATTTGTTTGTGCTGTCTCACCTGATGCATTGGATTATTCATTTTCAATATTCATTACCAAAAATAAATCAGACTTAACTGAAGTTCATAGTTTCTTGTATTGACACTCACATATCGACATAATGCCTGTCTCCCAAACTTCACAAAGTTGATGTGCACAGGAAAACAGAAGTAACTATATTTGCACAGTCATCTACCATGATTTTTCTGATTAAAATTTATAACAAAAATATGAACACCATGGTTTTGCCATATGTTTTATGTATGCCTATCCTCTTACTAATAGTATTCTTCTTTTGGGAAATTTGATTTTATTTTTTTTATTAGCTTTTTCTGAAAACAACTGACCTTACTTTTATTGTATATGCATCTTTATTAACTCAAATGAAAGTTTATATAAACATTCTTCTGAGGAGGTAAAAATATAAAAAAATTCTTACCTCCCCTTAAAAAGTGAAATGTGAAATGTAAAATATCTTTCAATATGTGAAAGAGAACAAAGATCCATTGTTCCCTGAAGGCATTTGGTAGGATAAGAAATAACCTTAAGGCAATATTGTGACTTTTGCAACTATTGCTGGTTTTGGAGATGTAAGGTAATGAAGTCCATTCCTTCAGTTTTAGCTGCCAGAGGCATTTTGACCACAGAGGACAGAGCTTGTGTTTCACATTTCTTGCCTTTCATAGATAATTCCAGAAATAAGAAATCTTTGACATATTAAAGGAAATTTCATGCAAATCCCTGTAGCTTCACAATTTTAAATTGTTCTAGTTAGGAAAGAAATATCTAATCACTTAAATGTTGAGACATAAGGCTATTTCCAAATTTGTTATGGAAGGAGGATGCACTGTCATGCAATTCCACCTTACAAACTGGCTAATGGGGGAAACAAGGTGCACCCAGTATCCCCATGAGCATTACAGATATAAAACTGCCATTAAAAAGAGAAAGGGTGACCAGGTAGCTGGTCTTTGAGAAAAATACAAAAAAATATTGACTTGTAAAGAAGTATTTCAAGGTTAAATCCCACAGCACTTCCAAAAACAACCCCTGCTGTAAGGCAGTTTTGATCCTGGAGAATGACCAAACCTAGCACTGAATGCAGTGCACATGGAAGAGATCTGAGAAAAACTTAGGTTATTAATTGAATTATTTTCACTATCAAATAAGATTTAGACAGAAATAGAAATATGCACATTTATAAAGTCTCGAAGTTTGTTCTTATTCTGCTAGAAAAAGTATTCCAGCACCCTGAACACTAACCCTAATATTAACCCTAAAGCTAAGCCTAAACTGAAGGTTAACCCTAATCTAACCCTAGCCCTCAGCATTTCCAGATAAGCCCAAGATCATAGGGGAATTCATAGACAGAATTTATTGCCAGTTCATTCCCCATGGAATAAAATTGAGCCTGGAACACAACATTAATAATTACAAGCTCCCTAAGCAAATTGCCTTTGTCTTTCTGAGACTATGGCATGTGTTGCTGAGAGTGAGGAGACATTGTATTCCTTCTCTGACTTACTGTAAGCACACTGCAGTGGGAAGCAGTCCCCATGTTTTCAGAGAATATGTAATAAAAGAGCATCACTCTGTCCACAGTGCTTATTAGTAACGATGCTTTCCTGCTTGAGAATCACAATGCTGTAGTTCAGGTGCAGCCTGCTAGCTACATTTCTCTTTTACTCATTCTTGCACGACTTAAAATAATCCCAAATGAGATGAAGTGGGTCAATGTGTTCCCAAATATTCACTGAAGCAGGAAATGTAATCTCATGGAATCCTGATTGTCTGCTCAAGAGACTCCTAAAAAAAAGTGGATGCTGTGCATACTTGTTTAGGCTCAAACACACCGAGACAAATGAAATTTGCTTGCATTTCACTCATCAGGATTTGGTCTTATTTTTTATTCCTGTCATGTAGATATGACTATAACAGTAATGATTTCTGCAGACACAGATAACCACTAGAACTATTATTCCAACAGCATTAGATTCATATAACAATACAGCCAAGGCATAAAGTTCTAATATCCGTTATTTAAGTCACAGCCTCATTAATTTAATGTACAGCAAACATCCTTTCAGGAAAACCAAACAAATTTAAAGTCTTTACAGAATATTAGTTATCTGTTTGTCTGGATGAGAATTCCAGCTCTAAATTACTGGGAGTATTTGATTAAGCAATGAAGTCTTTAAGTACTGGGCTTTAGTATTTACTGGACAGGAGCAGTAGTTCAAGTTTCACTCAAACTGTTGTCTGATGTATAAGGTTAACAATGAAAAGCCTTGGAAAGTTAATTTCAGCCTTAAGAGAGAGAAGGGATACTGTTTACTTAAAGTCCCATGAGGGGCATAATCATAAAATATGAGTTTTCTCGCCTCTTCCCAAAGGTGCCTAAATTTGCATCATTGTTGTGTGCATATTTCTCTATACCTATCCATGTTGCAAGTGCTAGTCTGATGAGTTGTCAGACCGGAACACACTGACTCTCATAATCCCAATACAGTTATTTCTCAACCCAGGAACCACACAAGGGATTAAAAAAGAGAAGTCAGTGTGTCAAACTCCTGAATACCTTCAGTGATGAGAGACTGATCAGCTACAGCAGTCTCCATTTCTGTGAGGTGTCTGTCTCCATGTCTAGTGGGTCCCCTGGATTTCAACAGATTCCTGGTTGAGCATCCCCCAAACAAATTACAAGAACAAACAAAACTGCTTCTGATTACATTCTAGTGTTGCCACCTCATCTATCTTTTAGTTATGTCTTCCATCTATAACTAGATTTACAAGTATCTCAAGAGCCCCTTCCCTTTTGTCTTCCTTTCCCAATCGTTGCCCCATTGGTCTTCAGAATTTTGCAGGGTCATTTAAATCTCCGAATGACACATAAAAAAAAAAAAAGAAAAAAAAACCCAACAGCAATGTCATGCATTTTGTACAGTCCAGGACACATCATAATCCCATCTCAGTTCCTGCTATCTAAAAGAAAATCAAACCCATAATTGGATAAAGATTCCGACAATGTTAAAATTTTGACAGTTGGGTAATGGTAATGTGAAGTACTGCTTTCTCACACAGTGGTAAATTAAAACTATCACATTTGCTCCAGTCTGTTTGAACTTCCATTTCTCACCTTCTCTGTCAATCAGAGAATGCAGAAAGGGAAATAACTTCCTGGTGATTGGACACATGGAGCTTTAATCATCTGTCAGCTGCTGTAAATCAGCAGAACAAACAGCCAAAGACTTAGTTCAAAAACTATACCTAAAGTGTCTAAAAGCAGTCAGGTTTCTCTGATTGCTGGGTCAAATAAATAAAAAATAAAAAAAATTTTTAAAAAAACTTTTTAAAAAATTAAAATTTAAATTAAAGTACAGTGGGCATTCAATGATGTTACATACCTAAGGTATGTGAGTTTATAATGAACCTACATTTAAAAGAATATATATGACCTAATGGTTAATTAGACATTGGAGAATATAATGTGCTAAGGAATTTGGTTAAATGAAGAATATCATAAATTAATTTCTCTGTATAAGGTTTTTGATTGTAAGTACAATCTGTATCCTAAGTTGGGTTCTTACACTGGGTATTGTCTCTGAGGCCACCCAAGTCCAGCCACCTCCTTCTTCCCACCACTGTCTAGCACCAGAATTAAGAAAAACAGGTTAAGAGAGATTAAACTAAAATAGAGTTTGAGAAAGGTGAGGCTTACTCAGTACTCACTGCTGCTAACTTTGTAGATTCATCTCCAATTTAAAATGTAGTCAGGAGACGAGATGAAGGAGTGGCTTCTCACCATGTCTTGCTGCTGACATTTCTGGCTCTTTCTGGGGCTTGTCCTGCTTGTTCCATCCCTGCTGCAATGCTCAGCCCCTGCTAATGAGGACGAAGTGAGTTAAGGAGAAAGTTTTCTCTGTGGCCAAGCTATGAACAGCAGTGGGTTATTTCAATCTGACCATTCCTTCCCCATTTCTCAAGGCCTTTTTTGTTCTCATTTTCTTTCCTTTCAGGTAGTATAAATGTTTGCTCATACTATTGTTTACATTGATTTTTGTGCTAAGTCTTTACAAAGTTAGATTTGTTGCTTTTTTTCATCCTGTAAAATATCAGTTCTCACAGTTAAAGGAATTCAAATAGTTTTCCTAAAGGAGCTATGATTTTGTAAAATTTTCCATTCATGACAGAAAATGAATTTCAAGTCGAAACGACATTTAATGAATACTGACAATGCAATTAAATCTTTTCCTAAGATGGGTAAATCCCAAGGAATTTGATGAGAAACAAATAAAGGTATTTATGAATTGCAGTTCTTTTCCTTTGCAGAAAATGTATGCAAATAAAGAAGAAGAGAGAGTCATGAGCAAAACATACCACTACATCACCATCAGAAAATATTATCTTCAGTCTTCATGAACACTCACATTCTTTTCCCCATTGCTTTACTGTTCCCCCATGGATCAGTGGAAACACTAGAACTGATTTCTTCTCTTGAGGCATAGAAGGAAGTAGTAATAATAAGTAGTTCTGATAATATCAGTAATTGACAAACCTCAAAAAACTATGGACGTGTGGCTAAGATAAGGCTCTCTGCTCTCCTGTTTGGAAGATTTCAAGGTCCCCTAGAAGTACTGCATGCAGGATGTGGCCTGTCCATCAAACCAGCACAAAGACTACGGGGATGCAGCCGTTGTTTAACAAGACAATGTAACAGTGTTATGTGATGCAGACAAAGCAAGGCAGATGCAGTTAGATAGGTGGTAATACTTATGTGCTTAGAAAATAAATGTACACAAAGTTGATGTTTACTGCTAGAAGTTAAAATCATTCATTACATTACCTTTCTCCTCAAAAGGTGATTTGTCATCTAAACAATTTGTGGTTTTTAAATGTCTGTAAGAGTTGATGGGTAAGATATGTGGTAGGAGGAAAGTGAGGCTCAATGTAATTTGTACTATTTCAAAGGAATCAAGGAAACAAATTCCATATCCCTGGAACTTTATAGCAAACATCTAATCAAGAATATTTTCAAACACTTCAATATGTGCTCACACACTTCAGACACTGATTTTTGTGGCACCCTGAGGAGAAGGGAGGAACATTACAGCTTTTTCCCTGATAGCTGCATATATTTATACACCTGACAAGGTGAGACTACAATGAAAAAATAAATGTGAAAAAATAAACATGATCTAAACGTGAAGGACATTTTGTTTGAAAATAATAATAACAACAACAGTGGTCAATGATGTTTGATTATGCTACTTAGGAAACAAGACTTGTCAGGGCAAAGTAGAGAAGTTGTTGCCATACAGGCAGTGATCAGAGGGGTAAAAGATCAGAAAGCAAAGACTCTGGGTAATTGATCTCTACCACATCAATCTCTACCAAACAATTATGCGTGTTATTACTGGAGGAACATACTGATAACAAATGCAGAGACTATTCATTCAATATGCTATCACCATAAACAGATTTTTTGGAGTCAGATTTCATTAACTTTTATACTATTGAAGTTTCACTAAGAACTATTTTATTTTTCTTCAAAAGTAACATAACAGAAAGAAGATAATTCGTTATAGTAATATGTATTTTAAAAAAGCTTAACTAACCAAAAAATGTTATCTAGAAGACTTTAAGGAAACACTCAAACACACATAAGCAGTCAAAAGAAAATTTGGAATTTACAGATAATTTTCTTGAAATATTTATGCAATTCAAGATTCTATTTTACAGTCAAATTTGGAATGATGAATTTTTTTCACAGACAAATTATGTGTACTTGCAATTGGTGGATAATTTTATCAGTTGTAGTATTCTTTTACAGGCACAGCCTAGAAGCAAGAACACTGAATTAAATTGAAAATTCTAATATTAGAATACTGTTTAGAATCCACTGGTTGGTTATATTCAATATAGAGAATTTTCTTTGGGGTTTTGTATATTTTATTTTATGTATTTCCCCTGATTTCACTTCATTTTTCTGTCCTAATTTACCCTATTATTTCCATTTTATTTTACTGATTCAACTGATTAGTAGTTCCTTGTAGGCTTAGATTTTGGGATTTAAAAGCTCTCATTTTCATAGGTTATATCACATCATACTGATTACATAGGTAAACCACAATCAGGACTTGCACGTTTCTCTAGAACAGACACTGCTAATTTTCATTAATTTTCTTGATATCCATAGACAGAACTCAATTTTTTTTATTCCTTTAGACAACTCCAGGGTCTACCTTCTCCAACATACAGAGCCAATACTGGTTGTAGGATGGGATATGAGAAATGCTGTAAATTTTTCAGTATTATTTATTTAAGTTGAAAGGCTTAGAATTTTATAAATAAGCACCTAAAGTAAATTGTCTGGAGAATTTCCTGTCCTGTCTGATTCACAGGAGAGCAAGTTCCCCCTCTTCTGAGTGGAGACACTTGGAGCTGCCTTTTCAGGGGAAGAAAACCCTGAAGGTAAGGAAATGGGGAGCTTGGGGTACACTTGGTCACTCCTCCAGCAGCCCTCCAGCCAGAGGAGGTGTGGAAGCTGTGTGCACAGACCCATGTACCCTCCACCTGGATGGCCCTGCAGAGGGCAATGTCACTGCAGGATGTCACCTGCTGCAGTGCTTTTATTTTTATTTTAACTGATTTTAATTTTTTTCCCACAATATTTCCTTCTTTGCAATTAGAAAAGGATGCAAGAGCTTAACCTTTGGAGTTGTGATGGCAGTAGAATTCTTTAGTGACACTGTAAAGAGAGCAGAAGGAAAGGGATTCAGCCACAGAGCTGTTCCATGTTGTAACTACATCTCTACCTGGCAACAGGCACCAGTAGAGCTGGTGTATGTCATGACATTTGTGGTGGTTACTTTGATGGACTGTACCCCTGTGACACTGGACAAAAGCAGTAGTAGCAGGCAGTAAGTCCATCAAATGGATTCACATTGAAGAAGCTGCAGACCTTGTCAGAGGGTGACCTATGGGTGACAATATGACCAGTAATTTTATCTTTTGTGATTTTTTCCCTTTTCATTGGCAAAGATTAGTCTTAATTAATCACTAGATGTTATATCAAAGGGAATTAGATCAAAGAAGGAAAGAACCCAATACAGCAATTATAAAGTACTTGGTGTAATATTTTCTCAACAAGCCCCTTAAACTGTTTTCAGACTATATATTGGTAGTCAGATCCTGAAAAATAGAAGCCTCCTGTTTATTTATAGCTAGAGTCTTGCAGATTACCTTTTTTTCCTAAGTCACATGAACACCACTTTCAGGACTGCCTCTGAAAAAGGTACCTGGTTATTGACAATCAACCTGGACATGGTGCCCACCTTCAATAATAAATACAAAATAGTCTTGCCTTTGCTATAAAGAAGCATCTCCAGTTTAGGAGGCGAGTGAATTTGAAGATGATTAAGTGAAAATCTGCTCAAAGATTTAAGAAGGATTTGACAAGAGAAGCAGTTTTCCTTTGAGCTTGTATTCAGCTTTGAATTTCACTAGAACAGAGCTTTCATTTCACAGGCAGTCATTCACTGCACACCCGAGCTTTAAAATTTAATGAATGCACCCTTTGCAGGAGACTCTGGCAATAGCTCAGATGTATTAGTAAGTGCAATGATGTCAATCAAAAGAAGAAAAAGGAAGTGCAAGTGATGTCTTTCATTGTTATAATCATAGAAATAGTTCCAAAGCTTCTGTATTTGGAATTGCAGAACTTGTCCCTATTTTGAACAAAACAGAACTGGAAAAAAAAAATTAAAAAGTGCCTATACAATATATATATTATTTTCCTAATTGCACTAGTTACACTAGAGTCATTAATATGCATATTTTAGATAAAGTGTTGCCAACGGTAATTTAAATTTTGCTACTCTAAAAAGTAGCCACAACTCGTATATATAATAATTTCAGTTAGTGTTAGTGTTCCAATTAATATTTATATATTGCACCAACAGGATTTACAAATGCTAACTGGGGTCAGCTTCATGAATACAGCAGGGCCAAGGAAATGGGCTCAGTCCCTGGGAACAAAAGAGTAAGAGGAGGCACCTAAAGCTTTGCAGAGAGCAAGGAGGCTTCAGGGATGTGGAAGATATTGCTTTCCTGAGCAACACTGGAGTGTGACTGGTACTGAGGAGAACTGTGTCAGGAAGCAACACCCTGAGATAGAGAGGCTTTTCTGGGGGGCAGAGACTGCCCCAGGTAGAGCCGTGGGATTTCAGCCCAGTGCTGTGGCTTGTACTTTGTGATACTTATTGGCATATAAACGTGCAGGTAAACCTCACCTGTAAGATCCTTTCCTCTATCAAAGCACTGACTGCATGGCCTGTGGGCTCGGGGCTTTTTGTGTTGTACTAGGAGCCGATAGGAAGAAAGACAAGTTTCCTTTGCAAGAATTGCCATGTGTGACAATTGAAGACATTTCAGGTGCTGTGTTTCTCTGAGAATCCTAATTGATCTGAGGTAGATGAAATTGAGCTGTTTCTATCTTCTCCTTGAAGTTAGGATGCCAAAGGCTTTGCAGTTTTTAAAGGATGAGTTTTAATAAGGTACTCTGGTTAAGAATGCAGAGCTGCTACGCAAAAATGGAACAAAATATGAGTTATTTAACCTGAGTTACCTTGCCCACTCTATCCTTGTGCAATGGGTGATTTTCTTTGTTTTGGGTCCCAATAAAATACACGGTCTCTTAGGTACTCCTTGGACAGGACAGTCTCTACCATATCTGAATTTTGGGTGTGGATCTGCTCCCTTCTGCTCCTAATCCTCAATCTATGCTGTAGATATCCCGCTTGCTTCATCTCTCCCCAGCCTGCTGTACATGCCTGTGCTCTAAGAAACCTGTACCAGCAGAGGAGGTGCAGCCCCATTGGAGGTGCCATGTCCTGGGGTTGTGTCTGACTGAAGAGAAAAGCCTTTTGTCGTGCTCATCTTGCAAACAACCTGTATCTTCCATCATAATACCCATAAAAACTAAGGGCTGATGGAGGGGAAAACATTATAGAGGTGCATTGGTCCTTTTTTATTTTCATTTTTGATAAAATGATTTTATTTATTCCCACTCGAGTTACCTTTAAGTCTTCTTGAGCTCACATTTACATGGAAATAATGGAAACTCATAACTTACATTTATAACTGCAAATAGTCCATGTTATTCACTTTCATGTTGTCTGTTCTCTTTTGCTTTTATAGTCCTAGCTTACTGTGTTGAAAATAATAACTGAAATAATCGGTACAGGAGCCACAACTTGAAAAAATAAAGTTGGTTTTTAGTATGAGACTTCTAAGCCTGATTTAATCTCTTTATCAGAAATACTATGTACTCTTGATCTTGCCATGTCATTTTTGATTAGGACCTTGAAGGTGATGCTGATAATGAGTGCAAATGTGTGCCCGCTGGAAGCAAGAGGGAAGAACTCAGCCCAGCAGTCTCTGAAACTAAGCAAATTGGAAACTAATCAATTACTCCTAAGTAGGAAGACAACTACTTTGCATAAGAAAAGATTCATGTAAAATACCATTGTTGCTTTTATAACATGGGTTTATTCATTATTATGTATCTCCTAAAGCTGTAATCCTAATTACATAGAAGGCTACATGTCAGATCCATAAGCCAACTTCTATCTCCTCTAGTCCTAAAATACTTACTCTAAGGAGATGAGTAATTGTGTAGTAGTGGTTTGGGGTTTTTTTGTTTGTTTTGTTTTGTTTGTTTTGTTTTGTGAGCAATAATCAGATTTCCTTTTAAATTAATATTTTCTTGAAACTAAATAGGATAAACATAACATGAGTTTCAGATAATTTAGAGCACTGAACTACTAAGGGGATGAAACATCAGATCTAAGCAATATTTTCTTAATAGTTCTTGCTGAATCCTGTTATGTTGTGTGGGATCAAGAAAAGCTGTGTATTAAGTATAGTAATTAGAAAAACAAAACAGAAACACTAGGACATAGTTACTCTTCTTGAATGATTAACCATACTAGAAGAAAAACAATCAAATATCAACAGATTTCTGGTGCTTTGGATTGTATTAGATTTAACAAGGGAATAATACGGTTTATACTTACGTACAACTTCTGGATGTGAAGAGGCTTATCTTGAAGATTTACTACTGCTTTTTGAAAAATGAAATTAATCAGAAAACACTTATACTGTATGTTTGAATGTTACTTTTCATTTTAAGGTGCTTAAGAAGCATTATCTCTACGTAGAAGCTAACAAATTGCTCTCCAATTCCCAAAGTTACTCAGCAACTGATAAGTGATTAGTGTTTTCTGATTTGTGCCTAATGTACACACAGCTAAATATCTTCCTTAATGGCTCTCAGTATGCATCTACTCCTCTTAAACTAACAAAATAGTTGTACTTAAATGTGCCTGTATATGCAACTTAATGGGATCACAGTTTGGAACATCTGTAACACTTTATAATTTTTGGTTTTTACCTCTATAGTAGATGTGGTATTTGGTGCTGAACTGAAAGGCCATAGGTGCCAACAAGCTATTACTTGATGAAAAATACTGTCTGTAAAAAGAATCAAGTATGCTTATTACTGGGTTTGGATATAATTGCTATCGAATTCCCATCAAGACTGAAAACTTTGTACTGCTACTCCATAGGTGTTTTCTAGGTTTTCATTGTTGATAGCAACCACTTATGTTGCATTTTTTCTTCCCCTCAAATTACTTAATCAAACTGATTTGGTTTTGGAGATTGATTCTATATTTAATAATAAACCAGTGCTGACTGCAGGAGGCTACCTGTTTTATTTACCTTAGTTAGTTTGTGTATGAGGCATGACCCAGCACTCTATAGCAGGATTTGTAACCCCTGTGATAAAATATCTAATTTACAATACTTGCTTTTAATCCAGCTGAGAGGTGATGGTGGCATATAAAGTAAATATACTGGCAGCAATTTAGAAAGTCAACTGAATTTTCTGCCTTGGTGACCTGAATTAATTGTTTTCTTGGTTATCTTCTCCACTAGGGATCATCAGATACTCTGTTTTATGGCTATCTAGAAATGGAGAAACCTTCCCTTGCTGGGGGTAATAACACTGCATGTAGGTTTTTTTGTTAAGATTAAACAACCTGAGGCATCCTCTCTATACAGAGTATGGGCTGAAAGAATTCTTCCAAGCCATTTCCTACAATCAGTATTATGTAAAAGCTTTATTTTGTGTTCTGCCTTCTAAAATTACTGCAGTTGGGTTCTTTGTGCAGGTTGTAGCACCAAGGACTGAATGCCAGAAGTTCCTGACAACAAACATGGCTTTCTGCTTTTTGTTATGTTACTTCGGAGTAGACTTTTCAGTTACTTACCTGGATACCATATATATATATATATATAGTTGCCTACAACTAACATTAAGTTTAAATAAAGGATTAGTCCAACATAAAAAATGCAAATAATATTTACGGGGAGAGTAAGACCTAACTCCATTATTTCTCATATGGCAAGGAAAGCTTGCATGAACTGTAAGCTGCAGCTACCATGAGATAACTGAGAGACTGGGATGTATCAAGAGTACATTTATCTGTAATTCATCTACATATTCACTGACATAATATTATAAAACTACATATTGAGTGGTACTCTTGCTACTAGACTTCTGACACTACTGGGAGACTGCTGCTTGCTTTAACCCATCTGCAAATTGTTCTGAAAGCTATTCTGTATCAAGACATTCTATTATACATCTTCATTTATCTCTATTATCTTGACTAGTTTTTTGCCTTTATTAATGCATGACACACTAGGGCACCCTTCGATGCTGATTTATATTAGTGTCACAAAAATTGCAACCTGCAAAAAAGGAAATTTCCTTCCCTCAAAATGATGATAAATATCTACTTAAGCCTGTAATGACATTAAATGTTAATGTTTTCTTGAAATGAATCAGAAGAGGTATTTGAAGGAAGAGCAACCCAGAAAGCTCAACCAATTGAAACCAAAGTCTCTTAATGCACTTCTTCAGGTATCCTTCAGTGTGAATGACACTTCAAAGTACTAAACCACTTCAGAAAGAAAAGTGATGATACTGAGAGAGCCTCTTAAAGGAGTAGCAAATTATGTGAATTTTTAAAAACATCTAAGATTTGTCACGAAAGGAAGCTGAAAGACCCTCAAATGAGGGTTTTAAGCAGGAGACAGGTTTTATATGAGATACTGGACATTTTGGCTTATTTTGCATTGGTTACATGTAATGTCCTTTTTATATTACACAATGCTGGTGAAAGGCTTTTGGTAATCAAAATGTTTTTTTTTAAGTTCATAATAAACAGACACCCCATAGGCAAAGAGGTGTAGGTTATTTGTGTTTTCTTTGTGGAAGCAATTTCTGGCGACGGAGTTACAAGAAAAATAAATGTGGATGTTCTCAGTAATTCCTATCTTCTATCTACTGGTTGGCCTGTTGATGATAATTAATATATCACAGAAGAGCAAGAGTTGTGGCATCTGTATTTGTTTTCTTTATGGCTATGAACACTAGAATGTGAGTAACCACCACTAGTCTGACATGATGCACTGATGTCTTGAGACCCCTGAAAATCGTGGAGATTTCTGATTTCTCCTAGCAGGAGTCTCTGCTGGGATAGAGCTTTTGGGACCCAATGACATTTGGATATTTAAGTATGTAGACATGAATACATTTTTTTGACCCTTTAAGGATTCCTCACCTGGCAACACTTAAACATTAGAATTCCTGTATCTAAAGCTGTGGTGGCCACATCTGTCAGTGTTATCTGTCTGCCTTTATTATAAATTATTGTGGCTTTGTTTATTACCATGATACACTGGCATGAACAATTGCATTGTTTTTAGTCAGTGACCTAAAACGTAGTCAAGATTTTCTGAGACATATATGCCCGTGGCTCACATTTTTTGGGGGGGGAACCAGTCTGCAGAAGGAGCTATATGCCCACCAGGAAATCTTGCCTGCCTTTGAGGAAACTTACCTGAGGCAGCTCTTACGTGAGAACTGGGCACTGCTGGGCTAAGGCTTTTTACACATGTGATTACCCAAGGATACCATTAATGTAAACAATTTTTAAACTCATGGCATTTCAAATGTTTATCAAAATTCTCAGAACTGACAACAATTTCTAAATAACTGAACTATGAGGGTAAGTTGGACATCAACCTGCAATTGTTTCAGGACAGAAACAGCATTTTAAAGCCAATGAATTGTGACTATATCCTGCTCCCATTGAACATGAAATGATGGATAAATGCTTCCTCTGCCCTTTCTATATGTTCTCTATTTAAGTATTTGCCATGTGATACATTAACTGGAGATCCTAGGTGAAAGTAACTGCAGTGTGAGATGGAAAAGACCATTCTGTTCAAAGGGGAGGGGTACTGGGCTAGGCAAGCCCCCTCCTGAGAGACAATCACCTCAAGAGGAGACCTGCAGAGAAGCTGGCAATGCTGAGAGGCTGCTTGGGTCAGGCAGCCAGGGGAAACACTGTGTGTGAGGATAGGGAGCTTTGGCCTGGGGATGGACACCTCTGGGGTTAATGAAATTCTCTGAGAAAAGTCACAGCATGATCCAGGCTCTGTGGCTCTGGTTTAAAAGCAGTGAGTCAGAGGTACAAGAGGAGAGCCTGGAAAAACCAGAGCATCTGAGCTGAAATCAGCTGATGAGGATTTAAAGTGCCATAGTGGTAGGGCCACCAACATGCCATGACTATCCAAGGAGGTGGGGGAAAGAATTGGTTCAAGTCAGCTGAGGAGAGCTGAGTAATTATAGAAAAGGAAAGGCTATGGGCTATTCTACACCAGATACAATTATTCCTAGCTCCAAATACCTTGACTAGGGAAGGCTTTCTACTGACACAGATGACCAAATCCAACCTCAGTAGTGAGGTGATTTATTACCTGCCATCAGATGTGCTGGTAGTAGATAGCCCTCTCAAGGATAAAAACTCACCACAAGTTTACTCTATTACTGACAATAACTTCCACCAGCTTTTACTAAAGATAATGTTTTCAGATAAGAAGTAAGCAGTTCTCTTCATTCTGCAAAATTACTCAATTGCTAGTGAAAAAACATACTCTTACAAAACGAGCTATACCTGAGTAGGACTTGTTAACAGCTCTTCTTTACATACCATGTAAATCTTCCTGTATTCTACCTTTAAACCCAGAGAATTAAACTCCTGCATCAACTGCTACCAGAGGGGAAACAAATACTCATGGAAGTGTGTGCTACAACCTAGATAAACTCTTATTTTCCACTGTTTTTGCCTGAAGCACTCCTCAGTAATGACTTACCTCGAGGCTTTTTTCTCTCCAGAGTAAGAATCCTAAAGCAAAAATAAAACTATTAGAAGATAAAACAAAGCTTTCCAACTTGAGAACTTCTGAAGCTTCTTCATTACTGTTTATACTTGCTAAGCATTTTTAAAATGCAAGGCAGAAAGGCTAAATAAAAGCCAGAGAAATATTCCCTATTTAATTCAAGTAGTTTTAGAGGGACAAACACACAGCCTAGTATTACAGAAGTTACTAATCTCTAATAAAATGTACTAACCTGTGTTAATGCACTATACAAATCTCCCTTGAAAACATGGAAAGATGCTTCTTTCAGCATCATACACTTATTGGGACATGCAAGTTAAAAAATTTGGTTTTGCTTATTCATTTTATCTGTATCTTGAATAATAGTACAGCAAACTGGAGTGAATGGAGGACATGGAATTTAAACGTTTAGCATGGGTAACATCAAATAAAAAAACATTCTGTGTGGGTTTGTCCTATAAATACTGGTTTTATGTGACAGCTTCAGAGAAAGCAAAAGAGTTTTGGCTCAGCCTTTCTTTATGGATGATGTTGAGTTTGTTTTGCCACACAGCAGACAAAGAGCTCTGAACTTGAACAGCTCTTAGTGTAGCATGCAACCACACTTCAGAGAATATACACTGCTCCTGTTCATACATGGACTGCATGTGGGTGAATGTCTGCTCTTGGATTTGAGAGTTTCTAACAAGAATCAGAATGGCTTGGGTTGGAAGGGACCTTAAAGATCATCTAGTTCCAACCCACCTATATGGGCAGGGACACCTCTCTCTAGATCATGTTGCTCCAGACGCCATCCCCTCTGGCTGTGTTATCAGGGTTCCAAAATTTTTTCATTAAGAATGACGCAGTCTTGTGCATGGGTGTCTGGGATAGATAGATAGATAGATAGATAGATAGATAGATAGATAGATAGATAGAGGATTTTCAGATAGAAAAATCTGTACCTCAGATAGGAAATATAGGGGGTAAAAAATCCCTAAAGCCTTACCAAGTGCATAGTATCTTCAATTCATATTAGAACATGCAAGAATATAACTATATTACATTTTCATCACAGGCAAAAACTATAGGCTATTTTTATCTTGGACACAGTTATTCTAGCAAACATAAAAGGCAAAATGATACTCAGTTGAACATATATTACAAAGAACTGAAACAATAACTACCAGAATTCTGACATGGAGGTCTGTTCTGGATCCTTAACAGGGCACTGTACCTTGTACTGGACCCTACCTGGTCCTGATATTGATGTATTTAAAGAACTCTGTGATACCATTCAGTGTGCTACCACATTGAATATAATCCTTGGATTATTTTTTTTAGACCTGCTATGTTTACAGTTGACTCATAATGTGCTATGAGTTTTCCAGTTCCTCTTTCCAGCATTCAAAACACAGAGCTCCCTCTGAGGTTAACTTTCCTATTGAACCATGTAAGTATTTTTTTATTTGAGTTGCAGCAAACATTCTACCTGGGCTTCTAATACAGTATTTAACAGCCCCCAGGCTTGTTTTAGGCATCTTGCTATCTGGACTGTTCCTTTTTTCACTGTTTGATGTGTGATTTTTGTTTGTTGTATTAAGTGCCTTCATTTCTACATTGCTGCAGCTTATTAGTTCAGTTTTCATTTTCACTGTCCTATCTGGAAACAGTATTAATGCTGCTTTGGTTTAGTTGCTGTTATAGAGGAGCTCTTATGCTAGTATTTATGCACTACTCAAGCTGATGCTTTTAAATTCACTATTTGAGATCTACTAGTTGTTCCAGGAGGCAGTCATGTATCATTGGAATTCTTTACACCTCATCACAAGCTGAAGTACTTACTCCCATTAGGAAGCGGCCTTGAGATCTCTCATAATTACTACCTGTCTTAAACTTGTAGTTTTTCTGTTGTCACTTCCTGATTATTATTGTCATCTTTATCAGAGGTCACTAGCACAGTTGTAATTCTTTTTTAGTTTGTTTTTTGGTTTGGGTAGGGCTTTTTTTAAAATTAGGTCAGTGCAGACTTCCAATCATGGAGACCTACTGCAATGCTTATTTTCTTCCTGTCATTGAAATCTTTCACATATGGTGCCACTATGTCACCTGCATATCCTGCTATGCCATTTTCAAGTCAGTAGCCTGGTGACACTGCCTACTCATTATTTATTTCACTACCAGATCTTGGAATGTCTGCTACTCCATGGCTGTTGTTTGATACTACACATTCTAATTCTTCCATCCATTTCTCAAGCTTCTAGCACTGACATAAAGCTCTTGCAAATTTGTCCCTCGCTTCACCACACTGGTGCATGCCAGTCAATACACATCACAGGTAGTCTGATTTGCCTTCCCAACACAGTGAAATCTTCCTGCCTTCTCAGCTAACAGCCAATGCACCTCTGAAAATGCTGCATCCCCCTTCACCTGTATCATTCTGTATCAGGTGCTTTGAGTTTGTCAGCTTTTCCTCAGCTTCTAGTTTAAATGCTGCTCTACTAACTCTGCACTAGCAGTCTTGCTTTCTTTTTGTGTGAGATACTAGCTGTTCTTCCCGTTTTTTCTTATCCTAAAACACTTCTCAGTTCTTAACAGATTGGTATTTTTCTGGAGAAGCATTAGATAGAGCATTAGATGAAGTGAGCTTTGGAAAGTCTAGTCACTCATTCTCATAGTTACAGACATTCCTTTATCTTGAATGAAGAAATTCCAACCTGATTTAATTCCTGTAATGCCAGTGACAGTGAACTGATACTTTGAAAAGTACCAATAGAGAGGAAAAGAAGCAGCAGGTCTGAGGTGGAGTATCATGTGATTCTTCTCATTTCCTGAGCCAGGGAAAATACACTATGTAGGCATATGCTAAATGTTTATGAGCAATTCATGTAATACAAGATGTGTGCAGCAACAAAAATGGCACTTTTAAATGGCATTAAAAATTCCTACATAAGCTTTTCACAAAGCTGGGTGAACACAGAAAACTGGTAACTACTCTAACTCCTGTTCCATTAGACTCATCTGTATTGCTTTATAAACATCATTAAGGATAATACATCTCTTCTGCTGCTACCCAAGGAAAAAAAACCAAAACATGCTGTGGATTACAAAATGTTACCCTCATCCTCCCATTTTGCCACCAGAGTCAGATTAACAGGATCTGAGTTCTGACTGATCTAAGCCTTCTTTGTCTTCAAGATTCCACAAAACATGTTCAATTAAAATTTTTGGCATGAAGAAGAGATGAGCTGGCAAGGAATACACTTTGAAAACTGTTAAGCCAGGAAAAGGAGAAATATGGGATGAAAATACGTGAGGTGGTCAGAGAAAGTACGTACATATACAGTTGAAAGCAAACTCCAGGCAAGGTGCCATGAAATCATGAAATTATATTTTCCATCACCATGGTATTCCTCTTAACAGTAATTGAAGAACTGATGATACTTCAGTACAGTTCTAAAACGTCTCAAAACCTGGTAACAAACTACAGATGAAAAACACCCTTTGCATTCATGTACTGAAGTTAATAAGGAAGCCCTAAACAACAGCCGGTTTTAATGAAATTTATTTAAATTCTTAAGCACACTATATTCACAACTTTTTAGCACTTCCCAGTGAGGTGTTTACTGTATGTTTCTATAAATTACACATTTGTTACATAAACCTGCATTAATTTCTCTATCTATAAATTATCACAAAACCAGATGAACCAATGAAAGATTCTTGAAGACATGTATTGTTGGTGGGCAGATAATATCAGTAACAGCTTATCTTCATGGTAAGCAACTCTAAATGAATCCTCTTGCATTCATTTAATTAAGAAGCTGAAAAGAAAGAAAACATGATTAAATGCTGAAAATTGCATATAAAACATAGCATCAAAATTATATGAAAAGAATAAACAAATACTTGAAAACATTAATTTGAAAAGTCATTTGACATTTGTGTAATAATCTCGTAAGTTTTTACATACCATTTACTAATTGCTAAGCAAGTATGAAAAATGCAAAATAAAACTTGAGTGAGTGAAAGTTAAATTTGCCTATTTAAAAAAAAATTTTTAAAGCACTTCAAACATCTGTTCTCATTTAATCAAGTTCTGCATCTCCTCTAACTACTTAAATGGAGAACTACCTCTCCCAGGATGTTTCAGATTTATTTATAACATTCTTCATTTTCTGTTGAAGTTCTCTCAGAGTAGGGAGAGTGTGTGTGTATACATATATGTGTGTGTGTATACATACACACACACACACACACGCATATATATATATATGTATATATATATATTTGGCAAGGCTCTGTAGGGTTATAGACTCTTAAATTTTTAATGTTTTAATAAACGGAGTTTCAGATGATATTGATGCTTCTTTACCCCTGTAACAAAACTTGTTATTTTTCAAAAGTAGATATATATTGTGTGTCACAGCTTTTTAAGTACTCTATCAAAGAACAGTTATCTCATAAATTGGGAAATGGGAAAACAGAGAGAAAGACTTGTGCATGACTACAGACTGAGTTAACTGTACCAACATAAAGGCAATGTACTACTTGGAGTGGTTTCTTCCCTGCCCCTAGCTTTGCATGGAAGAACTTCCATCTCCTTATAGATACGTAGTGTACTCTAGCATACACGTTTTAGTAATTCCATCAGTTTACTTTTCATGGAATAATTAATTAATTATTACAAAACATAAATACAAGTGCCATAAGCTTAAAAGACTGTATCAGTAAAAAGATGTTCCCTGATGCAAAAAGCTGTCAAGCTTATTAGGCAAGACACACAAACCAAGACAAAACAGATGGCAACACACAGCCGTGTGCTGGAGGGTGAAGTACTTATTTAAAAGGAAAAACTAGCAAGAAAAATTGCATTAAAGGGTGAATTGGTGAGTGCCAAGCAGAGAAGTAAGAGAATGCTCAGCATATGAAACTAAGAAGATAACCCAGATCTAGGATAGGTGTGTAAGGCCATTAATAGGAAAGAAACTGTGAGGAGAAGAGAAACAAATATTGACAGTGAAAGTGTGAAGGCCTGAACATTAAGCAGTAATCAGGCAGGAAGCATTGACAGACTCAGGAAGGGTAAAAGACTGAATTATAGAACTGTAAGGAAATACAGTATGACTGTCATTTTAGATAAATGTGCTGCTACCATAGCTATTGTTTCTTACTTTCTGTCTGCAAGTGAACTGCCTCTTTAGCAGCTAAGAGATATCATACAGAATATGGATAAACACTTAAAAGTTTATATTCAAGTTGTATGAAAGTTCTATGGAAGTTATAAAACAAGCTGAAAAAGCTAGATACATGAAGAAGGAAAAAGCCTAAGGTGGAAAACCACAAAAAGCCACAACACTGTAAAAGTCCTAAAATAGATAGTAGCTAAAAGAAGGGGGCGAGAGGGAGTGGGGGTTGAGCAGTTTCTGAAAAATCTAGACTTGACCACTGGACAACATCTGTTGGGGTAGATATGCAAAAAGGAAAAAAACCCATTTCCTGTTACGTAAAGCATGGGAAAGCAGAACAGGAAAGGCTGGACAACCTATGCCCTTCCAGACTAGCTGGAAATTAGTAGAATAGGTAGGAGTAAATGGTAAACTGAAAGATTCACAGGAAAGCCACAAAAGCAAGAAGAGGCATTCTTAATGATGGCGATCACAGGGGGGGACCCAACTGTTTGCCATGGAAAGAAGCCCACACTTCTTAAGAGATTTGCTATGGGGCCAAACACTTGGAATTCAGATCTCAGATTCTTTGAAGAATTAGAAATCATCCCTGAATGTGGACACATAGAGAGGAATGTGGGGGTCTGAGGATATTCATTAATTCAGCATACTGTTGCACAGTTTAGATGAACAGAGGAGATTGAGCTATTTTGCCTTTCATTTTAATGAACATCTTTGCTGAAGAACACAGTGTTTAGCCACATAAAGAGAAGTAGTACAGAAAATGCAATGTAACAGGCTTTGATAACTGTATTATTTTCCTCTTCTAAAGTAATATTGATTTCTGTTGGTTTGAAGAAAGTAGCCTACTTTGCTGAGCACCGGTCTAGAGGTGAATCTTGGTGTTTAGTATATTTAACTGTTCATAAACTTTAAGTGAATCAAATTACTTATGCATACAATCAGCATGGAACACCTGAAATGTTGTTAATAGTGCTCACAATTATTAATAATTTTATGTCGGCAAATACTATTTGTTCTAGCTGCTAATATTGTAATATTGTACTAATATATATCCTAGAAATAACCATTCCATTTTATTCACTTGCAATTAATTTCAATTGCTCAATATTATACAGGATTTCTTTACCAAAACTAATTTAATTACAATGAAGGTAGACATTTCTTGTATGGTCTGTATAGCGAATCTTAGGAATTTTCAGGCTCTGCATCTTTGCAATTTGTCTGTTCCTGTTTCACGGAATCACAGAATTGTCATGGTTAGGAACGACCCCCAATATCACCATGCCCAACCATCAACACCCACACACTCTCTCCCAAGAAATGAAATAAAAAATTATATATGTGTATATATACATATATATTATATTTTATGTTTATATATACTATATATAAATATATCTGTCACCCTGCATACTAGAGCATGTCCTGAAGAGCCTCATCTACATGGTTTTTCAACACCTCCAAGGGTGGTGACTCCACCACCTGCCTGGGCAGCCCACTCTAATGCCTAACTACTCTCTCATAAAAGAAATTCTTGTATTTAGTCTAAACCTCCTCTGGTGCAACTTCAGGCCATTTCCTCTAGTCATATTTCATTTACTTAAGAGAAGAGCCAAGCACCCACCTCACTGCAAAGTAGTTGTTCAAGTAGTTCAACTATTTGTAAAGAGTGATAAGGTCTTCTCTCAGCTTCCTATTCTCCAAACTAAATGTTCCCAATTTACTCTTCATTGACTGTTTTTCTCTAAGCAATGGATGAATACTTTGTGCCTGACTTAATATTTATGCTTTTTTTGATGAGAATAAGGCACCTTTTATTTACCATTATTTCTTCCAGCTTCATTTGTTTTCTCTGCTTGTCATTACAAACCATGTATTTTTTATTCCACAAATACATATTTTAGAAGGTAATTATTTTTTTATATTTTAACTAAACTTTTCACATTACTATTTTTAATAATACCCAAATACAACAGCTACGAAAGATAATCTGATAATAACATGCTCAACTGCAGGTACCAAAAATTCATTAAAAAGCTATTTAATGCAAGCTAGTTAATGAAAACTTATGTGAAAACTTCTAGTGTGTTCAGCTATTCATTCATTTAAATTCAGATTAAAACAACAGTAAATGATAAAATATAGACTTGAAAGAAGCACTGGAAGTGTGAACAATAATGAAACAGTGCTAAAAGTTTCATCCAGAAAACAAAGAAGAGAACACAGAGCATATAATAGGCTTCAGACAAGGCTAAAAAAACCACAAACAAACAAAAAATCCCACCACCAACCAACCAAACAAACATTAAAAAAGAAACTTTTTTTTTAACATCAGTAAAGAGTGGATAAGACTTTTGTCTGTACGTCCTCTTTAAGAAACTGGTGTTGGTAATATCTGCATTCCTAACATTTCCAGTAATGCAATATTGTGCATTTATTGCATTATTTAGTAATAAATAATAAATAAATAATAATAAATAATGCATTGCATTATTTAGTAATGCAATATTAGTTATGTCTTCTGTTTTGTTCTTACCATCCTTCCTTGTTCCTTTAACATTCTGTGTGCTTATTAGACAGAAACTGCCTAAAGTGAGATTGCTAGAAAACCCTCCAAACTCTCTCCTGACAAGAAAAGCTAACTTAGAGTCCATGCTTTTGTCTTACAGTTAAGAATAGTCTCTCTGCCATTCCCAAGTGTATTACTTGACAGATAAAATTCTGTATAGATATTATGAAATTTTATTGCTAAATCACTGAGTGTCTGATACTTAATATATCACTTATTCACTTTAAATACTGGGGTGAGAAATCTCCCAAAGAAGATTCTCTCAGATATCCAGAAAGCATTATAAGGGGGAAAAGTTCAGTAGTATAGAATAAAATTATTGCATTATCTTTCAGTAGTTAAAGACAGCAATTAAAATGAAAGTTTTATCAAATTAAAAATGTCATCTAGTTCCCACAAAAAGCTGGCTTGGTACAGGCATGACAAAGCCCTGCCATGGTAAAAATGTCTCTAGCAAAGAGATCTGTTACATGCTAGCTCATCCATCATGATTGTGTTCATGCAGTATGTAACCTTTATGATGACCTCCATTTTGCCATTCCAATGCTTTATTGTATAAGGGTTTTTTACCAGCATATTAATTAAACCATTTTTTTCCCCAACCCTGGCCTTCAAGAAGAAAATTCTATGGAAGGAATAATCAAAAACATAACTGGAAAATGAATGAAAAAAAAATTTATACAAAATGTTATTCTCCTTTCCTACATATATGCCTTCTAAAGAGCATTAGTGCTCCTCAGGACCCTTTTTTTCCTGTCACAGAAATTAACACTGACAATGGCATTACCAAGGTCAAACAGCATTCCCAGTACTTTCGTTTATACGCATTAGAAAAGGAACTAAGTGTCTTTCTCTAATTTTTGACTCCTGTGTTTTGTTTATCCACCTCTGTTTTGATTTATATTCACTACACAGAGGTCACTAGAGAGAAAGAGGATACACAGCAGGCTGTGTTACTGTTTCAATTTTTTTGGATGCATGCTGCTTCACAGAGGACTTATTTCCTTGTTCAGTGCCAAATAACACAAACAATTTAGTCTATTTGACTTTTTTTTTTTTAAAGTAGGACAGTGAAGTTGATGCTTGAGATGGTGCATAAGCACTAAAACAATTTCAGTTTTCTTTAACTGTTGTTTTAGGCATGCCAAGATAAAGATTACTTCTCTTTTTCTGACAGATCATTAGTATGCACTGTTGCTAGCAGGCAAAGCTTTACTAGCCCGAGGACAATTTATCACATAAAGACTGATAGTTTCAAGGTGAAACCTACAACCAGTGCAAGTAAAAAGACAGACATATTTAACATCTTAAGATATATCTACAGTGGGATCAACTGGTGGGGCATGGAACTCCTTGGAATATTCTAAGAAAGTCAGAAAAAAGGGTATAAATTGTTAAAATGTACAATATTAAAGGGGGGAAGAGAAAATAAGGGTTTAGATACTTGGTCCTCCTTAGTGTTTTGTGTGTTCACTTCATTAAAATGCATAAGAACTATGCACATAAACCAAAGAGGCTTCTGTTTAAGAAACATTATGACATTGTCGTGAAGATGACATGGTTGAGATCACTGAAGTGTCAACGAATCAATAATATGTCTATTTAAAATAAAGCACCAGAAAATGGGGTCAGAGCTACCCAAGAGAAACTTGATAAATTCAACACTGGAAAGGACTAAATAAGTAAATTACACATTTGGGAAACCAGCAAATGAAATTTGATAACAGCAAAGCAAAAGGATCAGTTATAGTGATGGTTTCCACTAATTCTGCATTAAATGGGGATTTAAGATTGAATCATTAATTTTTTCCTATCAAAACATGAAGAATCCATGACAATCCAAGTAAGCCTGTAAGATATTGCTTAATTCTCTAGGACCAGTAACATTATGAAAAAAAAAAACAAAACTGCATTAACAGCTAGCCAACTATTAAATGTTTCTGACTGACTTATGCATCCACAGTGTTCATTCTTTTATGAATTTACTTTATATGTGTTACTGATATTGAATCTGCTTAGTTCCTTAGGACAGAATTTAGTTTATGGATCTAATAGTTCCCTAATATTAACAACATGATGCAGCACTATCCTTTTTAACAGGATTCTGCTGAATTGCTCTTTTTACCACTACTCTGGATTCTCTCAAGCTTTAAGATATTAACAGGTGGACTTATTTTCCACATGCATTACATATATAGGTAAATTTCTTGAAACTAAACTTTTAATAGACTTCTGAAGTCCTCTTTCTCTTACTCTTCTCCTACTCTTGATCCTTGATGTCCTTTATTCTTAGCATGGATACTAACGGAGGAGTACAAAATCTGCATGGATTCAGACACTTCATTTGCTAGACACTGCAAAGAAAAGATGTCTGATATTTCACTAAATACAGATGCAATTTTGAGAGAAAAAAAAAATTAAAAAAAAAAAATCACAAAATAAATCTATCCCACTGAAAATAAAAGCCAACCATATCCTGGGCTGCATCAAACAATGTGGGGCAAGCAGGTCTAGAGGTGATTCTTGTCCTCTACTCCACTTCTGTGAGATCCCACCTGGAGTCTTGTGTCCAGTTCTGGGCCCCACAACACATGAAGAACATAGAGCTGATGGAGCAAGTCCTGAGGAGAGCCACAAAGATGATCAGAGAGCAGGAACACCTCTCCTATAAAGACAGGCTGAGAGAGTTGGGATTGCTCAGCCTGGAGAAGAGAAGGCTCTGGGGAGACCTTGGTCTAGTGGGAGGTGTCCCTCCCATGGCAGAAGGGTTGGAATTAGATGACCTTTAAGGTCCCTTCCAACCCAAACCATTCTATGATTCTATGATTCACAAAAGTCACGCAAGTCTGGAAATTGGCACAGTCATAGAAGGATGTTGTTAATAGGTGATAACATTTCTAAGATGAAAGACCTAAAAGTGAAACTAGTACAACTGTCAGGTTTTCTTCAGTAGCTGTTAAATTGCGTGATAAGGAACACAACAACAACAACTGCTTTTTTCTTATAGAAAACTTGTTATGAGAAGATGCAAGGGAGTTCACAACACAGGTTGACATCCTTCAGCAGCACTTCTCAAGTGACCTGCAGTTCAAGCTCATAATTCCTTCTTTTAATTAAAAGCCTTAAGCTCTTAATGGGAAGTAAGACTATCTCACACTTAGGAAAACAGATCCTGTCTTTGACCCCATGTCAGTCAAGCTGGGAGGCAGTCTCCAGAGAGGATGCTGAGAGGCCATAGAAATTATCCCATACAGCAAACTACTAATACCATAGTGATGTAATCTTACAGTATGATTCTTTTGCATACAGTATGGGCCTTTTGCAGACCCTTTTCATAAGCAGAAATGAGTAAAAAGCAGAACACTTTCTGTGCACATTGCAAAAAGTTTCCTTGTCTTGAGTATGGTGTTATTAAAAGTTAAAATGATTCTAAGGTGACCTAAATTAAATGTCAATTAATCTGCATAATGACATCAAGCTCAGTAAACAAGAAAATATTTCTAAAGTCTCACAGCAAAAACTAATAGAAAAACTGTATATATTAGAAAAAGGCTTCAGAAGGATAAATCTTTCATGGTGGAACATAACAGAATATAAAGCCGGCTGCTACGTAATCACAAGATCTAGTCATAGAAATCAACACTGAGATTAACATAAGAACAACTGTAGAAGTATTCCTCACATGATTCTTTAACAGTGTCTGTAAAACCAGTAAAACGCTTAAAATTACTATTAAGAATTCTTTTTTTCCCTGCTTATTTCAAAATACAACTTTCCTAATATGCTGTACTGTTTTGCTTACATATATTTTATTTGACGTTACATCGCCAGATCTTTCAGCAAAATGTTACTATACCTACATTGCCATACGTGTGATTCACTTACTCTTCCATACACAGTAATAATAATGTAGACTAATATTCTTTGCAGGATTAGTCCATTAGTTTAAAGAAATCAGTTTCACTGGAATAAGGAAAATCTCATCTGTTTCAAATTTGTGGTCAACTAGATGAGGGAAAACATCATTCATGAAAACTATATCTTTATTGTAAAGCCTAGCAAAACATTTTAAAACCATGTCAACTGAAGACATATATATATATATTTTATATATATGCATATAAATGTATATACATACATAAATTACTACAGGAAAGTTTAAAAGGAGCGAAGACAAGCAGGAGAGCAGCACAGACAATGGAACAGAATTTCTAAACCCAGACAATAGAATAAAAGGAAAAATACTCTTCCTCATTAAAATATTTAGCCAACCTACAAAACAAAGCTTTGGGAGAGAAAAATCAAAATTCTCTGTTTTGTCTCACAAACTTGATGATTCAGGAAACGAATTTTATTGCTTTTACTTCAGTAGTCTGGTCTATCATTACTATATCACTAAAGATATGTTTAACTGCACCTTTCCTTTTCCTCTAGCTAGGCTAGGTACCAGAATCACAAGAAAATGCTATGGGTTTTCTATCCCTAACAGGCTGATATATATGTATGTATACAACAGATCAACAAGATGTGAGTCAAAAGTCTGGACTACCTCTGTAGGTGAACTCCCTGATGACAGTATCCATCTACAAAAGGCAAGAACTGTATTTTCTTTACTTTTTATTTTACTTTTTTTTTTTTTAATTTCTACTTTTTCTGCTTGTTAGACAAACTCTAAGTGTTTAATTGACAGCTGTACATAAAATGATTAAAGACTGTAATTTCTAAGTGGTGTAGCTGAAAAAAGAAGATGGTACTTTTAGTGATAAATCACTGTACACTGGTCTGGTGATCTGGTGCCTTGTCTTATGTACATCTTAGTTATAAAGATACACAAATAAATATCTAATAAGGTTTTATAAACTCAAGCACATTTTCTTTTGCATTTTTCATGAGGCACTGCATATGCCACACATCTGTGCTCAAACTTATTTAACTGGTCTGCATTTAACAATCTCAGCTTTCCAGTCCTTTTTTTGTTTGCTTGGATTAATCACCATTCTTCCTGCTTCTTCAAGGTCCCATAGACTTCAGTGGTAACAATTAAAGACTTTTTTCCTGAAAGCAATTATTAAACTTAAACAAAGCTATTAAAATCAGTAAGATGAGAATTAAATGAGATATCACCTGTATGGGTAGCCATGGTATTTGGAGCGAAATATTGACAACAGGAAGCTGAAGAAAAAGACCACCAGACCCAGGCCTACAAGACATATTACTGGAAAGAAAATATTTTGTTTATTATCACAGAAATGATTTAAAACTGGAACCTCTATAAAGAATATTTTATATGTCAGTCATTTATTGAGAATTTTGACACAGTTAAATGCAAAAATGTTACTGCCTTGACTAGTGATGTCTGCTATCTTCTGACAGGATTTCAAACACACAGTGAAATAATATTTATGGTTACTAAGAAAAAATAAATTGTCAGTGTGACTGTATTTTCAAGAAAAAAGAACAGCAATTTGCAACTCAGATGTACATGATGCAAAAACCTTTCTGCTGATAATGGGTTTAATAACTGTGAATTATACATATCAAGAAATGGAGTTTCAGTTATTTCCTTGTTCTTTTTGGAAAAAAAAATTACATTTAGAAAAATACCCCTTGACTAATGGAATCATGTTCTCTCTAGGCTACCATCTGAGGCAGAAGTAACAGCAAAAGTAATTTAGTGACTACATTATCTAGTTCTTAGTGGCTAAAACATTTCACTGTTGTAAATTCCAGGGCTGACAGTCAAATCACTTTCTAGTCTTGATTTGATAGCAATATAAATATAAAGGTTTTGAAGATAAATAACCATGAGGCAGACCTTTTGAAAGCATCCAGATGCAAGCGCTTTGAGCCTTTTCAAGCACAGAATGAATTAGCAAAGTAAATGCCTAAATTAACAAATAAAATTGGGAACACCAGTTGGCACTCTGTGTAATAAAGGCATAAACCCTCTTTGATCATGATTGCTCACTCAGTTGCATGTAAATAAATAAAAAACAAAGTCAACATGTTACAAGCTGATGTATATAATTGACATGCAGCTCATTTACGTTAGATAATGTTCTGGTTCCAGTGAGCTGCTTTGATTTTAAAAGTTTCTTTTCTTATACTGTTCCCACTTTAGCCAAACCTTTGCTATTTAATTGCAATATTCATGCTTCAAAAGTGTGCTGGCTTTGAGCAAAGGATGAGCAGCCATGAAGCTGGGGAAACTGACAATGATGCATTTTTTTTCATTAAAACCGGCCATGTGGAAACTGACATACGTCAATTGAAATATAAAATTTCTGCAGTTAGTTTGAGAAAACTAGCCAGGTACAAATCTTATAAGCACTCTACTATAAAGAAACCACCACTCATAAATACGTTTTCAAAACATGCATGAATAAATTGCAAAGCATGAACAGTGCAAGGCAGGTACAGAGAAAGCAGTCACATAACAGCCACAAGCAGAAGAGAGTCTGAAATTGTACTGCAGCCTGCTGTTACTTCCTTGTGTTCATGTTCACAGGCTCAGATCTCAATCATGATCTAAAATCATATTCCAATTAAACTCATGTCACTGTTGACATTAGTATTAGAGCTAGAAATGGCAAGAGATTCAGAATTAAAGTGTACATCTGTAGGTCATTCAACCAGCCCTTAAAAAGTATTACAGAATACTTCCACTGGAAAGCATTCACCAGCCCTATCTGCACTGCTGTGCATCACAGAGAAGAGGCCAAAGAACTGATCTAGAAAGAAAGATAAAGCTGTGTAGGACATGTGCTTTCTTTCAAAGGTCTTCAGTGCCTTATACAAGTAAGAAGTGTAAGTGTCAGGGGATATGAAAAAACATACTATAATACAAAGGCAGCTGGGCATATTTGTTTCAAACTATATCATATTTAGTAGGAGTTCATTCAACATGCCAGTTAGGAATTTTAAATATAGACAAAATACCTTCATGTTGTGTGTTTATGCAATTCAGTGCCAAAAAAATCTTGCAAGTAACGGCAACAACAGTCCTAAAACCATAAAACTTGAACTTCAGGCTAAGAATATTTAGACATTAAAGACTAGGGTATGTACAGTGCTACATCTACTGCTGAACTTTCAGCTTCCTCCGGAGGCATGATGCTGGCAAAGTGTACAAGCAAAATATTTTTCCCACCCCTTTGGATGCTGTCATCTTCAGCATCTTAAATGCCTACATTGATTACACTGAAAACAATGTTTTGAAACTTTTGTTCTTTATGTTTGTCCTGGTTTAGGCCAGGATAGAGGTGATTTTCTGGTTTGTACTTTTGCTTTCAGCTAAGTCTCTTGTAAGTAGCTGCACTTGCTGAAATTAACAGCAAGTTTCTCAGACAGTGTCTGCTTCTAGGACTGATAACACTCCATGTTTATAGTTACAGCCAGAGACTGGCATGCAGAGCCAAGGACACTGCTCAGCTCTCAGGAACATAACATTTTACTTTCCAGAAGGAGCAACGAGGTCCCACCTGAAACCCTCCTCTGGGGAGGACCGGACAAGATAGATGTCAGAATTGACCAAACAGAGTATTCCATCCCATACACCTCATACTCGGTATAAATTTGAGGGATCACAAGGGTCAAACCCCTCTACTCCTTCCTGCCCTTCCTGCTCCCTTCAGTATCCTGAGAGGATTCCATCCATCCCTCCGCCTGTGATCCTGATCCCTGCCAGCCTGAATCTGTGTGTTCCTGCCTCCAGCTCCCGACTGCTGCTGACTCCAGGAGTCCAGCCTGGACTTTCCCAGGGCTGCCCTGCAGCCTCAGTGGTGACGTGAGAGTTATTGGGGAAAAGGGGGAGGAACGTGGGATCAATTTTCCTGTATATTTGTATATATTTAGTAATTTTTACTATTTATCATTACTGTTTCATTAAAGTTCTGTAGTTTAGTTTCCAACCCATAAGTCTCTCTCCCTTATTCTCTCTCTCTCTCTTTCCTTTATCAGAGGAGAGGGAGATTAATATATAAATCTGTTACTCGGTTTAAATCTGTTGTTTTGCCGGGCCAGGGTTAAACCATGACAATGTTGCTGACTTCCAACATAATTCAAGAGCAAAAACCATTTGCTAAGTGCTGCTACATAGTGGAGATACTGTGTTAAGCTCTAGCTTGGCTGAGTATACTTAATTTTTTTTTTACTGTTACAACTTCATGTGAATGCAGTTTTATTTAGAGAATTTTTATACTCTCCCCTTCTTCATGCCACAAAAGGTAAAAATTGGTTTAAATTAATTAAAAAATGGTTCTGAAAATTTTACCAGATATTAATTTTTAATTTCTCAATGTCTTCTAATTTTCTACACATTGTCTTAGTTGTACTAAATAACTTACTTCTCCTTTTTCCAACATCCCCTTTTGAGGTAGCAGCTTCATTCAGGAGTACCATTCCCATGGTGATAGCAGCATCTGTGTTGTCATTGTCAAGGAAAACAGCAGATGTGTGGATACCTCAGAAAGCTGCAAAGGTACATCTAAGAACTAAAACTTTCAAAGTTCATAAAATGAAAGAAAGTATTTATATACAAAACTGCATATCACAACACACTCACCTGTGGCAAAAAAAAAAACGTAGTAAGATTTTTCTTTGTGCATTCTAGATAAAAAAAAAAAAGCAAAAAAGGTTTAAAAGGGTTTAAAGGACAAGTTGTCAAGCAGGATACACAAATTTTGGACAGCTATGGAAACAGCTATTCCCCAATACCCTACAATAATCTGTACATTGATAGTAAAGGAATTTTTAAAATTAATACCCTAAGAAACAGAAATAATTCAGTGTTATTGCAGAGTATATAGTGAGGGGTTTTGGTGCAAAATGAAGCAGTTGCACTGCTCTATCTTCCTCTACTTTTAGACAAGACATTAGCTCCTTCCTTAATGTCACATTGCTTAATAGTTTAGCAGAGAAGTTAGGCAAACATCTCAGAGGTAAAGTCCTCTGGCACTTTCAGTGTGTTAATGCCTCATTATAACTGTTACAAATGTGAACAAGTACATAATGATAAAACAAACTAATTCATCAAGATCTTAATCTATTAATTTCTTTGTTTTTTTGAAACTGTATAAACAAAAAGGAACATCTACTACAGTGCATAACATCTGTTCTGAAGAGGAGGCATAGCTAAATGACACAGTTAAGCAGGAGTGCATCAGAGGAGCTACATCTCACAGTTTCAAGAAATACCAACTTTACCAGAGTTAACTGATATATGAATAAGGCTGTATTTTTAAGCATTACTTACCCCAGGGCTAGGTAGTAGGACTTAAACCAAAGAATAATAATAAGATTTATTTAAGAATAATAACATTTATGCACACAGATAATTCACAGAACATGCTTCAGTCATGCTGCATCCACAAACAATATCTGCATCCTGTAAGATTATACACACACTAATCCTGCCAATGTTTATATTAACATTTTTCATATTAGAAATGTTCAAAATTAGAACAAAATACTCAAAGACATCTGAAATTTCATTTATACAATTGTATTTAAGATGAGCCTGAGCAAAAGGATTTGAAAATGTCAGCTCTAACTTCATCACACTCGGTCAGAGATTAGCAGCCTGTTACAGATTTGAGACTTACAAATTTCATGTATGTAGAAAAATACATGGAAAAAAAAGGCCCAAGGTTTGAGGGTAACTCACCAGAACCTCCTGGGGAAGTGTTACATTTTGCAAAGGTTTTAGACTGCTTTGTAAATGTAATTTATTTGCTTGGTTATCTCATAAAACATTGCACATGATGTGGTCCTTTGCCATTTCCCTTACCCAGATACTTCTGAGAAACAGAAAGAACCAACCAGCCACTCACTCATTTGGCAGATACTGATTCTGTAGCTTAACTCCTATTTTCTTATCAGGCCACAAATTTAATTCACTATTCTTACCACCAGGAATGACAGTTTCCCAGAAGCAGCTGTTTGCTCTGCAACTGAGAATTTTAGATCTGTAGCCAGCTGAACTGGACTTTCTCCCTGTCTCTTGCAGTCTCACATCATTACCCCTAGAGCTCCCTCACACTGTCACTATTTTTTGTTGCATTCTAACTTTACTCATCATTGCTGAGCTTTCAGCCTCAGTGATTGCCTTTTAGCTTCAATGACATCAGCTTCATAACTTCACACTCTTAACACTGAGCACGTCACTTGCCCGAGCTCTGTCTTACTGAAGCAAAAAAACCCAAGCTCACTGAATTGCTTTCAATGCAATCATTAGGTTTTAGATACAGAATATATAGTTTATTATTTTTCTCTCCAATTTCCAACATTGTATTATATGTCTTTACATTGTTTTGATATCCTACAAAAGAAAGCAGCAGTCCTAGCTCTAAAAATAATCTTTTACAGAATCATATTTCTCTAGTAGTGCAGAATTTAAAGTTTTGGCAAATGGTTACTTGGACAGTTTTCCATGTGCAAATAATGAGATAACATCAAAAGCTGTATTTATTTTCCAATTCCTCTTTATCTCTCTGACTATGCATTACAAAACTACTCTGAAAAGATAGGAGGACTGTGGTACTAAGGTAAAACATGGAAAGCAAATGTTTTAAAGTGCTCATGTTTTCTGATAAATGTCTCCCTTTGTAGAAATTTCGTTACGCAAAACCAGTTGTACGTCTCCAATTTGGTATGATTCCACTTCTACATATTATATTTCTGCTGCTCTTTTTTCTCAGTTGGTACATGCTTTTCATGGGAATTAACAACATATATTATTTAGTGCTCTTGAAAAGTTCTGCATGTTTTGATACAGAGAACAGCTTTAAATTGGGATTAAAAAAAGACAGTGATCATCAAAATTCATAAGATTATTCAGAAAATGATCAGTAACAGTATGGTATTTAGCCCACAAGAATCAAGATGCCTAATTGGAAGTGTTAAAAAAAGCCACAACAACAAAGCCAAAACAAACCAAAAACGATTGGATCAATAAAGCTCAAAATGAAAGATACTCTACAAAATTAGAGTAATTACTAGTAAATTCTCACTACTTTTGATTAATATACTTTAACAGAAAATGTATTCACTCTTAATTCCATTCAGAAAACTCAAGAAAAAGAAAACCTGATAGTTCATAAGTTTATTAGTGTAATATCTAATTTATATCTTTAGTTCATAAAATTACTCCTTATTAGTAGTGAGCGGGGGATAGAAGAAGCAGAGGAAATAGGTTGACTAACACTTAGTTATTTTCATGAAAAAGGTTTGGTGTTGTCATTCATATTCTGCTGGATTTCTGCCAAAAGTGTAAAATATGGCATCATCATTATACACATACAGAAACAACTACCTTTTAGTTGCAGGTCATCCAGTTTCTTAACAACAGCTGAGCAAGATAACTGGGAAACAAAAGTCATCCAGAGAACTAGAGTCCGTTCTCCGTTCACTGTTAAATAAAAGGAGGCTAGGTCATCACACAAACTTTTAAAATTTCTGGTTCACTTTTTCATACATGGAACAGAGCAAAATACATATGTTTTCTGTGAAGGAGTAATAGAATTGACAGGAAAATCTATGTTACTTTTTTATTTTCTTTTCTTTTTTAGATTTTTTTTGTTTTGCCAGGAGGTGATGATTAGCACATGAGAAATTCTTTGCTGGCCCCTTCTGAGAAGTTCATATTTCACTAACAGAGAGAGGTATTTATTTGAACTTTTTTCTATTAACACTTAAACCTCTAAAATACCTGCTATAATTTCAGAAATACTGACCACTTAACAAGTTATTTATCTAAATCATTTCTGTATTGATTTAACTTTCAATTTATATTTGTAAAACTCTAGCATAACATGCATTACTGTAATTCTATTTAGAAAACATTATTCGGTTACATGCAGTCTTAAAAACAAGGGGTTAAGAACTTTTCCCAGCTCAAGAATCTTTTTTTCTTTTTTAGTCATAGGTTGAGGAAACTAATGCAGACAAAAAAATATAATTCTGCAATGACAAAGGTCTCATGGTTCCTTTTAAGATATTGTTGCATCAGTTCAAGAAACAATAAGCAATGATATTCCACTTATGCTATTCAATGTGCAATCAGTCCTCAATGAGACCACAGCCATGACAGAGGGTGATTCAAAGGCCTCAAGGGCTGAGGAATGAGGCAAATTTAAGATACCAATCACTGTATGTCTCATCTCAGTGAAGAAAGATGACTCCTAATTCAAAAGGTTGAAAAAAATGGAGCATAGTCTAAAAATTATTTCTTTGAATATCGATTTAATTTAAGCATGAATCGTACAAAATCAAGATGTACCTCAGTATTTTCTAATGGCCTGAGATCTAGTTATACTGATACTTACAAGAACCTTTTCAGCTTAAAGCCTTCTGGCTTCAGCTACACCAAATGACTTTATAAAAGCCATGGTACTGTTCCTCTTGTGATGCTCTTGAAAGACACTTGAAAGTAGAAAGACCACATAAAAGCTTCAGGTGAAGTGAAAGACTATGGAATCCATTTTGATTCAGCTGCAGCAATGTGGCATAGAGATACCTGACTAAGTTTGTGTCTAAGAACTAATCAAACATTCAGCCTGATTTACACCCTAATTATTCACGCTCCTGCTGACTTACAGGATCACCTAAAGCTAACTCTGGGGATATGATTTTTTTTATATCTATGATTTAGGACTTTTTGGCCTTATAAATTACATCTGATAGAGTTTTTGCTTAGTCCTGTTCATATTGCAAATGCTTACAGCATGGTTTGCACTATACAAAATATTTTTTCTAACCTTATTTACATTTTGTAATTTGTCTCTACGAATTTTCTTGCCTAAAGACACACAAAACACAGAAGAACCACACATCTCTAAAACAGGTAGATGTATAACAGTAATTAATCTTCCTTAATGTTAAGCATAGCAGATATTAAAATAATTGAGTGATTTTTTTTCTTATTACTTAACTTCTTAACTTTTAAACACAGATACCTTGCTTCAAACAAACAATTTGAGCTACTCATAAGTATTTATGCTGCTATATAATTTTATCTCAGTATTTTAACACTTCATTCCAAACATTTACCATATTTCTAGGCACTTCGTTTCAAACACTAGACTCAGTTTGTTATTTCATTTGTTTGTAAATAAATGCTTGCTCTTTTAGCATGCACATACCCTATCTCTCCCTCCTTCTCTAAGCACCAATAAATGTTTTTAAGAATATCACATATTCTTTTTCTATATCATAAACCATCATCAATATGAGTCTAGGCTGGCATTATACTTCCCTTCATTGTTACAAGACCTGTGCAGTATCTTAATAGACATAGTTTATTCTTACAGGAATGCACTAGAGAATTATTTAATTTAGTAAAAGCTACTTGGGGATACAAAGGAAAAAATATTTAACTCTGGAGTATGTTTTTGCATCTTTTAGCCACTCAAATTAATATGTTTCTTTATGATTAAACAGGCCATTAAAATTATTAACTGATGCCTGAGGAAACCCATAAAAATGCTATTGTTTCCAGCCTGAGGTCAGTGAATGCCTCTTGGTCTGTGGACTAGTAGTCAGCTATTTGTAAAAGGCACATAAAAATTGAACAGTTGCTAGAGAAGCTAACAGATAAATTTACTTTCCAGGGGTGTGCACTTCCACTGGAAAAATTTAGAGCCAGAAATTGAAAATGGTTGCAAATCACTGATCTCCAGAGTTGGTAATTTCATATAGAGGACACATGACATATTTGAAAGTAATTCAGCAAATCCACTATCATTTAGTTAGCTGATGGAACAGAATTATGTTGTATGCTGCACTGAAAAATGCCCAGTTGTAAATTTAAGGTCTTTGCATATCTCTCTGACATCTAAGACACTCTACTATCTTTCTCAAAAGATCATATTATAAATTATTTTAAGGTCAAGCAGTAGAAGAATGAGGTAATGAAAGGAAACTTCTTCATTTTTTTAAGCTATCAGCTCTTTATGCTTTGTTACAGTTAGGAGGAGACAAGCAGCCTCCAGAAGAGCCAGTGAACCTACAAAGTTACCAGACAGTATTGGTGGATCATACAAGTAAAGATTAAAAAACGCTCAGTAGCTTTTGCTGCTTTATTAAGAAGCATACTTAAATATGTATTTTGTGCTTTTAATTCTTTTTCCACTGTACTGTTCTTCCTCTTTTTCTTATCCTTAAGATCACGGATACAAAAAACTTACCTCACTGCTTCAATTGCCATCATCATTCATTTTTACATAACCTCTGGGGAACACAATTTGGTTCCACTCTGCATGACTGGTAGAGACTTACTACCAAGAGCTAAATGGGTATTGTTCTACTGCCTTTGACTCAAAATTTCAGGTTCTTAAGCCCAGTAACTTTTCATGAGCACTACTGACATGCAGAAAGACATCTACCATTTAAATTCATTCTGTTGTTAAGTTTCCTTACACCAAAGAAGCACTTAATACACTTCATTTAAATTCACTCTGTAGGACAGGACATGTCTTTCATTGTAGGTGTAATTTTAATACTACAGAAAAAACCTGTCTTTTTCTTTGTAACCAATCACATTTCTTTCTCCTTCTCAATCAACATCTCATATCCACCTACACAGCTGTCACATTAAATTCTGCCTCAGGAATTCAAATTAACAAACTGAAAAGACATTTCCATTTTTACTTAGGTGCATACCTTTTACCAGCATCAAAGCTAACTAAGTTCAATAGTAATATTGAGAAAAAATTATCTGGTTAATTATAAGTACTAATTCCTATAATAATGGTTTAGATTTATCTCCTGTACAACAAAGAATTTGCTTAATAAACATTTTTGATAATTAAAATATTTATTGTAAATTTTAAAATTACTCTGTATAATATTCACTGTTGCTTCTACAAGTAAAAAAAAAAGACACATTATATTCAAATGAATTTTATTTCTCTAGGGAATGAAATAATAACTTGATGAACATGGATGTTCATTAGAAATACTGATTAGTGCCTACCAAAGGGAGAAATGAAATAACTGAAAAAACATTTCAACTTCACCACTGCCTACCCAACCTTATAATTCCTTTTTTTTTTTTTTTCTGAAAAGACCTGTATTTACAGCTCAGCACTACATCCTCCAAAAGCTGTTTGTTTTTCAACAGTCAGCATACTCTATCTGTATTCAACTACAGCTAATGACAATAGTAATACTGATTATGCAGTTTGCTTCACATTGTTCCTCTTGAAAAGTGACAGCTCTTAATTACATGATTATATCTTTTACCTCTGTATCTTCTTAGTAACCCCATCCTAACTCATGTGACATTAGTGTTTAATATCCTTGTCTTTAGTTCCTCTTCTTTGTCTCTCCAAGGGTGCTGATCTACTCTGCATTTCTTTTTTTATAAATACCTGAACATTTGGGCTGACTCCTTTTATATGTGATTGCCATTTCTGTCAGAATAGGGTTGCAAGAATAGGCAGCAGCAGCCTGGAAAATCTTCTGCATGAGGAAAGAGTAGAACTTTTCAACTTCAAAAGGAGAAAATAAAGAGAAATCTATATGACAAAATCTAGAAAGCACCAACAGAAAGAAAAAAGAAAAGTAAAAAAAAAAAAAGAAAAGTTGTGCCATACTTAATTAAAAAAAAGGGTTAAAAATAAATAAGAAGGTATTAAATGGTGGCGAGGAGCTATAATATTCTGTATTCTAATATTCTAATTCTGTATTCTATATTCTAATATATTCTAATATAATATTTGAGCTCTGGCTCAAAACTCCCTATATAATTTATTATGGTTGGGTGTTTTGCTTTGCACAATCCTGCTCTATCTTATTAAGTCATTGCTTCACATTACACATGGATGTAAACTGTGATGATAACCTGAGAAGATGCTAAACTTTGTTATACCATAACGTGTTTATATATATGCTCTTTTTATGTGGTTGAATTAGACATCCAGTAAACAGATTGTCTTACCAGTATTACTCACATGAGTTATTCATCTGTGTAAATTATGCAATCCTAGAGTCCTCAGAAATTCTAAAACTCATTAGAAGCAACAACCTTGCATTACAGCCTGAAAAATATCTAGCATGTTGATATTTCCACAGAACCTACTGCTTCTATTTCCCTTTACCAAAAAATTTCTGTCAAAAGCAAACCTATTCCATGTTTATTTTGAATAAATTTTGTTTTTGCAGTCTGCAATATTTATTCCACAGTAGTTATATGTCCATTTCTGTGACAACTTTTGGATAATTTTTGGATATCACAGAGAAGTCCCAATGTGGATATAATTCTACATAACTGCCCAAATTATTTGTCAATTACACCCAGTTGCTTGAAGCAGTGCTCATCAGGCTACTGTGGGGATAAATACCATTATATATTACATAAAACTTCTTTCTCAATTGCAAATTATAACAAGGTTCTGTTGCTCCTGGGAAGGAAATCAAAGTTGGTCAATTTCAAAGAAAACTGAAAACAGGTATTTAAAAGAACAGCATACTTTTATGGGTCATTAAATACAACCTTGAATTAAAATTATACCTGTTATTGAGTATTAATTTTTTCTCTGGAAATTAATATTAATATTAATTTTTTTGAAAAAAAAACCAAACAACAAACAAACAAACCTCAAACCAAAACAAAAAAAACAAAAAAAAACCCTGCTAATCTATGGCTAGGAATGAGCTATAAAATAGCATGAATAAAAGAAAACCAGGCCTTTTGTTTTTTTCCTAGGCAATAAAAAAAGCTAAAACATCATGTATCTCATTCTAATCAATAGAATGTTCTGTTTATTTCTGAATGAAAACATCACTGAAGACTCCGCTAATTCTACAAGGCTGGCAAAAAATCCAAAGGGAATCCAAACCCTTATATCAGACAAGATTATTATACACAAAACAAGAAGCCATGAATTGCAGCCTGGGAAGTTCGAACTGGACGTTAGGAACAACTTCACTTCTGTAACTGCACAGAAAAATGAGGCAATCTCCATCTTTGGAGTTTTTAAACACTTGCACTAGACAAAGGCATGGAAGACCAGATGATCTTTGAGTGCCAGTCTCCAGTACTGGTGACAACCCTATCTTAAGAGGAAAACTGGAATATGTGACTTCCAGAGGTTCCTTTCAAACGATATTTATATGATTTCCACAATTATTTCTTGAAGTTACCTCTCCAAGACAAGATTATTACATTCATTATTATAGATATTCATTATTACAGTGACTTCTGTGTTACTAACAAGATGCAGTGACCATCTGTTAGGACTAAAACTGCTTGTTTAAAATATACAAAATTTGGGCATAGACCTAGTCTATAATCAGTAAGACTGTACAAATTTTACTGCATGTTATGTTTCTTTACAATATAATTGAAACTGAATATCTGATGCCTTCACAAGTCCTTCTTATCCATGTCATAGTTATGTAGCTACAGCTCTGGAAAAAAAAACACAGCTTTTTATATGGAAATCATCTAGTAGGCTGGGTAGAATCACTATCTAAAAGCAAGTATAGGAATGCAATAGAAATTCATATTTTCTCATCAGAAATATTAAAAATTCACTTTATAGAGAAAAACATAGCACTTCAACATCTAGCAAGAAGTGACAACCCCATCCTTGTTCTTACTACTGCAAAGCGCAAAGAAACAAACAAATAAAGTATGTGTGTTACCAGCATAGTAATATCTGGTTTTAAGATTCAACACATCTTTTAAACTTGAACAGATAAAGTGAATATACTATTTCTCAATCTAGTATGCTTTTTTCCTAATCCATACATTTTCTATCAACATTTCCTGAATAAACAGATAATGGAGCAGCAATGAAGTATCTTCCCTTACTGAGAAACTCAGAACAGAACAGAGTATTCCAGTTCAACTGAAAATATTGCAATTACTTTGCAAAACATGATCATAACCTTGAAGTGAAATTTGTAGTGGCTATTCCAGAGCAAATAAGGTTTCACAGGTAGAAAAATTAATGCCAGGCAATGTATTAATATAATGAAGCAAAAGGATGTAATGACAATGTTTTCTTTGGATAGTAAATGTCGAAGACAAAGGCAGAGAAGGGAGCCAAGAGGAAGGGAAGGATCTAAGAAAACATAACTTCAGGGGCAGAATGAGACAGAAGCTACAATCGTTAAACTCTGAGCTCTGACTGTTACTTCAAGCTAGGAAATGTTATTTTCTTCCTCTTTTTCTGAGCGAAAGTTATGTGTGCTGGAATGATTGTATTTTAATAGTGGTTAACGGTGAATACAGTTTTCACCCAACAAGCAAAGCTGATTAGAACTAAGGTGTAAAGAGATCATATAGTGTGTGTGTTTTTCTGACAGATTTTTAAATCATAGTCACAAAAGAAAAAAAAAAATTAACTTTCTCTGAGCCAGTAAGAATGAAAGAGTAACAGCTCACAGAGCCTTTCTGTGAGGAGACGATGTCGGAACAAATGGGACTGGCTTGTTTGTTTCAAGAACTAGTAGTAAACTGCTTAGGTTAGATGGAGGAAAATAAAAAAAACAAAACCAAAGAAAAACTATATGGAGGACAAACCATCTTCATGCATGATTAGTAAATTCCAGTGTGCTTTCCTTGTCAGTTAAAAGAAATAAAACAGTTTTAACATTGACTTTTTAGCTTTTATAATAAAGAGTGAAAAGGAGAAGAAAATTGTTTTTCCGACTGAAAAGATAACAAGGGAAAAACATTAAGATCAGAAACCAGGCATAAGAACAACAAAAGAGATAACAAGGTACACAAGTTAAAAGCAATCCCAGCTTTTCTTGGCAGTAAATAGCAACAACATGTGATGTTTATTTAAACATAAAGTAAGTAAGCCAAAATACAATACCTCCTCAAAAGTTCCATGATATTCACTGTCAGAACGATGTTATTTAAGAGCACACTGTGCCTCAGCTTGCTTTTTTCTATTCATCACCAGTTTGAAGGATACTCAGCAGAAGAATAATATGTGATTCTGCAACAAACTGAGCTTGACTGCTTCCATGTATGTAACTCTGCAAAATAAAAATGAAAACCAATCCTCTTTAAAACAGTGAAATCCATTGAAAACGGTGAAACTGGATATGTGAGAATCAAAATAAAACCTGTTTTGCAGAACAATACTGATAGGTATAAGTTAGTGCAGTTTATGGATATATGTTTAGTAAAAAGGAGCCTTTAAAATAGCATATTTAGGCAAAGCACTTACATATAGTGAATGTGTTATAAACAAGTGCTTTATGCTGGAGTCTTTCAGACAGTCGCTAGTGTGGAATAGAGAACCTGAACTTATTTGCTCAGGAGGTACATTTTTTGAGAAGGGAGGTGATGAAATCAAGGACATGGCTCAGCACAGTTTTTACAGAAGTAAAAACCAAATCCCTGCCTTAAAAAAAATCATTCTATTTGAGTCGTAGTGGGATTGAGTGAAGTTTCTTCATAAAAAAAACATACTACATCTTTCTCCAAGAAGGTTTATTTGTGGCTCAAAAAAATTCCAATTCATAAAATGTCTTGTTTATATGAAATTGTAGTAAATACATTCAGCAATGGTAATACTAAATGCAGACTAACACAGTCTGCTTTTTCCCCCTAAATAATTAGTTAAAGCGCTCATTTTGAACATTCATTATAAAGAGACTATAGCGTATTATTCTTAAGTTGTGTTTATTGTTAACTGACTAAGAAAGCAAAAATGTAAGTAAAACTTTAAAGGACTGCAAGCATGCACAAAATGAGATTTTCTCTCTTTCTCTACTATATCAATTACAAACATTTAGTACAACCGATTCTGAGTGAAATTAAATATATCCATATTCTCAAGTATTAGTTACATGTATACTTCTTATCCATAAATAAGATTTTCACCCCAATTAAATAGAAAGAAAAATGTTCACTCCTACTAGGTAAGGAAAAAAAGTAACTGAACCCTTTCCTTACAGATTCAGCAATTTGTTATTTTGTTTAAAAGCCATACACTCTGCTTTAATTCCTTTTGCTCTAATTCTGCCTGAATACCACTCTCATCAAGATTCAGAACAATTCAGGTCTGAAATAGTCCAATGCTTCAGCATACAAAAGAATTCCTTCATCGACACTGGTTCAATTCTGGATGATGAACTGTCAAAACATGTAGTTCAGAAGATAAGAAAAGTTTTCACTCAGTAGATGTTATTTGTTATTTTCAAAATTCAACTGTATTCTGCTCATTCACATAATCAAATTAAGGCTAAACCAGGCAAGAACTTCATGTATCTAAAGATTAAATACTTAGTGATAATGAACTGAAGATGACATTTATATAAACCCTCTCCAGGATGGCCAACAATAACAACAATGTAATATATTTTTAAACTTCCCTAATTACAGCACACTCTTGTGACTTCCCTTCAAGACTGACAGTCATGTTTCAGTAAAATACTTAAGTGTAATCTCTGCCCTTTCCCTCTTTTCTTTTAATGCAACGTAAGCAATATAGAAACAGTAATTGGAAATAAGGCTTTTGTGAGTTATATGTTAGTAATTAAGGCAATACAACTAACTTGTAGAGTAGCCAAGATAAAAATTAAAACAATTTTAGGTGCTCCAGTAGTCTTTCTTAAAATAAACATAATGATATTTATTTATTATGAGTATGTGAATGACAGATGCTGGGGTGGAGGGACCAGATTAAACCAAGTTTGGCTTAGTAATAGTATGCCATACAAATCTGCTTCATGAAGTATTATCCTTTTGGTGAACTAAGAAATAACTTGTCCTGAATTTATAAGATATCTCCTGACAAACATATAATCAAGTGTATTGGAAGCCAATAAAAAGCAGATATTTTTGATAATAGTTATCCAGGTTGATGATAAACTGAATTTATATTGCATGTTGAAGAAACGTCTAGATGGAGAGTGCCCCCCAGGGAGGAGAAAACAGGCCAAGATCATATGATACGTGGGAAAGAGATGAAGCAACATACTAGTTAACTGCCCCCAAAGAGAGTTAGTTATGAATTCCATGGCAGTAAGTTAAGTACTATTCATTTGCCTTCATTTACCCACATTAACATTCAGAGTGAAATTCATCAGAGAAAGGAACATTACAAAAGGCCATGGATTACTTAATTAGGCTGAAACCTTCAGAATGACCTATTTCAATTAAAGTCCATCAATTTTGCCAAGAACATGTATTAGCTAGAAGAATCTGTTCTTTTCTCCTAGAGAGGAAAGAAGAACCCTATAACATTCTTTTTCCCATCAGAGTTTTACATGTTTTCAAGTTAACATCCAGGATTAGTATTAGCTTCATCAGTATGTAAGTGTTTAAAAAGCAAAAGTTCTAAAACATTCTCTGACAATACCATATGCACCTTACCATAATAAGTGTGAATTCAGGAAAAGGTTAAACATGTTAAGAAGAGCAAATAGTTCATTCAGTAAAGGGAATATTCTGAGACCAACTGACAAGATATATTAATGTTTTATTATTTGGTTTCATGATCATATGCATATTTATCTAGACAAGGATTTTTTTTTCCATGCCAGCTATGTAACACTTCAAAATCAGTACCCTGCCCAGAAATATTAAGAATATAATCTTATGCAGCTCAAAAAACTTAGACGCCCGACTCTTTTATACCTGTTTAAATATTACGTTTGCTAAGGAACAGTATAGTTTCATTTAGCTTCACTTAAAGAAACTCTCTCCATATATGCTTACTTGATTACTCATAGTAGTTTCTGTTCAGCTCATACAGGCAGATCAATTTTAACTGGCTTAAGACTCCAATAGGGGATTTCATATGAAGTTCTCAGCCTAGGCAGGCCTGTGAAAATCTGAAAATAAAAACCTAATGTAATTCCGCATTTTATTTCCATCACAGAAGATACTATTAGCTGCTGGGAACAGTACGTGCAAAGTAGAATACTTTCCCTGTAACAGCCAGCCCTAAAAAGCCCTTAACATGACCACTGATGTGAAAAACTGAATGATACTCTTCTGGGCCTTAGCTGTTCATACATGTGAGAATGGCTGCCATCCTAGAGCATCTGTTAGCATGCAGACATGATCTGCCAGAATAATTAAAAGCCCTTTTTTCTTTTTGATGGGGGGATACAATGTGGGCATGAGCTTATTTTAAAGACCTTAAACAACACTGAAACTGAGTAAAAAAATATATTAAGTAACATCTCGAAAACTTAAGAAATACAAAATGTCTTGACTCTCATTCAATTTCCTAAACAGCTCTGAAACCTCTGGCTATTCCACTCACAGTATTTTTGCAACAGCTAGGGTTATATGTGTTTAATAGGGAAATTTATTTTATTGCAGTTATTCTTTAATTGTAGATTCCAAGTTATAAAAGGGTCTATCTGCAAATGATGCTCAAGTATGCCAAAATTTAATGTAGTATTAAACACAAAATAAAATTAAACTCACTGCTAACAGAAATCCTGCCTTAATGAATTGTTTCTGGAAAAATGAACATATATGATTATAGTAAGAAATATTCAGCCAGCTATCTGAGCTAGTAGTTTTTTCAAGGATCTTAATGAATTGAAACAGGAACATTTTGGTTCAGCACTAACCGACTTAAAAAGAAACAAAAACCAAATCCGCTTTATTTTATACAGTTATTAGCTCTATGAACACCTCCAACTCAAATAGAAGCCAACAGAATGTCACTCTGGTGAAAATTTCATGTATGATATTCCTAGCAAGCAATTGCTCTAAGCAATGTCTCTAAATGAAATCTAATCCATCTCAGTTACAGAGCAGCAAGACCAGGACTAAGAAATCAGGTAATGCTCACACACCAACGCTCACAAAATGGTGAGGAATCAAGAGAATTACCAGAGGTCACGACTGTGCACTTCCAGTGTATTTTGTTCATCTTACACTAAAGCACTTCACTGTAAAACATAGTAGGATACTCTAGAAAATCAACATTGGACCCCACAAATAGAAGTCCATATATTTAAACCTGTCTCGGCATCTGTAGTGTAAGAGTTAGTGCATGTATTCACACTCCCATCTACTAAACATGATTATAAAATGTTATCAGTCACTTTTGATGGGGGAGTTTAATAGCTATGGATAAATTTTGCCCTGGTTAATAATTAATTATGATTTTTTATATATATAAGATATGTAATATAGATACACAATCTCACACAGACTCCTTAATTCCCTTTATATTAGATCAAAGAATAGGAGTTACATCTTCCACGAGGTCACTGCTGTGTTAACCACTGCTCCAAACCAAAAAGAGAATCCAGTGAGAGCAGCCAGTTTGCACAGGACTGGCTGGCTGAAATTGGCTTTGCTGGCTGCCTTCCACAAAGTCCATCTGGCACTGAGCACAGACTAAGATATGGGTTCCCATCCTTAAGGCAAAAGTGAAGAAATGCCACCCACTTTTGTAGAGCAGCTGTCTGGATAGATGGTATAATTTAGAACAGTATTCAAATCAGAGTTTATGCTGCTGCTTTGGTTCTACCTAGAGAGCTTTTATAGCTATACTGAATTACTTAGGGTGCTAGGTCTAGAAGTGCTATCCAAGGAATCAGTTAGTAGAAAGGATCTCACAAATGCAGAAACTGCAAATTCTCTGCTCAGCTATGCAGAGGCTTTGATATAACTGTCTGAATAAAAATTTATTCTGAGGAATTCCTCCCACATTTATCAATTACTAAATAATAAAAAGACTGAAGTGAGAGGACAAGGGGAAACAGTTTCAGGCTTGAAGAAGAGAGGTGTTAGACATTAGGGAAAAAAAATTCTTTCCTGTGAGGGTGGTGAGACACTGGCACAGGTTGCCCCCTCACTGAAAGTGTTCAAGGCCAGGTTGGATGAGGCTTTGAGCAATCTGGTCTAGTGGGAGGTGTCCCTGCCCATGCAGGGGGTTGGAACTAGATGATCTTTAAGGTCCCTTCCAACTCTAGCCGTTCTATGATTCTATGATACAGTGGTTCTTCAATGAATAATTTCTTCAGGGGTTTCAGAAAAAAATGAAGAACTTAACCTCTCATTGGGAATAAAACATGGTTCCCCTTACAGCACTTAGTACACATGTTACCTATTAGATTGGCATACAAAAAATGCTTTCACTCCTTAATGGGTATTATGACATGCAGTGCCCACGTGAGAGAAAGAAATGAAGGTACGATTACCAGGATCTCTGAAACAGCATCACGGTAGTCTTCAGAAGTTTATATAACACAGCTTAGTCTAGCTGACTAAGGAGAATAGATTTTACAACTATGATGCCTTGATTAACATTGAGACATTGAGTTTAATCAACTTCAGAGGGCAAAAAAATTTCAAAGAAAATTGAACTTCCTACACATTTCATTACTCCTAGATAATGAAGCCAGTGATTCTAATGAAAGAAAAGCTGCAACTGAAGTTCAATTCTTAATAACTGTTTTGGAGTGCAAACTTCTTGCTTAATATAAGGAAGCCAAACTACACTTCTAATTAGGTAACAAAAGAAATGTTCTTCATGAACAGCATAACACATTGTTAATACCTACTTTATGAATTCTCAAATATCCCTGCACTTTTTGTCATCATTCTGATGCTAAGCACATTATGGGATATCTCTCACTGGTCCTTTAGCTTTTTTTTTTTTTTCTTAAAAAAAAAAAAAAAGTAAAATTAAAATATTTATCTTGATGCTGCCATATACTTACAGTTAGTTTTGATATAAGGATTAGGCAGCAATGATGACTCAAGACCCAAACATCAGATAAGAACCATGATTAAATAATTTATTTTTACTCTCAGCAAGTTGTATGGTGGTAAGCTTTCTTCCCCATGTCATCACTTGAATGCTTTTTTCTAAGAAACAAGAGCAATTAAGCAACTTGTGTGAGAGTGTGATGATCTTCACACCACTGGGGTTTTGACAAAGACTAGCCATGGCATAACATAGTAAGAACATTTATCATAAAGTCAACAAAAATAAAGTTTTCCCCACAAATTATAAAGATGGAAGAACTAAAACAGCCATCCAGACAAGCTCATTTTGTTGCTGTTATTTAATGCATGATTTAGAGTTTGAGGTTAGTGAAATGTAACTCAATCGGAGATACCAGAAAATATGTATTTCTCAAAGTTTCCCATTTTTTCCTGGGTCTGTAGTAACATTCTTTTGACAAAGAAATTGCACCCAATTTAGATACAGCTTTCACCTTAACAACCTATACTTCTAGGTAATAATTATGAACTCAGAGATGGTTTTAATTTCAGGGTCAGGACCTACAATATATTCTCTCTTGCAATTTCACAGTGCTCTTCCAATTGGTTTCCAAGCTTTGAGGCAAAAAAGTGTCTTGTGGAGCAGAAGGGAAAATATAAATGTTTCATTTACCACAACACTAACTCTAAAATAAACTTTACTCAATTGAAACAGCTATGAAAAACAAAGTTTGTAGCAGAAGTTAAGTGTAAATCCCAAACTACACTGAAGCCACAACACAATAAAAAATAGGAGAATGTAGGAATAATCCTGTATTTTAATGTATTTACCTAATCCAAGTGGACTGGATGCTGCCCCTAATTCAGCTACTAATGATTGGGAGTTATATTATCTCAACTGCAGGTTTTGAATATTACCACTAATTGTAAGTTCTGTAATTGACAAAATAATTTTTTGGATTTGCAGGGAAACTTGTCACGTATAAGGGAAATATTTTTTATATTTGGAATGCTAATTTAAAAATACTAATTATCTAGGAAGGTGAAACATACCAAGCAGGCATGACCAGGCATGAAAAATCAGTCTATTTGATTAAATAGTTAGATACGTACCATGGCTAGATACAAACTATGGCAGTCTTCCTTGACAAAGTAATTTTAAGTGTCATTTGAAGCACAACCTCTACATTAATTTATAAACCTTAGCACTCAGTTCAGAAAGAGGTATCTGAGCGTACACTATAAACTAAACATATTCATGAATTAGAAAGCTTATTTGTTGAGTACAACTGTAGGTCTCTGATTCACTTTCAAATCATATTGTTTAGTTAATGTTGGATTCATTTTGAGAGGAAAATTGACAGAACAGGAACACGAGGCAGTGGAGCTACAGTGGCCATCAAGGGACAGCAAGTCTTATTTGTTGTAAGGTATATGCTTTCAGCTATATGTGTTTCAGGATTTTTTTTTATCATAACCAAAAAGAGATAATTGTGTGAAAAATACAACTTTCAAATATTCTAATATTTTATCAACACCGTTTCATAAGCAATGTTTTACTATGTTATACAGCACGCACAGTCATATACATATGTTCATGCCCTATGATTTAATATCCTCTGGGATTTTGTCATTATGTGACAGTGAATTAGAATAAAACCTCAAAATTTAATATTCTTTACTGAAAGCAGTTTTATGTACCAAACTATGCAAGTAAACAAAGCATTAACATTAAAGTCAGTAAAAAAGGGAACATGTATTTTCCCAACAAAGGAGTTAATAATTCTTTTCAGGTTTAGGTGTAACTTATCATCTGATGGTTTTATATCATTTCAATGAACTTGTGTGAGTCTGACCTCACTGGTTTGCAATTGTCTCAAAGGAGCAATTTTAAAATGAATAGCCCTGGCTAAAGTGGAGAACTTGGCTGGCCAGAGCTGAGCAGGGGGTGACACCTCGGGATGTGGTAAAACTTACTGAGTGGAGACTTCTCCTCTTCTCTGAGCACCAGCCTGCAATGCCGGGTGGTCCCTCCAGGCACGACTGAGCCACCGTGATTGTACTTGTGAAGTACCTGGCTAAGGGGGCTGGAACAGAGTAAGGATGGCACCAGGAAGAAGATAAGAACTGATGACTGGGTGGAGACTACTCCCCTTTCCTGAGGCACAACCTTCAATGTTGGGACACCCCTGGAGGCATGATTATGTACCTGGCTACAGTGGCTGGAACAGAGGAGGAATGGCACCTGGAAGAAGATAAGAATTGACTGGGTGGAGGACTACAGCCTTCTGCTCCCCTCCAGGCAGCCTGTCTTCCAAGGAACCTGTCTGACTGACAGCTACACCTTCGGAACAAAAGGGACTCAGGGGTATATCTATGGCGCTCTCTCTCATTCTTGCTTACCACTTTCTTACCATTTTTCTTCTCTCTCTCATACCTTCTTTTCCTCTCTCCCTCTTTTGGCTTGCTCTATATTTTTGCCTGTGTCAATTGTCAAATAAAAACTGCTTGCACTCGACCTTTCTATGGTTGGACTTGGTTTCGCGTATCCAAAACAAAATAAATTTTAATGTTACACCAGACCATAACAGAACTGACGCTATAAATACTGAAATTTTAAGTTCATTACATACTATTGCTATACAGCATTACATATTGACATCACTCTTGGTATAAAGAGAACATCTTACCAAATTTTTAAAAAACCAGAATTCTGTCTGGCATGTATTACTTGAGTGAAACTTATTTATACTCCTTTAATTCTTTTTCCAAAACCTTTTCCTTATATTTAGTCTCTCTTTTCTTCTGCTTATTCCCCTAGATCTGGGAAAACCCAAATCTAGACCCCAGTATTCCCAATGGAGGTGATACATGCTTGCTACCTTCTTCCCAGTACAAACTTTCTCATTTGGTCTTTGCTTTTGCTAATTAATACTTGAGTCTGCAAAGAAGTAGAGAAGCAGTCTTTTGGAGAAGAGGACTAAGGAAAAAGATAGCCCTAGCATGATCAAATAAAAACTTCAAAATAGAATTGTGTGCACAGAAAAAAAGGTCAAAACCAATTCAAAATTAAGTATTGCTGTATTGCTTTTAATCTTCCTATCAGTATTCTTGAATAAGCCTATACTTCTCAGAAGTGTACAGCTGAGTTATTTTTAAAATCTGTTCTGTGTTGCCCAGAGCAATTTTTTGCATGGTATATTAGATCTAGTTAGCACACTGGAAGAAATACTGCTGACATCACGTAGATACTGAGCAAAATCAAGCCTTTAGGAGGACTAATTGAGAACAAAAGAATCACTTAGTAGATACACTTGACAAATAAGGATTTATTTCACAATAACAAAAGCTTTGAATCCACCATTTATGAAGGCAGCTAACACGGTCACTTATTTAAATTCATCGTTTAACACACTGGAAATGCTTCCTAATTACTAGAATATAAAAGTGAGAACACTTTTTTCAATGGATGTGCTATGCCACTTAACATCTTGTACTTCAGCAACTATCAATTTTATGATGATGTATTTTATAAAGTTCTGTTAAGGATGGCAGGCATTAACTTAACATACCATAAAATCCAGTAACAAAAAATTTTATGTTATGACACAAAACCTCAGACCTATTTGCTGTGCTATCCTTAGCAAGTATTCCAGCCTGCAACGAATACAAATCAAATGCTGCTGTAAAAGATGAGCTGCATTTCAAGTTCCTTTCATCAGCTCAGAAAAAAACCAAAAAAATACTCTCTTAATACTCTCAGAGTACTTGCATCCCAACTCCAAGTCTGTGTTTTAGATGTGTGCTGGAGAGAAACTCATTCATTAGCTGAGCCTGAACCAGGGTCTGACAGGCAGAACACTCCCTCAACCTTGTCTCTTTCTCCAAATTTCATAAATTCACTAACTCAGTGCTGACTGATCAACTTCTAGTGTGGTCTTCCTTGTTTTCACTGAATGAATTACAAGAAAACTGCACTCAAAAATTCCAAGAAATTTAAGCAGGTTTGTCATTTTTCAAAATTCATCTATACAAGAAGGTTTGTCTTTAATTTAACAATGTGAACATGCAATTTCATCTCTTTACTACAAAGGGTTGTTCCAAGTGTTGGAAGACCAGTCATTGGCTCTGTAATGAATTTTATCCCTTTTCATCTCTCTGGACTTTAAAGATTTCTTTCAGTTCTTACAGACTAATTATGCAATTCTTCTTTTAACAAAACAGGTGAAAAAAGAAAAAAAAAAAAGGTTTGGCTATACATCTCTCTCATTATTTTCCACACTTTATTAAGTTCTAGTTACAAAACCTCATACTGACTTCCACCAAAGCAGATTCCCAGTCCCACAATATTTAGAGAAGTGCACAGAGCTTTCTTCTCTGTACTTAAAAGAATTTGTGTGAAATGCTGATTCAAAACAAGTCAATAAGCATTTTGCTATTGATTTCAACAGAGCCAATATTTCATTCTGTTGGTTTATTGGTAATAGAATTTCAGAACATCAATATTTAGAAAGATACATTGTACAATTGTATACAATGTATGGACACATAATTGAATAGAACAAACTATGAAGTAAAACAATATACTCTATATTAAAGGATTCCAATTTAACATTTATTTTTATGTATCATTTAGATACAGAAGAATAAACTGCCTGCCACAAAAAAAATACCAAAAAAACCCACACACACACACAAAAAAACCCAACCAACAAACAAAACAAACAAAAAAAACACCAAACCCCCCCCAAAAAAACCCCATGGGTTCAATACAAAAGAAAGGGTCCTGCAAATCACCTCAGGCAAGAGATTCAGCAGGTAAAATTAGAAATGTGCTGTTACCGTGCTCCTTCTAAACTGACTGGGAGAGTGAATTTAGTGAAACAAAATATGGCTATCATAAGTGCTTAAATGAGAAAAACAACATCCAGGGGACACTTCATGACATCCTCACAGCAAAGCTCCACATCCAGCCTAGTATCCACTGTTTAGCATTTGAAGTTTCTTTCATGTGAGCTCTTTAACCCTTATCAGAATATTTTGAGGTGTTTTGTCATGAGACAACTACTTGCTTGCCCCAAAAAGCAACTAGCAGACAAATCACTGACCTTTACTGCAGTGTTAATCTCCTAAAGGAAATGAGATAGATGGGAAATGAGAAGACAGTGTATGTAACGTATGGATGTGGTCACTCTTCTCAAAGACTATGAAGGGAAGAGGCTTTGATCACAAATCAAGACAAGACAGTCACAGTCCTCTAAGCACTGCCTCTACCACTTCTAACCTTTCTCCTTGTAGGAGGTATGTTTCTCCCAGTTTAACCCAAAAATAATGCACATGTCCCAAGCCTCCTTCAATTAACAGGGAATACAGCACCTGCCTTGCTAAAGTACTCCAGAATTTGCTACTTCCAACACTAGCAAGTCCATTTTGATCTCTGCCTAAATACTTTAAAAGCCCACTACTAGCAAGCATCTTTTCTGTTTTTTAAGTGATTTTTTTACTTTTTAAATCTGTCTCTAGTGATCCATATTCTTTCAAAAGCTAATCTGAGCAGCTGGCAAGTATTGAGACTGCATGTATTAGCAGTACCATCTATTGCTCCCTACCAGTCCATCTCTCATTTTCTCTTACTCTTTAAATCTGGCTAAAACCAAAGGATGTGAATTAGTATATAAATATATCACTAGAATTTATTTTTAGTGACTAACTACTGAATATATTTGTTCCAGTGACATTTCCAGTATTTTCACATCTCTTGAAGTACACACAACCGAATAATTTGCTGTAAAATTTTATTCTATTAGTTTATTACACGCTGTGGACAAAGGAATAATAATTTGAATTTAGCAGTCATCTTTTCATGTACTCAAAGACAGATGCTATAAATGACACTACAGTTGAATGTCTGTGTTAAGGTTATGATCTAGAATGGTTCCTTTAAGTCCCTCCCTAAGACTCTGCCTGAGGATATACTCCTGTTTTTCAGGCAGACTACCTTGAAACTGCCATCTTGAAAGCATTTTAATAGCTAGAAATTTCAATAGCTAGAAATTTTGAAATAGGTAGAAATCAATAGCTTTTTGATTTTTTGTAAATGTTTAGTATGAGTGATAACCTGCAGCAAAGGCTTCCACTGATGTGCAACATGTAGAAAACATTTTATTTCAAAGTGCCACCTTCAAATTTAATTTGAATAAATTGAAAACTATTCCCTTCACACTTCATTTCAGTCATTATTTAATACACTTCACTCAAACTGGCCTGTTATCATTCCTTCTTCAGAAGTACTTCCATACTTTATCTCACCATCTCCTGACCTTTTTCCAGACTGTATTCAAGTTGTAAATACAGCACAGAATTTATAGCCTTGGATGTATTTTTTCCTTCTAATAATCCTAATAATTGTTGTCTCTTGTCCACAATGTATTTAAAGGTTGTTTGATTCTATTCTAACCCCTAAAAAGAAATAGTCTGCTGAGAGCCAATCATTTTACAGCGAAAATGTATGATCTGCTTTTTCATTCACACCACTTTACAGTTCTTTCCAACAGAGTAATAAAGTTGCAGATAACACTATGGCTCAAGAACGTTCTCCTCCTACACAACTTTCCTTTAGATTTTGCTAGTTTTCAAGGATGTCCACATCCATCAAAAACAAGAATTGGTATTTAGCTCAGTTCCTTAGAAAACAAGCTGGCTGGAATTTATCACAGTTTTTCTTGTAGATCTTTCTTTAACAAAGATCTGAGAGAGGTATGTCATTCTTTTCCCCAAGAATAACTACATAGATGCTTCCTATGTTGTTTCCAAATAAATAAATATAAATTCTCAATTCCACAAAAAACCCCCAAACCTACAAGAAAGCCCATCCCTGAACCTAAGCTGGCAGGACCCTCAACTTTTAGCGTCTTATCAGCCTTCCAGAATTTGAGAAAAAGAAATCAGTACTAGTAAATCAAGAAGCTTTAGACCTCACAGCTCTCAGGTGTAACTTTCATTATCTTTAAAATGTACTTCAGTAACTTAATTAGTTAATTATTTTCATTAATATCTTCATATATGTGGTAAATATTTGTATATATCTGAATGTTGACTGTTTCCATATTTTCAAAATACCCAGAAGCTAAAACTCAGCATTAAGCAGTAAGCTGCTACAGGGTGTGAAGAGATGAAGATAACCAAAGAATACACTGATCCAGAGTTACTCTAGGCAAGAATTAAAGTAATGCCAAAGTAATACATCAGCAAAAAAACCATAAAGATTAATAATGACTAAAGGATTGAAATAAAGGCACATTGGGTGCTCTTCCAAAATATTGGCTTCAGATGCAAAAATAACAGATAGCTAATAATGGCAACAAGCCATAAAAAAATTGTGAAACAAAAATATATTCGTGCATGTGCAGTTCTGCACATGCATGTGAAAGCTTTAGAGCTAGTTCATACTCTAATGTATCAAATAACCATTCTTAAATGCTTTGCTTTAGCTATAAATGTCTAGACAGTATTTGTAAGACATATTTTACAGCAAGTTTTCCAGTAACCTTAGGTTTAACTCTTTTGTCATAGTCATAGATTGATCATAAAAAAGAGTTCCTATTCTTCTGGCATGCTGTGTGCTGGCTTCAAATAATCCTTGAATAGAGGTGATCAGCTTTATACATCACTAACATAACATTGGTGTCTGACTTATTATCAGGACTGGAACAAGCTGTTTCTTTTTATGTTAAATATATAAATGTCACCCACTAGAGAGTCAAAGCAATCATATTTTAACAAGACAGTCTATTAAGAACACTGTTTTTTCCCCATGTTGAACATTAAATAACTTAATTTTGAAACATTTAATATGAAATACTGGAATTGTTTCATTAAACTCCACATCCAACATTCAGAAAACACTGTTTAGAATCACTGGAAAAGAATAATGCCATGCTTCTGGAGGGAAGTTATTTCAGATATTTTAGTAATTATTCAGAAAACACTGTTTAGAATCACTGGAAAAGAATAATGCCATGCTTCTGGAGGGAAGTTATTTCAGATATTTTAGTAATTACTCAATCTAATATTAATTTAAGACTCAAGACCTAGATTCCTTGGTTTTTATTTCCTGTGTCCTTCAAAATATGCAAGCTAAACACTTAACAAAAAGCTGAAAACAACTTCAAGTATGAGTGCCACCTGTTTAGCTATCTTTAAGACAATAATCTTATTTTTTGAAGTTTTTCTGTCATATCATAAATAAAAACATTACTAGTAAATCTGTGCTTTTGTTGGAGCATTTTGAATGGAATTACTTTATTTCTCTACATATCTGGACTCTTGAAGACAGACTTTAGCATACACTTAGAAAAATAACAACTTTCCACAGAAGTAAAGCTGAACTGAACCACTACTATCTGAATTATGCTCTGGTAAATGACAGTCTTTGGACACGTTCGCAAAGAAGTTTGTGCATTATCGGTATACAAGCGAAATAATAGAAGAAAAAGTTGGATAATAAATAAAATACTTTTCATGAGTCTTGCTTCTGCATTTTTGTTTGTCTCAATTGTTTCTTTACTTCATTTTTAAGCTTTGAATCCTTTTAGAACTACAAAAACTACTAGGTTGCAATATGTTACAGTATGCAGAGAAATAGGAAAACACATTCTAAAATAAGAACAGTTTAGGGACTGGATCTTCTTTTATATTTTGTCTTTTTAGTTGAATGAATTACTCCATTGGCAACAGGAAAATAAAGAATGCACTTAACCACTGCTTCAATCATTTTTTCTTTCCTGGAGACAGGTAGATTGGCAGGAGAAGAGATGAGGCAACTTAACAGCAAAGCTAAAATGAGACAAAATTTAGTCCTCATTCTGCAAGATGAATACTATAGCTTGACTCTTCATCCATTATAGAATATATATTATCAGTTTTGTAGCTTGCTAAAATCAGTAGTTTTCTGACAAAGAAGCTTTCCCCTGGCAAAGTTGTTAGCATGGTTCTAAAGGCCACTGCATGAAATCATTTGGAGTCTTACTGTCAAAAACAATGTATTAATTATCAGCCTCTTGAGTGATGCTAACAGGAAAACACAGCCAACTTTATAAGTCAGGTGACACTGTTAACACCAAATAAAGATCTATCTTCACTAATAAGTAGTTCCAACACTCACAAAATATGGGGTATTTTTTGTGATACTAACAAAAAAGGTTTAGCTATTTTGCCTACATTGAGTTCTCCAGACACATAGCATATTTGATGATTACTAGATTTTAATTGTCATAATGATATACTAGATATTAACTGTTATTTTCATACATCTGAAATAATTGAGATTTTCAGTGAACCCTTAAGCCATGACATATTTGTCTATCTTTATTTGCTAACCCATACATTAGAAAATCAGAGATGAAAACTTGACTCAAGTAAAACACAAATACAACTTCGGAATATCTACATGAAACAATGATTCATGACTGCCTAAATCTGGTAGTAAAGAAAATACATAATTCTTACAGAAATGATCTTGAATTACTAATTGACCTATTGCTAATAATAACCTGCAACTCAATGCAAATCAGAAGAAATTGCTTATAGCTCTCTACAGTCACTAGCAGTAAGCCCTGGATTCATTTCAGTGTAAATATAAACAAATCTAAAATGCTTACACGTGTAAGCATTTAGTGCACTTACATTATCAATCAAAACTTGCACAGTACTTATGAATTGCACCGAAATTCTGCACATTAGCTAGACCACAGAAAAACAACAGAATATATGAAAAATAAGAAATAAAAGTAACAAGCTCATCAACAGCAGTTCAAACCAATTCATGCATGCAGCAGTTAAATCATAAGGCTTGAAAGCCTTATCCAAAATAACATAAAAATTCATACTACAGTGATCATAACTAGCTTGCAACTGTATTTTTGTGTTATACAGTGTGTTAGCTTTTATTCTGTATATTTATGTTCCAGTTCTGAACTTTAAGTTCCAACTAGCTGACAATTCAACACATGTCCCAGAATGAAAAGCATATTTAATGTCAATTTCCTAAAAAGGAGGCTAGAAATGTGTTTAATAATTAGGGTGAGGTTTTTTCCAGAAAATACTCATAAAATTCTCTGAAGGAGACCAGAGTGGAATTTCATGCCATATCAAGACTGGCAGAAACATTCAGAATTTACTTTCAAAGTCTGACATATTTATCATTATACTAATATCTAAACTGTATTAAAACCCACATTTCAGTACACGCAATGAGAAATTGGCTACACTATAAAAACATTGATAATGGTGTTATCTCTTCTGTTCCAGTGAATGTAAACTCAAAGAGGAACCTTCCTCTATTGACAATTCAAAGCCTGAGTATTCATATTATGACTGACACTCTCATGACTGATAAGACACAAAGTCAGAAAAAGTTTGAAGGTTACTCTTTTGTTTCCCCTGAAACTGGGGTTTTTAATACCATCTAGTAACCTTTTTCTGGCAAACTCTCTGTTGAGAAATGCGCTATTTTTGTGAATATACTAAAAGGCAACTTCTGTATGTTTGAAGGTGTTCAATTAATTTTTTTTTTAATTTCCCAAGTTAAAATAAAATCCTCAGGAATAATAGAACTAACCTTTAAAATCAAAAGAGGAAGCATTTGCATTAGGAAGTAAGATATATCTACACATGCCAAAATACTTGTTAGCTCTGTTAAAAGATTAAACTTTAAAAATTGTTAATGTCTAGGATCCAAACATCAACTTGATACGCATTTTTACTAAAATTTCTAAAGAGATTGTCATAAATAGGAACATATAAAATATTTCTACAGTTTTATCTGCTAAATACAGGGAAAATTATCATCATAGCATATTAAGAAAGGAAATTATCTTCATCGCATATATGAAAAAAGGGGTCAGGATCTGCCTATTTACTGTAACACTCAAAAATATCACAGAAATTCCACACTGAAATATTTGTTACATAAAAAAGGGCACAATATATTTTAAAATTCTTATGACACATTAAAAGTGTGATATTAATTACATTATTAAGAGTGTGATTAATATTAAGTTACTTTTACAGTTTCTTAGTTAAGAAAATCTTCTTTTGATAATTAAAAAAAAAATCTGATTGCTACAAGTCAAGATGCAAAACTGAGGAATTTATTAAAATATTTGAGTTAGCTATTAATTAAGTTAGCTATTAATTGAGTTAGCTATTAATACAGATTCTTCCTGTAACATGTAATTTAGAATCTCTTCTCAACATTTTTTAATTTTTTTTTTACACTTTGGAAGTGGTATTTTCTAAACATTCATTCAGAGGCTTTTTCACTGTCAACAGAAAATTACAAGATTGAAGAGGAAAGATCTACAACTTAAATAGACTCTTCAGCAAAAAAAATGTTTTCTCATCTGACATACAGGTTAGAAAAGCCTTAAAAGTATAAAACCAAAGCATTTAAGATTCTGAGGAGCCTACTGAGGTTTGGTCTTTCAAAGACACAGAAAACACCAGCACAGAGTTGATGAGATAAAAGAGGACATGACCCAAAACTCTATCTAGCTGCCATTCATATATAAATATATTAGCAGGAAATAAATATACATTCATTTGATGATCCATTACCAGAATACATCGAGTAAAATGTAGGATACACCTTTCTCTTAGGAAAATAGATATCAGATACAAATCTGGGACTGAAATGTCTTCATGGAAGCAGAGTCTCCTGCTCAACATCACCTTTCACATCAGAACAAATTTCAAAATTTGACTTCAAGGATGCCACCATTACTAATGTAAGGATGTTTACATTGAGCTGATAAGGACTTAAATGCTATGCTAACATTAGTAAGTGCATATTCATTAAACCATACAATGGGCTGGGCTGAAAGAGACCTTAAAGATCATCCAGTTACAATCCCCACCAGACCAGGCTGCTCAAAGCCCCATCCAAACCAGCCTTAAACACTTCCACAACTACTCTGGGCAACCTGTGCCAGTGTCTAAGGACCCTCCCATTAAATAATTTATTCCCAATGCCAACCTTGAAGTTTAGTTTAAAGCCATTACCTCTCAACCTATCACTACATGCCCTTGCAAAAAGTTCCTCCCCAGCTTTCTTGTAGCCCACCCCTTAGGTACTGCAAGGCTGCTTTAAGGTCTTCTTGGATCCTTCTCTTCTCCAGGCTGCACCAGCCCAACTTTCTCAGCCTGTTTTCACAGGAGAGGTGCTCAGTCTCTCTGATCTTTTTCATGACCTTCCTCTGGATTTGCTCCAACAGTTCCCTGTTCCTTCTTATGTTGGGGGCTACAGAAACAGGACTCCAGGTGGAGTCTCATGAGATTGGAGTAGAGGGGGAGAATCACCTCCCTTGACCTGCTGACCACACATCTTTTGATGCAGCCTAGGTTTATGGTTGGCTCTGGGCTGCAAGCACAGATTGCCAAGCTCATGTTGAGCTTCTCATCAACCAGCACCCCCAAGTCCTTGTCTGCAGAGCTGTTCTCAGTCAGTTCTCCAACCAGCCTGTATCTGTGCTTGGGATTTGCCCAACCCAGGTGCAGGACCTTGCACTTGGCCTTGCTGAACTTGATGTGATTTGTACTAGTCCACCTCACATGCCTGTCAAGGTCCTTCTGAGTGACCTCTCTTCCCTCCAGCATGTCACCCACCCCACAGAGCTTGATGTCATGAGCAAACTTGCTGAGGATGCACTCAATTCTATTGTCCATGTTGACAACAAAGATGTTAAACAGCACCAGTCTCAGTACAGACTTCTGAGGAATGCCACTCATGTATTAATTGTCACATATTCTCCAAACCCAATATCCATTTACACATTTTAAGCGGTTCTACTACACATTGGTTCCTCCTTGGTCCAATGGACTGAACAGCCTGGTAGCAGCTGCGAGGGTATTTGATGAACTCCTGGAGAATGAACCTCCTGGCTTCATTTCATTGAAAAGGATCATAATCTGTGTGCCCTGTGTAATGTGAACTAAATTATAGAAGGTGGGAATGAAGGTGATATGAGCTTCAAAAGAGCATCCCTTATCTGAACTAAGCACTGGTGTGGTAAACTGACAGAAAAATGGAAAAGATAAGCTGAGCTCCAGAAGAACATTTCAGGCTTTGGAGAAGGAGGACAAGGTCAAGAGAAAACTCATATTCTGCTCATGAAGGAAGGTATTACAAAGTTGAAAAACTGAAAAGCACGCAGAAAAAGAACTCCTTGTGGTAGATTGAAAATTAATCTTTTAGGTAGAATTAAAACAGATACTACTAACAGCAGAGCTCAATGATAGATATGTGAAACCTGGTAGTCTATCTTCAGTTACTCACCAGTAATATAAGTGCATTTTTCATTCAAAAATTTCAGATAAAATTACCTGAGTTGATTAATTAAATTAAATGAACAAATTAACAGTAACACATTTAAAAATTCAATTTAAGATTTTACAGGAGTTCAACTGAAGTGAAAAAATAATGAGGGATATCATCTACAGTAGAAAAATTTGGTGAATTGAATGCATCAGAGACAGTTTAAGTTTCTTAAGATACCTTGAACCTGTATCATATGGATCTTAAAAATAAATAACTAAATAAATGGATTTAAATGGCCACTAAATAAGTGGCGTTTCAGGGAAGGATTCCAGACCTAACTAATTATTAATCCCAAACAGAACATCATGAACAACCAGAGCTTAGAAAGAGTGGAAAGAATCTGACTAGCAAACACATTTCCCTATTATAAGGTCAAAAAGTTTAGCAAGTAAGTGAAAGTTGGCAGGAGACAAGATGAAGTATTCCTGAAAATTAATTAAAACAGGTCATATTTCCACCATTAAAAGATAATAAGCAAACAAGTTAATAAAGGATGGTAATGACCCAACCTCTGAATTTTGTTTTCAGCAATGGTTATGATGAATAAAAGGGATCCAGGACTCCACAGCTGACAGAATGCATCTCTACCACATAAAACACTGAAGGAAAACTCAAAAAGCAGAATTCCAGAACTAGTACATAAACCTTAAAGCCTAGTAGCATTTTTTTCCCATTTGTTTTGTTTTGTATTCTAGCCAATTCTGAGTATGCTACTATAAATCTATAGAGCAGCATACATAGAAATTAACACTTTCTGAAAGGAAGGAAGTTACAGCACATTTATCAAAAGGAAACAAACACCAGAGTCATGAAGCACAATCTCTTTCTTAAGGTAATTAATCCTCTTGACAAAGAAAACGTGCTACTTTTTATACAGACTTTGGCAATTCATTCTGTTACAGGTAAAGCTGGAGAAAAATGGGTTTAGAACAAACACTATAAGCAGGTTGAATGACTGGCTCAATGGGACCAAGAATAGGCCATTAAAAAACACATAAAAGAACTCTAGTTCTTGGGATTAATTTATGAAGTTTCAATTTGATGACTTGAGTTCAAAAATAGATACAAGTGAATTTGGCTGATGCCAGAAATGAACCTAGGAAAAAAACCCCACTACATTAGACGGGAAGAAATAAAGGATAAACACTTCAATATTCAGAAGGATTTCCACAAATTATGTTGCCTCATTATCTGCAAAGAATTAAGGGAGAAAAAAATAACTATCCACTATATAAGTACAGGCTGAATAAGATTCATTAATGTGACTGTCTACTAAAAAATTAAGTTAAAATCATGATAACAATTATTATTTGTATTGTCCACCTTACAATTAAAGGAAGTTTTATTTTAATACAAAAGAAGTAGTACAGCAGCACTGTAAAACAAGTCTGTGAGCTAAATCTTGGAAGTCAAAAATTTTGATAATATGCACTTGTTCATGACTGGAGAATGTATAAGGACCCTCTCACATGGACAAATGCAGAAAAAAATATCAAAGGCCAATCTTATAGTATTCTTTAGTTCTCAAATGGTATAAGTTCCACTGAAAAAAAAAAGGCTCATTTTAAAGATACTAAATAGATCAGCAGATATGTATCCTGGTCATCTACACCAGTAAAATCCAGGATTCTGCACGAAGTTGTTTCTGATTTTTTTTCCCAGCTGTTCTTTCCTTCTTCAAATTGTTAAGAGTTTGCTGTTTCAGTTGTGCTGTTTATTTTCAGGATTCATTCTATCCTGTGTAATATCTGTTACCTTTTTTGGAAGGCATGTTCTTCAGTTTATACAGAAAACAATTCTCTGATAACAGTGGTTTGAATGTGTCTTTGATCTTGTTTGGTTTTTTTCCTGGAATTTTTTTACTCAGCTTTAAAGAGACTTGTTTGAGAGGAGTTTCACCTGATTGTTTTTCAGTAAATGGAGCTATCCAATATTTTAGTAGGTTTAGGAAAACAGGAAATGAAACATGAGAAAAAAGCCAGAAGAAGCCCAAGTTAAAGTCTGTGTGCTTTTTTGCATAATATTACTCAAGTTTTGCATAATATTTGTAGGCTGAATTTAATACAGTATTTTTAAGTGATGAGAGGGATACAGTGGAAAGATCACAATAGCAAACACACTATGATCCCTCTTTGAGCACTAAAGTGGCATATGCATTCACATCATCTTGTGTTTTTGCATTTTCCAGAGATAATAATAATGCAACTGATCAGTTATTGACTAACAGCATAAATTTAATTCAATTTTGTGGTTAAATCGATTATTAAGATCCATCTTAAACTGTGCAGCTGATCCAATGCTTACAATATTGCCACTTACTCTAGGATACTTCTAGATAAATGCACATTCAGAAGGTTAAGTAGCCAGCACTGAGAAAACTACCTAATTTTTAGAGCGTCACATGAAAAAGCTGTGAATACTACTAGGCTCAAATACTTCTGTCTATTTTCAGAGGTCAAACTTAAAGTTTTGGTTTTAGAAACAAAGCATATCAATGGCAGTTACCCTACTTCTTTTCTATGTCTGGACAAGATCAAATGGTGCTTATTGATTATTGGAATGCTCTTTATCTATAGATAAATAAAAAAATAATAATTGGGGGAAAAAAACACCAATTTTCAATTAGTTGTTTGATTCCAGTATTTAGCCAAAGAGAAGACTATAGAGCAGTTGCTCCTTTAATCTGACAGTACTCAATCTGCTTAAAATTTTCTATATAGAATTATGGATGTGCAAAAAGCACAGGAACATTTTTTTGTTTAGAATGTTTTGTAGAACAGTGATTATCAGACAAAATCATAGACAAAATTCTTCTTTCATTGACCCAAATTAAAACTATGAAGGACTGGTAAATGCAGACAACTTCCCTCTTTTAAATGATAATGCTATTTTCTCTTTATTTAGCACATACTGCTATGCTAAGTGACCTCAGGACCTTTGATGATGAAAGTTATTGCATTGGGGTTTTTTTTATTGATGAAAACCTAGATTTACAAGACCTTCAGTAAAGAACTCTCTTTGATTTGCACTGCACCTAAAGTACTACATCCTTTAACAGCTTTCATATAAATATTAATGATAAGACTTTTAAGGGGAACAGTGAAAAATGCCTCCTCTTTTCAGTATGAAGATGTACAAAAGGACTAGTGTCTACTTTCAATGATGTGAACTTTTCTTTCTGTAAGTACTGAATACTAAGAAAAAGCAATGTATGTTAAACCTGGTCCTCAGCCCATTTCTGTGCATCATATTAGCTTGATGGAAAATGCTTTTAAAACATTTAAAGAGTACATAAATCTGAATTGTGTAATGCCGAAGTAAACTCTCCTAAGAAGATTTTTAGACCACCTTTTCTAACCAACACACATGGCAGTTCTGCAAGGGCTTTTTAAGTAGTACAGGAGAGCATGCTTGACTGAAGGGTAATGCAAAATGAAAACTATTCCTTGTTCTACAGCTTGTATAAAGCCCACTCCCTTTTAAGAACTAGTTTCTCAACAACCATAGAGTCTGAACCCTCACCAGCAGTCAGGAGAGCAGTTAAATTCTCTCCTTCTTACCCTCTAAGGAAGATGGATGAAGCAGTTGGAAAACAGTAATTCCCTTTTAAAGATTTCTGGAGAGTATTTTCATAAATATAGCTTAGCATTTACATAGCTGCAGCAAGACAATTGACTTCAGCCCTGTCTGCTTCTACACATTAGCATTGATAATGTAGCAGCAATGTAACCTGTGAATAAAATCTAATTGAATGAATATAAAATAATTAAATAAATCTAACTTTTCACCAGGATCATAAATTATAAGACTACAGTTTGCATATTTAAGTATATGCTAGAGAATCCAAATAATTTAGCTTGAATTTGTCCTTTGTATATAACGCAACAGCAGAAAGCTTTAATATTAATAACATGTTATATGGCATTTCTGACTACATAAGCTTTATGGATTCAGTGAGTATATTCTTTTAACAATTTTGAAACCGTCTTCATATTTTCAACATATATTGCAATAAGCACTATTGAGAAGAGGAAAGTATATACATACATTACATTCTAATTATTTTAACATTACAATTATTATAATAAACTGAAGTACGAACTGTAAAAATTAATCTGAGAAATATATAAAAAAAAATTAGGAAACAAGGTCCTTTAAATAACTTAAGATTCTCATTGTTTACTCTAAAGCTAGACCAAATTTTGTTTCTGCTATTGAAGCATTACTGTGCCAAAAGAAAAATGAATACATGCATGTTCCTTGGGTATGGTTTAGGGGTGCTTTGAATAGGTGCACTGTTATAAAAGTAAATGGTAATTTTACCTCTGGCTGAAAAAAGTCTCAATACAAAATCAAAATCAAAATACACTATTTAACCCAGTAGTCAATCATCACCTTTACCACAGCACCCGCTCTCACATTCTGTTCATATGTATAACATTCCCGGGTACGAGTTTGTCCTATTTTAATTTTAGAGTAGGCTTGTTCCTCAACTACCAAGGTTCAGACCCTGTGGAATTCTGGTGCAAGTATGCTGCTAGGCAGTGAGGGGGAATCACAGAATCACAGAATCAGCCAGGTTGGAAAAGACATCTGAGATCATGAAGTCCAAGCCTTAATCCACTAGCACCGGGGTTCCCAGCCCATGGCACTGAGTGCCACATCCAGTCTCTTCGTAAAAACCTCCAGGGACAGAGAATCCACGACCTCCCTGGGCAGCCCATTCCAATGTCTGATCACCCTCTCTGTAAAGAATTTCTTCCTAATATCTAACCTAAACCTCCCCTGGGAGAGCTTAAGTCCATGCCCTCTTGTTTTACTGGTAGCTGCCTGGGAGAAGAGCCCAACCCCCCCCGGCTCCAACCTCCTTGCAGGGAGTTGTAGAGAACGATGAGGTCTCCCCTGAGCCAAAAATCCCCAAGCCAAACAAACCACAAGAATAGGATACTTATAAGTCTTACAATGAAAGGTACAAAGAACAGCATCACTAGCCTAGCCTTGAGACTGTTCATAATGCTTCAAAAGACCATATAAGGAAAATAATAAAAACAGGTATGTATGCCTGCCCCGTCACTATATTGCCTGTAAGATCTGGGTGTCAACATACATAAATACAAAAATGTAAAATATTATGAATGATTCAAAGAACCAAAAAAGAAAAAAATCACCAAACCAAAACCACAACAAAATACATATATATCCCTGTTACTTGCTTCCTAGGAAGTCTGAGAAATATTTTATATCTAAAAGGTTAGATGTATAGTACTATTCTACAGCTTTTCAGAGGCTCAGAGGAACAACTTCCATGTAAAATAAAAATTTTAGTTTATCTTTTAATTTAGTCTTTGTGTATTTTTCTATTGTTTCTTCCTTAAGGAACAGTGAGTAAACATGAAAAGATAGACAAAGAAAGAAATTAATGCTGGCACCCGAGCTAGACAAAAAAGTAACACTGGAATAATTTTTCTTTCTGTGAAAACACACAGAAGCATTCTGTATTTGACAAAATATCAAAGAGCAAATAACTGTTGCCTTGCAGACTTTCTTACATTTGATAAAAATAACCACTATAAAAAAGAGCAACCACAATAAAAAGTTATCTCTGAACCAGAAATCATGGGTTAATTAGTCCATGAAGGAGTGGCTGAAGTATGATGCTTCATTTACATTAACACAGTCAAATGCATGTTTCTTCTTTTCACATTGTTCACTAAGACAGGAGAATCTGTTAAATTAAAATTACACTGTTGATCTTACTAGCCAAGTAATATGGAGAGGCAAGAGCTCTCCAATGGAAAAATGCACCAGGTCTAGTACTTTAGAAGGCTCAGCAGCTTAGAAAATATTTTGATACTTGCTTAGCAATTGACAAGGCAATTCCCAAATGACACAATGTCACCTTAGCAAAAGGAACATCTGCACTCTTGTACTACAGATTATCTTTCTTCAGGGAAGAGGAAAGATTCAGAATATAATCCATCTAAAGCACTGAAAGACTGTTGTACAATAGGGAAAATATGGTAGATTTCTTTACTCTCTTCTCCCTTCCCCCCTGTATCAAAATTTTTGGAAACTGTCTCAGAAGAAAACAGACATGCTTAAGTTGTTTCATAACTACAGGACAAATGTCTGCATAGCTCTATTCAGAAAACAGAAACTAATACAGCCAAAAAACCCTATGACTTCTACAGTGCTAGTGCCACTTAAGCGAAGGTATGCTGGCAGGAGCTCTAAAAACACATACTTCTGGGTAAAGTAATTTTATTAAACTCCATGTTGAATTCTAACTAGGAGCTCAGATAAATCATATTTTACTGAAGAGAAGGAGAAAATTTACCTTGACTGTTCTTGAGGAAAATAAATTTTGAAAAAAGATTTTAAAAATAGGTGGATGGTCAAACACTGGAGTAGGTTGGGGTATCTGTAAGTATGAAAGCATTAAAAAAATCACTTAGATAAAGTCCCAAGCATCCTGACCAGCTCTGAGCAAGCAGCTGGAATAGGTCTACAGAGGTACCTCCCTACCAAATTTTATTAGAGAAAGTTCTTACTTTTTATCATCTACACTATTAGTCAAGTCCAGGAAGACAGAAAAACTAGATTCCTATCTGGTGCTCAAGAGCTGGTCCTACTAGTAACAGAACACAAACAGGTTTTTGTGCCATTGTGTTTTCCTGTCTTTAAAAAGTAAATTTTCTGTACAGAATTATGATTCTACCTTCAGATACTTCATTACATCACATATTTGAAGTTCGATATCCCTGACTTCTGACATAAGAAGAGCTGTTCTGTACAAAACAGTTTTTTCAAGTGAAACTAAATTGCTTCTAGGAGCCCATCTACACTTGAGAAGAAGTAGGCAGGGGGAGGGGGGAGAAGTGAGGGTTTGTTAGTTGAAAGTAGCATCAATCAATTAAAATTGGATTTCTGCTGTTACAAGCAGCAATTAAAATGTAGTGGGTTTTTTATTTTATTGGTTTTTATCGTGAAAGTACTTGCTGCCTGGTTGCTTCTCTAAAATCTAGTTATACTTGAAGGGAATATGTTACATCTTTATTCAACCAAAACTACAGTACAATGGTATTATCCTGGACTTCTATAGCATTCACGCTTCAAGGACCAATCATTTTAAGAATTTAGAGGTTCTAATCCCTCATCTGAGCAACCCTTCTGTCATGACCATTTTCTTACCTTCTTTTCTTCCCACAATACACAAGGGTAGAAAATATTATGTAAGACTTCCCTTTTCTAATATCAAGGTAGAAACAAGTTGTACAAATGTTAGCAATTCCCAAAATCAGTACCGATGTCTTACACAGGTTAATACATTTCCCAGTACTAGTTTAGATATGATTTTGACCATCTGTTAAGGCACTGATCTGTTAACAGTTAAGATTGTTTTATACTAGTTCTGCATCTTGCACTGCAAATTGTTCAGGTTTTTTTACTAAATCAAGATAGAAGTTTAAATTAAAAGCTTGAGAAACCCTTTATTAGTTGCAGCTTCTGAGTTGACTCTGTTTTGATAATCATAGGATAGCAATTTCATTAAATACACTAATAACATACTTCTTATTTTATTCAAGCATATTCAAGCTTCTTATTCAAGCATACTAACATAAACAAATGTATATAACAATACATTATTAAGAAGAATATTCTGCAGCACTGACGTTGTAGCTATTGACAACAGATGCACCAAAATATTGTTGTGACTTACGTGATGTCAATCTGTATTTTTATGTTAGATGCTGAGATGACAATCTGTAAAACCTTTTTCTTAAACCAAAAGTAAGACAGATATATAATAATAAATCAATATACACACAAGTCACTTCACTGTGTGAAACTGATACCAAAAATGTGGCCATTTAGGAAAAATCAGGCATTACAAATACAATCTTAGCAAACTGTACTACATACTTGCTTCCAGACAGATTGAAGGCAAAAGGACAATATATTTACTGTGACTTACTAAGCTTGAAGGGAGATTCATTCTTTAAAATGGTTCTAAGAAACAGTTCCATTTATTTTAATCAGCCACTTTAAAAAGTCATGTTACAAAACACAGAAGAATATGATTTAATGAATGACATTTTCTCCTCCTTAGCAGTAGAAAACTGATATGAATTAAGAATCTCAATATTCTAAGCACACAGGTTTCAAGTATCTTAATTTTGCATTGACAGGTGCACAAATAATGGTAGTCAAATATATTTTTAATTTAACTTCAGATACACAATATAAGATGCCAAATTCCATAACAGCAAGATCATTTGTGGTATTTTACAGACTGCTCCTGAACAAAGATCCATGGTTATAAAACTCTGACATGTAAGTATGAAAAAAAGAAAAAAAAGGCTGAATAAACTACATAATTGAAATAAAATATTTACATTTGATCTGATATTGTAAGGTGTTCTTTCTAAAAGATCGGCTAAATGGATATAAGTTGTTTCCTAAGGACATAATTTGTATTATCTTTAAGCAATTTTAACAAGCTTTTAAAATATATGACACATTTAAAAAAATCCAATTAATAACAAGTAATACCATTATGCATTTCACAAAGCATTGGTTTATGTCAGAAAATCATCTAATATCTGACAACAGAAATGTATTTTTCTTTTCACATACAAAGTCTTCTAACTTCTAATAATTTTTTCTCAGAGAAGGAAAGAAAAGTATGAGCTTTGGAAACCATATTAATTCAGTAACTTAGATAAAGTTTGACCTTTGCCCTGTTCATAGTTATAGCAACCTTTCAACCAGTTAAGATGCAATTGAGCATAGTGCATAATAAAAACTGTAAAATTTGTATCCAAGTAAAAAAAAAATAGCTGGTAATCCCTGGACAGATATATATAAATGCTTTCTTAGTTATTGCTGCTATTTGATTAAAAGCTGATGAAAATCTAATGAGAATTCTTTGCTATTAGGTCAATTAAACAGCAACAGAACTACCTCTGCAGGAGACTGAAAAATATGTAATTGCCTTCTCCATCTATTTGTCTCACCTCCAGCTCTCTCCTTGTCTAACCATGAGCTACATACAGATCAAGCTCTGAATAAAAACCAGAACCCTCCACAAGACTGTTTATATACAGATACCAACAGATGTTTAGTTTTCACTGTCAATGCTAATAAAATAGGTACAGATTTTAGTATAACACATTCAGTTAACACATAACAAAATGATTAGGAAAAAGACAGAGAACTCTAGAAATACAAGAGATAAAGAATGTGTCAAGACAGAAGACTAGCACCAGTTTTGTTAACCTAAACCATAACTGAAATATCTAACAATAGCATAGTGAGATCCAGCTTTCTACATAAAATTAATGCTCCTTTCATGTGGACCCAATATCTGAACTTAGCTGAGGAAAGGGGGAATAAAGGTAGCGACGGCAACAACCTCAATCTGCTTTTCTGGATAGACCACACAGAATTACAAAAATATGGTTTAAAAACTTCATTGAAATAATGCAATCAAAGAATTAGACTTTAGGTAATCAAGCAAAGAATGATAAATGCAATGCACAAGCCAAAAAATTTTAAGAACTGGTAAGGTTACATGTACATGATACTGGCACTAGTAAGTAGTGCTTAAGCAAAACCAACAGATATCTTTCAATCTTTTGGAAAAATAGGAATTTAAGGAAAGGAAATGAAGTGTCATTTAAAATTATGACAAGAAAAAAGCAAATAATAGGAGATATCTGAAGCAAGAAATAGTTTATGAAATCAGAATATTAACACTTTCAAAGTCTGGTGGCATATCAGGCTCTACAGTAGCTAGTACACAGCTGAACAACTAACTTATGAAATTAAAAAGCTAAGAATTAGTAAATCTGAATATAATAATAAAACAATTAACTTTTGTGAGCTATCCTTTGCTTCCTATTAAAAACAGATTATTACACGGTAGAAGTATTTAATTTCCTAATGTTTCATGCATGTAATCCTTGTACAAAACTGGCATGCAAATCTGGAATTCATGCTAAATCCTAAATATGGGGAGTTAAATTTCATCTGGATGTAAAGACAGTAGTTACTGACTTCACACAGAATAGTGTTACAGAGAATTATCATGTCTGAATAAATCTCACAGAAGTGTTAGATAAGCACTTTATGACTTCAAATTCACAGAAACGTAGATAAATAAGTGCTAAAAAAATGAAACAGGAGACTGTCCAATGTTATTTGAAAAAAACCCACCCTTTTATGTACAATAGCTAAAGGTTTACAGAATACTCATTAAGCTTCTAAAACTGGTAAAAAGAGCTTTAATTTACAACTGTACTTGTATGTGGTACCTTAAATAAATCAGGAACTTGGTAATCATGCACCTATACTTTTTCAATCTTATATGACTGGTTTTACTGACACAGATGGAGCTCTCAGACAGTGAAAGTACTGACATATATAAGCACAGAGATGCAGGTGAATCAGAGGCACAAAATACCTTACCTGAAGTCATATAATGGAGCAAAAGCAGAAACTATGTGTGTTGATTAATACAGTACATTAGTATGTACAACTTAAAACCATCTTTACTGTTATCTTTATTATTTAGTTGTGTATGCTAAAAACTCCCTAACTAGTAGATTTTCAGATACTCTGAAATCTTAGACAAGATGGAACAAATTTATGGATAATTAGAGGGATATTTTGAAATTATTTCAAGTAGAATACTTCAGAAACAAGTCTTTAAGAAGGGCTATGTGTATAAAACTGGATATGGTAAAAACTAATTTGTCATGAACGGTGCTTTTTCTATGCAGCATTTCCATTTCTGCAACTCCATAGGAAAGCATAAGAAATTTAATACTGAAAGGCAGAATTTAAAACCTCTAAATTTTCATAAAGTGGCTTACAGAAATTATAGAAATTATTACATCATTGATTTTACTTATGCATAACAGAGCTGACAGATTGAATCATGTCATTTTATGGCATCTATATAATATTGATAATTCCTAATAAAAAGCTGATCTGTAATTAGATTCAAATCATCCTTTTTTTGCTGCTAGCATTAAGAAATGACATAAAGGAGCTAAAAAAAATTTAGCTGTAAGACAGAAGCCACTCTCCTTTAACTAGTGATGGTAAAAGGTGAGAAAAGCTCAACAGGTCTTTATGAAAAAGATTCCTGACCACTAAATTCATTGCAAGCTTCATAGATTCCATCCCAGCAACTTGCTTGAAATTGGTAAATAACAGAAGGGCAGAAAGTAGACAAGGTCCTCTCTTTTTTGGAGTGTCGGAACAATCCACACTATCAGTACAGGCTTGGAGATGAGGTTGTAGAAAGCAGTCCTGCAGAAAAAGACTTGGAGTGCTGGTGGACAAACAGCTGGACATGAGCCAACAGCGCATGCTTGCAGCCCAGAAGGCCAATTGCATTCTGGGCTGCATCAAAAGAAGTGTGGCCAGCAGATCAAGGGAGGTGATTCTGCCACTTTGTGCTGGTAAGACCTCACCTGGAATATTGCATCCAGCTCTGGAGCTCTCAACACAGGAAGGACATGGACCTGATGGAGCAGATCCAGAGGAGGGCTGCAAAAATTATCAGGGGGCTGGAATATCTATCATATGAAGACTGGCTAATGGAGTTTTTCAGCCTGGAGAAAAGAAGGCTCTGGGGAAACCTAGTAGTGACCTTCTAGTACCTTGAAGGGCGCCTGCAGGAAGGCTGGAGGTGGACTGTTTGCAAGAACCTGTAGTGATAGGTGAGGGGCAATAGTTTTAAATTAGGGAAGAGTAAATTTAGATTGGATGTTAGAACAAGTTCTTTACAATGGGGGTAGTGGAAAAATGGAACAGGTTGCCCAGGGAGGTAGCTGAGGCCTCATCTCTGGAGATATTCAAAGTGAAGCTTGATGAGGCTCTGAGCAACCTGATCTAGTTGAGGATGTCCCTGCTTACTGAAGGGGGTGGGACTAGATGACCTTTAGAGGTCCCTTCCAACCAAAATTATTCTATGATTCTCTTTACCTTCTCAGTAGGCAGCATTTCTCCTGAACTCTGATGAACTAATCTGTAAGCTGGAGAGAGCAAGTAAGAGAACTGCTTCAAAGACAGCTGAGGCAGGATATAACTCATTTTAGAAGTAGTCAACAAGTGATAACTTCTTAGTACAGCTAAAAAAGAATTTAAATTGAAGGAGTGAAAAGATGTAAGAAAAAGCATTCTGTAAAGTTCAGTACAAGAATTAAATGCCCAATGGAAAAACGTAAAAAGCACATGAAAATATTTGCCATCTCCTTTTCTAACTAAAATGCTCAAGAGCAAGGAAGCTAAGAGGTTACAAACCTCAAATGCATGTGTAAATGGACCCTGAAAAGAAGCAAAAAAACCAAACTTGCTTTTCACTGTGTGAGGAAGCACATTTCTACAAAAAGAAAAAATATCCATTTATCTTTGGGCAGAGCAAATTGTGTGGCATGGAACATTTCATAAAACATTCACTACAGCTAGAAGCTTGACAGAATTTTGAAAACATGACTACTCGCATTTCATTGCTCAAATCATAGATGGTGGCACTTTCTAAACATCTGAAATTCCAATACAGAATCTGCTTGCAACTGAATACTGAAGACTGACAGATTGACATATAGTAATATGGAACACTATTATTTGTAGAATCACTGTAGGAAGTGACTGTATAATATTTCTCTTCAAAATAAAATTAAAATAACTAACTCACCACTTGTCCATTCTGAGGATTTTTATGTGCATATGGCGGTCCACGGATATGATTCCACATCTGACCAGATGTCATAGCAAATACAACACACTAGAAAAAATAGAAAAATAATATACTCATTTACCAAGAGGAATGGAATATAAATTCATTCTGCTAGTGATGCTTTGTTTAGATACACAATTGTTTACCTAACCAGATACGGTATCTACCTCTATTTCATTTTTGGGACAGAGTTTTCAAATGTGTTGCTCATAAAATTCTTAATTACTTCTGTTAGAAAATTAGGTAGCTCAAGACAGATTTAAAAAATCTCACTTGAAATAATCTTGTCTTTAAGTGCACTTGGAATCACTTCATTTACACATGTATATGGCAAAAAGCACAGCAGTAGAAGGCATCACTGCATATATCCTGCAAACTAGTGTTCAAGATTGATACAATTTTTTGTGAAATTATTTCTGACTCTAATCCAATACAAATGTTTATCTTACCTGCTTGCTTTCAGGTGTACATAATTATATATAGAACCATATGAAAAAAATTAATTTAAAAAGTCTGTCCATATTATGAAATGCCAGGCTTTATCCAAATCCATCTCTGGACCTTTTTTTTTTTAGCTAGTGCAAATTACTTTTGCTTGTCTTTGTATGGTCTGATATTTTTTCGTCTGTTCTACTTAGTATGAAATAATCATGATACCATACTGATGTAGTATAGGCAGGGGATGACATCAGAAGCAACAAAAGTGGAAACACAGAATACATAATACCAGTCTGGAATAATAAGAAAGGGGGCTCAGGATTACACTGGAGACCCCAGGCCTATAAATATTTCTTTAATTCACCATTTGTCAATGGTGAGGTAAAGAAACACAGACATGAGAATGGTCAAAAGCAGTTCTAGGGGTAAAAAAGGAGAAAAAAAGAACAAGCATCCAGTGTATGTAAGACAACCTCCATTTACCCAGTAAATTTTGATGTAAAATGTAGTTGAAGATAAGTGAAGGAAGCATGAGGTGTAGAAGCAGCCCAAACGGACCCTAGAGCAAGAAGGAAGAAAGCAGCAGCATAATGCTACTCTCAGCAAAGAACCTGGAATACTGGCAACTCATCACAACCCTACCCCACCCCAAACTGTAGCCACTGAATGATCTCAAGATCCATAAACTTGGGAAGAGTAACCATGACAGCAGAGAAAGGGAATGATTCTAGTAAGTATATGCATGACGTGTTTAATTCTGATGTTATTGATGAGACTTTTTGCCCTTGTAATAGAGAGAAAAAAAAATAACTGGGAAAGACATTTTCCTATCCAGTTTAGTAATAATTATTTGTTGTAGTGTTAAGATTTCAATTACACTAAGAGCAGATTCTTGGCTTTAAATATAAGGTCTGCTTAATTTGACCTTTAATAGGATTTGGAATGTAGCAGTATAATTATTAGTATGGAAGATGAAAGCATACTGGTAGTGATTATTAGCAAATGGATTATGTTTTAATTAATAATATGTAAAGAGATAGAGTATATGCTTTAATGACTGAAAAAAGGCAACTGAGTTCTTATTTCTGTACCTTGCAAATTGTTTCAGCAGAGGAATTTCTACTGCAATTTTGGTGATGAATCAGACAGAAATGGCCTATGAATGTATGAAACCGTATAAACTAAAAATGTAGGTTAAAAAGAGAGTTGAGAGGTATTTTTGCAAGGGCTAATGTAAGTTGAAAAGTAAAACATCAAAAGAAAACAAATGCATAGAATACACAAACTCTGTCTCTCTGAAAGTGAGTTTTCTATGAAAAGTCATTTTACTAATTCTTAAATTATTGTATTTAATTTACATTATCTAGGGACAAATCTGCTTCCATATGGAAAGATTTTTAAAAGCATGCCAGTTTATATATATACATATACTTAACACAGAAATCTCTCAAATTACTGAATATCTTTAATACTTGCCAACACAAATACATGGTAATGTCTAACAAAAAATATCTAGGAGATACAATAATGGGGAGAAACAAATTCCAAGTATTAATATTATTGAAAAGGAAAGAATCAACACACAGTTCTTTACCCTGAAGGCATCTTTCATACTCTTCCAGTTCAGATTTCTACTCACCAAGATAAGTAGATTAGTATACAACATTCTGGATCTGACACATTTTCCTTCCATCATGCACCTCTTCACTGTATATTAGAAAATTAACTATTCAGGACCCAAAAACATTCTCCAGCTTTTCCCTTGTCCTCTTCTACTCTTGACTGATTTTAAATATCCTTAGAGAGCATTTCCACTGTGTACCTTAAAAAAGCATGCTGTATGCTACAGCTAGCATTTGACATGCAAACTCATTCTCCTATTACAAATATCTGGGTAAAACCCAAACAAACAAAAAAACCAAACAAACAACAAAAAACCCACATTAGAAACTACAGACATGTACTGTTTTGAAAATACACTGTAAATACACACCATTGTTTGGGGAACAGATGCATGGACCTATGATGCGTGATACCATAGGATCCCATGCTTTGGGATCCAAAATTTCCAAAACACTTAGTTCATCCACTGTTACTGTAAGATGAGGTTTCCCAGGATAAAACTTTGCCAAATTAATTCCTATGAATGAGCAACTTGTAACATCAGTAAAGACTGATGACTTTGTATTTACCTTAGAGGTTTATGTTGTATTTATTTCAATGGAACAATTCCTATGCAGAGAAATAGCTCCTTTCTAGAGGTTTTTGGGTTTGGTTTGGGGATTTTTGGATCTTGTTAGAGTACAAAAGATGAAAACTGAAGAACACAGACAGATTCTGAGCTGAGGCACTTTTGTCTGAGCACTTGGAAAGATTTTCAGCTTCACTTATCCACAACAGAGCCTGTACTTCAGCAGTTCTACAGGGAAGAGTACCACATACATACCTCCCATCTACCTGTTTTCTTCTTTCTCCTTGTCACACTCTAAGAACAATACTAACTGATAATTTAGGTGCATGCCACATAGATTATCAGAGGAGCTCAGTGTTTAGCTATTTTAAGAGCTTCCAGATTTAGGCAGCTTATTCTGCATCCAAATGATGAGCAGATCTATAGTATTGCCAGGTGTATGACAGAGAGAAGGAACAATGATTTGCTACAACACATTATGGTTCAGTCCCAGTTAAGTGCACTGTATATGTAGGCAAAACTGCTCAAGAACCTTGTTCTTGTTCACTTGCAAATGATTTCCTGGTGGCTTCACAGTGGGTAACTTCAACTTCTTAGCTTTCCTAAGAGGGAAGCTGCTTTGAACTCACCCACAGTGTACTTGTGTATACCACAAGGCTCCTAAGAACAGACATAATGCAAATAAGCACCTGAAGCCCCCACAGCTGCTAGCAAGATCCAACTTCACGGGTACATGGGCAGGATTTCTCAACCGACTTAAAAAGCCACTTGGTATCCATTTTGAAATTAAGCTTCCTACTAGCAGATACCATATAAGGCAGATCATTATATTTTTCTCTTCAAGTTTAGACCCCAGAACATGGCAAATACTTTGTAACACATGAAATATAATTGATGAATAGAGTTAAATTCAAGTATGGTTTCAAAGAAAGAGGAGCCACAAGTAGCCAGTTCTGTACTAATATCTATATTGTTGAGTATACTTAAGTTTTAGCTATTTCACAACTATTATTTTATAGATATCCTTTCTATCCAGAAACTACTTTTGTACTTAACAAAGGCTACAAAGCTGCAAGATCTATACTCAATTTCTAAAAAACAATCCATTTCTTACTGGAATCTCTAATAGGAGATATGCAATTCAAGGACAAGGAACAAAATACAGAAGGAAGGAGAATAAGGGTTTGTATCTTTAAAAGGTACTGGGCATCTCTAAAACCTCTAACCATGAGGCAAAAAAAGGAAATTAATAACCTGCATTTGTTGCTGTTATTTTGAGATGCCTATCTAGTCACGTAGAGGGCCTGACTTTTTCTATCTGTATCTTTGAATAAAACAACTTTTTTATCCTCATTCCCAGAAGGGGATAAAGAAGCCACTAGTAGCCATGACCCCCTTCAAGCTGTTTTGGAGCAAGAACTGATGATGAATGTACTGTATGGTGCAGGTACTATGGAGTGTATCAGCACAGAACACATTTCTCATAACCATTAAATGTTATGAGAAAAGTAAACATATGCTTTGTCTCCTTATTCATGTAATTTGACATATTTCTCCAAACAAAGTCAACTCCTAGGCAGCTGACTTCTAAACTGACCACAGACCTTGCCTTCCCAGAGTCCACAGGTATAAAGGCAAATCTTAAATATACACATAAAACAAAACTGAAAATTAGAAGCAGAAACCACAGTGGTAGCCTGGCAAAGAAAATTATTTAAAAAGCCTCCAAATAGCCACATTCTACTCAACTGAAAAAATAAACTCTCAGCACCAGTACTGCTGCCTGAACTGTAGCATTTCCTTATCTAAAAAGTCAGAAATTTGCCCTGTTTATACCATTTGACCTTTTATTCTCTCCGCTTAAAAGATGAAGAGCCTTGACAAGAAACTGAATTGCTTCTTGCTATCAGTATAAAAGAATAGGAGTCTGAAAATATCTAATGACTGGAAACCCTCCACATCTTTGTGCTAGCATGTTACAGGGAAAAATATCCATAGATGAATACAGTATTTGAATTCAAGTCCAAAATAATCTAGACAATGAATTTTGGATGTGATCTCAAAATATGTCTTTTGGGATACTATGTACTGTGACTCAGTCATCCTGGTTTGCCATCCTAAAAATCTTGTGGGAAACACTGCAAATAAAAATGCCTAAGGCATACAAGACACTACCAGAGCCTGCAATGCTTCAAGGAGGGGATGAAGCTGCTGATAGCACTGATGCTGCACAATCTAATGTTGAAGACAAAACCAGTTCAACAGCCTTCTGTGACCTGGCATTGGAATCAATGCATGAGATGAAACCTCCAGTCTTGCTTCTGGAAGTCTATCAAAATTACTAGATGGAACACTAATAATTGCATTCCTATATATTCTCCTAAACCAGTGACAGAAATAGTACCTATGAGACACATCTTTTGGTATTAATGGAAAGATGAAAGAAAACTTCGGCCAACATTTTTGGGATCCTCTGCTCACCTGCTAGTAAAAACAGCAAGAGGCATTTTATGGTGAGAATTTATTTCTAATTTTTAGGAGCAGACCATCCAATCAGGCAGAGAGGCACGGTCCATTTTTTATTCAATTAAATGTAACAACACTTGGGAGCACAAAACTGCCTCAAAACACAGTAAGCAGCACAAAAACAAACGAACAAACAAAAATTATTTCCCATATGGGAATGAATGATGGCTATCTAGCACTACAACACCTCCCCAAAACCAATCAACACCCAAAACTACAGCTTTTAGAAAAAAACTGTTTTCTCAGTTCTTCAATTTCCATAAAAATGATTGCCAATAAGACAAAATAATTGCCAATATTCCTGTCAAAAACATGGGCTTCCTGTAGTTTTTATGCATCTTGACGAATTTCCCTGTTTGTTTTTTAAAGTTCAAAAGGAAAAAAAATATTCATGAATAACATAAATCTTTAAAATTAAGTCTTTACGAGTTATTTATACCCTTCATAAAAGCATTTTCTTAAGCATGATTTGTTCCCCTTAACTAGACAGAAACTTCTCCATTCTTCCTTTAATAAACTTTTATGAAAAAGAAGTTAATAGTTTTACCAACAGAAATCAGCACCACACAAGAGAATCATAACTACACAATACCTTAGAATATATATATTAATTACTTTTCATTTTTGTCTATGGACCTTGACATATTCTCATTATTTTACAGAACCTAAGTCATCTATGCAAGAGTACATAGTCTGGAATCCCTGCTGATTACACCAAAAAGAACTTATAACAGTAACTTGCAGGTCTGTGTACATGGAAATAAAACCCAAAGGGCCTTGAGTAACTGCATGATCTTTGCTAAAACATAATTTTGTAGTACGGGGCTTGAACAACACTGTGGAAGCAAAGGCATAGTAATGATTTTAAAAAAGAAGCAACAGCTCAATGCCATGTTAATTGCTACATATTTTTCAGATACACCACCTTTTTCTAAAGCATCCTTTAAGTGTTATTCATTTTTTAAGTAAACAGAATTTTACAGGAAATAGTATTACCAACAACAACAAATGCCATTAATGCAATTTCAGTTCCTTTTAACTATATTATTACTTGTCAATACAATCAGCAGGACAATAATTACAGAACAGCATTAATACAATTTCTTTAAATGTATGATCACATTTGGAGATTGACCCTGTCCATAGGAGTTCAGCTGAATGTGACTACATTGCGATTCACAGAAATATTTAGATGTAAAATGTCCAGCTGTTGCTAAGATGAAGAGCAGATATTTTCAGAAAGAATTAATGCGTTAATTTTCTTAATTTAATTAGGAAGTTAATTACGTCTAAAAATTTCTCGGTTGCAGATTATAGTAATCTGATTCCTGATTTGAATAACTGATTTTGAACCTCTGCAAAATGAAAACAGAATTCCCCAAAATATTAAAACATTAAAATTCTGATCTGAAACACCAAGGTATGAAACTGAAACTGAAATGGGTTTGCTGTCTCCAGAGATTCAGTGCACACTGAAACACAGGAAATACCACATTTTTATTTGATTTTTGACACACACACTTTGGAAATTGTTTCACTCAGGTGATCTCTAAAGATTTGAAGTAAAAAAAAGTTAGACTGAGTTAGACTCAAATCTGAGTTCTCTGATGGTAGTGCATATCTTTTGAAAGTATTATGATTGAAAAATACCAGCACTCTAGAAAAATTAATGGAATTAATTATGCCAGACTTATTTTGGAAAAGAAGTGTGAAAATTCTGTGCTAGAGCTCAGGATACTCCAAATGACATCCTGGAACAAAGACAACATTCTGCCCCTGGCTCTCTAGATCAAAAGGAAACATCATTCTATTTGAAATCTAGTCCCGTAGGTGGTTTCTTTGAAATCTTGTTCTTTATTCCTTCCTCAATGTACGGGGTAGATTAACTGCTTAAACAAAAAATGCATGCCACATACACTAGCAGAAAATGCTATGATAGCACAACAGAGAAAACAGCATTAGCAGTAACCATTATTCAAGAAAACTACTAAATATTGAGGAACTCTGAAGAAAGAGCTTGTTTTACCATCTTGTTAATCTTTTAAATCTAAAAATTAATTAGAGCCCAAAAGGTACTAGCTAACCTAATCTTTGAACTGATGAACTGGCTACCAATGGGCTTATCATCTGAAAGGGTCCCAGAAGAAGGAAGCTTCTCCTACTGTTGCATTAGACCAGAAAAGCAAAACTTCAATAGGATGTAGCTTTGAAAAGGCAAAACCAACTACAGTATATGACAGTAAACTACTTCTAGAAGAGATAAAATACACAGAAACCACAGGTTGGAGAAGTCTTCAAGAAGTGACCTGGTCTGTGCTTTCCTTGGGAAGGGAGCCAATAGGAGAAATAAAATATGAAAGTTGCTTCACAAGTAAGCTCATATTCCATCTACAGTCTTCCTTGTGCTTTCAAGAGTTTATTTCATATTGATACAAGTTGATAAAAAGTCCTTAAAATGATGAAGTGAATAAATAACCACTATACAGGGAAAAAGAAGAAAAGTTTGCCCTATGTTGTACAAAATACATAGGCAATACTGTTCTCAATTAAGATATTCCTAATACAGAAGGGATGAGCTTTATTAAGATGTAAAATGTTGGATTGGACTTGATAAGCCTAGATTAGTGCTGATAAGCATGTGCCTAACTGTATTTCTGAAAATTAAAACTAAGATGGTGCTCCTCAGATTTTTCCTCTTCTTCCAGTCACAACTCATACTCATAGATAAACCTTAACCATTATCTGCCATCCCTGCATGCTATTTCCTATCTAAAACTGAGACACCTGGCAAGCTATGCTGCTCAGTCCACATTTTTTATCAATCTATATTTACAAATAAACACACTGCAATGCACTATTAAACACAAACACTTATCTGTTACTTATGGCCTTGTGGGTTTAATTGACTATATTCCAAAGAAAGTACTGTCTAGTTTTAGAATTTTCTCAGAGTTAACCCTACAAGATAGTCCTATTCTAATTAAGGTTAGCAGTGGAACATTAAGGTCAGTACTGATGAAACCAGTTTGGGAAAGTACTCCACACTTTTATGTTGTTTCTTAGCTCTTTTATTCTTTTCTTACATATAAAAACTTTTGTAACTTTTCTTAACCTGTCATTACTCTTGGAGCATTACACTCTAATATTAATGGCCACACTAAACCAATGACAACATTACTGTTCTGTCAAAAAAGGGTAGGCTGAATGATAGCAGTGTACAACTGTAATGGTTTTTTATTTGAAAAAATTTCTTGTTGAAGTTGAAACAAGAAACTGCAGCTAACTACCAGACAGGTTCCTGATTTTCAGTGAATCATTCATAGTAACTGATACTGCTTACGAGAATTAGCCCCTAAATCTAGATTATGAGTCTTTGTCTAACAGTACAATTCTGAACAGTGTATTAATATAATGGTTTTTTTATTTACTGTGCGAGTAATGAAGACATCTATGCTAAGATAAACTAATAAAAAGCATGTTAGTAAGGAAAATCTACATACCAGAGCTGCCATGGCCCAGCCAGTTTTGTTGTAGATGAATTCTAAGTTGTTTCTTCGCAGATATAACAAGCCACCAACAAGAGATACCAGAAGAGCCAATGCTATTGTACCAGAATAGTTAGGAGGCCTAAACACTCTAATCTGGAAAAGATAAATGCAAATAATACAGATCACGTATAAATGCATACATACAGATCATCTTCCATACAAACAAACAGGGAGCAGCTGAAATGTGGTTTCAGTCAAAAAGATTAACCCCTAAAGGTATACTTAAATAAGAAAAAAAAGTAGTATTTTCTTTAATAAGCATATAATATGAAAAGGTTTAAGCATGATTTTGAACTGTTATCTCCAAAACATTATTACTTCGCAGGTTGTTTATGAATTAAGTGCAGCTATCTTTGGATCTGATTTGCAAATGGTTTTGCAAAGCATGTTTTTACTCATTAACAACCAGTTAACACAATTTCACTGCTAGTTTTCATCCAGAATGAGACTATATAAAATTTAACAAAACAAGAATGGAAAACTTGCTTTTTTATGTTTTAGAACATACACTTAAGGGAAAAAGGTATTATGGAAAGAGAATCTGTTATCAGCCTGTCTCAGACTACACAAAGATACATTTGGCTTCAACTTTTAAAAACTGTCAAAAGACTTACATGAACATCTGTTCTGTCAGCTATCCATTTAGCTAGCTGCTCAGCTGCAAATCCGATTCTCTGCAGGTCGAATGTGTCAGCTCTCTTGGGTTTACCTTTTGGAGGAAAATGCATGAAAGTCGGAGCAGAGTTCATATTCAGCTACAAAATCAGGAAGAACAGAAGAAAATAATTAGTAATTGTAACCTATTGTGTAAGACAACACAAGTCCAAATTGCAAGAAAAATATCATTTGCCTACATACATTTTTATATACACCTTTGTGTATAGAATCATTAGGTTGGAAAAGATGCCTAAGTCCCAACCCAACACCACCATGCTAACTAAACCATGTTACACACATTTTAATACCCTAGTCCTGCAATATCAGTGCTCAGAATATTCCTTCCAGTAGATTCTTCAGCATGTTTAATTAATCACAGTACTTCAGCCAGAGTTTTTCTGAGTAAGAGTACGTTATGGTCTAAAGTTCTCACATACTATAAGAAATTCTCTTTAATTAGTAAAACAGAAACCTCACACCCATTTAATCTATTGAAGATATTTGGTTATAATTCTAGGGGAAGAAAAAAGTGTTCTAATAGTTTGCCATTGTTTCTCTTACCTAGCTCTCACCAAACCAAACTAATTAGTCTAAACTATTCATCTAGCCTTCCACTGGCTTCAGGACAGACTTCTACAAATATTACTGCAGTTGAAGAATATTGTATTACAAAAAAGAGCCTTTTCACACTAAATATAAAATGAAGGAATTCTTTAAATGCAAATATTAGTTGTATTATGCTTAATTCTAAAAAATGACATTGACAATGGATTGAAAAAAATTAATATATTTATAATTTCATCTATAAACAAACAGTATAAAAGTACATTTGGAAAATATAGTCTGTCTTCATTAATGTTACAGAAACTGCAGTATCTGGCATTTTTAATCAGGAAGAATTTGTATACAAAACACAAGGTACATACCTACCAACAGAAAATTATTTATCTTAAATAATTTGGTAAATCTACATGTAATTCTAAAAATTCAGAATGTATCCAACATTTACCTGTTGAAAAACATCTGCCCCTTCATCGTAATCCACTATGGTGAAAAACAGTTTGTTTGAAAAGGCTGATGAATAGCGCCATGAATTAGCCAGCACTTGATATTCTTCATTAGCTTGCCTGGGAAGAGAAGAAACAAACACACATCCAGGTGACATTCATTGACAAAAAACCCAAAAAGATTCTATACCAAGCTGTAGTGATTAGATGAATTACACTTGTACTATTATTCTCAATACACATAGTATTAATTTTAAAAATTTCAGCTAGCAATGCAACTCTTTGCTTCAAACTTTCTTTCTCCAATATTAGAGATGTGTGGTGTCAAACTATACTAGAGACATCCCCAGATGATAGTAAGAAAAATATTTTTTTCCATATTAAAAGTCTCAGAAAACAGGATTGGCCTGAGTACCAAGCATCACGCAAATCTGCTACCAGAACCATCAAAGAAGATGGTTACATGGCCCTTGAGTAAGATACCAGGATTTACTTGCTAGAGACAGCAAGTGAACACTATATAGAAATGTGAATGTAGTATTCTTCCTAAAATAGCAGGCCCATAGATGGAGTTAAAGAAATTGTTAAGCACTGGGGAAAGTATACTAAATGAAAAGCTGGCTTTTAAATAAAACAATACCCTCAAGATTATTTCTGGAGATGTTAAGCATGGTAAAGTATAATTTTGAACAACATACAGCATTACATAATATTGTCTATCATCAGTAGAAAGCCATATTACAACCACTTAAAGGCTGTCAAAAAGCCTTCTCTTGGCTTACTCATGGCTCTATATTGAGGTGAGAAGTTTCTTGGTTGGTTGGGTTTTGCTTGTTCATTCCTTCATTTCAAAAGAAAAGCAAACACAAACCAAAATCAACAACTTTGCCCTGACTGTACTGAAAGAAAATCAAAAAAATAATTGGAAAAGAATTCTGGGATCTTACCAGCAGAAACATTCTCTAAACACACAATCACAGAACCATAAAACAGGACAAATTTGTATCTATGAATAATTACTAAAACAAAACAAAAAACACACACAAAAAGAAGAAAAAACTTCTTTGTGGTACTCCTGACTTTACACAGGCTCCTTGGCTGATTATTGCCGTATTACTGACTTGTCATAACTGCTCTGAAATCCAAGTCAAGATTCTATGACTTGGCAATTTATCTTTGCATGTGGTAAGATGCAGAAGTACTATAAATAAATGAGTTCTATAGCTTTTCTCAAAACAGTGTTTCCATAAAACCTGTTCCCATGTGTTACATGGCACCTGTAAATAAATCTGTTTATTTAAAAGCTATAGATGCAAAAATCTGTGAGCTTCAAAAGAAACTCTGCACATTATTTTATTTTGAGACCAAAGAGTGGGAAGAGGGTAACAAGACCACAGATGTCGTAAGGCCTTCCCAGTTTCCACATAAACTAGATTAGTTTTAGGTATGAAATGTATCAAAGAATACAGTGTACACAACCAAACCAAATAAAAAAGAAACTAAAATTAAAAAAAATAATTAACACACTTAAAGGGTAAATATTTTTTAAATTATTTTTAAAAAACAACAAAACAAAACCAACCCAAACGTAATCTAGGAATTAGATTGGTTATTTCTAGAAATGGATACTGACATTAAGCAGACTAACATATCCACTGTCATCCTGAAGAGGGCAGCCAGACAACATCAAAGGAATACTGTAAAATCTTAAGTAATATCTGTCAGGCACTGTTCTGTTAAATATGCTATATTAAAGCTGGACCAGTTTTATTAAAATAACAAGATAAAAATCACTGCATCTTGATGCCATCATTCTCTAACTTGTGATGAAAAAGTACTTCTGAGAAATTCAGACACTCGAGTTATGTCCCCACTATTTGAGAGAAGCCTCCATGACCTCCATGTGTTGTATTTTGGATCTTCAAAATATTCTGAATTAATACAGGAGGTAGAACTTGCACTTCAGAAAGTTTTATTTTGCAAAAGATTTTCTTAGATTTTCTACTACAGATTCAAAACAAAATTCCATTCTCACACTGAAAATAGCAAAGCATTCTGTAATGCATCCTCATAGCAGCTCTTGATGAGTGTTAAGCAAGAATGAAACAAGGAGGGACAGGAATACAAAGTTACAGGATTGCCACACACAGAACAAGCGAGGATCCTATAATCCATGGCATTTCCAATAGATACAATGCTGATACATCACATCAGTAATTTCTGTAGTGTTATTTTGTAGTGCTATTCCTTTTGGATACAGTAATAGCATAGGGCATAAGCACTTGACTGAAAAAATTTCAGCCTCCCATTAACATCAGACAGCATCCAATTCTAACTTCCTATCTACCTATCTCTAGCACTAGTTCATGTCAGATCTCCATTTGATAAAGTAATATTAGTTAAATTATTATAATTATGCGAAAAAATATAAAGGCATAGGGCAGAGCTTCTCTTTTACTTCTCTTTTACTCATCAGAGTAACAACATGCTAGCACCGCTCTTGTTAGTTGGAATTTTTTTATAGACAGATGATTTAAATTTTATTGCTGCTACAGTCACCTCTTAAGAATTTCATCATAATAGCAACACAAGAACTAGCAACAACAACTAGGAATATTAACCAGATGCTAGAAAATAGTGGCCAGATGAAAAGGGAATGGTATTATTGGTTTTAACTAGAAAATTCAACATACCGAAAAGTTAGCTGCTAAGCAAATCCTCTATAAAAATTATTCCATTACACAAGAGATGATCATGAAATATTAAGTTTTATTTTAAAAGATTAATTGTGTGGCTGCCTATAGCAGATAATAAGATTTGTCTAGCTTGAATTATATTAAATTAGATTAATTTCATTGTATTAGTCCAACATTATCTTATGGAAAACAAAAGGAATATTAGGAAAAAAAAAAAAAAGACTGCAGAATTATTTGCCTAAGAAAGCAACAAAGTATGGTTTTGGCACACTATGGACTGTAAAAAGCATCTACAAACTGGCAAAGAATACACTACCAGGTCTTATCCATCTGTTAAAAAAAACTTGTGATCAATGCTGCAATTTACCTCCAAAACAATTGGACTGTGGGGTTTTTTTGTTTGTTTTGTTGGTTTGGTTTTTGTTTTTTTTTTCTTTTTTTATACATTTGGAATGTTTTTCACAAAATGAAGAGAAGAAGGGGATAATTGAAAAGATAATAAATTCAGAATTCTTACACCTTTTATTTTTTATTAGGGTGACTAGTTATGTCATGAGAGAAAGAACTGAGGAATATAAATTGTATGAAGAAAATTCACCTCCCATGACAAAACAGAGTATGGACACTACTTGTGAACTACCCTGTGTAGTTTTACAACTCATTAAACAGGCAGCATCAATACTTCTATCACAACCCTGAAGTACACTAAAAAAGCAATTGCAGAACTTTCATCAGCCACTTCCACATCTCCCATTCCTTATTTGAACCAAACTTGAAAAGATGATTCCCTCTCAGTACAGTTAAGTGACCTTTCAAAGATTTTCTCACTACCCACTGTTGATCAACCAGTTAAAAACTGAAAGGCAGAGGATCTTGTTATTCACTCCTCCTTGACTGTCCAAATTTCTTTTGCTGTTGACATAACACATACTGCATTAAGCTCAAAACTATATTTTGAAGTAGAACTTACCTTTTATATAGTGCTAAAAGAAATACAGAAGTAATAGCCTGAGCAGTTCACTTTGAGCTCATTCTGCAACAGGCCTTCTGCAGTACCTACAAGATTGTTCCAACAGATATCATTACTAACTTCTGACAGAATTCACCCTTGGGACTCAATCAAAATAAAAGCCTTTAGGAAACAAGTGCCACACCTAAAAATTGATCAGTACTGCTCATGTCCTGCGTAAATATTTTATGTATATAATTTACATGTATTTACACATCCATATGTATACACACATAACTTCAGCTAGTGGGAGTAACCATTGCTCTTTTCAATATAATAAAACTTCTGATGCTTTAAAAATGCTATACTCTGGTCAAAATGGTGGTGAACAAAATTACTGGATACATATGTATGTATACAATACAATATCAGCCATTTCTAGCTACTATCTTTGCAGAACTGTGTATTCTAAGAATCTGGAAGCAGGTTTGTTATATCCACAGTAAATAGTAAACATCCTCCAGGATGGAAACAACACAAGTTCTTGTTTGTGCAGTTTCTAAGTTTGTCACCACACATGTTCATTTGCTATACAGTCTTCCTCTGTTTCATTTCCCCATTTCATTCCTCATCATTTATTCGGCTAATTCTAGGCTTTAATCTTGATTTGCAGTGATTCAAACAGGCTCAGTTATATCCTTAAAAGAAACATTTGGGAATTCACAGGCATAAGCAAGCACAGTAGAAAGTATGCAAAACAAAATCCATTTGTTTCAGGTTGCTTGAAATTCACAGAGAGATATAAATGTCTTATTTACGTTTTTTAACCATTACCATGTAACAAACTTGTGGCACAGGTGAAGGTATAGACTCAGTATCTGAGTTTAGCCTCTGACACTGATCTAGTCTCTTGAAGGAACACTACTCCAAGAAAGAGAAACCAAATGAAACAAAATATGCAATATTGCTGATGGGCTTTGGTTGTTGGGACAAAACCCCCTCAATATGACCTTCTACTTTTCTGACACAAACAGCCTTTTCCAAATGAAGATACCTCAACAATGAATTTGAAAAATGAACCAGACAAAAATGTGAACTGTTTGGCAACAAACAAGACAATCTCTGTTATGCACCTGTATGCAAAGCACAGACAGTTTCTTTTGCCAGTGAGGTGACAGAAGCAGAGCTTAGAAAGAAAAATAAAATACGTCTTATCTTTTGCTTCTGGAGTGATACAGCAAAAACCAAAAAAAGTAGTTAATTACAACAATGAAAGACATAGAGGAACTATCAGCCCTGCGATGGCTTCATCATTCTAGAGCTAAAGCCCATATGCATCTGAAAATCAAAGTACTAATAAACAAGCAGAGCAAAGAGGGCTGGTCACTGAAGTCTGCTGGTAAAATGGTGCTGATTCCTTTGGGAAAATGTAGTAATAATATAATGGGGGAGCAGACTGCAAGAGGCAAGAAGACAAAAAGCAGAGAAGTTGGAAGCACAGGCTTTCTGTACAAAAGCATGTTCACAAAGAGAAGAGCCTTTTTCAGCCTGTACTTTGTACAGGCATCATCATGGCTCAGCTTCACAAACGAAGATTTCAGCAGGGCTCTCCCCACACTTGCTGCAGGCACACTGATGGCTGATGAGGACAACGTGGGACAGGCAGTGCAGTTGCAAAAGGCCCAGCAGAAAGTCTCCTGTGAGGGGACAGCCAAGGCACGGTGCTTTCTGCACTGCCTTTTCTCCTCCAGACTGATTCTCTGTGTGTTCTCAAAGGAGGCAGCAGCGTTACAGATGGTGTCTCCCCGACTGGAGGCCAGAATGGACCACTGATGGCAGCCAATATGGCCAAAGCTGAGGGATTGTTTCAGGGAGTCCTTGTATCTCCTCTTTGGGGCTCCTCTGCTGCAGCAGCCGGCAGCAAGTTCACCGTAGAGCACAATCTTAGGGAGGTGGTGATCCTCCATCCTGGAGATGTGTCCTGTCCAGCACAGCTCTGTCCTCAGACCCGTGCCTGTTCAAGGACAGGAACATTGGTCACACAGTCAGCCCAGTGGATGTTTAGGATTGCACAGAGGCAATAATGATGGAATCGTTCAAGGAGTCACAGGTGGTGGCAGTAGATGACCCATGACTCAGACCCATATAGAAGAGCAGACAGTACAATGGCTCTGCAGACACTGATCTTTGTACTTTTCTTCAGGTGTTTATTGCTCCAGACTCTTTTATGAAGTCTTCCAAATGCTCTGTATGCCTTTGCTAATCTGTTGTCTATCTCTTTATCGATCTTGGCGTCCGAGGAAATAATGCATCCCAGATAGCTGAACTGCTGGATTGTGTTAAGCTCTGATTCACATATGGTGATGTGGGGATGATGGAAGTCTTCCTGTGGTGCAGGCTTCTGTCTTCTTTAAGTTGACTTCAAGCCGAAAAAGATCTGCAGTCTCTGCAAAGCAGGATGTTATACACTGCAGAGCTGCTTCTGTGTGAGCAATGAGGGTGGCATCGTCAGCAAAAAGCAACTCTGGGACGTGGTGGTTTAGGGTCTTGATGTGGGCCTTCAGTCACCTTAGGTTGAACAGGCTCCCATTGGTACCATATCGGATTTAAAAGCCATTTTCTTCATCAAGGTCTGCCACGACCCTTTGGAGTATCGTGCTGAAGAAGATTGTGAATAGAGTGGGTGCAAGAATGCAGCCTTGTTTCACACCATTGATTAATGGGAAGGATTCAGAGAGTGCATCCCCGTATCTGACTCGGCAACACTGATCCTCATGCAGCAGGATGATCATTCTGAGGAACTCAGGGGGACATCCTAATTGTTACAAACAAAAAAACAAACAAAGCCCCACACCACCATGCCCACTAGAGCATATCCTGAAGTGCCACATTGTCCTGGTTTGGGCCAGGATAAAGGTAATTTTCTGTTTTTACTTTTACTTTCAGCTAAGTCTCTTGTAAGAAGCTGCACTTGCTGAAATTAACAGCAAGTTTCTCTGTCAGTGTCTGCTTCTAGGACTGATAACACTCAATGCTGATACTTACTGCTAGAGAACGGTATGGAGAACCAAGGACGCTGCTCAGTTCTGAGGAACATTTTGCCCTCCAGAAGAAGAAAAGAGGTCACACCTGCAACCCTCCTTTAGGGAGGAATGGATGAGATAAATGACCAAAATTGACCAGAGTATTCCATCCCATACACATCATATTTGGTATAAATTTGAGTGATCATGAGGGTCGAGGGTCAAATTTCCTGATTTCCTTTCTTTTCCTTTCCCTTCCCTTTCCTCTCCTTTCTTCTTCCCCTTCTTCACCTGTCCCTGTTTGCTTTGGCATCCTGGGAGGATTCTGTCTGTCTGTCCGCCTGTGGTCCTGATCTGTGCCATCCTGAGTCTGTGTTCCTGCCTCCAGCTCCCGACTGCTGCTGACCCCAGGATTCCACCCTGGACTTTCCCAGGGCTGCCCTGCAGCCTCAGTGGTAACCTGACAGTCATTGAAGGAAAGGAGAGAGGAACGTGGTATCAATTTTCCTGTATATTTGTATATATTTAGTAATTTTTCCTTTTTATCATTACTGTTTCATTAAAGCTGTGTAATTTAGTTTCCAACCCGTAAGTGTCTCTCCCTTCTCTCTCCTTTCTTTATCAGGGAGGGGGATTAATAGAGAGTATCTGTCATTTGGTTTAATTGCCAGGCCACTGTTAAATTGTAACACACATCTACATGTTTTGTGATTACTTCCAGGGATGGTGATTCTATCACCTCCCAGGGCAGACTGTTCCAGTGCCTGACTACTCTTTTGGTAAAGAAATTCTTTCTAGGGTTGGAAGAGACCTTAAAGATCATCTAGCTCCAACGCCTTTGCATGGGCAGGGACACCTTCCACCAAACCAGGCTGCTCACAGCCTCATCCAGTCTGGCCTTGAACATTTCTAGGGAGAGGGCAGACACAACTTCCTTGGGCAACTTGTTCCCGTATATTAGGAACAAACAAGCTTAGCATTAAATGAATATGTAAGGGTAAAAGAATTGGCCAACAAAGCAAGCAAAAAATAACATGTTTCTAACTGAACTTTCTCAAGATGATACATAAGATTACATATTCATCTTCAACAATGATAAAGAAGCATGTCTCACTCCACTAGAAAATAAAAGATCTTATGTTAAGTAACTTTTGCTAGAGCATACCTACAAAACATACAATATGCTTTGTTTTTACTGAAAAAGAAAGATGAGCTCCCTTGTTTGAAAGGGTACATCTTACATGTAGAAGTTTCATCTGAATACCTAGAATCCCACAGACTTCTTCATACATGGCATTTTAAGAGTAAGTTGGTATTACCCCCATATTCTTTCATAAATCATAACTGTTACGTGATTTATGTGACTGATGTTACAACATCATCTTTGCTGCACAAAGAAAAGCCTTGGATTCTCTGAGACAGATTTGGTCAGCATTGCACATGTAGATACTTGCTATAGGGATAGGTAAAGCTTTTTAATAATGTTTAAATATCATTCCTCCAAGCATTTTAAGATCACCAGTCATTAATCTGGTAGAGAACTTAAATGCAAAGTCAGCTTGGTCATCCATTTTGAAGAATGCTGAAAGTTACACTAACTTTTTGAATTAAAGAAGCTATCACTCAGTCTTTGAAGGCACAATGAATCAAAACACCTTCCAGAAAAGTTGTACTGTAAGTAGGGGCTCATTTTAGCAAAAAACATTCTAAATAAAACCAAATACAAAATCAGATACACAAAAACCACACCTTGCTCTGATACGATAGGACACACTTGATCTCAATCTGCAATGGTCTGCACTAATGAAGATCAGGTTTCATTGCTCTTCATCAGAAGACATTTCCTATCATTTCTCCCCATAATGTTATTTATCTTTTTGTACAATGCTGCTTTTCATGCTTACCATTTCATGTAGCTCTAAGCAACAGCAGCACAGAAACACCTTTCTTTCCCATGTGAAAATACTCCATCCTATTCTTTATTAACTGGGCATTTAGAAGAGCTAAAATACTGGTATATCAAAGCTGTTCACTAAGGGGAAAAGACAAAGCATGCTCTTTTTTTTTTGTTTTTGCAAGCATCCAGTGTGCATAGATTAGACTCAATTTTTAGGGAAATAAAAAAGTACTAGTTCTCGGGACAAAGTTATAAGTCATACAAAGTCAAAGATTTCATTCTAGGTGTATTTTATATTTGAAATACAACATTGATTTCTTTGTATGCAATTGTTCTGCAAATATTTTCATGAGTAACAGTTAACTTAAATCTTGGACAAAAGCATTCTCACAGAACATTGCAGATTAAGTAAAAAATCTATTTTTCCTTCCAGCAAAGTGGCTAGCGATTAGCTAACAAAGAAATGCACGCATTTCAGTTCTGTATATTCTTCCAGTGCTGCTGTCCATTAATTAGCCATTGATTTTAAAATGCCAATTTTCCTGATTGTGGTTTTATGTGCACTATGATCAAACTCATTAAATTCCTTTTATTTTACATGAAAATGTGAATTCACATTTCTTTAAACAAACCAAAGTGAAAGTAATGTGTTGATTTTTTTCCTTCAGTTTATACTTAACAATTTGCAGTTGTGTCTGTAGATAAATAACTAGCTTAGTATCTAGGAAGCAGGATGAAGTTTATAAGCTCTTTTTCACTGTAGTAAAAATTTTAGAGTTGTAAGCAAAATTAAATTTATTAAACAATATACAGTTGTCCTTAGCAATGACAATATTTATGTTCTTTTCCCATATCCTACAAAAGAAATGTATATAACACAGGGCAAGAAGCTGCTATCACCATTATAATGATGAATAAACTGACCCTTACACAGCTGAACTCAGTGCATCTTCTGTACCCTTATCTACAGAGATGGAAAACAAGAAATTACTTAACATGGTAAATTACTTTACAACATGTTAAAATTTCAATTCATAATTGAAACTCATAATTTCATCTCCTAAATTTGAATTCTGGAAACACAAAGAAGAAACAACAGCAACCAGTGATGCAAGTTTTAAAGACTTGACTATGGAATGTTGGAAAGCTTCTGTACCTATTCCTTCACCTTCATAGTTCAGATGTGGAGGAGGAGCTCAAGGAAAGTAGATTTATGTCCTCTCCCTAAAATTGACCAATTGACTTCAATGACAAAAAATTAAACTATTTTAAAAGTCTAATATTAACTGTATATGACTACAGCTACACAAGTTAAAGTTTGTATTATGAATTTTACATTCCAACATCTAATAATTCTAACAAACTGCAACTTTGAGTACTGTTTAAAGAATGTCTATTTAAAACCAAGAAATAATATTTCTTCATATACAGCTTATGTATTTCATAGTTCTTTGGAGCATTTTGCTGTCTATTTAAATACTGTTTATACCTCCCTGCACAACAATCCCATCTATTACCACACAATTTCTAATGCATATTTTGGTTTCATTAGCTCATTTTCTGCTTTAGTAAGGTAATTAAATGCATGACTACCTTTCAGTCCCTTGGTCATATTTCTATGTCTATCGTTAGTCATTTCTGTATTAATTTATTTTACTAGGAACTTGCAGAGAAAGATCTTGAACAGAGGAGAATACCAAAGCCACTGTAATACATATTCTAATAGAAACCACCAGAACATACCAAAGTGCAGTGTCAGGCAGTGTTCCACAATAAGTGCTTCCTTGTGGAAAAAGGTGGTTCTAGGATTTCACTGCCTAAAGCTGTGAAATCCCAGGGTAACTCACATCTGCATCAGAGCCTTGGACATGTCCACTGAAGAAATCAGGTAAGAGTCATATTATTAAATGGCAATGGGTCATTATTTTGCCTTAGTGTGATGGTGTTTTGTTAGTTGAGGAGCCACAGGGGTGGCTCCTAAGAGAAGCTGCTGGAAGCTCCCTGGGCTCCAACTCCAGCCCAGCCTCTGGCTTAAGCTGTATCCATCAGAGAAGCTGGATGTGCTTCTGGAAGTAACAAATTCAAGAAAGGGCAAATGAAACTGCAAAAAAGAGCTGCAAGGCAGAGGAGGTGAGAGGAATACTGGAAGAGAGACATCAAGGTCAGTGAGTAAGGAGGGAGAAGAGGTGCTTGAGCAGAGACTCCCTTGAAGGCTGTCCCCATGCAGCCCACAAAGTGGCATGGTAGAACAGCCCATCAAGGATCATACATGGATAGTTGTGGACCTGAAGCTGTGGAGGAACATGGTGAGACAGATGTGGACCTATAGCCATGGAGGACCCACACCAAAGGTGGGAGCTGACGAAGCCTGAAGCAGGCTGTGACTATGTGGGCAGTCCCTGCTGGAGCAGTCTGTTCCTGAGTGACTCCACTTCCTGGAAGGGACTCATGTCAGAGGGTTTGGGGAAGGACTCTCTCCCATGGGAGGGACCCTGCACTGCAGCAGAGGAAGGCTGTGATGAGTCCTCCTCCTGAGGAGGAAGAAGAGACAAAACAACTTGTGGTGAACAGACCCTAAGCCCCCAATCCCTGTTCCCCAGTGTTGCTGAGGGGGGAAGGAGGTAGAGAAATCTAGAGTGAAGTAATTTGGACGCAGGCATCAGGGAGGAGTGGGGAGAAAGTATTTAAGACCTGGTTGTTTTCTCTTTCTCCTGTTCTGACTTGATTGGGATAAATTAAACTGATTTTTCCCTGAGTCTGTTTTGCCTGTGACTGTAATTGTGGTGGAAAACTGCTGCGAGTGAGAGGATGCCTGGTTGTTACCAGCTGGGCCTACACTGTGACAATCACTTCTGTCACAAAATCTCTTTGGAAAGACCATGGTCAACAGATAATAAAATAAAGCAGATTTCTTAAAGAGCAACTCTTCCTCAGTTGTGTACCTTTTATTCAACTGTACTTCAATAAAGGTGAAAACTAAGAATAAAACATAAATTACCTGCAAACAGAGCATTGCCGCTGTGGCTGGAGAGCAGTGAACATCACTACCACAGAGTAGTTACGAGGTGGAGCCTTCACAAATCTTCGGAATTTGTCTCCGTTCATGCGGATGACTGAGCGCCTTGAGCTCCATTCCATCAGCTGTTCCACCTTCTCAGCCAAAAGATTCTGTAATTGATGACAAGGATGAGGAATGTTGAAGCTTAAACTTCATGCCCTTTGCACTTATATCCTATCCTGCCTTTTCATCCTCAGGACTCCTATGGACTTAAGGAGGAGACTGGGAACATTTCTATGTAGTTTACAGCACAATTTAGTGTTCTATGTGGACAAGTGGATTTAAAGTATTTTAAAAATAATTTAGTGAGGCCTTAAACAGAAAGAATTCATAAAATGAAATCAAACAGGTTGCTACCAAAGGCAAAAGCGTAGACAAAGGATGGCTGTCTAAATGTAAGGTAGCACTACAGCAATCATTTAACTTTCATTAAAAATATGAAACTAGAAAATGGAGCATCATGTCATATTTATTCTATTTAGTAAACGTCACAGCAGGATATTGTCGTTCAAATATGAAGATGAATTAAAAGTGTAGCTACAAAGAGAAAAATAGTTACTATGCTCAGAAATTCCTTATAAATATGTACCATAACTGAATTTAAATTAGTGTAAGACAGCAGTACACTCTCTTAGAAATCTGGGCACATTCCATAATAAGATCAATATTTCGTTTCTTTCAGGACCGAGATCCCCAAAATATTTTACCTGAACTATAAGTGTGTAAGAAAAAAAATTGCATATGCATGCCTTTTAATTTGAGTGAAAGCATTCCATCACATGAAAAGCCAGGTATGAGACATATTAGAAAACAGCCCTCAAGTTAAATACATTAATCTAAATATTCCTATGAAATCTCTTTAGATTTTTTTTTATTATTATTAAGTAAGCCTGACAACACATATGCTCAGGAAAGGTATTTTAGTCTCTCTCCTAAGTTACCTAGGTTCAGTGAGGCTGAATTAACCACACTGTAGGTGGATTGCCAGACCCCCAGCATTATCAGAATCAATGCAACAACCACTGGGTTTAAAGTCTTCAGTTCCCTGCTCAAGGACACTGTGAAGCTGCAGGTATCAAATAAGAGATAAAACAGTGGGGAAAACTGGAATATTACTACTTGCACAGATGAGTGCTGAGACAAGGTTGGAGGGAGAGAGAGAAGGGTAAGACAGAAACAAAGACAAAGTGAAGAAAGGCCACAAAATAAAAGAGAAACTAAGAGCTCTCATAAAATAAATACGAGATAGTAAAAGGGTATACTAATTTATGAGGGTCCCCCTGGGGAAGGGAAGAATAAATTAGTTTAACACAAAACACTGAAATGAGTATGCTCTAAGAAAAGAGAACAGGATGACACGCAATACAAGGATAAAACTAATACTGTGCAGGAACAACTGAGCAAGGAGACAAGATGGCTTTTCTAGGACTTATTAAAAAAACAGAATGAAATAGACAAATTAGCTCACCTAGTAACATTTTGACAAATCAGCAAGGCTATAAATAAGAGTAGAGATAGATAAATGAGGAGAAGGAAGGACTGAACTACAAGGATAAAGGAAAATTATATGTTGCCTGTCAGATGTTCCATCTTAAGAATTAGCAGAAGATGCCCCTTGGAGCTCTTATAAGTTATAGTTGGTCACCAGAAGTTTTGAGTCCAAAAGAAGCTTTGGTCAGCATAAATCATGAAAGTTCTGGGACAAGCACATTTATTTGACCCTATAAAGCCTTTTTAAAAAATTCTTTGTTTTCATTCCTATTCTCAGAGTTTAGCTGTGATTTCTAATCACAAATGTGGAGAGATTACAATTCTGTACATTATGAGTATCAACAAAGTAATTAATACTAAAATGTTTCTTCTGCTGAAACACATTTTTGCTGGTTTGTCTTCAAAAATGTGTTTCATAAATTCTTTTATTGAAAAGACGTATAAAGCAGATTACATAAAAATGAAGCCTATTCATTTGTAAATCTTCCTTGGATTAGCAGTGCCTGGATTAAATCCTTCTGTTAATTTCAAAAGATTCACTGGTTTAGCTTGAGACACTCCAGTTGGTAATACACAATAAAATGTAAGAAGCTGAGAAGGATATGTGTGTTTCCAAAAGCTTTAGCAACTGAAAAAACAAGATAAATAAAGAGAGCTAATAAAAAGACACAACCTTTAAATTACCACAGAAAAGATGTACAATATCCTAGTTGATACAGAAAACTAAAGGCTTTTCAAAACAGGCCTTCTCCAGTGAAAAGAAATAGAAAACCATAACGTACCATTAAGTGTATTAAAGAAAAATATGATATTGACAGGAAAAACAGGGGAGGAAAAAAAAATCAAACACAAGCTGTTATAACACAACAGTGTTATATAATTTGTTTCTACAAAATAATCAGTGATACTGGAAAAGTCTTACTCAAAGATGTCCCATACAAAGTTTTACTTGGAAGCCTGCTGCCAATAAACAATTGTCTTGATTCTTTCAGTTTCAGCCATGTATAATATCACAAGGCTTTTGTGGACTTCTGTAAAATTCACCATCATGTTCTCAACCAATTGTATCTTTTGGTTTACATTTTCCAAATGCTTCAGGTTAAAAGCTAGTAATTAAACTAACTTAATATATTTACTAAACTAAGTAATCAAGCGGGTACAATTCTGGAGCATAAGGTTACCTGCCTCACTGGATTCTGAAGAAATCTACTTTTTCCAAAAAGAAAGTTATCAATTAATACATTGAAGATAATAATGTATACTATGAAACTTTCTGCTATAGTCCAGATTTCTCTTAGGCAACTTACTACATTAAAATATCCTAGTACTTTTTATTTCATTTTATCTCAGAAAGTTTGCTTTTTTAGAGTGAGAGACCTTGAGACTGATAGTTCTAGAATTCAATCTGTGCTATATTCTGTATTTTACTGTCTCCTATTTGTCTCCTTTACAGACAAAGGCTTGATACCATTTTGCTATCTCATTTAATATGAAATAAAATAATAAATCTAGTAATAAAAAAATAAATCTAGTATTAAAATATTATTAAATTAATGCACATTTTAGCTATGCATTTTACTTTGAGTACCTGTGTTCAGGAATTATGTCACATTTTCAACATTTCAGATGCCTGCTTTAGTTTTGAAACAAGGAAACATTCACTTTTCAGACACTACACTGAGAAAACTGACCATTCTGATAAAAAAGGCGGGGGGGGGGGGGGGAATATTTTAAACAAGATCACAAGCTAGCAGACTGGTCTTATGGATTGCATAATTCAGAATGCAGCTTTGATATTTTTGTGAGAAGATGATAGACTGTTGAATAAAGTTGTAAGTATAAGCTTTACGTCCAGTCAAACAGTTTCTCTCATGTGTTGAAAAGTGAAAAAAAATTTACAGAAAACATTTATAAACAAAAGTCAGAATTTTCCCTATTATGGTTAATAATAAAATTTCGTTGGTGCAAGCAAGTAGAAGAGGGTCAACAAATAACAGCATAAAAATAAAAGCATAGAGAACATCTAAATCAATGGGTGAAAAGACCCATGTATTATGTATTTGTTTTAATCAGATGATGACCCGAGCAGAATAAAAGAACATGTATGATCAATGTGTGGAAACAACCCGAATGCTAGTACCTGTAAACCAAACAGAACTACAGTATTGCTTCCTGTTCCTACACTACTTTGTAACAAGTGAAAATATATGGCACAAGAGTATCTTTTTGAAAGTATATAACCCTTAGAAATATAACTGAAAAAAATAAGAATCCAGGAATTTTCTGATGCAACAAGTAAAATAGATGTTTACTTAGGACAAAGATTTCTCCATAAAGAGATCATCTATATATTTTTTATTATTATTATTTTTAATTTTTTTTTTCTGGAGTAGGGGCAGTCAGTGGCATTTTGTCCTCAATCCCATTAAGCAGAAATAACTTTCTTGGGACAGCAATTGGAAATAACTCTACTTTTGCCCCCATGGTTAGGAAAAGGTTTCCTCACTTGCAGTTGTCCAGATCACTGAACCAAGAACAAAGCAAAAGAATAAAGTTCATCTATTATAGATCTCAGTTTCCAGTGATGAGATAAAACAGCTAAGCCACCTGTCAAAAATGTAGGCAAACCTGTGACATGTTATGAAACCAAAGATGCTGGCAGTGCCAGCTTCTGGCATCTGCACCCCAAGCAATTCCCTATTAGGGATTGGTTCCCAGTGATCCCCTCTATCTCCTCTCTGCTCCTTAACCCAACAGAGCTGCTTGGCATCTACAAGTCCTCCTTTTTGTGCTGTGAGGCACAGATTAGCTACTCAAAACACAGCTTTATTTATTCACTCTCCCAAGAGGCAGGGACTACAAGACAAAGCATAAACAACAATAACAACCACCCTGCATACACACATTTTGTCTCACTTGACTGTTAATCTTTCTTGGCTAGATTTTCTAAAATTCTTTTGACCCAAATAAAACCATATCTCTCAGGTGAAAAACAAACACCCCCCCAAAAAAAACCCCACAAACACTAAAAAACACCCAGATTTTCCTAAATTCTGCTGCTTTCTCTGTCTATCCAATGGTAATTATTTCAGGAAAAATCTCATTAAAAAAAAAAAAAAAAAAGTAGCACTGATAAGGGCTGTCAAGTATTTGATAAATTTCTCAATCTGATATGTGTAGATTGAATTCCAAATTATTTAAATAGTATTTTCAGTCTTTATTTGCACTAAGAGTAACAGCATAGAGAAACTAACTATACTAATAAATGCATTTCAGCAGTATATTGTAAGAATACTTAATGCCTCTAAAAATGTGTCTGATAAACATTCACAGATATGTAATTTCTGGCTCCATTACAGTAAAGGCAGAAAGACAGTGAAACTGTCTTTCAAAGCACTGTTATAGCCTACGTAAAATTAGAATCATTTTTTTCCTCAGTTGCCCCCTGTTCACCTGATGCCTGCATACAAATGTTATTTACACTACCAATGTATCAGTATCCTTGAAAATAAAATAATGTTATCCCTTGTACACCATAACAAACAAAACTTGCATATACTAAGGTAATTTTACATACATATTACACTAAAAAGGGAGAAGATAGATGACAACTACAAGTCTTCTAAGCAAGACCTCACATGGCTCATGGACTCGAAGGTGCTAAAGAAGAGTAATTTCTTAGATCTGTCTAAATCTGCACTCTTCTTTCCAACACCTCCTACATTATTCTGGAGCCTGACAAAACATTAAAAGATATTTCACTTTTATCAAAGTTTATTCCTCTTCAGAGTAAGACATGCAGCATCAGTGGCTTTTAACAAATATTTATTCCCTATTTTGAACTTGCCTATAATCAGGAATAGAAACCACAGGTCATGTAAATGTCATTTCTTGAATTCACCACACAAGAACCCTAAGTCTAAAGGAGAATGCCTCGATTTAAGGATCTGGAAATTCCAGTTGGCAAAAAGAGCAAAAAAATTTTCTGCAGCAGAAAGTAGTAATGTTAACATCAAATTATGGAGACACTGGAAGCCCAGCACAACCTGTTCTGCAAGTCATAAGGTAATAAACTAATACTTCTATTGAGAATGGCTGCATCAGTACAGCAAATGTTTCCTTCCCTGTCTTCTTTGCAGCTTACCATGATCTTTCAAGGGCTGTTTCTTAATTAAAGAAAACAAGAAAAAGAGCATGAGTCAATATAAATATTGCTAACCACTAATATATGCAGAAATCCATGAGGTTACTTCTTTCCCCTTACAGATTATTTATTTATTTACAGAAATCCACTGCCTGAACATAATTGAGAAGCCATGTAAGCTGGCACAATGCAACTGACTTGGTATTAAGCTCCACTGACTTCAAGTTATTTAGCTGTGACTGAGAATTTGCTTTTTGGAATGAGACACTGGTTTTCATCTTTATGCAAAACAGCCTACATTTTGTGGTATTAAGCCTAAAAATGTCCTTTTAAGGCCGATTAGATAAGTAAGCAGAGAACTAAAAGTAGCAAGGTTTTTAATTTTAGCCTGTAAATCACTCTACAATAATTTTTTTTTAAATTTGGTTGATTTCCTATTACACAGTGCTGTCATTTGCTGATCATTATATATGAAAGTAGTAACATTAATATTTTTTCCACTGTAGAAAACTAAGAAAGTACCTACTTACTGGTTGTGAAGTTGCAGTTCAGTGGGATTTTCCTTGCCTCAAATTACAACATGGGAAATGAAACCTGGGAGCTTCCCACTCAGGTGGAGCTGTAAGGCTGGCTAGGGGCCCACCAGCAAGAGGCGAAATTCTTGGGGCCTGAATCAGCCACAAGAACAGTGGAAAACTCAGTGTATGGAAGGAACCACAAAGTGTTCCTTCATGGCTGCCTATCACCAACCCACTACCCGGCACAGGACCTTTGCCCCGTCTGGAATTGGGTCGTTATCCCCAAAAAGAAAGGTCACGGATGTCACTGGTCCCATGGATGGTGGTCCCCTTCTCTTTCCCTCTCTCCCTCTTTTTTCTCTCTTCTGTGCTCTCTCTGTGCCACACAACAGAGCTGTCACACCTTCACCGGGTTATCTGACTTTGCCTCTGTAATTTGCCAAGTAAAACTTTCTGCTTGCACCCAAGCAAAACTTTCTGGTTGCACCCAGCCTTTCATGGTTGGACTTCTGTTCTCACAGATCCAAATTTTAAGTTACATCAACCAGTAGAGTGGATCATAACAATGGTTTACAAGGATGAAGTTCAGCCAGTTTTTTCCAATTTTAAAAAGATCCTTCATTTCCATGAAGTACAATCCAAAATTGTAATGCTCCTTCAAAATGTACACCAACCTCTCTTTGTAATACTTTTCCAAATTTTACATCATTTGCCACAAATTTGACTTTTAATTAATATATCTATGTAGTTCATAGAATTTAAATAATGTTTGTAAAGCCAGAAGTGTGAATTACAGAGCAGAACTCTAGTCCTGTAAACAAACACATAGTTTACTTCAGGAAAGACATTCTCTACTGTACTGCATTAAATAAACACAAGTTAAATAGTTTAAGAGTGTATAGGAATAAACTTAGGTAAGATGCTTTGTATTATTATAGAATTTTCCCCTAATGTTTTATTTGGCTATTCTTTTACAAGCACAGAAGTAATTAAAAATATAAGAAGAAATATAAAAAGGATGAATTATGAGTTAGGGAAAAAATGCTACAACAAAAGCATCAGCTAAACCTCAAAGTACATTTTGCTTAGGTCACCTTTATACTGAAAGGATATTAGTCTCAGGAGAGCATAATATAGGACAACCAGGATGATTCCAGGAGTACTTGTTATACAGACAGGCTAAAAAAGTTCCATTTATTCTCAGTTGAAAACACTTCAGGGTGACCTAGCAAAAATACTCCAAAAGTTCTTGGTTATAAAACAGGAAAAAACCCTTAGCAAAATATTGAAATTATGCAAAAAAAAAAAGGTAAAAAATAACATCATTTTGCATACATATTGCAATTGAATAATCAAATGCTGAACATCCTAATTCTAAAAGACAGTATATTTTTTCAATATTCAGAACCTTCAGAATCATGGGCACTAGATATGAACATGCCTTTTAAAGTGATGAATCTATGCTTTAATCCATGCTTCAAGTTAATTCTGTGCAAAATTATAATTCTACAAATAAAGACTTTTTCTGAATCCAGCTCACAGCTACAGATTATCAGGCTGTGTGATGGTAATGTACTGATTCAGACTGCCATTTTCAAGTATTTCTGAATTTTAGTTAAGACTAAACTTAGTCTTTTTAACTAACTGCTGTTCATACTATTACTCTGAATTACAGAAATTCTTCCACACACCCCTCAAGATTATTAAGCTCAGCTTGCTGCAACACTCATCTCACAGCATTCAGCAGCCTGGCTGAATTTACAGTGGAGAATTATGAGTTAACTACTGAGAACCCATTCAAGAACTATTATTGTGTGCTGCTTCTTTTCTACAAAGCACAGACTCAACCTCTATTTGTGCTTGGGATTGCTTGGGCAATACTCTAATAAAAGCAAAGGCTAAATAGTACAGAAAGATACAGGACATTCCCCACTCCTCCCCCATCCCCACCCCCAAATGTTATTTTTCTGTTGTTTTATAATGATAAAGAGTCCGAAATGTCTTTGAAAATATGAAAGTGAGGTCCCTCTTTCTTGAATTATATTCCTGTTTGACAACTCTCCAGCACTACTTGTGAAGCTGAGTATTTCCCCACAGAGCTACATAACCAACTGTTTCCTGTCAACTTCATTGCAAATTATTTTGTACAGCAGAATCTCCTTACGGTAATAAACCTACCTTAAAAGCAGTGTTACAAAGGAAGCCATAAGAACACAGTAATGTGGGATCAGATTGCTTATATACTAAAGTTTTGTACAGACCCAGGCATGTAGCTCGTGCTCCATACAGAATGAGATGCTGCCCAGGGAGAAATGCAAATAACTAGTATAATCCTTATAAAAAAACAAACCAAACCAAACACCAACCAAAACCTAAAAAACTTCAGAATACTTTGTCCTGTAATAATTCCTGTATCTATAAGAGAAACACTAGAAGAAAATAGCAGTCAACATTAACCTGGAATTTGTTGTTGCCTTAGGATACAATACTGGAAATGAGAATACTGACTTCAAGTCTCAACATGAAGAAAACAGTCTGCATTTCTCACCTCATCTGCTTGTAGGTTCAGTTTACAACTCTAGAGCAACAATCAAAGAATTTTTGATGTTGGGTGATAGTCTAGAGGTTATCTAGCCAAGCCCCCTGCTAAAGCAGGGCCACTTAGAGTCTGTGGCCCAGGACCACAGCCAGACATCTGAGTATTTCCAAGGAGGCATAATCCAAAACCTCTCTGGTGAACCCTTGCCAGTACTCAATCATCTTCACAGTGAAGAAGCATTTCTGGAAGTTCAGAACCTCCTAAGTTTCAATTTGTGTCCACTGCCTCTGGTCCTGCCTCTGGGCATGAAAGAATAGGGTTTGACTCTGTCTTCTTTACATTTTACCCTTTAGGTATTTATTTACAATGGCAACATCCCTCCTGAACCTTCACTTCTCTAGGGTAAACAGCCCTAGCTCTCTCAGCCATTCCTCAAAAGACTTTCAGTTTCAGAATGTTAAGATCGAAAGAATGATATGTGACAGATATGCATGACAAGATATCATTTACTGAGCAGCAGTTCCACCCTGTTCTCTGTTCTTCATGAGTGTAAAGCAAATTCTACTCCAGAGAACACGTAGCATCCAGAAAAAAGGGGACTTGAATAAGCATAGATACCAACAAAATCACTCTTTTGTTAAAGGTGAATGCTGAGGGTATGTGTTGCCTGTTTCACAGTAAAGTAATTTAGAAATCTACATTACTTGAAAGACACTTCCTTTTGTAGCCATATATACACAGAGCTTTCCCCCATCACCCCTTAACTGCACATTATTCTGCAGCAGGACTTTATGGTAAAACATAGCACACATTGCAATTGTTATTTTTTACAACAGCACAGGGCTCTAAGCTAGAATAGTCATACCTTCCTATTGGAAGGAAAATCCATGAAAAGTGAAGTGGCAGCTGACCAAAAAGCACAGAACAGGTCTGATCTATTAATGTGCCAATTTAACATAACAAATGCATTTACAAAGATGACCTACAAGGCAAGTTAACTAACTCATCAACGTTCAAGTAAGAAAAAAAATATTTGATAAGCTTACCATAGTTTAGGGAGCACAAAAGGAGTGAAAGGGTGATACTTTTGATAGATTGCTATTGAGCAGAACATTATAGAAGCTTAAAAACAATTACAAGATCTGATAAATAAACAAAAAGATCAACAATGTTTAGAGACAGATCTGGAGGAACGTTCAACATGCAAGACCAAACAATAAATCACATCATTACAAGGAAAAACGTCATTTAGGAACATTCACATTGGTCAATTTAGTAGATTTTAATTGTTCAGTCTTCTTACAGGCTTGAAAAGGTGTAAGACTAAAAGAGGATACCACTTATCAGTTCATTCCAATTTCAGACTGGGATAATTTACACTCCATGTTGTTCAAGGAAGTCAGGGTTTCATACTTCATGAACAAGATACTAAATAAATAAATAAATAAAATATCTTTTCTAAAGAAAAGTACCATTCTGTGTGACACAATTTCCTTCCTCCTTTTTAGGAGTGAAAAGGGAAAGATCAAGGGGAGAAAGATCAATATTATGCATATGCACACCGCTAAATAAAATTCTGAACTTACACAGTTATGTCATTTTTTCCTCCCCTTCTACTTCAATATTTGGAAAAAAAAAAAAAAGTAAGGAAAACAATCCCATTCTTATTAGCCTAGAGATGAAATGTAAATTAATAGGAATTAAATTCATATTTTAAAAATCCACTGCAGAAATTTCAACTCCTCCCCACACATTTTCAGTGAAATAATACATCAGTGACTGCAGGAAGGAGAAAGCATCACCAGAAATTAGATGTAATTACTGTCCTAATCCCTACAGACACAAAGACTGAGAATACACTTTATCTCTATTTGACAGAAACCTATCCTTTTACAAGAACACCACATAATTTGCTACAAACTTTTAGGTCTGATTCACGTTTAAAAGTAAGTACATGAGGCATTATTTTCCAATGTACTTTCCTGGTACATAAATACTTATCTCCAACCTCAAGAATGTAGTTCAACTGAATTTACTTTGCTAAACAATATTATTCAAATAAGGAAAAAAAATATAAATATATATAATCATAAATGCATATGGGACAATAAATACAAAAATTAAAAATAACATACTTATTCTGCACTACAGAACAGAATCACAGAATGGCTAAGGTTAGAAGAAGCCCAGAAGAGCATCTAATTCCAAACACCTCCCACTAGACCAGGTTGCTCAAGGCCTCATCCAGCCTGACCTTGAACACTTCCAGCAAGGGGGCAGCCACAACTTTCTTGAGCAACCTGTGACAGCATCTCAACACCCTCAAATTAAATAATTTCATCCTAATATTTAGCCTGTATCTCCCCTCTCCAAGTTTTAAACCATTTCCCCTTGTCCTCTCACTACACACCCATGTAAAAAGCCCTACCCCAGCTTTCTTGGAGGCCCACTTGAGATATGGAAGGTTGCTGTAGGGTCACATTGGAGCCTCCTCTTCTCCAGGCTGAACAACCCCAGCTTCTTTAGTCTGTCTTCACAAGGGAGGTGCTCCAGCCCTCTGATCATTTTAGTGGCTCTCCTCTGGTCACGTTCCAGGAGCTCTTTGTCCTTCTTATGTTGGAACTCCAGAACTGGACACAATACTCCTGGTAGTGTGCTTTGCAGGGTGCTGTTTCAATGGGAAAATACTAATAGATTTCATCCAGAGGTATTTAAGATTTAAATGAGTGAACAAAGACAGACACCGACAGATAACAGAGTAGGAAGTTGGTAAAAAAAAAAATTGCTGACACACAAAATGAGTAAAGTAAAATATCTTCTGTAACTTCCTTTGTTTATAATCTATAGTTGAAGAAGTAAATGTTATGTCATTTGCCAGCAAAACTGAAGTGGCAGGGCTAGAATACAAACAGAAGACAGATGTGGCAAGTAAAACGCTGTCATTTTTGTAAGTTTTCAAAGCAGCAACACTTCAATATTCATTAACTGCAAAGACCCTTTATTTTATCCCTGAAGCCCTAATTATTGTGAACCCACGCTGTCATCTACATTTTTTGGAAAGAATGCATCCTCTCCCTTTTTAAGAAACTTGATTAAATCTTTAATAAGCCAGTATAAATGTAAAGGCTGTGGAACACAAAATATCACCTTATGCATATTTATTAAATGTCTGCAAACTCTAAAGCATTTCTCCTCAGATTAATGGTATGGAAAAAATTTATTCCAGTTTACCTGCCAATTTCTTTTCTTGAAATAATTCCATCTGTTAGTTCTCATGACAGGGACTTTACTATGAAGTACTGTCTGGATATGGTCCCCAGAACTTGGTGTCATCCCTACAGACTAAGCCACAGATTATCACTTCCTCAGGTAATTGATTAAAATAATGCTGTTCTAATCATTGTGTGAAATTAAGCGTGAAATCTACTCAGCCTCAGCAAGTGGACGGCCTTGTTTACATATTCTTGCTCTAACACTAGCATGTAAAATAGCCTAAGATCACCGAGGAAGTTACCAATGACATTCAAGTGGTGTTATTGCCATATGAATAAGAGATCTCATATATGGAGACTATGTAAGGGCAGTTTCTAAAACTATTTAATCCAATACATTTATTTCTGCTAATTCATTAGACCTCTTCTGACAAAGATGGTAAAGCTAGCTATGACAGATCACTGAAATGAATACTGATGGATGGATATATGTAAGTAACTGTCTTAACAGCAAATGTTCCTTTCATATAATATTAGAATATTCTAAGTCATCCAAAGGGCAGGGGAGGAAGGATGATTAGAGAGGACAAAACAGTGCTGAAATGTTCTATGGAACTGAAAAACTGCACTGGTTTTGGAGAAACTGCATTAACATTAAATTAGAAAAAAACAAAGTCCTTAATTCCAACTCTAAGGCTTGTGATAAAAACTCTCTAAATTAATTGATTGATTAGACATCAGCATGCTGTTGATTTCCTCAGGTTGTGGAAAATTCAGCAGCTATGAAAGCATGACTTGTATTATTCATTTGGTCTGACTTTGACCATTCTACAAATGGCATTTAGAATGGTAGCACTTAATTTCAGTGCCGAGTACTCTGACAAAACCATTCAGCTAATATTCTAACAAATTTATCCACACAACTTTCAAATACCAAAACCCTAATGATCAACAAGAGAGCAGTATACCTAGCATGACACTCTGTAGTGCAGTTTTGCTTTGTTGAAACAAGTATGTGGCATACAAAAAGATGACACAGCACACCAAATGAGCTGCAAAACGAAACTCAGTTACAGAAATTGTGCTGGTTATAGGTAACTTTCATAGTTCAAAAGTCAAAAAAGAAGTCTTACAACTGCTAAATCTAAACAACAAAACCACAAAATAAATCCCCAAGTAAATTAACCAAAAGTTTTGTATCTTGGAATATAAAATGCACACCTAATATCTTGCCTCACTTTGCCTAAGCTTTAGCTTTTGGCTGTCAAATCAAACATAAAATTTTCCGATAGCTGAGATACAACTTTCTTAACAGATATTTCTTCATATAAGTAGTTTTAGATTGTGATCAAAGCCATTCTTGATCATGTTTCAGTTTAGACAAGGACTGAATACAAGTCTTTCCCTTCCAGGCAGGTTGCAAGTATTTGTTGTAATCCTTTCCTAAATACTTCATTATTTGTCAAGCAAATATCAGATATCTGATATCAGAACTGGATATAATATCCTGCCAGTGGTTTCATCAATGCCCAGTACTATGTGTTTATGCAACAGTGTCTGCAACTGATTATTTCCTCAATTGTTTATTCAGAAATCACACTTGCCACCTCCACAACAGCTTAAACGTGACACTCTCAAATGGCAGCCTTTATTCCTGCCCCCACTTCCCTTACAGTATTCCAGGACCATCCTGTAACCATGACCTTCATTCTTTGGTCCCAGTCACAGAGCAGGCAATTTCAACATACAGAAGAGAATCACAGTTATCATTCTGGTTCTGGTTGGAAGAGACCTTTAAGATCATGAGTCCAACCATTAACCTAATTCAACTGAGTCCAGTGCTAAACATACTCCTAAGCACCACACTTACATGTCTTTTAAACACTTCCAGAGATAGTGATTCAATCACCATCCTGGGCAGCCAGTTCCAGTGTTTAACTCTTTCAGTGAGGAAGTTTCCTCTAATATCCAATCTAAATCTCCCCTGATGCAACTTCAGGCCACCTCCTCTTGTCCTGTTGCTTTTTATAGGGGAGCCAAGTCCAACCCCCACCTTGCTAGAAGCTCCCTTCAGGTAGTTGGGGAGAGTAATAAGGTCTCCCCCTCAGTCTCCTTTTCTACAGACTAAACAATCTCAGTTCCCTCAGCAGCTCCTCATAAGACTTGCTCTCCAGACACTTTTCCAGCTCCATTGCCCTTCTCTGCACGTGCTCCAGAACCTCTCGTAGCGAGGCGCCCAAAACTGAACACAGCATCTGAGGTGCAGCCTCACCAGGGCTGAGTCCAGGGGGACAATCACTACCCTAGTCCTGCTGGCCACACTATTTCTGATACAAGCCAGGATGCTGTTTGCCTTCTCAGCCACCTGGGCACACACACTGCTGGCTCATTTTCAGCTGGCTGTCGATCAGTACCCCCACGTCATGTTCCTCTGGGCAGCCTTCCAGCCACTCTTCCCCAAGCCTGGAGCTTTCCCTGGGGTTGTTGTGACCCAGGTGCAGGACCAGACACGTGGCCTTGTTGGAACTCATACACTTGACCTTGGCCCATTGATCCAGCCTGTCCAGATCCCTCTGGAGAGCCTTTCTGGAAAAACTATGAGAACTATTGCCCCATTAGTTTTTCATCACAGGTAATAACCCATGTCGTGTATACACCTGCTTGTCTCACTCTAAATGTCTGGCAAAGGATGACCAATATATGAAACTAAAAAAAGACTTGTAGAATCATCTCATTCAAAACAGACATACGAAATCAGCATTTCTTATCCTTAGCTACTTGAAAAACTAATGACTTGAAGAGCCTACCACTCACCACAGCACCATCCCTCCTATCAAGATGTAATGTAGATTAAATTACAATGCTTTTGAAAAATCGTATGTTCTAACTATTTATTGCTTCCACAATTTCAAACTCAAGAGCTGTGAACTTTCAGTTAAACTTTCTCATGTGTTCATTGCCTCAAAGTCAGCAGCTTTCCTCAAGAGGTGAAAGATGATTCTGTATGTGCTTTTTTTTCCTATTCTCAGCTTTCATCTTCAGTAAAAATACAACAAAGAGAGCTAATTCAAAATAATGACAGTTAATTTCGGAAATAAAACAGGTTCAGAGTTAAACTACGTTTTATGAAGCAGGGCAAGATTATTCTACTTAAAACAAAACCACATTTTGTGTTGTTAATGTAAACTAGTGCTATATGATCAGAAGTTTAGTTCATTTTTTTCAAGAAAAACTGCTAATGTACTTTATAAGTGGACAGGTTCAATATTGAGTTGATCTTCAGCACAAGTTCATTCCCCATTCAAAGGACTCCCAGTGAAAGCTACTATCTCATGTCCTCACACGGGCTACCCGAAACACTAAAATGAACTGTCCCCTGAATTTCTTTAAAACTTATTTCGGCATGCAGTAAATACAGGCAAAACAAAGACTATCCTATCACCTTGCTTCTTGTTCAAGGAAATATTGTGGGATTTTTTTCTTTTCTATAAAGCTTTGGAACAGGTGGCAGGCAATTACCTTGTGAGTGACAACTGTCATCTCTTTACCAATTGATAATATTAACCTTTTTCCCCTCCATATACTTAAATCACTCCTATCAGGCACTTTGTTGCAGTTCATTCATGGTTACCTAATAAAGTACGCAGTTGTGTACTTGCCAGCTTTTGGGAAAAAAACACAGAACAGTGGTATTTCTCCAAATTTTTCCTGGAAATTTAGTCCAGGTAAATGAAAGAATTTAAACATTTGTTTACATTTCAGACCTTTCAGAATGACTATGTACAACCAGGAATCCCAGGTACTCTCACCAAGCATACACTGTTGTGCATATACCAATGCACTGTTGATACACATCTATGGCATATACATTCAGTGCAGAATTTCTAATTACTAAGTGTTTTATGATACTACATCTAAAAAGTACACTTTTACATAGTTATAAAAATGTGAAATGAAAATGGCCTCTTCAGTTTACAAGCAAATGAAAATTCCGTCAATTGCTGGAATACTCATGTTCTGCTGGTTACAAAGTGTAGTGTTCTACGTAGACATACACTTCATGGGAGTACCTATTATTAAATATTATATCCTGTTCCCATATAGTATTATTTCTGATTATTTTTCCCCCATAACCACAATATACCAGGACAATCTTATAAGTCTTCAAAAAGATTCATAAGAGTCATGTAAGCAGAAATGGTCAATTCAGACTCAAAATAAATCCATGTTTAGTGTTAAGATATTTAAAGTGTAATGTTTCAGTTTTGCAGCTTTCAATCTGTTTCAAAACAGGAGGCCAGTGACCCATTCAAAGGCCAAATTACTACAAATTTATTTCCAGTTCAATCTTTCTTACTTACTCTCAGTCCCAGAAAGCTGGAAGACTGTCAGTGGTCTAAGAGTATCCTCAATAAAAGGATCAAATATCAACATAATTATCCTGAAAGAAATATGCTGCTCAGCAAGAGAATGGGCTCTTTTGCATAGAGAAGTCAATAGTTTGGTAGAGTCTTGGTCCAGTGTACAGTGGAAAAAGGAGAGCTTTACCCTTAACAGTCATGACCCCCTGTAAAGAGTATATTTTCTGTGTAGAATGTTTCCATGCAACACTGATTAAGATGTGAAAGTAAGTATTCCAAAGATGTCAATAAACCTCCCAGACCAAAGGTAGTAAAGTCATCATTACAATCAAATGTGTGCATGGTAAAACATAAGTTTGAGTCCAGATTGATGCAGCAGCTTCACTTCATTCAGTACTAAAGGCTGAGAGAAAAACAAACAAACAAACAAAAAGAACAAAAAAAAAAAAAACCACAAAAAAAAAAAAACAAAAAACCAAAAACACACACAAAAACAAAAATCTACCTGCTAACTGCCAGAACAGTTTGCTGTAAAATAAAAAATAATAATTAAAACAAACAAACAAAAAAACACTCTGGAGCAAGGTAGCTTAGGATTTTTTGAACTCTATTCAGTAAATTCAGAGCTATGTCTAATGGACAATCATCTCCTAGGAGGTAAAAAAAAAAAAAAACAAACCACTCTTTTTTGACACCAAAGTACCTGGCAAGACAAAGAGTAGGAAAATTAAAGGACATGAGCTGTAAGACTTGCCTGAGCTTCTCAGCCAAGGCCATAAGATTTGAAATTCAGTTTCTTTGTGTTGGCATCAGCAAGAATGCTGAATGAACATAAAAACTAATCAAAATATTTCAAGCGTGGTTTTACCAATAATCTTGATGAAGAACACACTCCTGCATCAGGAGACACATAACAGCAGAATTTAGATCTGATGAGATATTCTCAGCCTGGGGCCAGGTCAGTCTTCTCCAGATACAGTTTTAACTACAGTTCTAGACTCCTTAACAGCCTCATTCTATAAAGCATAGAGAGCAAGATACAAGATCTAAGATTGATGAATTAATCATATACAAGAATTCCTCAGAGAAGTACCCATAAGCAGAAAACATTAGACTCAAGAAAACCTTTGAGCTGAAAACAGTCAAAGAGTGGAAGATTACGGGTTAGTGAGGGGGTAATGCTTTCCTTCCCTAGGCATCCATTTGCAGGTGCTGTTTGAGGGAGGGAGAAAAAAAAAAAAAAAAGACCTGGAAGACATAGACTCAGCCTAAGCCATTCGCACTCATCATATATTGAGATGGTATCTAATTTGATGTTATAAAATATTCAGAGCACACAGCAGTTTTTCACCACAGCTCAGGAAGCAAGGAAAAAAAAAAGATTGTCTCTGATTATCACAATACGGCACAGAGTTTTCTGTTCTGGAAAGAGATATCATCTGAACCCTTCCCACTGAACAGAACATAGCAAGAGGACAAAAATCACTTCCATGATCCTGTCAATAGATGGGTAACACAAGAGGCAACGATTAGAGCTTAATGAATGAGAATCATCCCTTTTATAGATTAGTGCAGAGTGTGATCATGATGAGATCAGAACCATTACTAGCCTTGTGCATATCAGGGAATTGCAATGAGGACTGGAGAGGGAATAATAAAAGCATCTAACAGAGATCACATTCATTTTGACAGCATTTCACACCATGTTGTCCCAGTTCCTTTTCTTCTTGAACTCTAGGCAAGGACAAAGATTCTAGAGTTAATTCAAACAGCTTGTTTCAATTTTTTAGGGAATATGAACGCAAAACCTATGAGTCTCAATGAAGACCTTCAAGCCAAAACCAAGAACCTAACAAATGTCAAAGACAAAAGGGGTGACATAAAAATAGAATTGTGATAAATCTCTGAGAACTTCTTCACTGATGTTATTATTAGAAAATCCAGGTCCAGTAGAATTAATAAAGCATTTTATCATTCAGATTAACAATCTGTGTCAAGTACTTCTAAAACTTAAGTCCGTTAGTGTCCTACAGTTAAAAATAGTTATAACGATACCTGAAGGATTTATCCTTGCTTTTACTTTCAAGTGTTTGGAAACACCAGGAAAGCACATGACACCTCAGTATATGCTAACAATCAGATTAGTATTCTTAGGAATTTTCAGAGACAATCTGAATCACATCACGTAGTAACTGGAAACCACATTGAGTTTTTTCTTGCTTCAGTGTCAAATACAAACTAGCTTTTTAAGATTATAATTTGACCAAAGGCTATAAGGAAAAATATCTAGTTAATCACAAAAATGTGACACTAAGTACAATGTCAAAAAAAACGCACAAAGGAAAAACATCATATGAATAAAAAAACGGTGCCATTGGGAGCTACAACATAAAGAAACAGAAGAGAACATCACACTCTAATGGGAAGGGGAATACAACATAATACAGGAAGTGAATGGAGGTAATCTGAAATTTAACTTTGAACATATGTAGAGAATGATTTTTAGCAGAAAATTACACAAATAATTTTACCCTGGGCAGCAACAAGCATTTCAGGATGGAATTTGCAGAGCTGAACAACAAAAGAAAAAACAGGGAAAAAAAGATAGTGGCAAACTGTACTATAAAAGTTCAAAGTTATTCTAGAAATTTCAAAAATTTGTAAAAATTCTCTCAGAGGAAAAAATGTTTTAAGAGACTGACCTACTATTAGGCTTCTTTATTTATAAAGAAGTATCTAAGGATAACATCGACACAAAACTGCTACCCGTGAGATTTACACAGAAAAGGATAAAAGAACAAAAACATAGTAAATAAAACTAGTCTGAATAAAGAAAAGATTAATAATTGTCTGCACTAAAGTAATTTAAAGCCAGTTCAACAATCACTAACTACTACAGAATACCTGCATTCCCTATCATAAATTTAGGAAAGAAATTTTTTCTCAATACATAGGGGAATCTAAAGGAAAAGTGATGGGTTGTGACAGCTACCAGATGAAGAAGATGAAGAAAAGGATTTGCTGAGATGGCAAATTGATTAAAAGGTCTAAATATTATGTAGAGGATGAAGTAACCCAAACTTGGAAATGCCAGTCTGTTTTACAGAAACATATCTAAGGTGCTCTCATTACATACCTCCAGTTCCACTTAAAATAAGTTACTTTAGTTATCACAGGAGAAACCTACCAATGGGACAATTCCTTCATTTGTTTATTGAGAGTGAGCATCCAGTGATAGAGAGACTATTCAAGGACACATAAGAGGTAACAAAATCAAATAAAAAATCCCCAAAAGCCCACACCCATCTTATTCAGAGTTCAATAGGGACCCTCACTAAAATGTGTGCTTTTTTTGTTGTCTGTACAGTGCCATTAAAAATAAGGCACACCTACTCCCCCTGTCAAACATGTAGTTTCAGGTGGGTAACTGCTAGGCCATATCTCTCTGGAAGATACAAAGACTGAGCAGTATGTATTGAGCAATATTCTCAGTGGTCTCAATTTCCCCTTTTTAAAATATTAAAAGAGAAAACTCTTAGTAAACAACTCACCCTTTTTGAAGAATTAACCCAAGATAAACTGGTTAAGAAACTAAAACATTTATACAGTTTTAATGGGAGAAAAATATGACTAGAGAGCCTAAAGTAAGGGAAGATCAGAGATGCACTCTGAATGTAAAAGTCAACCTGAAATACGAGAGACAAATAGTAACTGGTTTATTTTCATTTCATCTCTACCTTATAAAAGATATTTTTTGTCTGAAAAATGCAAAGTATAATGTAGGTAAGGCCATTAAGATGGCCCTCCAACAATATTTTTGGGAACGGTCTGTAACAGTTGCATTCCCAAAAATATGAACAGTGAAGAGCAGAAACTTTCTCTAAGCTAACACAGCTTACAGGTCAGAAAGAGTTTTTGTTATTGCTTATGACTGTTATGACTACCTTATGACTTCTGGAGGCACATCATATGCACAGCAGTTATTTCTACTGATATAAGACTTGACATCTATCGCAAACTTGAAAATAATGGAAACATGGAAAAATACAGGCAACAGGAAATTAGAAGAGAGCACACAAACCTTTCTGCTCATCTTATTTATACTCATAAGAATCTGTGTAAATATAAAATCCTCCTGTGACTATAAAGACACAACAAAATATTGCTTTTCATTTAAATAAAAATTCAGTACTGCAGTGTAGTAATATTTCTAACTGAAGAAGAAATTCATAGAGATCTACACCTTCAAGGGAGTTAAAGAGAGAAGTTATACCTGGCATTATATCAAGCTTTTGAAAAAGGCTGGGATTCAATTATTATAATATTAGTATTCTATAATATGACTAGTATTAACCTTTGAATGAGAAATGAATTGCAGTAGAATTAAAATCAAGAAATTGGAAAATATGATGCCACTGACTAAACCAAGATGAGTTTGACTTTTACTGTATCTTTACTTTCTAACATACCACTCCCAGATATCTGGGAACCAGCAGCTGCTGGTCTAAAAGTCTGCCTTCCTACCAGGACAAGCATGGTATCTTGTTCCATCATACTGGAATGTGAAGAAGGGAAAAATGTGTCTTATGTTGACAATGGACATTTACACATACGGAACAGATGCCATTTTGGTCATCACTAAAATTCACAATTAAATTACTAACCCTTACATATTTTTCCTATTCAGACAGTTCTAATTTTGAGTTCTTTTGTATACTCAAAATCCACAAATTGTGTTGACCAACCAATTAAATGTCCCAAAAATCATGTGATGAAAACAAAACATCCATGTTATTTTGTGTTGCTTTGATTGAATACTACACCAGCAAATCATAGTTCTAACTGTGTAACTACAAAGTCTTGAATGTCTTGACATCCGTATGGATGCCCTGGATCACAGCCACCCTTCAATATGTTAGATGGTATTGAGCAACACAAGTTGTAACTCAATACTTCACTTCTACACAGCCCAGCCTCCAGAGGAAATGAAACATTTCTCTTCAGTTACTTCCCCCCCCTTCCTTTGATACCAACAAGAAACTATCAATAAGAACTGTAGATTCTATTCCTAGCTCTTAGAAATATCTGTTACTTCAGTTTTAAGTACATTAAATGTACCCATACAAAAGATGGTATCAGAAGACAGGTGGGGAAAAGCACTTACTGATAACTTTGCATTGGTGTGCTTCAGTGTATGCAGTGAAAAGTGTGAAGTGGCCTTAGGGGAAAAAGCTTGAGATGTGATGGCCTTCTCTAGCATCTGCTTACAGTGACTCCATATCCAACAAAGAGCATCAAGAATAATAGGAGAAAGGTAATAATAAAAATGCCCTCTAAAAAAATGTTGTCAAAGAGACCTTTCTGAAAAGAACCCTTTTACTGAGCTTGTATTTTCTCCTATGTTTTTTGATGAGTATTAGATACATTAATTACACTCAGGTCCTTGTTTCAGTAACGTGAAGCCTACATTCTTCCCTTTTTAGTGAAGGAAAAACAACAGGAAACTTTTCATCCATCCTCTTTTATTAAAAGAATCGCAGACTATTACTAAATCAATCTTCACACTACTAGCAGGTCGGTGGCATCCTGGAAAACGGGTTTAGAGAAATTTGGAATTTACTTCAATTTATTAGTTCACACACACTTTTCTTCACAACCTGAGTGGTATACATAAGTGATAAGAAAAATCACTTATTCTTTGGACTGCTCTTTTTAAGTACCTTGGAGCAACTGCTATTAGAGTATCTGTAATGCTACACATTCATTCACAAAGCAGCCAAATACTTGTTCCTACATTTCCTTAAAGAGGAATTTTTAACATGACACAACAGGAAAATCATTGTCAAAAGGGAAAAAAATCCAAAAGACTACAGACCTTTAGGTTTTTCTTTTCAAATATGTAACTACTAAAAAAAAAAAAAAAATTACAGTTCTTCAAAATACATAAGGGGAAGTTGGTTTTGTTTGATCATATGCACCCGTGTGAATCTGATGGGCTTTTATTCTACCTTTAATTTTCTGTGCTTTAATGAAACTTCATAATATGTAGAATAAAATTTTATACAACCTTTTCATTACTGATTTAACAGGGCTTTTACAGATTGACAAAAATTATCATGAGCACTGAACAGCATTTTTTTTTTAAACTTAAACTAACCAAATTTGACAGTTATTGCACACTATCAAGAAAGGCATAAAAATACCAACATTGTTAGCATTAGAGAGCTGAGCTGGCCAAAAGGGGGCTTTTCAAGTTGTTTTGTTTCCTGTTTTTCTGTTTGTTTTGCTTTGTTGCGAGTTTATTTTTTCTTTTTAAACTGAAGGCTTTCAAGGCTCCTGAATTTATAGAAGACAGTTACTTTTTAAAAGAATTAAAGGAACTTGCACTGCAATGCCTCAAAATCAAAACAACACACACACAAAAAATTATGTGCTTAGCATCTTTTTCTCAGCTGTGAAGAAGAAAAAAAGCAACGGGAAGTACCAGCCCTTCCATTTTATAAAATGGACAAGAGAAGATTGGGCACTTACAGCAGTGACACATCTAACTGAATTCAAATATCTCAAGTGTCCAGATGATGCTTTAACATTAGGGTCAGTCTTAGCAATGATTCACTCTCAAGTGAAGCAAGTAAGATAGCAATTTTCCTTTTTCTATAAGCATATGAGAAAGTACTATGTTGTTTCATTACTCCACTTGAAATTAGTAAAAGCTCAGTTTGGAACTAAGATCAAATGGTTCTCAGGATGAAAACCTGTGAGCTTTCTTTTTTTTTTAATCAGTCAACTTGCCTCTCTAAGCAGATGCGAATTTTAAGGGTATTAAGAATACCTATCAAAGACAGTAACAAGTATCTACAGCACTTTACATGGAAAAGAGTAGTAACATGACCTAGACAATTTTATGAGTATTTTACTCTAAGAAAGGAAAGGTTCCAAGGCATGATTTGAACACACATTTAAAAAATCCTACTTAATATAAGGGAAAACTCACAATCTTCTCCTTTGCCTGAAATAACAAAATATAACAAAAATTGCATCAGATGACAACTATGTAACAGAAGTTCCAATCCAAGCTCAGAATGTTGATTTTTTTTTTCCTTCTTTCCTTTCATCACAAGCAAAGCAACCCTCTTCCTTTTTTCTTTCAGAAAAAAAAAAAAAAAAAAAAAAATCACATGAAGTTAAAGTTAGAAATATTAGGCAATAAAGTTTTGAAAGCATTAAAATTGACTGAGTATAAGCTTGACTTTTAAAAATTAAGCAAGTTGTATATCATGTCCATTATCCCTGTGTTAATGTATGTTTCAGATGAGTATGCCTCCTAATACTTTTTTCAAACATCTTTTGATCATGATTAATGTTCTCATTGTGAGAAAACCTTTCATCTATCCTCACATTATTCCACTGTCGGTTTATTACTAGTAGATACTCATTCATTCTTTGCTACCTCTGACATTTTTTCTCCAGGGTTTTATTCAATTATGCCATCCTTTTATTGGTCACTTCATTGTCAGAGTTTCCTAGCAATTTCTATCTCTCAGGAGGGAAAAACAAACAAACAAACAAACAAAAACAACCCACAAAAAAAACCTACACACAAACACACACACACAAAAAAAAAAAACAAAAAACCAACACCACCACTAAAAACAACTCCCAGAAAAAATGATAGACCAAATACATTTTGCATTCTTCTTTGTGACTAGTACCTCAACATTTTCAAACAAAAAAACCTTTTATAAAACTCTTCTTATTCCACTGCCACCCATCCAGATGAAGTTCCTGCATCCTTGCAATTACCCATACATTAAGGGACAGAGGTACTATGCACTTCCTTGAACAAGAGCTCCTTTCACTGCAATACTACCTTCCCTGCTAAGTCGTTCAATTAGAAGACAAAGGACATAGCATGGTGCTAAATTAATGAATGGATTATGTGGTTCAACAGGAGGTGGACAATTTCTAGTGATACATAAAGCCCTTAATCCTTTTAACATAAAATAATTACTTTGTAGTTTCAGATCTATTTCTAAGTAGTTTAAGGAAAGACTATTTATAGATACCAGAACACAACTTTGTTCTAAATAAAAAAGTACAATTAATAAGACTAAAGCAGAAGTTCTTTCCTGAATGCTAAATCAAGACTGTAAAACTGGTCACAAAATCTAAGACAAAACCTAATGTTTTAAATGTGTTAAGAAATGGTCATTTAAACACCTATACTAAGCATTTATTTCTGTGCTGAATTTTTAAAATTCACGTTATACAGCATGTAACTCAGCAACCCACACTGAGGATATTCAAAGTGAAACTAACATCAACATCAGTGAAGTAAAAATGTGATGTGACTGTTTACTAAAATAGCACTGCTTTCTCAAAAGAAACATGGGACATACCATGAAGTCTAAGTTTTTACTTTCTGAAATTAACTTCCAACATTAACCTGAAATCAACCTTCTAAAGGTCTATGAATATTTCATTCTTAGAAAAAGTCACTCTAGATGCAATGATGAAAGCTAGCTGAAAGCACCTCTCTGAGATAATTTGTAAAGCATACCCTCCTAACTCTTTGTAGACTCAGGATTCACTGTAAAGACCTGAGTAAAAATGTCAAGAAAATTTTTACTATCAAAATAGTTCATTAAATTCAGGAAGAATACATTTTCACTCCTTGGGAGAAGCAAAGACTACTAATAGCTTTGCAAAACAACGCTGCTGTATCAGTTGATGAACTTGTAATTTTCTCTCTCACAGCCAAACACGAAGGAGTTCTGCATGAGAGCACAGTGCAGTCATTGCTCAAAAAACTGATGTTGCTATAACTGAACACCTTCAGACGTTTTTTTTAATTACTTAAGATACATGCCAACAGACTAATACACTAACAAAATCATAGTTGTATCATTTGAACATGGGGAAACAAGAAAAATGCAAGTAAAGTTCTACCTTCTATGAAATGACATGCCTCCTGAATATGTAATATATACTTGGATTTACAATCTTACCAACATAGCTCACTTGAGGCTTGTAAAATAAACATGTCATCAGCATATTTCTCCTACACTGATGAGGATGGGAACTAAAGCTTGCTAAACCTCCAATAACAGTATCTCAACTATAAGCTTACAGTGGGACGATTTCAGGCCTGTTTTCTGGTGTAGCCCATTTACTGATATGGTTTCTACATTATAATATTTTTTTGCACTAAATCAAACCTTGCAGCTTTAGCACCTCTCTACTAGCACTCCATTAAAACCAAATCCAGTATGGTGATCTTTGAGAACCTATAAACTAAATCAACAAAGACCACTATAAGCAGGAACTGATTATAGGAACTGAGACCAGAGCTAGCAATTCCAGATGTGAAAGGCTTCTGCCACCAGGTACTTACAACTCCCATGTTGGGTTATCTTCTCTTCCTCCACCTCTTCATAATATACAAACAGCTAAAGAAAAATGCTGAATTGAGCACCTCTGTGTTCACAGCAAGGTCCTCGTTACTTCTAAATATTATGGGGCTGAGACTGTGAGCACTGGGAATTGTGCACTCACCCTACACTTGCTTCCTTTGGCCACTTCTGCTGACAAAGGCAGTTACAAGTGAGAAAGTGACAGCAAATAAAATGCACAAGGGGATGATACAGAGGTTATTCTGATTCTCGCTACTTAAAGTAACCTTGATTTCTTTCACTGCCCTCCATGTGGTCCCCAACTTAAAGGCTTGGCAGGCAGCACTCAAGTCCAGATGGCGGACAAGTGAATCTACTTGAACAGATTGTATTACAATGTTTTACACTAAACAGTTATTGGATTAAATGTATAAATAGTTGTGGGAAGCCAGGGCCTCCCTCTTCTGAGCGATCATCATTCAGCTTGAAAATTATCTTCCCTCTTGTCACTCCTCTGTGGCCCAGTGAATCCTGCAACCTTGTCTGAAACTCTGCCTGTGCATGAGGACAGCTTCACTGGGTCGATACCAGCAAGCTGGGCAGTGTGAACAAATACGTCTGCGGAACAGAAGAGCTGACACTGAAATCTTAATACCCACGTCCTGAAGGATTTTGCTTCAAACTCATTCTAAACTGCTTCTGAGGACTGAATGTGGATTAGCAATTGGAATAGATTACCTGTATTTCTGCAGTACATACTTCAGTTCAATTTCAGTAACAGAATCCAGTTCACATACTCAGGAGACTTATTTCAGAGTGCAAACAAAGCATTGCAGAGGGAAAAAATAACTATTTGCTTCAGAGCAGAAGCCTGCTTTTTGAATTAAAACAATAATGCAGACCACCTTAAGAAGATCCAAGCATCCAGAGAAGCAGAGAGTCAAGTCTCCGGGTTACTTTATGTGAAATAGGATATGATTTCCCAGAAATCAAATTAATATCAACTGCTCCCACTATTTCAGTTTCCCATGTGTCCTCTAACTACAGTATTTCTGCATGTACGGTTGAGATGCTGTGTTTCATTGATAAAGTAAATCCTATTGTGAATATTACAAATTCATAGCAAACAGTGACTTAGGAATGCCTTCTTTCCCTGCTCAGAATGGGCTATGATATAACATTCTGAATCAGATGAGGAATGTCCTCACATGCAAAAGCAGAACTTGAGGTGCCTAGCACTTTTAAAGAAACTGAATGATGTTAGCAGCCTCCGGAACCAATGTGCAGTTACACAAGAGAATTTTAATGAAAATTTTACTCTGAAAAGTACGTTTTTTTATGAGATATGGTTAGATCACTTTGATCATACACAAGATTTAAGTTTAGACTTACAGGAAGACAAGAACTCAGAGGTAAATGCTGTTTCATGTAGACCAAGGCCAACACGTGTGTGTGTCTGTGTGTGTGTGTATACACATCCGTGCATACACACATGAGTGCACAAACATGTCTATGAATCTATCTGTACCGATTGATTTACAAACCTTAGATGAAACAAATAGAAAAATGAGAAAGGCTAGCATGCATTTTAAGTGAAAAATTATCAGCAATGCTCCAAACCAAAAAAAAAAAAAAAAAAAAAAAAAAAAAAAGCATAAGGATAATGAAAAACAATTAAAACATCCGGTGCCTGTCCAGCAGACATTCATTTAAACTGCCCACTAAAGAAGTTACTGCACTGCTATCAATAGTTATTAGAATAAAATTTAGACAAGAGCTTCTATCCACACCTAGCTTAGAAGAGAAAAGTTGGAACACAAGGAAAATGTTTAAGCAATTACTTCAGTAAATCATTAATATGCACCATCTTTGTCAATTTTTGCCTCACCCACTCAAAGCACCATCACATTGTCAATAACCAAGTCCATGCACTGAGAATAAATAAGAAGTTTAACAGTCCTACACCTTGAATTTGGATGAAGCTTCCTAGGACTGACATCCTCCTTGAAAATTCAATGAAATTCCTGCCATCCCCTTTCCTCTTCAGTTGGAAGCTTTGGTAGAAATCAAGAATAGAACTGAAAGATGAAAAAGCTTCCAGCGAAATTCATGAATGCTGAGACATTATATGGTTACCAAGGATACAAACTGTGACTAAAACATTGAGAAGTATTCATTATTCTAAACAAATAGGATCTTGGAGGCCAGTACAATTCTGACTTAAAAGCTTAACATAAGATTGAGAATGCACCTCTGTCACTGAGAAGATCTAGAGAAAGATAATACATGAAAAAGCCTTAATGTGCAGTCAACAGGACCTGATAATATGCAGTTTTAAGGAAATCAGCTACTTAGCTGGACAACAGTAAGTTGTTTTCAGGAGTTATGAAAAACAGCATCAAAGGACTTCATAAAACAATCAAGATTACAAAAATGTTTAGTAGAAGTAATAAAATAAACCACAGACATTACCCTATACTTGAAAAAGTTTTTTTTACTATGTTATCTGTACTTTTACTCTACCTGCTCAAAAACCACAACTGAAGAGACATTTACCTGGCTCAGACATGAACACATCTGCATACAATTGCAGAAAAGGAGAAATGTAAATATGCAAGATTCAGAGTATACCCAGTCTTAGCCTAGGTAAGGCAACTGGATAAGGAAAGTAACTGAATATGTTCATTTCCCAGTAGCAGAGCAGAGAGCAATAGTGATAAGAAATTACTAAAAAGTTGAACCAAAAGAACAAAAATTAGTTTTTATTCCTCGAGTTGCAAATGATACAGCCTATACCTCTGAGCAATTCTGTGAGCTCAAAATATTGTTCCACAAAGGGACCACACAACTCTAATTATCACTTAGGTTATAAACAATATACAAACTTTTATGCAGCACAGACAAACTATGCTAAGCTTAACAACCACTACATCTGAAATACAAACATTAAGTTGCTTTAGATTCAGAAGGACAAGTAGTAGTAATGCAATGGCATAATTAGGCAACTGATTAAGAGGACAATGAAGAACTTGGGGTATTCCAAAATGGTATTCTCAGATACAGTCACCAGAAGAATATAAAATCCTAACAGAAAATCCTATTAGGTGGGAGAACAGTGTCCCCAGTGAAATGACAGAAGTTCACCACTTTAGCAATCATGAAGAAGAAAGATGTCATGAAGGAGTCTGCACTGGCAAGAATGTAAATCCTCCCCATCTCATATTTCTGGCATTATTTTCTGTCAGCCAAATACTGCCCTTTTTTTTTTCTATTAATTCTGTCATAAAAGGAGTATTCCATTCAATTCAAGTATAAATTTTCTCATCTTTCTTAGAATATGAAGGACTTGTGAAAATAGCATATAAAAATATGAGTTTCCCTATCTAAAATGCAGCTTTAAGGATGACTATAAAACATCTTTCAATTTATTTAATAGCAATCTCTCATTACTGATAGTTCTAACAAAACAAAAAAGGATGGTTATTACATTTGATAGACAGACCAAACATTAAAGATAGTATTATGTATATGCTATAATATACCACAGCATTAGATGAAAAGATAACAATACTTTTTATTATGCCAGCTTTCAGATTTATTAGAGCAAGATGAATCATATACCAGGTAAAGTTCATTTTTAAGGTCTGATCATCAGCTTAGCCAATAAAATGTGACGTTTAAAATCTTCATTTTTAGAAGTATTTTGATCTGAAGATCCAAAACAAGCAAACAAACAAAACCAAAAAGCACTAAAAAAAAAAAAAAAAATTCTTACTGACTAATTTTTCCACAGCACTTAGGACTCAAGCAGATACAATCTGCATTTTCCATGTGGCTGCTCAGGATGTGCTGCATAAATGGCTGCAGAACAGAACAGGGGAAAAGATCAATTACACCACTGATCTGTCTTATGACAGCAAGGATGCCAAATGGAGACATCTGGGACAGGAAAGTTTCGGTAATCCAATTACAAAATGCTATCAGGCTGCTCTAAGCATCCCTTATTTCATTTACTGTATGCAATCACTGAGGACATCAAGGTTTTCTACACAGATTTGTTAAAATAAGAACTGCTAATTAATTTTGTTAAGTTTCTCCAAAACTTTAGCTTATGAGGAACAGAAAAGGAAGGGATATAGAGGGTTTTGCTATTTGAAAAATCATTTTTTCATGTCCTTCTTAGGGCAGAGTAAGGAAGAACAATTAGGCATTGTGTTTAAAGAATTTTAAATATTCAGGCATGAATTACCACTGTTATTTCACTTCCCACTGAGGACAGTTAATTTAAAGCTTTAAGTGATTTGAAAGAAAATAAAACAAAACAACAAAAAACGTAACTCTGTTCAACAACAGTTAAAATGGCAAATTACACAAATAGACGTTAACCTTTCACCTAAAGTACATCCATAAAGTGCTTCAAGGTAAATCTACAGTCTGGGTTGAGCTTTCCTTCAAAGATTCAACCTTTGCCACACCTCAATTTTTAATTAAGTTTTTTAATAGGAGTCTATAATTGGTATCAACTGCTAAACATTTTCTTGCACGCTGTTTCAAAAGTCTAAAGACTGCATAGTCTAGATACCAAGCCCAAAACTCTAATGATTAGAAAACAAAAAAAGATTCATATTCAGGTTTCATGGTAAATGAAATTTCAAAATATAAAGAGAAGAAACTATTTTACCACTATTTTGTTGAAGTAATAGAGATCCTGAGAAATCAAAAGTCTGTCTCTTACACTACATGCGCCATTGAATCTATACTAAACACTACTCATTCATCGTGTATCTTTTTTTTGTTCCTTTTCTTTTTCTCCACTTACTCTACCACATGTCTCATTATTTCATTCTCTAAATTAAACATGCAGGCAGGACAGTAATCAGAATGAAAGAATGCTACAGATTATCAAAAACAGCATCAGGAGACAGAGGAAGGAGACAGGGCAGCAGACTTTGATGTACGTTTTGCAGGCTCTAGCTCTGCAAGAATGAGAATAGCTACATTCATGGTAGAATCACCACAAATGAGAGTAGGAAAGGAATTTTTAAGTATCAAGTACCATCCTGGCTAAAAAGGAAGGAACATGGTAATAATCATTAATAACCCTAACTAAACTAAATGGGCTTAGTACATTAACCCAACAGAAAACAGGAATGCGTGGTGCAGAAGCAAAGGGAACATAGCCTATCCCAGTGAATTGCATAAAAAACAGAGGTATGTTCAGCACTGAAGATTCTCTTGGGAAAATTAGGATATTTAACACTGAAAGATGTAAAAAATAGACACGGTTGCTTCTCTCTATTAGAAAATAAAATAACCCTAGAAAAACTGTCAAATGTTAGCTTTAGTCCTCATCTAAATGAGAACACTACACATCAAAGAACAATCTGTTCTTTATGAGCATTATGAGAACAAGAAATAGGCTCAAAATGTGAGGCTTGAACACACAAAAATTTAAGCTAGATCTTCGAAGAGAAACAAACTTCCTTTTAACAAGAAGACACAGTAACAGGTTACTTAAAGATGTTGTAGAGTATCACGAGAGGCTTCTCATGGCACATGAGGTAGACATTTGTCAGGAACAATAAAGGCATAGCTAAGCTTTGGGATAAATGATCAATTAGATCATCCTTTCAACAACATCTTCTACACTTCCTTACAATTGCTGTAACTTTTAAACCCAGTTGGGAAAAGGGTGAAAGGCACAAGAAGAAAAAAGTAAGGAATGATGACATGGCTAGCAGCCCTGAAATATTTCAAGAATACTCATGCAAACAAAGACATTACAGAGGCTTACACTACAGAAACGTAAGATTCCTACAATGTTGTTATACATCATCAGCATCCTTTTGAGTGGATTTAAGCTCAACAAGATACTTCACTTTAACAAAGCTGATATTTGGTACACACAAATAGCTTCCCTGTGTCAGACTCAGCCGTAACAACACTTCCCTACAGAAAAATAGTTACTCTGATTGCTTATCAATGGTTCAATTAATCTTGTGTGATATATATAAATATAATACAAATAGCCAATGCTAACCAATTTATAACAAAAAGCCAAGCAGTGGCTTGGCAATATCCTCATCTTGACTCCTTTCACTTTTCATGGTTTTGCCTACTTAGAATGTGTATAAGACACATAAAAAGAATGAAAAGGACTGGCAACATGCCTTACAGCAAATGCGTGTGTGTTAAAACAAATGTAGTATCTCATACTCTGTGGTAACCATAAATTAGTATTTTCTCCCATTATGATTATAGTTTCCAAGAGAAAAGTCCTTCAGTTACTTGCTGCTACTTCTATAACCGGCAACTTTTTTTTTATTAATTCACTTTAAACTAAGGTACAGCTCAGCACCAGAATTAAAATAATAAAAAAATCTTCATATTAGCTCTTTAGTGCAAACCATTGCAGTTGTGGTGTTGCTCTTCATCAAATTTCCAAATTATTATGTTTTCTTTCTGGTTATTTCAAGACACTCCAGTGTTCTTTATTTGTGTCCTCAGTACTGGGGGTTGTTGTGGGTATCCACAATACAGAAAAGCAAGCAGCAGGATTAAAGAGAAGTAATGCAAACATTTGTTGGCTAACATATTCACACTGCCATTCTAGAAATAGCTTCAATGAAACCAGATGACTGATTAACAACTAATTCAAATCCATTCTCTAATAGTTCTTTAAATTTTTACAAACAAATTAAAAGAAGTTTCTGTAGTTATCGTTAATAATATTTTACTGTATAGGACAATGTATTTTAGTAACTTCAGAACTTACATCAATTCCACTCTAAATAGAGCTATAACATAGTATTTCACAAACAACACAAAAAGTTATGCTAATGTTCTCTAGTTTCCCTGTTCATCTTTCTCTGCTAGAAGCAAGATCTTCAATGGTGTCTAAAACTTTGACTTGGTCCTCTCCTTTCTGCAAAATTATTGTTTCTGTCTTCCAGTCTCATATAACTGATCTAGATACCTCTAATAAATCAGAATTTATGCCAACTTTTCAGTATAGTCAACATTGTAAAAGAAAAAAGAATTAAAATTCCTTGTCTTCACCACCAAGGATATTTTCCTTGCCTAAGATCCACCACTCCCAACAAGTCAAGATCTTCTCATTTTTAAGTATTTCACTTCCAATTACTTTTCAAGTGCTTAAGGTTTAAAAAAAAAAAAAAAAAAAAAAAAAAAAAAAAAAAAAAAGTTGATCAGGAATGATGTTTCCTTTCTCTAGCTCTTAACCTCTCCTTCCATACAACCACCCCAACAAAGACACAAAGCACGCAGGAAAGAGAAAAGTGAGCTGTGATTTCTTTTTATCTCACAGCATATACATTTTGTCCCTACTACATTAACCTCTCTATCACACTGTTCATTTTGAAACAATTCACTATATGTTCAACCATTTTCCCAACTCCCATCAACACTATGGAAATCTTATCAATCCTTTTATAGGAAAATATAGGTCTACAGGAAAACTTAGGTTGACTTTACAGATTTAACCTCCATCCTCTGCCTTTTACCATTGTGCTTCTGGACAGTGCTGAGGAAAAGTAATTTCCCAGAGCACAAGATCCCGTGGTCTTTCAATAAGAATTATAATTTTCCTCGGAAGAGTTTCAAAATGTTATTACCAAACTGCTTACTATAAGAAAGCTCAAGTTTCACCTTTTACAGACAGATGTTTTTGCCCCACTGGGCAAAGTACCACAGTTTTCAACATGAGGTTAGTAGAACAAGAAAAGGAGCCAGAACTTAACTTGCATATATACAACTAAAACACATACACAGTAATTCTCCAAATTATCTACAATGTATAAAACTCTGAAAATCACTGTTACACTTTCCTGTAAGGTGGTGTTTTAAGTGAAGAGAGTGTTGTTTCCTATGTAGCACTAGATCATGTAAAGATACATCTGTAGATACAGTAAGTCTACATGAAACTAGTGTTCTGTCTGCATGAGCAGTATGTAGTCCACTGCATTAACAGCAAAATATTAAGCAGGAATGAAAATTTGAGGTAAAAAGAATATGCAGAAGGCTGAGAAGTGTTAGTTAAGGGATTAAATCAAGGAAAAAGAAAACCAAACCAAAAACAAAACAAAAAATAAAAGAAGAAAAAAAACCCACAACTTGAACTGTAGGACTAAACGGCTGGGCAAAGAATATCCATTTCAATTCTATCATGTACCACCTCTGCAACAGGACATAGAAATTTTACAGACATAATGTAATTGTAGGTATTTTAACTTGCCATTATTTATGTACGAGGAACAGATTCCACTTAAGAAGAAAAAGATAATTCCAGCTTTCTTGGTACCAGATCTGGCACCAAAGTTGCAACGCTAGCACATCAGAAAGAGAGAATCAAGAGTATCACACATTAAATTTAACTTATATGAGGCGCTTTTTTTTAAAGTTTTGAAAATTTTAGCAACAGAAGAGCAGCACATTACTGCCTGCACTTTCTAGAAAGAGTTTAAAAAATAATGCTTAGAGTGAAAGTGTTCATTTTTTTACACTGATACCCAAGGGATTTATCTCAGTGATCATATTATTATTTGATAAGACCACAAAGCGAGACCACTGTTTAGATACTTAAATATGGATTTTTACATAATAACTTTGGCCTTTTATAACCATAGACTATCCCAAGATGGAAGAGACACACAAGGATCATTGAGTCCAACTCTTGACTCCACACATGGCAACCCAAAACCTAAACCATATACCCAAGAGTATTGTCAAACCACTTAACATCAACAGGGTTAAGATTATGACCACTTCCCATGAGGAGCTTGCTCCAGTGCTTGACCACTCCCTCAGATAAGAATTCTTTCTTAATATCCAATCTGAATTTTGCCCGAGGCAGATTTTAAGTCATTCTTTTGAGTCCTGGCACTGGACACCAGGGGGAAGACAGCAATACTTTCCTAGCTGCTCCCTTTCGTTTTACTTCTTTCGCCTATAACCTTTAGTAAACTACACAGTTCTTTAAAGAAAATCAAACAATCAAATTTTCAACCAGAATTCTCTTTGTCAGAGCAGACAGTTCAGAGAAGATCTACTAGTGAAATTGTTCTTTCCTTCCCCTCCCCACCACAGAGCACGACTCTTCTGGCAACGCTGACAGGATAAAACATGCAAAAAAGAACAAAACCAACAAAAAAAACCAACAGTTCAGTAAAAAGTAATCTCCTCCCCTAAATGAAGTTACAGAGAAACTGAAAGGGGCTCTACTGGTTGGCTTAGCACAGAGTATATGCAATAACTGGCCCGGAATTGAGGGCAAGCTATGAACAGAGAAATGCAGTAAGCTCCAGTGGGTATGAAACTTGAAAAAGGCAAATATACCTCCCATTAAAACTCCCTTTTGGCACATCTCCGTATGGAAACACAAAAGTTGCTGAATACGACTGGTACCAAAATTGAATTAAAACTGCTTTTTCATGCCATGCCTTTTTCAGCCACCAGACGCCATGAAGAGAGGACCAGCTCTAGAGCAGCACAGGCACACACCTCCTGCCATCCCTTCAGCCTTATTTATCAACCCTGGGCATTTCTTTTAACTGGTTCCACAAACACGGGGTTTAACTTCATCCTCCTGATGCCTGCCCGCAGGGCTCCTAACCCTGAACCACTCCAGGCCCGTCGTGTCGGACAACCGAACACCGGACGGCGGCCCTTCCCCTTGTTTTTTTTTTTTTTTTTGCTCCAAACCAGGGAGCTAAAGGCCGCTCCCGCCCGGCCCGGGGCATCCCCGGCGCTGGGGAAGGCGGTCCCGGTGCTGCTCCCTGCCGCCGGCCATCTTCCGCGGGGCCGCCGTGCTCCTGCCCGCGCCCTGCGCCCTCCGCCCCACCGGCGCCCTCCTCAGGGCTGGGGAAGGAGAGGAAGGAGCCGGTAGGGCAGGAGGAAAGCGGCCCGCAGCCTGAGGAGCACGGGGGGAGGCAGGGAGAAAACCGCCGGGCAAGACCGGACCGGGTCGCCGCCGGTGCCCGATGGCGCTGACGAGAGGCAGGCAGAGCAGCCCCAACCCCTCAGCCGGGCGCGATGGCGAAAGAAGAGAACGTTTCTACCTCCTTCTTTTTCTGTCCTCCCCCGAGCTGGCCGCAGAGGAGGAGGAGCAGCAGCAACAGGAGGGGGAGGCAGCTCCCGGTCGGCAGGTGCAGCAGCAGCAGCCGCCGCCGCGGTACCCCGGTGCCCAGCGCCATGTTCCCCCCGCCGCACGGACCCGGCCTCCGCCGGCCAGCACCTGCGGCACCGCTGCCCACCTCCTCCTCCTCCCCGCTGATTGGGCTCGGGCTCCGGCCAATGGCGGCGCCCCGAGGCGCGGTGCCTCTCGGGAAATGTAGTTCTGCTGCCCCCCAGCCTCGCCGCCTCCCTGCTGAGCCGCTTCGGCGCCGTTTCAGCCGCGGAACTCGGCCCGGGGGCGGCCTTAGGGTGCGGGATGGGGATTGGGGATGGAGCCTCCCTGTCAGCTTTATCGGTGTGCCTTGGCCCCAAACCTCGAGTACTGTGTCCAGTTCTGGGCCCCTCAGTTCAGGAAGGAGATTGAGGTCCTGGAGCAGGTCCAAAGGAGGGCAACCAGGCTGGTGAGGGGACTCCAGCACAAGTCCTGTGAGGAGAGGCTGAGGGAGCTGGGGGTGTTCAGCCTGGAGAAGAGGAGGCTCAGGGGAGACCTCATCGCTCTCTACAACTCCCTGAAAGGAGGCTGGAGCCAGGGGGGGGTTGGGCTCTTCTCCCAAGCAACTTTCAACAAGACAAGAGGACATGGTTTAAAGTTGTGCCAGGGGAAGTTTAGGTTGAATATTAGAAAGAATTTCTTTACGGAGAGTGTGATCAGGCATCGGAGAGGGTGATCAGACATTGGATTGGGCTGCCCAGTGAAGTGGTGGATTCTCCGTCCCTGGAGATATTTAAAAAGAGACTGGATGTGGCACTCAGTGCCATAGTCTAGCAACAGCAGCAGTGGGTCAAGGGTTGGACATGATGATCTCTGAGGTCCCTTCCAACCCAGACAAGTCTATGATTCTATGATTCAAAAGGAGCGCTGGTCCCCAGGGGCGGTGGTTCTGCCCATCTGGGGCTGGAGTGAGCGGCTTTACCTGCTGCTCCAGGTCCCCGGCCACTGCTGTCTGAAGCACCAAGTGCCATCAGGAATCAAGACTGTGTAAAAACGAAAATTAAAGACCCTTTTCTCCACGTTTTCGTGCTTACACGTCAGATTTCACTAATCACAAAAAAAAATATATATATATTTGCAGAAAATTAATGTCAGACACTAATATAATTAATTTTAATTTAATTCCCAGAGTACCTACCACATAGCTTTAATTTTATACTCTCATTTATGGGACAGTTTTCAAATCAGTGACAGTAGATTTTTGGCCATGGAAGTACACACTGCAGTGCACAGAGTAGGTAATGAGTGTACACATAACTTTTTTTTTCCCCCTCAAATTCCAAGTACTCACCTATGCTTTGTTAAGTATTTACACACCTGTGACAAAGACTCCAAAAAAAAAGACAGAGCTACTCATTGCCTCAGATATTTTGCTACAAAAAACTGGATGAGACATGAATACTCAAAATTATCTGTTTATTCTGGGTGCAGAGGATATTTTGATGATACCATATGCTAATTGGATGATACTGCTGACATCGAGCATTTAAAACATTAAATAAGCTGTTGAGTTCCCTTCAATAATCTTTGCAATGTGCCTTTGCAAAGCGACTTATACCCATAGAAACTGTAGATGATATTCAAATAATCAACCAGATACTTAAAATTGATCTGAGCTTAAGAGAGTTCAGCTCATCTGTTATACATATCCATCAGATTCTGACTGTCATTGGACAATAATAATCAAAAGTGGTATGCAATCTTAACTCTGCTTCTCAAGTATTAAGGAAGGGTGACCCAACAGCTCTTGACTATAGATTTTTATTCCAGACATCAGGGCCGCTATATGTCTTTTAAAAAGGTGATGTCTATATGCCAACATTTTTGTAAAGAGAAATCACAAATCCTGTCACGTCAGATCTCAGCTACACAAAATTTACACTGTTCAGTAAATAGCTGAGGAAGGAATCAATGGGGAAGGAATGAGTTCAAAGAAAGACTGAAAACAGGAAATTGAAAGAAGACAGGAGAGAGGAAGAGGGCTACATGGATGAGTGAAATGAATGTAGGAAGCTGACAGGCGAGAAGCTTTGGGGTTTACATATGTTTTCCAGGGTTTGGGATGTCCAGTGTCTTCTGGACCATGTTGACCTATTCTCTGCTATATAAGCTAGGTGAGAAAGGGATGAAGAAGTCATTATACCTCACCTTTTTCTGTCTTTTTTTTTGTGTGTGTGAACTAAGAGGAAAGAGATCCTATTTCAGCTTATGAAGCCCTTGTACTACCATTAAACCCTGAGGCTCCATTAACCTCAGATAGTTACTTTGTTTTGTTTTGTTTTGTTTTGTTGTTTTCAGTTCAGATTGAACTATCCTTTTCATCTCCGTGAAAACCCCTCTCTGTTCTAAACCATCCACTTGCAAATATTCTAACACCATTTCTAGGGCATGGCTAAAAAGAAAGAACAGGAACAACTTCCTGGGAAGAAAAAGAGCCAGATTCTTGAGAAGCCTACACATCACCAAGATAGTCTCACATACTATTTGTATTTGTATAAGTGATTCAGCCTGACTGTGAGAAAAAGTATCTCAGTATCCCCACAATCACTACCACTATACTATGCTAGCAAATTCAAATTAAATTCTGAAATTCACTGTTTAATAAGTTAAGTGACCTAGTGAAAATAGTGTGAACTTAGTATTGCAGGCCACTCATGATATCTGCCTCCCCTCTTCCCCCAGAAAATGAAAATGAGGATGGTAAGTGATCAGAAAATAAAATAAAAATAGCCATAATTATAATGGATTACAGAGGTTTCTAACAGACCACTGCACTAAGAAATAGGATATACCTATCATTAAAAAAGATCTTTTTTAATTTCCTTCATTTAGGAACTAAGAAACTTTGCACTGGAATAAGAGAGGTGTATCATAATTAGTGTGCTAAAAATAACATTTCATTGAAAAATATGAGGCTAGTCTTGCTAAATCCAGAAGGTCATTTCTTTGGGACCTTGATGTAAACAGGCTTTGTTTAGAAACCTGTTGGTCTCTTCCTGAGCCTAATAAACTGTGAACCTTCCACATTTTCCCTGTATGAAAAGAATGCTAGAACTACTGAGAATGTGAAAACCACTGAAAGCTCTTCATTTCCTGAAAAGCCTAAGAAATTTCTTTAACTAATTGTTAAAATCATTACTTTTATTTTGAATGAAAAGTCTCCATTTTCAGGCACCTGAAATCCTGACCCAAAGCAGAAAACTGCTACTTGGGCAGCTTTACTTCTTTTCTTCTCCGTTTTCTAACCTTCATATAAATCAGAAATTTCATGGCCTGGTTTTTTTTATAGCACACTGGATAAAAAAGACTTCACACAGCCAGTGCAATAACTGTGATACTATAAACAAGTGACCTAGTGAACCTGCAACTGTAAAGTGTTTTCCTACATATTTTGTACTCTGAGGCTGTATGCAGTCTATGCTGACAGAACTAACCTCAAAGAAAATATACACAGGCGTAGCTGTTGCATCATGACATGTATGAATAAAAACATGGTAAGGCAGACCTAGAGTGAAAGGAAAACAACCATTCTTTCTTACCTCAACAAATGAAAAAGCAAGGCGAAGTTAATGGAAAAGTTTACATGAAATCTTTAGTTTACATTTGTAACATTACTGTTCTTGAGAGCTGTTAACGAGTCTTGAGTTAATTATTTGAGTCAAAAAATTATAAAGAGATATTGTATTTGTAATAATATCTATATATGTGGCCCAAATAGCTCTGCAAATGTTGGGCTGAGTGTTCTGACCTTAGAAAATAGAACATTCTTTGGTACTTGGACACAAATGCAAGACCCTGGGACAGCAAGGGTAGTTTTAAAAAGTAAAGTAAAAGACTTCCTAAGGTTTATGAGAAGAGAGTGGCCTATGCATTTCTTGTGAACTTCACGTTTTCTGCAAGATGTCTTGAATAAGAGTATTTAAAAGTCTCATGTGAGCTGGGAGACTATTCCCATTCACAGTATTACATGAACCTCCTAAGAGATGAAATTGTAGCCAGAGAACAGAGCTTTGGGAGTTGGCTAGAGGGGTTATCAGAGGGCAAATTAAAAAAAAAAAAAAAAAAAAAAAGAAAAAAAGAAAAAAAAAGAAAAAAAGATTTAAAAAAAAGCAGTGTGAGGTCCATATATAACAGAGGCAGGGTGAGTGCAGGAGCAGGCTATGGAGCAAGGGTGTGAACCAACAGCAAATGAAAACAGATAGGGGAGGAAGCAGGTGCCTGGTTTGTGGCTCTGGAGAAAAGGAATACAGTGAAGCTTGGCTCAGGAGAGTGAAAGGCAGAGTGGCTGAAGGAACATGGCAAACCAACAGACCAAATTAGCTGAAATCAGATGTTGCAATCCAGAAACACTTAAAAAACCTTGAAGAGTGAGTGAAGATTATTGCATGAGGGAAAAGCAGTAGCCTAACAGTTCCCTAGAAGACAAAAAAAAAAAAAATTAAAAAAAAAAAAAGGTGAACTGTTTTAAAGCCTTTCAGTAACATGTTAAGAATTAATTATTCTTATCTTGCTTACCTACTTTGTTAGCTTTTTTTTTTTTTCTTGAAAAACAGCATTCTTTGTGTGCTATATAGTTTGTATTCATGAGTGAGGAAAATCAGCTCTCACAGAAACAGAAAGTTTAATATAATTATCCAGAGACTTATAGGTGAAGCTCAAGCCAATGTTTTTTTTTCTATTTAAGTAATCCCCTTAAATTTAAACCTGACCTTTGTTACAGCCAATTGAGTCCTAACAGAAGACTTATAAGAGTTAGCCAGCCATATTCAGACATATGTAAGGAAACAAAAAGTTACTGCTATGGTTGTCAGGTATTATCTGCTGTTCCTTGGAGTCACTATTAGCTTTATTTAGGGTATTTTTGTTGCTTTGTTTTGTTTTTTTAATTGGAAATAATTTCCATGACCCCATAACAGCAGGAGTCCAGCATTGCTTCCTCTAAAACTATGCACCCATTCAGCAGTGAGCTTTTGTTCCTTATCAAGCCCATCACTGGAACATTTAGTTGTGATAGCAGCTTGGCCCAATGAGAGCTGTCACATGAGGCTTATACAATACAGCTTAATGGGTAAAGGAATTGCATTTGTTAAATACAATTTAATATTGAGCTGAACAGAAGCAAAGCAGTTTGTTCATTTTATTAACAAGATGAAGATGAAACATCTTATCTCTGGGAATGCTTACATGTTTCTGTAAAACTGAGGCTAAAATATTTTGACAATTCTTAATTAAAATTTTAAGTATATGAAATAAAGGTGTATCAAAATAAATTTCGGATCAAAATAAAAAATGTGACAGAACTTTCCACAAGAAATTTAAAGTTCTTTTCTGACTCCTTTATCTGAAACGCGTAGAAAAAATAGGTTTGGAAAGTGATAAGTGATCCATACTGGTATAATCCTGTTCTCGTGGCGACAGGTATGGTGCATAGGTTATGATAAGAAGTGCCAGAGGCAGTAGCAAGGGCTACTTCCAAGACAAAAAATACAAACTTCTGCCCAAACACAGTTTCAGAAGAAAAATCTTTGGAAGAAGAACAGAAGAATCTTCTGCTACTTTTATATGGTCCTTCAGCAGTCACAGGTCATAAGTTGCAAACTTTAATATTGAAAGATAGATTTACTCCTACATTCAAATGGATTGATATCATCTGGCTTTCAGCCATCAGCCTTCTGATCTCTCTCTGACCAGCGAGCCACATCACAACCAAGTCAGGTCTGAAGGGTGGTACCGACTCACATTTTTTCTTTCTCTTAGTAAAGATTAAGCGTGCAAAACAAAATTTAAGAGTTACTGGGGGATTCTGCCTCCCAGAGAGGCAAGTTGCCATTAATAAGTTGCTGTCATTAATAGCACTATTACCTCTCACAGATGTGCTATTCAAGATACTGAGGCTCATGGGGTTTGGCATAGCTCAGATCCTAATGCATGCCATTAGAAAAAATCTGTTCATGGCTTATGGTTGGCAATAGGGTAGTAGTTGCTGATTCCTGTTCTGTTTACTACAGTAAAGAAGATAAAAGTACCTATTTACCTGTCAGCCATCCAATCTTACTGGCTTACTAAATGGACTATTGCATCTATCTTTTATTATTTTTTTTTTCATTTTTTTTCCTAAACAAAAAAAGGCAAGAGTAGCTAACACTGGAAATGCCTTCTTAAATTGGAACCAGAGTAACAATTTTTTCATCATTTTTGACTGAACAATGCACTGATCCTTTCCTTGGGAATACAGTGACAATACTTGTGACAAAGCATGCCGTATTCATTGTTCCACATAAATTTTATTAGTGTGTTTATACCATTTAGATAAAAAATAAGTGCTATGAAACCTGACTAACTACAAAACCTCATGCCAACTTCACTTTGGTATTTTCTGTTGCATTTAATTTCAGTAAACTTCTTACTTATGTATACAGCTCGAGTGATATAAATTTTTCTATCATGGTTCCATTTCACTGACTGCAACTGAGATTCCCAGAAACATTTTGCAAAAAACTTCTGGATGGAATTGAACAAAGTAATTTACAGTTACATCAACACACATACATTTTAATTTCTTTTGGTTTGTAAACTTTCTTTTTTGCTTTGTTACTAAATTAATTTTATATTATTATGATGAATGCATTGTGTGTTATCTTGGATAAACACTCACATTCAGAATAGAATAATATGTATATTCAGGAAGATGAAAAGAACAATCTGAGCATGGTGAAGAATTTTGTTATTATACATTACCTTTAAGGATACAAATATATACATAGCTGCATGTAAGTTTATATTAACAATGGGGGTTCCTATATTTAACCAAAGCGCAGATTTCATTATTGATTTGCCTAATTTTGCATTCATATTGATAAAACAGAAGTAATTATGATTATGGATCCTGGACCTTTTCAACTCTCAGGCTGTTAGAGTACATCTGTAGGATAGGGAAGTGAGGGTGTAAGCAACAGGTATGACATTTATACTTCTTGGGAATGAGCAAACTCTCAGGCCCTAAGAGACATGATACAAGTATCCCTTACCACAAAATGGAGAAGGCTGGAAAAAAATGTGACAGGCAGGTAAATAAGACTTAGTACTGGTAAGTTAGTACATGCAATAAATTTTGCAAGCAGACAGAGCTTTTATCTATTCATAAAGTATCACTGTAGTCTGTCTCTCTCTCTGGGCATATGTGTCACTAAAAACTAAATTAGGAAAATAATTATTACAAATAAATGTATAATCAGATATTTTCCTTCATCGCTGTATTTTGAGTGGATTGGGATTTAGATTGGTGTCTTATTCTAGTTACAAACCTTGTTTTGGTTTGGTCATTTAATGTGGTTTGACTAATCTTATTCTAAAAGTGACTTTATCTGTGTTTCATCTGTAATATTGTAGAAATATTTTTAACCTTGAAGGAAAGTTACAGACATGCATCAGAAACATCAGATTGTGGAAACTTTGAGCTACAAAAATGAAAACAAAATATTTACAAAAAATGTTTCAGTTCCCCAATGAACAGCAAAATCACTTGCAAATAATAAGAATGATTTTTAACTACTTTATCATAACTTCTAATTCACACAATTTTCCAGTTAATTTAAAAATCACTTTTTTTTTTGTCATTAAGAAGTTTGCATCTTCAGTAACTTAAAGAGGTTGAAAGGATGGTGAAACTATTGTACTTGATTCATGGATTAGCTGTTCAGATTTTGCTTGTGAACATCTGGTCTGAAAATTATTTTGAAATTTTCCATCATTGGAAAATAGTAGCAAAATAAAACTTAGAAACTATGTCAATAGCCACCTGTAGTTTTTAGAAGAGTGTCACTATAACCCATTACCCTCTCAGCAGCAACAGCTATGCTATTTTGTGAGAAAAGTCAAAGTTTGGCATTTGAATATGCTCATGCATTTTAATACTTCACTCCAGAATAAAAACTGAAGTAAATGTTTCATACAAATCATAGAATAGCTTGAGTTCAAAGGGACCCATGAGGATGATTAAGTTGAACTCCTGACTCTACACAGGGCATCCTAAAAGTTAAACCATGTATGTTTAATGTAAGAGTGCTGTCCAAATGCATCTTGAACACCAACAGGCATGACATGAATGTCAAAGTGTTCCCTTCTGGGGATATAGGGTGGATTTGTGTCACCTAATTCTGTTTGAGTTAAACTTTTCTATGATCAAATATACCAACTATTTTAGATAAAGTGGGTAGGGGCAGAGGATCAATGAAGGCCAATGGCATCCTGGCCTGGATCAGGAACAGCGTGGCCAGCAGGTCCAGGGAAGTGATTCTGCCCCTGTACTCAGCCCTGGTGAGGCCACAGCTCGAGTCCTGTGTCCAGTTCTGGGCCCCTCAGTTCAGGAAGGAGATTGAGGTCCTGGAGCAGGTCCAAAGGAGGGCAACCAGGCTGGTGAAGGGATCCAGCACAAGTCCTGTGAGGAGAGGCTGAGGGAGCTGGGGGTGTTCAGCCTGAAGAAGAGGAGGCTCAGGGGAGACCTCATCGCTCTCTACAACTCCCTGAAAGGAGGCTGGAGCCAGGGGGGGGGGGGGTTGGGCTCTTCTCCCAGGCAGAGATCAGTAAGACAAGAGGGCATGGACTTAAGCTCTGCCAGGGGAGGCTTAGGTTAGATATTAGGAAGAAATTCTTGACAGAGAGGGTCATCAGGCACTGGAATGGTCTGCCCTGGAGGTGGTGGATTCTCCATCCCTGGAGGTTTTTACGAAGAGACTGAGGTGGCACTCAGTGCCATGGTCTGGTAACCACAGTGGTAGTGGATTAGGGGTTGGACTTGATGATCTCAGATGTCCTTTCCAACCTTGCTGATTCTCTGAATCTGTGAATCACTCTTTGAGAGCACTTGTTTTTGTTGCCAGTATAGGCACCTTATCTCAGTGTAAGCAATAAATTCTTGGTTGGTAGACACTGGAGCAATTGGACACAGTTCATGGAATTATAATCGATAAATACTTTGGGAGCATGAATGGAAAATAGTCTGCATTTTGGAGGTAGGTCACTACAGTTAGCAACTCTGCTTGAGAACCCTGAACTTTGTATCTCCTAATGGTTACCTAGAACAAGAGTTTTCTCTTGCCATTCAGTCTGGCTTTTGATTTCTGGAGATACAACAGTAAATCTCTAAACTGGAACAATACAGATTTGATGGATGGACCACTCACTGGTTAAGGAACTGTCTGGATGGTCACACCCAAAGAGTTGTGAACAGTGACTCAGTGTCCAAATGGAGATGGGTGACAAGTGGTGTCCCTCCAGGGTCAGTACTTGAACCAGTGTTTTTTAACATCTTTGTTGGTGACATGGACAGTGGAATTGAATGCACGCTCAGCAAGTTTGCAGACAACACCAAATTGTGTGGTGAAGTCTATGTGCTGGAGGGAAGGGATGCTATCCAGAGGGACCTTGAAAAGCTTCAGAAGTGGGCTCGTGCAAACTTCATGAAGTTCAATAAAGCCGATTGCAAGGTTCTGCACTTGGGTTAAGGCAATCCCATACACAAATACAGGTTGGGAGGAGAAAGGATTGTGGACAGCCCTGAGGAAAAGGGCTTGGGAGGTGGTGGTGGTCCAGAAGCTTAACATGAGTCAATGTCCACCTGCTGCCTAAAAAGCCAACCAAGTCCTGGGCTGCATGAAAAGAAACATAGACAGCTGGTCAAGGGGAGTGATTCTCCCCCTCTACTCTGCTCTTGAGAGACCCCACCAGGAGTATTGTGTCCAGTTATGGAGTCCCCAGCATAAGAAGGACAAAGAGCTCCTGGAATGTGTCCAGAGGAGAGCCACTAAAATGATCAGAGGACTGGAGCACCTCCCCTATGAAGACAGACTAAACAAGTTGGGGTTGTTCAGCCTGTAGAAGAGAAGGCTCCAATGTGACCATATAGCAACCTTCCAATATCTCAAGTGGGCCTCCAAGAAAGCTGGGGTCAGGTTCTTTGTCTGGTTTGTAGTGGAGGGATTTAGGTTATACATTAGGTTATACATACAGGAAAAACTCTTTCCTGTGGGGGTGGTGAGACACTGGCACAGGTTGCCCAAGGAAGCTGTGTCTGCCCCCTCATTGGAAGTGTTCAAGACCAGTTTGGATGGGGCCTTGAGCAACCTGGTGTAGTGGGAGGTGTCCCTGCCCATGCAGGGTGGTTGGAACTATATGATCTTTAAGGTCCCTTCCAATCCTAGCCATTCTATGATTCTGTGATTTTTAAATAAAAATTATGCCTATGAGAATGCTAGTTATTTCTTCTCCAGGAAAGCTAAGAGAAATGTACATCATTTCCACATCAATAATGAGTCTTTGTGTTGCATAGAATAAGGCTTAATCTGTTCCAGTAATAATTGTAATAGACCGTCAAAGTGCTGCTTTACTTGAAGATTCTAAATATAAATATTAAACACCAGTTCAAATTTTGTACTTTTCCTGGATAAAAAAATTAATATTTGATTTGTCAAAATAATATAATTTAAGGACCACTCAATGTTATTTAGTCTATTGTGGATAGTCAAAATCATAATTAATTAGTAAAGTTGGCAAGAATATTGGGTGAAACTAAAATAAGTGTTTAGGCTCTTTAAAGACGACATTACAGAGTTAGTCATCACTGCAATAGCAACATTTCAGTCATAAATAATCTCTTAAGGAATGATAAGAGACAATTGATGGGCATTCACCTACGCATACTCTTAGGTCAATGCTGATAGAACACAAAATCTTAATTGCCCCTTTTTAGTACTCATCACTTTCAGACTTTTCTGTGTGAGTATGAAAGGTCCAATTTTCTTTAGAGAGTGTGCAATGAATAAAAAGATGTTAAAGGGCTCTAGAAGTTAGAGATGGCCTGACCATGGATGGACTGCTTTAAAGTTCTGGGAAAAAAACATTTCTCAAAGAGGAAGTAGGATTTTGTATGAAACTCTGTATGAAACCTCTTGGTGCTGTTTATTGTTTAAGCCAAAACACTAAGTTTTGTTGAAGCAATAAGTTTCAGCTCTTAACAGCTCTCCCTATGATCAGGAAAAGATCAGATGGTTCTAACAAGATAAAACCAAAATATGGTAACTTACAGTAAGCTGTATCTCTCAGGCATAATAAAAATAGACTCTCCTATTGAAGGTTTTTCATATGATATTTTTAGAAAAAAAAAGGATTTTTAAGTTTAACTATCTTAAATATTTTACTTAATAAAGTAAGCAACAACATAAATTTGTAAGTTATTATATTCATCAAGCATATGAGGATAATTTTAAACATCTGATATTAAGCAAAGGTAAAGGAAACATTTTAATGACCTGTAATAATCAGAGTAAAATATTATAATTTTCTTAATTACTTCATTTGCATCCCTGTGGATATTTATTCCTCACAGAAAGCAATTCTTAGTTACTGTGGATAGAAAATGACAATTTCCTGGGCTTCTAACTATTATTGCTTCTAATATTAATGTTCCTGAAAGCACACATGTTTCAAACTTCTGGTGTGTCTCTGACTTTGTATTTAATATGGGAGATATTTTTTGCCAAAACCTATTTATTTCTTAAAAACTCTTTAATTCCAAGGGAGACAGGTCTTAGTCATCCTCTTGAAAGTCTTCAGCAAAGAGTCACCAAGTGAGAAAACTAGCAGATGATTCTGTTGGGATGGCAGCTCAGTTTACAGGCTATGAATGTCTCCCAGTAGCACTTAATTTTCACTGTTGTGAAATAATTGCAGCATTCTTTGAATGCTGCAAGCTATTTAATACTCATACAAGAGTTTTTCTCCACTGAGCAAGTCTTCTAAGCTACCACAAGACAGTCTTCTGCCCTACATAAAGATAATTTTTAACATTTAGCATGTATTTTAAATTTTTAACGTATTTTAAAGCTTACCTACATGGGAATACAGTATCAGAAGCCTTGTGGTCCGTAGGAAAAATCTCCCTTCCTCTGGTAGTCTGTGAAGACATGGGGAATAATGGACAACATCTTCACTTCTGTCACTTTCCCCAGCATGGGTTGGATTAGTATCTTATAGAATAAGGATGACAGTAGCCATAATAACTGCCAGCTGGCATCTTGTGAACTCCGTAAGATGAATCCGTACTGTCATCCCTTAAATGAGGAGTACCATAAACCCATAAACTATAACTTGAGAGCTTCAAGAACTGCTATAGCCGGTCATACATCATCTCTCTCACAGTTAGCTGGTGAAGACAACCTCTCACCCCATCCTTTCCCCATCCAGCTTTAGTATACTCTCCGACCTCTCACAGAAAATGGCAAACCATCCATCTCAAATGGCCTATTATAAACATCACACACATATCCCACATAATAATTCAGCTGCTATCTGTAGTGCTGTGACCGGATTCTGTTATGGCAAGACCATTGCCAAAGCAGAGTTCAAGTGCTTGCATGATTAGACAAAGTCTGCCAGATGTGATATTTAGTAGGCTCAGTTTTGTGAGCTTTGTTACAGCTGCTGCCACTAATTGCATTGGCTTCACAACATGGGAGGAAATTCTCTTTTTGAAGCTTCATTCTGTATCATCTTGCATTTAAAAAAAAAATTATTTACTTTAATTTATTAAGCTGTGTAGCACATTCTAATAACATTAAATGGAAACCAAAACATGAGAACAAATTTAGAGAACAGTTACAGGATAGAAAAACAGTAAATATTTATGACCTGGAGGTTATGTTACTTACATAACATAACCTCTCATTTGTATGCAGCAGCCATGTGGTGGTTCTCTAGCACAATTGTTCCATGCATATGCCAAGAGATAAAATTGAATTAGGAAAGTGTTACTGCTTCTTTAGAGCAACTAGTGAGACCAAAACCAGAACATTATGTCTACAGATAGTACCTACACTTCATGAACTGCAGTTAGAACCAGAATGATCTATAGAGGCTAATTATTCAGGAGGTTATTGTGAGCAGTAGATACTTTTACAGTAAAGACTGAGGAAATTCAAAATATTTAATTCCAAAAAGGAGTGTAGCATAACACGATTGCACTCCACAATGATACGTGTAAAGAATTCTGACATTAGGTTTTTTAACATACATGAGAAAGACCTTAACAAGAATCAGTGATTAGAAACCGAAATTGGATTCATTCAAACAAATTAAGATGCAAAATGTCAACAATAATATCAGTGTGCTGTTTGAAAGGCATATCTATATATTCTTTATCACTTAGAATCAAGACTGAATGTCATTCTTAGAGATATATCTGCATCTTTTTAAGAAAAAGTCAACAGTAAAGAAACAGAAACAATGTCTCAGATCAAGGACATTTATGGAAAGTAAAATTACCTGCTTAATTTTTTTGTAAAAACTTTCCAAAATATTATGTCAAAACAGAGCATTCTTGACACAAATATAATCAGGAATATGTGAAAATGGTTGATTGCGCAACATATGTTGGAGTTGTTTTTCTTCACTCAGAATATAGCCATAAGTTCCTAAAAATTTCCTCTCTCTACAGAACTTCTAGGATATGTTTATTCAGTAGCTGCTGCTAACAAATCTCTTTACAAGCAATTAAGGTTATATATACTGTGGTATAACTGGAATCAGTGATGAAACAAATTTAGATGATCTAGAACAAGAACTATGAGAAGGAACAACTTCTGTTCCTTTATTTTCCAAAACTCAGTCAATAGAAAGACTTGCCATGATTTGAGTGTGATCACCAATATTGCAGAATCAATACGTTTAATTTCTTGAAATCTCTGTTCCTGATGAAAATTAGTGCACACAAAATTAATGTGTTCCAGACTTGCCATTTACACTATAATGACTGTTAAATTGATATCAATAGATAAAATTACTTGAATGAAAGCATTATGTCTGGGAACATATGCCTGGTACCCACATAACCATTCTTTATTTGTGCCTGTGTAAAAATTAGTATATGATTTAGTTATTTAGCGCCTATGCAGAGTATCAAAAGAAAATGCTAACAGTGCAGAAAAGGAATGTTGGGATTAATACCCAAAAAAGACAATATAGTTTAAGTGTTTGTGGGCTTCAAATCGGATTTACATCTAAAGTTTTAGAATTTGACTGAAATTAGTAAAGTATGATCAGTGTTTTCACAATTTAGTGTCCTCCATTATTCTTTGAAACTTTAATTAAAAGATGGGTGATAGATCTTATGTCAGGAGATGAGTGTACCATCACAATGAAATTAATCAGCAAAAATACAGCACTGCAGAACAGTATTGCAATAACCTAAGCAAAGACTTAGACAACTAATTGTTAATTTCTTTACTGAAGTTAAGGTAATTGTCATGTCATGCTTGTGTTATCAGTTTCATGGCAAATGAAAAAAAATTGCACTCCTTCCTAAGTGTTTTAATGGGAGTCTAAGGTTGAATCATCTCTCCTAATTAGCATGTATTCAAAAAATATGAAACATGAATGCACTTCAGCTTTGTATTACTAGGATGGCTTTTTTACAGTTTGGGAATATGTAAGCATGGAAAGGGATAGAACCTTTTGAAAAATGAATCCTAGCAGCCTAATTAATGTAATCACCACAAATTATACTCTCCCTCAGTAATGTATTGTCTAGTACAGATGGAGATGTAAGACGTGTAATTTATAGATACTCCAACAAGTTAATCTGTTATGAGGTACCATGAGGTGTTGATACTTGCTGACCTTTTTTCATCATTTTTCATTGAAAAAGCTCTTGTGGAAACCAAGTCAGCATTGTATTTTAAGAGCATATCACACTGCAGGTGTAAAACCTCTGAACACTATTCTTGTGTATATTGGACCTGAGCATGATGAAACAAGGTTTGGTTTTACAGCTGTGAGCTGAGTGTGCCACAGGGTCTGAGTGCAGTGTTGGCCTGGAGGAGTCTCTGCAGCAATCTCTCATACCTGAGGGCTTAGAAAAATCATGGAGTGGGGGTGTCCACTCTGCAAGTCAATACAGCAAAGTAAAAAACCAAAACCCATAAAATTAGCACACAAAATTGATAAGTTTCATTCAGGACTGGTGAGGCAAGTGAGGGCAAAAGTGAATGTTTGTATGAATGTCTTTCTTGTAGTTGTACGGAGGAAAGCATATTTTCCCTCTAGATAAGTGTAATGGAATAAAGTTTTGATCAGAATGTTACACTCCTTAGAGAACAACAGTCTTTCTGCTAGTACCACTTGCAGTTTAATTTATGAAGAATTACAATTTGGAAGTTTTGTAAGGCATGACCTCTGCCTCCCCCATGCTCCTACTGCCCTAGCCTAACTAATTGCAGCTGCCAGTTTCAATTTGACAGGGCAACACATATGGCTGTGAATGCAACCATAGATAAAAATAAGCATTCAGGAATGATGATGTACCATAAAATATATATTAATGAGATAAATAACCAGGCAAACTGAGGCATTCTGAGGGAAACAAAAGAAGGAAGCATAACAAAAAGCCTCCTGACATTCTGACAATACTATGCATTCTATATAATTTCATTATGTATTGGGCATCAAAAGGAGTGCTGGCCAGTTTTTCTGTTTAGTAGTTCTCCAAGCACTTGAACAGAATAACTTCATGTAAGGTCATGACCTGAGTTATTATTTTCTTCGAATAGTGTGCCAGATACTCCACCAACAGCTTCACTGTTCTGCTGCAGTGCATGGAAACCTTAGATAATAGTTTCTTTTGAAAGGTATTTCTTCCTAAAGAGTTCTCAGTGATACCAGCTTCCAGTTGGCTTTTTGGAGACTTGAGAAAGAAGCTGTTATGGAATACCTGACCTTCTGCTAGGCACCTGAGAATATACCAGTCACATCTCTTACACCTGCCACTTCCTGGGGAGTTATATTTCCATGACTTGGAAAGAGATAAAGGAAAGGAAAAAAGGACATGCATGATGGGTTTGATTTCTAGTTTCCTCTCTGCAGTTAGCACATGCTGATGCCAGCTCCATTCACAAGAAAATTCCTCCATCCCATCAGAGCTGAGTTAGAATCCCATAAACAAGGCATGCACTCAAGTTTGACTTAGGAAAGATGTTGATGACTGGGCTGTTACTGTATTCAGTAAGATTTTGCATGTGTATAGGATCATTTAAAGGCTTTCAGTAACTTCTTGTCCTAGTGACCAATCCAACCTCTACAACCCTCTATCCTGTGCCATGGTATTCTGCCTGACATGGACTTATCCCAGGAAGACACCTTTAAATGTAAGTTTCAGCTAAGTGGAGTTCACTTAGTCTTTAATTTATTTGTTTACACTCAGATGTGTCAAATTAATGTAAATATACCTCTTTTTTTGTCAGTCAGTCAGTCAGTGAAAGTAACATCTCTGACTGCATTTATTTAAATTTATGCTTTTGTAATATGTAGCTTAGAATTATTCATTACAGAAATTTACAAATGAGAATGGTGACTTTATTAGCTCTTGTTAGAAATTAAATGCGAGTAAGCAACAATGCTGAGTTAAAATTTGGTAAATCTGCAATATTTGGAAACAGAACTATGGAATAAAGGAGATTTCCTATATTGGGTTGCAAAAGCTCTACAACAGTTTTGTTCTCAGACCGTTTTGGAGAGTATGCTGAACTAGAAATGAAAAGTATAATACAGAAAAGGTGTTCAAAAAGAACAGAAGGGACCTTAAAAAATTCAACTGAAGGTTAAAATGTTTTTACTGAAATTAAAGTATGGTGATCTCAAAGAAACTAGAAATACTATTTGTAGCCCACTTTTCTACTCTTCTCTGGCCATCTACAACTGCTTACTGTTTAAGGTCAGACATGAGGCTACATGCCCTGAGTAACGTGATTGTAATATTCTATGGGTCCATTCTAAATATATCACGATAAAAATGTGTGGAATTTATATTGTGAATTAGATGAGTGGGAGCTATGTTGCCCAAATTCTTAGAAACAGAACAGATATTTAGGAAAATTGATTTTATCTAGCTTTTAATATTGACATAGTTCTGCAGTGTTCCTAATACAATCAAGTCACTGGGGAGGGGAGGATAGGAGAAGGAAATCCTGGGCATCTTTCAGCACTCCTGGCTTAGCTACAAAAGGTAGAGCTGCCTTAGTGTGCAGGCATCTGCAAACCAAGTCATCCGAGTGGGTGACTGCAGTGATCACATCCCTTTTTCTGGGTCAGGGATGGCTACAATACAATGAAGGCAGCAGCTCGGTGCCCCCTGGGCATCTCAGGGAAAGGCAGACAGACACTCACAGCTCCAGCCCTACTTATCTTACACTTTAGTGCCTAGAACTGCAAAAATCAGACGGAGAAAGGCCTATAATTTTGCTGCAATTCTTTTGCAAGCACTAAAGCAAGTTTCTAAAAAATGCAATGTTGGAATTAGAGATGAGCAATAATTTAAAAAATCGTATGATTTGTCTGTTCCCAGATGAAAAGATAAATTGTAAAAAAAATCATCAAATTTGACTTGTTTAAACATCAGTTTATATAAAATGCCTTCAATCTGGGTTAATAGAATTTAACTGGGGAAGATCCTTCCACTAATTATTTAATAAACACATATCCATACAAAAGTAAGTAATCAGAGCAAAGAGATTCAGTTTTGGATTAGGGAATGCAAATCAGCTCCAGGAGTAGAAGCTGCAAAGCTAACAAGAGATTAGCATAGAAACTACAAAGTTAACAGGGGATTAACTTTCAGAAGAGCTTACCAGTCTATATTATGAACAAAAAATGTAACATAAAAAAGGAGATAGCAAAAATAACTTTGAATGAAAACATACAGGGTAAAACTTCTAAGGTATAGCTGCAATTAAGATATTGCACTGTATTTCTGAGCACAGGAATGAACATATACTTCACACCAAGCCTGCTTTACATACAAAATGACTACAGGCCTAGGGTAAAGCAAGGTGCTTTAAATTAATTTCTAAGCCTCACTGACATTATTCAGCAGCTGAGCTTCAAGTCTGGTTCCATAGAGTTAGATGGTGTTTTATCATAAACAAGTAAAATGGATCTGCCTTAGAAATCATACAACAGTGGGCACAGACCTTGGCTGTTTGGCAGACATTACTTATATTTGCAACACTCACACACATGTATAAAAATATATATAGAATATATATAGTACAAAGGTGACTAATTCATAGTTAAAAGATGGGCAGTGTCTTTTTACTGTCCAGTTAAGAGGCACAAGAAATTAGAAGGCTTATACAAATAACAGCTTGTATAAATAAAATGTTAAGAGTGGTGTCCTAGGGAAATGATACCAGAGTAATTAAAATTTGAAATTTGTAAATAATCACCCAAACATTATCTAGAACATTTGTAGAACTGCATGGCTTCTTCTTTTAAGTTTTATATTTGTATGTTCAAATAATAGGTATGTATCACTTTAAGAAAACCAAGCTCAATATGCTCAGCTACAACATTTATCTGCATGGGAAATTTGAAAAGACTAAGAAAGCTGAATTCCGTTCGGAGAGGACACCACCTTACTCATTATTGTGTTTCTTTCTTATAAGCTGAATGCTGCTTCTTCAAGGTCTGCTTCAATAGGAAGGGCCATTTGATTTTCTTTACCTCTGCTCTGTACAGTGGGTAGCAGATACCTTCCTGATAAGAAGCTTGGAACAGATTGTTCTGGCAGTTATCAGACACACTCAGCCTAACTCTTAAACCCTTACCTGCACTGGTTTTCTTTCAAAATTTTGTTTTGACCTGCTTTTTAAAGTTTCAGTTGTCAATAATTACATACTGGTTTCCATTCCAGAAGAAACAGAAAAATTACAACACATAAAGGATCTGAAAATTAATTGGCAGTGAACTTGAGGTCCTTCCCAATGGGCAACAAAACTTCAATCCCTTCACAAGGTAAACATTGGAAGAAATAACCTCCTTACATCAGCAGATGAATTAGGAAAACTTCCCTTGGTAAAAGTGGGAGTACAGGTAAAGGAAAGAAAAAAAAAAAATGAAAGTCACAATTTGTTGAAGCCTGCCACTATCATAGTGTGAAAAATCATATGTATTACTTTCTGTCCATCTAAAACAACCAATTTGTCCGTAACTGCATAAGAAATTAACATAATTACTTGGTGTTCATTTTAATCTTAATGAAAGGCACTTATATTTCTAAACACTGTATATTTTAAAATTTCAAGGTTTTCATCACAGTCTTGTCTTTAGATTGCAGACAATGGAAGTTCATTACCACGATGCATCATGTTCACTAAACTTCTGGACTAAATAATCTGGACTAAACTCACACAGAAAACATTTGCTCTTCATAAATATTTCAATGCATCAAATGTGTAATAGATGAAGTAGCAGTCTCCCAAAGGGATACTTTAGCAAATATGTGTACCTAATTCTCCACTGACAGTGCTTTTCAAAGACCTTTAAACCAATGCAAAGGGCATATCCTTTATCATCCCTGTTTAGTAGGCTGTTACATTACCTTTGGACAGGTGTAAAATAAAATTATCCACACAAATTTACTTGAGGTGCTAGATTAATTACATTTTCCAATTTGATTTTGCTGATATAATATCTGTGACAGGCATGTTGCACATTATTCCACTTTTGGTTCAGTCAGTCTCAAGCCATTCATTCTTGAAGCTCCATCGTTATTATGCTGCCATTAAACTGGAGAGTATTTGGGATGGTGTCACACCTGAATGGTGCAGGTTAAGGAGGACATGATACTGTTTGCCAATCTGTCTTCTCTTTGTTGAGATGGATAACTAACCTTCAAGACAAGTGTGGCTGCATATTTTACTTAGATTTCTGTTCTTATATTACTGAGACACAGAATAATACCTGCAACTTGTGAATTACAGATTTTTAAATCTAACATTTGAATAATAAATAAAAAATTATGTGGAGTTTCCTGTGGAACCTGTAGAAGCAGATGTGCTGTCCTTACTACAGTTCTGTGGAATGCAGGCATATTAATCTTATAGGCTTTACTGACAGTGTTCTAAGAGTCTGGGAAAACAATTTCAGTCTGACAGCAGTTAAGCCTCCAATACTGAGATCACCCATTTCTGTTTAACTGCAATGTAACTGCTGCAGTTATAACCTTCTATCACAGCAGACACAGAATATATGGTATCAGGCAATAACAGAAAACAGCAGTTACTGAAGAGAAATCTGAAGACTTGACTTTTTCATTCCCTTAATATATAGTAAGTGAAGAATTCTGAGTCTATTTTCAGAGACTGCAGTCTCCTATATGCTGCAGGAGAATCTTAGCTTAAATAAAGTTATGGGTGCTTAGCATGCTATGCTCTGTTCAAATTCATCTTCCTCCCACCTTTTTTCTTCCCCTTTCTACTGAAAGGTAGAGTCAATCATGCCACCCATTGTATGTTCTGAAAAATCCTTCCACCTACCCAATATTTTTACTGTAGTCACATTTCTTGTTTCATTGTTAAAAAGACAGTAAGACCTTGCTTGTGGTGGGTTGTCTTGGAAAGACTTTATATATAGTTTCTGCTTGAACCTTTGGGCTCAGCTGGGCACTTCAGACTGATTCTCAGGCAAGAAGGATGGCCTGGCCTCAGGCCTTGCTACTTTGACATGTTACTCTGACATATTGCTAACTACTTCTCAGTGACTTAATGCAATACACAGAGTTGGATGGCCAGATTGGGAAGCAGCCTTCAAGAGTAAGGAATAAAGAAAAATGCCAACCTTAGAGCCTTTACCAGATTTGAATTATGTGATTTTTTAAACACAAAGTAATATTCTTTTAGTCTTTAATTAATTTAAAGTTAAAATTCTGATCATTAGCAAGTCAGATTTATGTACAATAGCAGAAGAATATGCATGTGTGTTCCTCTCTAGCAGCAACTCATACAATACTTCCATCAGCACAAAGTATACATTTTTAGATATTAAAAATGCTGAATAAAAAAAATCCCAAACCAAAACCACATTCTTTCAGTTGACTATCTGTGCACAATACATTTCAGAATTAATTTTACTATGCTTATTTTTATTTCTTGCAGATCATTAAAGTTGAGCAATTATATACTGGGGTTTCAGAGAGGGTTTTATCATAAATGACATCTTAGATTGTAACCTGTAAATGCTACTGTATAAATTAATTGCACAAATGTACCATGATTTTCTAATCCATAGACCCCTGAGATCAGTCTTCCCCAGTTACTGAAAACTTCATGTGATGTAAATTCTTCTAGAATTGTCCACCAGCAGAGGCACAGCCTGAGCTCACCAAGGCAGGTACCTGATGCAGATGCAGGTACACAGAGCAGTGCAGGCACTTGAGCTCATCGGTGCCACAGTTTTTCCTGAGACTACTGTCAACTTCACTTTTTTTGAGGTATGTGAGGTACCTCATTACTCAAAAACAATATATTGGCAAATCAACATATTTTACTTGTGTACTTTTTACAATCCACATGAACACCTCTTAATTTACTCTTGCAGCACACGGTGTGGTTTGGCTGCTTCATTCCTTATGGGAATTCTGTACAGTCTCTTACTACAGAATCTAAATCCAAATGTGGCAGGCTTCTGGAAACAACGTTATGCCTGAGGTTTTTCTGTTGGTGTTTTTCTCTTGGTATTTCCCTACTTATCTGCTTGTTTCAATTTGCAAACCCGGTATTCTCTTCATATATTTTTGCTTGACTATTTGACATTAAAAATGAAAAAAATATGGATGTACAGACAGCTAACTGTCTGGCTACTTCTTGAACAGATATTTGACAAAAAAATGTGGTGATACAAACATGCACATGCTACACTTGCACATTGGTTTTGTTTATAAGATTTTTTCCCTTTTATTTTCTTCTGCCTCTGCTGAAATTCTCTGTGTTAAATATTACAAAGCATAATACAAGAGAAACAAACAAACAGTTTTTTCTGTGCTCAGAAAATGCTGATGAGAAAGTGAAGAAAGAAAGAAAAAAAGTAGGATGACAAGCATAAAACTGTAAATGCCCTAGTAAAATTTAGGCAGGTGGCAATGACAGCTATTTCAAAATTCATCAAAATCTTCAAGGTTTTTTAATTATTTGGAATATAAATATCCATGGACTATACTCAGCTTTTGATGAGGTTACAGTTTTGGAGAATAAAGTTAACCGTAAATCTAATGAACTTTGTCTTTCGACAAGTTTTTTACATACAACAACAGGTTCTTTAACAAATTACGTAACTTCAATAAAGTTGATCTACAACAGCTACTTGTCATGCATCAGAATATCTGTTAATAAAGAATCATCTAATCAGGATGCTTCTAGTGGAGCTCTGCAGAGAGCAGCTGAATGCTGCTATTAAACATTTTTATTACTGCTCCAGAAAAAGAAAGCCCTTAGACACACTGCTGAAAAGAACCTGGAGACTTGTGATAATAACAAAACAGTCTCGTTGAATCACTTAGAACACATAGCAGATTGAAGAGACTAGGAAAAAAAAAGTTTTATACATCTATAAAGAAGAATTGCAGTCCTTGATTGTAGACAGGGGAATCCTGAAAAAGATTTACAAGAGAAAACCAGTTCACAGTGACTTCAGTTTCATCTGATCCTTGGCTGTAAACAAAGAAGTGGGGATTTCATCTCTCAGTGCGCTGCTGCTGACCGCAGTGCTGGAATACTGCATATTCCACTGTGTGGAACTGCTGTTCACATTTAACAAATTGGAAAAGGCAGAGGAAAAAGACAAAAATCACTGAATGCTGAGAAAATGCCTTTACAGAAAAGACATAAAAACTTAACCTATTTAACATGTCAAAAAGAAGACTGAAAGGTGACTTGACACAATGCATAAATATTTCCTTGATGAGCAAATATGTGGCTTTAAACATCTTTATACCTCAGCAGAGAAAGGTTTTAATAAACTATAATAACTACAAGCCAAATGCAGTCAAGGTAAAAAGAGGAAATGTATTTTTAAAAAGAAGTACGTTTGTGCACCCATTCAAAGTGAGGGAGAGTCTGTCTTTTTATAAAATAATCTGTTGCCATCAGCTGGATGAAATTCAGTGGAAGATATAATACATAAGGTCAGAGCAGATGATCTGATCCTCCCTTCTGGCCTTAAACACAATTAAAAAATACCTTCCCCAAAAACCCTATGAATATTAAGTATCAGAATTACAAAGCTAAATGATATCTGCATTCACTACTGTGTTTCAGGGTAAATGCTGATAATTAGTTTCATTAGTGGATGCTAATGATATGCATCTACTTCTCTGAGGGTTGAATTCTGCAATCAGAAGTCTGAGTAGAATATTATGGCAAGCAAAGTTACTTAATTTGTGTAATATAATCAACTCAAACAATGGTACATAATTTGAGTTAGAGTCTTGGTGTGCTGAGGACAAATTCTGAGCAGCAATAGTCCAGTGCAGTAAAATGTAGTTCTGCTTTTTGTATCAACCAGAGCAAGCCACTTCTATCCTTCATCAACTTTGCAAGCAGACAATCAGTAGATGAGGTTTCACCACACATATTATGTCATCTAGCAATTTGATTTCTCCTATTCCTTATGCTAGATCCCACCTGCTAAAGCATAAATTATTTTTTCATCAGAAGAATCTCACGTATGTAAAGGGCCAAGTCATGCATCGATTCTGAAGCACAGACATAATTAACAGATCATGAGTGATTATACTGAGATGCACATGACTTCTACATCAGGAGGCTGGCACCAGCAATGCCTGGCTCCCATCAAACCCACCATGTTCTGGACACTGGCACCACATGAAAGCGTTCCAAACTAACCAATGGTGATCAGTGATTATTTTTCTTTAGATAAATTAACTCTGTACTGTTCTTTTTCCCCTGGATACCATTTATGTATAAAAATGTAAGCATCAATCCAATTACTTGGGTTATTTAGCGATATAAACCAGAAGAAACTCAATAATCCTACAAAAAAATTTTATTAGTAGACAATAAAACCTTATATTTTGTATCTTACCTTATACTACCCTGGAGTACTAGTAGAAGTAGTACTAGAAAAGAATATCTGCAATGTTTGTCAGCCATAAGAAAATGTAAGGGAGGTTTAATTTCCATTGTGATTCGTGCAAAACCATCTTTACCTCATTTACATATTTTCTTAAAGACGGAAAGTTAATTCTATGAATGGAAAAATCCACTATATTTTGCAGATAAAAGAAGGAATGCAACAAATCAGCAGAAGTCAGAATTCATATGGTGATACTTGTCTTGGTTCCAAATCTAAAACCATAGGTAGCAGTAAGTACTAATACCTAGAAAAGACTTTTATTTGTGTGATTTAAAGATGAAGCTTCCGGCCACATAACAATAACTTGCTAATGGTTATAATAGAGTTTAAACACTGTGAAATCAACAGCCTTTTTTTTTTTTTTTGGCAGCTATTTATTGCTACATCAGAGTAACCCTGAATAAAGAACATACCTGGTAACAGTCTAGTTAAGAACAAGTGCTATATGGAAAAAGAAAACTAAAAAAATTGCAGCTTTAGAATTTCCAAAACAAAAGATGAATGCATGACCTTAGTATTCCTCATTTGGATTGTATTTTTCATAACGTCTGGGTAGGAATTAAGTTTCCTTTAAGGACTTTAAACATTTCATTGAAATATTTGTTGTGCCTGATCTAAAAGTACAAGCTTACAGCTTCTAGAGAAATTAATTAAAATAAGACTATTCCTGTCCCTGTATAGTGAGGCCCAGAACATCTCAATTTCAGAAGCAAGTGAAAGACTTCATCAGTAGATTTTGATGAGCAACTCTATAACCAGAATTAAAGGTTCATAATCAATATCTAAATTGCATGTTAATGACTAATCTTAAAGATTTCACAGTTCAGACACTGATGCAGGGAATATGCCCTTGGGAATAAGTAGATACATTGTTTAATCTGTTTCTGGAGGTAATTACTATTAATTTAGGATTTTTCTCAATAATGCCTCAAGGCAAATGAGTAAATCAAGTGTGTTTTGATAATTTGCATATAAGGTACCTTTTTAGTTGTATTTAGCCATAAAGCTAAGGCAGTTGAATGGTGCTTGGGTAACTGATCTCCAAAGTGTCACCTATGTTCTCTATATTACATATTTCAAGTTGACATAGATAGCTCAGAAGCAGCATTCTTCTTCTCCCACTTCCCTTTTGGGGCAATCTCACACTCCTAGAAATGTAGAAGGGAAGAAATCCCTGTACTCCACCAAGTACAAAGGCTACAATTATGCAATGTCCTTATGTAAGCCTCACAGGCTCTGGATGAAGAGAAAAAGTTGGTTCCCCCTTCTCTCTGCATACATCTGCATAATTTCTGGGCACAGTATGGCCCCTTGTGAGGTAATATACATCTGTTTTGCAAGAAAATCATCCTTCCTGGCTTAGACACATCTTTGAAGGTACTTGCCCGTGGCAAAAGGAGTTGTAGCTCTTAAAGAATAATCACAATGATCACTTCAATTACCAGTCAACATGCTGGTGCCCTAGAAGGACTGGTCTGATCTTTTCTAAATTGTTAATCCTTCACTGTAAAATTGCATAACCCCTATTTCTACATTAACAATGATACTGTTGACTCAGGACTGTACATCTTTTCCAGTGAAACAAACCACACAGGCTGTCAGCATTCAATCATTGGCCCGTTATAAGAATCAAAATGGGAATCACTTGTGCCTTATTTCTTCCTCTAAAACTGACCTCTTTGAATGCAGCTTCCAAAAGGCACACATGAAATGCAGCTGAATCAACTAAAAAAAAAAATATTCTCTAACACAAACTATCTCCAAAGACATGGAAGAAACGCAGCTTTTGGTTTAGAGCAGTTCAATGCTGTCCTCTTACTGCTCAACCTTTAGCATTATATTGAATTTTCCCATTATGGATATGTAATAGAAATAATAGCTTATATTTTGAGGTAATTCAAGCCTGATAAAAATGTAATAGTCTCTATGAAATTAAGTCTTTGTATAGCTCCTTTCTTTTATGGTTACTATGGAAGATACTGTCATTGGCTCATGATAAAGAAAAATATCCCTCTTTCTTACAAATATCAGTGATAATGGAGTGGTTTTAATAGTTTACAGTTCATACAATTAATTTTCTAAACCAGCCCCAACTAAGGAGAAAACAAAAATGGTTTTTTAGCTTACATCTCCATGTATGACAATGGCAACCATTTTAAATTTTACCGTGAGTTAATTTCAGTTAGTTTAGGTTGTGAATTTATAGTTCTTTTAGATAAACCATTATTAGTTCCTAGTTTGTATATTCTGAATGTATACTGAAGGCAGAGATATGCCATTAAATTAATTAAGAAACTCATGTGAGTAATGAACACCTTGAGTACTAAAGCCACTGTGTATTAGCTCATGTCGGGATGAAATTTAGTTTGCTAATCTCTAGCATTAAAAAAAAAAAAAAAAACCACAAAAAAACACCATTCCATCCAAAGATAAACCTTTCAACTTGAGTGTTGTCAAGTGACTCCTACTAAAACTGAGTCCTCTCTCTTAGTTTTTGCATTTCTAGATAAGCATTTAGACAGAGGTTTCTCTGCACTCTCTGCTTTGATTTTCTCACTCAGTCCTACAATTGAATGTGGTGCCACTAAAAAAAAAGTTTCTCTATATGGGATTTTGCTTCTGCCACATGCAGAAATACAACCTCTGATCATTTCATATCAACAACCCTAGTAACACCATTCCTAGTAACAGGTATCTAATCATAGAAAATATATAGTTTTGTATTGGAAGTATGACACAACTTACTTTCTGCTTCAAATGGATGACTATATTTTTAAAATCAAATACTTTTAAATTTTTTTAAACCACTCACAGTGCTGCTCCTTTTCAGTGTTGCTGTTGTCATGGTTTCATTAAGTGTGGTGTTACGTGTTAACCCTGGTAGGCAACTCAGTCCCACACAGCTGCTTACTAAGGCCTCACAGCAGAATAGGAGAGGACTGGAAGGGTAAAACTGAGAAAACTTGTGGCTTGAGAGGCACTTTAACAAGTAAAGTGGAAGCCTCATGCATGCAAAATAAAGAATTTATTCACTATTTTCCATGGGAAGGCAAATCTTGCCTGCATTTTGTTTCTGAGTCTCTTATCATATGGGATGGGATATCCCTTTGGTCAGCTGGGTTCTACCTCTTGTGCACCCCTAGCCTACTCTGAGCCTGGCCCAGTGTAAGAAGCAGAAAAAGCTTTGGCACTGTGCATGCACTGCTCAGCAATTGATAAAAAACCCATGTCTTAGCAAAACTATCCAGGCCACAAATCCAAAACAGAGCACCATACCAGCAACTATGAAGAAATTGATCTCCAACCCATTTACCCCTGTAAAATGTCCACTCAGTTCATTTAGTCCATGGCTTGGGGTCTTGCAGTTATGATGGTCACTCAGAACTGGAGAGATGAGGTGTTGCATGGAGTCATTGGACACCAGAGACAGCTCTGCTCAAGTCACTGCTGCACTTGCACTGCTGCTTCTGAGGCTCATCCTCCATTGGTTTTGGTGGTTCCTACTGTAGAAGCACAGACTCACAGAACTGTCACAGCTGGAAAAGACCTGTAAGATCACCAAGTCTGGCTTTTAACACTCCCTCCCAATAAAAGAAAACATATCAGTATCTGTATCACCTACTAGAGCATGTCCTGAAGTGCCTCATCTATACAGTTTTTAAATACCTCCTGGGACAGTGACTCCACCACCTCCCTGGGCAGCTCATCCCAATTCCTAACTACTTTCTCAAGCTCATAGCATACGTCAGGCTGCTGAAAGCTGTAGCACAGACACACCTTCAACTTTCCCATGAAATATCTGTCAGTTATTTATCTGGCTTAAGTTTCTAACCAAGTTGAAAGACTGGGCAAATGTGTGGGTCCCATGGGTACTGAGAAAATGCCAAATCTATTTTCTTCCATTTCCACAAAACTGGAAATGATAGCCCTCTAGAAGCATTAGAAGGAGATAATTGTTAACAGGAAGAACTTTGGACTAGTCTCAAATGCTCCTCACAACCCAGATAAGAAATAAGCATGTGCTGTGATTGCAAGTGAAATGAGTAAAATAAATATACTTCCTTTTTTTTTTTTTTCTTTTTTGGTAAAGAACCAAAATGGAAAACTATAGAATGTCCTCATCATTAGTAGTGAGCATTTTTACAATGCTTCAGCAGCTCACATGGGTCCTCCATGCCAGGCATTACAGGAAGTAAGGAGAAGAACAATAAAAGCCACCAAATTATTGTGCTATCTTGAAACCCAGTACTTTAAAGAAATCTTTATTTGGTAACATTATTTGAAATGCCAGGAAATCTGCTAAATTGTATCTCCATCACTCAAGGTTTGATAAGATACAATGGATTTGGGAATTCTAGTTGTCATTGTTCAGTTTTTAATTACAGAAAATCTCTGATCAGGTGTCCTGGTTTGGGCCAGGATAAAGGTGCTAAACACTCAATGTTTATAGTTACTGCCAGAGACTGGTGTGCAGAGCCAAGGACACTGCTCAGCTCTGTGGAACATTTTACCCTCCAGAAGGAGTAAGGAGGTCCCACCTGAAACCCTCCTTTGGGGAGGACCAGAGAAGATAGATGCCAGAATTGACCAAACAGAGTATTCCATCCCATACACGTCATACTCGGTATAAATTTGGGGGATCACAAGGGTCAAACCCTTCTTCCTTCCTGTTTCCTCCCTGCTTCCTTCAGTATCCTGAGAGGATTCCATCCATCCCTCTGCCTGTGGTCCTGATCTGTGCCAGCCTGAATCTGTGTGTTCCTGCCCCCAGCTCCTGACTGCTGCTGTCTCCAGGATTCCAACCTGGACTTTCCCAGGGCTGCCCTGCAGCCTCGGTGGTGACGTGAGAGTTTTTGGGGAAAAGAGGGGAGGAACATGGTATCAATTTTCCTGTATATTTGTACATATTTAGTAATTTTTTCCTATTTATCATTACTGTTTCATTAAAGTTGTATAGTTTAGTTTCCAACCCATAAGTCTCTCTTCCTTATTCTCTCTCTTTATCAGTGAGGAGAGAGAGATTAATATATAAATCTGTTATTCAGTTTAAATCTATTATTTGGCCGGGCCAGGGTTAAACCATGACATCAGGCTTCCCTCTCCTTCTTCCTTTCTCTTCCATTCTTCTCCGAAAACAAGAAATTTTCCTTGTACAAAGTGAATGGTGTTCACTGTCACTGTGACCACATCTAGATTTTTAAAGTAAAATGTTTATAAATCTTTTGCAATACCTTTTTAAAGGATGATTAAGATCAATGTTTTCTGATATGCATAAATATTCTTTTCAGCTCTTAAATATGAACCTTAATATGCTCAGCAGCAAAAACTCCTGATTAAACAAATGATCTATGATATAAAGCAGAAATTTATTTCACAGTATAGTAATTTCTTCACTGGCCACGTATTCTATCCTGAATTAATTAATCAATTAAATAATTGCTGATTTCTTCTTTAAGATATCCTTCCTTGTTCTGAACAATACAACTCATGGTTCTAAACTTTAAGCCCAAAAGTGTAAGTCTTAAGCATACTTCACTTTTGTTAACAAATTATTTTCTGTTTGGTGTGGTTTGTTTTACCTCCATAAAAATATTTGCCAGAATAATAGTCATTTTATATACTAGCAATTCCGGCATTGTAATTTAAAGGGGGAAATGACACTGTTTATAAATCGGTTTTATTGTTCATATTAATCTTTTTTGGAACACATGCCAGGTAATTTTCAAGGAAAGCCTGCCTTCTTTCTGCCTGGAACTCTCCTGAGCAGGGCTATGTGCACAGGTGCTGTTTAGCATGCGTGCAATGAGCCTCAGACCAGCTCGGCAGGAGCTGCAACTGCATGGAGAATACATATCCCATGCAGCCTGAGAAAGATCATTTGTGTAACACATGCACAGCTGGTGGGATATTGACTTTTATATGGGTCAACTGTGTGGTTTAGCTGTTCATGCTCCATGGGTATTTCCAGGTGTCTGCAAATCTCCAAGAATACAATGGAAAAAAACCATGTCGCAGTGTTTCCTGTTCCTTCCTTGTCTCAAACTCAAAGCTCGGCTGTTAAGTTTAAATCACAAAATATGATCCAGACTCCAGGTCCAGTTCATTTCTCTAATGAATTATTCTCAACTCTAGTAATGCATCTTCAACCGAAAAATAAAGACATGAATGAAAATTAGATTTCTAGAAAACTGTTAAGTATCTTTAGTGCAAAAACCCCACCCTCAATGTCACCTACACTGGCTGCTGTAAACTTGCAGGTTTTTGGAACCACACAGCTTGAGAAAGTACTTTTCTTCTGTGCTGTTATAAACCCAAGATGGTTTCTGGGCATATTCTACAGCTTCTGTAGATTATATTTAAGTGCTTACAACTTCCAGGAAAACACAGAATTCAGCAACAGATAAGCACTGGAACTGAGGCAGAAATAGCATAACCTGGATGTAAATACCGGGCTGAAAATTGCCTAAGATCTCATTTAAAAAGCTGAACAAGGAGCAGATCTTGAGGAACTCAGCTGATGATAAAATCACCTTATTTGTCTTCCTAAAAGCAGTTACAGAAAGCTTCAACTATTGTTCAGCCTTCATAAGATGGAAAGCTTCTCTATGTAACCAGTCTTTGCTGCTTCATCTGCAAAGCCTTAAGAAACAGCTGTAAGAATGTGGAGTAAAATACAAAGCTCATGACATCTGAGCAGCTCAATATATGCAAATTAAAGCTGTTATCAGACATATATCTACTGCATCGCTTCCTACAATCTGGGTTTTTGGCTGCTCTATATAAAACTAGAAAATTACTACAAGCAACCATGTTCCCCTGACTAATTTAGAATGAAAATTGCACACTTTGTTTGCAAGGCTGTAAGAGAAATTGGAGTCTGATCTGCACTTGATGTAAACTGGAAAGAAATGGAGTTATATGAGGGAAAGCTACCAGTTTAAATCTGCTCCAGCAAGTTAAAGCAACATTTACAGCTAACTGAAGTACAGCCTGACAGAACTGCAGTTGTATCAGCAGAAGTTTAGAAATAAGAGCTGCTGAGCCTTTCTCTGGAAGGGGTTTAATGCAGACACATCACCATACCTGTCAAATAATTATATTTAAGCAATGAAACTTTCTTCCTGACTCTCTGGAAAAATCCCATCTTGTAACAGCCTCTCTGACAGACAGAAGCCTGAATCTGATGATGCAGGGTTTGTGGAAACAGCATGTCTTACGGAGTTCTTGCCATGGCAAGCTGTCACAGCTGCTGTCCCTTTTGTTCAGCTGTTTGCTGGACTCCCCTGTGGCCTGATGGCAGCTTAAAACATAAGCATACTCTGGAAAAAAAAGGAGAGAGGAAGAGAAACTGGTACTTAAAAAAAGTATTTTCATCCAGGTTGAACATGGCTATGCAATCTTTTAGTTTGACACAACTGACAGCCTGGAAAGTTGTAGGAGCAGGGACAAGAGCAGACATGGTGAGGGATCAAAGGGTGACAGAAATTCCTGAAATCAACAAAGCCACCAGAGTCCTTCATCCAAAAATAGAAGATTTACCTTCAGATTACAAGGCTATTCTAAGCAGTAAATGGCAAATTAAAATCAAGTTGTATGTCTCAACAGAAAACCTTCCTACCTCTTAAAAATAAGAGAATAAGGAAACAAGGGAAGGATAAATAAAATTGCACTAACAGCATTTGATTTCAGGTTAACTAAAATAAAATAACTTCATTTTCCCATTCAGGATTAACCATGCCACAGTTACACAATAGGCAATTAAAAGTTAATAAATGAAATGCTTTCTATACCTTACTGTATAATAAATCCCTTGTAGAATCTACTTATCTTTTTATAAATATATGGATTCTACAGGCAAGCTCTGAATTCACCATGAGTTCTTCCACAATTATCTTACAGAAAATGAAAAGAATCCACTGACATTTTCATACTTCAGGTCATCCAACCACTAATTGAGAGGAACTGAAAAGAAACTTGTAAAAGTAGGCTACTGCACTATTCTTGCATTTTCAGCTGACTCACTCTGATCACTGTCAGGCAGAATATATCGGATTAGAGTGATCAATGTTCCTGTGTGCAGTGCATCTGCTATTTCTATTGAACATTGCCAGCTCATGTTGAGCTTCTCATCAACCAGAGCCCCCAAGTCCTTCTCCTCATATTCTGTGCCCAGCCTATATTTGTGCTTGGGGCTGCCCTGACCCAGATGCAGGACATTGCACTTGGCCATATCGAACTTCATCAGACTGGCATGTGCCCAGCTCTCAAGTTTGTCACGGTCCCTCTAGTTGGTGTCCCTTCCCTCCAGCATTTCAACCACACCAGAGAGACTGGTGTCACCAGCAAACTTGTTGAGGATGCACTCAATCCCAATGTCCCTGTGACAGCACCAGCCCTTAAGGAATGCCACCCATCACTGACCTCCACTTGGACATCTAGCTGTTGAGCATAACTCTTTTAATGTAACCCTCCAGATAATTCCTTATCCACCTAGTGGTCCAGCCATCAAGTCCATGTCTCTCCAATTCAGAGACAAGAATGTCACGAGGTACAGTGTCAAATGCTTTGCACAAGTCCATGTATCATCAGTTGCTCTTCTCTTATATGCCAACACTGTAGTCCTGTCATAGAAGGCCATCAATTTTTTCAGGCAAAATTTTCCCATGGTGAAGCTTTGTTGGTTGCCATCAACCACTTCCTTATGTTCCATGTCCCCTAGCAGACCCTTCAGGAGGATCTATCTGCTCCATTATCTTGCCAGGCACAGAAGTGAGACTGACTGGCCTATAATTCCCTGGTCTTCCTTTTTTTCCTCTTTTAAAATGGGCATCATGTTTCTCCTTTTTTAGTCAGTAGAAACTTCACCAGACTGACACAGTTTCTCAGATATGAGGGATAGTGGCTTAGCAGATTCATCCACCAGTTCCCTCAGGATCCATGAATGTATCTCATCCATTTCCAAGGACTTGTGAATGTTCAGGTTCCTTAGACAGTCTTGAGTCTTATCAACCTCTACCATGGCTGCTTCTTCCTTCTCCCAGTCCTTGCTTTTGTCTTCTGTGACTTGGGCAGTGTGATTGAGAACTTTCTAGTGAAGACTGAGGCAGAAGTCATTGAGTAGCTCAGCCTTCTCTGTATCCCAAGTAACCTAGTTTCCTGCTTCCAACCAGAGAGGGCCCACATTTGCTCTAGCCTTCCTGTTATCACTAACATACATGCAGAAGCTTTTCTTATTGCCTTTGATGACGTAAAAACTTGTGTGTGTGCAAAGATATTCAGGTATGTTACATCAAAAAATTAATTGTACTTTTTATATGTGCCACTAAAATTTCCTACAAGGCTAAGATAGGTTAACCTCCACCATTTGCCATGCAGAGAGTTTACAGGTAAATAGTTTTATTCTTCTGTGGTGTCTGAGGTTTGAAACTTCAATAACCAAAGTATTCTGAAAGAGATTTTTATTGGATTTCTTTAACGCTCCTCACTCCCTTCCTTTCCCTCCTCCCCTTCCATGGTCACTGAACTAGAATTTCAGGACTGCTGTGTGACGTCATTTTCCTTAATAAAATTAGCTGAATGATCTTTGTATTTTATGGCTTGTTCTTCTGCAGAAATCAAAACCATGCACTATTCCCAGTCCTTGGCAGGAGCTCCCAGAGGAAGGAATTAGTTTTACTGAACCATAGAAGTGCTTAGGTCATGGGCAGAAAGACACAGGAAGCATCCAAATAAGGTTTGTTTCTGAAAATACGAAGACTCATTTGATGTTTCTAACTTTGAAGAGAATCTTAGCTTTGCTTAAGACTGAAGCTGCAATGAAGGATGACAACTTGTTCAGAGGTGCTTTGAACAGAACTTTAGCACTAATTACAGATAAGGCACCCAGGCACTAACATTTTTGCTAAAGAAGCACAGCAGGAACTAAGGGCGAGCCAGTTTTGAAATAAAACAGATTGCTAGTGCAAAGTATTCAGTCTTCTCTTTATGTAGTTTCAGTTGTTGTTTTTTTTAGTATTTTGGCTTTATTTTTATTTAGTATAGTTTGCATGCCTTTCAATGTAGCTGCAATAATTTCAAGTAATGTATCCTGAAAATTATGGGAAAGGATGATTGAACAATGCCGATAACGTGAGTTTTAATACATATAAGTGATAAATTAAATTCAGAATAATTTTTCTTTTTTTCAATTTCTGTTTATATTTGTGTTGAGTGCTTGAATAGTTGGTATAATTTTGCAAGAAAAAAAATGCTTAAAATACAAGAACAAAGTCTCTGAGATGGAGGGGGACAAAGGAGAACTACTTTGCATAATTTTTGAGTGACCTGGTCTGGTGGAAGATGTCCCTGCCCCTTCAGCGAGTTGGAACTAGATCATCTTTAAGACCTCTTCCAAACCAAACCATTCTATGATTCTGTTAATTCATTTGGACATTTAAAGCTCTCAGAACAGCCACAGGGAAGGAAAGAATTGTGGAGGAAAAATGATTGGAAAAAAATGATTGGAAAAAATTTGTTACTCCAGTAATTAGAAATTAGAAGAGTCATCAGGTCTAGTCCTAAGATACCACTGCTCAGTATAGCATGTAATTCTTGACTTAGAGTAGCCACACCACTTGTAAGTAGAAGTACTCTTGTTTCCAGTTGGAGGCTTCTTTTATTCAGACCATCACTCCTACTGTACCTAAACTTTCACATTTCTAGATGAACTCTGTTGAAGCCTGCTTAAACCTCCTGTTCTCCACCAGCAATGTCATTTGGTTCAAAGAGTTCAGCCTCCAAATACATATTTCTGCCCCTGATTTATTTATGGAGAGAAATCTTATCCCCTCAGACCATGTTTCCTTGAACTGAGCAGAATTCTAGTTCTCCCTTCCATCACTACTGGAAATGCTTACTCCAATGCATCTTGCCAAAGCTTCTTCTCTCCTTCCCTCTTTCAGCACAACCACATGCCAGCAGTAGTTCAGATATCCTGTTCCCCTCTAGTACACCATGCTCATGGATTCACCACTCAACTGTTTCTGTGTCTCCATTTCTCTCTAATGAGACAGAGGTCACAGCAGGAATTATGAATGTATAAGAGGTACCATTGACTTCCCTCTATTCTTTGAGCACATTCAATGCAACTTTCCATCCTAACTGCTAATGACACTCTTTCTTTATTCTGCTTTTATTTGTGTAGCTTGCTTTTTGTACATAGTGTTTAACATTTCCTATTGAACATATTGCATTTTACATCTTTTAATATTTTAAGATCAAACTTATCCCCACTTTTGGCTGTATTTATTTTATCCCTACAGTTCATCACCTCTGACATTCAGATTTTTTAGATAAAGTTTGTTGTTCCACTTTTTCTAAATTCACCCTTTAAACCTAATATGGGTTTCTGGGATTCTGAATCTATTTACTCTTCTGATATTTTTATGTTGTTTAGAAATGTATTTTATTTCAAGAATATCTGAGCCTCTTTTATGATCAGTCCCCTAAGACTGTCAGATAATTTTACTAAACAGATTTCTTCACTGATCAGTTTTGAGCTTCTGAAATCCAAAATTTATCATAGAACCCTATCAATCTTCTATTTAGCAGAAATAGATTGTTGGTTACACTTTTCCTCACCTTTCTCTAACCATATTTTGATCTCATTTTACATGTCTTACCAAAATCACTTCTGGCATTGCTTTTTGCAATTTTCCAATGAAAAAGCTTTGTCAGATATATGATTCAGGAATGGACAGATATGTAACTGCCAGCTCTATCATTAAAAAATTAAGGTTTTCAATACTGATGAAGTTTTCTGTGCCAATAATTCTCTTGCTTTATTTCCGCAGCATTTCTTCTACCTAGATCAGATCCAAAGACTCTATTACTGCAATATCTAAATACAACTGGTTTATTAACCTTTTTAAAAATAATTTTGTCTCAAAAGAAGTTTTAGTTTATTCTGGTTATCTCTTCTGCTATCTAATATTTTTCTTTGAATCTAACACAGCACTGCATGTAGTGGTATTCATCCTCTTCACTTTTATATCTACCATCCCTGCATGATTGGTACCTGTCAGTAGCTGTGTTCTTCCATGACTGCCATGTTAATAATTACTTTCAGATTCTGCATCCGTAATTCTGGTAGAACTATTGATGTCTGTCGTCCTGAACTAAGCATAAGTCTTTAAGCTATTGCTCACTCTTTTGTTGTCCTATCCAGGACCTTCATTAATTACACTACTTACCTAAAATTCTTACCTGTAGCTATACATCTTTCAGATATCTGATACTATTTTACTTGCTGCCATACTCTTATTTATTAGTGCTTCTTTTTATGTCTCATAGTAAATTGTAGAGCTATATACATACCTCCCAACATTATTAATTTTTAAAGCATTTTTTCTAGTTCAGGCCAACCTCAGTCCAAAAAATTTTATTTCCCTAGGCTGCAAGGTAAGTAATCTCTATTCACTATTCTAAGTGCTCCAGTGTCCCCTGAAGATCTATTAACATTTGTGCTGTTTCTTCATCTTTGTTGCGTTTCGCTTTCCTCCCACAGGTCAAGAAAAATTTCATTGAAGAGAAAAACTTTTTCCACTGCTTTAACAATCTTCCCCTGCCTGCCTCAGCAGAGTTTTTCCATCTGTTCAGGCAAGTCCTAATAAATGTTATTTTCCAGAATTCAACAGATGAATCATCTACATATTGAAATGGATGCTTTTAACTTCAGGTACATAACTTATAACACAAATTCTGGAGCTATATTTTGTTATCTCTTCTAGGCATTCTAGCTGGTGAAAAAAAGACATATTTTGGTAGAAGTCTAGAAATCTCCAATCTCTCTCCTTCACCACCATGATCAAAGAGAGGGAGTTTCTCTCTGGCTCTGAGCTGATGCCTTACAATGCAAAGCCTTCCACTGGCAGAAATACAGAAAACTAACCCCTGGCAGAACAAGGTGTGCACTTCTCCCACTAGGCACAAGTCCCTTTCATATTCCCTCTTTCAGCTTTCAAATTCACCTCACAAGAAGAGACTACAGCTCATTAAAGTCAATGAGAAACTTTGTCATATTTTCAATAAGCCTATGCCATCTGTAGTACTTCTCATCTAGTGTTTTCTTGCAAATATATTTATCTTTACAGCGTACTGTCTTCTGGTTTCTTTTAATGTTCTTTCATTGGGAGAGAGTGTCTGACTATACAATTTATGTCTGTTTTCTTCTTTATTCATTATACTTCTTGCATGCCTTCTTATTCACCTCTTGTCTTAAGTAATTTATGCTATGAAATACATTTTAAAAGAAAATTTAAAAGCCTGTACGTTTCTTTTCAAGATATCATGTTAGTCACAGGATGAAAGCAAAGATGATGAAAGCATCTAACAGACATTTTTAACAGCTGTTATGACTGGCAGAGAGATACGAATTGTTCACTAAATCCTTAACCTTCTATTTTTCTCTCCAGATTTATATAGCTTGATTACTAATTTGTAGTAACTAATATCCTAAAATAAGCAGTTCTTGAACAGATCAAATACTTCAATCATACATAGGAGTGACAGAGACATTTCATCTGGACATTACAAATTTACAGACTGCTAGTATCTAATTTTCTCTTTCGGCTTGCTGCTACAAAACCAACAACAAAAAAAAACAAACCCAAAAATAAAGCCCCACAACAACAACAACAAAATATTTTTTTCTTTCACACTAAGACTTAAAAGAAGTCAAGAAAAAATATACCTAAACCACAGAGACCTATGGCTCAGCAGTAATTCAACACACAGTATGTCAATCAAAGAGCCTCAGTCTTTACATTACTCTGTGATGGGACTCAGTGTAGGGTAGAGAGCTAAGTAGCATTCAGAAGACAAATGTCTCTCCCAACTTTTTCCTGACTGAGTTATCTTAATGGGTTTATAATGAGAAGCTATCTTAGCACCAAAGATGAAAAAAAAATGTTCTTTTTTCATGTCAGATATATCTTGTCAGATGTTACTTTTGATGAGGTAAGTCTTGGTTAGCGAAACTATCCGTATTCATATAATCTAAGAATTTGTCCCTGAAAGTGCATATTTATCCCATCCAGACTCTGCTTCTATTTTGATCACCACCCCTTGCATCATGTATTTTGACCAGGTACTTTTTCTCAAAAGGGACAGTCAACACTTTCTTGCCATCCATACTCCAAAATAGATGGTATAAAAAGTTAACGTAAGCCAAAGTGTTCAGCTGTTCCATAATTAAGTAACTGGCATGTCAGATCACCAAATCCAAACAAAGCCAAAGACAGATTTTTATTTTTTTTTCAAATTGAATTGCTTCAGACAATGTTTCTCAGTTCTAGCAGCAGAACAGGATTTTAAAGACTCTTGTAAAACTAGGTGTTTTCTCTGTGAAAGAGTTGCCAGTGATGCTTGTTAAGCCCAGAACCTGTTTTATGGAGCTTAAATTTCAACACAGAGTCTGCAGCAAGTCAGTGCCCTGAGATGGGATATAGTTACCCAGCAAGAGAAGCAAGAAGACACAGAGTTAGTAGGAAATACTAGGTCTAAGAACTATTTTTCACATTCTCTTGGGCATCTTACTTAAGAGCAATAAGGCAACCCTGTATTCATCAACCGAAACAATCCCCATAAATTATTTCCTTATTCTCCCTTACCTCTCCCTGACACAGATTTGAGCAGGGTGTTGTTTTTCCTTTTCACCTCCATTTCCCCAGTGCCTCTGCCACTGGAGAGGCTTCTCCTCTTTCTCCTAACAGTCCTTGGGAAGCAAAAATCTGTCTCACTTTCATCTACTGCAGGACCAAAGCCAGTTTCCCAGGGGTGCTTTAGATGCCAGATGAAAGCCTCTTCCAGGGTGCAGAAGGGAAAAAACATGTTTTCAAGTCCCCACCACCTTTTCTGAGTTCTTTTCCAACTAGGAAAAATGTACTGGGTTTTGTATCCATTAGCAGCTGCCAGTGGCTGTGATCTTTTCCCTCCAGCCCCCAGTCAGTGAGTTACTAGACACATCTGCTACTGTATGGTGATGAGCATGAAGCTTGTACCTTGCTGGCTTCTATTTCCTTATCTTGGTGTTTAATGGCTCCAACTGCTTCTTTATTTTCTTGCTGTCATCTCTTACTGGCTCTAACCTATAGTTAAAGTCACTGTGTTCCTTACTTTCTTCTGGATGTCTACTTCTGTGTTTGTTTTAGGCTGTATTATTTTTCACATCTAGCTGTTCTGGAAGCTGCACAGAGATGTATGGTCATATTCATGACCTTTTGACAAGGATGTTATTAACCCATGCCAATTTTATTCTTCACTGCTTCAAGACACAGATTTTCCCATTCAGATCTCAGCCTTTTGAACTTTCTCTGTCTTGATTTTTGTGTAGAGGGAGCAGACATTTGAGATTTTTGAATTACACTATTCAAAAAGTTAGTTATTTAAAAGCACTATAACTTGGTTGAAATTTAAAAAAAAAAGCTGTGCAACATTATTTTGGAATGAGCCGGCAGATCAAATGTTGTACTATGTACTTAGTTTTAAAAATTTGATTCTCAGCATATTCCTGTGAATAGAACTCCTTTTCATCTCCCACGAGCCAAAGGATGGATGTGATATCCTTCATGTTTTTACTGAAACTCAGATATTGTTTTGGGTTTTTGCAAGCTTACTTTCCATGTCTGTTGATTCAGCAGAGTCCAATTTACAGTGTGGAACTTTAAAAAGATCAACTCTAAATATAAAACACAAAACTAACATTAGATAGTTTGGGCAAACTTTCCTCTGCTTATGCTTTCTGTGTACATCCTCCATTTTTTTTCTGCCTCATTCTTTTAGGCTCAATATCTACACTAAATTCCCCTTACCTCCTGACTTACTTTATCACTGTATTATTCATTTAGAAATGAGAGAGGTTCCAAAACTGCAGAACTCATTGCAACATGAACACCAGACAGAATACATATTTTGTGTCTCTGAACTTACCTCAGATTTAATTGGTACCACCAGCTACTGCCACAGAAGAGCAGCAATAGCAACAAACGAGCAAAAGACAATGAGAGATACCTTCACATACTTTTTTTTTTTTCGTTCTTAAAATTAAGAAGATGGACCTGCTTAATCAAATTCTACTCTTTGAAGACAGGTTTCTAGGCTAACTATGTATTGTATTTTTACCACAAAGGCATTAAAGGTTATAATTTTGTCTATATTGATGCTTTTCTGTGCATATGCTACTTATATTTCAAAAGCTGTCATAATATTCATGTCTGTAAGAATAATGCAACTGCAGAAATAGTTACAAGCCAGAGGCATGTTAATTGGTTTAAGAAAATTTCAAAAGTGATCTTGTTGATTTATGATTTCCTTCACTAGCTCTCAAATGTTCATAATGCCATTGTCTTTCTCCACACAGCTGTCCATGATAAGAGGTTTATCTAAGAACAATTTTTTTTCTTTTTTAACCCCACCTTTCTTGAAAAAGATGAATTCTAATTTGCTTAAAGGCTTTAATTCCAAGTTCAACAATTTATTTTACAAATTACTCCCTCTCATGTTAAGACTGCAATTATAGAGACAGCTTGGCAAATATCAGTAACTAGTACTGTAACTCAGCTTTAGACGCGTTTCTTCCTTCCATTGAGGAAACATTTAAAGAACGTGGTTTGATACATTTCCTAAACAAGATTAACTGTTTCAGTACAATACCATGACTTCTTGTTATTGATCTGATCCTGAAAATACTCATACAAATAGTGCTCTGCACATCTAACCTGAATTTTTTCCACTTAGGGGCTCATGGGATAGGATCCTATGGTAAGTTTCAAGGAAAGGCATGACTATATCTTATCAGCAGTTTCATGCTGTTAGGTATCTTCAGCATACACTGTTCTTGGGAGAATCAGGTGTTTTTCAAATTCAACAGCAGATGTTAAGCAAAAAACCAAACAAACAAACAAGCAACCTCCCCCCCCCCAAAAAAAAAAAAAAACCAAAAAAAAAACCACAAAAAAACCCCCCAACCCATTTCTGGATTGGTGTTTCTGCAAGAATTTTTTCCCAGTGACTTTGGACAGACATTTGTATAAATGGGTAGGACTGTTACATTTCTGTTTCTGTAAGTAAAATGCTTCCAGGAAGTATCAGGCATATTGAGATTGCTTAGCACAGATGGTCTGTTCATGAACAGTAACTGGAAACTTTTGGGACATGTCAGGCTTATTGTACATACAATCATGCAAAAGTAAACCTGAAAGGAACTCAGGGATACCATCTAGCCTATTGTCTTCCCTAAAACAGTATCTCTATCTTTTGACAGGTGTTTTGTAACTTAAAAAACTACTTAAATACTTTAAATACTTAAAGTATTCCCAGTGATGAAGATTCCAGTCTCCCTAAGCTGCCCATTTCAGTGTTTTGTAGCTCTTACACATAAGAAAACAGACATTAACCTTCTGCTGCTATTTAGGGACATTTCTTTTCATCCTATGTATCCCAGACAAAGAGAACAGTCCATTCTCTCCCCTCTAGAGAATGCCATAAAATGTTTTTTAATTAAATGCCAGAAAATGGTTTAACCCTTTCTCAGTAGTGCAGGTAAGAATCCCCACAGCTTCTCAGTTGTGCAGTCAGTGGAAGGGCTTCAGATTCTGTCCTGCTGCACATGTGTAGAGCAACAATCTTTCATTCCGCTCTTCTGAACATTGCTGGGTCTGCTGTAACTTGGACCAGTGACTCTCTGGTGATCCCACACCAGTCTTGTTGTTTTGGTTTTTTTTTTTTCAGAATAATTACGTTTATGTGGAAGACTGAGAGGAAATCATTTTCCATTTCAGCAGAGAAAGAATATTTGGAATTTCTTGACTCTAGAGTATATAGAAATGAAGCTTCCCAAGCAGGCAGATGAAAATGTTGCATGCAGAGAGCAACAGAGATCTGCAGGTGATGGATAGATGTCACAATTCTGAGGATGTTTTAAGACTTCTATGGGAGCACCCAGGAGAGGCTTTTAGCATTTGCTGAAAGTATGGGGTCAGAGACAAAATATTATGAAAAAGAAAGCACCTTAAACAACCTATTTCATCCTTATCTCATTAAAGTAAAATTTCTCCATCTAGAGATTTGCTGCTCCTGTATTAAGGATATGCTCTCTCAAAAAGTTACTGAAGTATTAGTTTTATGAGACAGAAATAAAATTGCAGAAATGTGACAAGTTCTTCTCAATCAATGAGATATATATCACAAACATGTGTCTAGTACTAAAATTATGCAATGAGAACTAAAACAGATTCCAGGCTAAGCATCACACAAATCAGCAAATGAAGCTCTCTATATAGAAATCAATTTGATATCTATTAAAGGTATGCTGGGAGAAAAACAATATCTTAGAAATGGCAAGTTAGAAACTGGAACTTCTTGGCTAATGCCTGTCCACTTCCTTATTTATCCACCTTTTTCTTATTCTTCTTCAAAAATTCTTTCCTCCAGTCTATACAGCTTCTAATGCCTTTGGTATTAAGAGCTTGTTAACAGCCATTTTATACAAATCTCAGTCTTGAGACTCATTTTGGCATAACATTTAGTATTTACTTATTTTTTTTCAGTGCCCTCAAATAAAAAACTATAAAATTTATCAAATAAAATTCATCTATTAATCAGTGTCATATGATGTGAGACAATATGTGTGTCTTTATCCCTTTTCAGGTGCGTTAAGGTCAGACTTTATTCCTCACTGAACAAAGTTTTAATTTATTTACATCTACCAAGTAGGAATAAAGATTTTGAGCATCACCTCCAAGTTTTTATTTGGTTCTAGGGTAAAACTGAGTCTACTAGAGTACTCAGTAAAGTTGGAGGATCCTCTGGGTCACAGCTTGGCCAAGTTCTGTGATCAGAGGGCATTTGACCCTGTTAGGAGAGTCCTGCAGGGGCAGCATAGTGCAGACATCCCCAGCTTTGGCAGCAGAGGCCACCATCACTTCCTCCCATGCAATGACAACTGTGTCTTCTAACCCAGCCAGAGAAGGTCATAGCCATACAGGTCTTTCAGGAGTGTCTGAAGGAGGCAGTGTCATGGCACAGTTCTTTCTCCACAAAAAGGAGAAATACACTGCAAATAAGAGGGGAGAAAAGCAAAGGCTGGGATACCCTACTTCACATCACTTTAACACCAACTGTGTTGGTGTGTGAATAGTTCAGAATGGCAGTGGGCTCTGCCTATTAACCACCCTTTCCTTCAGCTCCTTCAGTCTGTTGAGTGGCTCCAGCTGAGAGGAGAAAAGAGGGGAAGGGAAGCCAGACTCTAGAAACAGTGAGGAACAGCCCCTACAAAGGAGTCTGGTGAGGGAATTGTTCTTGGCACTGGAAGACTGCCTGATTATTGTTCCTATACAGCAAAGAGGCTTTCAGGAACTGAATTGCTGTCTATGGATTTTATGGCACAATAGTCCTATGTGGTTTTTCATACAAAGAGATGGAAGTCTTTGAAGGAAAGAAATGTAGAACAGCTTTTCTCCCTCCTCTGCTAGTTTACATTATAAAAAAAGCCCTCAACAAATTGTAACTCCTTTTGACTATCTAAACACTACTGCCTCTCACACAGTGCTTAGCACAGCACAAGTAATACATTGCTCTATTCCCCCTTAGTATTCAGGAAGAGCAAGGATGCAGACTTTCCCTTCAAGCATTGTTTCTAAATATTTTTTTTTTTTAAATCCAAAGATAAGTATTTCTACCAAGAACAGAGTTCTGAACCAAACTGCCACCCTCTATAAGGTCATTCACATCAGTGGGATTTGCACATATATTGCAAAAGATAATAATACTCACAGTTTTCTGTTATGTCTGTCCAGCATATCTGTGTCATAACCCCGAGTTAGACACTAACAGGGCACAATGTAGATCAAATACTAAATTTTCAGAACACTTCAGGGAGAGCTGGATGGTCAATTTATTTTCTTGGGATAGTCTTTCAGCCCATAATTTCTCCACATATATAGAGGTTTTGTTCTTCATGTCATTCTTTTCAGTATAACTGTGAACTGAGTATTGCCACCAGGCCTATTAGAACTGAATAACATACTACACCAAGATAACTGACTCTGTAGAAACATACACAAATTCTTTTCTGTTCCCCAGCAATTACACATGATATCATTTTGTTGCCACTCGTAAGTATTAAAGTTTCTAAATAACTATCAGAAAGAGACAGTAGTGAGTTATTTAACTGAAACCAAAATCTTGAGTTGGTTTGAAGTTCACAGAACTCCAGATTTGGAGTTGGAAAATGAACAAGTGCAAATATACCTACAAATACAAAAAGTAATTCAGGGCTATCTCTGCTAACATAAATACAATAATTCTTGTAGTCTCCAAAACTGAGAAAGGAATCATCAGAAATTCATCCAGTTTGTCAGATTAAGTTATAGAAGAAACAATTAAAAGACTTTATAAAGCCCATTTTTTGACAAATTCCATAGTGCTTGTATTTCAGAACACAAGAATTCTCTTTTTAATTAGGAAAACTGTCTAGCATCCACATTTACAGATAAAAATGCTTACTATTCTTCAGTACCCAGCAACTCAGTTCAGACTTTTGCAGTGTCTTAGTTTCCTCTCTTATTAAACACAAAATGTGAAGAGAAAGTTATCGGAGTCTTAGAATTAGTGTGGAGGACTTTTAAACCTTTTGTGTTGCACTTTAGCTTGATTCATAAGAGTCAGTAGGAGGAAAAATACAGGAGGTGGGACAGGGATGATCTATGTAAATAATGAAAGCAAATAGATTTATATTAAGATGAGTCTCTTGATCCACATCTTATTCCAGTCAAATTGAACAACTTTGTGATGCAGAACAATAAGAACACATTGCACAGCTTCACATCTTGTTGCTCTTCCTGCCCACACATCATAACCCCAGTGCTTTATTAGACTATTAAAACTGTTAGAAAAACCTACAAATGGTGCAGGACAGTCTCAGCGCAATATATTCAGTTACAACTTATAAATGTTATGATGAAAAGTGTGGGTAATATTGTAAAAATCATTAAGAAATACTTTTGTATAAAACTTCATTCCAGTGAGTAATCAAAACAAATTGATTCAATAAGGTAAACCCTTCAATAATAGATATTTGAGGTCAAGTCTTCCTGCTCAAAGCTATGCTCTCTCCAACATTTCACTTAAATATATCTGACCTGAAATAATATTTAAACCTTTCAGACTCATGAGAGAAAGCTTGTATTTGTACAAGTCATCTATATATCATTTTACCAAACAATATATATATCAAACAAATCATTGCTGATCATATCAATCAGATCAATGAATTATATCTTTAGAGCATCACCAAACAACAGGAATCTTAAAACCCAGGGTAGCATCATGCCTTTGTTTTGGGTTTCTCTTTTGTGTCTGTCTCTCATCAGGCTGCAGCACCTTTAGCTAGAGATCTATCTCAGCAGTTCCTGAAACCCCATTTAAAGCCTGAAAGGACTGCAGGCTCACAGAGCTATGTGTAAACAACTCTTTCATCCCAGAATGTTCTAGTCTTCTGAAGGCTAGGATTCTTTCATCCTTCCTTCATCTATTCTTGCCTTTACTCATTTGTTTTGCTCTTGAAGTATTAGGGAATACACCAAAGCTCTCATTTGTTTTTACCTTTCCAGAATCTCCTATCCTATAAAATTGATTCTGTACCTAAACTCTTCTGTCTTTATTTTTTGTGTCCATTACCCCCTAGTCCTAAATATTTACCTACATAACTTTGGATTTAGAAGTTTACTTTCCTTTCCAAGCCTTCACCTATTCCCATTTCCCTTTTGAGTTTTTTTGTTTTGTTTTTTTTTAACTACTTCTTAGAGTTATTTCCTAGAGTTATTAGTACATCTTTCTGTCAAGAACAGTAAGTGAAGAACCAACAAAAGAATGTGGAGTCAAGTTCTTACAGTTCCACCATACAATAAGATAACAACAACAAAAAAAGTCTGTTTGGGAGAGTCTCAGTAAAGGGAGAAAAAAAAGAGTAGGCTCTATAGAAAATACAAAGTTCCAAGAGTGTTTAGTGATGTGTATTGGTATGATGCAAAAAGAATAACTTGTAAGCACTGTTTTGAGAGTTATGGAGTATGAGCCATACTGCTGATCACACAACTAAGTATGTGTTATATTGCAATTAATATTTTTTTCTTCCAACTTGTTACTTCAGAGAACAATGTGGTAGCTAGTGCTTTTCATACTAAATATTGCAGAGTTGAAGATAAGTATCTGCCATAAATACTTCAACTTAAAAAAAAATACAAGCTTTCAGAGTTGTCTTTCAAGCAATCTTGCACAGCATAAAGCTCTTTGGCTGTTGATTTTCTGAAATACACTGTTTTAAGGTTGCTTTTTCAAGAAATACACTGCTACCAGGTTATGGGGACAACCATTATAATAAATTCTTGAAGGGATGCATGGCTCAGCAGGATGTGAGTGGATATTGATACCTTCACATGCCAGTGCTAAACATACAACAAATGATGTGGAGAAGCACACCGAGTGGCTTCGAGTGCCATCCACTCAGCCTCATGATGAGAAACTTACTCTGCTCCCTGCACTTGTAAATCTAGTACTGACTTCTCTTAAATACATACATTTTTACAAAAAATCAATTCTTATTTATTTCCTGAGCAGGGATACAAACAATAAACAACATCTATGTCTTCTTCTGAATAGTGTAAAGGTAGAAGCTAAATTTATTAGTATATACATTAACAGAGGCATAGGGAATCTGAGAGGCTCCCCATCAACTGATTCTCAAGTTAAGTGTGCACTAGTTTGGGCTCAAGTTTGCCAATCCATCCAAGTGCCAAGGTGACTGTTAGTTTAGGCCCACAGTATCTTTGCTGGAACAAACTTCATCTCACCTTTACAAATTTATATTCTGCTAAAATTAATCTAATATAGATGTGTCAGCTTACCTGTCTGTATAACAGAGAGAATTCATTTGTGTGCCTGTTTTGTCTCACCGATAGCCACACTGTGCTTTCAGTGCAAGCTCCTTCCCAGCTTTGATTGCTGAGCATGTGAGAAACATGACCAGAAAGCCAAGCTAAGCACCCTTCCAACATTCCAGGCTGCAAGTGTTCAAATACAAGAAATGAGCAAAACCGTGGCCCCTAATATACAAATGAAAAAAACCTGTCCTCTGCAAAAGCCAGAGGAGTAAAAAAATAAACCACGCAATAATACTAATGGCTTTTATAGTCCAAATCCCAGTCAGCTGGACCACAAGTGATTGTTTGCAGATGAATGTTCTCTCTGCCTAAACCTCACTAAACAAGATTCTCCTGGTACAGGAGCAACGGATATAGTACACTGAAGCACAGGGGTTATGCAAGGTATATGTAAGAACAAGCCCTATAAACTTATTTGAAGGGCACTATGAGAAAATCCAATAAATAAATACCCAGAATCCTTCTTCCTTGGTGCAAATATAGGCTGGCAGTTGCCACATCACTGTGCAAGTTTGACACATTCATAGCCCTTGTTAGAAAGGCAGAAATACTGCAACAGGATTTAAAGTCAGATGGCTAAATAAGTTTATTCTTTCTGCCTGCATTCATTTTTCAGTTAACCCTTTTGACATAATTGTTTTTATCTTTTTTTCTAAAAACTAATTAGTAGGAGAAATAGCATAACGCCAGTCACTCTAACTACTTGTCTCATGAAAACCTGAAGCATTTTTTCAGATTAATGTATGCAGTCTAGCTAGTTTTCTATACTTACTCCAGGCTAATAGTTTCTCAATGGAAAACCTTCACTTTTAGAAATACAGCCTGACCCATTCAATTATTTTGTTAGTCTGATAATGTGAATCTTTCAACTAAGCAAACAGACCTTACGCTGACACCAATACAACTTGGTTTTATAAAACCAACAGGTGGTGTAGAACTTGTCATTTTAGCCAATAGGTAAGTGTTAAACTGAGAAATGCCAGCCAGAGAAGAGACAATTTTATAGGCATCGTTAATCTAAGTTTTATATTGGTTGAAAGCCATGCATCTGGAAAGCCTCGGGGATTTTTTATTTAAAGGAAAATTTAGTGAAATAGAGCATGATAGTGCATAATCTCCAACATGCATGTACAGCAATATGCCAGCAAACAGTGGGTGGCCTACTGAAGAATAACAAAGGCACAGATGAATTAAATGACAGCAGCTGTAAAGCTGCAGTTTCAGCTGGGGGAGTAGAGGCTAATACTGCAGTGGCTGGCTCAGCTTGCTTTCTGCAGTTTTAATGATGGCTGAACCCTGCAGTTTCTTAACCAGAAGCAAAACTCAGCTGAAGTATAACACAAGAATGTTACAGAGAATATACACAGCTTGTTCCAATTTCGACTTGCCTTTGATTTTTCATGCCTGCTTACTGGTAGCATAAACAGCGTAAGATCATTATTACATGATCTGATTTAGATTTTAATAAACTTACTGTTAGATGACAACTCTAATAGACACACGGTGCTCCACAAGTATCTTTTCCACTTAGAAAAAGAATACTTGCAGGAATAGAAACACACATCTTGATAAGTAGCTAAAAAGAGTCTCTTCCTGGGATAGCAGGGAAGGAAATAGTTTCTAAACTTTACTGAGTGCTTATCACTTCAATCCTTTTTACAAGCCATGAGTCAAATGTTACAATTAAAAGCCTATTGATAGTTGATTACACTCTTTACCTTCAAAGCTTAAAGTATTTCCAGAAAAAAACTATAGGAGATGATTATGTCAAACATTCAGAATCTTCTGCTACTGACAGAAAATCTGTCTCCTTTGGGATATAAATCATTTTGCCAAGAGCAGCATTTAAAGGTTTTATACACAAGTTCATTTCAATTCAGATATTAGCATTACATCCACAGAAGACATAGTCTGAAGTACCCTTAAACATTTAGGTATGTAACAATGACAAAGGCCAACATCTATATATACCATTTCAAGGCCTATGTAGTGCCATATTTATGCTAATAATACTCAGTTGTTGTGAAAGGACCTTTGTGATATTATCTCCTCTGACAAATTCTAGTAAGAATAATATGCCATGCTATTATGTGTTATATTATGTGTATAATTAAGTGAACAAAGAGAACTGAAATTCCACTTAGAAGCCAGTGTTTAACATTTTCAATCTTGAAGCATATCTTGTGGACACTGAATACCTCACTTGTTGAAACATTTACATGCTGGCTCCCAAAAAAAGCTCCTACTTTCACATGGAATTGTACTAGAGAACTAGAGCTTTGGCACTTTCCTAGACATTTTGTAGCCTGGTAGGCTCCCCACTGATTCAGTAGGCTCTGTAAAGACTGCTCTTTGTCCATATCTGAAACACTTATTTACTGGGATGGGATGAGATGGGATGGGATAAGTGGTGGTAGGGAACATCCAGAGCTGAGATGCTCCTCAACAGAGGACAAGCCAGGAGCTGAAGATGATGGCCAGGTAGGTTCACTAGCATGCAATACACTTTTTAAGCACCTCAGCAAAGCAAAGAAAGTCTCACAGCAGTAATTAGGGAAAGCCATGGCTTAATGACTGCTAGAAAAGCCTGTAAAAACAAGGCAAGTCTGAGGTCAAGCCAGAAGTCAAACCAGCAAGCCAAAGAAGACCAGGAACATACATGCCTAGAAAGCTTTAAGAGAAAAAAACCTACAACATAGCAGGAGTTTAAATGTAGCTCCCAGGTTAATGGAGGGCTGCATCCTGCCAGAGACCACCTTCAGTTCAGAGACCTCAGTCTCTCGTAGGAAAGAGCAGAGCCTCTGAGTACTCAGGAGGCTCCTGAGGAAGGGCTGCAAGCTGGACACACTTCTCTTTCCATACACTTTTCCCTAGTAGAGCTGAGTGTGATTGACTCTATAGGATCATCCATGTGTAAATGCTTCTCTGGATATATTTCTAAGTTACTTCTGTATGGTGTCTTGGAGCTTGCAGTACAACTTCCAGTGTTTTGGGGGGGTTTTTTGGTTGTTGTTTGGTTTTTTGGTTTTTTCTTGTTTTGTTTTTTTGGTGTTTTTTATGTTCCAAAAGTTTATCTTTTGTTCTTTGATTCTCTTACTGTCTGTAATAGGCTGCTTCTGCATGGCATTTGCACCAATAAGTACAAATGTTCCTGTAAACCAAAACTGATTTCCAGGAGATGGAAGAGTTTTGTTTATTCAGCACTCTCAAACTGATACCTTCATAAATGACATTCTCCTAGAAATAACAACATAAAGAAATATTTGAAATTGCATTTTAAACACTATGGATTCAGATTACAAGGTGTCTGCATTGAGATCTCTGCAAATGTCAATAGAAAATGATGGAACGTGTTTTCTTTTTTTAAGTGCACGCTGAAACTGTTACAAAATTATTGGAACCCACAGTGCAGGGCTCTATGAAAAGATACAGCAACTACATCAAAAATTCCTTGCAGTGCTGTCATGAGAATTTCATACAAAAATGTTAATAACTTAAGAAATATTTTCTCTAGACAACTTTGAATTGAAATGCTACAGAAATGTGTGATAGAAAAGGATTAGTCATAAGAGGAACCATTTTTCCTTTTTAGGCCTGATTCAGCAAATGAGTGTCCCTTCAGTTCCAGTTTTCCGTTATCTTCAAGAAATCTCACCTTGATCATGAAAACAGTATCTTATATTTACAATGTCATTTCTTATTTAACAGCAACACAGCAATCTTTTCATTCTTTTCTATGTGAGTTACTGAAATATACTCTTCAGACATATTTTAGAGGGGCTACAAAATGTATGCCAGGCTACTTTTTGCCATTTCATAAAAACAGCAAGTTTTTTTCCACTTTCACCAAACAAGCCAGTTTTGAAGCAATGAAGTAATACTTCAGAAAATATAGATTTTTAGATGTGATCTGGGTTCATGACACATATTATGTTACCTAAGCTTGAATACGATGACCGTGAGACAACAGAGCTATTTTTATTTCCTGAGTTCTGGAGCAGTCTTGACTTCTATCAGTCTAACAGGAGAACAATAGGAATTTTTTATGATTAGCAAATCTGTATCAGATTTGCCCAGGTTCTCAGTGAAAAAATAAAAATGCTTTCAGATGCAGCCCTGCATGCTCAGCCTGAAATCTCAGTCATATCTTTTCAGTCTGTTATGCATCTATAAGCAAAAAAAAAAAAAAAAAAGAATCCACGAGGCCAAAGTCTCTGTACATGTCATTCTCTCTGTTAGGTTTCACATGTGTAATTGAGGCAGAATTTTACATCATTAATGGAATTTAGTTAACACTTCTGTTATATATGAGATGGGAAATGCTCCCTAGCACATTATTCAGCTACTTACCTCAGCCCTGTGGTTGTTTTGGCTCTCTAGTGTTACCAGGTGTAGAGAGTAATTGTTGTTTATTTTTCCCCTTAAAGCAACCCAATGGAAATCTGAAAAACCTTGAAGGGCAAGTCTTGGAAGAAGATGTCATTGTTACACAAGGGCTTTATTCATTAAATGGCTCCAAAACCATGTGAGACTATTCTAAATGCCATGAACTACAACGTCCAACATTACAGAGCACTGTCAGCAGACAACACTTATACAATCATTTTGGAGTGTATAAAAGTACATGGTACATGGCAAGCAAACTGTTTGCTGTTTAAAGCTTGTCCTCATGGATATACTTGGAATTCAGATTATGACTGATTATGAATTTACAACTGAGCATCTACTTCCGCTCTTAGCCCCATGAAGATATTTCAGCTATAAGAAAAGAATATGAATTTGCTTGATCTCTTTTCTGATATATTCCCTGCTAGGATTACATTAACAGAGGTAATTATTATGGTGTTTCATCAGACAATAAGTGTATACAAGTAACGTGTACGTGAGAAAAATCAGGTGCCTACAAGCTGGATCAAAGATTTAAATTTATATAAGTCCCTTCTGACACATCCTATTTCAAGCACCTGCATCCCTAAATTGATTTAGTGGACAGGTTCAGGCTTGGTTATCCTCACCTGGAGCCTACTGGAATTGCTACCAGTCCATCAGTGGTATCCCAGGCTGAAACAGCACAGTCCCTTGGTGTGCAGACAGTCCCAGGGGTACATGCACTACGTTAGTTGAGGGCCAGCCCTGGGGTACCTGAGCTCACAAGTATGTGCAACACCAAAGCCTGTTCAGAGATCCCTTTTGTTTCTTACCATGCTGTCCCTACATCAGGTTTCTTTAGTGCCTGTGTGTGCTTCAGTTTTGGTTATTCACTTTCCCCATACACATACCCTCAATTATCTGCATAATATTCAAAATTATTTTTGCCCGTGACACTGTGACTGAAAATGTGCAACCATACTCTAAACAAAAAATTTCAAATGCAGATGATAATTGAATGCCAGAATCAGAAAAACCTTCCAAATATAAAAGATTTTACAGAAAGATTTTTATGTTACTCTCTGGAAAACACTTTCAGCAAGCCTGATAGAATAAAGGGACCACAAATCAGAATGTTATACAGCATGCACTAAGACAGAGGAAAATACAAAACATTTTGCTCTTTTCACTGGAAAAAACCCCACCATCAGCAGCAGTACTCAGAGCAATTCTTTAATAAAATTACCCTGTTATTGATACAGAGACAGACAATTGGGTATTGTTGCTTTCCATTGGAGAAAATGCATTATTGGTCTAAGGAGTTTTGAAGGTATGAAGAGGGTATGGGTATGAAGAGGCATTTAGCAAAAAAAATTTGCTACTTAGAAAATGGCGAAGGGCTCAGATTTGTCATGTTACAATCCTAAAACAGTGGTAGACATAGAAGATAGCTGGCAAGCGGCTTGTTTCACAAGCAGCTGGAACCTCAGAAGTCTGATGAAAGGACCAGAAATACCTTTTGGGATTACTCAGCTCTTGGACAGGAAGAAGTCAGATAGCTAATTAAAAGCTTTTGAATGTGATTACTTCTATAGCAGAAACACCTGACTTTTACAAATGACTCAGATCTTGAACAGTTATGGAATATGGTAAAAGGCAAATTATGGAAGATGCTACAGTTAGTCATTACAGCATTACACAGCCTAATTACATTAGTTCCGGAACCTTACCAGCATATCTGATTTCTGTATCGATTTCTGGAAGCTAAATGTAATATCTGGTTCAGCTGTGCATCCAATACCTCAGATTAATGAAATGCTACTGGGCTTGGGTGATGGCCAATATGTAACTAAACTCGACTTACCAAGTGATATTTGCAGATAGCTGCTTTTGCCTTCCCAGATTCCAGAAGACAACTGTCTTTCCTATACTCTATGAAGCATGCTAGTTTTAGCAGTCCATTTAATTTTTATTAAGGTCCAGTAGCACACCCAAGACTGATGGAGAAAATAATTTATCTTAACCAGAGATTAACACCTTGATGCAGTGATCTATATCCCTTTGTATCACTTGTTTTGTGTAATTTTTTTTTCTTTCTCTTTCCTTCACTCATTGAACTGTCTTTAGCATATCCCATAAGTTTTCTCATTTTTGCTCTTGCTGTTCTCTCCTGCCCTGTTGCAGCGGGGAGAGTGAGAGTGGTTGTGTGGTGCACAGTCACTGGTCAGGGTCAACCCATCACAGACTGATAAAGAAAGGGCTTCCATGGAGTGCCTCGTTTCTACTAGTAAGCAAAAGATACATCTTCTTTGATGTTGTTGACTTTATTTGGGGATGGACAAGTTACTTCAATAGGTTTGTTACAGAACAATGACTTCTGTAAGACATAGTTACCAGCAACTTGTGTGAGTGCAGATGAAAAAACATGCATCTTTCATACTACCTCATCTTGTATCTGAAGCCTTTCATTGGAGCCTCAGATTAAAAGGTGCTCAGATCCATTCCTTAATCCTATTTCTTTCTCTTCCATGAAAATACAATTAGATGGTGATAGAAAGTGACTGCATATTTACTCAGAGGGCAGTTAGGATCTTAAATACCATCCACCTGAAGTCTGTTCTTTTAAGTGACTGATGTTTACCCATTAAAATATCTGGAGTTTATATATGATAGAAATCCCATACTGACCATCATACCTACAAGTAAGACCCTAGCATAGAGACACTGATTCATTGTCACATTATGACGTTATTTGGGACCACATATACATTTTAGGCTTTTTCTCAGTGTACAATATTAAGTAAAAGTACCACACAAGACATCCTATTTTACAGATTATAAAAGGCAGAAGAAATGCAACCTTTCCTTCTGCCTCATAATCATCCCATCATGTCTTCTGCACACCCGAGCCAGCAGACCATGGCTGCACCCGACTATGGCTGCCTGGTTAAGCATTTCTAAGATGAAGCTTTTTGAATAACTGAATGTTTAAGTCAAATGAAAAAAATCCAACAAAACCCAAACAATTAATGAACAAACACAAACCACTATGTTCTGGTTTGAGCCAGACAGCATCAACACAAAAAACTTTGACACACTGAAAAGATCCCATGGCTGCAGGTAAGTACCTAGATGTGAGTATTACTTCTATACTGTGCTCATGCCAGAAAAGGTAGAAACTATTCCATGGAAATTAGAGCCTGTAACAATATGCAATGTAGCACAGCAGCATGTGGATTTTAGTAGCTCAGGAGCATACATAATCTAGATACAAGAATCCACAGAAACATGGAAAAATCTGCTAATTAATTTCTTTAAAGAAAACAACAGCTGTATAATTGCATTAATGCAGAGCCAACCCATAGCTAACACTGCTGTCATAAAACCAAAGTACTGTTCCATTTGATTCCAGTGGCTCTGAGATCACACAGATTCTTGCACATATCTCTTCCAGAGTTTTCAGTGCATGTTGAAACTCCATCAAACTTTTGAACATAGTCAGTTTAATCAAGGTTGGCTCAGCTGTATGCTGAACTTAAGAAATCCCTTTTTCTGTCTATCTGCAGTTACATTACTGGTGACTGTTGCTGTTTTCACATGCATAAATGCATGAATTATTTTTTTTATAATAGCTCAGAACTAAACAGGCAACAAAAATATGCATACTAAGTTCTGCTCTGAGCGATTTCTTGGGACCGCATATAAATTGCACTGAACTGGAATATGGAAAGGAAAGAATCTATACAGAGCAGACAAGAAAACAGGATGGGAGGAGGCAGTTTTAAAACTTGGCCTTGCCTCCTCCATTACATTGCCTGCTTTCACTGGAAGCACTCCTATTTAACATAGATTAGTAACGTACATGAGTGGTGACCACAGAATAGGCATTGCACTTGAAATTGCACCCACCTCCCTACAGCCTCCTTTCAGGTAGTTGTAGATAGAGAGCAATAAGGTCTCATCGCAGCCTCCTCTTCTCCAAACTAAACACTCCCAATTCCCTCAGCCTCTCCTCACAGGGCTTGTTCTCCAGAGCCTCCAACAGCTTGGTTGTCCTTCTCTGAAACTTCTCCAGCAGTTGTGTCTTTCTTGTAGTGAGGGGCCAAGAACTGGACACAGTACTTGAGGTATGGCCTCACCAGTCCCTAGTACAGGTCCATGATCCCTTCACTTCTCCTGCTGGTCACACTATTTCTGATAGGAAAACAGACCAGGATGCTGTTGGCCTTCTTGGCCACCTGGGCACACTGCTGGCTCATATTCAGCTGGCTGTTGATGAGCACCCCCAGGCTCTTTTCTGCCTGGCAGCTTTCCAGCCACTCCTCCCCAAGCCTGTAGCATTTCATGGGGTTGTGACCAAAGCGGCAAAAGGCCAAAGGCCAAAGGCCTGGCACTTGGCCTTGTTAAAGTTCATTTTATTGACCTTGGCCCACTGATCCAGTCTGTCCAGGTCCCTTTGCAGAGCCTTCCTACCCTCAAGCAGATCAACACTGCCACCCAACTTAGTGTCATCTGCAAACTTATTTGAGACAACCAACAATCCCCTCATCTAGATCATTATTGAATATATTGAACAGTACTGGCCCTAAAACTGGGCTCCTGGGGACACCACCCCAGTCCAGGTAGACCAGTCACCACTTGGATTTAACTCCATTGACTACAACTCTCTGAGCCCTGTCATGCTTCCAGTTACTAACCCAATGAAGAGTATACGTGTCTATGCCATGAGCCAACAGATTCTCTAGGAGAATGCACTGGGACACAGTATCAAAAGCTTTACTAAAGTCCAGGTAGAAAATGTCCACAGCCTTCCCCTTGTTCGCTAGGCAGGTCACAGGGTCACAGAATGAGACCAGGTGGGTCAGGCAGGACCTGCCTTACTGAACCTATGCTGGCAGGGCCTGATCCCTTGGCTGTCCTGCACTTGCCATGTGAGCACATTAGATATGACCATTCCATTATTTCTGGGCACCAAGGTCAGGCTGACAGACCTGTAGTATACCAGATCTTCCTTTTGACCCTTTTTTTTTTTTTTTTTTGAGTCCAAAGATAATAGATAGTAAGATATTCCTTGTTATGTACATAAATAAAAATAAATGAAGATGCTTTGTGCTGACCAGTGATGGGTTCTAGAATAGCAATGAAGCTCTATGTTGAATCAAGGTGTTCCATAAACCTTTAATTTCCTTGAAAAAACAGTAATTTATTTCACAATAATCTCATTTTTTGCTGAACAAGTGGTTGCATTTTCTCAGTGGCAAAGTAAACCAGCTGGAGATTTAATGTAAGGAGTAATTCAGCACTGTGTATGCAGAGATTTGCAATTTAATTCAGAGGTCAAAAGTCATGTTGCTTCTAAATTATATTGGAGAAAGAGCTTGGAATTACGCCCTCTCCTTAATTCTGAGCAATGAAGAACACACAAATTAAAATGTCAGGATACTGAATTGAAAACTATTTTATGATAAGACACTTGAGCCAGCAACATCTTTCCAAATACTACACGTAATAGTAGATTTACAGTTCTTGACGGGAAAACTAAAGCTAATTTTCAGCATTCAACATATCAGTGAGGCAGTGCTGGAATTCAGTGTTCAATTTATATCACATTGGTATTTAATAACTAGAAATTCCTAAATTGAGGTAGATATGGCACCCTAATTTAGACAGCAAAAGCTATTTCTGTTGGAAAGAATTGGGTTTACGTGTTACAGGAACTGATATTTATAGTTTCACTTGGTAAAAAGCTGTGAATAACTCCATATCAGCTTAAAAACTGACAGAAAAATATCATATTTGAGACTGAAGGGAATAGGTAACTGAATTTTAAAAGGATAGCTTTCTCTGTGGCACAAGAGGATGATGAAACAAATAATAGTATTTCACTAATCCTTCTGCAAGCCTATAAATTCTGGAGATATGTATGCCAAGCAGATTCTTTTGTTTAGCTATGAGTTCAAAAAGCTCTTTACTTAATAAAAGTTTATTTGAATTGCAAATATATTTGGAGTATAAAATCCAAGAGTGGTGGCTCAGTCTGTATTTTTCATTGGCTAGAAAAATTACCAGCTGATTCATAGGCTTATCTCCTACTTCTCAGGATGAACTCATTCTCAGACAAGTGCCTGAATATTCAGATATTAGGATAAAAATACTCTTGTCATATGACAAATGTTTGCTAAGATTCTTAAGCGTTATAATGTAGTAAACTCAAGTAGTCGAAGCTCCCACACTCTCACACAACACTCATCTAGAGACTGGCTTTATCAACTAAAATCCAAATAATGAAAGATAAAATTTTGTGCATTTTATCTCTGCAAATATCGGTGCTCCTTTAAGACTCCTTTGTCTCAGTTCTCTCAGAAGCTCCTAGGCCTCTTAAAGCTCTTTTAAATTTGCTTTAAAAATTTCTAGTCCTACTGATGTTTCCCTTCAAATTCCAATTGCTTTCAAGAGCTAAGTATTTCTTCTCACACTGGATTAATTTGCAATCATAGACTTTAGCATTAATATTTCTGCATTTCTTCACAGCTTTCAGGAATTCCCACATCATCACATCTCATTCAGTATATTTTAAAATATTTTCCTTAGATAACCTAGAGTTTTAAAGAGAAAAGTCCATTTCAGTCTCACAGCTTGCAGAACCAATAAGTGTACTTGCAACCACACCAATGCACACAGAGGTCATGTGTTGAACTTCTCTTTATTCACATTCAGCTACACAAACAGCTACAACATGAGGTGAAAACCAGGAAGTATGGAAAAACATTTAATCTCTAATGCCTCAATAATAGTCTGCAGATTCCTTTTTCCTTAGAATAGAATGTGTTTCCTGGCAGATTCACCTTCATCTTACTAAAACACTATTCCTAACATCTCAGTCCCATAACTGTTTTGAATTGTCTAGGACGTGTCTGCATGTACATACATCATTTGCTTATGCTATTTACGATTAACTAAAATCAGTTTGGTGTTATTTAAATAAATTTTCTCTCCTGCAACCTTTGATCCTTGTAGGAATATTCTAATCTGAACATCCTTTTGTCACTTCTCTTATTTTTCCCATAAGTTTGTATATGGGATTAGAAATGCTTTTCCACTGGATAGAATTTGCAAATCAGTTATTTATTAGTCTTAAATCTATTTATTAGAGGCATGTTAGTTACAATTTCAAAGTTATCTTTTCCAAGACAGACAGATATTTGCATCTGGAGACCTGGTAAGAAGATGTGACTCTTTGTTTATAACAGGTAGATATATCAAGAATCAGGTAAAATTTACATAAATCAAGACTAGAAAGAAGACATATTTTAAGAGTAAGAATACTTAATCTCTGAAATATTTTATCTATAGATGATGTGTATCATCAGCTCCATGGAGAAGTTAAGACAAGAGAATTAGGTATTTTTTTCTAAACTGTAGGTGTCAGCTCATCCACATGTTGTTTTTGAGATAACAAGAGATTCCCTGAAATTCTGTCGTCTTTGATAACTCAGAATGGATGTTCTAAGTGACCTTCTCGAGCTATAAACTCTATGGGTGAATTTAGAAAATTGTGTTTTTCTAGAAAACACGTTGATTTCTTCTATTTGATGTGGAACTGATCTTCAAAAAAGCATAAGGATCCTCACCTGGGGCTTTTAGTTCAGTATTTTTTTAATGTGCTTTGGAGGACCATGACTAAGACAGAAGTAGCTGGAGGGCCACCAATCTTCTGTTGTGCCTGTATCCATGCAGGCTTTTTGCTCTCACACGACAACAGCTGACAGGCAGCTCCTGTTCTTTCTTTCCTCCCACATGTGAATATTTCTGCTGTCAGATTAGCCAATTTGCTACCAGAATAAAAGAGAAAAGTATAAATATAAGACCAGTAAAGTGCACATTATTTATATCTTCTCATGAAAATGTCTGAATTGACTCTACCATAATTTGGAATTAACAAAATTTCTTAGATACTACTCTTTGGAAACTGCTGGCAATTGCTGACTTTAACAGCAATCCCAGCACCTGCAATTAGGTCAGCTATTTGTAGAGTGCCTCTGGAGACCTGCATCCAGCCAGGTGTTCCAATGCATATCTATCACTGCTACTCTCTAAAAAAAAATTCTATCTGTACTGTATGTTGTTTTACCATTTTTACTTTAACTTTGTCATTTATCCTACATTTTATGAGGATAGTTTTCTGCCTAGCTAGATGTTAATGTAGTCCTCATCTATATGTGCGGAAAAGGCAAAAACAAACATGTAGAATCATGGAATCACAGAACCATCATGGCTGGAAAAGACCTGTAAGATCATCAAGTCCAACCAGCAGTCCTACACCACTGTAAACACTAAACCATCTCCTGAAGTGCCACATCTGTGTTTTGAATACTTGCAGGCACAGCAGCTCCCCCACCTCCCTGGACAACCTGTTCCAATGCTTCACCACTCTTTCGGTGAAGAAATTTTTCCTTATATCTAATCTGAACCTCCCCTGGTGCAACTTGAACCCCTTTCCTCTTGTCCAACACCCGCCTTTCAGGTAGTTGTAGAGAGCAATCAAGTCTCCTCTCAGACTCCTCTTCACCAAGCAAGAAAGAACTATGTAATCAAAGGCAGATAACATCTTAACCATGTTTATACTCAATAACCAGAAGACATGCCTCAGTCTTAGGAATATAAAGATCACCCCAAATCTGCAAGCTACCTCTTAAATCGCTTCAGTATATAGGTTAATATAAAATACGTTTGTAAAATGATGATGTTCTTGTGAAGAAATAGCCATTGGTGGAAAACACAATTACTAAAGTGTATTTTTATTTATTAATTAATTAATTTAAATAATTTAATAAATTTAATTAATTATTTAATAAAATTATTATTAATTACTTTTTCAATGGATGTCTCGTGTCTACTTAAATATGCTTTAATATAGTCTTTTCTTAGGGACAGTGTTGGCTCAGCTTAGTAGGTGACTGCCATTCTCTGACATTTAAATAAAGTGACACAGTCTTCTAGGACTGTTTCAAATCTATGCTTAGCACAACTACCATCAGTATAGGACTTCCTTATTTTCCATTTTCAAGGGTATGAGTTTTGATCCTTCTCAAACTCCTAAGCTCTTATTATGAACCCACTAGATGCATGCCTGGGTATCTAAATGTATGTAGCTAGATGAATTTATGGTTTAAAAATATAAAACTTTTCAGTGATAAAACAAAGCATTTCTCCGGTACTTTATGCATTACTTCATAAAGTGTGGTTTGGGTATTTTTTTTTCCACTTATCTTTCCACTTTTTCTCCTTTCCTTTTCTCTTTAATGTAAAACAACTTGATCTATCAGCTTGGTTTATTCAGATTATTGTTTTGTATGATGAGTTATATATTTATTAACAATGTCATGATGTAACTGAGATAAAAATTCAGGACTCAGATGTTAAAGACAATAAGTTCAGGAGTCTTCAAAGCTGGGCTTCTGTTCAGGCCCTCCTCTATTTAGATCAGAACAAGTTGTGGGTTTTTTTTCTCTTTTTCAAAATATAGGGTTAGGGTTATTGAGACAGTCCTGAAAAGCAAGAAGAACATTGGCTGGGCTTCCTTTATTAGATTAAATGTGACAAAAAAACATTGAAAGCAATGAATGCAAACAATTGAACAATGAATCTACAGTGTCATTTAGGGTCTTCAAAATACCTCATTCACATTCTCTTCCCTTTTTCTTGTTTTATTTCCTTTCTGGGAATGCATATCAGAAGGATTCAAGTGAAGGATAAGCAAGCAAATGAAATTATGGATGGGCAAAGACAACTATTTACCCTATCACTTCTACTCATCACCTTCTAACTACAATAAGAACTGCTTTGGGCAAGAGAGGTGCACCACGAAGCAGCCTAAAAGATGTGAGGAGAAATGTCTATTAAATTTCTAAGAGATATTCTACTGACTGGGACTGAAGGCCATTTTACTTGCTCACAGAGTAACATGCAATCAAGAAAAAGCTAGAGACATTTGACTAGACTTCACTTTTATCTTTCTGTCTGTCTGTGAAGTTAGCTACAGCATACTGCATAGTTATCTCAGAGAATAAGTAATAATGGGACTCTGACTGCAGCGTTTTCAATAAGATTGTATTCAGACAGGAGAAATTCAGTTCAGTTTATGGTGCTAATTCCTTAAAAAGCACCAAGTGTCTCAGGCTTTTACAATGTGGCATTATCAGTTGTTTAATCAATACGCTCTGCCAGAATATGCTGTCTTAAAAGGCATTCTAAAATAAAATGAAACATCTTTTACTATGGATTGTTAAGCTCTATAGCCTGATCATTTTTATCAGTTGTTATGCACTGCATGGCAATAATGAGAACCCATTTTACTAGGTACTAGATTTGATGGGAGGTGGAAAAATGGAAATGGAAGAATGTCATAGCTCAAATTGTTTAGCCTTCATTAAATCCTATGCAAGCGCTGATTAAACAGTTAAAACATGTAAGGCAATTGAAAATTTATCACTTTTGAGCCTGATCCCTCCTATTGATGGGACACTTCTTCTCATAGGACAGTAGACTTCGGGAGACAGTGTTTCCATCACAAAGAAGTGATGAGAATGTGGTGTACTTATATCAGCATTTATAGTGCTTATAACTACAATGCTGTGGTATTAATTGAGTTGTCTTTGTGCACAGAATATGCCCACTCAGCACAGGTATGTTCTGATTAGGTAGTGAGCAGTAGCTAGTCAAGAAGTTTGGATTGTTCACACATCCTACAAAAATTACCCAATGCAGCTGCCAGAAGTATCTTCCTAGACTTAGAATACTTTGTCTCAGACTCTAAATTGTTCTGAACATTCAGCCACACCACTCAAAATCATATTTCTATATCAGAACTTCTATAAATTAATTCCATATTGCACTTGCAACAAAACTGACATGGTGGCCAGTATTCCAAAACCTTTCAGAGGGTTGAAACATATAAGTTATTTAATATGAATGTTAATAAATATTATCTGGTTCATCATCTGGACATACAGGAGTACTGATGCAGTAGCATTTTACTAAATCATAGGGTTATGATCCAAATCCTACCTTTACGCTACTATTTTAAAACACAGCACATGCCATACAATGTCATTGTTACCTACTGCTTCAGAAAACAAAACTACACAAATTATAAAACATCTTGAATTCATCAGATAAATCAAAGGAAATAATTATATTAAAGTATTTTCACACAATGCACCATATCCTTATTGCTAGGTATTTTTATTCATTTACTTTTTTAACTTATTCCAATTTCATTCTTCAGATGCTTATAACTGTATTTTACATTTTTCTTTACCTAGTGAAAAAAACAAAACGTTATTAGTATTTCTTAGTAGAAAATATTCTGTGTTTAATTTTAATCTCTTCTCCAGGGTACCTGTTTTATTCCTGAATAGCTTTTAAGGGAAGCTTCCAGTTAGACTACATTTTTAGTTTTAGTTTGTATCTTGCACAATCTGTCTTGACTGGTAAAAACTGTGGATTCTTGTACCTATCTAGTTTATCAGACTAAGGAATGTTGAACACTCAAGCCATAAATGTAATAGTGAGGGACTGACTATTCTTCTGGATCATGGATTCATAAGACAGTATCTAACTTGTATTCTTACTTTGACAGAGCCTTTTCTCTCATTTCTCTCAGTGTTCAGAGACTTATTCAGTGCTGCTGGTTTTTTTCTGAAGGTACTACAGAGAGATATGTAGCTCCTTTAGGATCAAACCCTGCAAGAGATTATATTAGCATTAAAATCTTTGGAGACCCATGTTGCTTAGTATGCAGAAGAGCAGACCCTTCAGGTCCCCAAGAAATCATTTGCAATAGACTTGGTCAGAAACTGGAATAGTTCCATTGCAACATTTTCATCTTGGCAAAACTATGAATATTGACAGCATATTTATCAATATTTTTCTATAGTTCCAATATATAGCTTCCATCAAAAAAACAGTAACATTATTCTTTCCAGGAAGAATGTACATTTAACACAGACATCAGTTAAGGGCTTGTACCTTCTTTTTCCAAAAAATGTTTTCATTGTTATGCTTGCAACTGTTCTTACCCATTTACTATTGGGATCTGATAATATTGATTAAAATCATGTTCTTGGACTTTCTCTACAAATTTTGCCTCATGAGAGGACATTGTCAGTAATGGAGGAAAAAAATGTTTGCTTTCTGTTTTACATATTATTTAAATATTCTGTTTCCAGAGAACCAGGAAATATCCTACCAGGAAATCTATCGCTATTGCAAACTTGTTGCCCAAATAGACACTGGAAAACAAAGACCACTAATACAGCCTGGGTATTCTGAAGTCTGGTGCCTGTGGCAATTCTTCATTGAACCAGCTGGAAATTATGCCACTGCAGATTTTATTTTAGTCTAGTAAAAATAAAGTTTAGCCCACAACTTATTGGGTCCAAATGGGAAAATTTTTAGAAATTAATGGAATTCCAAGTTACATTATCTAGACTGAAGAGCTTAGAGAACTCAGCATAAAAGCTTTAAAGGCACAAAGATTCTCTGGAAATTATATTTCAAATAAAGGAGAAAAAAGCTTACTAAAAAAAGGCTCCAGGCCCAATTTACTGAAAGGTGCATTAGGAATACCAGTAATGATACAAAATAAAAAAGGTGGATTGTGAAAGAAAGGAAATTTACAGCTTAATAAGAAACTCAAAAAAAAAAAAGCAATTTGATCTTGAAAATAATAAGTACAACTAAAAATTCAACCGTTTAAAGAAAAATAGAATAAGGAAAGAAGAAGTGTGCTCATTACAAACATAGGAAAATTAAATCTTAAAGGCAAACTAAGTTTTGCTGGAAAGCTAAGTAAATACTTTTTCTCAGCTTTTGATAAGGAACACACTATTAGGAAGGACAGAGAAACCTTGATGTATAAAAGCAATGGAATTTTTTACAGTCAGGTGGAAGGAAATGTCAGAATTTATTGCACTCTGTGCTGAGTGTGAGAGGGCAAAACAAATCCCAGAAGCAGCCATGCAGGAGGCCACTTCTTATTCATAAAAAAATTCAGAACCATAATAGCTGCCATTTGGGCATGCTATCCAGATCATTGCAGTTTTCAATTTTACTTCACAAACAGGACACCTCCTAAATCTGGGTACTGGAAAATATTATATTAAAATTCTATACTACAGGTGTAGTAGCTTTTGTTTCCTCATATGTGCTGGAATAGGAACCATTAAGCAGAACTGTTAAAGTTCCTTGATGAGGACTTGGTCAACTCATTGTAGTTTTGGGACTCAGGAATATTTTTCTGTGTGATATTTTGGCACTTCCCCATCAAGACTGATCTCCTTACAGGATCTTCTATCCTGTGGAACAAAAAATATATTTTACCATTTCACTGTTCCTGGGACTCAAGGCAGAGGGAATGTGGAAGTAACTGGAACTAGAACTGGCCACCCAGACCCTAGAGGAACACAAAACTTCGTAAAAGTTGCAGAGAATGAAAGCACCATGACATGGACTCTATCGGCTGCATTCATAGGCTCTGATAAATGTGTTCTGTTGAGGAGAAATAAGTATCATGCCCTTACTTACTGAAGTCAATATATTTGACTAAGTGCTGAGTCAAAATTGAGACATATTTCAGTAGTTCACTCTTTGTTAAAGTAGCAAAGTGGTCGTAATTATGTTTATCATTGATGGAAAAATGTATTCACTCACCCTTAAGCTGTAGAGTTCATGTAGCATTTCATTCCAATAATCTTCTAATTCTGCCCTTATAAATATTATCCTTTGTTCCTTCCTGAGTTTCATACAAGGAACTCCTGAGAAACACACGAATGATATAATTTAATTACAGAGACATAAAGGATGTTAAGGGTGATAAATGCATTTTATGACCTCTAAAATGAAGTCAGACAACATTCATATCATTTCTGGTTTTGCAAGCCTTGGTGAATGTATTGAGTTTCAGAAAAAGACAAATTGTTTTGATGGAAACTGATTCTTATTTCACATTCATAGTGGACTGCATTGCTGGTGCTGTGAATATATCAGTTTTAAAGTCAGCACACAAGGTGCTCAGATAAACTTTCTCCAGGTCTTGTCATACAAAACTGTATTAAAATAGACAGAAATTACTCATTTATTGACAGACAGTTATTCAACAGTGTAACTCTGGAATGTATTGTAAGTAGTAGGGATATTTGAAACCAAAGAGAATGTAAAATAGAAAATGCTGTCTGCAGGTGATATGACTAATAACTATGCAAAATATTGAATATGATGATATTGAATTGAAATCATTGTTTCTTACATACAGTTATTTACCATTTGTAATTTCAACATCAATAGAAATCATTACACAAATAATGTCTGCCAGACATCAGGATTCCAAAGGTCATCATGCTGGATGACTGGAACTGTAAAATAAAGGTCATAGCAATGTTTGTTTATTTTTCAGGAGATTATATATTTATTTTCCTTCCTGTTTTTTTCCCTTTTTTTTCCTTTATTTTTCCTTCCCTCCCGCCCGGGTCTCAGAATGCACTGCCTTAGTTTATTAACAGAAACTGATGTCAATTAGACAGGCCCAAATAGTATGTGGATTTACATTGTTTCAGCATAAATCTTGTACTGTAGCTCTTTTGTAACTGGCCTAGAGTTTCTCTGAATTTATATCAGAAAAGATAATTTTGTGAAGAAATATTTCCATTTTTAGATGGTAGTGCTAATGTTAGTCTCTAAACACTTAAGTAATGTATAGACATTACTTCTCATATATTTTTGACTGTTTACTCATTCTATTTTACAAGCTTTACTTCCATTTCAGAAATATCAGTGAACAGAGTTTTAAAATACATGTTTTTAAATTTTATTTTCCACACTGAGACCACTTGTTTTAATTGATCTGATTGATTGCTGTAGTCCAGCCATGTCACATCACATGTAAGTAAAAATCTGCAATGACAGTATAGAAAATTAATTTAGCACTGTAAAATCTCGGAATTTCTCTCATCTGCTGAAAATTAGAAAAATGTATATTTGTAACGGGATCTTTCTAAAGATGTTAAAACTGTAAATATGTGATAATTTTTAGCTATGAATGTCAGAGTAGAGATAGCAAGTATGTTCCACAAGTAACAAACAATTCCAATTTGTCTTTTTTCTTTTTTTTTTTTTTTTTTGTAAATCCTTTTTTCAGGCCACTTTGAGGCCATCAGCCATCAAATGAATGTAGCAATTTACAGTGTTAGAAGAGAAAAATGTCTGAATATCTTACAAAACACACTGAATAAGTGCTGGCATCCAACTTTATTTTGACCTCTTCCCATATGGAATTTTGGTTGTTGTGGGAGATATTTGAGAAATAAAAGTTACTCTCTTCTTTTACATATATTGTAACTGAGTCAATCCAGATTTTCTTTGGCTTTACTGAGCAAGCCTGTCTTTATGGAGACAGAGAACAATGTGCCAATCACTTACTTTCATTATTTCATCTTTGTTATGGCATAAGTGTGTTACCTTTTCTCTCTGTGGATAAACACTTCATTTGTGAACTTTCTGAAGTTGTGCTGAAACAGCTCAATTCTGCTCATACCAGATTTCCAGGTTTTAAAATGTAATTATAAACTGATTTGCATGCTATCAGCTGAAGATATTTCCCTGATACCTTCTTCTACGTCATGGCAAGCACACTTTTGTGTTATACTAGCCACTCATCTTGACAATAGTTACTATCCCTATAGAAAGTAAAATTTCACTTACCTTATCCATGAGATTTGGATATATGTCAGTCATACTTGTGTTTTAATTATAAAGAGGCATTTTGCCATCTCTGCAAACTGAAGATATATCCAGCTTGAATAAATATCAAAATATCCTAAGGTACTGAATCTCACTTTACACAAACAAATGTTTGAATATTTGATTGTATGCTAAGTATAGTAATCACTGAGGGCAGTGTGAAAGCATAATTTTTAATCTAATATTATTCCTACATAAGTGTACACTCTAATGGAACTAATGCCAATGGAAAAATTATTCCTAATTTTGAGACAGTTGCAGAAAAGGGTATGTTTTCTCTGTATACAGTCTAACTCTCCTCCTAATATATGTGTTGTAACTACCCAAACAGTATAAATGTTATATTAGAGAAAGGGGATTTCTACATTAACTCTGTCTAAATAATCCTTGATTCATTCAGATACACTGAGGCATATTCATGCTTCCAAGCAAGACTGAAGTTTCTCTCCAGTACCAGGACTAGGCAGTCAGGTACCTCTTCCTCCCTTTGTCCCTGGAACCTGGTTCTCTTTCCTTTTGCAGTATAACAGCTTGAAATTTTAAACAATTTCACTTATGTGAAAGGCAATCTTTAGCATCTGCTTCTTCCTTTCTCACTACACAACCTTATTGCCTGATGTCCATGAAAATTATTTTCTGTCAAAGAGTAAAGGAAACCCTTTTGTCAGCTACTAGTGCTGCCTGGGACTTCAACTGTGAATGTGTCTGCACCTGCTAGGTAGAAAGATGGTCAAAAATCGCTCTTGCTTACAGTGCAAATACTCTCGATTAACAGCAGTGAAAAGAAAAACAAAACAAAACAAAACAAAACAAAACAAAACAAAACAAAACAAAACAAACAACCCACCTCTAATTTTGTTGATCTGTCCTTTTTTACTGCGTCCAGGGGGATTATGAAGTTAGTCCACTTCCTGGATTCCTGAAAACTCCTGAAAGCTTATTCATGCTCAGCTTGAGCAAATATTTCCTGAAGCTTGATATCTAGGCTTCCAATACTTGCTGGAAGAAATATGACCAAAGTTATCAAGTAAATATCTGAGGATGATACATAGAAAGAAGAGAAATCTGGGTCAAAGCTAAAAAGCTTGGGGGAAATCTTTATACCAAATCTTTATACTAAATTTTTTAAAACTACCTTTTGATCCCAAATGGGGCAGAATAGTGAACACAGTCACCCAGAAATGTGGTAAGTACATTCGTGCAGAACAGCAGCAGCTCAAAATATAAGTTAGTGAGCTGATAGACTATCTTTCCAACTCACAGGATATTAAACTGAAGTAAATACAAGACATGACTACAGTAGATTTGGACAACTATTCAGATTTGTAGTAGTATTAGTCTTGGTGTTTTCCTTATTATAAAAATGTCAGGGCAGCTTCCTCTCAAGGTGAGTTGGAATACTGTGAATTATCAGCTGTTTATAAGATGGGTTTTCCCCCCTGCAATTAGCTGTCCTTCATCTTTGCTGTTGGTACATTACTGTCTTCTCATCTTTACAATATTTTGTTGTAGATGACAGAAAAATCTATGTGCTTTGCATTTATATGTAAGTATGGTACCCAGCACAATGGTCATCTAACTGGGACACAAAAATAGGGGAGGTAATAGAATTATTCACAGATGAAGTAAACCCTGAAGTATAGATCCATTCAGCTGCAAAATTTTAACCGCAAGGCCTCTCTTAGCCCTAAGTGAAATGTTACCTTTCACAATGGAGAAGATATTACAGGTAGGAGTTTTGCTCTATGAACTTTTGAAAGTGTGGAAATAAACACAGAGCTGAGGGTCAGATGAGAATTTTTAAGAGTCACAGAATTGTCATGGTTGGAAAAGACCTCTAAGATTACTGTGTCCAACTGTATATTTCCTGGAATACAGTAGCTATATGCAGATCAGCTTATGTCATTAAGTTCTGGGTTTAGTTTGGATTTCCTAGATTTACTCATTGCAGTTATTCCAAAGCACTATCAAGCCCTACTTTCATTTTTAATAAGTAGTTTCAGTCAGTCCCTAATGTTTTTAGTACAGCTCATTAATATCAGCTCCCTCCTGCACCCTCTTCTGTTTTCAAAATTAATTAAGCTAGTGGCACATTAACTGGAAGGGAGAGGCCATAGCTTTATTTATGCAGAAAACAATAAGAGCATAAATCAAGAGGAGTAACCCTAATGGTTTAAAATTGACTTTATAAAGGGCTACTTTGCCAAATGACAACAGCATCCACTCAAATAGAAAAAAAACATAACAAGTGAAAGGTACATCATCTACTACCTTCTCAAAGATCATGGAAATGTTGCTCACTTCCCCCCCATCCCAAACAAAACCCCAGTTTTGTATCCATTATCCAGTCTATTGTACCGTTAATAGTCAGATTTTCCTTTTACTGTGTATTTTTTTTCATCCATCAAAAATACTAAAATCCTTATTTAAGTATAAATACATGTAATATAACTGTGATAACTGATGTGGCATTTCCCTTCTGTGTCTGATAATCTTTTTAAAAGAAGGTGAGACTTCTGAATTACACACTGTTAAATCTCTTTTGTAACATTTATGATAAACACTACACAGAATGTGCTTAAAACCACTACAGAAGATAGACTAGATATTAGTACATAGAAGTGGGAAAAAGACTTCTTTTCTGCAGCTTTTTAAACAGCTGGCAGCATGTATCAGGGACATATGTTTGTAAGGAGTGATCTTTTACTGGATTTTAATTAAAATATTGATAATTAAGAGGTGACACACCTTCCCCTGCATATCAGCCACTACTACATCCGCAGCTGCAGGCATTGTTTTAACACTGCAGGCTGAGAGCAGGAAACCCCAGTGTGATGTCTGGAAGATGTGTCCACTGAGGATGCCTCCTTTGCCATATGACTGGAGAAGGCTTTCCAACACAAGCCACACAGTCCTCATCCTGCACAGCCTCAGCCCTGGGAGGGAAGTGGTGAGGGGGATGACTGTGAGGCCATCTCTTCCATCCTTGAGTGAACAGATCTAAATACAATGGCAAGAGTGCTGGGAGGCCCCAAGCTTTTGACAGCCTTTCCTCCTGAGGACCAGGATTAATCTCCAAGAGTCACTTGATTTTTCAGACTTTTTACTTTTCAGGCAACTCAACAACTAAACACTGGGTTTTCTAGCTGCATAACACAGACAAAGCTTCAGAAACTAGGTCCTGAACTCAGCCTGAGATACTGCTTTGCAAATGTTAGACTTTGGACTTACTGCACACCCAATACTTGGCACTGCCTCAGATGCCCAAGCTCCATAGACACAGGATATCAAACACAACTCACACTCAGTGTTTCCTTGCTCTTTGCACCTCCTGCCTAGGAAGAAGGTTTTAACTTGGGTTCTGAGGGACTCAACAACATGCAACCTGCATCTGCTCTCACCCATTATCCCTCAGGAGGAACAAGCTTTCTTGTTTGTAATTAAAACACTTCAAATGCTGAGTTAGACAGATGCTAACCAACCCCTGATGACTGACTTTGCTTACAGGTTCTGAATACACCACTGATAGCTATTCAAAATAATACTTGAAGAAATCCTTCTTCCCCAAAACATACGTCTTTGTAGATCTGTGAGATATGCTTGTGTTCAGTGTGACTGCTTGTAATCTGCCTTTTTTGATTTTGTTTAGATGAAGAGTTAGAGTAACTACCTCTATTTTCCCTTGGCCTCATGTGGAAGAACCTGGATTTTTGATCATGAGCAGCTCCTCGTCAGTTTCTCCGTTTCTGGAAGTACTGGTGACATCCATAGCATACGCATGAAAAAAAAAGAAAAGCAAGCAGATGTGACATTTTGTATTCTTCATTAGCAGAAAGTATTTGGGAAAACTATTGGCATGGTTACCAGGCTGACAGAAACCTCTGAGGACCCCTTCTTTGCAGAGTCTCACTGAGGGCACCCACTCAGGTGTGTGACCTTCAGCAGAGTTCACTACAGTAATATCATGTAAAACAAGGCCTGAGTAACCTTTAGGTCACAATTTGAACCAAGGTTGAAGGTTTCCCTTAAAGGCTTCCTTCTAGGAGCCTGTGGCAAAAGTTGGTTGAAGTACTTAATAGAGGTTTTTACTAATACAGCATGTTCCGTTTATTCCTCAAAGGTACAAAACATTTAGAATAAGAGAGCTGATTACTGACTCATCTGTATTTAGACCATTTTATACTGTTATCAGCCAAGCCAGCTCCCACTCTGACAGACCCATCCCACATTGTTTAGAGACTTCACTCTTCTTGAGCTCTCAGCCCACCAGCTCCTTTCTCTTTGGAAAAAATAAAGCAGTTTGGATTGTTCCTGGTTCCTTGTATGCCCTTTAATATAACACCAATACTCATATGATTGGGATGCATCAGAAGATAAGTACTTTCTTGGTTTGCCCTTACGTTGACACATTAACTTGCCACTGCTTTGATGGGATCTACTCAGACAGCTTGCCACCTCCAAAAAGCTATAATGATTTTCAAGCTCAGAGTACTGGTTCTAGTTAAGCAGAAGAAATGTTAACAATGTTGCACAATGTTAAAAACATTTTAAAAAATATAAAATAATGTAAGGAGCTAGGTGCAACAGAATGAAAGACATCAAAAACACTCTCCCTGATGAAGGGCAGTCCCTTCAGCCTGGTGGCCCTTAGGGGACTTCTTATGCTGTGGCTATGTGATCCATGTGCAGTTCCACCCCATGTTTTCGTCTTCCTGGAACTTCAGGTCTTTTTGACCATCATGTTCTGGAGTTGCCTTTGTGTCACCCTTTACACTTCCCCCAGATTTCTTAGTTGGGTTTTTTTTCTTAATTTCTGTGATGCCCAGTGAGACCCACCCTGCCCCCAGGAAGCTTCCCTGCCCAGCACTCCCTGCTGACACCACTGCGTGCTGCGCCAGAGAATGGGGTTAGTGAAAAAGCAACACACAAATTTTTTCTCATTTCAGAGATTTACACCTAATCCGAGTATTCCTTACTTAAAGGAATCTGGCACAGCATAACACGGGAAAGAGAAAAAAGCAAATGTCATCTCTCATAGTTGTAAAAAAGAGAGAAAATTTATTTGAGCTTATACTTATAGATGTTTATGTACATATATATGTACATACACATATACATTGCACACACCAAAACCTAGATAATCCCTTCTAAACTCTACCTAGGGAGGCTGGACTAGATGATCTCTAGAGGTCCCTTCCAACCCCTAACATTGGAAGATTTAGATACAAAAAGCAAAAGATAACAACTGTAGATTAAATATTTTTCTGATATGAAACACAACCATTTTATTTGTTTTGAAAAAATGTACTACAAAAAATCAATTAGATTCAATTAACCTGATTAAATAGCATTCACAGAACTGAAAGATATAAAAAGTGATGCTGATAAAAAACCCTTCTCTCACATACTCCAGATCCTGTTATTTGTATATCCCCCATTGCCTACTTCTCATGGTGCCTGACACAAATTCAGAGTTGTCATCTGATTTCATCTACCTTCAGAGTCTGCTAAGTACCATACAATAAAGTACTCTGGGGTATTCAGTGGTTGAGAAAGACAACAGGAAAATACTGTAACTGTGGAACAGTTTACAGTGAGTAAGATTTTCCCATCTTGGATGAAATCACCAGGTTAGAAGATAATCAAAAGGCAGCATTTGCTCAATATCTGTGCTTAATGCAGGCCACTAGGCTCAGAAGACAAATTCTGTCAAACCTGGGGGAATGACTAAAAGACCCTTAAATCTATGATCTAGTGCAAGTCTTCTTGATACATATCCAGTACTTACAGAGTCACAGTCCAGGGGAGACACTGCTTATAGCCCACCCCAAAATACATCACAGTATTTTGGGAAGGTGTCCTTGTTATAATATGGCATTAATCCCTTTCAGGTAAGGGAGAAAATTGATTTTTTTGCTTCTGTCAACTGAGATGAATGCCCTAACAACTAGGTGGGAAGAGAAGAGAAGGAAACACGACATGTATCACTTTTTTCCAAGTTTTATTAATTTACTCTTTTCCTACTTTTATTCCTATTGAGTAATTTTAGGTGAACTGGGCTACTTAGAACTAGTTATTTTATCCAGAGGGAAAAGATTTCCTGCATTACACTGAGGCACCTATACTGAATACAAGTAGTTAACCAATTTCTCCTTGCACAGTTGTTACATCCAGTAAGTTATATGAAATATAGCACCTAAGGTTGACTTCTGTCAGCTGCTTACCCTGTATTTCAGTTTTCTTAACACAATCTTCATAAACTCTTTTTCCTTCTTTTTATTTGGTTAGTCTGCAGCAATACTGAGTTGGAACATAGTAACCATGTAAGATTCATGAAGTTAACACAGAGAGTCTCCCAGATAGTCTCAGCTATAACATGTAATACTACTTCATTAAGAAGTAATCCATAACCTAAATGCTATGTATTAATGCACTAAATGGTTTTGTATAGATTTTATATTGCAATGAAACCTCTTAATTGCTTGCTGTCTAATTTTAAGTAATAATGACATTTTAAAAATATATAATTTTAAAACTTCTAAGCAGAAGATCTGCTTTAAATGTAAGCTTTAAAAAACTTCTCAGGAGTTTAATATATTCTCTGTAAATTAAGTTTCCAAGTAACTTCTAGCATTCACAATCACATGTACTCACTCACTCCCACTCACCACTTATGATCAGACCATTATGAATGACAGTTCCTCATTGAGACATACTGGGCAGGAGATAGATATTTGAGGACAAAAATTTATGAGCAAGGCAAAGCTGCATTTAAATGAAACTACAATATTTACAGCAACTAAACATTTGACCATATTTCAACTTATTTATTTATGCTCTAAAAAAAAAAAAAAAAAAAGAGCTTTTAAAAATGCATCCTGTTTTTTAAATAGACACTGGTTTGTTTGTATATAGATTCTTGCTGTAAAACACATTTTGCTAACTAAAACCAGGTGAACCAACTTCAGTCAACCAAAATTTTTCAGCTTAATCTAAGCATAAGATATTTGAGCTCAAAAAAATGATACAACAGAGAACAGGGAGCTGTAAGGCTGCAACTCAGTTGTCACTAATAATAGCTCTTACTGTGTAAAAAACAGCAATAATAGTAAATCTCATTTATAAAGTGCCATTCTCAGAGTCCCAGGGAGTTCTGCATTCCAAGCAAGCAAAAGTAGCACAGAAAATATATCTTTTAAATTCTGCTTTAAAAAGCAAAATTCACAATCAGCTTTCCAAAAATAAATAGTAATTTCATTTCACTGTGAAAACACACAGTGAAATGTGTGGACCAAAAACTTGGACATCCACAATCTTTAAATTATATTTAGGACAAAATAACAGATCAGGATATTCTGGCCTAGGAATTATATCAGTATGAAAAAGAAGAAGAGAAAATGTATATAAATATATACTAATGTATTTTTATATTTACATGCATTTTTTTTTTTCTACGGTTCCGGCGAAAAATATTTAACTCAGCAAAACAACATACCAGACTACATATATATATTTACCATTGTGATAGCTAATATCCCATGGGATAAATTTTTAAAAATGCTTGTGTTATAACCCCAAAGATATAATGGTCTGGTACTTTAGGGCAACCATGCTAACTAAAAAAGCACATCCTGTTCTGTAATTGGAACAGAACACAGACTTCTTGTGTTGCATCTTTATTCAGATATTTACATTGAAAGGATTAAATTGTTCTTTGCTCTGGGGCAGTGAGATGATCAGTGCATTGTAGAGAAGAACAGATCAACTCTGACTCCTCAGAATGCTACTTTGACACTCCATAGGAAAACCCTCAACAAAACACTTCAAATGCTTTTTGGGGCTCCCAAAACAGAAAGGAGGCAGGTGGTGCACGGAATGTCTCCATGATGGCAGTCAACCTGTTTTCATGTGCTTTTGCTCAATGACAAGGGCAAAATTCTGGCTGAGAATGGCTCCCCTATATTCCTTCTTCCTTATGGATTACAGCATGGCAGTGGCATAAAGTTTGGCTACAGATGAAATATGACATCTCAAGCACAACACAAATAGTTGTGCTATGGCCACATCCTAATAATTAATACTAATCCTGATTGTTTGCTGTAATCCAGATTTTTTCAGTGATTCCTACAGTAAATTGGAATAATCACAAGTATTTTACATCATCATCACTTTCTCTGAGTTACGTTATCTATGCAAATCCATATTTGGTTTATAAATGACAGGTTCTATCCCAAAATTATTAATTATCATTGAAAAAACTGTAGATAAAGACCTCCAATATTCTGTTTATTTGGTCTATATGAAAGATAAAGGATAAACACATTTCCAAGCACATACGTGTGTACTGAAAATCATGGGACATATTTTCTTTTTAAGCCAAAAATTATTTTGGCTTCATGATAACACTTTCAACCATGCTTGATTATTATCTATACTTTCTGAATCCAGGCTGGCCGAACATAATGTATGTGTCATTACAGTTTTTGAATGGGACACATTTTTCTTTGGATGCATCAGACAGAATAGACAAAGGTCCTTTCAAAAAAAAAAGTATTGAAATTACCTAAGTGTTTACTGATGTCTATTTTTCTTCTTTTCCTTTAAGATCATCTATTTATAAACAAGCAGAGAATATATCAGGCCAAAGAGAAGACACGCTAGTGAAAAAGGTTATTACTTACTAAGACTCTTTAGATTAATTATATCTGTCTATAAAGACAAATCGTTATACTAGAAGGATGCTAAGACTGGACTGGAAATTGACATATTCAATCATGACAATGAAGTAGATAATCTGTTATCTTAATGAAGCAGATATATGTATGTTATAATCACATGAACTGAACAGGCAAAAAACAGTCTACAGCCCTACTAAGCATCTAAAAAAGAAAAAAAGTATCTTTCTTCTGGTGTGCAATCATTTGTCAGTGAAAATTATAAAAGTAATGAAGCTTCATCATTAATGAAATGAGGGAGAGAAACTGAATACTAAAGCCAAATGCCAGGGCTAATGGCAACATCAGTTCACAGAATTGCATTATATGTTAAACTACGTTATGTCTATACTGCTTCAAAGCAGGCTACAGCAGCTTGTCTGTAATAAACAGCAAAGCTTTAACCACATTTTAGTCCAGACTCCCAAACCTTCAATGTAATACAAACATTCAGTTACCAGTTTGTCCTCCTACATTCATTTCTTTACCTCTCCCCATTCCTTTATCCTTCAAATATATACGCAGTACTCGACTGTCATTGCTCCAAATACTGTAAATACATCTTTCCTTTTGCTTCATTTAAAGCTTCCACAGACAGTCCCAGCATTTTTTGTCAATGTGTTAACTGAAATCACATTTTTCTACAGTTGTCCTCTACTACTAAATGAGAAATAGTTCTACTTGCTCAGAGCTGAAAGCTGTTTTCCATGACATTTGAAATGTAAGATTTGCAGTGCTCTTATAGCTGAGCTCAGGCAGAAAAGTTCTTAGAGTGTGGGTGTTTAAGAGCAAGGCTGCAGAGTGGCACCAAATTGTTGGTGAATATAAAAGTACCTGTTGCTCTGAATCTGCTCTTCAGTGAGGCCCAGTGAGACAAGGTTTATCTTTGACAAAGATACTGCCTAACAGGTAGAGCCTCATGCTCTAGGGAGTTGAGCCACACCAGGAGTTGCCAAAAGGGTTTCCTCTTCGTGTTACAGCCCCTCACTGGGCATGCTTTGTCCAGGAATCTTTAGGTGGGTGCAAATAGACTCTGCAAGGCAGGTATACACAAGTGTAAAGGGGTTTTAGGCAGTTCTTTGGCCAAGGATTGTCATGCTCACTTCCCCAGTATAGTGCATCAAGACCATGGAGCAGAACATATATGTGCCCTAGGGGAGAAAGTTTAGCATCGGTAGCTACTTTGGACTGGTCATGGATCTTGCTGGGCTGCTGTCCCTCATCAACTAGCAGTACTCATAATTCAACCCAATGACCCCCAGTGAAACTAACTAGGTTCCCTGTTTTCCTTTTGGGCTTTGTGCTATTCATTGCTGTTGTTTTTCCTCTTGGTTGATTACTGATCCTGCCTTTTTCTGTCTCTACACACTGTTTCATGGCTCTTTCTATGCAGTCTGAGTCAACATAGCTAAGCCACATCAAGGCTGGGTCCTGGGTCTTTTGTACCCACACTCCCAAACCCCAGGGAGTGGGGGAGTATGTGGTAGGGAATTCAGGGAAGGAGTGTCATTGGACAACCTTGAGAAGATCTGCAGGCACTAAGCTGACATGGAACCTGCAGATTCTGTAAACCTCAGCAACAATGACCTATATTCTTCACTGCTATATACTTTTATTTTGATCTAGTACTTGTTAATGTATATGCAGGTAATTTCTTTTAATTGACAAGCCTCGTGCTAATGTTTCTCATGCACACAGATAAAAGGACCTGTTGCAGCAACTGAGATCATGAGTGCAGCTAGAACAGATTGCACAGCATCTGCACTCTTTGCTCTTATTTATTGTTGTTAAATAATTGTTATCCTAAAATCTGCCAATCTTCTGTGAAATACTACTAAACTGTGTGCTTTCATAACAGAAAATGATTTTTCTTAGTGTTCCAGGTAATGTTAACCAGTGTAAGGTTAAACCTAAAGTGATTATACAGGTAATAATTAAAAAGCAATCACTGTTTCAAAACCTTGCTTAAGAGAATAAATTAAAACAGAAATACAGCATATTTCGAAAGCATTTAAATTAGGTTGCTTTGCAAAGATACCTGTTCCACAAATGTGCCTAAAGACACAAAGAAATACTTGTCTCCAAAGCCAAACTCAGAAGTGTCAGAAGTAGCAAAATCTCCACTGTATTGGACATTTAATGGTGATTTTAATTTTCCAAAGCAACACAGCAGTTGCTCATTTCTACATCTGTGTCTTCATCTGAATAACGGGCAAAATGTTCACTGACCTTTTTTGGTAGTTCTCTGCCTGCAGTCCTGGAGTAGAGGTTGCATTGTATTGCACACTGTTTCTCAGGGTGGTCAAGGTTGGCTGCCAGTGTGCAAATTCTACGCCATATTCCAAGAATCTATTTTAAGACACGAGGAATACCGTTTACATAAGACTAAGCTTTCTGTAACACTACAACAGAGCTCACGAGGTGAATAATGAGTGGTTTTATGTCAGTAATGGCACCAGTCCATGAACTGATGAACTTATGTACAAAATGTTCTCCACACGCCTCATTGATGTAGACCATTTGAGTGCAAATGTGCTCCCTGGTATTAATCAGGAGGTTGTTAATCTTAAAACCATCATGTGTTGTCACGAGGCATTTCCATTAGGTAAGCAACGTGACGGGAACTGTTTTGGGTGGGTGTTGGGCCATTTTGGTATCAGGGGATGGGTCCCTGGGGTTGCTCCTGTCGGAAGGTGCTGAAAGCTCCCAAAATCAGGCCCCACCTCTGGATAATGATGAACCCATCAGTGACAATGGATGCCTCTGCGATTAACATATTCAGGAAGGGAATACGAGCTGCTAAGACCTCAGGGCAGAAGAGAGGGGGGTGAGAAGAGAAAGCAATGCCAAAGGTCATAATACCTTTGAATAATACCAGAGATACCAAGGTCGAGGAAGGAAAGGGAGGAGATCCCTGAACAGAGCAGTCTCATCTCAGCCCGAGGTGAGATGGCAGCTGTCCCCCCACAGCCCATGGGGGATCACGATGGGTCAGGAGTGGGTCTGCATCTGTGGAGGACCCCACAGAAGAGGAGGTGACTGCTCCTGAAGCAGCCGTGACTCTGTGTGCAGCCCAGGTGGGAGCAGTCTGTGCCTCAGGGACTGCAGCTGTGGGAGGGACTCGTGTCCCAGGGGTTGTGAAGGACTCTGCCATGAGAGGGACCCCACGTTGGAGCAAGGGAACACTGTGAGGAATCGTCCCCCTAAGAAGGAAGGAGACAGAAGGCAATGCTGAAACAGTGCATGACGGACAGACCATAAACCCCATCCCCCCCGCCCCGTGCAGCTAGGGGGAAGTAGGTAGAGGTACCAGGAACCAAATAATTTGGGCCCGGGAAGAAGGGAGGGATGAGGTATGGTGTTAAAACTTTAGTTTTTGTTTTCTTTTTGCCCTCTTTTGCTTTGAGTAAAGACAAATGAAATTGATTTTGTTCCCCAAGTCAAGTTTGTTTTCTCCCATGACCATAATTGGTGAGTGAAATCTTCCTAGCCCTAGTCTTGACCAACAGTTTTAGTAGCTGCAGGTTTTCCATGCAGTAATATATCCTAAGCTGAAGATTTCCTAGAGCGTGCTCCACTTTGCTGCCTCTTTTCTTTTGCCAGTGACTTTGCTGAATGGTGGATTTCAATTTGTACCAGCTGGAAAGAAACACCAGGCATATTACAGGATTCAAGGCACAAGGGCAAGGATTTGGTTTATATTGTAAATGAAAGGTAATTTTTTTTTACATGGGATGAATGAATTAAATAGTTTACTTGCAAAGAATAAGGTTATAAGTAAAAGAATATAAAATGGCCCTGGCACAGAAACACAGAGTGCATCAGTGAAGAGCTTTCTGCACTACCTTGCAATCATCATAGCTTGTAATCTTGTGTTTATGAAGATCTATCTGAAAGCTTTAGTGGCTTGTCTTCACTCCTAAACTTGTTTTGGAAGATCACTGCACTGAAAGTAGAAATTTTTTTACTGTCAAAGAAGATCACCAGTTCTCTGCTTCTCCTATGATCCCATTTCTGTACCAAAATCAGCTGGAATTCCCTCTTGCACATGACCTGTATAAAGAAATGTAAATGACAAATGTTATCAAACAATTAAATTATTACTCCCCCATCACTCATAAAAACAGGTATTTTTCCTGGTGATTTATTTTAGGATCTGTTTGTCAATGACTACTGACAATTTTGTCTCTCTGGCTGTTTTTGGCACTCCAGAGACACCTTCTTCAGTGAGCATAATTGCTTAGAAGCTATTCCTAACATCAGTCCAGAGATGACACTCATTTAACCTTGTCCAGCCACAAAGCTTGGTGAAATACCAAAAATATCACTCAGTGTCCTTTATCCCACAGTCTGGCAAATAACAAGCATAACATTGTGTAACAGTGATTAAACAGCACACAGGAGGTTTCAGCAGCTGTCGAACAGGGATTGCAAGTAATGACTGCCCTTTATATCCATATGTTTTTCTACTTGATACTGTCTTCTGTCATACATCTATCATGGATTGTAATAGGTATTTAGATTAGCCAAACACTGAGAATGTTTTCAAGGTCAGATGCCAAATGTTTAAATCTTTGCCTGCTATATTTGTCCATTTCCTGATCTGCTTATCCTTGTTGCATGATATTACATCTTGCATGGACTCTCATTAGTCCTTCAGTGGACCACAGACGTCCTGCTCTTCACCATATAATCAGTTTTTAGTGCTTTTCAGGCCTTTCATAGCTGTACAAAATGATTATTCATATATTTTTGTGTGCATACACATATTGTCACAGTTTAGTGCTGGGCCAGGAATTAAACGAATGACAGATGCTCTCTATTAACCCCTCCCCCTTCCCAGAAAGGGAAAGAATAATGAACAGAAACTTATGGGTTGGAAACACAGCTTTAATGAAAACAATAATCATGACAATGAAAATAATGAAACATACACAAATATGTACAAACCCACTGTAGCACTACCCATCTCCCTCATGTAACCACCAAGGCTCTCATGTAACTACCTGGCAAAGTCCCAGAATGGGCTTCTGGCATGAGTGAGCATCAGATGGAAGCTGGATTCAGGAATGGAGAGAATCAGGAACACATGTATTGGGATCAAGGGCAGAAGAACAGACTGAGTTCTCTCAGGGCACCAACCATGGACTAAGAGAGCTTCACCCGCATGATCCCTCAGATTTAGACTGAGTATGATGCATGTAGAATGCAATATGATATTTGGCCAATTTTGGTCACCTGTCACCTACCTGGTCTGCTCCTCCCCACAGGAGGGTTGCCCTTTTACTTCCTTTTGTTTTCAGAGCATAAGAAATTTTTTACAGTGAGAACAAAAAAATCACTGCAACAACCTCCCCAGGGTTATGGTGATGTTCCTATTGCTGGAGATTTTCAAGGTGTGAGTGGATGGGCTGCTAAATAATCACATCTAGCCCCTCTTTCCCATGAAAGGTTGGACCACCTGATCTTTAAAGGTCTCTTTTGACATGAGCTGTTCTTTGATTCTATATTACTCCTCTAGAAAGTTTCATATTGTTATTATGCAATAGGACACTACAAATTTTGCCTTTTATACATATAAATATATATACATATATACATATATACCTATACATACAGTTCCTATTTTTTTAAATCTTATTTGCAATCTTTTCATCATAGCTTTGCTATCCACATTGTTATAACAGGTCTTGCACATTAATTCCATTTTATTTCTTGAATTCCTCCATGTACCCTCATTTTCCTTATTTCCCCATCTTGATCATTATAGCTGAAAGTGGAAATCATTAATTTATCTCATTCCTTTCTCTATATTCTTTAGTAAAAGGTGTTCACTTGTGCCAGCTTCAGTCCTAATGACTAATACCTCAGATAGCATCAATCCATCAAAAAAACTTCCTTTGTTCCATCAGGGGTCCCAGTAGTCATATATTCCTTGCAATACTTACCTTTGAGCTTGTCAGTCTCTAATCAACTTTGACAAGACTTGGAAAAATGTGACTGAATATCACCTAAATTGTCACTTTTTGAATATCTGCAGTCACTGGGCATATGTATTTTGTTCCTGTAATTTACTTTACCCCAGCATAAGGAGTGTTCAGTGAATCCTCCCATGCCCAAACCAAGGTTCCTTCTTAGCTTCTGTATTATGCCTAAATATTTACTTCTGCATCTTTCTGTCCTCTGTGCCCTCTTTAGACAATCAGTTTTCATTAATAAAGGATCTTGAAATAGATTTCATTTACTATATTTGGTAGATGCCTACAGATCTTGTTATTTGAAATCTGAATTGCATTTCTTCCTAATTCTTCTTTGTCATGTCTGAAACATACAAATGTCTCTAGTTCAACCCTAGTAATTAGTTCTCTTCCATAAGACTGATCTCATGATATTTTCTAGATAATTAGCTTTCATTCCTTTTTATCAAGTAGCCATTTTGCTTTCTTTCTACCTCTTCTTAATTTTTGCAGTTGTGGGGTTTTGGGGTTTTTTTGGTTTGGGTTTTTTTTTAGCCTTCCTCTTGGACCCTTCTCACATTATCTGTTTCTCCAATCCTTCTAATGTTTGTTTTCCAGAGAAAGCACTCATTTCATGACCAGTGAGTTCAAGAGGACATCCAATCTGTACTCTCTGTCCTTCTCCATCTTACCCTACTAAAAGGAAATAAGGCCCTTAGCCAACTTCTCAGAAGACCAGCAGAATGTAGGTGAAAGCTGCACTTACCAGAAAGACTACTGTGAGTTGTTGACTGTCACTAACTATACCACTCATTTCTAGTTCAGCTAAGATGTCTTTTCCATCTCAGCAATGCAATTATAGTAGTGAAACTTGCAGTTCATCAAACAGCCACATTTTCTTTCATCTTCAAACACAAAGCAATACCTGACATTATAATCTTGAATACAGGGCTATATACCTATGCCCATATTGTTTAAAGTATTCCATTTCCACTGATGAAGAATCAATGGACAAAATATGATCATATGCCTTACACAAGATGGGTAGGTAAAGCCAAAATAACATAAAGCACCTTAAAAATCCCTTTGTTATAGCTAAATATAATTTTAATAATACTCCTAAAAAAATTCAATTTTGTTATACATACTCTTAAGTTCTCCTGTCAATTTATTAACACTGAATATTTATAGTAATCTGCACTCTGCAGGGCCTCTACACTAGTATAATCTTCTTTTTAAAAGGATGCAAGTTAATTTATTACATATCAGATGTTTCCTGACTATAGCCAGTGCTCAGGGAAAGCATGCAGTGTTGCAATCTTTGCAACACTCATGAAAGAGTTTTGTGCCTGAAACATTTAGAATTTGACTCCTACTAATAGAGTTATGCTTAACATCAGGAGTACTCTTTAAGCAACTACTTTAATAACTTTAATATCATTAATACCTAGAAATGATTTATATAATAAAACAAGTGCATGGCATAAATGTCAAGACTAAGGGAATGAAAGCAATGAATACAATTACTTTAATTATTTTAAACAAGCAGTCATTAAAAAATACTGAAAAATCCCTTATATACATTTAAACCAAATGGTAATTTATGCCCTGTAGACCTCATCCATTAAAAATATTAATTACTTATGTTCTTGTAATGAAAATACAAAAAAACCCAATGATCATATTTGTCTGTTCTGTTATACCCAAAGAAAACACTGAGGCAGGTAGACTTCTGTGGATACTCAATCTGTTAGCATTGCTTAAAAGTTAAAGAAGAGGAAAATACAGATGTAATCAGATGTTTTTCCTTTGCAACAGTTTTACAAAACCTGTTTTAAGAATGGGAAAATTTACCACATTTTACTCAGATAGATTTTTCTTTGGATTTAAGCAACCAAGAAGAGCAAATGTTATAGGTTAGCATTAACACTTTGTATTCCAGCTGTGATGTAGTTCATTAGCAAATCTGCTTCAGGGAATGACAGACATTTACTAGAAATCTTCTTTTCTAAAGTGTTTTTCCCAGCTTTCTCCCAGGACTAGTAATAGGAGTTGACACCCAGCAACATTTCAGTGATTGGCCTACTGTTACTTTCTGTCAGAACTAAATAATTTCAGGTCACATGTAAAATGAAAAGCAGGAGAAAAGGAAATATCAATATACAGCTTTTTTTCTTAAAATGAAAAAATTATTATAATCATAAGAACATTGCCAGCTCAAGTTGAGCTTCTCATCAACCAGCACCCCCCAAGTGCTTTCCCTCCAGTCTGTGCTCAATCCACTCTCTTGAACAGCCTGTTTATGTTTATAGAGATTAGAAGAGGGTAAAAATATCAATGATCTAATTTTAAATTAGAGACTGATGCATAATTCAGTGTAATAACCATAAAGGCATACACACAATTACTGCTCTGAAAACTCTTCACATCTTCACATGATAAAAATATTACTTAGTCATGGAGAGGACAGACTATATATACTAAGGGCAAGGAGTAGGAATAGTGATCATAGATTACACAGAAGGTCTATTTTGCACTGAAAACTCAGAAATACCCCAAGGTTTGATCCAAAAATATGCTTGGCTCTTTCAGGAATTAAAGTAGTAACAACAGAGTAAGCATTCCAAGTCTACCAGTACACAACAGGTGATTTATCCAAGAGTGGTGCAGATGTACTTTATAATAAGGGCACTGTTCTGCAGAATATAAATCTTAGATGTGTACAACTATAAATCTTTCAGTAAGTCATCTCTCTCTCCTCCCTCAAGTATTGTTTTTACATGGGTTTTTCATACAAGAAAAAGATAAGAGTAACTGTGAAACAAACTACACAGTAGGAAAATCTCTTACAGGAAAGCTTATGCTGCATGAAATCAGCAGTGTCAATAAATGTGCAATGGAACCAGACCATCAACAGCTGAGGTAATGAGCTGAACTGAATGACCTTTAATTTTTCTATGTATAGGCCCTGGAAAATAAACTCTACATCAGCTATGAAAATCAGAAATTGAGTGGAAAGAACTGAGAAAAAATTACATTTAGAAAGAATTGGAGGATATGTATTCTCAGTACTATAAATACAGGTTGCTGCATCTATGTGAAAGAATCTGATAATCTGGACCATACCACACTGGAAAAATAATGGGGCAGATTAGATGCATTAAATTCAGTCAGGTAAAGCACCACATCTAGAAATTTAATATTCAACTTAGGTTTCTTCATTAGAAAATATCACAGAATTGTAGAATCATAGAATGGTTTGCGATGGAAGGAAAGGAATTCAAAGATCATCTAGGTCAATTCCCCCTGTGATGGGCAGGGACACCTCCCACCAGACCAGGCTGCTCAAAGCCCCATCCAACCTGGCCTTGAACACTTCCAGGCCATCATGACTTCCCTGGGCAACCTGTGCCAGTGTGTCCCTCACACTAAAGAGTATCAAGCTACTTTTGTAAAGACAGGAAAGGGGTAAGCAGGAATGAGGTTATATTACCTCATGCACAAGACCTGTACCCAGGAGTAGAGGGTGATCAGACATTGGAATGGGCTGCCCAGGGAAGTAGTGGATTCTCCATCCCTGGAGATATTTAAAAAGAGACTGGATGTGGCACTCAGTGCCTTGGACTGGTAACCACAGTGGTAGTGGTCAAGGGTTGGACTTGATGATCTCTGAGGTCCCTTCCAACCCAGCTGATTCTATGATTCTGTGATTGTGTAATTGTACTTATGTATGAAGTCTTATATCTGAAGGAGAGATCCAACCATCTGGGTTTCTGAAAATATTAAATGATATCTCCTATATTATCTTTTTAGTATTCCTGTAAAATTAACTCTTTGTATCCTTACTGTAACCATTCTGAGAAATTTGTATGTCATGCAAACATTGTCCTTCTAGTTATACAGGGTGTAGACTTTTTACACACAGACATAAATAAAATTTTGGTCTGCATCACAGTCTTCTTATATGGGAATATACACCATCAAACAATGAAACCTTTCCAACTGCCTCTGCAAAAAACCTTAAACTATGTGTTACAAAAAATAATCTAGGTTGATTAAATTTATATAGAATTCTGCTTTAAATGATGGAACTCTTACACAAATTCACAAATGTAAAGTTAGAGTAAATCCTCCCTACATAGCAAAAAAACCCCAAAACACACACAAACAAGCCCTTAAATATTTCTATACTTAGCATCTTTCCAATAGTCACCAGAATAAAAAACACATTATAAATATATATTTATATATATTATTCATTCTGCTAGTTATTCTTCCACTCTGGAACTTATGAAAATGCTTCCTGTGAGGGAATGATTCCAGTTCAATTATGGCATAGCCAGACAGATAAAATGTCAACTGTTGAAATATCCAGAGAGGAAACCTTAACTTTTTTGTGTTTTTTTTTTTTTTTTTAAAGATTCACTTCTAGGTGCTTTATTAACTGAATCTGTTGCAGCAGTAAAGTAGAAAGTTGGAGGGATGAGTTTTGCACATGCTTCTTCCCCTTGGCTTATAAACATTGCATTTTGATTTCTGACTTCTTAAATGGAAGGTGGAAAATTTCCCATAAAGCTCTCCTCGTTAAGGAGAGAGAAGGAATAACAATTATCAGACAGCTAAAAATTTTAAAAGGGCTTTAATTTACTGCCCTGTAATATTAATGCATGAAAAATAATATATTAAAAGCCTCATACATTTTGACATCTTTGTCCTAAATTATTGGTGGACCTACTATTGTGATTAACAAACTCCTTTTTATCATGATTCAAAGCTATGAGCTATATACATTGCTGTGTATGCAATGCTGCAGCTTCTTTGCTAACAGAATCAGTCTGACATAGCTGGCCCATAAAGCCACTTTTAAACATTTTGATACTTCAGAGCCACTCTCAACATCAGATGCAGAAAATCTGAGGAGAAATGAAGAAGTGTGGCACCCAGGAGCAGCAAGGCACATGCACCAGCTCCCTGGCCCAGGAGTGGGCTGCATTATCCTAACATGTACATGAAGCAACAATATTTCATGGTGGCACCGGGCTAACTGCTCTTTAAAGTGAGTTACTTGCAATTGAGAACAAAGTTATGTAACTCAACCTGTTGAAGTTCTTTTTATCATTTCCACTGTCTGGAATAGGATGACCATAAATGGATCACCTTTCTCCTAGCTGCAGCAGAATGGATGTTTCACTCCAGTGAAGGTCTGGCTTTTGTTTGAAATGAAATCTGCAACACAGATTGATAACAATTTCTATCTGCTCTTTTTGCTTACTTTCATATATACTACTTCCAAATAATTGCAGAATTATTGAATCATATTCCACCTATCATGATACATAACTCTTCTTTAGGCATTTTCCAGAGAATTTATTCCCCACTTTGTAGAGGACAGGATACACTTCATTCTCAGAGGCAGGTCTTGAAATCACTAAAGGGAACAGTTTCACAGCTTTACCATATTCTTCACAGCTGACAGTAATTTCAGAAGAACGCCTCCAGCTCTTTAACTGTTTCATTTATAGCTACAGCAAATGTCAATAAAATTAATATGAATGGCAGAATATTTTTTTAAAAGCATTTAAAATTGTAGCAAAGAATAGTGCTCACTGGAGTGCCTCATTGGAATTTTTATTCATACAAAATTATGTTGTGGCTTCTGTGTTATATGAGGCCCCTGTATTGCCTGAAATTAGGTCCCACCTGCACTGCTCATTTAGCCAAGAAGTCAGACAGGCTTTGAACACAATTTTTTAGACATTGTCTTTGTTCTTCGGTGCCAAGCTTGAGAGATGGACTGAGCTAATTGAGAAAGGAACAAGATCACTAAATAAATTAAGTAATTTGGAATTACTGATTTCTCACATAAAGACTTTTTTTAGGGTATGTAATGTATCCCAGTTACCTACAGGCCCCTCCATAAGGACCTTAATAAAGTATCACGTTCAAGCTGTTCCCCTTAAAATAGGATTTTATATTTTCAAGGCCTTCAGGCTGTACTTACTTTCATTGCTTATACTGTTATGTAACTCTCTGGGTTGAAAACTTCTTGTGGAAAAAAAAGGAAGTTACAATACCTGTCCAATGTGATGGAACTTATCTGTTGTACCAAGTGAAGCACAGACAGCAGCAATGACTTAGGGTTGTTATTTCCATTCCAAGTATGGTTTCATCTGTTAAAAGTGGTATTTCATATGGGATATTTTTACAGAAATTTTGTAAAATGGAGTGCCATACTAGAATAGACAGGCAACAGGTAATAGGATACTGGTGTTCATGATCCATATCAACTATTTTTGGAGTAGTGATTTAAAGCTGGGTCATTTAATCGGCCTAATTAGGGGTAAAGGGGCAATTTCATTCTTATTGTAAATAGTCATTTAAGGTATAGAATGAAATAAAATTTTAACTCTTGACGAGAAATTGCATTTTATTGCCTGAATGTATTCCAGTGATAAGGGCACAGATGGAAGATTTATATTTTTCCTCAAGGCATTCGGGGAACTACATGTATTCCAGACATAACCAACCCAACATAAAAGACTTAATTGTAATTGCTCTTGGATATGTGGTGACTTCTACTCTCTCTGTCTCAGACATCCATTGCTTCTGAAGAATATTTATATCTATATCAGTGAAGCCTATGAGAAATATGATGCAGATGTCAGGTTTCAAAATATGGCTCTTGCCATCTAATAGGAAAGGTAATGCTTTTTCTCACTCACTTTGCAATGCAAGACAAATTATTTTAAAGAGACCTCTAAAACTAAGCACATAAAAGCATCCCTTGCAGACAATCAAGCCTACATGATGAATGTTTATTACCAGTGCTGTTAATGATGAAGGTTCTTGACTTGAATGATAAGTGGGCTTCGTATCTATCACTAAAATATCAGCAGCTTAGAGACTTTTAGCTGTAAGGACAGGAGTTTCTGAAGACCTTCACTCATTAGTTACTGCTTGTGTGCAAGGTTAGATACTGTTATGCCCAGTCATTCTGTTATCTGAGTTAACCAAATAGTCAACATCAATACACACTTGAAATAAAGCTTACATAAAACTGTGTGAAGCAGTTATGGGATGAAGAGGGTATTAATGTGTTGAAGGTGTTGAAGCAATCACTGGGAAAACATGAAACTGAAACTAAGAATAGTTGACTCTTCAGAAATGACAATGGTTTGTACAGTAGTTTTAGTTTTTCTGTGCAGTACACAGGACACTTTCTTTAAATATAGAGAAATCCAAGAATATTTGACTATTCCAAGAAAATTTATCTGATTGGGATTTTACAGCTATTCCAGAAGTTGTGTAAATCTTCACTGCTGCTCCTTTGAGATAGGGAGTATTTCCAGCATCTGAGAGTTTTGTTCACCAAGTCTGAGGTATCAGAAACTGAAGGACACAATAGAGGTCAAGGAAAAATAGCATTAAGAGAAAAGTATACTATATAATCTCACCTACAAATGAAAGCACAGACTCATGGTTTCATTAAATACTGCTGTGTAATGCTAAATGCATTGGGGTTTGGGAATCACTTGGGGAAACAAAAAAATGAAAATTTTCAGCAATTTATAGAAGTAAAAGTATAGAGAGTATTTGTGTGAAAAAAATGTACCCTCAGAACAAATCTCATATCGGGACTTTATTCTGGTGAGAAAAATGGCAGCAAATATAGACATCATATTTCCTTACATTCAGGCATTTGGTTTTAGTGACATTTAGTGATATTCTATAAAGGAGGCATATTTTGAATAATACTGTAGATACCAGAAGCTAGGTATAAACTGTTCAGCTGATATGAATCAGTATAACACTAAACTTCAGCAGAATGACACGGGATCTTACCGGTGGTAGCTCTTGCCAGCATGTAAAAATCTGTGAATAAAGGCAAGAATGTGGTTCCTGTCAAAAAGATGGAGATATTCTAGATTCTCTACCAAAGTAAAATCTACAGTTTCCTTGGAAACAAAATTTCATGCCATTCAGGACTTTGAAGTTAAAAAGGGTTCTTACTCCTGTCTCAGTCATGCTAAATTTTGGTTCTGGAGTCAAACATGACTAATATGTCATGAAAAGCCCAAATGGAACAGAACATCAGATAATGAAATGATAACTGATACCTGTGAGGAATCTGAATTAAGAGAAACTTAATAGACTTGCAGTAATTTTTTAAGTTATATGTCATATTTACTGTACCTTGAGTTCAATAATCAATGGACAGTGATATGGACTATGGCACAGAAACATTTTTCATATTCTGTTCCTACCACAAACTTCATATGTGACTTGAGAAAATCACCTTATTTCACACCAAATCTTTTGAATACTTTTAGCCAAAAATTGCCATTTGGAGGAGGTTGAATGATTTTAAATTTTCAGAATCATCAAAATTGTGGTGGACATTGTGAAACCTTTTTGAAGACAATAAGCAACAGTAAAGTTTATTTTGTTCAATTCATTAGTATATAAACTTCATCATTTATATAATACATAATTTCCTAGAAATTAGTTGGACCTCTCTTAATTCTCTCCTCATTCATGAGGACTTGGAATACTTTTTTATTCTCTAAAGGACTACATAACATCTTGGTGCAGATTACTTTCAGCTGCTTTCAACTAAAGTCGTTTCATCATATATGTAATACATAGGCATCAAAAAAGAGAGATAATAACTCCAATAATGACTAGACAGCAGGGTTATAAACATTAGATATTTATATAATCACAGAAATGTCACAGTCAGAATAGACCTCTAAGATCACCTTGTCCAACTGCAAACATCCCCACCCTTAAGGAAAACACAAAGTAAATCTGAAGTCAACAGAAAAAATTAAAATAATTTCTTTCCCCCCTTACTATATACAAGAATACTGGATTAGAAACTTGAATGTTAAGATGGAGCTAAGATAAAGAGAAAATTCATTCTGGAAGAACTGTGTAACTAAAATAAAGGGCAGAAGGGAGAAAGACATCTTTCTTAGAAATGGAGGAATATTCTGTAATGTTAATGTGTTTTTTTCCATGTTTTTCCTCAAAAAAGATTTTTCTTGTTGAATGAAACACACTTCTCAATATAAGAAAAATACTTCTAAATTTTTTTATAATAATAGGTTTCTTTGTTTTTTTTCTTCACTCAGTGCAAATGTAGGGGGTTTTCCTCAGTTCTCCCGCAGAAAATACAACTCATGCATCTCCTGCATCTGTGCCTCACCTTCTCATCTTTAATATGGGGTTAACAATACTTCCTTTCTTATGCTGTTTACCCATCCATTCTTTTTAGATGGTAACCTTCCAGGAGCATAAGCTATTCACATTTAATTAGAGGAATTTATAGCACTCTAGTCTCAGAGAGGGCAACTAGACACTATTGTAACATAAATAATGACAGTATATCTGTGAATAGTGAATTCACACAGAAATTTCACTGGGACAGTTGATAATACAGAGCAACACACAGAAACACACTGAGTGCATTGACATGGTGAGACAGTTAAGATACAGTGTAATTCATGTTTGGCTCTGTCTGGTTTCAGCTGCTATTCCAAATTATTAAAACATGGCAGGGGGTTGGGGTGGGAGTGAGGAGGTGTGAGAGTGTTGGAAGACAGTACTGTAAAAACCATTCCAGAGCATTGTCTTCACAGGGGACTCTTACAGCCAGGACAATAGTTTCATGAAAATGAATAATAAGGCATGAAAATGAATAATAAGGCATGAATCCCAAACTATTTATTTACTAATTACTCATTTTTCTTTATATTTAATTGAAAAGAATGCATAGTCATCGGGACTTCTTTTTCTCATACTTTTCAGTTTTGCTGTTGACTGTAATTTCTCTTAACTCTTTGACTGTTACCTTTAAGGGTTACTTTATCATAATAGAATTGTAGAATGGTTTGGTTTGGAAGGGATCCTAAAGATTATCTTAGTTCTAAGCCCCCTGCCATGGGCAAGGACACCTTCCTCTAGACCAGAGTTGCTCAAAGCCCCATCCAACCTGGCCTTGAACACTTCCAGGGAGAGGGCATCCACAGCTTCCCTGGGCAATCTGTGCCAGTGTCTCACCACCTCACACTAAAGAATTGATTCCTAATGTCTGACATAAGTCTACCCTCTTCCAATTTAAAGCCGTCACCTCTCATCTTACCATTACATGCTGCTGTTAAAACACCTTCCCCAGCTTTCCTGTAGGTCCACTGAAAGGCTGCAATAAGGTCTCCCCAGGGCCTTCTCCAGGCTGAACAATGCCTGCCTTCATATGAAAGGTGCTCCAGCCCTCTGATCATCTTCATAGCCCTTCTTTGGACTTGTTCCTAAAGGTCCATGTCCTTCATGTGCTGGGAGCTCCAGAACTGGACACAGTACTTGTGGAGTCTCAGAAGAACAGAGTAGATCACTAATCATGATGTATTCTAGGAGAGACACAATTAACCGCTAAACTACAGCTCATTTCACACCTGTCAGGACTTGCACAGAGACAGTAGACAGTAATTCATTCAATTTTTGAGCTTTTTTTGGAGTTGCTGTATACCCAGTTTCCAGAAATTTCTGAGAGTTCATAGACCTCATGAAAAGAAGCATATATTCAGAAGCATTAATGAAATGTATGTAACTTTTTGTTGAAAATTTGGTGCACTAAGTACTTTAGGGAAGAAATAGGAACATAATGATTAACATTTCAACCTATTCTAAATTAAACTTAGAGCATGAACTTTTGACTCTATGAATTCTTTTGTGGTAGTGAATCTGAATACACATCATATGTATTGAATAACTCAGCACATCAGGTTCTGAAGATGAAGTTCCTGTCATGTTAGGGGTACATTGTTTGATCAAGACAACAAGCATATCCATGCACTCGTGCATGGGTGCATGTGTTCATGCACATGATTCATTTTCCTCAGACTGTTATTGTCAAACTGCAGCCTTTTATTCTTAAACGCAAATGTGTAGCAGCTAGTCCTGTTGATGTCATTAATGGGAAAGAGAGACATTAGAATTTAGAAAGTAATTAAAGACAAAACTTAATGGAACTACATTAACAACTACACAAGATGAAGTTTTGAATAAGTTTCTTAAAAGGCTAAGCAGAAATATATAGCCATGAAAAAATAGTTACAATGTAGGTTAATACCTGCCTTGCTTTAATATCCAGCTTTTTTACAAAAATGGAAATATTCCAGCAATATCAGAATTATACAAATTAACTAAAATCAACATTCAAAATAAGAAAGTGTAATTTCTTCTGTGGTCTGTGTGTGAAAGAGTAAAATGATGCAGAGATTTTACTGACCAAACACCTATCATGTATCTCTAAAGACACTGAGATTGCATTCAAATCTTTCATTCGCTGGCTTCATAAAAATCTTCAGCTCCAGAGCTCAGCTAAAAAACAGTTGGATCAAACAGGGAATTCACTCTTTCTGACAGTCCCAAACTTTATTTCCTTTATAATGAGAAAAGCTGCCACAAACTTATTCAGCACATTTGAAAATCAGTGTTTCTCTCTGCCTTAATGCCATGATGTCAGATATCTAGAGCAAACTTTTTTTTTAGGCTGTACAAGAGACATACTTCTTGAATTACCTGGAGAACCACTTGAAGTATTAGGAAGAGCTCACTTTCTTTTTTTTTTTTTTCTCCTGTGCACCCTACAAATTCAAGATTAGGCCTTCAGAACCTAGCCTAATTCTTTTCTCTCCTCTTTCCATCAATCTGACTCATTTTGCAATCTTTTGACACCCTGGTATTTCAGTGATGGTCACCAACAGCCTTGTGTAGCTTCTGTTTAAATCTTCTTAGTGGAAATATAAATAATAATATTGAGAAAAATAGTTGTTGGTCACAAAAATCCTATTAGGTAGAAAACAAAAGCTTTAAGGGAGTTTTAAAATGTGTTTACTTACCACCAGTTAGACAAAGAGGTTGAAAATATAGCCTTAATTTGAAACTATAATTTACCAAGAAAAAACAAAATATTGAAATAGCAAAAAGGGAAACTAATACACACTGATCAGACTTTCTCAGTCGATAGCTACAATAATATATTTCACTGCAGCTACTGCCTTTTATAACAGTGTTATGAATCATGTTGTTTGCGTCTCATAAATTCATAAAAAATGCATCTGGGTTTGTATTGCATCAGAGAGCTTTCCTGGTTGCCACTAGCAGGTACCTTGTCGTCCTCTGTTTTTTCAGTACAAGTTACCAAAAATTTTATAGACGTTTTTACTACGTAATATGGACATAAGGAAAAATGAGTGCTTTCCTTTCTGGCATATTGAGATTTTTCAGTATCGTAAAACTGACTTTATTCTTTTCCTACAGAAGCACATTTGGCTTCATAGCTATTCACTTTTATGTAGCCTTTTATGCAGACTGAACTTTTCTCCCTTTCACACCTCTAAAAAAGGTATTTCCCTTAACATCATGTTTTATGTTTTGATCCACTTTATTTTACATCTTGCTGTAAGACGCTCATAAGAGCAGAACAAGTTGATCAACCATTCTGGATTGAAACCATTTTAGATTTCATAGACTCATAGAATGGTTTGGGTTGGAAGGGATCATCTAGTTCCAACCCCCCTGCATGGGCAGTGACACCTCCCACTAGAACAGGTTGCTCACAACCCCATCCAATCTGGCCTTGCACACTTCCAGAGAGGGGGCATCTGCAGCTTCCCTGGGCAGTCTCTGTCAGTTTCTCACCACCCTTAGGAATTTCTTCCTTATATCTAACCTAAATCTACCCTCTTTCAGTTTAAAACCATCAGCCCTTGTCCTATCACTACACACCCTTGTGAAAAGTCCCTCCTCAACATTTTTGTAGGCATCAGCTTTCTTCTATACCTCCAAATTTTATATGCTTGAATGCAAACTAGAAAGGATCAAGAAGCAAAAGCTAGACCTTTTATTTTTTTAAGCAGTAGGCCATGATATAAGCAGAATGAACAGTTTGTGTAACACGTGTTGGATGGGAGCGACCTGAAGCACTGAGAGTTGAGGAATGTCTTAAGTGTGTTAAGCTGTAACCTCAAGTGTGTATATGGATTGTTTGCCACATTTGTCACTATGTTTAGACAAGTACAGAATTGCCAGGTGATAGACATACCAATTTCTGTATCAGCTTAAAAACAGCAGCAACAATACTTAGATTCTTTGAGACTGTGAAACCACAGTGGGTGACTGGGTTAATTAAATGAACTCTAGAGAACAATCACTAGCAGATCATAATTTCTCTGAAACATTTGACAAGGCATGGAGTGCCCAAATCCCCCACCTGAAAAAGGAGAGCATTGTAGGATCTTTGGGCACACTGTGAGAACTTGAATCAGACAATTCTCAACTTGTGTAGTAGACACTTAAATATTTCACACCCTAGTAAAGACATGGTAAGAAGTAATACTTTCTACATCAGTGCAAGATTGGTCAATAGTTTTATAGTCTATGCCAAACTAGGAAGATCTGCCAAAACAAGGAAGAAAGCAGGCATTCTGCCTGTGGAATATGGCAGATGCATGTTTCAGACAGGAATTCAAAGGGCTGGTAGTGAGCAGTACCACAGACTGACAGCATCAGCTAGTCTAAGGTTGCTGGCTCAAGCAGGTTATGTCAGTACTAGGGACATGCTGGTCAGTGCCAATTAAAACTTACCTGTGCAGGGAGGCCAGAAATCAGAAAGGCACAGAGAGCATTTCCTACCGTGATTGCACATCACACTATTATTGAAGAGCATTATTTCAGAACATTTTCTTGTTTTGAAATATAGTTAATAACTGCTAAATAAAGCCAGGTCAGAGAACAAGCCAAAGCGTGAGACCACTCACTCTGTTTTGTTGTTAGCAGACCTCCCAACTCCAAGACAACAATTTCCAAAAGAAATTATGGGCAACATAGAACAAGGTTTGCTCTCTTTTAGAATACAGAGGTTTGTTCTCTTTTTAGAATACTATCCCTGCAGACTCTGCAGCCTCAAGTATATTCACAGCCAGAATATGCTAGAGAGCAGGTAAACATCACTCTGGTGGTACAACACAGCTGTCACATTCAAGTTAAGTGCTGTAGACTGAAAATACCCACCCCCAGACTCGATGGACAGCAAGTCTAAGGGACACATGGGCACCAGATGGCACCTATGGAAGGACAAAGAAAAGTTATATATACCATTAATTCAGCCATTCAAAACCACACACACAAGACCTAACAATGATCTGTAGCCATGCTGAATTTAAAGGACATTTAATTTACAAGTAAGTCCAGCAGGACTTACAGAGTGCATCAAACTGGGAAACAGCAATAGGGAAGTACAACCCCAAAACAAAATAGAAACGAAAGCACCAACAGGAAAACAGCAAAAGTATTTGGTCTAAACTAAATTGAAATGAAGTAGTCACTAGTTGAATGTTAGGAATTCTTTTATTGGAGTACTAATCCAACTTTTGACATACATTTATTTTTCTTTGGGTACAGGAAGAATATAAATACAATTTGACATGGTGTTAGAAGCCTGTTCCTGTCAGAGGTTTTCTTCATTGTGATTTTTCACTGGATGAATCTACGATGTTATGAGGTGCTTCAGGGACTCTTGAATTTGTGCACACCCTGTGACTGAGGGTTTTTGGGTCTGATTTTACACTTGGATGGCAGCCCTCTGGTTGCATCTCTCGTGAAAGAACATATAAGAAGCAGTAGCAATGGGGCTTCCCCAGACAAAAAGGGCTGCCAGAGTATCTCTTTCTTGGCCACCAGCCAGCACTGGCAGGCTGCTGAGTGCTGTTTTATCAGGTAACAATTACTCACCAATATCACCTGAAGCCATGATGCCTTTTCCCATCTCATCTCTTTCACACGATAAACAAGCAGAGATGAGAAGCAGTAGTTGCCTTACATTTAGATAAGAAATCTGTCCAGCACTACCACAGCGGCTTCTGAGAGCTCTTACTTCATCTGAAAGACTAAGGAGCAAAAGAAGAGAAAGAAATCTCATCCTTCCTGGGGTCTGCTAAGTCAGAAATGTTACCAGGAAATTTAGCAGCTGGAATCCTGGTAGCAAAAGGAAAGGAAGTCAATTTTCTGTGAGGTAGCCAGTTTCTTTGATGACAAATTATACTGCATGGAAAAGCTGGTAATAGTAATGATGATATGGGAATGAGAGCTTCTCCATATAGTGCAATACTACATCTTACCCTTCTGGAACTACAACAGCACTGTGTACATATAACTGTGGATCCTCAGACTGTACTCGGCTTTCTCCATACTGGAATGGGTATTAGTCATGGCAGCAGGATGTAGCGGAAGATTTCTCCTCTATCAGACGTGGCAGAGGTAGGAAAATGAGCCTGTCTTATTCTTACTGACCAACTTCAAAATCTTGCTCTGTAGAATGAGATTCTCTGTATACCTCCCCAATATCTGCCCCCAATATCTGTTCAGACTGATACCGACGTGTGTATGACTGATGTAAAATGACTGTGATCATTGTTTGTACACAAGTGGCATCACAAATAAAATTCAGAATTATGCTTGATCACTACTCCCTGCTTCATTTAGTTGGGAGGCTGTTTGTCCTGCAGGTTTACAGTAGATTATACTGATTAATCCTGATTAGTATTTCTTTTTATGATATTATTTTAGAGCACTGTCTAATGTCTTTAATATTAATAGGGTACCTAAATTAACTGGCTAAAAATACCTATGAAGATCTGATAGACTGATCAGGTACAAAGAGTGAAATCATGTAGAAAGAAGTGAAACACAAAGTAAAAGATTCAGAAAGTGTTTAATCAAATCAAGCATTCCAGAAACTGGAAAATGATATAAAAACTTGAGGAAAAATTCCAGATACTACATAGAAAAATTAAGAAAACTTATTAAAAGAACAGAACTATGTTAAATAATTAAGATCTTGGAATGTAAGTAGAGAGATGTGGCAAATTGTTGAATCTGAATGTACATTTTAAATGCACTAAAGCAAGTCTAGAAACATAAATAATTTTGTAGTTCCATATTCTTTCAGAAATCTCTAACACTTTACTGAAACACAGCCCAGACTTCGTTTTTTTCTGTAATTTTTGCATTCCTTTATTTGACATGCTGAGTCTTATGGTTCTTATAGTCTTAAAGATATCATCTATCCTTTTTGCTTGATAATAAGAGTAACACCAATAAATAGCAAAAAAAACCATTTGTAGCATTTAGTGTATTTTCAGACTTCTTTAAAGAGGAGCTGTTAGTACCTCAAATGCCATTTTCCATAAAATATACACTACCTTGTTGCTTTTTATATTAAATATGAGCTTCCACCAGAGCATAAAATGTACAGTTTACACACACAGTCTTCTGATCTGTGTTCAAATTAACTAGTCCTCATAACATGATTATAACATGTGCTGTATGTTATATATACCCTTCGCAGCCTGAAATTAATTACTTCATGACACTCACTTTCAAAATGCTCAGGATCCTGACAGCAAATAGACCATCTGTGACCTCCACAGCTGCTAGAATATTCCTTTGGTCAATAGCTGATTGCTACTTATTTGCTTGAAGCATAGGTTGGCAGACCAATCTGTATTACCAGGGAAATCTCTAAATGTTGATTTTCTTGTTTATTTGGACTACACAGTGGTGCATCAGACCACATTTTTTCTTAAATCTCTATCTGACTGCATGTCTGTTTCTGTTGTACTGACCCCAACTGTGAACTCCAAAACTTCCCTCTCCCCTTCCTATCTTTCTTCTGCTCTGAATTTCACAAAGTCAGAAACCACTGTGTGAAGGACCTGAGCCATGACTTGACAGCCTATCTGAGGGGAAAGAGAATGAGAGGGATCAATATATCATTTTGTCTTCTACTCAGAGTTGCCCAAGGATACCAATAAAAGAAAACAAGCAGTTCCTTGATGGAAGAAAACATGCAGAAGCAGTGAAAATCCAGGTCATCTGATGACAATAAAAAGCCCTTAGACGACTTTGTAGCAGATAGATAGAATACAACTTTACGGCGTTTAACCAGTAACCTTTTAATTCCTTAAGATCATTGCACTTAACAGGAACCATCAGAATGTGACCAAATAGGAAAAATATGCTCCTATAATGTAAATAGCTAGGTGGTAGACCTGACTATGTCTTGTTGTCTCATAGCTTTAAAATTTTCCCTGTTTAACCATTGGTCATTCCACTAATTCTGACAAAATCACCATTTTCCACAGTAAAATTACATACAAGCTCTGGAGGAAAAAGGAAACATTTAGAGAAGGCTGTTAGCAAGATGAACCTGCACGTGAATTTTGAGTGCATGATTCTTACTCACTTTGAGTTCTAGTTTATTTTAGCACCTCTAAACTCCAAGAGGAATTTTAGTGCATTGTAATCACACTATTGTGTATCACTACACATTGTAATCACAGTATACTTAGTATCCAAATGATGTTGAACATGCATTTAAGTTATTATTAAACCACAAAACCAAGAAGATACCTAAATCCTGCTGAAGATAAAGTCAAACTAGAATTCACAGCATAATCAAAGAACAATTCAAATGTAATTAGAATTCTGTGACTAACATGCACAATTATTTTTAAATATTATGTAAAGAGTATTATTCCTGATACACTGATGGACAAACTATAATGTGTGTGTGTATGTTTATTCATGTACATACTCATCTATGCAAAAATATGTGCACGTGCGAGATCTGCAGTTGAGACCACCCTGGGGAGAGCAGCTGGTGCACTGTCACGGTTTAACCCTGGCCTGGCAAAACAACAGATTTAAACCGAGAAACAGATTTATATATTAATCTCTCTCTCCTCTGATAAAGGAAAGAGAGAGAGAATAAGGAAGAGAGACTTATGGGTTGGAAACTAAACTACAGAACTTTAATGAAACAATAATGATAAATAGGAACAAATTACTAAATATATACAAATATACAAATATACAGGAAAAAATTGATCCCACGTTCCTCCCCCCTTTCCCCAATAACTCTCACGTCACCACCAAGGCTGCAGGGCAGCCCTGGGAAAGTCCAGGCTGGACTCCTGGAGTCGGCAGCAGTCAGGAGCTGGAGGCAGGAACACACAGATTCAGGCTGGCACGGATCAGGACCACAGGCACCGGGACGGATGGAATCCTCTCAGGATGCCGAAGGAAGCAGGGAGGGCAGGAAGGAGTAGAGAGAGAACTTGACCCTTGTGATCCCTCAAATGTATACCGAGTATGACGTGTATGGGATGGAATACTCTGTTTGGTCAATTCTGACATCTATCTTGTCTGGTCCTCCCCAGAGGAGGGTTTCAGGTGGGACCTCGTTGCTCCTTCTGGAAAGCAAAATGTTCCTGAGAGCTGAGCAGTGTCCTTGGGTTTGCATGCCAGTCTCTAGCTGTAACTATCAACATGGAGTGTTATCAGTCCTAGAAGCAGACAGTGTCTGAGAAACTTGCTGTTAACCCCAGCAAGTGCAACTACTTACAAGAGACTTAGCTAAAAGCAAAAGTACAAACCAGAAAATCACCTTTATCCTGCCCTAAACCAGGACATGCACTTATGTGCAGAACTGCAATCCAGAGGGACCCAACAGGACCCTGTCAAAGGCCAACTCCTGCATCTGTAAAGAAACAAGCCCTGCAGTGATCCAGCCTGGAGCAGCCCTGTGGCTGAGGCCATGGGAGTGCTGGTGAGCAATGAGCTGAAGGTGAGGCAGCAGCAGCTGGGCAGCACAGAGGGACAGCAGCATCATGGGTGCCATCAGCAGAGTCACGGCCTGCCAGCCAAGGGAAGGGATAATCCCCCTTCCTGCAGCACTCATGAGACACATCCAGAACATTGGGCCTCTCAAAACAACAGAAACAAGCCCAGGGGAGAGCAAACAAGTTTGAAGGGACTGGATCACTCATCCTCTGAGCAGAGACTGCATGGCCAGGGCTTGTTCAGCCTGGAGAAGTTTTTACTGTGTGGGACATAACAGCCCCCAAAGGAGGACATAGAGAAGATGTAGCCAGGGTCTTCATGGTGGTGCATTGATTACAGGCAATGGATATAAACTGCAATGAGAGGTTCGGACTGGATATGAAGAGGAATGTTTTCCCCATGAGGAAAGACCATCAGGTCACCCAGAGAGGTTGGGGGGCTCCTTTCTTAGAGGTTTTCCAGTCCCAACTTGGTAAAGCCCTGAGCAACCTGGACACAAGTCCTAGCAGCTAGCCTTGCTTTCTTAGCAGGCGGTTGTAATAGGGACAACCACAAGGCCCCATCCACCTGAATTACACTATGATACTGTAGTAAACTATCTATTTATACTATATATCTGTATGTATATTGATGATATGTTAGAGAAACTATAATACGAGACTAGATAGGCTGTACTGGTAGAATATGATAAATTATGTACAGAATTCAATTTCAGGGACAATATAGGAAATGTTCTTAAGCTACAATGCTTTCTCAAGATCACAGTTTCTGCAGGTACTTGAGCTTCAGAGTAATTTTATGCATTCAAATCATTTACTGAAATCAATATGACTTCTCAAAAAAGGAAAGTAGGCACTTGAGGGCATATTGGTAGGCTGGGATCCTTTCATGTGCTCAATTACACGGAAACTATTTCTGAGAATAAGAACGGCAGGATGGAGCTCAGTGTTTGCATACTGAAGAATTGAGAAAAAATACTAATAAGCACGATGCAGAGTGCTTACTTCCTCAAATGCCAAGATTTTAAGTGTATGGAAACAGAAGTTTTGTACTCTGACTGGAATGTTTATCAAGATGCCCAAAACAAAGAAGGTCTTCTTGGTCCCTGAATCTTCTGTGGTAGATTTGTCTTATAATCCTTTTTTTCATAAACAGATAAACCACATCTTAAGAATGCCCTATTTGGAATTTTACACGTGGAATTAAAAAAAAATCTCTGATAGAAAATCAAAGATGGTTTGTTTTGGTTGCATAAGCAAAAAAAAAGAATTCTCATTTTCTTTCCAGAACAATATCAATAAATAGGCAGCCAAGCAATACAGATGACATATTTTTTAAAATATCCATACATATAATAAAATATCCACATCCTAAGTTCTCATATTTCAGCAGTTCATTTAAACATTATTAGCAGGTCCAATATTTTAAAGATTTACTTCAGTAGGAAAAAAAATTGAGGTAATTTTTTCAGACAGAATGCTGTTCTGTTCACCTCTGCATTTTTCTTTTCATTGCTTTTCTATGATCCAGTTTATATTCCTTACAGATTATGTGCAATGGCTGTGATACTGGAGCTAGACAGAAGGTGGCTGCAGGAAGTATTTAAAATAACTTATTTAGCTATGTGTATACAATCAATTACAAAATGTACTGATGGCAAGTATCTTTAAACAATCAAAAGAGTACATAGTAGAATAAGATTGAGGATAGAAACAACCCTCTTGTCCACTATATTTACATTACAATGGATTCAGTGTTATGACAACTGGAAAAAGCCTTACTCATGGCAGTAGTGCTGCATCACTTAACTGGTCTACATCATTTAACAGTCATCTACTGAAAACTTATAAGACCAAAAACCAGGTAGATTATTCTTTCTCTAGATGAAAAGAAAAAGGTTTCCTATAGATCATATAGATTTTCATAGTGAAAATACAGAAGACATTTCTTCAGAAATGCAGTAAAGGTATTGCAGTCTAGCTTGTACCCATCTTATTGACTTTAAAATAATATCATTTTAAAATTGTTAAAGTCAAACAAAAGTTCCTAGAAGGAATAGTCTGTATTAGATCGAGACTCATGAAGGTACTGCCTTCTTTGCTACAGAAACCTAAAATGATATTAAATAAATACTAGAACCATAGTTGGGTAGAATTTGATCTTAGAAGTCTGGCCCTACACTATGGTCTCTGTAGTTCAGAGAACACATTTAACCTTGGAAATAGGAGTGTATGGATCACATTCAGAAATTGTCATCTTTTTTAAAGACTCCTTTCTGCAAGAATTTAGCTATATCTTGACACTTTCCTCTTTTCCAATATGACACACAAAACTGTGTAAATCACTTATTTGAAGCTAGAGCTGTATCAAATTGAAGTTAAATTTTGAATGTCACCTAGACTTTTGTGTTATACCCTTTTAAAATGTGTTAAGCAGCACAAACCTTAACTCTTCTTGTGCTTTTTTTTTTATATGTGACCTGTCCCCTGTCATAATTATACTTGGATTCTACACGCACATTTAATCTTTGTTCACTTGACTGATCATCAACAGAAGAGTAGATCCAATGTAAACACTGCTTCTTCCACACCACGAAAGCTTTGAAAAAACTAAACATTTTAAAATAAAATTTAAATGTCTCTCTTCACTTTCATTTTTGGAGGAAGCAAGGGGTCACAGACCACATGTAAAAGCATGTAAGGGGTCACAGACCATATGTAAAAGCATAAAAGGTTGAGGCAGAAAGACAGGATCCAGCAAAACCAGTAATTTCATGGTTGAAGAAGGACTCCAAGGAGAGGAAGGATTAATCCCCCTTACAGTGATGGCAGGCATGGATTGTCTGTCTTGGTGTAACCACTAGCTTCGTTTCCCATGACAGGAGTGAAATCTACACCCTGAAGGTACCCAGGTGGTAGCACATCCCCCACACTGAGTAGGGCACATGGCAAAGGAGCAGCTGGAGGTGCTGGGGTGGGGGTGGGGGGTCCTGAGCCATTATTTAATTTGTAACATCAAGAAATTCAGTTATTAAGTGTCTGTCAAAGCTGGCACAAAGTAGCACCCTGAATAATCAGTTTGAATAATCAGTTTGTGCTTTGTGCTGGCCAATGGCAGTTAAAGATTTGTATCTGCTGTGTTACAGCACTAACCATGCTGCTGGGAAAACAAATGTCCATGAGGCATATTCATGGCAATATGAGTGTTATTTGGAACTTCTTCACACTTGTCTGCACGACATCCTTTACTTTGATGTGTTTATTTTATCTGTGTAGATCATGTCAGCAAGAACTCAAGTCTGTGATGACCACTGGCTATGAAGTACCCACAATACATGAATATAGCCAAATGCAATCAATATATAAGGATTATGCCATAACTCTACTGATTTAAATCAGTAGATTTGTGTGTACAATATAACTTTTCAGTAGTAATGCCCCACTGATGATCTCTATTCCTCTACTGGGAGCAAGGAAGGAGAAATGTCAGTGTTTTAGGAGTTTCCCATGGCAAATTTCTGCCTTGGGTTCTGCTGATACAGAGATCCCATCCATTTCCCAATCATTTGTATTGCAAAGTTTTTCTTAGATTTCCTACCTTTCAGGCTATAATGGACACACAAGATAACCTATCTGCTAGTGAAACTAGTGTGTATAAAAGAATGAATACTGGCAACCCCAAAATTCAGATTTATTTGAAATAATTGTCCTTCTCCCAGAATCACTTAAGAGTATTAAGTGCTTGGAAACTACAAAGTAATCACCTGACATGTACCTGACATGCTATAGTACACAGTATAAGGCAAAAGACCACTTCTCTTGACAGATATAGAAGAGCTGCCTGTAATTTAATTGGTTAACTAATGCCTAAAATCTCTTTTGAATTAGAGGAGAAACTGACTCATATGGTAAGGAATATCATTTGGGTGGCAACATTTTTTTTTCTGTGTTTCAAACTATTTCCTATCATTCTATTCAATATTTGCCATTGTTTCCTCCTTCAGCTAAACTCACTTTTTGTCTTTTCAATCCTTTACCCTTGAGACTTTCCATGCAGCTCAGCAGTTGTTTTGCCATAGTATTTGTTTTCTGTTCCAGAAAAAACTTTACTTTTCCAGAGTTCTTGTTCCAGTCTCTTTATGAGGACCAGTGCCTCTACCAGTAGCTTCTGTTCTTTCAGCTGTTTCCAAGTAGGAAGACATTTAATTATTCCTTCATTTAACCTGAAAGACAGTTTATCTAGCATGCTATTATATTCAGTGAAGTGTGATTGTTGATAGATTAAATACATTATTAGCAACCATTAAAAGCACCAAATTTAGCAGGAGAACAATGCTGTGAGCTCCATTTTTGAACTAGAAAGCAGAATAAAGTACTTAGGGGCTTTTTCATTATTATTATTCTTTAGTCTTCATAACAGAAACAGTATAGGTAAGATACTAGCTTTTTGATATATTTGGTTAAAAAAAATTGTTTTATATTATAATAATGTTAATAAATAACAGCATACAGTCCATACCTGAATTTTAAGATACCAGCAGCCACCCAATCCCAATGGCCTAGTATCTTTTTAATTACATACCTATTAAATAACTGAGAGATTTATGACATTATCAAATTATGCTTTCACACCAGCAATGAGCGTTTTTAACAGGAAGACAAAGGAGGAGAAAAGAGTAAAAACTATATCTATGTTTTCCTCCCAGGAAGGGAGAGTGAGATGTGTTTCTGAATGAATGTATGAGGATCTACTCATATGACAAGATTATTACTGGTAAGCAAGGTTAGATGGTCCCTGTGTTTCAGATAGCTGTTTCACAACAATTCCTTTGTGCTTAATAACAGGCATCCATTCTTGAGATATTACTGTTCTTTCTCTTTGACATGAATGGTGCCCATATATTTACTTCCAACGTAAAAGAAATGGTTGAAAACTCAGACCAGGTGGCATTCACTGACCACAGAAAAGAGATTCATTCTGGGTTCTAGCCATCAGTGTTACCATAGAAAATGTATTTCTTTGAAAAACTTTTATGAAACACTTGTTGTAAGTATGCATGTTGGAATAGCTCCATGTGAAGACCATGGTTACTAATACACATAAACCCTCAGTATATACAATTCACACAATTTGATTGTCAGAGCCCGTGTCCATACAGTGTATTACTTGGCTCTCCCCAGTGAGTGTGAAGTATTTAGAGCAGTTAGTTACATCTCCCACAGAATGCAGCAATGGTCTTGAATTTTTCCAGAGTAAAGAAAATTCTCCATAGTTCTTTGAAATATTTTCTCCTCATCATTGTTTCTGACACAGGTATGTTCTTTCCTTTAAATTGTTTTTTGATACTAAGAATGTAATTTACAGCTGAACATTTTTATACTCTGAAAATTCAAAACAAAATAGTATTATGACATGTAAACATAATGAAATTTTAATTTTTTTTTTTATAAAACATTCTTAAATTCCTAAAATTCCTAAAATTACTCCTTTTTAGGAACACCTTTTTAGAAAAACAGTTTGCTACCTTCAGTAAATTCCTTCTACCGTAATTTTTTTGGCATGTCGGCATTGTCATATTTCAAGATAAAGTCTAAGAACATTTTATGGGGCATGAATCTTATTTTTCACATGGCTCTACCTTTTGTCTGTAGATATCTTTGTGACAAGCAATTCCTTGTGACAGTTTTCCATCTTCTTCTCTATCTCTGTGTTTCTGCATCAAGCAGCACTTTGTTATGCTTATGGCCAGCACTGTTGCTTTAGATTCTGATCATAAAACCTTTAACCTCTGTAAAAGTCTGAAAAATCAGTCTCTTGCAGGGACAAGAGGGCTGAGCATCCACAGATATTCCATTTTATATGTACAAGTAATTTTATGCTTTCAGTGATTTCCATCAAAGCAAAGTGATTTACTTATCTCAGTACAGTTGCATGTATATATATTTTCAGGACTTCAGTTGTTGCACAGATAAAAAGTCCAAGCTTGTAACTGAGAAATGAGAAGAAGAGATGTCTTAGTTGTGCTTATAAAGTTTGTAATTTATCATTGCAATGCATTTTCTTAGTTTACATATTTTCTGCCCATATATTTCTGAATTTTTTGTACTTTCATTTGAGCAAGAGTGTACTTACAAAATGCTTAATGAAGACAGAAAAAAAAAAATAAAAAAAAAACAAAACAAAAAATTTTACCTCCAACAAAACTCCTACCATCAGGAGAAAAAAGTCTGTCCCTCTCAGCATTTATTTCCATGGAATTTTAACAAGCATCCACCACTTTGCAGAGTGCATGAAAGGCTCTATTTAGTCACCTCAGAGGAAGTGAAGTTGGTATTTGTGTTAATATACAATATATTGCTAACCTTGAAATAGTGAATGTTCAGACTGTAAGTGTGACCTAGTCAGGATTTAAGATTATTTGGAATAGAAGGAGGATGTTATTTAAGAACAATCAGGACTCAATGAAAACTAGGAGATAATATTTTTAAGTTTATATGTAACCACAATCTGTTATTGAAAGCAATGGAAGTTAGAAACTTGATGTTTATATTATATGAAATTTATTTTAAAACAAATATTACCCTTTGGCTCAATCCACAATGAAATATTGTGATTAAGCACCACAAGAAATATATCACTCATAGCAAAATGAGGACTACAAGACATAGAAGATTGTTATTATTAGACCCTCTGGGCATATTATTATACAGGGCATATTATCAAAGCAAAGGAGTATTTGGAAGAAAAAAACTATTTCAAAAGTGGTATTTTTCACATATTTAGACCTCTTTGGTGTTGAATTTGCTGCCAAAATAACGTACTGATTTGGCTGTATGATTATGGTTAAAAGCCATGCTTTTTGTCATATTTATTTCTGTTTTTCCAACAGACTTTATATTATTATGGGATTATGTTTAAGTTATTTGAAAGAGGAAGACCTTAGGTGCAAATCAAAGTTTTAAATTTAATGGCTTATAGGCTGTTCATTTCAAAAATAAATGAAAAAAAAAAAAAAAAAGGTTATTTCTGTGTCTTGTTTGAAAAATATTGGGGTATTTCCTTTTCTATATAAACAGAAGGAAGCTACAGTTTCTTAGGAACATTGGCTACTTATTGATTCTCACAAATAACAAATAGAGACCCCAACATCTTGAATTCCATCCCAAACTCCCCTTCAAAAAACTGTGTTGCTTGTCACTCAAGGTTGTGGGAGGTGACACAGAAAGAAGTATTTTGGCGTTTACAATAATTTGCCTGCAAAATATTGCTTCACCGTGGCAAGCAGTCAGAGTTTTAAAGTAATATGTATATTGTTAGCATTCTGAGATAAAGACTTCAGAGGCCTCCTCTGGCAATTAACATGTAGTATGTCTTTCTCAAAAAAAAAAAAAAAATCAACCCCCCCCAAACAAACAAACAAAAAAGCCTCAAGCCACAACACCACAACAAAGTTTGAATGACACAGAAATTTGTACATATGCTGTACAGAATTTACCTGTGTTCTCTGAAATACTGTGCTTCCCTCACAGAGGAGTTTCAGGTGACTGTACCACCAGAGCACTATTTCAGTGTGTTCTGTCACCAGTTTCCTTTAAATATGATGCTCTGGTCAAATGATAAGTGAAAAAAACCAAATTAGTTTAAGAAAAAAATATCCAGCAAAAAAAATCCCATCTGCTGTTAGTGTGGAAGAGGAGACAATCCTTGCCTGCAACCTTATGCAAGTTTTCTCACCTAGGCAGAGTTAGAACTTTGAGCAGATGCCTACTTCCAGGGTATCCTAGGTGATGCTGACATGAATAGAGCTGAGACAAAATGTAAAAGATAAAAAAAGAATGCTTGTTTATTCTATGTGTTCTCATTGTTTGTGTTAATTCATTCTGACAAATGAAGGAACACTACCCCTTGGTATAAAGCAGATTCTATTTGCATTCCTTGCACTGCAATCTCATTGACACATACTGGGTATCTGTGTTCAGAATGGGCAAAGTCAGTGACCCATACCTCTTAGTAAATGAAGTTCAAGTTTTCTATTGCATCCTTTAAAATGAATGTATTTCAGTCATGACCTTCATAGCTTGTTCTGATCTCAGCCCTGAGCCTTTTCTAACCAGAGACTGACAGTAGTAAATAATGTGCTACATTTTGTAATGGTACTTCAGTGTGAAAAGAATATCACATAGAAATTGAATGAGATCACTGGCTGTATGTCTACTGGTGGTTGACAGAAACATAGCTCTCAAATACGAAAGGTGCTTTATGTGCTGTACACCCAAGACACTCAGGTCAAGCACTAACACAGATATTACAAATACAGATTCTTCAAATAGATATAATGTTATTTCAACTCATGTTAGGAAATGAGTAATGGAAAAATTAGGTGATACAACCTTTGTAAGTATAATTCACAGACAAAAGGTCAAAAGAAAGTACCTGAGTAAGCCCTATGTACTAGGATGCTTCTCTAGAGTAATAAGTCTCAAAGAGACCCTATGTGTGATCTTTATGCCATATTCTTAAGAAAATGGAATAATATTTTCTGTCTCCAATTACAGCATAAGATGGTTTTGTAACTATGTGATCTTTCTCATATTCAAAGGTTTCAAAGGTCATCCCATGAATCATTTAGTGTTGATCCAATATCTAGTGCAAAATTACAATATCTGTAGTCTTATACACACATGTAGGAGCATATGCAGGAATTTTGTGCCTGTTCGTGTGTGTATATGTATTTTGTAAAGATGAGATACTGAGTTAATAGGAGTCACAGAGCTGTTCAACAACTCAATTTTTGTATGTTTCTCTTGTATCTAGTTCTGCTTCAGATATAGATATAAGAATACCTTTCAGAAGTTTAGGAACTGTACATTTTATTCTATTGAAGACATAGTAACCATGTAAAATAATGGGACAAGATTCAAGGCATTCGCAAAATTATTTTTATTTGATAGACTCCTCTGGGAAAGACTGCCTTAACATCAGGCTAGTTAGAAGGTCAGGAAATGCAGGTGCTCTTTAGATAATATTCTGACTTTTTTTGTATCCATCTTAAAAAACACAAAAAGGTTCACATTTTCTATAGTCGTGGACTTGATACATTTTATGGTAAATTAATAAATTAAAAATAAAATCTTAAATAAAGCGATGGTGTTGGATCTTCTGAATGGTGCAGAGGTGTTGTATTGAAACTGACTGACTTCTACAAACTAACTAAATAGTTGAAATAAATAGAAATAAAGATCATTTAATTGTATGGGTGGTCCAGGTCAGAATCTGCATACGTTAGGACTAGAGAAGCTTCCATTATTGCTGACTTCATTGTGGCCTCAGACAGGATGTACATGAATCACAGGTGATGCAATAGTTTTGAAATAGCATTCTGTTCATGAAGCTGAAGAGAGCTCTTAATCATCAGCTTTGAAAGGACTGAAATTAATATAAAAATACAATAATCACTCTAAAACTTGACTACATTTATATAATATAAAAACTAGTGAAGTTTATCAACTCTACTGATACTGGCTCTGTTTTAAGCTAGATGTATCTTTCTGAGTAATCTGATTTTTTGACCCAATATTAACTTTGACCACAAGCAGAGAATCAAGATCTAGTTTATGAAAGCTTCAATAGATGAGATATACAAGCATATGTGTGGTCAATTTTTTGCTACCTTTTTAAAAATGAAAGCTATTCTCTTTCAAGAACCCAGATTAATGAGAATTTGAGAGTGCAGTAACAAACCTTCTGAGTAAAGAGTTTATGATTCAAAACACTGAATTAAATATATGAGACCCCCAGCAGTGTTGTATCAAGCTTAAACTAAAAAAGCACTTGATAGGGATTCCCTAATTCATAGCTTGTAACTGGTCCTTCAGCCTTTCCACTGCATTCTAGATGGAATATATTAGAGAGTGGAACTGGTATTTCGTTATCTAAGATTCTCAAATACAGCCAGAATTGAAGAATACATGACACACACAGTGAGAAATTTGATTAACCTGTGTTCAGACCGGATTAAAATTTCCTGATATTTCAGCAGTCTTCCTTCCACACACTAGGGGCTTAAAGATTACAGAAATCAACTTAGATAAGTAAAACAATATCACCTTAGAGCAGAAGTACAAAAATAATCTCCTACCTCTTGATATCATCAACCATATTTAGAAATCTTATATATTTTCAAATCTCTTTTAAAATCTTTTGTATTTAAGACTTCTCACAAAACCAGTTGATTTAAATTTATACAGGGCTTTAAAAGATACCAATGTTAAACCTGTATCAGGAAACAGACATGATAGAAATAGCAGTTAAAACATTCTTATAAGGTTCTTATGTTTAAAAGCAAATGAAACAAATTTTAATATAAGGATTTAAAAAAGAACTCTCAGCTGGTAGGTTATTCATCTTATGCAATCCATAAATTAAGTCAGCAAGAAGTTGAAGGTGTATATGAATCTTATCCTAGACATAGTGCCTAATATCAGCCGGCTAAACACATACGGGTGGCAAAGTTGCATTTCTAATTTTCCTGTTTATAAATCAGTCTGTTCCAGAGATGCTGTTGTATCAGGAGACATGCTTTTTATCAAAACTATAAAATAGAATCCAATTTTTCCTTTTCAAGATTTTGTGAACTCTGTTTCTGAATCCTAGATTTTAAATCATCTTCTTCTGTTGCCTTATTACCTTGCAAAACTTTGAGGGAATGAAGAGATGGGTTAACTTTATCTTCACACAATATAAATACATAAACACATCTATACTGTGTGTATGTATTTAGGCACAAACAAGTCTTTATACAGGCATGCTTATAATCAATTGCACTAGACTAAACCCTTTTGTCTCCCCTTCTCTCCATCTTCTAGTTTTAGTTTTTCCTCCAAACACCTTGACCCCCTGCCTTTCTTTGCTCTTGCCTCCATCCAAGTAAAAAGACTGATAATAATTAGTTCTTTTCCCCAGTGGCTTCTCTGCATTTGTACAAAAATTTATTTTTGGTACTGTTCCCCAGGTAATATCAGCCCCGTATAGTACGATTTACTGGTATTATTTATATGGTTGTCTTGATACCACTAATTGCTATTACTGATACAGTACCAAGGCACTGTTGGCAACAAGGTTGTACTCCCCAAAAGGTCCTAAATGCATGCCCCTAATTATCTGTGGAGATTGACCATTCCCACATAACTCCCCTATTACAGTCTGTGAAAGCTGCTCATTCCATACAACACCATCTGTAACTTCTGTCAGCTTCTTACTTCATTATTTTCTGTGTCCAACAATTTCTTCCCAGTAGTTTCTCTTTTCTGTTCAGTAAACCTCAGGCCAGTGTCCCCTGCCTGTACACTTGAACAATGTCCTCCCATGAAGATGAAAAATTAGTAAGCCAAGGAACTGCCTGTGGATATCTGAGCTCCCTCAGAAATTTTTCAAAGAGCAATTAAGTCTAGTATTGTGCTAAATTTAGCTTCTGGTAACAAGATTTCACTTAGGTAATATTTTGTTGGCGGGATTCCTTGAAGTCACACTTTTTACCAGTTGGTGCATAATGGTAGGAATTGAGAGGGGAAGAGGTGAGGTTTTTCTCCTTCTTTTGTGAAGGGGGATATTTCGGAAGATATTTCCTCCTTCCACAGTCTATTCACCACCAGTAAGCAGAAGTGAGACAACTGCCCTTGAATACCACTTCTTCCCGTACTTCTCCCCTCCTGACACACCAGCTAATGATGAATTGCAAGCATTCAGAATTTCCCAAGATATAGCCAAATGAGAGCAAGTAAGGACATTCAAAGAATGAAGGGAAAACAGTAAATAGAAAAAATGTAGGAAAAGAAAAAGAAAAGGTGTGGTGGAATAAATCCAACCAAATACTAAAAATGTATGAAACAGGCTAACAAAAAGCCTGGAGTAGGGGAGAAAACACCCAGAAACCTTTCCAGAAAGAAATTAGGAAGACCATGATAAGGGATATTAAAAGAAAATTGTTGACAAAACATGACAAGATTATAAAAAGTGATGATTGATCTATAAAGAAGGAAAGATCTTGAGAGATACTATTTTAAGTGAAAAACCAAGCCAAGAGACCTATTTCTGTGGAGGAGATATTATAACTGCCCTGTTAATCATAAAGATCTCAACAATGATGGTTGACATTTTAATGGAAAATGTATCAGGAAATGAAGCCCTAATTAAGGAGTGGAGGGCTGCTGTAATTTTTCAGGGTATATTTACAGTAAGCTTTCTTCTGGACTTAGAGGATATTCAGCAATTTTTAAATCCAGGTTGCAAATTTAGTTACATATGGAGAAATTTGAAACTGACTGTTCATTACCCAATTTTTAGAAAACCTTTAAAGTATTTCAATCAACTGAATCCTGAAAATATTTTTTTAGATGAGTCTACCTACCCTTTTCTAGCTTCCCAGTCTGAGTTTGAGGTCAGGTGGTATGATGAAGAGCACAGCAGTCACAGTCATACCTAAGTAATTCTACTCTTCATAGGAAAAAAGAAAATTTAGCTCTAAACTAAATAGTAAAATATTAAACTAGATTAAGTATGAGGGATTTAAAATAAAATATTAATATCTGGTGTGAAAGACTTTTTAATTCTACACAAAATGTAACAGCAAAAGTGTTTCATTTTCATGTAAGCTTTGTTTTTTCCGAGAGGGATTGATTTTAAATAGAAAAATCAGGAATGTTCTGGATTTCTGTCTCAGGGTAAATAACCTCTTTTTAGCCTTGAAAGATCTCATTCACTGCTACTGTCACTGAGTGCTTATGGACAAAATATCCAGAAGCAACATTTGGTTTGAAAAGTAGTTCTTGTAATAGATATATCTTATGCAGTCAGAAGGAAGTCTGTAGATGGGACTAATTGGTACTGTATGAGTCAGAGATCAATTTTGCAAATTTAGAGACAGGTATGGTTTAATTTGGCAAGTGTATCTCTACAATGGTTTACTTTCCAAAAGATCTTTTGTGCCCTGGGATGTGCACTGGAGGCAAGGACATGTGTATAGAGGAGGCTGAACAAGCTTGCAGCAGTTGCTTTGGAGCCCTGCTCAGTGTGGGGGTGCATGCCCAAGGCTGAAACTGCAGGCCAGACCTGCTGAAGCATGGTCATAGAGGCAAAAGATCAAAACTAATGTTTTGTGTGCATCAAAACTAATTTCCATCTCCTTTCCCATCAGCACCTTATGTGTGAAAAGGGAGAGAAGCAGGAGAGAGACTGTTTATGCTGTGCCGTTTAAAAGGTTTATTTAAAGATGTGTGCAGGGCTGAGATGGATTTTGGCCAAATCTTTGCACAGCTCGTCTGAGCTGTCTGGCAGCCTGCTCAGCTGGAGGCATTTGCCCTTTCACATGTAACATATTAGTTGTCTAGAGAGCTAAATCATTAATGGCATGTATTTAAAACCTTACCTGAAAACTAAGAATCAATGTGTATCCAGTCCATGATTTGAATGATAAACCACTCCCCGGACTCAGTAATAATTACTATGTAAATATATTCTTTAAAAAGCACTTAGGGAGTGTATATACAGCCTTATACCATTGGAATAGGATCTGCATTTAATTGGCGAAATATGAGAGAAAATCGGGGATTTTTTTTTTTAGTAAAACACTACTGTCAATATCTCTGGAATGCTGAGTAAGTACTTTTTATTGGACTGTCTGTTACCATCCTAGAAAACACTATGGACTTTTTCAACATTTTTAGGTAGCCAGAGGTCTGATATAAAAATCTGAAGACTCAAGAACCTCAAGATGCAACAGAGCATTTCCACCTGCTAAAATTGATTAAACTTGCAAATGACTAAGTAAACAGTGATACAGTGTCGTTTATAAAATATTAAAGCCTTTAGATATCTCATGAATTATAGGCCCATTTTAAACTGAGGAAAGCGGAGAAATAAAGAAAGAATTCCAGCTGTGTTTCCACTACATGATTAAAGGTAGTAAAGCAATGTGGACATGGTTTACAGAGAAGAGAATTCATATTTTATTTATATCAGTTCTCATTTGCTTTAATAAGCCATGATTTAAAGACATACAAACACAAAAACATACACCTTTTTTTTAATATTTAAACTCATCCTCCAGTCTAGTTTCCCTGTCAGGGGTGCCAAATGAAATCTGAAAGCCATCCTGAAGAATTAAAACATAACTGTAGGTAGAGATGCTCTTCCAGCTTCACCTAAACTCCTCCAGGTGGCAGTGGATTGAAGAAATTGCATCTCCTCAGGGCATAATTAAAATCCTAGTCACAAATATATGGGTCATGTGTGACAGTGCACAAAACCCAAAGGTTTTTCGACTTGGCAGACAGCCTGCTTGCCTGCCTACTGAGAAAAGAAAGTTTAACATTCAAGGAGAGCGAGTCTTTAAGGCTGGGACTCTAGAAGGAAATTATGATGACCTGGCACTGGCCCCATTTTTATTGCACCAATTAAAAAAAAAATCTTTCAATAGCTTTTTGAAGCTTCTTGAACTGAAACGGAGACAACTGCACAAGGTCTTCTGCTAAAGAGTTAAGAGGGGTACCTGAGCCTGTCAGTATATTGGCAGCCTGCATTTCCATTGCAGCCTCATTGCAGCCCCAGCAGTGCTGGCAGCTCTGGCCCCACATCTGGCTGCCATAGCCCCATCTCTGGCTACCATAGCCCCACAGCTGGCTGCCCTGGCCCTGCTGAAGCCCTGGTCCCCACGGGCAGCCCTGCCCAGCCTGCCAAGCAGCCAGCAGCTGCTGCTTCTGGACAAAATATTTTCTGCAGCTGAGCAGCTGGGGCCAGGAACTGCCATGCAAAGGCTTGAAATAATAGTTTGAAATGGTGAGGGACGTGGCACTGGCAACCGAGCATTAAAAAATTGCTGTTATACAACATAACAAAAATGTTTCGTCAAAGAGAAGTGGCCTTGAAAACTTAAAGTGATTATTTGTTCAAAATAACAGAAGTTAAGAAAAATGAAGCACATCAAACATTTTCTTTAGCTATTTGCAGCAGTAAAAGTTGGAGGGGGGGCTTAGTCAGTTCAGTCCCTAATTTGTTTGGCTGTAAGAAACAAAAAGCAGCTAAAAATACTAAACCTCGACTATTCTTTCAGTGATAAATTGAAGCAATGTCTATGATAAGTCTGCAAAAAACATCTAAAGAAATTCATAGACAAACAAAGGTTCTAAGGAAGGACACTCAGTTTTTGGTCTCAGGCCCAAATTTGGGTGCCTGAAGGAATATTCTGAGTCACCAAAGTATAACACTTCCACCAATGCAAAGTTTAAAACACACACACACACCCCTCCCCAAACCCTCTTTATTAGGCTCTTAAACGTAGATTTAAGAATTGAACTTCATGCTCATTTTTACAGGCTTCCTGCTCTTGGCTTGGAGGTACAGCTGCACTCAGGAAATTAGGATGCAAAAATAGCATCTTCTTAGTCAAGGATTTGGCCAAATAAGTATGTATCTTTTCCAGCTCATAACAGCATTCCACTGATTTTAAGAAAAGAAAATTCACAAAAGAGCTTCCCAATTTTTTTTTTATCCCATGTATTTCAGGACAAATATGCTAAAAGAACATAAACTGGTTTTTTTTCTGTTTCACTACATGTTAACTTAGAGCTACCTGAGAAATTATTTTCAGATATGCTAGGGAGTACATTTTTTGTGTGTGGTTGGTTTTGAGGTTGTTGGTATTTTTTGCAACAAAGCTGTGCCCTGACAGCTGCAGTTCTTAGGAGCAATGAAGCTGTCAATTGTCAGAGTGAAGCCTGTAAGAGCAGAAGAAGGCTTGCTCAGCAGCAACACCTAGTCTTGGGAACTCATTACCAGTGGATATTAGGATGACTATAAATCTCCTTGGCTTCAGAGCACAGTGAAAACCTCACTTCCTTGGCTTATGTTTCCCTCTTTCCCATCTTGCAATGAAGGTGGGAAAAGGGAAGAGGGGAGACAAGAAACAAAGGGAAAACGAAGACTGGAGAAGAAAGCAAAGTAAGAGAACATCCCTCTGTCCTTAAAGGTATCCTCCCAAAGAAGTGAAGAACAAGAGATATTACACAGAAAATGTTACCAATTCTGAGGCTTAAAGCAAGTTATAGAACATTAGAAGATGTTCAGAAATCGTAATTACAAGCAAGATAGGAAAGTTAACAGCCAAATTCCTGAACTTTTCTGAAGTTCAACATGACAAAAGAGGCATGACCAAAGCTGACCATTATAACCATGTAGTTTAACTGAGTTTAAATCAGACCTGTATCACTCAACAGAGTCCCGCTTCACTGAATCCAGGATTTTAGTTTGACTTTGGGAGGGTGACCTTTAGGAAGACAATGAGGAATGTATCTTGCTCTGCAACTAGATATGTGAAATCAGGTATGTTCTCGTTGTCTGAGCTCTCATCGCCTGGAGCGGTGTTTGTAGTTTTATTGAGTGAACCAAATTTGACTCCCCACTGGCCTTTGATGGTTTTGTGATATTCAAAGTAATTTTGTTTGGGTTTTCCTAAGTCAATCACTGCTGCTTATGAAGAGGGAAGAATATGCATTTTTTAAAATATTCAGTGCATTTCACGTTCTCTCTCAATTCAAGTGCATGGAGTAATTATCAAATTAGTGCATGTGCAGAGAAGCATGACTAAGATTTCCAAGTCAACCTTAGTTCTATTCTCATTATTGGATATTACACTTTACTACATTAGTGCTCTGTTTAAGCTAGGTATAGGATATGGTACATAATTAACTAGGAAAGTCTCCATTACTTGGAGTTCCCCAGTGTTACACAGACAAAATGATAGTGTCTTCTGACTTCTCTTCTTTATATGCTCCAATTAATATAATAATAGAATAGCCAATGAAAATGTTACTGCTTTGTTACACCATTTTGAAACTGTCATTTAACTTAGAGGCTGTTTGGCAGGGAAGGAGGGAAGGGTCCAGCTACAAGAAAAAATTAGTACTCATAATCTATGGTACATCTGCATCTTCACTAAACCACATGGAACTGATTGATCAATCACTTCTTTACTTCCATGATCTAAAAGCTGGGTTTTCTTTGAAAATCCTGAATTCCATTGAAAGTCAAAAAAATATATAGAATGTTTTAGGTTGGAAGGGATCTTAAAGATCATCTAGATCTAAACCCCCTGATATGGGCAGGGACACCTCTCACTAGACCAGGTTACTCAAAGCCCCATCCAACTTGGCCGTGAAGACTTCCAGGGAGGGGGTAGCCACAACTTCTCTGGGCAGCCTGCTCCAGTGTCTCACTGCCCTCAAACTAAAAAACTTCTTCCTAATGTCTGATCTAAATCTACCCTCTTTTCACATGAAACCGTTCCCCCTCATCCTATCACTACATGCCCTTGTTAGAAGTCTAACATTTTCAATTGCTTTCTTCACTGGAGAAAGTGACAGTATGTCTCTCACTGACTTGTATGAAAAGGATTACAAGTTTAATAATTTATTACACACAACCATGAAATTAAACTCAATTTAATATTTTGCTTTAATAATGCATTTAATTTTAATATTTGCACATTGTGGAGTTAAGAGGCCTTGTTTTACTAATAAGCAGATGTAGATACATATGTATAGATACCTATTTTTAAGTCTGGGACTGACATGTCTGACAAGATAAAAGATTTTTCCTAAGGGATTGCAGTATTGAAAATGATTCCACATATGTCAGACAGAAATCCCAAAAGTGACTCTTTTATTCTGTCAAGTGGGCTGCAGCATAGAAGTTTATTGTATGCTGGATTGATGAACCATGAAGACTACGTACAAGCTGGATTTAGATCACATCAGTTGATGTTGATTTACTTTCACAAATCAGGGCATCAAAAAGGAAGACTGCTTGCAGAGTTCCTACTATACCTCCTTCAACTGACTTCCTTTTTCTGGGTCAGGCTATAAGCTGGTCCTTCTCCTCTCACAGGGATGTCAGTAGAAGGGGTTATTAATTACATTTTAGTTAATACTAATTTCTCTCTCCCACTTACTCTATTTGTATGACTATGCAAGTAATACTTGACCCAACGGTACGAAATGCAGTGTTAGACATTCCAATTGCTGTATCAAAACTTCGTTATTTCTATCACTATAAAGATGCAAGAACAGCCTGGATGAAATACTGATTCATCAATTAATCATCAGTTAGTCCTAGGCAATAACTCTCTGTACTGCAGAATGCAAACATAGCAAAAGAACTTTTATACTTCTGCCTGTGATTTTTCAGTCTCTTTTTCAGTGGTCTGACTGTAATTAAATCAAAAAGCCTTATTTTCTTAATGTGGAAAGATGTTTTTTTACTTCTTCTAGCAGCAAATATGCACATTTCTTGGATGCTGGGAACTTACAAAACAGCTAATAAGTTTATCACATTGACAAGGATGCCTGTCCTATGTCTTATCTGCCAATTTTTTTCCATTTTGCTCCTTATGATTATCTGTAACCTTTATTAAATAACTTTTTACAGCATATTTTATTTGAGTATCATTCGCTGAAATAGGTCAGCACAGATAACTCCCATGATGTAGATAGTGGTCTAAGAAGTTATTACCTCCTTAAAAGCCCAACATGAAGAAATGTCTTGTTTATATTTTCTATTTTGTCTCTCTCCTAATTATTTTTACATTTACAAAGGAAAACTCTGGATTCCATCAAAAAGGAACTTTCACAGAAATGCGAACTATCCTGCTGCATTGGAAGTGAAGTACTATCTCTACATATTCCAGAAAACAGCCTGTAAATGCTTCTTATGATCACCCCTCAGACCATTGATACAGTCCTATTACTGGCTTGTGCTTTATTGGAGTTAAAAATTATATCTGGTTTAAAAGGCTCATTTGATGATACTCTTTATCATACAAAGGGATACAAAGGGAACTCAGGCACTGTAAAACACCAATCTACATGAAAGCCTGTATGGCAGTTTCTACTGGAAAAGAAGGCATTCAGAAGCTAACCCAGCACTCCTTGCAATTAAATTGATAATTTAAAAACAGACAAGTCTCGGAGAAAGGGCTGAGTACTCAGATCCTGCCTTTATTTGAAGTACATTAATACCTTTTAGTCTTGCATGTGTGGACTTGTGTGTCTCCAGTAAAATGAATTTCTGAGTTCCTTGCTGTGACATTAAAGAATTTCAGATCATGTGCAAGGAGGTGCTTGCTGACCCTCAGGCTATGGCTGCACTAAAAAGTACAGCCCCATAGCAGTGGACACGAACAGAGCAGACAGTGCTGAGGACTGGCACGTACAGAATGTGCTCTTTCTTCAGGATTTTATTTCAGGATGGCTCTAACCTGGTCCTGGGGACTGAATACCCATCAGTAGCTGGAGGACAAAAGGGTGCTCCTGAAATATACTTTCTGGTTTATCACCACCCAAAAAGGCCTGAGAAAACACATTTCAGGGCTTTCACTGGAGACAACCGGAAAGACAATGGCAACCACAGGGCACTAAATAGACACACGAGGAAGGGCTCATCAAAAGTGCACAACTAATCCACAATAAAATACTAGTGAAGAAGCACCTGCAGAGACGGCATTAGGTGTGAATTTTAATCCCTCCTGACAGGTGAAAGGAATGAAGTGTGGCCTTCCCAGCTTGGTTGAGCGATATAATTAGATAAAACAGTGGTAGTATCAGCAGTGTTCTGTCTGGCTGCCATTTTCTGAAAGAAAACCTACTGTGTACCTTAATGAAGTCTACTGTACAACCACTTTGTGTTGCCTGTTACACTTGGGCTTCAGAACGCCTGCCAAATCTGGCTGTTCACTGGATTTAGGCACACATTAATATTCACACACATTAGTAATCAGATCCTGAGACTCAAGCCATGCAAATTTCCCATAAAATTGGTTTTGGAGCTTTTCCATTTGGTGGACAGGCTCTTCTTGTGGGCCTTAGTTAACCAGCATACTGAGTGGATGGCAGGTGCTGCATCATCTCCTGAACTCTGGACACCCAGCTATTTGTCTGGCTCAGCCATACCAAAAAATGCACAGAAAAATAATTCTGCTTTTTTTTTGAAAGTATCATCATCCTGAACTGCGGCCACGTGTTTAGAATTAGGTTGCTTAAACTGCATCAACAATGTGAATTTAATTTAACTTCACCAAGACCTCCAGATAGGTAGGTAGGTGTGTAAGGGAAACTTTTAGAGCATTTGAGGCTAAGCTTTACTGACTATAAATTAAAAGAGACAAACTGGGGAAAAAGAAATAGCACTGAAATGGAAGTGAACCTTGTGTTGGCTTTAAGCCTGGAACTAATGAAGGCAAATAGGAGCATGCTTATGTGACCAATATTTCAAAAAGGGAACATATACTTTCCTGAATTTATTTTTTTCATACTAATCTGGAACCTACTGCATCATCACTGAGCAAAAACATAGTGTATCCAGGCAACCCAGAAATCTAATCTTTCATACTCAACATTGGAGAAATATACAGTGCTGTATCAACACACAAAATGCAAATATTTTCTTAACTACATCTAAATTGAAATGTTATAGCTCGCCATGTTAAACGTCTCACCTTTTGACTACTTGCTGACACTGTAATTATCATTAAAAGTGTTTTTTATAGTTTCTTTAACAATGAGTTTTGTTGTAGAGAGAATGATTATCCAAACATCATTACTCCTACTCGTATTATTATCCTTATTGTTGTTGCTGTTGTATTTCAATTAAGTTTATGTATTTACTCTTATATTGAGTGAGTTTAATCCTTTGTGGAGATCCAGACAGAACCCCAAAGTCATTAGCTTTTTTGATTAATCAGGGAGAGCCCTGGAAACTTCATGATGCAAATGGTCTGTTTTTAACTAATTTCCTATGTTTCTGGATTTAAAGTGAAATATGTGTAAATAATCTCTGAAGGTCTCAGACTATGATCTTAGTTTGATCTTAGAACTTAAAAACAGTGTAAGGAAATATACTCAACGTAATAAGTAAAATATTAAAAATCCTGTAGTCTATTGATATGCTATTTATTCAGGAATTTTATTTTAATTTGTAAAATCCAGGAAATGAGCACAGGTGAATCAATGAGCACAGAGTAGTTACTAAGCAGATATAGATCAGCATATAGGCCTCAGCTGCTTCTGGATCACCTTTCCCAAAGAAATAAAAGAACAATAACATCAGTAACACTCAGGATCCTATGTGACTCCACAGAAAGGTGTTGTATAAATAAAGATGTCCCTACTGATGCTCACTCGGCATTGCTGCCTTAGTGGGAAGCCGAAAGCAAAAACAAACATGATTTTATTTTCATAAATGACACGCACTAATATAAATTGGTGCTTTTTGTTTCTTCGTTTTGATCAAACCGAGAATGCATTTCATATAGTAGCAGTTGAGCTTGTGACTCTGAACATATACCTAAAGACAGTAATGAACAAATATTTTCCTGCACTACACACAATTATCCTGTTAGTCTCTCTTGTGTATAATACCAAGCTCTGCAGAATCAGCTCTCTTTAGAGCTTCAGCAAATAAAGGCTCAAACACACTGAACAGGTACACTTTAAGTAGATATGATTTATGATAGTCAGTTTCTAAATTCAGCCACTGTATAATATATATTCATTTTGTAGACTCAGGAGTCTACATTGATACCAATAACATAAAGAGTTCATTTTTTCTCACTTAAATCAGTTGGAGACTTCGCATCTAGATACTTTCATTATCCAAAGGAAATGAGGAGATGAGGCTGGTTTAGAGAACTGCAGTCAAATTGTCTGAATTGCTGCTTTTGTTCCAAATAAAACTGAACTGTTTTCAGGTATGGTAAGAAAGCTCATTTGAAGAGCAGTTGAGCTGAAGGAAAAAGGAAAATAAGGGAAAATAAGCTATTTGATACTGCTAGGGTCATCACAGCATGCAAGCTAGAATCAACAACTATCACTGGTGGGACTCCACCAGAGGAAAGTTTGAAGCAGCATATTCTCTTTACTAATACCAGTAAGTTTTAGAGATGAATGAGATTGAGAAGACAAAACATGTGAGGCAGTGTAATAGCAAAACAATGAAAATTAGAAAAATTATTTCATGTTATTCAATTCATGAAGAACTCCAGAATGTTCTTTTTAATAGCTTAACTTTACCTTTTCATAATTCACATTCTTATATGTTTATATATATTTCAGTAATATTTTTCCATCGCATAACATGATACAAACAACTTATGCAGGAAATATATATTACAAAAATAAGAGGAGACAGTATATTTTTTTAGCTTTGTATAAATATACATGTCCACCTAACCTGTTTAGGTAGATTCTACACATATAATCTCTATCAAAGATTAGATGTACAGATATATCTAAACTATTACTTTAACAAGAGAGACAAGTATTAGAAATTTCTTCCTGCTCATAATTTGTTTCTGGCTGAGACAGCACAATGCTGCACAATGCAATGGTGCCATTATGCCAGTCTAAAGTAATGGTGTCCATGAAGATTTAAAAAGATGTAACTAAAATATACCATGGATTTGTTCCAATAATTGCTATTCTAGTATAAAAATCTGTCTAGTTCTGAAATCCTCTGGTTTCTACATTCAAAGATCACACTGATCCTTTTGGAGAGCAGGAGGAGAAGTGGTAAACTTTACCCCTCTTCCATCTTGCTGTGTTCCAAAATCTTTTCCTCCCCTGCTTTCTAGGATACAGTCACTGCTCCACAAAGAACTATTTTACTTCTCTGCCCTTGATATGCAACCACATGCTTGGTGGGATTAAAATACATTTTATTCTTTTGTACCCATCTTAACAAATTATCAGTGTGCTTTTAGAAATTTCTTATCATCACCAGTGATTAAAAATTACTGCTCCTCAATTTTTGTGCAAGACCTTTATGCTTCATTAGCCATATTTTTATGTATTCTTGAAATTATTGACAATTTAAGCATGGAAATACAAGTATAAATTAGATAATAACCTCACTTTCTTCCACTGTGCAGCTGTGCCTTGGATGCGGCTCAAAGGTTCCCTGCTCATCACTAAAACAAAGCTATCTCTCAGGCAAGGTGTTTCAGCCACTTAGTAACTCAATCAAATACAAACCAAAAGGTTTTGGGGAAAAAAATTATGTATAAACCAATCCTTTCTTATATTAACTGTGCTGCCATATAATCACTTACAAAAAAATCTGTTAATGGATGTAATCTTTCCAGGTTAAATAAAGTCCTGTTATTTCAACATATTCCTTTTTATTGTATAAGGTTGTGTTTTTTCCAGAAGTCCATTTCCCACCATATCTGAAACAAAACTCAGTGAGGAATTGGGTAGGCTTTAGATAATGTGATCAATAAATTTCATGTGTCAAAACAAATTATCTTTCAAATGCCTCACAAAAACCCTACTTAAATAAATTACAAAGCTTTCTGTCTTAAATGTTTATCTTTAAAAAATGTGGTCCAAACTGGATGCTTTGTACAGTAGGAAAATTGCTTCTCAGTCTTGTGACCGACTATAGAAAAGACACTGACGATTCCTAAATTTTAAATCAGGGAGAACCTATGAGATTTATTAGCATAACCCTCCTGAAAATTTCTATCAACGCATCTTTAATATGATGAGCAGCATTTATTTATAGGAGAGAACTCACCAAAAAAGTATGGTTTTGAAAAGAGGTAAAAAAAAATTAATATAATGCCAGTAAGAATCTCTCCTTTGTATCCAACCCAGTAAACCTCTTACGAGGTCTCAGAAATTACATATAGTGGATGATTCAACACAAAGGATAAAAATAGAGTATAAGTATAAAATGTACAACTCCCAGTTGTTGGTAACAGCAGTTTGAAGACTTATGGATCTTGAGATTGTCTCTCAACCTTTGTTTTTATTAGTTCTTAATAGACCTATCATACATTAATTTCTTAATTCCTCTTTTATACATAAGTTGAGCTCTCTTGTTCTGTGGCAATTTGGACTACATTGAATTTATTTACTAGGAATAAGACCTTTAATTGGTTTTAAGCCTGTTCCCTGATAATTTTGCTATATAAACTTTCCTTTATTGCATTATCTGAGCTGTTCAAGATTTTATATAATCCTATCATATACTCGTCCTATCAGACATCTATATTCCAAAGCAAAGAGTATTTTAGTGTACTTATTTCTGATCTGCTTTATCTGCCACCTCTGAAACTGCCCTAGTTCTGCTGCATCTTTTTAACTGGGATGATTAGGACTACACCCATAAGTCAAGATGTAGACTCACCAGACATTACATAGTGTCACAATGACAATTTCTGTTCTTTATTACTTTCCTAATATTTCTTAAGTTCTATTTACCACTTTAACTGCTCTGAACATCCAGATGATGCTTTCAGAAATCTATTCATAATGACTACAAGATCTTTCAGAGATCATTATCATACATCTATAGTACTGTGCTTATTGTGGTTTATTTCTAGCAAACAGATTTTGCATTCACTGACACTGAATATCATTTGTCATTGCACTCCCATTTACAGAGTTAATATCACAACATATTCCTGCAGGTCTTCACAGTCAGCTGTAGATTTCAGCTCACTATTCTAAACATATATTTTACCCAAATCACTGACTCCGTCAAAGGACTCCAGGAGAATCATGACACAAAAATTATGCTGCAAACTACATTCCTTTTGCATAAAGCAGATTTCCAATGTAGTATAGTCACTAGTAAGTCTGACTTTCTTACAGCATTTATTGATAGTCTCAGTTTTAAAGTCACTCACCTGTTTTGTCTAGACTGGATACCTCTATTTCAGTAGAGGCTGATTTGACCAATAGGCAGTTTATCATAGTATTACAGCAATTTAATATTTGAATTTCCTTAGTGCTCCTAGCTAACAAACCTTTTGTGTTGATGTTTTGCTACATCTTATTCTTTTGAACTATTCTGACATCTGACACTTCAATAGGAAACAGTTGCTCCCTCCTTCTCATTTTTTATGTATAGGTGAATAGAATTCATTTAACTTTTATGCTGTGGCCTTGTATTTTACAAGATCAGACCATATACTTCAGTTGTCTATTAGACTTTACTTCTGGTTGGATTCCTGCTTCCAAAGCATTTGAAAAAAAAAGTTTTTTACCTCAGTAACTCTTATGCAATTAACAACTTGTTCCTTGAAATCTCTTTTGCTCGTTATTATTACGGTTTTATATTTAGCAAAATAAATATGCATTAATGGATTAAAGTTTTTAGGCTATTTCATATTTTTATTCTCCCAGGATATGGCTTTAATTTTTATGAAATTATTTTAATTTCTAAGAGTTTCTTTTACTTTGCTGCTTTGGTACAATAGGTTCCTTGCTTGAATGCTTACTTCAATTTTTAAGAGGAATTTTGATAAGCAATGTGCAGGATAATATATAGTCTGAGGTAGGTTTCATTCTGTCAGCATTTTGCTCTTGTAGCTGTTCTTTCTTGTACCCTTAGTTTCTTGATTGCCACACAGCCCAACACTGGAGAAAAAACCAAAAGTAACAGGGCAACATACAGTGATACTTCCTCAGACTCCAACAATTTGTGGATCTTGGATTTCATGAGCAAAGTTCTTTGTGTTTACATTTCCAATTGATTTTTCCATGTATTTGTCAAGTAGATTTGGAACTCAGGTGTTGCCTCCTTTTCTATGCTTCACTTCCACAGATAGCAACTTCTACTTCCAAGCCCGTACAGATGTATATACCAAGTAGACACACACTTTTAGTTTTTACAAACAGCAATTTTGGCAGAAAACATCAGCGAGAGGAACCTTCTGAAGTTTTTACTGACACGGTAAAGCTAGATTATTTGGTAGGATTTAATTTCTATTTATTTATTTATTTGCATAATCCTGGGTAAATGACCGATCTTAAATGAGAGATGTTTTATCTAGTAATTGTACTATGTTCAGTCAAGACTTCAATTTACTCAGAAATTACTCAGACTATACATTACTCAGAAAGTGTATGGCCATGTAAAATGGGAATATTGAATAGGACTGCCACTGAAAGACTTAATAACACCTTTTATTAACTTCAAAATACGTGATTATTTGAACTACTGCAATTATGGGTCATTAGGAACATGATAGAAAGGTTATGCTAATGAGGACTGCCTTTTAAGCTCTTCACAGTTGCATAAATCAGCTCAGCAGATTTTGAGACTAGAGAAATACAATCATCTGGTACATCATTTGGTACTTCATTTTGAGGAACTGAAGAAGGAAAAATGTAGGCCTGTGAACTGACTAATCTAAGGGAGTACCCTTAAGACAAATTAATATATTGAAAAGTCCCCATATCCTACAGACAAGTTACTTGGTTTGGCAGTTACAAAACAAAATAAAAAGGCACAATGTTTTTTATCAGTTACGCTGAGCCATTTTCCAGAATTTCCAATTTATATATAGGAAAAATTTAACGAGGTAACATATTTGCTCAGTTTTCACAAAAACAAAGCATATATGCAATATGGGTAAACATTTGTCATTACATACAAGATGCTTATAAATATATGTACAAAGTAAGTGAAAAATCAATAAAATATTAGCATTAGAAATAGTGCTTTGGATATTTCTCCATGGTTTCATTTTTTTGAGAATGTGCCACAAACTGAGTAACACAAACAATTGCTTTCATCTACATATGAACCATGAAATACAAATTCTGCCTGTTAGTTTCCATGTCAGCATGCCTTTGGCTTTTAAAAATAATCCTCGTGTGACCAGAAGACATAAAACAAATCGAGTTAAGGATTTATGAATTTAGGAACTTTTACACTCAGCTTTTCAACAGCAATTTGAGTGAGACTTGAGAGTTATACTCTGATGCTTTAATATGGTGCAAGAGGGCTGCACAGGGGTATGGAGCTGACCCCAGGACATTTTATGCTTCCCCCTTTTTGGGAGAAAAAGACCAAAAGGATGTGGTGTTCTTGTTGTGTGTCTGGATCATTTGGCTTTGTTTTGATCTGGTTTATCTTTTGGCTTGCAGTATTTGGCTTGCAAGCTGTCAAAGCAGAATTGTTGGAAGAGCATTAGGGACTCAAACTTTCTTCTTCACCTTTCATTATAAAAACAGGCATGGTGGGATTCAGCTTGTATCAGGAAAGGATGGTGTAGAGTTTCACCACTAAAAGATGGTAAAAATCAGTTCTGTGGAGATTTAACAGAATATCTGAAATGTCTGAAGAGCTTTGGTGGGGACCCACAGGCAGAATCAGAGGCCCTCTGAGAGATGGCTTTAAATATTTTATTACTAGAGTGGTGGTTTTCTGTAGAGCAATGTGCTTGAAAACCACACAAAGGTTGTTTTAACCTGAGCTTAAGCAAAAGATTACCTTATTTTTTTCCATGAGACTGATTCCACAACTTTAATTCATTCAGCACATTTTCCAAGAAAAATCATCATAGCTGTTTCCTAATTCAAGCAAAGTCAGTGTGAGAACACAGGCGCTGTTTTTTCCCAGGCATCAGGAAGCACCTGGAGGGGGAACCATGAAGACAGGGAGCCTGAATTTCCACCTGTTAACTTAAAGTGGCAGACTCTTTGCCTGAGCTTGGCTATAATTAATTAGGAAGGGCAGATACTATTTTTTTCACAGAGCTTCTGTTTTCCTTTGTTTTGACTTTGCAGCTTTACAAGACACCTTTTTGGAGCTAGCTGCTTTTACTGTGTGGTTGGTTTGCTTGGGGTATTTTGGCCTCTGAAAATTCTTCTTCCTCCAAGCTACTTGCTCATTGCCACGGCCTGTTTTCTTTGCTCCCCAATGTAGTGGCTTCTGGCAGGTTCCTGGCAGCTACCTTAAATCTGCAGGAAGACTGGGAGGATGAGACGCACTGGAGAGCCTCATGTGTGGTTCCAGAGGTAAAAATGTATTCAAGTTTTAAAATATATTAAGCATTAATGTATTGGGAATATGACTAATTATGCTGGTAATGTACTTCTGCAACAAACCAAGAAGTGGTTGTTTTCTACAATGTACCAAAGCAGTTACTACTTGTAGTTGATTTTGCATATTAAAGAAAAAAGGTTGCACTAGGAGTTTTTACAACTCTGTCTTTTAAAACAGCATTTACATTTTCCTTTTTATAGTTCAAATGAAAAAAAAAAAGTGTTCATGTTGCACAGTGTCATGTCCCTGAAGAAAATCTTCTGATAGACTGTCTCAAAATTTACGAGCTAGATGTTTGCTGTAATGTTTGATGTTTGACTTTACTTTTTCAGTTTACTCAAAGAGGCTTGTTACACTTCGTAAGAAAGTCACTTGGTCCTTGTGTCAGAACCTGCCCTGTCAAACACTGCACACATTTCTAGGGCTCTGCTCTGAAATTAAGACCCACTTCAGCGGATAAACACAGATGAAATCCTAACCAGAAAAATTAATCTGAGCCCATAGTATAGGATATCCTGAGGTCTGATAGTCAGTCATCAAGACAATTTCTCTGTCTGGCCTGGGTAAAGAGCCTGATGATTTTGCTCTTTTGAACTGAGAAGTATATATAATAGGTGGGCAAATACCTGTTAAGTACCCATTATGTTCAATAATAGCCTATTTGAATCTGGCCTTAATTGCCTCTATGTAAATGCTCCAAAAATTTGTGTGTTAACAACAATAAAGATTTTCACTGCTGGAAGAAAACCTATGAGCAAAGTCACAGTTTCTTGATAATGGGCCATTATCCATTAACTGAATGCACATAAAAAGACATCTCTTGTAAAATGCCCTTACAATGGGACTAGAGCTGCAACATGGTATTTCCTATTATAAGGGCTATCCAAACAAAGGAAGCAATTTGCAAAGTCCAGAATGGCAACACAGAAAGGATTTTGAAGGCCAAAGGTTAGGAAAGTTCTGGGGAGATGCCTGTAAAATAAGAAAATCTGAGGTGTTCATTGGGTGAAGAAATCTGCAGGAGCCAGCCGAGATGAAATTAAGGACTCAAAAGGAAATATAGTCAAAAGCCTGTAGAGGAGACTTAGAAAAAAAGTAGCTGTAACACAGAGGAATGTCCACCTTCAGCCCTTTGCCTGCAAAAGAGACTGTATTGTTGTTACTCTGTGGTGTTCTCATAATTTTCCTGATAAAGAAAAGAACAAACAAATGCAAAGGAAAGGCTTTTCATTGGATATTAAGGAAATCCATTTTCTTTTCAAGGGGTCAACATTCTCCAAGTTCAAGTCCATTATACTCTATCCTTAACATACACAAAATCACTTAATAAAAATTCAAACATTTTGCAAGCAGAAGTTGAACTGTGTCTTCATTTCTGTAACAACAGAGGAATGAGCAGCCAGAAGATGCCTAGAAGGAAACTGAAGCTTAAGGCCAAGGAAGCAAAACCCAGGTTTTGCACATCCTTTGCTACACAAAGATGTTGCATCATTTTTCTATGTGTCTGACACACACTGGAAGTGAAAGAGGTCCAGAGAGGTTTCCCCCTCCTCTTCCAGGAGTCTTCAGGCACTTCTTTTGTTTGGAATGAATATAAAGCCATAAGGTCTTTTGAATGAGATAAAGGGTATTCTGAAACTTCCTGTCTTTTGGTGATAAACAGCTCTTTGCATCATCATACATGTATTCTTAAGCAGTTTACTTATCCTGGCAAATCCCAGTGCTGTATTTTAGTCCTAAACTATGAAACTGATTGTTTTGATCTTTCATCTAGGGACTCCAAATGACAAGAACTATTTAATCATACCTGTCATGTGAGACTGACAAGCATAAAAATTTATTTTTTGCTATTAAACATTATCTAATGGCATTTTTTTTCTTACAGAAAAAAAAAAAAAAGAAAGAATCTTTAATTAAAAATGATACAATTTAAACAAATTGTGATGACAGTGAGGTTAAAGAACAGTATTTCTGGCAAATTTCATCACAAAGTCATAAGACTAGCATGTACAAATAATAGAGTCAAAATAACAGACTATATACTAGTAATAATGATTTAATGTTTGCTAATTCCGTGCTTAATTATGTTCATGTCTCTCCAGAAAGTACAACTACATCTTCTGCTAACTGCATAAAAAAGTACATAACCTTCTAGCTCTTGTTTGTACAGTATCTCTACAATGTAATGGAGCCGTTAATGCATTGCAATGCTGATGTCCAGCTCCCTGGCCTGTGGCTTGAATCATCACATTGTTTTTCTTCTGGTCCCTGAGCAACTCACTGTAATAAAATCTGGCCATAGTTGTCAGAAAGTTGAACGGACCTGTTTTATGTCACCCTTATGCTAGCTAAGTTACAGTGGACTTCAAACTGAATTCAGAGTATTGAATCATTGGAGGGTATGAGAAAAAATCCCCAAGGTGATCAGATAGTGCTCTGTCCTCTTTTATGCAAGCATTGTTCTTTAACAATCTAAAACTTTAAAATTAAACAATTTTTTTCCTCTTTCCACATGTAAGGAGACAAACTTCCCCCCCCCTTTTTTTTTTCTCTTGGCATCATTCCTTTTAGAGATGAGGAATGACCAGCCAGGGTAGGTAAAGGATATATTATATTGAACCACCACCCCTGTTTCATCCAGGGCAAGAAATTTTAAAAAAATACTAAAATATTAATTCATATCTTATTGTTAATATCTCGTGTAAATTAATTTATTTCAGCTGTAGAAAGATTCCATTATATTGTTTTAAGTTTTTTTTTTTTAATTTTTAAAAGCTAGTAATTGTATACATGCCTCTAATCTTGCATGTCTTACTTCTGAATTTAAGAATAAGGAGGCACAAAAATTAATTACTTTCTTTATCAAATAGGTCATGTAATGAAGTGCTGTGATGAGATTAAATTACATGGAATTGAATGCAATGCAGTTCTAAAATATTTTATGTATTTTTACAGCTGGTAACCTTAGATGAATTTTTATTAAAGTTATGAGAAGCCACAGTTACTTCTGATTCATATATATTTTTATCTTTCTACAAATATTCTGCTGTAGGGATAGGACCCATAAGGATGGGTGTAGATCCTTACTGAATATATTTTTTAGCTTTTTTTTTTTTTTTTTGACAGTGAGTACCTAGTCACAGTGAGATAGGATTAATTTAAGAAGCTGTTAAAGCCTCATTTCTTTCCAGTAACTCAGACCCAGTTCCTGGGTTGGATTATGCTATGTAAGGCTGGTCAGAGGCAGAGCAACAGGGGTGAAGGCTGGGGGAAGGTCCTGACTGCAGCAGCAGTCTATACAGTTCACATCAACAGGCAAACAAATAATGTTGGAAGATGTCAAACTGAGAGGGGAGAGAGGCTGAGGAAAGGAGAGCCCTTTGGAAAAGAGGCTCTGGAGCTCTATGCAAGCAAACTGCCCTAAGCGCTCAGTGCCCTGGCAAAAGAAATGTTAACTATCAGCTGATGGTAATGACAAATAAAGGGTAAGGATATCTTAAAAGCAGAGTAATTCAGTGTCCTGGTTTCCATGGGGCAGGCTGCTACAAACCCTGAGCCATTGGGAGCTGGAGCTGGGGCAGCTGCCCCAGGCTGACTGGCAGGGCTGTCCCACAACACTCACCTCAGGCTCATCATAAAAGGGGTAGATGTGTTTTATTTTTACATCTGAAGCTTTATCTGAACGAACAATTTTGATTTCTGGATGCCACCTAGCCTCCTGGCAAGCCTGAAGAGGCCAGCAGGCCCCAGTTCCAAGAGCCACATGGCTTCTGGGTGCCCCATCCCGACTGCGAGGGTCCATCCAGGCCGGTCCTGCCTGGGGGTCCCCAGGCCAGGGCATTTCCTTCAGCACCAGCTGCTTTGGGAGCTTGAGGAGTGTGAAGATGGGACATCACCTCCCTGGTCTATCAAAGGTGGCAGAGGAGGTGACATTAATTGCATCGTGGAGTCAGTGGCAGACGTTTGCCACGCTGCCCAGCCCAGCAGGTACAAGGGAGTGGATTGAGCCAGCCCCGGCTGTGCAAGGATGAGACAGCGCCTGGGAGACCTAGAGATGTTTTTCTTGAATAAAAGGCAAGGTTTCCATAGAAACTTCTCTTTTATTTTAAAGAGATTTAAAAGAGAAATTTAGCAAACTATAAAATCAAGCTTCCAGAGCCCAATTTAAGCTATTCCTTATTGATTGCATTACAAATGAACATAAAAGCCTGCAGCCTGGAACTGACAGCCAGAGACAGGCTCCTGCCAGCTCTCTTGTTCCCTCTATCAGTGCATAACCTCTATTAGGTGATAGTGGCAGTAACACATACTTTCTAGCACCCTCTATTTTATAAAAGGAGCTCTTAGAACATCTCATCTACAAGCTCTTTGTTCGTTAATGAAAACACATCTCTTGGACTTAATATGCAAGGCAGACATACCCCTTATTCTGAACATCCCTTACTTTAAATTCAGTTATTTGCAAGCAAGCAGAGCAGATGCAAAATGGCCACTTCACTGCTGCACTACATTTCCCAGAATACCAAAAAGCAGGTGTGAGGTCCCACACCCCTCTACCAGCTGTGGAGGGACGCAAGAGGGTATCCCTCCATATAAGGGTCTCTTGCCTGGGAGAGGGCATCTGGAGGAGGCAATTATATCATTATCTTGGACACAGATGAACAGAGAGTTTATTTGAACAAAAGCATCCTAAATTATCCCGTTGACACTCATCTGATTTTGCGCATACTCATTTTAAAGCCACATCCATTTGCCCTTCATCTCATAGTTCTTTAGAAAATGTTGTAATATTCAACATAAAGAAAAAGCTCTTAAAAATATCCTTATTTTCTTCATGTATTGTCAAACTTTTAATCACTGTTTTCTTCGAAAGAAAACAAGGTTGCTGATTAGGAGTAGCTACAAAACCTTCTTTCCTCTAAACTAGAGAAAGCATTTTATTCTGCAGTGTCCTGTACACCCCCACAAATGCCCTGCTGCCATTCCATTCCAGCCCATTCAAGGCACTGCTCTCTTTACCTTCATATACTTCTTATAAAGATGCTTAATTTTCATTAAAGAACAAGTATCAGTGATTTGAGATAATGGACTAATCCGTTAGGCATGACAGCTGTGGCCACATGATCTTTCAATGACCCAGCAGAAAAATTGTCTTGGATTTCTTTTTTTTTCCAGTGGAAGATTTAAAACAAAACAAAACATGCCTTATCAAAGAGGGGCAGTTTTTTATGCTGGAACGTCCCAGATACTGGAGGGTAGGACATTTGCCCATATAGAGTTGGTTTGTATCTGCTCTGACAAAAGAGAACTCCGAATTTGAGTCTCGGTGAGCGGCACAGCACTCAGTGGGCTGAAAGGGCAGATGACATAGGGGCAGATGACATAACCCCTCAGCTGCAGAGAGGGGGATGCCTGTACAGCCAGTTCTTTGTAATTTGGCACCACTGTGCTTTTGCTGCTTTCTTTCCTTCAGCTTGTGAAAGGACCCTGGAGACTGGAAATATTCCCACTTTTAACAGGAGTAAAACAAGATACTGGTCTGAACATTTCTTTTTCTTCCACTTTATTTTAAAGTTGGATTCTACCCTAAAAGTCTGCTGCCAAGCTTCTGATGTGAGAATGGGTACAAATAACTGAAAGATGGTGTAGCAGCAATGTAAAGCAGGTTCTGGTGGCAAATGATACCTGTGTATCCCTGTTCAAGAGAAATCATCTTACCTGCCTATTGTGAAAACAGACAAAAGGATTTAACATTTGAGAAAAAAAATGTGCAATTCAAACTGCTGGCTTTCTTCCTTCTGTCCTGTGTGTGCTTAAATCTAGATTCCAAGTAATAAAAAAGAGAACAGGTTGAGATTCACATATGCTGACTCATTGTGAATTGTTATGACTAACTTAATAGCTTAGTCATCTAACATAGATATATATTTGCAAAAATATTGAAAACTGGGAAGAGGTATGAAGTGTAACACGACATAAATAAAATGCTCCTATGTTTTTCTGAGATGAGTGTTTTGATTTTCATATGATACCTGACAATTTTAAAAGTACTGCCTCAGATATTGAAAAATAGTGATGAAACAAAATAAACTTTTTTTTATTCCACCTTGAAAAGGAAAAAGGTACCATGAAAAAGAACTGTTGTCTCACATTTCAGTTATATCTCACATAATTACAGTTTTCACTTACTGGCAGATACATTACCTTTTGCAAAGAGTAAGGCTGAGTTTTCTCAGTAATCCAAATCTTAGTGTTTTTAGCAATTTGTATTAAAATAAGCTAAGGGTCTATAGAAACTGGACATAAAAAAAAGTTATGAGCAGAGACCTCTTCATGAGCCTCTTCAGAGCCAATCAGCATATATCTAAATAAGGTGTTTCTTTAATTGCAACAAATAGCAAAATATTACTTCTTCTCATTCCTCATGGACATCTCTGTACATTACTCATTCTTCACCTGTTTTAGTACAAGTATGTTTTTCGTCATCAGTTTGTGCCTAGGAGTCCTAGCTATGTATGAGATCACATCTTCACAGGTATCACTCCAGAAGACATATGCATATGATACATAAAAATAACTTATTTATACCTTTTCCTTCCATCTATAGTTACATGAAAAAGATAAGGAATTTATCCTCATATGGGTTATATTTAGATGATTCCCACTTATCTTCAGGAGGACTTATTGAAAGGCACATTCTACTGCTGCAAACCAGGAAAATTAAAAAAATATTTGGCCACTGAGGGGCTGCTGGCTGGCCACTTGAAGCATGCAGATAAAAGACAGGATGGAGATGGCTCCTGTGGCCACCAAAAAGGCCAACATTTCTGAGCAAAATGACTGGAACCACTGACACTGTTATAAATATTTAAAGTAGTTCCAGTCAGCTGCTTTAGTGTTTCAGGTGGAAGAACTCCTGAAGATGCCATATATTGGTGTTGTACAAATATCAAAGAATATCACATTTTCTTGTAAAACATTTCAGTACATAAACTTTCCTAAAGTCAGAAAATATTTCAGAGCACTGATGTATTGCTCCTATTATTATTGGTTTAGTAGTTCTAAAAAATTGGAAAAGTATATTTGAATTTAGACCAAGGAATTTAATTTAATTTAATTTAATTTAATTTAATTGAATTTAATATGAGGCAATGGAAAGGAGTATACAAAAAAAAAAAGAGTGTAGAGAAGGATTTAAAAAAATCTGAAAACAGGTCATGTGGATACATGCAGCACAACTTGCATTGCAAAAGGGTTTTGTCTGGTTGTTGTTTTTTTAGGTTTTGTTCCTTAGGAAAAAAACTACCTTTGAAAATGTCTCTCAGGTTTTTTTTCTTGCAAATCCTAGCCTCTACCAACATTCTTCATACAAAGAGGCAGGATTAATCCCCTAGAAAAGAAATGAGAAAAAGTAGGCTAGGATTATGGAAAAATATTAGCAGCAGTAGAGAAGTTAGTAGCACAGTTAATATTCTGTCATTCCTGGATTTAACTTTCATGATCAAGCTTGCAATGTTTTCTGTACAAAAAAATGAACTATTACTATCAATCTTTGCTGTCAGAGATAAACATATGCACACACTCTGTATATCAGAAACTGAGTGAATGACTGAAAAAAAAAAAGCAGATAAAAGAAAAAATGTTAATAATTTATTTAAACACAGCTTTCTTTAAAAGGTTAAGTCATCATGTTTCATCTTTGGTCATAAGCTCCCTATTTTTATAGTCAACAATACTGATTATATGCTATTCCTTTATTTGATGGGAAGGAACACAAAATAACTATTAAAAGAAGCATAAAACCAATTTTTTTTCTTTTTTATTTTCTTTATAATAAAAAAGAAACAGATACATACATTCATACATTTTCTACTTGTTTGCAAGATGTATTGATACAAGTAGACCTGTTGAATGTATTAGACAGGATAGAATATGTGTGCATATAAAAACTCTATAATGTTAATTCAATACATAAAAGTAGTAAGTATAGCAATATCATATAAATATTACACCGCAAGAAGTTGTCTGAGCACTGCACCTAACAAAGGCCTAGTTTCCATTAGATTTGTCTTAGGGATGGTTGACATTTTAACTGAATTATCCCAAGGTTGCAGCGCAAGCTCATCCCTAATAAGACAGCAGAGAACACACTGAGGAGGTAAACATAACTGCAAAAAAGTTTGTTGTCAAAACTGTTCATTGTTAGAGATGAGAGAATCAGCAAGGCACACTAAGCTTGACAGAGTATGGACTTCTCTGATGTCAGATAAATACGTATTTATGGTTCAAGCTTTTTGAATGTACCATTTTCCTGTGCATTTTTGGATGCCTGCTAAGGTACTCTGACTTTACTTTGCAGTTGTCCCACTAGTGAAGGTATAGCATGGTCTTTGTTCTCTCCTGTTGAAAGTTGTTTATTTTCACAAATAATTAGGAGGTTCTATTTAGATCTTCTATTAATGCAGACTGAAGTTGGTCATTTGGTTCAGAGGTTACTGATGGGGCTCATGTCTGTGCATATATTAACACACACAATCTCAAACCACACAAATTCCATATCCTCAGAAATCCAACACACAAATACTGCAAACACACAGTACTTGTGTCTGTCTAGGTATTACTTTGGAATAGCTCTAGTGACAATTGGAAGACTGTTATATTTACATTCAGAGCTGTAATTTAACATGATTTTGTGAGAAAGTATGCTCCTCACTCTGAGGTAGTACTAATATTTGTGTATTAAATATTAATGTATACATGTATCTTTGCATGACACTTTCTGGATATTAAAAAGAAAAGGTCTCTGTCCTCAAGAGCTCACAGTTTAAATACCATTGTTGTAAAAAGCATTTATCTTCTCAAGAAACTGAGCATACTCAGAAACTATTTTTTCCTATGGAAATGACCAGCTTCTCTCAGCAATGCATTAGAAAGTGAATGGTTTTTCCTCCACAAAGCAGGATTTTTTTCTTCCTGATTCATAATATTTATTATCATGATAGCCAAAAGACTTCAGATTTTTCAGCCTCATTATCTATTTGCATATTTACTGAATAAAATGCTTATGTTATTTGTCAGAGATCAGTAAATAATTGTGCTAGGAAGATTATTTATTCAGGAATCCATATACATTAGAAGGAATTATGCATATAGATTATTCATTAATAGAATACCTTAAATTCTTTGAGCTACAGAGATCTTGTACTTTGTTGAGCTGGAATTGTGAACAGTGTTTCTTTTTTGAATATCCAAACAGCTATGTAGGCTGCAATTTGGATTACCATACAGTAATGCTTTGCAGACTCTTTCATTCATAAACTTAACACAGATGGATAAGTATAATGTCCTTCATCTTACAGCTGTGAAAACTGAAGCAATAAGGGAATTGCTTAAGGTCATAGCATAGGACATTGGTAGAGTTTTCCTAACCATTCATCTTGCAGTTGGGCTATTCCATGCATGAATTGGATCTTTTGGAGGAATTTGTAAAAAATGCATCTTTTCATAACAAATATTGCCTTATTTTTTCTCTTCCTAAGAAAATGAATTCCTTATTGTTATCAACTGACATTTTCACTGAACATCCTACTGCTTACTGCATGTTAATTTAATTGGCAAACTAAGCACTGTAATGAACTGCTCCAAGTACTATTTTTATTTTACAATTTCTAACACACCAGGGGACTGTAAATTTGATAATCAGTATTTGAATATGAACTCCTATGAGTGAACACCATCTAAAATACTGGTATTAGAAAGCTAAGAATCACTTTCTCTGTATTACCTTTCAAATAGGCATTATGCTGGAGTCTTCACATAGAACTTTGCAAATAGTTAATGTCAGAGTCTTTGGAAAATGAGAAAGAAAGAGAGAAGAATGGAAAGAGTAATTTGGACTGGGTGGAGTGATAGGAAAGAAAACTTTTGGGAAAGCAGCACCCGAACTTTCCAGGCCTAATTTGGGTGAAATTACTTCTTCTCTTATGACTTCCTTATTATTAATTGAAACCAAATATAACCTTTATTTCTCCAGCTTTCCTACTTGTCTTAATATTTCATTCATGCATTTCAAATACCTGTGGAGTTTTCTAGGATGACATAGAAGGGTGGCCCTCAAGTTAGTGACCAACAGACAGTAGAGTGCTGCAATTTTGTTAATTTTTATTCATGGTCATAATCATGATTTCCTTGCTAGCCCAACAAAATTTACTCTTCCTAGCTTGTGATGGGTTCTGGAGCATAGAAGGTGGATTGGTATTTTATTCACTTCAGCCCAATGATCTCCAATTTAATGTTACTCAGAATACTCTTAGTGAGACATAAGTGTAATTATAATGTAACATACGTATATTTAGGTTAGCTTGACATCCACTATTTGAAAATACAATTACACATTGTGGAGCAGCAGAAAAAACATTTTAACATATATAGGTGTCTCTTATAACTTGGGAAAAATGTGGTCATTCTGTTTAAGAACTGTATTAGCACTCATTTTTGATGCTGAAGTCTGTATCCATAGCCTTAAATATTGAGATTGCTGCTTTGTTAATAGGTTTTTTTTGTTTGGGGGTAGGGTTGGTTGTTTGGGTTTTTAATGGACATTAACTATGAAATGTATCAAAAAAGATGTACTGGCTTTTGAACCATTCTTGCCTTTGTACTAGCAGTATACCAGGAAAATTGTCTTCTGTATTTTAAAAGGATAAGAAGCAAGAGAGAGTAACACATGTGGCTTCACTATGAAAGATCCCATTATTTCCATGGTTGCATTTTTATTGGTATCTTTTTTCCCATGTGCATGTGTAACTCTGGCTTGAGTTCAATAACATTTGTATTAAGTTGCTGAGCAGGTGGTCCCAGATTCAGCCATCTAACTTCAGCCATCAAACTTCAGGAACCCCTTGTATAGACAGAAGGAAAATGATCAGTGCCAGAGAGGATTCAGACATTTATGAAATAAGTCACCCTTTGGAAGTGTTTATCTTCCTTCATGGGCTATACAGAGACCTTAAGCCAACACAGTAAATTATCTGTGCACAGAGAAGAAAAACTGACCCAAGAAGGTTTTCTGGGCAATCTTATCTTGGAAACTACTCAGTCTGAGAAAAGTCACTTTCTAAGGTGAAATCAATGTGCTGATGAGAGGACAAAACACTCTGTTTTTTTTTTTTTTGGACTTACACCTATTTTGGCATCTCTGAAAAGAGAAAGAAATCATGATAACTACCTAGCAGTGGAACTACTGTGCCTGTTTAAAAATCATGACTTGCTGCTGAAAACCTGTACCTTCTCACTGCTCCCTGCACAGGTTTGAACTGCACTTGCTCACTGTTAAGATGTATCTCAGGGGAGTTGGCCACCATTCCTACCTTAGCTTGCTAATACACTATGATTAAAAACATAGTCTGTTTTTGCAGACTTCATTTAGGAAAATATACTCCCTTGTTTTTTGCAAGCAGCCCCAATGCCTTCAGAATTTAATTTTTTTTTTTAGCCCATAAGGCAATTTTTCCAGGTTTGGTAAAATTTTGCTCTAACCTGGGTGACCATTGCAAAATCCTGCCTACGTTCCCTATCCTGCTTATGTACTTCAGAATCAGATCCGCAACAAAAACATACAACAAAGACCTGCAGAAAGCAAGCCTTTTTAGTCTTAAGGGAAAAAACCCTGCAGAGGATTTACTGGAATACTAAGTACAAAAAAATTACCTAAGCTTGACCTTAACCTAAAGTCAAAGACTTCAAAGACAAAAACTCACTTTTCCTCTCATACAGTCTTTAGTTTTATCCTGACAATACGATCTTTAATTACATCCCATATATAATCCTTAATTATACTTACCGGGAACATCTGATAGGGGAAGTCTGGGGCACAGAAATGACACAGAACTAGGAAGTGAATGACTTTTGCATAGTGGTTTGTTAGTGGGGAAAGAAAACAAAAAAAACCAGCTGGAAGTCTTAGCAGATTAGCAAGTGAATTAAGCAGATGAATACATTAATGAAGGTGATACAGTAGCTAAGGTAGTTGTATTTACACAAAACAAAATAATTCTTTCATTGGTATACCACATGTTGACATGCTGTACAAATAGCATAAAGTCAAAGTCCCTGCTTTGTCACTGCAAGACTACAGACTGCTGCTTGTTTCATGTTCCAGATGCTCATTTGCCAGCACCAGGCTCAGGGCTCATTTTTAGAGCTCAGCCTCTGATTCCCTGGTTCCTCGTTGGATCTAGACTCTCAAATTCGTTTCAGTTTTCCCCTGTATACCAGGACTCATAATATTTACCCTTATAGTAAAATGTTGTGTTCACGCTTATGCAGAATACAGTTGTTAACAGTGCTGCATGCAACAGAAAGCCCTCTTTAAGGAAAACAGTAATTCCACACTCTATGCAAGAACTAAGGCAGAGGCCCATACATGAATAATGAGGATGAAAATGTCAGCCCTGCCTACTGAATGAGGGCCCTGCAATGAGAAAAGAGATGTCTTACAGATTAATCACAAGATAAAAGACTAAGATACTTGGAGCAACTAGAAGGTTGGTATGAGTTACATTTGGAGTGCCTGCTTTAGCAACCAAAATACACTTTTAAAGAGACTTGTTAGGGTATTTTACCTATGAAGAGTGAAACCTGTTTTGAAGTATATTATTCAAGCAACTGTCAAAACCAATTTGTTTTGCCTTGCTTTCTATGGAAATTAGACTTATATGATTGCTCTGTCAATTTTTATTGTCTCTCCCTTGAATGCCTGACCAATATCGACCAAATTCAGCAGCGGACTCGCCAATGTATTATATCCCCTACATATTTTGTGCCAATATAAAAACAAACTGAGAAATGCCTCATCCAAAGAAGTCTGCTGTATGGAAGCCACAAGACAGTAGAACGTCACAGCGTAGCCCTCCCTCTGCTTTTATAAAGCTGCATTTTGTGCAGTTTCTTGTTGGTCTAGTAAGCACCACACAATCATATGTGGATGTATGGAAAGGTTCAGGAGTCTTCTGGCTATCCAGTGGCACCAGCCAGGACACCCAAATCTGTTCATACTATATGCCCAGGTTGGTGTCACATGCTCTGAGCAGTCCTCTCTTCTTCCCAGGAACTGCTTATTGACACATTTGGGGAGGCTGAGAAGTGCCTTCTGAAAGAGAATTTCCTTCAACATGGTCTCCTACAGAAGTCTTTCCAGGTTTTTCAGATGGGAAGATGGGTGGGGTGGTATTTTTCTGTCAGGGAAAACCTCTCCTAAATTTCCATAGGTCTGACAGCTGCTTGATTTAGCGTCCACTTTGGCAGTTTTTTATTTGGACGTGAGTCTGTTTGGCTTAGAAAGGAATGTTAGACCGAGCCTTTAATCTTTACAAATTGCAATTTTAGATTAATGATAATAATGATATTTACAGTGCATTCACAATGAAGCTGGAAGTCGTGTGTAACTGGTGCTGAGGACAAATGTCATTTGCCCATGTCTGCCTTGCATCTGTAGGTTTCCAGAAAATGAGTGCTATATTAAGCCTTCAGAAAAGGCACTCACTGTCCATTACCCAGGTCTTAAGTTTATGTTAACCTTGAAGTGTTGGAAGCTGAAAACAAATGTATATTGAACTAGTAAGTTATCCACTTTGAGCTATTAGATCTCTCTACTTATGTCTGATTGTTAGGAGTACCAATTTTATTTAAAGTAGTGTAGAAAGGAGGTGCCAGAGCTAGAAAGTGGTAGCTCTGAATTTGCCATTCATGGCATTAATAAATAAGGTTCCCAGAAGGAGGCAGGAAACCAAAACCCACAGTCTTGTTCTTCGAAACTGGAAGTGACAGATCTACGATAAAGGACCCTGACAGAATCAGGATCTTGGTGGAGTTTTAATTTTAAATCTAATTTTAATTCTTTTTGGAGTGATGAGAGAGCCACAAAACAGTGGATCCTTTAGAAAAGGAGATTAGTAAAGTAACACCGGGAGAGACTGGGATTTAATCCATGTGCCATCAGAAACGCTGCTCCACCAAAGCTGCAGCATGTTAATGACACACTCAACAGCTGAACAAAACCTGTGCACTTCGAGCCAAAGATTAAGAAGTTTCACATCACCTTATTAATTCAGGTACACCTGCAGATAAAAGTATATATATATATATTTATTTTTTTTTTTTTAATAGGGGAGATAGGGCAATAACGGCTCTGAAACTGGTGAGTGCAGCTCTTACTGGAGACACATGCGGCTGCCCAGGAGCCATCTGAGGAAGGGGGCGGGGAGGGGGGTCCGGTGCCCGCCCCCCAGAGTCGCGCTGTGGCTGCGCGGCTGCTGCCGGCATTGGGAGCCGGAGGCTGCGCTGCTGGGAAAGGAAATGTTGCTTTTTGAGAGCAGGAGAAATCCCGCCCGTGCGGTCCGTGAGGCGGGAAGTCAGTCACCTGGCGGTGAAGGACAGTAAAACAGGAACGAAGAGGGAAATCTCTTGTCTCTCCTTTCTCTCTTCTGCAAGAGATCCACCTCCTGTTTTCCTCCCAACTCTTTTAGCATAACCTTCAAAAACCATCCCCTACAGACTTTCTTATTTAAAACCAAAACCAATTATTCTCAGAATACCTTTAGGTTCCAAACAATTTTTGAGTCTATGCAGGACTTGGGGGATTTTGTTATCTTGCCAGCGAAATTGTTCATAGCTAATGTCTTGCGCTCGCAGGGTGCTAAATTAGCTGCCAGAGTAGGCATGACGGAGAAAGGCTTTTATCCTAGACTATTCTCTTCAGTTTGAACACATTCGCTTGAAATTTGCTGCATGATGCTGTCCAGGGAAGCAGGATTTTTTCTCGGGATGCAGCGATTCGCCGGTTTCTGAGCTTATTGCAGAAGAAAAAATAATCTTTAAACTGAGGGGATTTTTTTCTTTCTTTCTTTTTGCTGTCTCCTCCTTTCGTTGCCAGAGGACGAGAATTTCTTTCACCAGAGAAGAATCACCTGTCGCTTTAATCCTCAAGGGAGTTATTTTTAAAAGAAAAAATTAAAGAAAAGTGAAATATTTATTTTATTTATTTTAACCGGTGGAGGCGTGATCGCAAGAGAATGAGGCTGAGGAGAGCTGCCAGGGTTTGGAGGACAAGGCTGAGTTTAGGCTGGAAACTGAGAGACTAGATTCCCCCTCCCTTTTTTTTTTTCCCCCCTTTTTTTTTTTTTTTTTTTTTTTTTCCTTCCCCCTCTTTATTTATTTATTTGACACAACTTCCCTAGTCCCCCCTTCGCTCCGCTCAGTTTCGCTCTATGGACATATCAGCGAACCTGGACACGGAGGAGCTCAAGGTAGGCGACCCGCCGGGTACCGTAATTACGGTTCGGGTTGGATCCCGTCCTGCCCTCTCCGCTGCCTGGCCGCGGGGGCGGAGGTTGCGCGGGGCGGTGCGCGGGGTTCCCGCAGCCGCGGGAGGGGGGCGCGGAGCTGAGGGCAGCCGCCCTGCGGTGTGGGGGGAAGTGCTGTAGGGCAGCTGCCGGAGCCGAGTCCCGCTTCCCCCTCCGCCTGCGCGGCCGCCAGCATCGTCATAGTAGTATTAATAATAATGATGATGAGGGTGATGATGATGGTCATGATGATGGTGATGATGGTGCTGCCCGTGCGCTCTCGGCGCTGCATCAGCACTGGGGGCAGCGCCGGGCACAGCAGTCAGCTCGCTCTGGGAGGCGGCGGCAGCGGAGCGGCGGGTTCCCCGGCAGAAGTTGCCTCCGAAGCCTTTCTCGCCTGGGCATCTCCTCTTCTTCCTCCTCCTCTCCTCTCCGCCGAGAGCGAGGGGAACACTCCCCCACCTCCCCCACCCCACCTCGCTGCCACCCGCCGGAGCGGCGCCCCGGGTGCCCTCCCCCGAGCCGAGGAAGGGGCGGAGGGGTGCGGGGCAGGGGGCGCCGGGTTGCCCCCCGGTTCCGGGGCCGCTTGGGCAATAAAACTTTACATTTAGGACGGTGGAAGTGCGAGGATTTCACCCCCACGGCCGAGCTCTGGCTCTCTCCCCGCTGAAGGAGCATGCCTGAGAGGGCTGAGCATGCTCCTTTGCGAGGATGGAGAGCCTGCCCACACCTGCTGTTAAGAGTCCCCAGCCCTGAGCGAAAATGGGCTCAAATAATAATAATATAAATATCTATCTATACGAGGCTAAAGAGGGTGGGGCGGGGGATGCAGCGGGGAGGGGAAACTCGCATGGGCGAGCGACCAGAAAAGGAGCGACGGCCAAGCCGGAGCCGGGGGGGCGGGGGAGGGGGAGACCGGGAGACCCAGCCCGCGGCGGGGGTGGCGGAGGTATCGCTGGAAGGCTGAGGGAGATGGGGAAGGGAGCTCTCCTCCCTCGTCCGAACGCACAGACATCCTCGGGACAACCACCCGGGGCTCAGGCTTCCCTGTGACTGAGGAGAGCTTTCCGCTGGGGAGGGAAACTCCGGAGGGCACTGAAGTGCTGCTGTGGACTCTCCTTTTCTGACAAGCGAGATCTCAAACTTGTCTGTAAAACGTGAATGAAAAAACGGTGTCACCCCCACTATACCCCCCCACCTCCGCCCCATTCGTGCTTATAACTGCTATAACCCCTAGCCCCCTTAGGTTCCTATAACCTAAGGAAAGGCACACCAGAACTGTAGCACCGCTTGGGTATTTGACTTGACAGAAAAGCAGGACGGCGAAGATATTAAAACAATTGCTTGAGAACCACTGATCTTCATAGAGCTTCAAGTATTCAAGCCTCAAATGCTGCCTGCCGGAGCTGGGGAGTCCTCTCCCTCCTTCCTCAGCCTTTCCAAGACTTAGGGGAGATAGCTGGTGTGGGAAAGACAGGACCTGAGTCTTACAATTAAGGGGGGAAAAAAAAGTTTTATTTCAACGGATTATTTTTAAAGCGTCTTTAAAGAAAATACGTTTACGCTAAAAGGGGACAGCACTTCGCAGGAATTGTCTTTAAAGCCTGAGCGTCACGTCCCGCTGTGAGCAGGGCATCCGGGCTGCTTTAGGGGAAGGGGCTTCCATTAATTTCGCAGGCATCTGCCACGCAATTAAGACTTCTGTTGCAGTGTGTACAGGCTGAGCGACCTTGAGCAAAGCAGCACAGCTGAGAAGTGGCACCGCTCCTCAGCATCAGCACTTTCATCTCTTTTTTTTTTGTTTGTTTTTATGTTTTTTTGATTTTTTTTTTTTTTCCCTTCCCCTCATAAGAATGAGAAGAGCTTCGAGAGGAGGAATTTCTGTAGATGCTATTTAGGATTTGGGCGGCTGTTCTGGGCGAGCACAGTGCTCTTTCCACGGCTGTGCCCGCTGTTTACCGAAGCGTGGTTGCCGGGCAGAGGCTGCCGGTGCCCGCCGGACGCGGGTGCGGCCACCGGCAGGGGGTGGTGCGGGCCCGGCCGCCAGCACGGCGCCTCCGGGCCCGGAGGGAGCATCCCCACCCTCCCGGGGGTTCTGGTGCCGAAGAGGGATGCAAAGCAGCCCTGTATATTGCACTGGCAGCCTGGGTTCCTCCCGCAGTACGAATCGTCCAATCGCTTTCGCACCAGCAGGGATATAAGGGAGGCAAAAGCTCCTGGGGGCTAAATGGGTTTTCAAGCTGGAGTGGGGTACAATGAAAGACCAGCTGCACCACTACTTTGGTGAAATGTTTTCATTAATTTATGTCTAGTCTCAAGATACCTTAAGTCATTTCACTGCTCCACTCCTCCCGTGGGCCAAGGCAGTCCCTTGGCAGAGTAAAGATACAGCACCGGGCCATACAGTTTTGCAGTTGTAGCTCCTCAGGTGGTGAGTGAGGTTTCTCCCACATCATACTGCACGGAGGGGTTAGATGTGGAAGCAGGACACATTAATTTGAAATCTGTGAGTTACTTACCACACTGATTGTACTGAATTCTGAATTATATATATATAATGATGCCAAGCAAGTACTGTGTGTGCAACACCTGCTAATGTGGGTAGGTGTGCTTCCCCTCTGGGGAAGCCAGAATTCCTGATGAAACAGGAATCATCAGTACTGAGAAACTACTCATCCTGAGATTTTGAGGTGTTATGGTTTTCCTTTGATCTGACTCATCTTCTCTCTCAGATGCATACATGAGCTTTTCCTCTGGCTTTTTTATTCACAAGCCTGTGGGGCTTCTGTTCTAAAGGAGTGGTACTGAAAACACAGATGAAATAATTCCATCGTAGACTCTGCAGTCTTGGGTTTGGTGTTTTGAAGTACTTTCTGTTACCTAAGGCATATGTGGTTGTCTGTGCCTACTTTTTTGAACAGAAATGACGCTGTATGACTATTACCTATTTTATAGGGCTTTGCTATTTCCATATGTCTATAAAAGACGATCAGTAAACCTACAAACTTTACATTTTATGTTCTCAAAACTTGTGATGATTTTTATTTAAATGGTTGAAATTGTGCAAAAGTTTGGTTTGCAAAGAAGAGTGCCTTTGTGTTTGCTGGACCACTGTTGACTTATGATTGACATTAACACTGGATGGATGGGTCATTAGAGATTTTGTCCCTCGCAGTTGTCCAGTAGTTTGAAATACAATTTGTTTAGTATATACTGCTAAGAGAGTATTTTGCTTATGTTCATTTAGTAACAAACTTTGTATGGTCTTAAATAGTTGGACATAGTATTTCTTGTAGTCTCTAAAGCACTAATACTTTATTGAAGTAAGTTGGTTTGTAATTGAACATATGATAATGGTGAGATTATTACCATTATCAAATTAAAAACATCCTGTAAACAATTTATTAATACTTGAAGATGCTGGTTCATGGAGAATCTTTCATCCCAGTCCCACAGTGTTATTTTTAATAGTATGGTTAAGTGTCTCAAAATTACCACTTTTAATATGCAAAAATCCCTAAGCACTACACACTATTTCCAAATCATCTTACAAACATTAGCTGAATTTCTTTATTCAATTCATGAGAAAATAGTTGTAATCCGGTCACGGTTTTGCATTTCTTCTTTCTGTAAAACTGTTTACTTAGCATCTTCATGAAACTGGTCACAGATGAGGTTTTGCGATAATAGTCTTCCAATGTCACTTAGGTAATTTATGAAATACTTGATAAATTCAAGCAAGGAAATGACAAATGTTTAAACAAGAGGTTGGTTAAGTAGTTTTGTGGTTCTTAAACATGGTAAATCACTTAATTGTTTAACAGGAGAATTAATAGTCAGAAAAAAATCTTTCAAATTTTTAAAATTTATTTAATTTTATTATTATTTTCATTTTAAAGAAGGAGGCAGAGAAACTCAAGTGCTTGATGTGGTGTGGGAGGACTTTTGATGAGACTCAGTAGGTGGTTATATTTCTGTTTTAAGATAGTCATTCCGTAACGAAAAGCATAGTACTCTTAACAGTCAACATAGTCTAATGGAAGTCCATTTATTCTCTGGAATATGAACATCTTGGTGTGGATACTAAAGGATTTGTCTTTCTAATGCAAAACTTGTTCTTTCCTGCACTTCTCTACCTACATCCCTTCAAGAAACTGTCATGGTTTACTAGGACCCTATCAGCAATACTCAATGAAGACAATTAACCTTTGCATTCACAGTCAGAATTCAGCCTTTAAACCATTCTTCATGAAAGGTCAAGCTGAAATGGTTTTAAAGTAATATACTTGCAAATGCCTTTTCTCTGTGTTCCTGTTGTGCAGTTTCCTCTCTGTCTCCCAGTGTGTATAAGAAGGACTAGTCATGGTCCAGGAGGATGGAGAGAATTCTATGCATAAGATATAGTTGTTCAGCAGGCACAGAAAAAAGGTCAAGACAGCAGCAGTGCTCTCACTGTACACTTTAGAAATCATTCCTGTACTGTCACTACCAAGAAATAGTAGTAACCTGTGGCCGAGCTTTTTGACATTGTGTGTTACAGCTTTGCTAAGCTCTACACTCTTTGAATGGAAAATACATCAAAATCTAAAGCCTTGGTTAAAACGAAAAAAAAACCCACTTTATCTTCCTGTTCTCCATGGCTTTTGGGATAAATTTTGTTGTGTTTTCCTCTGCCACTGTATTCTGCAGTTTGCAAAAATAAATGTAAAAGATTTGCATAAAGGTTAACAACACATTTCTTCCTGAAGTGAAGTGAAAGAGGTTTGTGTGTGATGCTACTGTGAGATGGGTTTTTTCTGTAGGTCTGAACATAAGACTTGGAAGCAATGTCTTACTCATGCTGGAGCCTTTCAAGGATAAATAATGTGAAGACTTATTTGGGAGTTTCAGTCCATGCTTTCTTTGCTATGTCTCAACGTTTTGGAGAATGATATTGCTGTATCAAGTTCCTGATTAGGCCATGAGGAAGCCTGTAGGGTCTTATGGCAGAAATGTCATGAGAGACTTTTCCTTTGAAGAAATTTTGCCTCGTGCTATTTTATGCAAACTTTTAAAGTCCAAGTCCAGCCTAGTTGTTTCTGTGTTCTTCCAGGATGCAGCATTCGAAAGGACAGAGACAGAAGATTCAAATACAAAAAAACAGTTCACTGAGTTACTGTTCTCTCACTTTGACATGAAAATTCCAGGCGCCTCTCCTGGGGAAAGCACACAAAAGGAGCGTGGAGAACATGACTTAGAATTTGTACCATTATCTTTGTTTCTAAATACTGTGTATGTTAAAAGGGTCAGAATTACTTAAGTGTACATGAATGAAGTTTGAAATTTATCTACTAAGCCATTCTATCCTTTGCTAACTCTGCTATATTAGATTTTTACTCTTTGTTTCACACCAAAACCCATCTTTGAAGAAGGATGTTGTGAGATTGCTGTCCATGCGTACTGGGGTTTTGTTCTGTGACTCAGGAAGGAATGTCTGTTGGCTAAGCCACAGCAGTGAGAGACAAAATTTGAGGCTTTATTCTCAGTTAGCAGTATTACTGCAGCTAATCATGCAAGGCCAGATTTACAGAGGTACCAAGAAAGTCAAAGCAAGCTGTTGTGTTCAACAACTTTTATAAAAGAAAATGTTCTCTCTGTACCTCTCTTCTTATACTTCTGGATAACATTAAGTGTGATCGTGTGATGTAGCTGTGCTTGAAAAGGACTGTATGAGGACTGAGAATCTTCCTACAATTTTAGGTTAGCAGTACTTTGTTAAATCAGTGCCACAAGCAGTAGAATACCTCAGGCATAAAAATCTGGCCTGTAGCCGTATTTCTCGGTTTTATCAGCCCTCATCAGTTCATCTGGACAACACAGTCTTAATTAATAAATTCCACTTTCCTGCTTCTACAGCTCTTGAACAGAGAAATTATGTTAGTAAACAGAGACCACCACAACTGAAAAAAACATTTCCTTTCCTGTTGCTAAGATGATAATTCTGTTTAGTTAATGAAAGCATATAAACAGAAAACACAGTTCCTTTGAATTTCTGCTTTCTGACTGCGTTGTTCTTTGTAATGTGATTTGTTATGTGAGTATAGAAGTGTATTGTTACAGTCTTACAGATTCTGCATAATGTTTTAGGTTCTATCTTTTGCATCCTGGTGAAAGGGGCAGATTGTTGAACCAGATCCCTACATGCATTTTCCCTATTTTCACTCTTTGAGATCAGTGTTGATCATATTGTACTTCTCGGTTATGTAGGTCATCTTCTACTCAAAACTGTTAATAAGGAATTTTGAGTTTGATTTAGAAAAGGGGAAAAACTTGCAAGCTTGCTAACATAAACAATGCAATTAGCCTGGTTTAGTGGGAACACGCCACAGTAGCTCTTAAAAATCAGTACATTTTAATTCAGGAAAACCATAATGGAAAATCACATTAACCTAAAATAGCAAGTTTGTTTGATTGGTGCATTGACAATTGATGCTGTCTGAGGAAACTGTTCCTGAAACTGAGGAAAAATGCCATAAACCACTGAAATTACAGGTATTGCTCTTTCCAAGTGAATTTATTTAGTAATACTAAATTATATTATTTCCAGTTAAAGCTAGTCCACATGCTCAAAGAACTTCATAAATGTCTCAGCCCTTTAACTAGTTCAAGACAAGTAAACGAACTGTGATGGAAGAAGGTTTCCCCTTTGCTCAATGTAGAGTTGAATTTAACAAATTACCATTACACATAAAACAAGCAAAACTAAAATTAAAAAATTACTTGAGGCTTTGCTGCTTTGTAAGCTGGTATGTTTCTGCAAATACATCAATAAAGATGACAAAAGCTGAAAGGCAATCTAAAATTTCAGGAGCTACTTATAATAAAGAGAAGAGAGCCAGGTAAATCTATCCTGAGAATCTGGGGATTACCAAGCTTTCAATATAAAGCCTTATGTTGAAAAGGATGTTGAATCTGACCTCAGAAAGGTGCCTAGTGGCACACATCCAGCCTGCATTCTGTGTGCTGAGAGGGGGGCAGGGCTGGGACATCCCCTCTACTCCATCTTGCTGGCTGTGCTTGTGGCTTGGGTATAACTGTGGTTTGGCTGTTTGGAAGTAGTCGAGCCATTAAGATGCTCATTATGAGAGCTGGAAGTGTTGTGTTTTCCAGGAACTTTAATTATTTTGTTTAGGAGCTGCTACAAGGAAGGTGTCTCCAGTGCAACAGAGGCTTAGTCCTGGAAAGCAGTCTACCAATATCCTACTTTATCCACCAGGCACTGAGCATTTGCAGATTCCTCAGTTCTCCCTAGTACTGCTGCTTAAGCACATACTGCTAATGATTAGCACACTTGCTTGCATACTTCCCATCTAGACCTAGAGGAGTATGTTGGGATTTATCCTGCTTAGGGACATTGATAGTAATCTATTAGAGATGTTGAATTCTCCTGCAGATTGATACAATGAGGGTCCTCAAATGGTGAATGCTTTGTAAGCATGAGTTGAGCACACAGTAGTAGCCCTAATGTCTTTCACTTGATACGTGGCCAAACAAGGTAAAAATTCTTGTCTTCCCTTTAATTGGATTTTTTACTATTAGCTTAAACTGCATATATTTTTACCAATAATAGGCTATTGTAGCACAACTAATAAGGCTTGTTTCTGCTTTGAAGAGGAGTGAGAGCCAATTTTCATTACTCAAAATGATTGCTTCATCATTGTAGGCCAGTAGAACATTTAAGTAGAGAGACTGCTGTCAAGGTTGTAAGGCTTTAAGGGGTATATAAGATTTCAGTCTATTTTTTTTTTTTTTTTTTTTTTTTGGTGTAGTAGTTTTTCTTGGCTAATTTGGGAGTTTCCCTGCAGAGCAGGGTGACTGTTAGCAGTCCTGTTCACCAGGTAATATATGTGTGAGGAAGGAAGTCAAATAACCTACTCTTCAACAAAAAGCAGAGAGCATTTCAGAACACATTAAAAGTAAGTTTTTCCAAGAAGATAACTTAGCCTTAAAGCTGGAACTCATGACATCAGTTATTACATTCAATAGTTTGAAAATCAGTTGTGAATAAGTACAAACTAGGAGCCACTCACTAAAATGTCACTTTTCCAAAACGTCACAAAACCCTAATCCACTCTGAAGTTTAGAAGAATTCAGGCAAAAAAGAAAAAGACAAAAATTGGGACTAAGATCCATCTGTGCTTTGTTTTGCTTGAATCATCACCAACAGATGGCAAATACTCTGAAGAAATCATTCAGCTGAGTTACTCAGTTTGTGGGGTACCTAAGGAATCTACCCTCCTTCTAACCTTATACTCTTTGCCAGCAACTCAGTTTCCTTTGGAGGTTCACACAAGTTCCAGTGTGCAGACTTCTGCATAATTATGCCTTCAGATACAGTACCTACTATGTCAATATTTGTAATAATTATCTTCCTCTTTATTTCTTCTGAAATATTAGGTTCCAGTGCTAGCAGAAAGCTTCTTAGCTGTGTCAGACTTCATAGGCGGTTGCAAAAATAGCTCGCAACAAGCTGATATTGACTGTCACCTCCTGTAGGACTCAAGTTGACATCTACTATTTCAGATACACTTCAGTTTAGAAATATTCTGCATGCCATTTCTCAATGACTTCTGCAGTTGAGCAGACATGAGATGAATGCAAAAAATCTCTATTGGGTAGACTCATGTTCCCACTTAATCTTCATGCAGAGAAAATTATTATTTCATTTCATCAATGTTTTATTAGATTTTCCTGAAAAATTTGGCAAAAGAATATCATTCTTCAGAGAATAACAAGTTAGTTAGTGTGTACTGTTTCCCCAGTGCTGGCATTGACATTTTCATTTCTGTAAGTGTATCATATTTTCAGGGGAGTGAGATACTATTTTTAGAATTGATCTCATACCTTCCTTCTTTTTTCCCCCAACTCATTATCAGGTGCAAGTGAGTATGTGATTGGAAAATGATCTATTTGCCCAGAGGAGACCTCTACCTAGTTAAGCTCCCTATTTTGTTCAGTACTAATTTAGATGAGGTAGATAATATTCACTCCATGTAAATATGTCATCTACTCAGTCTACCGAGACCACTTGTGTTATTGCTTAACAAAATTATGGATGTGTGAGTAGTGTCTCTGTGTCTCATGATAAAATTTCCATCATACTGCTGATAGGCATAAACCAGAAGGTATTCTTTTCCAAGGTGTCATCTCTCCTATTGAACTTGGACTTTGTTAGCTTTGATGGGTGAATGAATGTATCTAGTAGGCAGCAAACTGCAGCATGATGAGCAGAGTGCAGGAGGAGCACCTAGGAGAGCTGCACTGAAGCCTAACACCTGAGATGTCAAGAATTGTAGATTATTGCATGGAATTCATTTCAGTTTGAGGCATATTCTGCTGCATCAGATTACAGTGCTGTTATTTCGTAACAGACATAGCTTGCCAACACAGTTTTAGAATAGCCAAGTGGAATGTTGAAAGGAAAGGCTGAGTGGTGCATTAAGAGAAAATGACAGCAGTGCAATCATGTGCTGAGCTGGTAGTAAGCTGAATCAAAATGTCTGTATGGCTGTCTGCACTGTTGTTCATGCAGGTGCCTCCTTGAGGTATCCTAATTATTCACATATTAGGACTATGTTTTTTAATTTTTAAAAAAATTAGTCTTTTGTGCTAATATTACCATTCAGTATATGATCTGTGCATGGCATGTTCAATATTTAAATATGTGTTTAAAAAAAGCCAAAACCAAACAGAACTTTATTTCTCTAGGTATTAGAAAACTCAAGTGACTATTCAAAAACTTGAAGGAAACATATGTCTCTGGATGTGGCCTTTGGCATAGTAGGTGATTGAAATAGGAGAAACTGAGAACCTGTGATAACAATGGATCTTGCTATTGTCAGTATGAGTTAGATGGTGTTGAGACAGATACTGTCTTATTGTTACCACTGAATTGATATGGAATGTGTTTTATTGTTTTCTGATCTAAGCATAGGATAAAAACTTATGCTTCTGGCCACTGCGAATTTACCCTAAATCTGTGAATGGGACCCATTTCACTTAGCTTTCACTATGTTATTTTAAGGAAAACCTATCCTCTTCTGTAGAACAGTTTTACTTTCTTGTATCTTATGATGCCAAACAATTGAATTGTTTGCTGCCTGACCCTTGAATAAAGAGCTGACAGTACTAGCAGAGACTAGCACTTACAGGTATGAGTATTATTTCCATCTCTGGAGAAGATAGCTTGTCTGCTCTTGTAATGAAGACATTGACTTACATTTTTCTCACGATGATACTATGATTTTTCTTTAAAACAGAAGTCTACTTAAATTTTAATTTCTATAACACTGTCATCACATCTTTGTCTATGTGCATAAGAAGACTCATTTACATTTTGAACTATGAATTTTTAATGACTTATCACAATGCCACAATATTCTGTAGCATTAATACATGAATAGTTCCTGCATCTTCACATGACTCCCTCCTGATAAAGTCAGTAGCATGAAGAGGAAGAGAATGGGAGCAGATGTCAAGATGAAAGTTTAGTGAAAGAAGCCAGTACCACAGTGTAAGCCAAATTAAGGTGCCTTCCACTGTCTTACCCAAGTCGTTTCTATACAATTCTGTGCTTTTCTCTCACCCTTATCTGACCTGACATCACGTTGCACAGATGGTGCCTATGTTTTCTAGTAACGATAAACTGCCATAATTTTTAATTTTAGAGGGTACAAACACCATAAACCAAGTTCCAAAGTGAAATGCTGGTTGATCAGCAGTAGCACAGAGGTAGTGAGTGCTGCTGGAGGGCTGGTGGTGGGCAGCTGGGAGCTGGGGCATCTTGAGTTGGGTTGACACTCCCAAAACAGAAGGGTGTACCACACTGCTCCTTCTGCATATAATACTTTTCAGAGTCTGTGCATGCTGTGAGTGGCTCCTATTCATATTCCAGAATTTGGCCCAAGAATCATGTCATAGGGGCAAATGGGTAGTACATATTTTACACAAATTGCTCGCTTTCTGGTTATGATGTTAATTTTGTTTCTAGCTTCTTTTATTATTATTGTTAGATATCTGGTTTAAATAAAGAACTCTGAAAGTTCCTACATTTCTATTTTGATCTTGTAAGCTAAAAAAAAAAATAAATTAAAAAAATTGTGGAATTTTTGCTATGAAAAGAGTATTTTCTACATGAGGAAATTAAATACTTATTTCCTCTTCAGGTGAAAGCCCAATTTCCCTCACCTTGCACAGATTTGGTGCTCACTCTTATGTCTTTTTGCCCCAGTGACATAGAAAGAATTGTTCTTTTTAAAAGAACTTATTTGAAACAGATTTAAATGTAATCCTATAGCACAAAACATGAAACAGAAGAAAACGAAGTTAAGCTTTTAAGACAATCAATTTTATTCTGTGATTGATTCTGCTGTCTGCTGGAATAAAGTTAAATGTAGTTGGAAACTTATAAAAAGTCAAGTTTAAAAGGCCTTGTCAACTGTAAGTAAAGAAGACCACACCTTTCAAGAACCAGGTGTTCTAGTTATCTTAGATCAGTAAGGTTTGTGCTCTAAACATCTGCTCAAAAGTTTTTACAAAAAAGTGATTTGAATGAAGGGAAGGAAATGCTATATTCCTATACTGCAAAACAATCCTGTTTATTGAATTTCTGAACTGCCTCAGCCAGAATACAAAGAATTCAGCTGCTCATCTCATAGGGAGCTGGGAGATGCCTTTGTGTAAAAGTTGAACTGGAATTAATCTGGATGTCTTTATGATTGTTATTACACTTCAATAAAACTAATCCTAATAATCATATCACAGTTAGGTCTAATGACAGACACAATCCCTGCTTTTTATTAAAATGGTACCTTCTGTGAACCTTTCAGGGGAAGCGGAGACAGGAGGAAGGTTTACCTGTCTACTCAGTTTATTCTATTTTAAATTAGAGCAAATCAAAATAACGGAGGGGGGAGGAGGTGGTGTTGGTTTTGGTTGGTTGGTTGGTTTTGTGGCTTTTTTTTTCCATAAACCTTAAAAAAAACATACCTTTTATAAGAGAAGTAAAACTATTATGCATCCTTCACGTGCAGTCTATGTAAGGATGAGTTTGATAGGTAGTTTGCTTTAATTGGTACCTTCTTCTGAAAAACCTATCGAAAACCCTAGAGCTTTGAATTTTCACAGGCCAGGGCTAAGAGTGAAATGGCAATGCTGTTTATTGGTACTAGTCAGGTGCTACTAACATAATTTCAATACCAAAGGTTAATAATCATCAGTAGCTCTGGAAAGAGACCTGACTGCCTAAAGGCAACTTAAACATTGAGATAAGTCAATCAGTATACACCTAAAAATATGCATTGAGGGATGTGGTTTGCAGACATTACAGACTTGTTTTTTTCTTTCTAATCTGTGAGATCTTGACTACTTTTTTTTGCTTATTTAGGGATATGGGCACAGGTGTGTTTCCTTGAAGAGCACGTGTCTGCTTGTTGCTGGTCACTGGGTAAAGAAAGCAAGTTTCTAGGGGAAAAACAGGGCACAGAAGAGTTGCCTCCCACTCAAAATTCTGCACTTCCTATGATAGGTTTAAAACATCTCTTTTGCAAGACTATTTGTCCAGTGATAGGGGAATGCTGATGAACTGAACACGTAAATGTCAGATCAGCCAACCCAGACAGACTGGCCTGAGAAGTTAGAAGGTGAGCCCATTTCCCACTTTTACATTTTGCAGTTTCAGAACTGATAGGCTGTAACATTTCAAGAGGCTAAGGGCACAGCGGAAAGCAAAACAGAGATGTCAGTAAAGCCATCTCAGTGCTCTTGGGACCACTACTCCAGATCGTGGCTAAATAGATATCTGACCAGCAGTGAACAATTTTGACAGGGCTGTATGAAGATAGACATCTGTGGAACTTAACCTTTTTTTTCTTTAATTAAAATGCCTATTATGAGTTCCAAGTGTATCTTTATTTCCGTTTCATGAAATGAAGTGTCAGTGGTGCAGGGAAGAACCTGCTGTCACTTGACACTCATACTTTTTACTTAGAATAAGCTATGATTAAATTTTTTATGTAGTTAATGTCCACATGTGCTCGTGGAGAAAGTATTTCTGTTTATGGCCATTGATTTAATTAGGAAAAGTGTTTTTTTCTAGACATCTGCTTTGACTGTCAGCCTCAGAGACTAAATAGCTCTGAACTTTTTAAGTAATGTGGAAGAATAAGGCTTGTGGAAGTTAGTATACTTATGCATTGACTCCTGGAAAGCAGTTGGGCAAATGATTCTAGATGTGATTTAGATCTGAATGAGTTCAGGAAAGCTGTAATTTTATCAAGCACATTTCTCTTGAAATTTTCTTAACAGTTATTTTAAATGACTATCTCTATCTAGCTAGGCCCAATAATTAATACTGCTGTAAAATGTCAGTGAAGAAAAATTGCTGGTGTGAAAACACCCCATTCACAAGGTATCAGTTCTGGGGCTTCCTTTAGTTCTTCCATTGATAGGATACATGTATGTCTGCCTGTACCTTTTCCTGAAGAAGTGGGATGGAATAAGGAGACCCATGTGAGGTGACCATCAGGTTGGGTCATGACTCCACTTTGAATGAGGTTATGGTAAAGATCTTCCTGGAGTCAGTGGCTACCTTCCTTTCCTGCTTTTTGCCCATGTCCCTTCAACCACTGAGGCTTCTTTGGCGTGGAAATTAACAAGCAAGCTAGTAAATTGCATCACATTTTTAGGAAATTAAAAAAATTGCTTCTGGGAGACTTTTGTTTCCTGTCTTCTTTAAAAGAGGCAAGATCTGCATTAGACATCTGCTTTAGCCTCACAATTAAAAGGGAAGATCATGTGCTGCTTTACAAATACATAAACAGTAAAATGCTTCAACATCTTACAGCTGATATGGATAAAGAAACTGAATGTAATAAAGATAATACAAGATCTTTGATTCTGTTTATTTTTATTTTCTATTGCTTTTCTAGCTTATCTCTTCTGAGTTAGTTTTATAGTCTGTCAATAGTTTTCAGAAAAAAATCCACAAGAGTAAGATTTTTACTGGCTAGCTGGCTGAAACAGTGGGCTATATTGCCTGAACCAAAGCCATCTTTTGCTTGGAATTCTGATCTCTAAGTATAGTACCTTAAACTTTTTGTAAGTAGTATGTGTATTAAAAAGTGTATATGTACTCTCATATGTGTATACAGCTTTTATAGGCCTGCATAACTTTTTTTCCTTGTTTTTAGTTTTTAAACTTATTTTTCACAACAGTGCTATAAGAAGTATGTTATTGTAGAATTACAATAGAATTACACAGTAGTTGGTTTGCATCTGATTGCGACTCATCGGAACAGTCTCATTAATTTCAGTAAAATGAGGAAAATCTTGATGAGATTTTTAGATTATATTAATTTTCAAGTCTTGAAAATATGAGCTATGTGTTGTGACATAATTGCCACAGAAGGAATATTCACAGAAGCAGTGGGAAAAATTTTCTTGTGTTATAACCAGTGAGATAGGTGTCAGATTTGTGCTCATTGACCCTTTTGTTGTCTAGTGGCTTTCTTTACTACACACTCTCATTAACAGCAGCAGAAGTTCAATCAACAGATAGAACCAGGGCATTTTTTCATCTAATTACTGTAGCAGCGTGCATGTGTGAATCTTCCCTTGGTCAATGTTTTCCAGAAGAGGCAGAGAGCTTGGTTTTGTATCCACCTTCCTCTCTGCAGCAATGCCAGGGACTGACTGACCCAAAGCAACTCTGCTGAAAACAGTGAGGTCTCCTGCTGTGTAATTTTCCCTGTATGATATCTGTAAAGAAAAGCAGTTCCTATTGTCACATTTCTCTGGCTCAGGTCCTTTAAAGCATCTTCCCTTTCTCCTTGGAGGTGTCTGAGTCTTCTTTAAAAAGGTGATGGGGGACTGGTGTCTGTGGTGGACATATTCTCCCTTGCTGTGACTTTCAGCTCAGAAGATTAAGATGCAGCTTAGCTTTAACTCAAAAAAACAAGCACAAGCATATATTTTACAGCTTATCAGTACTTACAGTGGCTGAAAGAAAAGGTAGCCTAGTCATAAAAATAAGGGGCAGTGTTACAGCTTCTGCAGCCATGTAATCAAAAATACACTTTCTTTGCACTGAACCACTTGCAGTTTGTAACACACTGAACATAGATATTAGGTCTCTCAGTTTCCAGCAAGCAAAAAAAATGTTCTGCTTCAGCAAGTGAATCCAGCCGTGCTCATGATACATATATAGGCTATGTGTGAGAGAATTATACCAACAATTACTGTTCCGGAGTGATCTGCATGTAGATGATACTTAGAGCATTGAAAATGTATCACATAGCTAGGGAAACACAATAGGAATCTTTGTGAATGAAATAATTATATTTTAGCCAAGTTGGAACCAAACAATGTAGCCAGCTCTATGTCTTTATTCACATGTAAAAAGATAATTTACACATTGTAGTGTCTCCTTATCCAAAGAATTGTGCTGTAATATTGTAAGAAAGTTTTTGAGCAGCTCTGTAACAGCCATAGTTGGATGACAGCAGTATCATTAGTAGACTGTGTATTTCTAACCATGTGCAAAACCTTCTTTTATTCCATTGTAACTTACCACACAGTTTTCACCTGTTACATGTTTCAAGAGAAATTAACTGTGTTTGAAATGCTCCTCAAGCCCAGTCAGCTGCATGCATGGCTTAGACAATTTCACATGGGTGTGGGGTGGAAGTGACAACATCTGTTGTTCCAAGCTCCACATCTGCAGAAGAATGTGGGAAGAAGGGGTGTTTCAGAGAAGGGCCACAACACGGGGAAGGTTGTCACCAAAGGTCTTTTTCTCTGGTGAGCTGTGGGGGTGGGTGAGGCAATGAAAGGCATTTCTTCAAGATCTCTAATGTCCCCATTTGAAATACTATTGATGAGGTCCTTCAGCAAAGGTTCTTAAACCTCTACATTAAAAAACCCTCTCTTGAACAGTAACTGAGTAAAAGAGAGCACATATATAATAGTTATCACATCCCCATGAATGCAATTCAAAAAAATTGCCTTAAATACTTTTCCTGTCTTTATATGGTGCCCCTGAGCATCATCCTATGACGATCCATTATTTGTTTCATCTGCTATGGCTGTTTTTGTAGTCTTAAATAGCTGAACAGCATTGCTTCTAACACCTGCACCAGCTCAGCTACCTTGAAACAGGAGCATCTTAAAAAATACCACCCAGTGAAAGTCTGAATAAGCTTGGCTTGTTTAATTTACTAAACAGACAGAAAATTGAGACTTGACTTGATAGAATGCAGAGTAACTTTGGCATATTGAAGAACTTTAGTATATTGGAGAAGGTCATAATAATAAGTGCTCAGGGCATGAACATAAACGTAGCCCCATCAGGCACACAGAGTTATAAAAGGGAGCATGATTAGCTGATGGGGTAAAGTTACCAGAAAAAAGATGAATTGTCAATCCCTTGATGTTTACAGGTTGAGACTGAATGCTTTTCAAGATGATTTGCCTTAGGCATTCATAAATTATGCTTTAGTCTAATTTATGTTACCAGTTTAACATGAGCAAATGAGGTAAATGGGTGAAGTAAACCTGTGACATTGAGAATAATCCAATTGTTCCCTAAGATATTAAGTATTTGAAAAAATGGAATGATCTCAAAGTCTCTGACTGAAACATTAACAAAATGAAGCAATGTTTGCAAGTGCCGTAAACACATTTTCAAATAGGGTGTAGACTTTTTAGTAGTTATGTGTGGAATAATTATTTTTCACAGGTTTTATTTTGGATAAGTTTTTGTGAAAAGATCTATTACATTTCTGAAAGTAATGTAGCCATCACAAAATCAATTGAAGGTATGTTCTATTTGCATAGCATACAAATGGAAACCATGGCTTTAATTTGATTTCATCTGTTGTGAAGCCCAACCTGGTGATTTTTTCAGAAGAATTAGGTTGCACAAAGATTTAAAACATAGATTTGTAAACTTGTAGATTTTATAGACATGCCTTTTGTCAAAAAACCATGGCATCTTTCATTTGGAAAATCAACCACCCTGTCCTTTTATAATAGAAAGTATTTTCAAATGATAATACTATTTTAGGCAGAAATCTGGAACAGTGTATTTGATGCCTGAAAATATAATTTAGGAGTTCTAATATATTCCCTAATTAAAAATATCATGCATGGTGGTGGCTTTATTATCTATTTATCATCTGGACTGTTGAACAAATCTGAAGAAAAGAAGAATTTATAGGGACTTTCTCTTTTTTACAAACAAATAATTTGTTTTTCAGTAAAGGGGAAGATAATTTTTTTAATTTGAAAAATAAGGACTTACTTGACAATTACTTTTAAACTTTTCACTAAATACAGGTTATATCTCTTGTCTGCAAGAACTTAAAGGTTCACTTTAATGACCTTTTAGATTTGTAATATATTGGTGATACTTAATAAAGGTAAATAAATAGAAGACTGAGAACCAAAATAAACACAATTTTACAAGTTTTTTTACAATTTTCTTTTTTTATACTTTTTTGTAAGACTGAAGATAATTTTCAAGAATTTGAAAGAATTCATAGTACATAAAAATCAAAGTGGTTTCTCTGTAGTTACAACAGGTTTTGTTACAACAAACCTACAAGTATAAATATTTGGTTCATGAGTATTCCAGGTTTTTGTTCATGTCAGTGATGAGTGGAGTCAAGCTGCTACAGATTCAGGATGCAGAGAGTGTAGTGTTACACCCAAGGTGGGCTCTGCAGGTCCCTATGCAGTCTCTGTGGATGGCCCAAAGACATAAATTAGGATATTCTACATAGCAAATATACTGGTAAATACTATGTAATATAGAATATATAGTGCATAAGAAGGACTATAAAGTTCCAAAAACTTGTCCACTTTTTCAGTTGTATTGGATGGTCTGTGAAAGATGTTGGGCTGTTTTTCCTTAAACATCTGTGCCTTGAGATATTACTGCTTTTGCTCCTCTGAGCATTCAGGTTCTAGTTATATTTCATTAACACTAAATGACAAATGACTGTCCATTTTTAGTTTCTGGATGAAGTGGTATGGGGTAAAAAAATTGAGACTCAGGACAAATAATTTGGAAATGTCTGAACCCTAGGACTGGGTGATGCTGCAGTGGGTGAACAGCTTTCCTGACCAGATTTTGAAATAACCAAATTTCCTTATGCTTTACCAGAATTAAAATAAGTATGGGGTATGTATGTGTTCTCAAATATCTTTCTTATGGAAAACAGCATTACTTATATTGTAAAAATTTTATGGTTTTGTTCTGTTATTAGTGTTTTTTTACAGCATGCTACATCTGCACTACACTTCAAAAATAAAAATCATTATTTTTATAATATAAACAAATTTGTAATTATGTTTATGCAGCTGATTTCTGATTTTTATTCTTTCTAGCTGAAACCAATACAAGTTCCAAACTAATTCTTCCAGACTAATTGTTTGACTCATAGCAAGACATTGTATTCACCAAATGCAGCATAACATGTAAGGATTATATAGACAAAGCTCAAAGGTATGACAAAACTTGCTTATTTGTCTTAAAATTCTGAGCTGTTACACTTCAAAAATTCTCTTTCATACCACAGAATGTATCTAGAGTATTATACAGCTTTTTAAAATTTTCTATCTAACACATCCCAGATATTGCATTTCCCTCTTATTTGCTGAGTGTTGTCTCACAAAGAACTAATAAGATACAGTGAGAAGATAGTCTGATGCCCAGAATATGTTTATGGCCTGTAAGTGCTTTGGTTTTTCTCAGCATGAATTTTCTCATTCTCGTATTAATTGGTGTTCACATATCATCACTTTGTCATTAGGAATCCAGTTACTGCATTCAAGTATAATATTTGAAAGACTATCCCACCATATTTTCTCTTGGCACAGGGCATTTTTCCTCTCTGAAAAAAAAAAAAAGAAAAAAAGAAAAAAAGAAAAGCCCATTCAATACTGGAGTGGAAATGCCATTTATAAAAGGTTATACATATACATGTATAACATTTTTTTTATACTTTTTGTGCTAATGAAATTAAATAAAATACTTCTAGATGCCTCTCAATTCCATTAATAAATAAAGCCTTTCTTTTGGAGAAAGCCAGATTAAGCCATTTAGTGTTGTGTAACACAAGGTCATAAATAGCGGGTTTTTTCCTTCATGCTAAAGTAGCTTAATCCATTAATCCTTATGCACAATGTAACTGTTTCTATTTGACAATTAAAGCAAGGCTTTGTTGTGCTCTTGTTCTCTTTCAATATACATCTGATTTATTATTCAATTAATTTTGTAATTCATATTTTTTCTTTCTAAACTGTAAGGTTGCTTCTTGAAAACGCAGATGTATGTTCTAGGTGATATGAAGGAAAACCAAGTTTTATTCTGGCTGGAAATTTTAAGCAAGTGTTTATTACATACAAATAAATTAATTTGTATTTTGGATTTTTGTAAAGGAACAGTTAAATGTTACTGGTGAAGTTTTTATGTTATTCATTAATAACATAATTTGACCAGCAGTCAAAACATCTTAATTGCAACTCTACATTCATTAAGCCCCCCACCATGCAGAATTGTGGTGAAAGATAGCACCGGGGGAAGTGAGAAGTTCTTGTATTATACTTATTAAACCAAAGGAAGCTGGGGATAATTGTCTAAGAATGCTGTAAAATGGCATGTTCCTTATATAAAGTCAAAACGGATGAGGACATATCTGCAAGCACTTTGGAAGAGAGGTTTAAGATCTGAAACAATCTAGCTAATTGGTGATTTGGTCTGAAAAGCAGGATGCAGTTCAAGCAGGACAAATGCAAATTACTGCACTTCAGTAAGAATAATCAGCTGAGAAATGAAAGACAGAAACTGGCTAGCTAGGCAAAAGTTGCAGAAAAAAAATTCGGGATGTTTTATTGAAGGGAATACCAGTTGCCAAATTCATATTGTTGTGAGGCAAATAAGAAAAAAAGAAAAAAATATGAACATCTGTTGTCCTGGCTTAAGCAACTGTATTTCCAACAAAATACTGGCCAGCTAAAGAGGCAGTAGAGAAAAGCATGGAGAATGATCATAGGTCCAGAAAACATTACATGAGGAAGAAAGAAAGAATCTGTTTCCTTCGTCCAGTGATAAGAAGTAATGAGATAATGTTGCAACAAGGGATTTGTAGACATTAGGATATTTTTTCATCGATGGAGTTTTTTATGAACAGGTTACACAATGGCCTGTGAGGATGATTTTGGTTCAATTGATCCTGAATTAGGAGGAAGGAATATGAGTCATTCCCAGTTCTATTTATATGGTTAGTAAGTATGGGTATTCTAGCATGAGATGACATAAAAAGCAAGAGAATAAGCTTAAAAAGAAGCAAACAAAATGTACTAGATTAAAATACTTCCATGCTTTTTCTCTTAAGTTTATTTTTTTTTTAAATCACAACCCTTCTTGAATAACTCTGCCCTTTATATTCTGTAATTCTGCTTTTGCTTTTCCTGCTAAACTGACATCAAATGCCACCACAGGTTTTTCCCACACATCCCTGCTGCATGATAGTTACTGCCCAGAGACATCTATTACTTCCTCTGCCCCTATACCTCTCCTTAAAGCTTACCATGCCTCTGACACTTACCCAGTCTTCAGCAATTTACACCTTTGGAATGTTGTAAGAAAAACTTATCTTGTAGTTTCCAATTTTTTTTTTTTTTTTTTTTTTTTTTCATTTGTCACTGGCAGCACAACAATATGTCCTTAGATATGTGAAGAATCAGAGAAATTTCTCAATGTACTGCCTCCCAGGCCAAATGCCAGTGTTCTGGCAGGAATGTCCACTGCTTTTAACAATATTGCTATAAAATCCAAGTCCTGGCTCTCTTGAGTTTGTTTCCGTCAGCTGATTTATGTTTCTAATCAAAATGTATTGAGAGCAGAAAATGGAGCTGAGCACCTTCAAAAAAAGTGGAGTACAAATTGAAACTCCGAACATAGGGAAACCTTTCTAATCTTACAGTTTCCTTCAGATTGTATTACTTCAACATTTTATTCTTCCTTGAATATGTTTTTGACCTTCTTTGATTTTTTTGCGGCTTTAGAAGGAAGTTTTTTCTTTGACAAAATTACCTTGGGAAATTACTTTTTCCTATACTCTACTGCACTGTATTCAAATGGTACTCAGATCTAAGATTGTCTATAATTTAAAATTCCAAAAATTCTATAGACATGAAACAAGTGAGAATTTCTATTCAACATCTCAGATCCAGTAGTGACATATTAAACAACCCTCCCCAGTTCTTTATTTAGCTCTGTTCTTCAAGCTCACTGCATCTCTTTGATCCTTATTCTGTACCCCCTACATCTCTGAAACCAGAACTGCAGCCCAGTACTATTTCTCACGTTCTCTGTTTTCTAAATCCTCTTTGTTCCATTGTGCTCAGGCAGCAGAGCAGAGGAGGTTTTACAACTAAGTCCTTGTAACTGTTTCCCATGCCTGCTAGCATCTCCCATGACAGCTCTTCATGTATTTTTCTCCAGGAGCAACTTCTTCCACACAGCTATGATAAGCCCCTAGCAGAGAAAATACACTTGTCCAGTAAGCCTGTATAGAGAACATGAGCTTTAGAAGCACATTTATATTAAAAAACAAACAAAAATCCCCACCACCAACAAAAAAAAAGTGGAGTAAGGAAATAAGTGTCACATGATTTGGTGCTGCAGTGTAGGACTTCTGTGTTGTACCTCACTCTTGCTGTTTTTACCAGGGAGTCAAATATGTTTTGCTTCAAGTAGAAGTGGGAGTATGGTACTAAGGAAAGAAAGGGAGATTAACCTTTTATAATACAGTTCCTCTGTTATGGAAGTCATGAATTAAAACACTTCACAAAACTGAATTTCTCTTTCATGGCCTCTGTTCCCACAGATGGATGAAAAGTGGATAATTATAAGTGAGGAAGTCAGAAGACCTGGTGCTGTAAGTACCATTGCTGTGAGTCATGAGCCTGGAGCAAATTTCTTTATGGCAACTTGATGTGTCTTACTCTGTCCTTGAGGTTACTTCTTCCACAGCAGTAATCAGCAGCATATTTGGTCAGCTTTGTTTCATATATATTCTTCCCTAGTACAGAAGATGATGTCAGCATGGAGATACCTTTCTTTGCCTTTGGAGGCTGTTTTAACAGGTGATAACTATCAGACTTCACTTTCAGGCCAACAAAAATGGTGAGAGATTGGAGAATGTCTCTGACAGAGCATTAGATTTAATTCACTAAGAAGTTCTTTGTTTAAAGGGGAGCTGATCAGCAGGCCCATTATCACAAGCAATCTGCCCTCTTTGGCTACTTAAGTGTAATTTGCCAGGTGGTTGAAAACTTCATCATCTGTTAGAAACTGATTTGGTTTTAATTTTTTTTTTTATTTATTTCTTGGAACAGACTGTCATATTTCTTTCCACAGTCACAGATCCTAAGCTAGACTTTCGTGGCATATATCCAAGTTAAAAAAGTACTGATTTCTAGCCTATGAGAAGTATTTTTCTCCTCTTCTGGAGAAGCACCAACTGCTATTTGGTTTGTAATCTCTCTAGATGGTTTGAATTGTCTACAATTTTATCTCTGAGGTTGTCTGACTCAAAAGCATCGCTCTGGCTCCTGGTCCCAAATTCATGAAGTGTTTGAATTTGATGGAGTTATCAATACTGCATCTATGGTACTAACTAACAATATTCTCTCTAAAGAGATAGTAAGATCCTTTCTTCACCCTATTTAATTTTCTAATTTTGTTGTAGATTAGAAAATAACTGAAATTTCCAAGATATAATTTCAGTACGGTCTTCATTGAAATGATTTATAATAAGTGTTTGATAATCTTGCTCTTTCTGGCAAGATTCTGAAATAAAATGAATCAAGACAAAGCAAACTCTAGAGTGCTAAGGTGCACTGCATTCTTCTGTGGAGGCTTTTTGAACCCAAGTGTAATTCTCCAGACTGAATGCACACATTTTTCATGATGCCCATATGTCAAAATTTTTTAACAGTTTGCCATATTTTTGTTTCTCCTTGTTTGTCTTCATGTAATTTGCTAATGCTAGACAAATGACCGTGACGAAGATTATTTCACAAACTGTGCACCTTGTTTCTACAGCCATTTTCTGTTTTGTGTAGTCCCCCCCATTTTTAGCTCTACGTGGGTCATTGAGAAAGGCAAAGCAAAAGAGCCACAGTTTTGCAGCTCCTTTTCTCAGTATAAGAATTTTTTTTTTTTAAATTTTTTTTTTTTTGCTAAAGTGGATCTTTAATGACATTCACTGTTGGCTTGTTGGTATATTTGGAGCGTCAGAGGCTCCACATGACCAGGCAGCTGCAGGGCAGGCACACTTGAGCAACAGTGAACAGTTTGACTTTTGTGTCAAACAGTTCATTGACTGCATGATTCAAGAAAGCCAGTGGAATATATGGCTGAATAACCAGGTGTCAAGACTTCATAAAAGTGTAAAATTCACATTTATTGGGATAAATGTGAAAAGACAGCAAATTGTAGAATTAAAATAACATCTAGGGTTAAAATAGCTTGTGGAGATTACTTTGCACATTACAGCTGGAGGAATTTCTTATGCCTGATCTAGAAATCACAGATTTTAGCTTTAGCTTAATTGTGTACTCAAATATTAATTCACTTAATGGATGAATTATAGGAAATAGAAGGAAAAAAAAACCCAAACAACAAGATAAGTAGAAGATAAGTAGGTTAGAATATGTATATAATACGTATATTGTGGAAAGAGATAAAAAGGCTGTTTTTCTGACCATTGGTGACAGAAACAGCTTGTCCTTACCAGGAAGACAAATTTAGTCAATGATACTCTCACAAGAATTAGCAAATAAAACATAGATTTTCACAGAATCACAGAATCATCTGGGTTGGAAAGGACCTCTGAGATCATCAAGTCCAACCCTTAGAACCACTGTGTTTACCAGACCATGGCACTGAGTGCCACATCAGTCTCTTTTTATACACCTCCAGGGACAGATATTCCACCACCTCCCTGGGCAGCCCATTCTAATGCCTGATCACCTTCTCTGTAAATAATTTTTTCCTAATATCCAACCTAAACCTCCCCTGGTTGAGCTTAAGTCCATGCCCTCTTGTCTTGTTGAAAGTTGCCTGGGAGAAGAGCCCAACCCCCCCCTGGCTCCAGCCTCCTTTCAGGGAGTTGTAGAGAGCGATGAGGTCTCCCCTGAGCCTCCTCTTCTCCAGGCTGAACACCCCCAGCTCCCTCAGCCTCTCCTCACAGGACTTGTGCTGGATCCCTTCACCAGCCTGGTTGCCCTCCTTTGGACCTGCTCCAGGACCTCAATCTCCTTCCTGAACTGAGGGGCCCAGAACTGGACACAGGACTCGAGGTGTGGCCTCACCAGGGCTGAGTACAGGGGCAGAATCACTTCCTTGGACCTGCTGGCCACGCTGTTCCTGATCCAGGCCAGGATTTTGCAATAAATTATAAAATGATTCATGGAACTTTCTCTAGTTTCCATTCCTCAATGATAAAATAAAATTAGGAAGATGCAGAATAGCATGAATTCCTTAGTATCCCTCTTTCTATGCTTAGCAAAAAGTAAACAGCCAGTTACTAAAATATTTTTCCTCTTCTGTTCTTTAAAGAAGGTGCTTTTAGTTCTTCACCTTATTTTAAGCCTGTAAAAGTACTTGCAAAATGACTAGCAACTTTTAAGCTTGAATGCTTGCATGAATTACATTGCTTCTGATTTGGCAATTTACTTCAAAAATTCTTTTTAACATTTTCAGTGTAGTATGTAATCTGTTAAATGTTGTCTGCCTAATACTACTGAAAGCTTGACTGGATTTTTTTTTCAGTTTGGTCAGTCACTGGCGAGACATTTCATTATCGCATCTTTTCTTAGACCAGGAAATGATTGGCATTAGCAGAAGTATTTTATAAAAGATGTTAGGAGTTTGAACTTACGTTTTTGAAAGTAACCGAGTTAAAAAAATACTCAAAAAACTTGTTGGATTCTTGCTCGCAGCTAAAAATTTCAAGGCTGCAAAACCCCAAATCTTAAGCAGCTCAAAAATTCAGTGTCTGACTTGTCCTCGGTGGAAGTTCTTTGGTAACACTGCTGGTAAACTGATGGCCTCCTTCAAATTACGGAGTGTACAGCAAAACTTTTGTAAGTCTGCTTTCTACCAAGTTGGTTGTTGTTCTCTCACAGGGAAGAAAAAAACACCTTCCTCCTCTCAGTCTCTTCTAGACTAGCTGGCTATGCATTTTGTGTAAACATTTCTTCCATTTTAATCTGTAAGAGAAGCACCAGGAAATGTGATCAGAAGTTTGCATAAAACTGTGTTTTAAAAGACTAAAAAAGAGCTTTGCAAAAGGTGTCAACAGGAAAAAAACCTTACAAATGTATTTGCTAATTGGTTACGGTAGAAATATGTGCCTGATTACTAATTTTAATATGTGTCACTTTAGCTTCTAACCTTTGATTCTTGTTTCATTTTGTCAGCTAGATCAAAGAGCTCTTTACTACCTAGTTTTTTCTTTCTGTGGAGATACTTTCATAGTTATCAAGTTGTTCCTCACACTTTTTGAGAAAAGAAACAGCTTGAGCCCTTTGAATCTCTAATTGTAAAACAGGTTCTTAGTTATTAAAATTTTATTTGTGTCTTCCTTTAAACGTAGTTCACAATCCCCCAGAATCTCTTTTGAGAAGGGAGCACCAGAACTACCAATATTTTTCCAATGAGCAGAAAAGTCAGATACACTGCAGAATACACCACAGAGTATGTATTAATATACAAATATATATATTTATATATTTATATATTTGTGGTTTTTTGTTTGTATACAAAGGTTAAATTAGTTCTTTTCATTATGGCATTTCATGGATGACTTGGGCTCATGAAGAACTCTTCATTGTTGAACAGTGCTTTCCAGAGCACAGCTCTGTTCTTTTCTGTTATGTCTGCATCTAACGTGTTCCTAGGTATGTATTAGTAAAGTTCACGCTCTTGTGGTAGGCAGTATCCTAGCTCTGTAGGTGAATGTAGGTGAGCCCATACAGTGGGCTCTATTTCCCCTGTGTGGTGTTTTTTTCCATGGCCATGCAAAACAGAAGGGTGATACGGCATCCTCTAGTGTGGTCTCAAATATAGACAGGGAAAATGGGAAGGAACAAGCACTTAACTTCTCCAATACTTACTATAAATATATGATTTTTTCAGTTCATTTTTGCACTGTGAGCTTCTTAATGCCTAGTTTCAGCTAAATGTCTCTTTGTGGATTGTTATGGGGTAGCAGTGATATCCATTGGTACCCAATGGCAGATCCCTCAAAAGATCTCGGAGAATCCAAACTTATGAGAGCTTCAATAAAATTACACAACTGTGAACTTCAGCAGTAGGAGAATGAAGTGTTACTATACTGGAACTGGGGCCTAAACAAAATAATACATGAAAGAATGTAAAAACACTCAGTAAATACATGTTTCAACTCCTCAGTGGTGCACATATAATGGATCTGATTTTTTAAATGCCTCTTTATTTTTCATAGTATTCCTAAACTGATGAATAAGTTATGAAACTTATTACTGTACATAATGTATTCACATAGTGACTGTAAATCCTTGGACTGTAACACCACATTTATCATCTATCTTGTCACATTTACTGTAATATTTTCAGCTTGGGCTGTGATTATATGTAGGTTCTAGCTGTGGAGACCTTTTGGATTTATGAAGCGAAAATTAAGCTACTGGAATGCTGTATGATTTTAAAGTTCAAATATTGAAGGTTCTTCATTTTCTTCTTTTGTGCAGATTTTAGCAATAATATGACAGATCTCATAATAGCATTTAATAGCTGTACTTTGTAGCTCTTTATGAGCCAAGAAAATAAGTGAGGCACTTACTCTTTCTTAGTTGAACACCATTGCTTTAGCACTAACATATTAAAACACATTAAACACATTGAGATTAATGAAGTACTGTCCTTCTGTGTCCAGTGGGTACTGTATTAAGCTTTTATTTAGGCAGGTCTGAAGGTAGATTTACCTGAGATTATAATTGGTTTATATTGCCTAGGATTCAGTACCAGATTGACAGCCACAGGCTTAATTCCTGTGCTTTTTACCAGTCTTACCACTGTCAAAAGGACTCTGTGTTCCTGTTAGTTTGCTTTCAGTATTAGAGTCTGCCTCCTGACTTTTGGCATAAAACCGATAAAAAGAAAAAGAAAGAAACTGCTCTAACTTTGTCAGGTAAATACAGGAACTATAGAACATGTTGCATACCCTGATGCTAGTATCTGTGGCTGAGCTGTAAGCAGTGTTTCCATTCACTCTTAAGAGCTGTCTGAAAAAATAAGTATACAAACTTACACTGAAATTCTGGTGGAAATGGAACAGGCATAATCGCCCCTCCAATGGAAAGGAGTCTTTTCCTTCTTTTTGTGTTTGTTACTGAATCATAGACTTCAGGGTAACTCAGGTTTGAAAGGGACCTCAGGAGGTTTGCAATCTGAATTTATGGAAGATCAGAGAAGGTTGTTCAGGTTTTGCACAACCTGATCCATTGATGTCCTTATAGTGTGAAAAGGAGTTTTGTTTTGGCCTTTTGTTTCTTCATTTCTCTGTGTGTGTTACTTGGTCCATATACTTAATACTGGTGGGTTTTAAATTTTTTTCGTATTTTTTTTAAATTAATATTTTTTGTTTGTTTGTTTGTTGTTTTGTTTGGAGTTGTTTTTTCCTCAGGTAAAAGAATTGTTGCTTTTCAGGAAAAAATAAGTGTCAGAATTGAGGCCTCAGTATGTAGGACAGTCTTCTGCAAATGTTTGTGTTTAAATTACAGAAGTCTTCTGATGAATTGTATTCCCCAGTGCATAAATGGCAGAAATGAAGCCCTTGGTCTCTTGTAAATAACTTTTGTTTAAACCTTGGCAGGATTTGGAAGTGTTTTTTTGATACATATTGATACATTAAAGGAATCCTTTTTGAATGGTGCATATGCAAAAGTTTCAGACAAAAAAAAAAGAGCTCACATCTAAAGTGATTCTCAGGTTATAGTGGTGGTAGTGATACACATTTGGGCAATTTCAGAGGTGAGCTATGTTGATCACTGAACCTAAAAATTCTCAAAGCAAGAAAACATACAAAAGGAACTGGAACATGGAAATAAAATTAGTAATTACTAAAGATATACAACAACAATGTTAGAATAAACGAGGACATTGAAAACATTATTATGTAGTAGGCAATTTGCACTAATGGGCTGTATTTTTGTAATCTTGGACTATATTTACTGAAAAGCCTGCTGGCCTGTTCACTGGGCTGTGCTGTCTTTTTGCAGTGCCTTGGTACAATACTTAAAACACAGGAGGTGGTATTCTTAAGTCAGTGCAGGAGCACATGAAGCATGGTTCGTGCAAAATTTGCCTGCATAACTCTGACATCATGTGCAAACAACTTAGTGAGTAGGTGAGGTGTCCATCAGATTTAAATACTTTAAATTTTGCCTATTTCAGCTTTCATAGGCCTACTTATGGGCATTACACATAGTTTTGGTTCTTCATCCTAATTATATGCTGGCTCAGTGATTTCTCATTATTTAACTGCCAATTGCTAACCGGTGGCATAGGACTGTAATAAACCTCTTTGTTCATTACAGCAAATGCTCTCAAATGGCCTGTGGTTTTAATTTTGAAATTGAAAATTTTGAAATGCTAGAATCAAGTAATATAATACCTGGTTTTCTTTGTGTATCATGCTATGTGGGTCTTCCTTAAATCAAAATGAAGAAGTTAACATTTTCCTCAGTGAGGTACACTGGTGTGAAAGACTGCTGTTTTCAGTGTTCAGCTCAGTGATAGATCCTCTTTGTCTAGAAACTTTCTGACCTGACCTGATTTCAATTAGTAATTAACATCTGCTGTTAACGTCTATGACATATTGCAACTACTACATGTTAGAATTCATGATCTACAGAAGTTCTCAGTATATCTGACTGATTGAAGTAAAATCTCCTGGGCAAACACAAACAGAATCAGTCTATTCAAGGTCCCACCTTCATCTATGAATTAATGAATATTTAATGGATTTTTCTTATCTTTAGTTTCAAATCAAACCACAATGTTTTGGTCTTTGTCCTTTTAGGCTTCCTATACTTCTTCTTGAAAGACATAATATCAGGTGGCATTTTTTACCTTAAAGTTGCCTCTTTGTGTATTCTGTTGCCAAGGTTCTGACTGCCAGTGGATTAATTCCACCAGTGCTGGAGAGGCACTTGAATAATTCTACCAGGCATCTGGACCTGAAACTTCTATCAGGTTTAGTACTTAAATCTAAAAACAGCTCAATGAATTTAAGTATGTATAGACCCCAGTAGAAGTCAATAAATGTTTGCAACAAAGTGCAGGATATCAGTTACTGTATCAGCTCATCTGCAGGGTTAGTTCCTGACACAGAGCTTACAATTTTCCACTTTTAATAATTTCATGTGCAGACAGAGAGGAGAAAATGGTTTGAATAGTGTTTCTATACTCCTTTGTTCCAGCTTGATAACCCACTGGAGCTGGTGTCCATAAGCAGAAATATTTTTATCGTGTATCATATATAAGAAGATAGAAGCTGACCATCAAATATCTAACATATCTAACTATTCAGTAGTGCCCCGGTTCATAGGGTTTTTTTTTGTTTGTTTGTTTTTTTTGTTTTTTTTTTTAGGGCAAGAGTCTGATTTGTGGTTAGAACTACAATGTTGCTGTTTCCTTTTGTGTTCTCTGCTTACCCCATTTGTGTGTGGGACTTTCAGACTGTCACTGCAGACATCGAGTAGCATGTTGAAGGCTTTTCTTTAATAAGCACTGCAGAAAACAAGAAAGGACATATTTACGACCTGAAAAACTGGCCACTGTTAATGTGGGCTAATTTTTTTAGCCCATATAAGAAAGAGTTTTTTTCTGAATCTAATTTTCATGTTTTGCTTTTCGCTAGGTCCCCAGCTGTGATCCCTTTGAAAATATATAAATTAGACACTGTGGTTTAATATCAGAATTATAGATATATAATTTAATTCTTTTAAGATAAAGACCTCTCCAACATTAGTTACTTCATAATATTTAACATGATATCCCTAAAAGCCAGAAATAGATTTGAATGATTGTTTTTTAGAAATAAGATCATGTCACAGACAGGTTGCTCTTCTTCCTGCATTTCTTTCAGTTTACTCAGTGAAAAATACTTTGGGAGATGGTTTATTTTCTGTTGCATTTCCTCTTTTTCACAGGTATAAAACCAAATAACCCAATAAAGTGATACACAGGGTGGAATGTAAAAAATTTATGTTTCCCAGCATTAGTGCAGGATCATTAAGTTTAGTATATGGCACTTAAATTATATGATGTTGATTAACTGTTGATAAAAAGAAGTGCATTTGTGAACATTGAATATTTCTGAAGAAATGCAAACAATGATTTCTGTTCAAACCTAGTATGATTACCCAATTTAATTTTTTTTTCCCTTATATTAAAAAAATTCTACCATTTTGTTTTGAAGTACCATATTACCTTAGCTGAGTTAACACTGTGGCTGATAAGCATGTGTTTGCTTTTGTTAGTAATTGCACATTCATATGTGCAATTAAAGGATAAAAGGTGAATCAAATTAAAGACATTAGTGTGTAAGAAGGCCCAGCTGAGTCAGAGCAATGGGTATCCAGCTTAGTATTTGCCATCTGAGACTGTGGTAACAGAAGTGCTATTTTAGGGAAAATAGCTCAGCTTTATTCTTTTATTCTGTCTACTTCCTTCTTCAGTGTACTAAAGCTGCTATTTTAGGGGTGTTGGCAGGTAAGACCTTGTTTCTGACTTCTAAATTAACTTTAGGCACCCATTTAGTATGGGGTGGGTATTTTTTTGTAGGCTATTTTATAGTTTACTGGTATTGTTTGCCTTCCCAACCTTAGATGCATTAACAAATTACAGAGTACCGTTATCACTGAATAGTATTTTTTCCCCCTGCTTTAAAACAGTCTCTTTCTAGCTTTGTCAAATGCTTCTTAGTTCTAGTACTGTACATTTTATTTTAGTGAGTAATAGTTCTGTGCTAGCTTATTCACTGCATTCAGAAGTTTTTTAGCTTAATCATATTCCCTTTGTGTTGTTCTTTCTAAATTAAGGAGTCTTAGCTTCCTTAATCTTCCATTACAGGGCAGCTGATGCAAGCCTTTAGTACATTTAGTTGCCCTTGGCTGTATTTCATCAGAATGCCCTGTACTTTGGAGCCTAACTAACTCAACTGTGGCTTTCCTGGGATGAGGAGTTGCCTTTGCTGCTTAGGATATAGGCTAGCTAAGGTTTTCTGAAAAGGTCTTTGTGGGAGATACCACAGGATAATGTGTCTTCTGCCTTGTTCTTAATACTTTTCCTAAAGGATACCTAATGCTTAGTTTTTCTATTTTGAGTCCTGCCATATATTGAGCTGAGAATATTAGAAAAATATCACTGATGACTTTAGGAACTGTTTAGCCTGATCTTTTGAGCCCAGTTTTCCTGGAAATTCTACCAAAGTTTTGGTACCTGGATTCTATCCTGACTGAATTGTGTTTTCACTCTCATGTATCAAAGATGCTAGCTACTGGCACCTGCAATATTCTGCAGGCTTGGTACAACTGCTTACAGTTGTAACTGGAATTTCTGTGCAAAAACTCTTGGGAGAAAGAGAAAAACAATTCCCCATGGTAAGTGTAAGCATGAATTTTTGATTCTGTGTGAGCATATATGTGGACTTCACTTCCTGTCTTCTTGTACCTTGTTGTAGTCTTTTTAGTTTTGGGGTAATGACAAGATACATTTGTTACGGTCTGAGGTAACATTAAAATTTATTTTGTTTTGTATCCGTGAAACAAAGTCCAATCATAGAAGGGCTGGGTGCAAGCAGATTTTGACAATTGACACAGGCAAAAATATAGAGCCAGGCAAAAGAGGGAGAGAGGAAAGGAAGATAGAGAAAAGTGGTAAGAAAGTGGGAAGAAGGAATGAGAAAAAGAAAAGTGGAGAAAAAGGGTAAGAAAGTGGGAAGAAGGAATGAGAGAGACAGAGAGAGTCAGAGTCACCACCAGGGGTGCATCTGTCCAGCGAGTTTCTTCAAGATGGCGCTGATCCTGGACAGGGTCTGATGGGAGATGGAGGTGGGTCATGAGATGATGAAACAGCCACAGCATGGACAGCCATATATACCCCTGGGTTCCTTTTGTTTGTCAGTCAGCTGCCACAGAAGCCAAGGTCATTGTCATCAGAGCCATTGCAGACAGGCTGCCTGGAGGGGAACTTCGGCAGAAGGGTGCAGTCTCCCACCCACTCATCAGTTCTTATCTCCTTCCAGGCAGCACTCCCCACTCTGTTCCAGCCACCTTAGCCAGGTATTTAGCAAGTACAATCAAGGTGGCTTCCTCCACCCTGGAGGGACGACCCAGCACGGCAAGCTGGCCCTCAGAAAAGGGGAGTAGTTTCCACCCAGTAGTTCTTACTGCTTCCTGACATGTCACCCCCCTGCTCACCAGCCAGGTCTTTCACCCCAGCCAGGGCTATTCGTTTCTAAATTGCTCTTTTGAGATCACTGCAAATCAGTGAGGTCAGACTCTCACAACATTTTATATTATTTATGTAGTAGTAACTTCGGCTTCTTATATAGGCACATGCATGTATATTTCTATTGCATGCATTAAAAATGTTCTTCTAATGTATGGAGTTTAAGTCTTTAGTGGCAGACAGGCAAGAGACAGAGTACTGCTGTTGTGGTTTTGTGTGCCACTTCAGTTTGCAAGCAAACTAAGTTTTTAATTTCATGATTAAATGCTGTTCTTTACCATACTGGGCCTTTATCTAGTACACAGTTGCAACTACTAGTAGTAAACTGTCAGATTAAAAATCCCGGAAAGCTCTTCTGGTGCATTTTTCAAGTCCCTTAGGCACGAAGTCTCTGCTGCAGGTCTCAGTTTTTCTGTTTCTATATTCCCATACAGTCAGGAATTACATTGCTTCACACTATAGTCTCTTGCACTTCATGTCTGGTAGTTCAAAAAGGTGTCACCTTCCTATTTTTTGTTAACAAAGAGATTTCTGCCACTTTCTAATGTTGCTTGTTATTGACTGTATTGAAAGCTTTGGGTCTTTTGATACTGTCACTTATATCTATGAATAGAGGTGACTGCTTTTATGCAATACTGATTTTCCTGGCCAAAATTTTATTGAGTGTGAGAAACGCTATTAAGTTGATGATAAGGTACATAATGAGGCTTCATGTCTCTCTGTGTGTATGTGTATATATATCTCTCTCCATATAAAATGTATGTAGGCAGTGTATGGCTTGCTTTCCAGATTTTTAATACTTAAGTGTGTGCAGCCAAGATGTGTTTGTCAATTTTTAAGTTAAATATTTTGGCAACTCATTGGTGGGTGTTAGTAAAGTTAGATGGGTGAGCTGTTTCTGGAGAGCAGATGAGAGAAAATATCTTGGGTTAAACTGTTCTTACTCTTGCCACTATTAGTGTGTGCTTTGGTAGCTCACACAATACTCTCAGTGCTGCCTGTAAAGACAAGAATCCTTGTTCCTTGTTCCAAAGAGATCACAAGAAGTGCAAGTAACAGATGACAGCTGGGGGGCAGATTTTAAAGGGCTCAAATGCAAATCACCTATTGCTAGCTGCTTGTCAGATTGTGATTATAATGAAAGCAAAATATGGAGGGAAAAAATAATTAAATCTTGATAAAAAGGAATTCAGAAATGTAAATAGATAAAATTTACATTCCATTAATCTAATTGTAGATTCCCTACTCGTATAAGGTTCCCTTAAGAAAAAAGGTACTTCAATAATAAACTCCCCATCAACATCAAGCACGTAATTTTCTTTTTTTTTTTAGTTTAAAATGTTCACCAACTTCAAGCTAAGATTCCAGGGTTAAACAGGGCTCAAAATATTGAAGAAAACTTGCAGAATCAGATTAGTTTTAGCCAAGAGATATTGCCCTATTTCAGTACTTTGGAGCATGTTGCCAAAATAATGTTTTTAATCTACTTCTAGATGCGTTAAATCAAGACTTCCATACGAAAAATACCCCACATTTTCTGCAAGTTTCCATGCACCTTCACATTCAAAATTACATTCTAATTATCTCTGCATCTGTCTTAAAATTTGTGTTAGATTCCTCTTATGTTTTGCTTACCTGCATCTAAAATGTCATTTATTATAACACTGCTCTTTCATATCTGCTTTTGATGCATTAAGGTCTTTGGCCAAATTACCATTAATGTCCTGAGACTGACTGTATGGCTCCATCTATCACTCCAGGAGACTGCAGGCTTTCCTGTGGTCCCCCATCGTATCTGACAGCCCTGCATAGAGAGCTGAAAATGGTGTGAGAGGCTTGCATTTGGGCACCTGCCATCATTTTCTTCCCCAGCCAGCTAAGAATTAATTTCTCTTGAGCATAAAGTTGGCCAAATGACCATTTTGGACTAAACATCTAGATTTTAAGTCTAAAATACAAGTTGTTATTTAAAGTGTAAAAAACTATTTTTAAAAGACTTTTTCTAGATTCAGGCTTTTCCTGTCCTTGGTTTCAGTGTGTTCGCTATATATAGAAAACAAAATATGTTGTACTTTTTGTCTTATAGTTTATTTTATAATTCTAATGGACAGCGTCGGTAAACTCTCTTGTATGGATCTGTTTTAAATACTAATTAGTAGCATTTTATGAATTACAAAGATATAATCCATAGAAAGACCCATTGAACTGTTTTCTTTTTAGCATGACATCAGCTGGGTATCTAGGTATACACAAGACAAAGTCTTCCTTCAGTTCTGCTTTTCAGAGGCATATTTGCTACAGAATTGCTTGCATATTATCTAGTGAATCAGTTCTACAGTGTCAGGAACTTAATGCTATTGCCTGAAAACTCACAAATAAAACTAGATCCAGTTGCCATTAATGTTCATTTAAGGGTGTGTACGATATTGACAGAACAATTACTTTTTCTACATACTGAAAAAGTAATCAGTCTGGCCAATTTCAAAATAAGAAATAATGTCAGCCTGGTACTGTTTATGGTATATAGTTAAGTTAAAGAAATGTATTTTTCTTCAGATATTTGAATGTTTCTTAAAGAATTAATAAAACAGCTTGAGTAATTCCAGAAGGGTTCTGAAGATGTAGCTATTCTTTGTTTAAAAATGGACCAGAAAAAAGTCTTCTCTTCAGACTTGTGTTGTGTATCAGAGGATTTTTAAGTTATGTTTAAGCAACTGTAAATAAACCCAGTAATTTTGTTTGTTTTTGTAGAAAGGAAGGAAATGTATTACAGTTGCTGTCAACTGCAGCATAGAAGCGGGGAAAGATAAGAAAGAAATGAAAGGGCTTAGCATACTCCAAGATAAAAAAAAGCTATTTCCAATGCTGTTTTTTTTGTCTAAGGAGGGGTGCAGAAAGGAAGCAAGTCACAACTGGTAAAAATATTTCAGGGTGGAAAAATACAGATTGTTTATTCTAAGCATGTCACCCCAGGATACAACGGATGGTGGCAACACTTACTGTAGTGATTTATGAAAAACCATGGAGAACTGAGAAGCTGCCACTCAGATAAGATAAATGTGCTACTGATCAAAAGCATGATCCTGAAAATTACAGAACTGTGCAAGAGTCCTAACTCTAAGTCATAGTAATATACTGAAATAAATACTGCTTCTGTAAACACTCAGAGTTTACTGAGCAAGAGAGTAAGGAAAGAACAATAATGGCCAGGTACACATAATTTAAAAATTATCTAATAAATAACTGACAAAGGCAATGTAGAAATACAGGAAGCCGAAGGTATTTAGAATTTAATAAAATATTTGTGATAGCAGGAATTAATAAAATAGTGCTTTGCAAAGTCTTGTTGAAAAATTAATGGAAATTGGCTTGACTAACCAACAGATTGAAAACTGTCCCAAAAGACCATAAACAAAGAATAATGATAGGCCAGGTAATGATAAGCAACAGTATATTGAGCTGGGATCTGAAGGGCAAGAAGTGTGTAGTGGGGTGTCACAGAGATCAATTTTATGTCTGATTTAATTTTAACATTTTCATTAGTGATTAGCAAGTGGTGTAACCAGAATGTTAATTAGTTACCTCAGATAAAGATGTCTTAAGAAGGAACAGAGAAAAATAAAGCCAGTTCAGAGATCTTGGGAGGTTAAAAACTGAGCAATCTATATGATCGGAGAGGCCACCAAAGTGCATATGTGGTGAAAAGTCAGTAGAGTGTAGATAACCGGAGTAAATGTTTGGATAACAAGGAAATTACTGTGTTCAAGTCTGATCCATAGGTACCATACATGTGCAAGTAGGTCTGAGTGGAAGATGAAGGTGATGAGTGCCTTGGTGTTCTCATGTTTGCATACGAATGTGGGCTGGCATTTCCACGTTGGCCATAATGTCCACAATGGCAAGTGCTTTTTTGCTTTCTGGCATCATCTATTCCTCCTATTTTCTACCCTCCTACAGAGAGCACCCTCAACAGAACCAGTGCAAGCAATGAGAGAATGATCTATAAAAGTCCATTTGCCTGGGCTTTGAGGCTTAGACAGGAAATACTCCTCTGAGGAGTGAGTCAGAAATTCACATTTATCAGCATAATAATTTTGTAGAAAAAAAAGATTGAAATGCATATCTGGGTTGTAGTGTATCAATGCTACTTTGGAAGTTTTGCTTTAATATATAATTCCTTTTTTGGTTGCTTGATTAATTTTGTTTAACTTGCCTAAGCCAGCCTGCAATGAATTATCAGTATGTTTTCCATTCTGCCTTTCTTGCTACTTTTGTTCACTGTTTGTGTGGTATGACTGCCTACTGCAGTGTTTTATGCTGGGTCCTAGATTTTCTAGAACAAGTTAGACCCAAGCTGCTGATTACTTTTCAGGTGGCTGGATATTTTGTCTTCTCCTGAGGTGGTTTCATGTCTATGAACCATTAGTGACTTGGCTTAGTGGTAGATCTGAGAACTACAAAAGTTCTCTGTTATCTAGAAAATGAAATGTTTAAGTATGCTTTACATGAGAATTTATCCTCCTTTCCAATAGAGTCCCAACACTTAACCTTGGGGCACTGAACAATGACACAGGGAACAGCAAAGCTGAACAGCTTTCCCACGTCACTTGTTAGTGATGATGGGAAGAACAACTTCTCTGTGAGTTTATTTCCAGATTCTCACTGTGAAAAAAGACATGCTGATACCAGCTGCAGAAAACTGCAACCCACTTGATGAGAGTAATTGAACTTGTCTGGGATACAGTCAAATTCCAACTTTGGTTTCCATCCTTTGCCTTTTTGATTTGGGATGTTGCATTCTTAATCTGAGAAGGCCAAAGCCTGCCTTTAGTCTACAAGATGGAAATGGATTGTAGATTTTTCTAGTATTAGTGGATCTCAGAAGGGTTGATTCACTGAATGTGTACTGTGTGGATCTGGATGATAGGCATGTATGCTGAACAAAATAAAACCAGAATTCCCAGGTCTCTGAACTTCTTCCCCTATATGATTTCATCTACTAAATGACACAGCCGCATGGAGTGCTCGAGGTGACTTGGTTAGAGCTCATATGAGCATCCTTGTGTTTTTTAGTTTACATGTTAGAATGGAAAGCTGACTAGAATGTAACTGAAGTAGGATATGGTCAATGCTTTAAGTTAAACTTTTAAAATTTTGCTTTCATTTTGTGCATAATTTTCCATATGTTTCTGATTATAGCATAAAAACATACCTACAGTGTTCCTTTGGATAGCTGTGTAACCATTAACATGCAAATTGTGCTGCCATGTACAGTGTTCATTTTACTATCTTTTTTTTTTTAATGTGAATATATGTTCCCAGATTGACAAATGCAGATACCTAAACATATAGTAAATGTATTAAATACATATTTAGACAAAAACTTATTTCTAGATGTGCTTTGATGAATTTCAGAACTCTGAATGCTCCCAGCATGGCTGGGAATTGGGAACATTTATCTGCCTCACCACGGACTGGTACCTAAGGTATTAATCTATGCTAATGCGGGATTTTTTTTTGACATTTTAATGGTGTCCTTCACATATAGATTATCCTTATTGATATTATAAGACAAACAATTGGAAAAACTATTGTCAGACTTAGAAAAAGGAGAAGGTACATACTTAATCTAAGTCCTTCTTGAAAATGGTAGGATTAAAGATCAATTCTCTGTGCACAGTTAAGAAACATTCACAGGGAAATGATCTATAAATAACACTGAAGATACACAGCTAGTTTTTTTTTAAATAATTATTTGGTTAATGCTCTTTAGTTTGTATAGCTTGCACTAGCAAACTTACACTTCAGTAGATCTTTTAATTTTCATGCTTTCATGCTTCATGCAGGGGATATACAAAAAATAATTACAGGGTGGTTTAGACACCTGGTCACCAGTCACTCATCTGTGCTGTTCCTTGAATAAACTGGAGTAGCATTAGATATCCAGAGGAGGGCACTTGTGGCCCTCCAGTCAGTCTGTTGAAACCAAGACACTGTCTGTACTACAAAGTTCTTGTGATTGGGGAAAAAATAATTTATTCTTATCTGAATTGCATCAAGATACTGTTATGCAGTTATGAGTTATGCCCATACATAAGTTTGAAGATGTGCTTGCAGGTTTCTGCAGTTAATTGGCATATTTATCACACAAGCTGCTATCAAAAAAAGAGCAATACCTTCCAAATGCATTCAGATCTGCAGGTGGTGGCTGGAGAAAGCCACCCTTGTATCATAAGGGTCAAAGGCGTTTTCTGCTCAAAATTCATTTCAACCAATTAAGCTTGATAAATATTTAAACTGGGTTTCTTTGGTCAAGAAAATATAGGTTTCTTCATATGTGGGAGGAAAAATGAACAGAATCATGGAGTGTTGTATTTCATGTAATGTAATTAAGTATTCGACGTATCATAAAATAACAATATAGAAACAATTTTGTTTGACTGGTCTTAGTTTTTGGTCTCCAGGTAATGATGCCTGTGAAACCAAACTAGGTTTTTGAGCATGGTAGACAGATATGATGCTGTCTGTTAATCATGTATCAAAAAACCCATGATAAGTAAGATCTAGTGTATGAACGTAGCAGTCAAATTTGCTCTGATGAGTCTGTAGTCAAATTAGTAAGGCTAAACTAAGATGCTTCAACTTCTGTGACTAACAGATGAAACATAAAATGCAGTTAGCTTTTTTGAGGGGGATGTGTTGTGTGTGAGGTCAGAGAAAGAAAACTTCACAGCTCTTTTGTCAAACAAGCTGTTTTGTTAGCAGAGCAAACATTTGGAAAATGCCCGTGTTGGAAAAAAAATCCCATAGTATTCAGTAAAAATAAATTGCTTTTATAAGTAATTTTCAGTTAAGTGTATCTTTTTCTATTACAAAGTCCTAATGAAAAGTTACAGCTGAACTGAGACCCTGTAGTACTGTGCAAAAAGCCCCTCCACCCCTGGTAAATGACTTCCAAGGACCACTGAAGCTTTCTAACCATGTTTTCCTTCACTGTTCTGTTAGAATTAACAGGACTGACTTTGGAGATCTGTGTATCAGGTGTCACCTTCACAGCATTGTGAAGCCTGGAATTTGATGCTCTCCTGGGCTAGAGAAAACATTTTTTTAATTACCTGAATGCCAAAAACATACTTTGGTTTTAAATACTTCATTACGTTTTAGCGGAGGAATTTTTAAAAATTAAAGTGTATGTCTTGCACCTACTGTAAGTAGAAGAGGGCAAACAAATCTTGGTAATGGAAAAACCCTTCCGATGTGTTTTGATGCCATTAAGTTAAAAAAAAAAATAATATCTTTAATAATTACATCAGTTAAAAATTCACAGTTCTACTGATGGTTAAAATACCAGGTAAGTGTGGGATTTCTCTCTCTCTGGGGGGATGTGGAGGTGTGTCTGGCATTGGCATCTCTATGTTTTTTACCAACTACTTTTTATAAATTAATCTTACTGAATTAATGAATCATACACTCTTTTGGCAACTCTCCCCTCAGATGCTGCAGTGATGCTGTGGCTACTGTGATGTATGTGGAAAATACTAACTTTCAGGAAGAGACTGCGGGACTGGCTGATGGGGTGTGGAGGAAAGAGAGAAACTATCTGATATAGTATTTCTGACCTGAAAGTTTGCTTGTGTTTGTTGAACAATATTAGCTGAGAGATAAGTCCCTTCTCACTGTAAAACTTGCTTTGCTCAGTTTTTCCTCTGAGATTTCAACATATCAAGCTAATTGAGTAACACTAGGCACATTTTGTGAAGTAGTATCATCAAATTCATTCCAGTTATCCCTCTATACCATATTTCTCACCAGTGCCCTCTTGAGTTCTCATTAAGTGAAATTTGATGAGCTATGATGATAGCAGGGTCACCTTCCCTGATTCACAAAGAAGCTGCTGAGCAACAATATTCCACAAAGGATTATAGAACTAATCCCCTAATTTCTTCCCTCCAAAGACTCTGTTGCATATCTGTTCAGGCTGGCATGGCAAAAAGAAAAATAACAATTTTTATTAACATATCAGTACAGTACCTGTGGCTGAGGTGATCCTAAATTTAGACTGTCACATTCTTAATCATGACTGGAAAAGAGGTAATAAAGAGAAAATAGCTGCATGCATCCTCAGGAAATAAGACTGACCTAGAAGATACTGGACTGATGTGTCTGCTCCATTTTAAAGGGCAGAGCTGTGCTGTACTACAGTAGCTGAAGTTTTGTTTTTTTGTTCAATTCAAGTTCTGTGTGTTGAAGAACAGACAGCAAAGTTGCAAAAAATGTTGATTAAGCCTCTTCTGTGAGACTATAGGGATGAGGAATTGGCAGCAGGTAGGGAGGATATCCATGCATATTAGTAATGTTTCAAAGTTGTGAAAACAGATACAGTTGTATCTGCTTTTAAAAAAAATCCCATGCAATCAAAAATGTCAGGCACATGTCCATTGACACGAACTTAAACTTTCTTGTGTTAAATCCAACAGGATTGTTCGTGATCAGTGTCTGTAGGACTGGAACACTTCATGAAGACCAGAGGACTATTACAGTATTGATTATACATTCTTTCTTGATGGAAAGGTGTTAAATAGCTCCACTACATGGCAATTCAAAAACTACTGTTGTAACTGGTATCCATTTGTCCATTCCTTCTGTCATTAGAAGGAAGAAAACATTAAAAATAGTAAGTTGTAGCAGCTCTTTCTGATAGAAAGTATGGGCCTAACTAAAGCATCTTTTTTTCTTGATGTTTTCAGAGACATTCAGTAGTGGCACACTTGTGACTGAATTGGGAGCAAGTATGTATTTGCTCTTGGTCTATAATGCATATGATAAACAGAGATGGTACTAATTAATATCCCTACAGCTCTGTTTTCTTCAGGTTGTTAGAAGTATTTTTCTGCTTAAAAGATTGATTTTTCTTCAGCACAGTAATTTGTGTTGGTTGTTACTAAAGATGCAAAATTAAGTATTTGAACTTTTTCTGAGGCGCTAGATAAATGGTTGTAAAGATTCAAATAAAGACAGCAGAAAAAAAAATGTGTGGTAAGTCTAACCTGCAACACTTGACATTAATTCAAAGCCATGTATAATGGTAAGGAACCTGAAAAACTTCAGGCTCTAGAGGCCTGATGAGAGAGCAGATAATTTCAGTGATTAAACCCTGCTATAGGTAGGAGTGAATAAGGAAAGATGAGGGAAAAGAAAGAATACTTCATGATGATGAGGAACCTGGAGAGAGGTTGCTATAAGCTCTGCTGCGAAATGTCTGGTTTCTGTCATCCAAAACATGCACACACAGCATGTTGCCTAGATCACTGTCAGTTGCTCAAAAATATAATTTATCATGTTTTGGCCTAATGATCTGCCTAATTATTTTAAATTTTTTCAAATTCTCATGTTAAGTAACAGGCATTTAGTTTACTGAGGGGTCCTGGTAGGTAGGGGATGACTAGAAGAATTTTTGTAGCCAGTTGGGTCACAATCTATAAAGCATGTGCAAAAGATATTGAAGTGTTCCAATATGGATTTCAGCAACTTGTTTTATGGTTGTGGTAATATTCTAAACCTTTCCAGTTGTCCTGGTTTGGGCCAGGATAAAGGTAATTTTCTGTCTTGTGCTTTTGCTTTCAGCTAAGTCTTTTGTAAGTAGTTGCACTTGCTGAAATTAACAGCAAGTTTCTCAGTCAGTGTCTGCTTCTGGGACTGATAACACTCCATGTTTATAGTTACAGCCAGAGACTGGTGTGCAGAGCCAAGGACACTGCTCAGCTCTGAGGAACATTTTGCCCCCCCGGAAGGAGAGAAGGAGTAAGAAGGTCCCACCTGAACCCTTCCTTTGGGGAGGAACAGTGGACAAGATAGATGTCAGAACTGACCAAACAGAGTATTCCATCCCATACACGTCATACTCAATATAAATTTGAGGGTCACAAAGGTCAACCCCCCTCTTTTATTCCCTTCCTGTTTCCCCTTCTTTGCCTGTCCCTGTTTGCTTTGGCATCCTGGGAGGATTCTGTCCGTTCCTCTGCCTGTGGTTCTGATCCCTGCCAGCCTGAATCTGTGTGTTCCTGCATCCAGATGGTGATGTGAGAGTTATTGGGGGGAACGGGGGAGGAACGTGGTATCAATTTTCCTGTATATTTGTGTATATTTAGTAATTTTTCCTATTTATCATTACTGTTTCATTAAACTTGTGTAGTTTAGTGTCCAACCCATAAGTCTCTCTCCCTTATTCTCTCTCCTTTCTTTATCAGGGAGGGGAGAGGGATTAATAGAGAGCATCTGTCATTCAGTTTAATTGCCGGGCCAGTGTTAAACCGTGACACCAGTTAAATAAACATTTTCTTAACTGGTAGACATTGTATTCTCTTACACTAGTGGATTTTATTCTTCAGTTTCACTTTGGATACTAATTCAATGAACATGATCTACTTTAGCAGCAAAACTGTTATGTATAAGAAGGTCTCTGTTGGTTTAATCTCTTTTGCGGTCTGTCTCTAGCGACTGCCATTTCCAATAAATGTTTTTTTCCATCACATATGCACCCTAGGCACTGACTGTGTGTTTCCTTTTCCACCAGTTCACTCTTGTGCCACCCTGGTTCCTGTTTTATTAATTTGACTTTAGTCTCTTTACACTAGCTTTGTTTCCTCTAATAAAAAAAAAAAAAGATGATTTTATATAAATGATTTCATTTAATCTGAGAAGAACTTTGAAATGTAATTACCCTGTCTCTCCCTCCCTGTACTACTTCCCTTTCAACACTTCCTGCTTTGCTTCTGTGAATTTCTTTCTTTGCCTTTCAATCTGGTTTTAGATTTAATTCTACCAAGAATTGCAGTAAATTTTCGCTAGAAATACTACTGAATAAACAGCCTAATTTACTGTCTTTACTGTCAGAGCTTCTTATCTTGTGGTTCTGGTTCTGATAATAATTAAGCAATTACCTCTGAGCAACCAGTTCACTCCTCCTGTGCTTCTCCACTCGGTGCTCCAATTATTTCATCTGTCTTCTCTTAATAGTGTGATTTGGAGAAAATTACTTGCATAGAATTAGTGAAAATAGAATCATACAAGTGCCGAATGTTTTACGTGGCAAGGGGCCTCTGAAGCTCTCTTATTCCCACCCTTTCTTCAGAACAGATCAGTCCTCTCTGTTTGTTCAGCTGAGTTTTGAATATATCCAAGGACACGAATTGTACAACCTCCCTGGTCAACCTTTCAGTATTTGACTGTTCTGTGATTTTTACTTCATTTATTTATTTATTTCCTCTAAGGATCTGGTATTGATGCTGAGAGTTTACTCTCTCCTATGTCTTGGAGTCTTCTACTTGGAATCTGATATGCTTCAGATATAAAAAGAAACTTTTTACTTGAACTGAGGTTTGCTACTCTAGAAGAGTTCTTAGCACTAAAATTCCCTGAGCAATTAAATAAAAATTGTTCTTCATTTTAGAAAAGTTTGCGTATAAAATTTCAGCGGGACCCATAATTACAAAATTAAAGGAAAATTAACATAAAACCCTCCTGATTGTATTGTCTAATGGATAACAACTCAATCTGTTATTTTGGCAAATACAGTTGTGATACAATAGCAATAATTCAATGTTGTTAATCTTTCCCTGTGTGTATATTGTTTTAGGCATTCAGCAATTGTTTTTGTTCACACCAAAGTGAAGAACATGACAGCTGCATTTTCAAATGTTGAAGTACAACTACTGTGATTTCTAAATGCATATTACAGGCAACTCTTGAAGTTGATTTAGGTGCCAAAGTGCCTGATGAAGTAAGAACACAAGAATTATGGGAGACTACTGTGTGAGTGAATTAAAGCTGATAAAATTGTCTGCAGATTAACCAGTCATAACCAAAACAACATACATGATCTACAACTCCAACCATTCACAGTGGGGTATACTCACTACAAGTGCTCTTACACCTACTAGTATGTAGCTCCCAGTTGTATAACCCTGGCTGAATAGATGGATGCTGCCCTTGCATTATTGTTACTGAGATGCTGTTTCCTATGTATACTTGTTAAAAAACAGCCTGCAGAAATGAAAACTAAGCTCAAATCTAAGAGTTTCCACATATTTATTCATATCTACACATAGATGTATGTAGTTAAAGGGCAAAGATAACCTGCTTGGACAGACAAGTTATATGGGCCAGGATATCCTCAGATCTCCTTTCTTCAGCCTGAAGTTATATTCGTTCATGACTTATTTTTAAACAGAAAATACAGCTAAAAATTTTCTTTGGATTGTCTTCTTTTCAGTATCTCTTAATCCCACTTAGTCTTTCTCTCTGGTCATATTGTTTTCAAAGACCTAGTGATTAATCCTACCTGTTCTAAGAAAAGTTTTAAGTGAGACTTCATTTTTGATAGTTGCCTTCCTAGCAAGGAAGCACTTCCTAGAGCAGGCAAAGCTGTGAGAGAAGCAAAATAGTTTTGGAAGCAATTTGTGGAGAGTGGTTCTTCCCACTTCAGTTTTGCTTGATTTATATCTTGTAGCCAATTTAAGCATTAACAGTAACTTCTGTGCTTTCATTTGGTTATTTTGTGCTTCTCTTTTAGATTAGTGATGATCCTGGGGAATGTTGAGAGCATTCAGCTGAATTTATGCCATCTGCTTTTTGTCAGGGAGTTACTGGTCTGTGCCTTCCAGATAGGAGAGGCTTTTCCTCAAAATATGTCTTCATGCTGACATCTGTAGATCAAAAAAGAATTTCCACAATGCTTTGACTTAAAAAACCATAAAGACTTAAAAATAAATAATCTCTATCCCTATTACTCAGCTTCATCTGAACTTGCCTTTAAAATGAAGCAAGATTAAGTGTACAACATGTCTAACAAAAGGAAAAGGTGGAAAACATGGTCACCGAAAAACTCATGAAGCGGTGTGAAAATTTGAAGTTATATTTAATTCATTTTAATCTTAGTGCTTCTCTTCCAGAAATCTCACAGAAAGTTGTGACCTTGAAGACCAAAATGACATGCCAATGCTTCCTGACTGTTGTGACCTGTCACCTGAAAGTCGTCTAAAGATTTAGCATGTTAGCCTTTTGTTTTCCAGTTCTAAGAGTCCTTTTCAGATTTTGCTTCACATCAAATGTTCTCTGCATCTTCTTCTGAAGCAACTCATGTAGTAGTAACTCATGTTTTCACAAGCGTTATTTGGGGTTGCTTCCCTTGCATATAAACACCCTTTGTCTTTAGGACATAGTAATGGAATCACTAAAGACAGGCCTGCTCTTTTTATAAAGAATAAATTTGAAGGTAGCACCTTAGTAAGGAAATTTGGGTTTCTGTTGCCCTAGAGGAAATAGTAAATCTTAAAAAATGGCTTCCATGCTAAATAAATATTCTTAACAAATCATGTTCAGGTCTAACCCTGGGCTCTAGAGATCTTTGAATATACTTTGGTTGTCCCTATTTAATGTTGGTTAAAACGTTTCAATAGTTGAATGCTTCTGATGTGTTTACAGTAATGTTTGTATCAATAAATATGTATCAGTATGTTATGGTATAGCCTGAGCTTTACTGTGTATTTCCTGTTGTGCTCTTTTCTACTTTCTGAAAACAAGAGAAACGTGTTGCTGATTAAATCTGTATCAAAGCTGAAAAATCTTCAGCTATCAGCAAAGGACCTCAGTTTTAGCAGACTCTCTCTCCTTTTCCTTATGCATAAATATATAGTATTTCTAACCTGATTATGTCAAAGATGCTTTGACCAACATATAAACAAAAAAAGGTGCAATGCAAATCAGTCGGGAAAACACTTACCCATTGAAAAAAGCTGTTAAAATAACTGCCTTCTGAAAATGGTCTTTTTAACTGAACAAAAACCTTTTTATGTCCACTCCCACAACAGATGGGATGGAAGAAAAGGCAGCATAGCAGAGTTAGGATCCAAAATCTGGAAGATTCCCCAGTCTGAGCAAGTGGTATAATAAGCAATTGGCAGTCTGGCTTATCACTGCAGAACAAAGAAGCAAAAAATAATTAATTGTTCTTATACTTATCCTTGTCCAAGAAAAAAGATCTGGAAAAAAGAATCCCAAAAGAATAGATGTGAGCTGTGTCTATCATAAATTTGAAGTAGCATTTTTATGTCTTACCCAATTACTTCAGTTATGCTTCAGTAACTTTAGAACTGCTATTTAACTCTTTTCAGTTTAATTGCTGAGAGTAGCATTAAAATCTCACTCATTTCATAACCAATATTCATCATAGTCAATTTATATAGGATTATCATATGAAAGAGCAAGAATGTTTTTTTTTTACTTTTTTTTTTTTTCCCACCACAGTTGATGAACTGGATTTTCTTTGAAAACTATTAATCTCCCAATTTTCTTAATCAATTAATTAAATACTAATCTATGTTTATGTAAAAAGATTTGACAACTAAATAGATTTTGAAGTGCATAATTATTTCTATGCCTCTAGTGAAGTGGAGGGTATCAGTTCTATTAAATCTGTATGGGGCCACAAAAAGTAATTGAGGCAGCCACTACTATAAATGAAAAAGTTCAGCCTTCACTTTTGTGTGCCTCCTGACTCTTGAATGTGTAGCCATGTAACCTTGAAGTTACATACTCAAGTACTTTTGAATGGATTTGGGCAGTGTTTTGTTTTTTTTTAAATGGTATGGCAGAAAGTTACACACACAGGAGTGAGTGTGTGTAGGTATATACACATATGTGTGTTTGTATTAAAAGTACAGAGTAAATGAACAACATTAAAATGTCTTCCTTCATATTCTTCTCAGTGATAAATCTCTTCTCACTTTGAAATTAGATAAAGGTGTGGATTTTGAACTCTGAAGTCTCATCAGACATTTTTTTTCACTTTACCCCAGGAGTCTGTAGCAGGAGAATGGGCTGAGTATAGACTACATCTAAGTTTTTTCACCTTTGAGCTCATATTACTTGGTTCTCAGAAATGCTGTTGAAGTATTATTGCCCAAGGGTCAAAACAAGACATGGATTATTTTCATCCTCTCAGTTACATAAATTTACAAATACATGAAGGTGCCAGCATTTATAAAATGTGCAAATATACTATATTCATCATGGTTTTTCTTTAAAAAAAAAAGAGCAGAATTATTAACTCTAAATTATAGTTATGCAACACCTAATGGAATATAAAACGGCCTCAACTGCAGATGTTGCATTGATGTTGCAAGTTGGTAAAAACATGGCTTCCAAACATCCAACTTCCTGAGCATCAATATTACAGTGTAGTGAATGATTTATATAAATACACTGGCGTAAAAAATTAGAAAGCGGTCTCATGTGTTGGACTAAATGAGTATTATTTTCAGATATTCAACTTAAAAACAGTAAGATGTGTTAGATGTATGTCCATCTATATACATGGATGGACATACATCTATGTCTTGGTGTCTTGGTTTTCAAGAGAAAAAAATAGATATTTAGTAAATAAAATACAGCATGAATTTTATTTCAGTTTTTCTAGGCTTGGAAATCAAGATATTTTGAACAATAAATACTACTGTTTAGTAAATAAAAAGTAAAACCTTACAGCTATTTAAGAATATAAGCTTTAACTTTTACATGTAATAAGATTTATGAAAATACTAACCCGAACTTTTGCAAGTTTTTAAATGTGAATGTCTCATGCTGTAAGGGAGGTAAGATTTCTACTTGTTTTAGTATAAATTTTCTTATATGTAACAGGTAACAGTGGTAACCTCCTTAATATATAATGCATCTGGAATGAGAAATATCTGACAGAAACAGAAAAGGAGATACATTAACAAAGTCATATTTAAGGATGAAATTGAGCTCTAATCATAAACTTGTGATAATCTACTGTTTCATGTGTGTAAATATTCTATTAGAAAATAAAATGGTATTCTCCCCTTCTGTTTGCTGGCTATTTTGAAGTCTATGGATGAGTGTTGCTTGTTCCCCCTCCTGTGCTGGCCCATGGTGTTATTTTTACCATTGCTAGAGAATCCTCCCTGTACTCATGCAACAGCTCAGAAACAGAGCCAAGCTCTGGCGACAAGTTCTGGTGCCAAGCTCTGCAGACATCTCAAAAATACTACAGATGGGATATGATTTTAGTTTCTAAATTGCAAATGAGGCAAGCTTTGCCCTGATGTTGTTGATTTATGGCATCTTTCACATCTTGAGCAGCTGCTTTTGCAGCCTTACCCTTTTTCAGAAGCTTTTGTGTTAGCCTGCATCAATATATACTGAACATGGGAGACAACTTTGCATGGTTGAGGTGTGCAAATATCTTCAGATTCCGCTGCTTAATGCGAGTTTGGACTTTCATTTGAGTTCTTATGCTGCTCCAAATGTTTGGTGCCTTTCAGAAAAGAGAGAAAAAAAATTTCTTAAGTTCTTTAAGCTTCATATCAACCCAGCAATTTGAGTGTTTAACTTAAATCCATCGTCATAGGCTCTTACCAGTTTGACAAGCCATATCAAGATTTTAATCTACTAGCTCAGTGAACAAAAGTGCTGTGGCAATGAGGTGGAGTCAGTCATTAGGGACACAAAAAAATGCTGCTCAGTGGCTGAGGCACTGCTTTAGCCACTGGAGGGGAGCAGCAGGTGCCCAGTTGTAAGGCTGCAGGTCATGGATGGTGCAGGCTGAATGCCTGTGCTCAGGACCACGCTTCAGCCAGTGGCTGGGGAGTGGTATTGATGGCAAGGGAAGAATGAGGAAAGCAGGCACAAAGTGTATTTGGCTGGGGTTGCAGTGCTGGAGATTAGAGGGTGCTGTTGCTGAAGTCAATGGGGATTTGTCACTATCTTCCACATGAGGTTTCTGGCACAGTAGGGAAACTTCTGTACGTGGATCTGGCTACCATGTCTCCACATTAGACATTAAGCCCTCTAACTATTTAAAAGAGGAAAAGAGCCACTTAATGGAGTTTTACGTGATTCCCACATGTTACAGGGTAATAATTCTGCAACCATTGAAACTTTTAAGCCATCCATAGGGGAAAATGTGGAATTTTCTCTTCCCTCGGGAGCTCTCTATGACAGCAATTAAAGACTTTCTATTTACCACATGCTAAGTGTATCTGTTTCTCTCTAGAAATGGATAAGGTGGATATTAGCCAGTATGTTACACTAACAGCTCTGCAAAAAACTTCAGTTTCAGGTCTCAAGTTTTTATGTTCAACTTTCTGCTGTTCTACTCTTCAACTCATTTTCTCTTTTCTGTTTCAATGACAATAAAAACCAGATACAAAATTAATCACAAATTACTAACTTTGTTTAGCTCTGGAGACAAAACAAGCAAACCTTGATTTCTATCCCCTAACCTCACCCCTCCAGCTGCAAATCTAACCTAAGAATAAGGTGTTAAAAGAAAATCTAGAATCATGAACTTTTTCTTTAGACTTTGAGCAGTTTAGCATGGCTTAGATTGGTGAGAAAAGGTTTCTTTATGTTGTATTTTCCATCTTCAATGTCAGCTTCTTAGTTTACGATAAAATATATTCTCTTAATGTACATATAGATGAATTTATAAGATTGTATCATTGCAGCATTTATTGTGTTATAAGGAAGATTTTTCTTTATCTTTTAATTGCATAAAAGCTATCTTTTTTTGAGAGTAAGTAAGAGATTTACCTGGTTGCAGAAGAAATTGTACTAATAGGTTCCTCCTGGGACAGTATAAGACTGATGGTTCCTACTTTCAGGTCCAAGTTTTCAGTCCCAGAGGCTGGAAGTTCATTTTACTTTGGCGGCTGGAAAGAAGCTGTGTAAGAGTAGATGTGTGGTTAATCTTTCTGTTGAGCACTTTCATTATGGGGGAGAGGTCATATCTTTAGCAGTTTTGAGGTCACTTGTTCTGTGAAGGTCATGCTCTGTCCTTTGTATTGCAGCTGGTAGAAGTGGGAAGAAAAAAAAAAGGAAATTTTTACATTCATATCATATCAACTTCAGTAGCTTTTTATGTGGGTCCCATTCCTTTTTTAGTTCTTTCACTGTATGTGTTTGCATCATTTTTTGCTGAGGGAAGAGAGAGATGAAACTATAAAGATAACAATGACTTTATTTCCCACGGTTACTGCACAAGATGAATGGCCTCCTTGTCACTTAAAGGTGACATCAATCAGGTAAAGAGGAAAACTTCATTACAAACCTTCTTGAGTAGAGATGTTAATTTAGTCTACTTGAATACAGTAATTTTTCATGATTTCTAGGCTATATTGGTGATCTAGGCATCATCTGGACACCCTGAAGACCTAAAAATATTTCTGCCAATGTCTGTCCATAATATCTTCACATTTTGACATAATTGTGTGCAGGCTTATACATGCAAGGTGAATAAATGTGACAGTCTCTGCTTTAAAAAAAATAAAATCTATCAGCTTTGTATAATTGCATTTTTCACAGGACTGTCAACTGGGAAGAACCTTTGACAAATAAACAGTGCTTGGATTAAACTCAAAATGCAGTATACCATAAAACTGGCAACCCTTATCTGAATAAAGAAAAATACACAGATTAAGCAAGAAGGTACTGTAGTGTTTTAATTCAGTAATTAGTTATAAATAAAAAGAGAAACACATCTTTTGGTCTTGAAGTGACCGGCCTAACAACATTGCAAAAACTTTAGATTTTCAGCTTCTGCTTATTCCACTGTTGTTACTGCTAAAAGTCAGATACCCAACTTGTATTTTGTTGGAGTTATTTTCCTTTCTCTTTAAGCCTCAGAAAAAGAGAATAACATTTCCATCTATAAATAGACTGGAAAAGCTTTCCTGCAACATGCATTTGTGGTAGAGTGAAAGATTATTTTTTTGAGAGGCCAGCTATATGCCAGAAGAGAAATGTCTGATTATCATTTCTGTATGACTTCAACAACACATTGTTTTTTTTCTGTAATTAAACTTGCATAGTTGACACTTCATGGGGGTTAAAGATGAAAATCTGTTTTTATGGGATAGTGATATGACTGAAGTCAGAGGCAAGTTTCCAGTAGTGCAAGGTCTCAATGTTGCTTTCCTGTTTCTTTTTTTTTTTTTTTTTTTTTTAAATCTTCAAGGAGCATAATCTGAGCTTCTTAAGAAAAAATGCTGTGTACAGTTTTAGATCACATACTAGTCTATTTGTTGCTCTCAGACTGTTATGATGACTTCTGGTCAAAGAGGAAAAATAATTGTTGAAGGTGTGGTGACTGGTCACAGCCCACCTGCAAGGAGATTTGAGAAGCTCAAATTTTTGTAATTTAGGTTGAAAGGAAAGTGGTTTTTATGTTAATGTGCAAATATTTTTGAACTTCAGCAAATGCTTCAAATTGCTTGTGGAACATGAGTTAACATGAGCTGTTTTAAGAGCTCAGAAGTTATTTCATGAAATCAGATCTCATGGGCTTAGAATATAATTTACTGTAATGACTACTCCATAGATCACAAAAGCAAAAAATGCCTGGACACTATCTTGCACATTAAGAGTTTAAGCAGACCTGTACTTATCATTGTATTGAGACAACCATAAGATTGGTGGGTTTTCTAATATTTTTTTCAGAAATGTTTAGCTTCCTACTGTTTTGATTACTTTCATTATCTTGAGTATGTTTGGATTCAGGTCTTTCATTTAAATTAACCTGGTAGTGTGATACTTCATCATCAAGTAGTGAAGCAAGCCAGCAAGGGGAAGAGAGATTCTTGGGCTTGTTTGCTGAGGGAAGCAGAACATGTGGATGTTTGCTCTTAGTGGCCTAATACTCAGAAATATATCATATGCTTCACAATTAAAATTATTTCACTAACTTTCTACTCAAATGCACTGGATTATGATTCTGAGAAATCTAGAAATGGTGGTATGCATCACTTTGTGAGAGAAGGAGGTTTACATATGTACAAAACTATGTACAAAACTGGTATGTTCTTAGAAAATATTACAGTGGATTTTGTACTTTTACTGTAATAACGATCATGTCTTTCTCAGAAGTTTTAGCAAAGACATGGGAGATATAACACCAAATGTATGTGCTTTTCCTACATGAGAGCTGTAGTTTGCAAGCCAGTTCTGAAAGATATTATACATGGTAAAGCCCTGTTATGTAATCTCATTTTACTTTTGTAGCAGATACAAAAAAAGCTCCAAGTAGGTCAATTTGAAGTATTATAGTTGTCTTACCCCCTTGTACAATTGATGGAGATACAACCATTAAAACCTCCTCTATTTAATTTCACCTAGACAATCTGTTGGCGTTGGCTTATTAAAATCAGAATAGTTTGGATGGGAACAGACCTTTAATGATATTTAGTTCAAATCCTCTACAGTGAGCAGAGACATCTTAAACTAGGTCAAGTTGCTCAGAGGTCTGTCCAGCCTGGCCTTGAATGTTTCCAGGGATGGGGCACCTACCACATCTCTGGGCAACCTGTTCTAGTGGTTCACCACCCTCATTGTAAAAAATATTTTCTTTATATCTTGTCTGAATCTACTGCCTTTTAGTTTGAAACCATTACCCCTCACTCTATCACAACAGGCCCTGCTATGCAGTCTCTCCCCATCTTTCTTACTGGCACCCTTTAAGTATTGACATCCTACAATAAGATCTCCCTGGAGCCTTCTCTTCTTCAGGCTGAACAACTCCAGCTCTCTCAGACTGTTGCGATAGGAGAGGTGTTCCATCAGTTTTGTGGTTCTCCTCTGGACTTGCTGTAGGTCCATATCTATTGATGATTCCAGAGCTGGATGAAATACTCTGGGTAGGGTCTCACAAGAGGAGAGTAGAGGGACAGAATCACCTCTTGATCTGCTGGCCATGCTTCTTTTGATGCTGTCCAGGACTGTTGGCCCTCTGGGCTGCAAGCAGATGATGATGGTTTGTGTCTGGGTTTTCATCTACTAGTTCCCCCACGACCTTCTTTCCTCCATCCTGTGTTGATACTGGGAAGTACCTTGAGCAGGTGCAGGACCTTGCACTTGGCCTTGTTGAACCTCTTGAAGTTCACTTCTCCAGGTGTGTAGTCCACATCCCTCTTGGATGGCATAGCAGCCCTCAGGCATGTCAGCCACACCACTTAGCTCAGAAACATCTATGGATAAAAATGGAAGTTGATTATTTTATAAACATTTTCAGGCTCAAGTAACTTCTGTGGAGTAGAAAATATTACATGAATTTCTCTTTGAAATGTTTATTTGTTATTTCTTAATTATGCAGAGAAAGTAAATGCTAAGTAGTTATTCCACAGCTTTCCCATACACCTTACTGTAAATACTGAGATACCAGCATTAGAACACTTAAAAATGACAATTATCTTGCCATGTGAAAGTGTATAAATAATTCATATCCTTTTTGTAAATATGTTTATCTCCAGTCTTTCCAGGGTGTGGAAAAATACTCCAAAATATACATGACTGTACATTCCTCCAAATATGCTGAATATAATGGATAAACTGAAAATAATTAGAAGAATTAATAGGACATGTGTTTTGAACACTTGGAAATTGAAATGCAGTTGTTCCTTGAAGGCTGTTACAAATTGGTGAATTAGGATATGCTAAAGATACAGTACTTCTGACTTTCCCCATCTAAAGGCTTTTTTCGTCTACCTGCTCTGTCCTCTATTAAGGGCAGAAACCGTTTTCTGTCAGATCCTGCACTTTGGCCACAACAACCCCATGGGGAGCTCCAGGCTGGGCACAGAGTGGCTGAGAGCAGCCAGGCAGAGAGGGACCTGGGAGTCTGGATTGACAGGAAGCTGAACAGGAGCCAGCAGTGTGCCCAGGTGGCCAAGAAGGCCAATGACATCCTGGCCTGGATCAGGAACAGCGTGGCCAGCAGGTCCAGGGAAGGGATTCTGCCCCTGTACTCAGCCCTGGTGAGGCCACAGCTCGAGTCCTGTGTCCAGTTCTGGGCCCCTCAGTTCAGGAAGGAGATTGAGGTCCTGGAGCAGGTCCAAAGGAGGGCAACCAGGCTGGTGAAGGGATCCAGCACAAGTCCTGTGAGGAGAGGCTGAGGGAGCTGGGGGTGTTCAGCCTGGAGAAGAGGAGGCTCAGGGGAGACCTCATCGCTCTCTACAACTCCCTGAAAGGAGGCTGGAGCCAGGGGGGGTTGGTCTCTTCTCCCAGGCAACTATCAGCAAGACAAGAGGGCATGGTCTTAAGTTGTGCTGGGCGAGGTTTAGGTTGGATATTAGAAAGAATTTCTTTACGGAGAGAGTGATCAGACATTGGAATGGGCTGCCCAGGGAAGTAGTGGATTCTCCGTCCCTGGCGATATTTAAAAAGAGACTGGATGTGGCACTCAGTGCCATGGGCTGGTAACCGCAGCAGTAGGGGATCAAGGGTTGGACTTGATGATCTCAGAGGTCCCTTCCAACCCAGCTAATTCTATGATTCTATGTGCAAAAGGGATTCCAACATTTTCACAACTGATGGGTATTGAGACAATACAATTATTAAAAATAAACTTTGTAACCCTAACATTTGAAAATTCTGAAAATGCTTGCTACTAGATTTTCTCAAAATTACTTTTCCATACAAAGCTGAAAGCTTCTGTTCAAAGTACAATTTTGGGGTGGAAAAAGGGACTGCTTGCTTATATTCTTCAATATTATGCAAACTGAAATGACATGCTTCTGCAGCTGTAACATTCTGGACATAGTCTTTGAAGTGCAGTTTGTCTAAGGATGCTTTTTCTAGGCAAAAATGTTTCAGTTTAAAACTATATGCATAAAAATCTGGGCATATAATAAATTGATGCTGACACAAAGTACCTCTTGAAACTTTGTCCTATTTTTTTGTAGCAAACAGATGTACAACATGTTTTTTTGCTGGTTTGGTCCCAACACACAACTGCCCTAGATTTAAGTGGTGACCAAGAAGATTATACTAACTTTTTATGTTCATTTTTATATTCTTTTAAATTTGCATCTGTAACAAGCAGTCAGAGTATACACCCAAGAAAGAATAAACCCAATCTTTGGCAATCCACAGATACACTTTATATACCAGATATAAACAGAGATATCTGATTGCCGTTAATTAGAATTTCAGTAATACTTTTCACTGTGGTAACCAGAATTGCACTACCTGGATGAATTATTACTGAAGTAAATTAATGCTTAAGTAGCAGGTAGATGTAACTTTTTCCTGTTAAAGTAGTGAATTTCAGCAAATTATTTCTTCAAGTGTATTTTTACTTGGAAAAGCTATGGATTTACATGGGAAGACTCAGAAAAGAAAAAAATCATTCTTTTCCCTTCATCTCTTTCGCTGTGTGAGTTGATTTTTCCCTCTTCCTCAGTCTAAATGATAGTTGAAAAAGATCCAGAAGCAGAGTAACTAAAAATACTGGAAAAGAATAGCAGCAGCAGGAAATAAGACTGAGGGAGGAAAGAGAACCTTAGAAAGAAAGGGAAGGAGAATTCTGAAAATATGTCAAGAAGAAAGGAGAAAGCAAACAACCACTACAGGAAAAAGTAAAATCAGTGTCAAAGTAGTCCTTGATATTCGATGTCTTTCACCTATGTCTCATTTTGTTTGAAATATTTTCTCATGGGATGAATTCTCTTATGGCTCCTAATTTTGTGTAATACACAATACAAAAAACAAAGCATTAAAAAAAATCATAAAATGTTACTTGAGATTCATATAGCATTCATGAAAAATACCACACTTTTTGAGTAATTTATTTGAACTTGATGCCATTGAAGTCACACTTTAAAAGCAAGAGGACATGCCTAAACTGGATACATGTGTGGAAAAATATATATTCCTATTATGAATTAGGTGACTGGGAGTGTCTTGTTTTCCAGATCCTGGTAAGTTCAGGTCTGCAAAATTGTCCTGATGAGCTACTCGAGTTCTCACAAAACAGTATGGGCTCAGGACATAGTTCTTGTTGGGCTGAAAGTAGGTAAAGCAAAAGCAAACCAAGGAAGTAATTTAGTACTTCTCATTGGTAGTAAGCTGTTCAGCCATGTCCAGGAATGGTTACTTGGGAAGACAAATTCCATCACTCTGAGTGTCCCTCTCTTCCTTATTTCTCCAGCTTTTATTGCAGAGCATGACATCACATGATATGGAATATCCCTTGGGTCAGTTGGGATCAGCTGTCCTGGCTGTCTCCTCTCAACTTCTTTTGCACCCCCACCCTACTCCCTAGTGGGACAATGAGCCTTGTTTAAACACTACTCAGCAGCAATGAAAGCATCCCTGTGTTACCAAGAGTGTTTCCCAGCACAAATCCAAAACATAGCCCTATACCAGCTAGTGTGAAGAAAGTTAACTTTATCCCAGCCCAAACCAGCACTGGTGTAGAACTAAAAATCCACTTAGAAGAGCAACAGCAGCTTTCCCTGTTTGTACTCCCTGCAATGGGCCAACTGCGTATGGAAGCAAAACAGTGTGGAAGGTCAAGAGCTGCAATGAAAATATACAAATATATTGTTGAGGTTTTTAATATTTAAAGATAAAATCTATGCCATGGATTTTCAGAAGTATCTAGTGATAGTGACAAGCTTGTGAGCCATGAAATCAGTCTGTGTGTCAGGTGCTTCAGCACACGTTCTTGTGAGCTGAGAGAGTTAATGAGCATTTCTCCAAGGACATGAAAGGCAATGTGACAAGTGGAAAAATAGAAAGTTGTATCTAAATGTTATGTAGTCATGGATAGTCATGGATATGTATTTAAAAGGTAAAAAGAATGGTGTCAGTCTTGCATATTTCTACAACTCAAACTATTCATTTTTCCTCTGCCCAAAAATAAACTTGTAGATTAAGACCGGTGGTCTCTAAAAATGTCATCCACACAGATTACTTAAGGTTGTGTAATCCAACTAATGTTTTATCTGATTGTTGTGGCTTAACTCCAGCTGGCAATTTAGCACCACACAGATGCTTGTTCACTTTTCACTTCCCCCAGCAGGATGGGGGGAAGAGAACTGGAAGGGTAAAAGTGAGAAATCTTGCAGGTTGAGATAAGTTTAATAATTGAAATGAAATAAATTAGTAATAATAAATTGTAATGAAAAGGAAATTAACAAAGCAAAATTTAAAATCTAAGAAAGAAAAATGATATAAATGAAAGCAATTGCTTGCCTTCAACTGGCTGATGCCTTCCTGACAGTCCCCAGGTGGTGCCTCCCAGCCAACCATCCCTCTAGATTTATTGCTGAGCATGGTGTCATATAGTATGGAATATCCCTTTGGTCAGCTGGGGTCAACTGTCCTGGCTTTGTCCCCTCTCAGCTTTTTGTGCACCCCCCAGCCTAGTTACTAAGGATATTATTCAAGGTCTCTGTGTGGTGAAAACACCAGACTTTCCACCCCAGTGTGCTGCACCAGATGGATAAAAGGTGAAATCGCATTCTGCCTGTGCAGTTGTGAGGTGGTTCCTGCAGCACAGCTGAAGCTTCTGCCTCTTTATTTTACAAATCTCTTCCAAGCAGCTCTACTAAATGCCCCTGAAGGAACTGCTTTGGTCACAGGCCAACCTGACCCAGACCCACATTGCTTCCTCTTTGGTTGAACTGCAGAGGAAACTCAATCCAGAAGCATTATGCAATTCATCCTGCAGGTATGGCTGAATTATAAAGTTGTCTTTGTGAGAATAAAATTGGAGGCTGCAGAAGGAAAGGGAATTTTCAAAATGAGTAAATTATTTTGAAACAGAGGTCCCCGCTTTATTTGGGCACTGAGACTTGAGAATTGTGGGAAACCTGCCTAAGGAAGGAAAAGCAGCTATAAGCAGCTGTAAATCTTACTGAAACACTAAAATACATCACCTTTTTTTCCTCTGTTTTGTGGCTTCTTTCAACTTTTCTAATGGTGTTAACAGGGTTTATGTAAAGTAACAAAATGATGGAGTAGACTTAGTACAACAGTACACGGTATTGTGGCCTTTGCTTGTATTAGAAATATTTAACATTTGGGTGTGTAATCAGAAAATGCTTATTCAACCACTTCAGCAGAGATGCTTAAGAGAAAAAATATTGCTAGAACTGCAAAATTTGCAGAAAATAACTTTATGCCCTTGTTATTGCCTAGAAACTTGGATTTTCAAAGCAAAAGCTACTAGGATAAAAGAGAATGAAAAATGAAAGGAGCGTGCATTCCTCTAGAAAATGTAATTTCTTAAATTTCTGTAGTGGTTATTTACACTCACTGGCATTTGAAAATTTGCATAGTTTTTCCTTGTGTAGCCCAAAAATGGATTTGTGCATCTAAACTAGGATAGATGATAATGATCATATTATAAGATGAAAACTTTAAAGATACTAAAATAAGTATAATAGCCTTGTCATAGCACACTTTGAAATTTGTAGAAGATGAGTAATTTGTGGTGTATATCAAATAAGAATTTTTTCTGGTAAATTTTTGCTTGCTCTCAAATTACAAAAACATAAGTGAATTGATAGCTAGAGAAAACTGTTTTTGCAAGTAAGTATTGAGCAAGACAGATTTTGGAAGTGTTTTTTTTCTCCTGCACATTTTACTTAGTGTCTTGAAATAAAGCTTGAAATAAAGTCTTGAAATAATCTAAGAAAAGAAATAAACAGTTATGATCTGAAATAATTAAACTAGAATTTTTATCCATTCAGTTTTTTTACCTTGCTAGAAGAAGAGAGCTCATGTCTTTTTTAGGAAGCTTTGAGAAAATTTATTTTAAAGACAGTTTTATGGTAGAAAAAGTCAAGTTAGGATCCAAACTTCCTTAACATCTGTTTTTTTTTTTCTTTTTGTTAGTCTGACTCTACTTGCCTAAATTAACCTGGATTACAGGGTAATTTAGACATAAAGCTGAACATCAGTGTTTTAGTTTTAATTGCCCAGAAATACTCTGAAAATTGTGAATATTTTTAGATTTGGAAGCTCACTTTATAGAGCATTGTATTGCAATTATGAATGTGAATATGGTTATTTTTATCATGTATTTAACTTTCATATAATACATTACAGTAAATTCTTATTAGAGTGCAGTTTTGATAATGCCAAGTAAATTTACAGTTATGACCCTCATATTTCATTTAGTAGCATGATTAGTGCTAACTGCTTTGTTACTTATTTGAAAATATTGCACAGACAGCAGCTGTTGCGTAATTACTGTTGGCCTCCAAAATTAAAACTGATCCTTTAAAGTATGCAAGTTGCTGATCGGAGCAGGCTCTAAGCAGTTGATTTAATCTTGATGAACATGTCTTTGAAATTGTAAGTCCTAGGAGAAGCATTTATGTGCTCTTAGACTGGGTCCTTAACCCTTTTGGGTTTTGAATCTAAGTGTTGTTTCAGGGAAGAAATAAGAACGTACTTTCTGCATTTTGCTACCTGACAAGTTACTCCCAGCAAATTTTCTGGGTGGAGTGGAGGGGTTGCTGGTAACCAGATAGTAAATTTTTTTCCCACTTTGGAGACATGGGATTTTAATAATTCTTATTGATTATGCCTCTGTGCATACATAATGCACATACCCTCTGCTCTGACCCACTGCCTGCCACTGGCACACATACCAGCTTTTGTGAGTAGTTACAATAAGCTTTCTGCTGGATCTGGTTTGTGTGCTGAAACTAACACATTCTGACTGAATGGAGTAAAAAGAGGAGTATGAACATCCTTTCATCCCTCAGATTGCTCTCATTGCTGTAAGCCTTCAGGCGTTTGCAGAGCAGTGCCACAGCCTCTCTAGGCTTTGCTCATCCCCACTCTCTCCAACAAGAAAAAGAAAGGGTACCTCAGCAACACAGAGATTATGTTTATTCTCACTCACGTTTAACTACTACTAAAGAGTTCCACTTCAGTTTCCAAAAACCAGGGCTGAATGTTACCATCTGCTTTTCTGTTGTGCCATACTTTCAAGACAATCCTACGAACAGCTGAAAATTTAGGAAGGATTCAAGTAACAGTCTAAGCACTTTTGTAAAGAAGTTGGAACCATTGAAGCATAAATAAGGTTTCAGAGTGTGGGAGAAAATTTCTGAAAATGATGTGCTGAATGTCACTGGGTTTGTACATTAATACACTCTAAGGGCTTGAGTTATTTCAATTGCAACAGAGTGATAGAAAAGAATACATAAAAGGTATTGCCAATATGTAATAAAATCTTGGGTGTTATGGAAGAAATATATTTCTCATGCATTGTGTCAGGCAAGAAAAGACCAACATCATTTCCTATGTTTATATAGGAAATCCTACCTTGGTGGACCCTGTAAATCTGCACCCACATTGCATCCTCCTTTTAACAGGAATAATGAGGTTATTAACAGCAAACAACAGGTCATAGCTATAGCCTGTTATTTAGCAAAGGCCCTAGAAATCAGCTCTGGGTTGATCGTAGAATCACAGAATTGTCATTGTTGGAAAAGACCTCTCAGGTCACAGAGTCCAACCATTAACCCAGAGAGAAAAACAACATGCCCACTACAGCCTTCCTCAAGTGCCACATCTATGTAGAAACATCTTTTTTTTTAACCTTTTAAGAAGACTACTTTAATACTTGCCTATTGTCTCATATTGAAATGAAACAGTAGTTAATTGAAAGCAGAAATTATTTTTTATAAAATATTTATACACAGGTGCCATGTCCATCTGTTAGGATACTCCGTAAAAAGGCATTGATGTTTATTATTATTATTACCATGACTTGGTATATTTAATTCTGTTTCAACTGTTGTTGCTAGTTTTGCAATAATAACAATAATAGCAAAATAATGTGACCGCACATCATCTGTCATACCAAGTAATCAATTTCTGTAGAAAAATCAATGTTAAATTAGCATACCCTCATAATTATGTAACTTAAAAAAAATAATATGCAATTTAAAATAATTTTTAGAGTTTAATTTTTTATTCTGTTTTATTCAATTAATTTCAAAGATCACCCTCAAAGCAAAGCTTGAGGATGAAGAAGAATAATGAAATACAGTTTTCAGTAATGGTTTGGTTTCCTGATAATTATTTCTACCATAATTTTAAAAGGAAACATTGGCCTAAATGTCATGCTATTTTTAGTTTGCCATTTTTTGAAACTGGCCTTTAGGATAATTTTTGTTAATAGACAAAGTGTAATAAAAAAAATTCTGACTCAGTAGCCCAATGAATAAAGGTGTTATCTCTGTGTTCACTTAAACTGTTGGAAGGAATGAAGTACGATTTTCCTTACTGCTTCAAATAAAATTGCAAAGCTTCCTACAAATCCTTAAGCTCAGTGGAACTAACAATCAGAACTATATTTGTACTTTTTTTTTTTTTTTTTTCCCAAAATGAATATTTATTAACTCAAAATATTTAGCAAATTCATGTCAGTTTCACTAAGCTGCTTGACTTCAAATAGACTTGCCCAGAACTTGAGAACCAAAATATTTTGACTTTTAGATGTCTTGAACATTACCTTTGTATGGAAAGTCTGTTCTGTTTTATATGAGCAGTTTTTAGGGGCAAAATGAAGTATCCAGCTTTTTTGGAATATTTCTGGCCCAACTTAGTCATTCATTTTGTCAGATTTTCATGGTGGGATGAAAAATTTGTCCACTCATGTCTGAACAGAACAAACTAAGAATTTTCAACAAGCAACATTGAATTGGGAAAAATGTTCTTCTGATGCATTCACGTATACAATGAAGTGCACAGGCAGGAAAACAGTACCAAAGTATGAAAAGCTAATAAAAAATGTTGCTGGTGTGAGATGATTCTAGGTAGGCAATTGATTTCTCATTATTTTTTTTTATTTTGTTTTCTAAGTAACTTTCATTTCTAAGTAACTTAACCTCAACCACCTTTTCTTACAGCTACTTTTTTCTATGCTTTGGGGGTTTTCTTTTTTTTTGTTTTCTTTTTTTTTTTCTTTTTGTTTTCTTTTTTTTTCTTTTTTTTTTCTTTTTTTTTTCCCTTTTTTCTTCTTTTCTTTTTTTTTTTTCTTTTTTTTTCCCTTTTTTTTCTTCTTTTCTTTTTTTTTCTTTTTTTCTTCTTTTTTTACCCTTTTTTTTTTCCCTTTTTTTTTCTTTTTTTTTTTTTTTTTTTCTTTTTTTTTTCTTTTTTTTCTTTTTTTTTTTTTGTTTTTTTTGACGGGAGGAGATGAGGAGGTGAGATACAGAGATGTCCTATCTTGTTCTCAGTTATATGGGCACAATGTTTCAGATCAGGTTCCATGAGGACTGTGACTCTTTAAGTTCTATCACTTCTCTCTGAAAGGCTTGTTTCCACAGTCTTGCACTGAGTGTAGTATATAGATAGGAGAGCAAATTATGAGGTGTTACTATAACATAGTGAATACTCTAGAGCTAAGGTAATTAATTATGTGACTGCTGGAAACTCAAAGAAAGCTGGATGCAAATCCAGTGAATCCTACAAATGAAAGCTGTCGAGGGTGGTAAAAAATACATGTTCTGGTATTCCAATATGGTGCTCTTTAAAGTTATTAATTCTTGTCCTTCATCAAGCTTATCAGGCTGCAGACAAATATCTTATAACACATGATTATTACTCAATAGTAACAGACATTGAATGAACCAAGAGGTTTATTCAATAACCTCTAGGTTAATATCTGCTTATGTAGCATAGTGATTAAATATTAGAGAAACAGAACACAAGTGATGTTGAAAAGGCTACTGAGTGATTTAAAAGACTTGATCTTGGATTGAGTATTTTTTATAATTGTCTATTTTCAGTGAAGTAAAGCACCCATAAATGAGTTTTGAATCACTTGATTCCATATGGGTTTCAGGAGTGACAAGGTAGTTACAACTTTTTTGTGCTAGTGGACTCAGATTGAAGGAGGTCACTTAATATTAGGAAAAAGTGTAAATAGCCAGAAAGCATCCAGCTGGAATTGATCATTAGTCCTTAGCTTTTTTAAATTATTATTTTGTATTTTGTTTTACAGGATTTGTATTCTGTGCATTAATTAAGGAGGAAGGTTGAAAGAGAAAATAACACTTCTTTGTGTTACTTATTTGGAAAGCAAAAGCATTACGATCATTTGTGTTTAAGATAGAATATTACTGACCCCTTTGCAAGGACTTTACTGACTAATAGTAATTCCATCTAATTTAACAAACTCTGTTAAATATTTTTCATTGATTGTATTTCTGCGTTTCGCTTTGTATATGGGCTTTATTTTATATAAATACATTTCTTAATGATACTAAGGAAAATTTTGTTAGATTAGAAAAAGGGCTTAACAAACCACTTTATCTTACTAAAGTAGACCAAATCCCCATTTTATCACCTGTGGACAATGTGGCTATGATGGAAAATAGGTCTATGTCTCTAGTATTATTTTTTCTGCACATTTAGAGCTGACTGAAGTTATATCCAGAGAGTAAAATGAACTCTAAATACGTGTTTTAATCTGTTAGACCTTAATATGTGTTTAAAATTTATTTTCTGATTTCAGACTTTAAAATCAATGCATTTTTATATTCAGATGCTCTGATTTAAGGTTTCTAGAGAGTTAGTCTTAAAAGATTTGTACTCATCAAAGCAAGCACAAATAATTCAATTTCTTCATAGCTGTTGAATAAAATTAGCTTAATCACTCCACCCACACAGCACAACTTCTTTCCAGCCATCTAGCCATAACTCTTCGGTATCTTTGAATGAAGAATCCCACCCCTCCAGCAATTTGGAATACCTGAATGATGATTGTTCCTTGACAGAATAAAGTTGCTAAACAAACTGAGAACACTCTTAAAACACTCATCTACCTCTTATATAATAGCACACTTTTAAAAAGAGGAAGCCGTAATCGTGGTTTATACTGTAGGAGAGAAAACTGTCACGTAGTGCAGCTGCCAGTCATGTCTCTTCCATCTGGCACAGATTTTCATCACCCTCAACAGATGTATCACAGTAGGTCAAGACAGGACAACCTAGCTCATCAGCTCAGACTAATGCATTGCTTCCTTTTATGGCAGTAGTAAATTAAAACTCTTGCAGTCTTCTTGGATACTACAGCACAGAACTAGTGTGGTTCATGTTGTTGTGTCTAAACACATTTTAAACTGTTCAATAGATAAGTTACTGAAAGTTACTTTCTGTGTTTGTTTAAACCACATTCATTAATCAGTCCCTACATCTAAGTCCCTTGGATGTTTTTCCTCCTCATTAGACACAGATAAGGCCATTAAACTTTGCCCAACATGGGAAAGAAGAATGTAGGTGGTGAATGTTGAATATATGCTATTCCACAGCGATTCTTAAACAGATTAAAACTACTGAGGCATTCAGTGGATGACAGTCTCATGCTAGAAGGTTAATGTTTGCTAGTTCATTAGAGTTGTGTAAAATTATGCAAAATTTAATTGGAAGCATCTTAACATTCCCTATCTCCAGCTGTGTAACAAACATCTATCTAGCTTCTTATACACAAATACTGTGCTTTCAAAATATGGTCACAATATTCCTGGAACTTTCAGTCAACTTTTATCAATGATTTAAAATATTTTCTAAAGCCCCCCTCTCCCCTGGGACATTAAGGTAACACAATACACTTTTGCATAACTTTGTGAAATTTATCAGTTAGTGAGTAAAAGAGTAATTGGCATTTTAATTTAACAAGTATTCATTTACGTTTCAGTATGCTGATAAATTGTTAAGAATGAAGCTAAAAATCATAAATTACAAAGAATCTAACAATGAATTCAGAAAGTTTGAATAAAATCTTTTGCCTTTTAATCTCTTGAGAGTCACCTGCATGAGCTTCAGTCTGTCATGAGCACTTGCCAAAGATAAAATACAGGCTTTGTGTGTAGTGAAAACCTCTGACACTGTCATACTGAATGGACTGTTTGTTAGGACTAAGTCAGTATTATGTTTAAAAACAAGGTAATATCTGAAATCAGGTATTCTGTAATTTGACTGAAAACAAATTCTTTCATGAACTGACAATTTTACAGTCCTCAGAGGGTATTACTGAACTTTTGATATCCTTTCTGGAAGCCACTAAATCTACACAGTTATTCTTAAATGCAGATTTCTCTCTTCATCATGAACAGAGGGTTTTTAAAAAGGGAGATCTTATGCTTGCTGATTTTCAGATGCCTTGCATCCTTGCCTATCTCCTTTGGAGCTACAGGAGCTGTATGACTAGAAAGGAAACTTAAGAAATTATATGGTCTTTCTCTAGACATCTTAGTCTTTCTTGAAGCTGTTTAGAGTGATAAATAATTTAAGTAAAGTATGCTAAGCAGATCACCTTCTCTTAGAAAGAGATCAGGTTCATCAAGTAGAACCTCCCTTTCATGAACCCTTGCTGACTGGAGCTGACGCCCTGGCTGTGCTGCCTGTTCCACATGATTATATCCTATACCACTATTATATCCTCTGCTTTGAAAATCTAGCCTACAGCCTCCCGATAGAATTATGTAAATACCAGTTAGAATGGAATCCACTAGTTGAGTAGGAATAAAAAAAAAAAAATTGAGGCCACTTGAGCAGAAGGGAAAAACATTTTGAAAAGTTGACCTCTAACTGTTTAGTGCTTGAAGCTTGTCTTGAAATTTTGTTTGAATTTTCTATCTTCAGAACAGAAAAAAAATCCAAAATAAGAGAGCTGTGAGGGGAAAAAAAAGCTGCTTCCCATTCAGTTTTTGCTCTAACAGATAGTTTACTATATCTACTTAATGCTGACTAGTAATGATTTATAAGTATAACTTTAAGAGTCCTAGCCTTGTTCTTTCATCTACCATGTACAAACTGTGCTTACAAACATGCCAAATATAAACTGTAGTATACACAAATAAACTATTTTCTATTTAATTGTCTTTTTCTCATGTCCAGGATATGTACTCAAAGAAAATAATCGGTTGTTCATTAGATCAGTTTCACAGAACCTTAAGATATTTTAACAACTGGAATTGTATCAGACCTTGAATTATTACATTCTGATTAATTTTTTATACGGGAGAGAAAAATTTGGAAGTAACTGACCTGTAAGTGGTAAAACCATTTCTGCTACAGGTGATATTATAAGTTAAATTCCATTATAATGGGGGTAATGTAGCAACTCTAGTAATCACATTACGATACAGAAATTTTAGCTTTGAAAGATTTAAAAGCTAATTACTGAATGCCATAGTGAAAGAAATGGAATTCTTTATTTCTGCTGTGGTAATATCTGAATTGCTTCTAAGCATTTCTTCAGTGAAGATACTTTCTAAATTATGTTAGGCCTAAATAGTCCTATTTAAGCTCCAAAATAATTTTTGCACAGCAGCCGCATTTCTCTTCTTGGCATAGTTGCATGCTGCACACCAGTAGAGAAGCAGGCCCCAGGAAAAGGCAAAAAAAGTGGTTTTTCATAAGGGTGGGGAATGAAGAAATTCTTCTCTATTACAGCAGTGATGGGAACTGGCTGGAATCCTGCCCTGACAGAGAGTGCTCTGAGTTATGCCTAGCTGTCCATGGAGCAGCAGCATGGAGCTCCTGTGGGGTTCTCTGGTTTTTTCCCCACTGACTACCTGGCCCTTTTTAAAGTTTTAAAAAACTTTCAAGAATAAAACCTTCAGAGAATATCACTTCTGAAAGGCAGTGGGAGAGCCCATGAGTAAATTTGGTTTCTGATGTGATATGTAACACACAAATCACAAATCCATGTGTGATTTTAAAATTCTGAGATCTGTCCTTAATAATTAAACTCTGTGTAAGAGACCAAAAAAAAAAAAAAAAAAAGGAAATAGCACAGTCTGAATTTTATTTATCCTTTAGTCATTTAAATGTTAAGATAACCTTAAATTATCTTCAGGGAGAGTAACTATTTGAAATTATATGGTATTCTCTCAAATCAAAGAGGAAAACAGAAATGTTTCCAGTTAATGCCTTTTGATTTTATACTCTCCTTTAAACAGCGAGGATAAGTATTTACCCCTCAGTAGCCAGTATGTGCAGCCTAAACAGACACTGGCATTTCAACATACATGATCTGTATGAAAAGCAGTGGAAAACTTGTGCATGCATGGCCACTTCTGTTGTAAATTACTCTTAGGGGTTTGTGATGGGTGCACTGGATTAGGCTCATGTAGTCTGTCAAAGTGTTGGCCTAGTGGCACTGGAAGGAAGCATTTTATCTTCCTGCAGGGAAGCAAACATCTGGAATGTTAGTGGGACACAGATGTGCTATGCAGCTTTCCAAGGGAACAAGGTTTACTGCATTGTAACTGTAAAACCAGGATTAAGAGGAGGTGATGCCCTCTCAGCTTTCTTACTGTGTGCAGCAGTGTTTTTGGGGGGTGGTTATGGGAGGGCAGGGTACATCATCTGTTACAGTCTGAGGTAACATTAAAATTTATTTTTGTTTTGGATCCACAAAACAAAGTCCAACCGTAGAAGGGTTGGGTGCAAGCAGATTTTATTTGGCAGTTGACACAGGCAAAAATACAGAGCCAGACGAAAGAGGGAGAGAAGAAACGAAGATAAAAAACAGAGAGAAAAGTTGTAAGAAAGTGGTAAGAAAGAATGAGAAAGAAAAGTGTAGAAAAAGGGTAAGAAAGTGGGAAAAAAGAACGAGAGAGAGAAAGAGTCACCACCAGGGGTGCAGCAGTCCAGCGAGTTTCTTCAAGATGGCGCTGATCCTGGACAAGGTCCGATGCGAGATGGCGGTGGGTCAGGAGACAACGAAACAGCCACAGCATGGACAGCCATATATACCCCTGCGTCCCTTTCTGCAGGAGGGTGTAGTCCTCCACCCAGTCATCAGTTCTTATCTTCTTCCAGGCGCTACTCCTCCTCTGTTCCAGCCCCCTTAGACAGATACTTAGCAAGTACAATCAAGGTGGCTTAGTTGTGCCTGGAGGGACCACCCGGCATTGTAAGCTGGCCTTCAGAAAAGGGGAGTAGTCTCCACCCAGTAGTTCTTATCGCTTCCCGAGGTGTCAGCCCCTGCTCAACTCTGGCCAGCCAGGTCCTCCACCCTAGCCAGGGCTCTTCACTTTAAAATTGCTCTTTTGAGACACATGTAAATCAGTGAGGTCAGACTCTCACAACATTAGAGATTTCATTAGAGGCCATCTTCGGAAAATCTCCTCATGGAAAATTATTTGGATATGTCTAACTTCTTTTGGAAGGCCAAGAAGACAGATATCAGACACCCCATTAAAATATACGAATCTTAGATTACTTACCTGTGAGGTGGAATCTTGGCAGTCAGGCTTTGAAGAGGACTGACTTCAACAGAGAAGTGATAGTATATAACACAAAATTTCACAGAGAAACAAGCACCAAAGCATCTCACTGTGTGTGATTCAACCCCTTTGGTCTTTTTCCACAGTGACCCATATTCCTTTCTTGTAATGAATAACTCATCCTCAGAGACACCGAGAGACTGTCCCTCCCTTGGTTAAAAATAACGGGAAAACTGCCAGTAACTTCAATAGATACAGGAATAAGTCATTCTCTAACATCCAAACACATGAAAGCTTGTCAGAGTATGAATAGATACTTTCATCCTTTTCTTCTTTTTTTAGAATCTATTTTTAAATGTTCAGTAACTGGACCTTCTATAAGAAAACTAGGCTGGGCTACATACCGAGAAGGCTTGGTTGCTATGCATAATACTCTCCTGAAGTAAAGTAGCATTTTCAGACACTGATATTCAGCAAAGATAGTAACATAGGCTGCATTATTTACAGAAATGACATAACTTCTTCTGTTTCTACCTCTTTTAATATACATCATCAAGTGAAAGTCAGAATAACTTCAGTCACATACTCTTACAACCTAGTTGTAATACTGACTGTATTCACTTCTTAGTCTTTCCTGCTTCTCTGGTTAAGCATGCAACTAGCTGCTATTTACACTCTCTGCAATTACTAGAATTTCATTATGAAACGAGGGGGATTATAAAACCCAACCACAGAAATGCCTAAAGAGAGGAATATGTGGGAATATTTGAATTGCAAGTTCAAATGCATTTTCCCACTGAATAATCTTCGTAAAGTTGAATTTCATGAAAGAATGAACTTGGTTTTCAAGACTCAAGAGAGAAGATTATTAGCTGAACAGCTTTGTTTCATTACATGACTGCTAATTTAATATTCTCTTACAAGGTTAAAAATAGTAATTTTTCTGTGATTTCTCCTAAAGTCTTGCTTGTTTGACTTCTCTATCTTAAAAGGTTCAAAAAATACTTGAAAGCAGTTCTCAGTATGCAGAAACATTTTCATGGCAGTTATAGAGATTTCTTATATTTGGAATATTTAACATTTATTATATTTTTGCAGAATAAGTTTTTTTCTGAATTACTGTACCACACGACAGTTATGACAGATCAAGTGTCTGTCCAGGACCTCTGTTGTTCATCTAATTCACCTCCCCTGCTGAAAGCAGGATCAGTTAGAGTAGCTCAGGACCATGTCTATTTAGGTTTTTAATACCTGCCAGGATGGAGAGTCCGCAACCTCTCCGGGCAATGTCTGCCAGTATATGACCACCATCACTAGAAAAATATTTTATTGCAATTAAAAAGAACAGTGGAAATTTAAGCATCTGATTACAATTAATGTTCTTGATTCTTTCAGTTCCAAATGAAGGGGAAAGAGTGAGTTGGTGTGTTATATAAAAGCTACTTAGGGTGTCCTGGAGAATGTTGGAGATCAGAGCAAGGAGGTAAGATGAAGTTACTGTGTTGTAAGTAGCTAGGTGGCTGGTGGATTATATCTTTGGTTTGTTTATTATAAAAGGCATGTGGTACATCTAAACAGCTTGTAATTTAAGTACCAAATGAGGGTGGGGAGAAGAGAAACACTAAGAAGGAAGTCCAAGGGCTAACAGTGTCAACAGTTTCTCAAGCTATGAAGTACAAGCTTCTAGAAATCCAGTTAAAGTACTTTAAGTCTGTGGAGGAGTCAAGTTGTGTTGAGTGACTGGAGTGACAGCTGAATAATCTGTCCTCCTTCTTCATCTAATTCTGCACTGTGGGCATGTCCCTGAACTGAGGGGGTTCATTTGCTAACATAACTCTGGATTTTCTTTTGTCTGAGATCTGTTTTCTCAGCAGGGTGTGTGTGTGTGTGTGTGCCCCCTTCCCCCCATCAGCTGAACCCAAAGCAGCATTTCTGCAGTGTGCTGTAACTCAGCTATGCAGAGGCAGCCCCTAAGTCTTACATTTGCTGTCTGGGTGACTGAGCTGAAATACTGGAGTTGTGCTGATGATGTGGGTGAATTATCTTTGTTTATGCAGGACTCTCCAGCTCAAGTGAGGCTGTGAGTTTCCAAATATCTTGTAACCTCACCATTGCCAGAACCACTCCTGCTTTAGATCTCAGCCCAAAGCAGCTGCAGTGGCACATAGAGCTTTCCCTCTTCAGAGTGTCTGGCTGTGCCTTCCAGCTGCCTTCAGAGTTTTAAGGATTAAACAGCTGGGTAAGATACAGGTATTAGAGTTCTATAAATAGCTGTGTAAGATTAATTGAGTGCTGGTAACCTCTAGTATTTTAACACTGTTTGAACCTGCCTGGAGGTTCGGTGTGGGCAGAGGAACATTAGGTTGTTTTTTGCTGTCAAAGCTAAATTGCACAAGCTTCTGCAAGACCACGTACTGTGTACAGGCTGTGTTTGGTAAGCTATCAGCTACTGGTCTTCAAGCAAGCTAAAGCTCTCCTTATTAAGCCTCAGTTATTTCATTTGACTTTTCCACAGTTGTGTCAACACTTGATAGTGAAGAAAGTGCCGTTTTTTATTTCTACCGGAGAAGTTTTGGGTTTTCACAGTTGCTTTAGTTGCTTCATTTCTCTGAGAGTGGCTTTTCTGTGTTGCTTTGAATAATTTTGTGCTGTTCTACGTTAGCAACATTCAGTAACTTCTGCATGTATTTCCAAATTTTTTACTAGTATTTCAAAGTGCAATTTCCTCGTGTTCTTTAAGGCACACTTGTCTTTTGGTGTCTATGTAAATGTCCATATTTAAAGAGAAGCATCACAAGCATCACCTGGCTTATCAGCCAGATCTCATTGCAACATTGACAAGAGGATGAGTTCCTACTTTGTAGTTCTTTCATGCTGGAGTTTTTTTTCTGAAATCCCAGGTGGTCTAGAGTGGTTGCTTTCTGCTATTGATGGAGGCATTGCTGCCTTCCTGAGACCTTGAGGTGTATCAAGATAGTGTGTGTGTGAAATTTGATAAAGTGCCATTTTATTTAAGATGAAGTAATGGCAAAATACTGTCAGTTTTCTCTCTAAGTTATTGCCCAATTATGGTTTTATTTAGTGCCTTTAGAAAAGAAACAGTATCCAGGTGAAGTTAGATGGGAATGACAACGGTCAGTGGGGTCTAAACTCTGCATGGGCTTTGTTCCTGTTGCTTTTGCATATGTGTGGGATGTGAGGTTTGTTTGCTTAAGATTTTTAATTAAGTAGCCTTAAATGTGAGAAGTCGTTCTATTCCTAGAATGTCTCTGAAAAGATGATGTACCTGTCTAATCAGATATCTTTTATTAGGATACTCATGCAAAAGTGCATTCGGTCACGAACATCTTCATCTCACAGTAACCTGTTACCTGAACTTGGGTGTTTCACTATTACCTTAACTTGCTATACAACCATGCAGATGGTCCTTAACACTGTCTAGTTTATTATTTCAGTTGTTGAGAACCTGCTATTTATGTTTAAGCCTCAATCAGAACTAAAATTTCAGCAGAAGATAACGGATGCTACAGTGTATTTAAGCCAAGAAATAGCTTTGGTTTTGAGAAGGTCATGAGTCCTTACTCTCCTTTTCTTTACTGATAGGATTGCTACAGATTATCCTGAAAGGGCTCCTTGAAAGAGATATCTACAGATGGGTGAAGGGGAAGAAATGTGGAAGAAAGGAGGAGAAGGAAGTACAAATGGCCCCTGGGTGGTCAAGATAAAATAGCCTTACTCCTAAAGAGCTGAAGGCACTTGCCCTTCATTCAGCAATGTGTGATAGAAACAAGTGAATTCTTATTTATACTTTCTGTAAGCCTTTATAGGGCATTTAGTAAACTGTAATTAAATGTGTGAACTTGAAAGAAAAGAAATTGGATTTTATGTGAAGTAATAACAGGGGCTATCAAAAAAATGGAAGTGAGTATTTGTCTAACTTCCTTCCCTAGAATAGTAATTTCCAAAAAACAGGGTGGTTGACATGATAGAAAGCACTAAATGAAATCTGAGTGCTATATTTAGAGCCTGTTTTCTGAATCTTGTAGAAACACTACTTGACTCCTGGCCTTTTGACTTCATGGTTTTTAGACAACCTAAACTGAAATATTAATAATGAAACACCAGAAACTCAGTTTGAAATGCTAATCCAAAGAGTGTCTTTCTGAGGAAGGCTCTTTTTCATACTTCATGCAGGATTGCCACATTCTAAAATGTGGAGGTTTTGAAATGACAAAATACTTAATTTTTTATTATCATGTTGGTAGGAATGGGGAAGTGATTTAGAGATGCTTTAGAATGAATGATAATTCACTTAGAATGTTTAATGTTTTGCTATAACCTTTGTGACCTGCATGATGTTGTTTATGTTTCTTATTAATTTCTATAGCGAATAGAATAAGAAGTTCTTTTCAAAGAACTGTTCATGAATTATGTTTTTAAAAATGAACAAAGCAACATGGTAGGGTTTGCAAAAATGAGATTTCACACATGCTGGTAGTTGTAACATGAAGTGTTAGAGCTATTAAACTGTACTCTCCTCAATTACAACATTGATGCAAAGCTGCTAAATTTTGTGGGATTCATTAGTAAATCCAGAAGTAGACAGCAGTGACAAAGCCTGGTGCATCAAGGCAAATCTACATGTAATGGCAAGGTAGAAAGGGATTGTTAAGAAATACCTTTTTTGGTTACTTACTTGATGTGTTCCCCTCAGTTAGGCACAGGAAGAAAATTTCAAGCAAGCATTCAACAGTCATAAAAACATAGAGGTACTTGTTTATTTTGTCACAGTGATGATATTGGACCTTGACAGTATGAGCAAACAGCTTAGCATTTCTTTACTGAAATCTTAAAGCAAACAAAGGATTGCAAGAAGGATTAATTTGTGGAAATCCTCTGTATCATAGGATGCTGGGATGACAGCAGATGCTGAATGATCCTTGCAACAGGGCAGGCTTCTGGCTTTGGTGCCCAGGATCATCAGCTGTTTGGAAGAAAATAAAAATGACACCTGATACCACATTTGAATAGTAACAAACTATAATGACAGTGTTTTGTGCCAAACGCAATGAACAGTTAGTACACTCTACCAAGTTTTGCATGATCAATGTGCTGTGACATGACAATTAAAGATCATTTGGATCAAGTAGTAACTGTCATATCCAGCCAGTAGGGAGTGTTTGACTACCAATTTGGCACATGAGCATATGGCTGGAGTCCATAATGGCTGGTACAGTGGTAGACCCCTCTGAATTTGCAGCTGTACCTCAGCTGATGATAAAGCAATTCAAGCGCCATGAAATAAAGATGTCAAAATATTTCAGGCTGCCATGACAAACTGTGTAAGCGTGCAAAAGCCTTCACAACAAGGAACCTTGCTTTATTTCACGAGAGCTATACCATTTAAAAAAAAAAATGTTCTCTGCCAAATTTGCAAAGGTTCCACTTGCCTGAGGTGCTTTGTGACACCTTGTGTCTTTCCAAGCCTAAACCACCAAGGGCCTGCCCAGTTTAGCTGATGTTTGGGATCATGTGTTGCTATTAGCTGTCTTTCATTAAGCTTTGCCATCCATTTTATGAGTTCAGGTATCTTCAATTCAGTTCTGACAGATCTGCTTACAGCCTGTGTGTAATGCCAAAGGTTTGTTTAATGGAACATATGGGAGTGCTGGGCCACCAATACTATAATTATCCAAATGATTACACTACTTATTGCCAGCATCCAAGATCAGATGGCCAGTGTTTGCTTGGATAATCAAGGCTTCCTTCTCACAGGCTCTTCCTTGCTGTAGTTAATTTTGTCTTCATTGAAGGGCAGGGGATCATTTCTGTAGCTGATTTGTAGCTGTTGACTTACTGTTCTTTTTAATATTATTATGGGTTTTTTTCTTACTGCTATGGTCTTATTTAAAACCAAGCTATCTAATTGAAAGCCTCAAACACTGCAGTGATTGTTTGCATTTTGATGGAAACCCCCCCCACACCTATTTGCTTATGGATGAGGGCATCTTAGGAAGCTTGGTTTTTTTTTTTTCTTCATTAAAGCAGGATCTTTTTGCCATCAGGGCTAAAACTTCCTTATCCTACAGGTACTAGTTTCACTGCCCACTTGAGCAAATAAACTATTCACTTCAGGAAAGACACTTCTCGGCAGAATTCTAAGAAAGTATTTGAAAAATACTATCAAATGGCTCCAAAATTTGTTTCTCTCATTGAAGTTGTGAAAAAAAAGGATGATCAAATAATGAAATACCTTCATATCAAACTCACCAAGAAAGATTTGGAACAAAATGCTCTTAGAAATATTTTGTGTCAGTGTATACTTTAGTGTGCTCTTATATACATGTGTATACAATATCTACACGATATAAACAAAGTATTTAAAAGTATTATTTACTGTCTTAGACTCAAGTGATTTATGGAGAAGAAAATCTTATTTCTAGCTGTCAGTATAACCTTAGCTCTGCTCCAGCTGTGCATAGAACTACACATTCCTTGTAGAAGGGAATACTTCCATTTCTATCTACTCTATACTGGCATGGTGTGGTGGTGTAAATATGTGAAGCCAGATCTGTTTAGTTCCCCTGGCTTTTGTCTATGCCACTAGTGAAATATGACAATATATAAAAAGCTGTTATTAAAAATTCTTGCTGTGGGACTCTCGAGTAAAGGGGCATTGAACCAATAGAGAGCTTGCCTTTGCACATGAAGCACTACTATGCATGTTGCACATAGTTTTTGCTTTAACAGAACATAAGGACTCCACGTTGGTGGTGCATGCAGGTCAAAACATCCACCTGGCATGCAGCATTAGCACATTTAATGCAAACTGCTTTCAGAACCAGAAAGGAAGAGTTTCATCCCAGCAGCCATCTGGGAATCACTTCTACTTATCCCTTTTACACACTATAATTCTGTTATCATACTATGAATTCCGGGAAGTTAATAGGAATTGCTTTGATGCTTGTTGGCCTTATCAGAAAGAATACCTTAATTGCATGTGGTAGAACATCATGTGGTGTCATTGAAATGGATGGTTCTTTGTCCCAGGCTCCTGGAACTCAAACTAAGCCAGCAAAACTGAGCACACACAGCTCACAGATAACACTTCCCATTTGGAAATACCTTTTTTTGGTGATGTATCTATGTGCCAAAGCTATGGATTTCCATGTCGTGCAAGTAGTTGAGGGTTACTATGTTACCAAGAAGAAATCTTTATCGGCATCCTCTGAAAACTACTTGAAAAGGCTTTCACAACTGTAGTTTTGTTAAAGATTATGAGATAATGGATCTATTAATCTGATCTCTGAAGCATCACTAATTCTTTTTGTCTAGGAACAGATAGAGAATGGAGAAGAAATATTTGTAAGCACTCTGGCTTCAAATACAGTTCGGTATCAAGAATCTAATTTGTTTGAAAGTAAACATGTTACTGACTGCACTAAAGCCAGGATTTTAGATAGGAGCTATCAAGCTAGCAAAATAATGTGTAGGAGTATTTCATTACGCCTGCCAAAAAGGATTTGGATGATTTCCTTGTCTGTTGTGGAAATAAGGAGCCAGAGTCTCAGCTGAAGCATGGGAACGAGCTGAACACTGTTGCTGTTGATTCACAGGATGGACATTCTCGAATGTCACCATCCAAGTATTGCAGTCTAACTAAAACTAAAACATCTAAGGATGCAATAACTTAGAGCTCTCTACATGTGAAAGGGTGCTTTATCCTTGGTCAGGATGCATAAATATGCATGTCTGTCTATGTAAATGTGTATACACATACATAAATATGTATATATGTATGCCTATATATATGCACATAGGTATGGAAATATACCACTAGTGATTAAAAAATTGAGGTGGCTATTTATGATGAAGATGCTAACCTGCTCTTTTTTTCTAAGGATATAATTTACTTTGTAAATCGGTTATTGGAACAGATGCTGGTTTCTGTCAGAGACCGGAGGCTACAGTGACTTCATGGTCAAATGTATTCTCATGTTAATTGCCATAATTAACTTATGTTATAAGTAACATAATTAATTCTAAGACTTCTGGGTTTTTTAGGGGTAGAGAGGGGATTAAAGGAAAATTTCATAGAGCCATCTTAGCAATAACAGCTGGGGATGATAGCACTGTGCTTCTTTTAGACAGGTGGTTATTGTGTTTTTCTCAGTGTTTTGACCCTAAATATTCAGGTTCAGAAAACACAAAATGCCATCCCTAAGCAAAGAAGAATTGAAAATCCACGTATATCAAGCAGTAATGTTCAGTCCCTGCTCATTATTGATAGTTTCCAGTAACCTGCATGTGTTCAAACACATAGCAGTAAATGCAACTAGTTATTGGGCTACTTGTCTGCTCCTCTTTGGTTTTTCTTCTATTATCTCCTTCATTCAGAAAGAAAACATAATTTATTTTCCACTGAAATTTAAAACATACGTTTTGCAATTTTGTTCAAAGCAATTTAACTTTCATACATTCAAAATTAGTTTATACTTTAATGTAAAACCTAGGTTTTCTTTAACCTTTATTTTTTTATTCTTATTTTGATTTATTTTTCTTTTTATTCTGTAGTAGTCTTATAAGGAAGATGTGAAGAAATTTTTCACTAAATAAGGTACACAATTCTAATGTCTCCCCTTTATTACACAAATATGTAGCTGTTGTTTGATAGGCTTCACCTCTAGTTGCAGCTCTGGATCATCTCAATTGAAATCCCCCAGTCCTCCTTTCTCCCCCACCCCCTGTGATCTCCCAATACCTGAGAGGAGAGTTGGTCAGGATATTTGAACCCTTTTTAGAAAGGAAGGAAATGTGAAGCACAGATGTTTCACAGTATGTTCACACTCATTGTATAGCTTGTAATTGAGGAAAGTAATTAAACCAAAGACTGTTATTCAAAATTATTTGAAGAATATCTTTTTAAGCTTGCCTCCTCTGTGATTTTTTTTTTCCCCTAAGGGAAAATTTTGTTTTGTGTAACTTAAATAGTAAAAGAATAAAGTGCCCTTTCAGATCAGGTATCTTTTACAACAGATGCTGACTGAAAGCAAATGCAAATCCTGCTTTGTATTTGCAGTAGTATTGACACAGGTACACTGATTTCTTCAGGTTTTCTGGTCTTATTCGTAAAGTAGCCACACTACTGACTTATGGGGCCTTGTGCACTTGGAAGCCATGGGTGTCAGCAAATGGTCCTGTGCTGCTGGCTTTCTGAATAATATAGTCTATGGAATCATGAAATAATTAGCAAGGGAAAGAAAGAGATGTTTTTCCTTTCCTAAGCTGTAAAACAGAAACAAAACTTTGTACAAGCATTAAAGAGTTCTGTAAAGAAGGCAGCTTTAAAAATCCTTGTTTAAAACCTTATCATACAGGAAGTGTCTTCTGAACATGTGGTTCATGAATTTTTTTTATGGAAGAAACTCATTAGCAACCTCTGTTACACACTGTAGTTGCTTTTCCATCTCAAACCAGCAATTTGCTGTTAGGTCTTCTTGAATCAACTCATGTTTAAGGAGTTAGTTTATATGGACCAAAGTGACATTACCAAAAGATCTTTTATCCTTTTAAAAGTAGGATCTATTTTTCAATAAAGGCCAAACAATTTATCTTCAAAATTTTGGGGGGGATAGCTTTTGCACATTTATGGGATGTGAAGGTCAAAGAGTGAATGAGGACCAACTTATCTTGAGAGCTGCACCTTTAATTACACACTGTCATTTGAGTGAATCTTTCAGGCTGAAAAACCTTTCTGCAGCAGTATTTGAAGTAAAGGGCCCGCTAAGATAGATACTTATATCAACAGGTCTTTTCTTGTAGGAGCTTATGCTTTTGGATCAAACCTGAGACTATTAAATAATGACAAGTAAACATCCGTTGTTTATCTGACATTCTTGCCCTCCTCAGAGCTTCTGGAAAGCCTTACTATTATGAGTATTCTGTTTCAGGGTACCAGCCCCACTGCCATGCATGCTGAAAACCTTTCACATGCTGTCTGCACTGACCAGAGTAGGGTGGCTTTGGATATAACTCCTCATGAATGCCAAAACCAGCTTAAAAACCATTTTAATGAAACACAATTTGAGTGCCTCAGCATGTGCAGACTGGTGAGAGCCTCAGTTGATACCTCTGCCAAATTCCATTTAGTTAATAGCTGTGCTTTTAAATCACAGGCAAGTGTGCAGCAGCTGTTCACCTGGTAGAAGAGGGATGTTTTCTACTGTGTGCTTAAGTGACTCTGGGGTTTTGGGAGGCTTTTCATTTCCTTGCAGTTCTGTGTTTCATGTCTTGCAGTTAGCACCTCTTTCAGCTTGTTTCTCAGTGTGGTGTCAGGAACATGGCTCCACTGTTAGTATCAATAATGCTTGGCATGGCAGCCTAGCTGTTCTGTCGACATAGCTAGGTGATGCTCTAAGGCTTTGGGGGCTCTAGTTTTACTGGTCCTCATCATGCACTTTCTTAAACCCCTTTCAATCTGTCTTATGGGTAGTAGCTGGTAGAGTAGCCCCAATTCAGTATCCAAGCACTTCTGCTCCATTTGAGTATGTCCCCTTTATACTTTTCTACTGTAGCTGCTATTACTGAGTAATCTGCTGCAGCTAAAAATGACTGTCCTATATCAGGATGTTTTAATCCTCTTACCACTGCTATGGGTCTGTGCTATACTCTGGGTTGTCTGGCAGCTGAAGAACAAACATGGTCTGGCCCAGGATCTTAAGACATTGATGTACTTCAGCATAGAAGTGATTTATTTTTCTGAATGTAGGATTTGACTTGGGTAGTAAAACATAACCAAATCCCATCTGAGGTTTTATTATAGCTTCAGATCAAAGAGGAAGTGAATTAAACATATCCACAATTATCATTAAAACCTGTTCTGATACATTAGTCATATGGTATTAGGCAGAAAAACAAAAGCTGAAAATTACAAAGGAGATGAAACTCAGTCACTGAGAGCTCCCTACGCCTTTCTTTTATGTTACTGATCAGAACTTGTTCAATCTCCACTTTTCTTTTTCTGTTTTCCCCAAGCAGAAATAGACATTCAAGGACAGTTTCCTTAAAATTAGCTGTGGAAAGTGAATGCCGTCTGACTGCTAGAAAATAACTATTTGTCCTTCTAATAAGGGATCGCTTTGATTGCTTCATGTAAAAGACCCCATCTCTGCTGTCACATTTTTACCTAGAGATAATAGGACAACCAAAGTTTTTAAACAGGAGTACTTATCAGTAGACTTAAATGGAAAGCTTTTCTACTGAAACAAGGACTCAGAAATGTTAGCTGTCCTTCAGGCTTGTGAATTATTTTAGGAGAATAATGACAAGGAAATCTTGAAAAAAACAGAGGAGAAAGAATGCTTCTGGTAGTTAGAAATGTTGAATTTCTGTATGAACAGCCCCACATAGCTGAAGTTTGTGCATGCCATAAAATGTGGTGCAATTTAAAAAAATTGTGAAGTGCACATGGCAGGTTCAGGATGTGGGGAAAGCATTCTTTCACTAATGTAGAGACCAATAAGTTCTTGAACAGATAAGGTAAAATATGCTGTTCAGTATCTCTGAATGTTCAGTATCTTCTGCTATGAGATTTCTCGGCATTCATCCTAAGAATCTACATGGAAGGGAGAACCTAAATGCTCTCAGTGTTCTGTCTGTATACTGACCTCTGTATGTTCAAGGACAACACTGAATCAGCATCACTGTGCTACATTAGGGTCCCAGAAAACCTACAAAATGCATCAAAAGGAAGAAAATTACAGCAAGTCGGCAACTAAAACTGTTTTTGGGTCCCCCTTAGCCTCTGCTGCTAGCTCTGGTTCTTTTTCACCCTGCTTGCATGAAAGCACTGCAAACCTAGAAGAGGACCATTTTATAGTGAATATTACTCAACACAGACCTGAGGAGATTATGGTCTTTAGTGGAAATGTAATGTCTCTTCTTAGATCTGACAAAGTAAAAGCTAGCTCAGTTTCTCTTAAGCTTATAGTTATGCCATGTTATAGATGAGTTAAAATTTGAAATTTGAAATTATTCCTGTTGGTGTTGTGTAACTTAACACATATTGCTTGTGAGAATAGTCTCACTGACTTTAATTAGATACATTTTGGAGTCTGTAAATCTACAGATACCTATTTCAGAAGACAAAGCCCTAACTACTAATGAATCTGCAAAGCCACTGCCATCTCTGTGGGTTATCTGGAATGTAAGCTTGCAGTGAGCAGCTCTGTGCACTATGTCAAACCAAGTAAATGGTTTTTTCTGAGAGTTCAAACAAGTTCATCAAAGTAGCATCTCAGTCGTGTCCTTGCTACTACTGCCAGTTGGATAATAGACTTGCTTCATTTTGGAAAAAAACCCCCAAACAAATAAAACATTTAAAATTTTCTGGTTTTCCTCAGAGTACAAGCCTAGGAAGCATATCAAGAGGTGATAAATAAGTTACCTAAAAAAGTTACCTAGTGCCTCAACTGAGAGATTTTAGAGTTTGAATCAAGCCCCCACACCACATTGTCCTTTTGTTTACACTCTTTGCTAATTCTACAGTACTTAGTCTTGCAAAAAAACTTGCAGAATTACTTGTTGTCTGGTTTTTTTTTTTTTCTGTGATACTATCTAACCTAGCATTTCAATTCTAAGATCCTTGGTTGCAGAACTAATAGCCATATACATGTGTGTAAACATCTATTAGTTTGGGGACCAAGGATTATTTGCAAAATGTAAATCCTGAATGCAGCTGATGTGAGTAGAACATACTTCAAGTTTTGCTGTTATGATTTAAAAACTTGGAAGATCAAAAAGGAAGGGATAGGAGGGAAAAAAGCTGAGAGACCATCTTGCTTCAGTTTACAACTGGCATCCTCTGCTGCTACTTACTTGACTTGTAGACAGATGTAAAAGATAATTGTTGTTTTGTTTTTTAATAGATCAAGCTGATTCAATAGATCAAATCTTTTATAGCAGATTTTTGTTTTTATTGAAGAGATTAAGGTATTAAAAAAGGCTCTTCTTTGGAGAAGATACCAAATTCATAATTCCCCTAATCATTGTTTTGCTCAAGAGCTAGAATACGCTTTCAAGCAGTGGAAATCACTTTTGTGCCACACTAATGTTTGACATTCCCTTGATGTTTTAAATTGCAAGATTGCTGTAGTTCACCTGTTTGACAAAGGATTGCAGTCTTAAGTGGATCTAACAAAAATCTAGAGTACCAAAATAAGTTTAGATTCTCTTCTGAAAAGCAGGTGTGATAGTCTTTGTACCTAGTATAATACCTCTCTAGCTGAGAAAAAAACAGAGCTTATTTGCTGACTAAATGTTTTCTTTTAATGACACAAGTAATTTTAACTGGAAATCTTTCAACTGGCTTCTGTAATCTCTGTATAAATATCTAAACTGTAGAATAGGGCCTGCATCTTAATGTGCCCTTTACTTTTACTCACACATTGACTGAGATGCAGCACTCATTTTTTGTAGTACACTGCTAATGTGATGTAAGCAATGCTAATGGATGTTTTAACAGTAAAATAGTTGGAGATAAGTGCTGGAATACTTTAAGGTTAAATGTTGGTGCACTTCACAGCAGTGTTCACAAATATCTGAAGTAGAAAGGGTTTTGTTCTTCCTTAAGTCTCACATTGAATCAAAATTCTCTGAAAACAAGACCGAATCTGAAGGTTTATTTCTACAGTACTCTCATCTAAATGACCATCACATTCTGTCTCTTATTTTAGCAGCCTTTTTGTAAAACACTAATTTTAGCAGCACCACTCAGCTGTTCTAGGAGATAAGCTGCAGATTTTGGAAACAAAAATGATGGCATATGATTTCAGTTTTGCACATAAGATCCATAAACAATCATGTATTTTTTTTTTTTTTTATAGTATGTTTAGAGGATATTCCTGCTAGATGCTATGTCTTGTGGAATAACTGGAGCACTGTAAAGTTATATGTGCTCACTGAGTATTTGTGAATAGTAGTTGTAATAGAAACTGTTACAGATAAAACTGTTAGCACAGTATATAGCAAGCCAATCTGTCAAACTCCACCCTAAAGCTTCTCGATATGTTAAAAATTGTGGGTTTGCCTCATTTGTCTTTGTGCAGGTAATCCCATTTTCTTCTAAAAATATAAATGTAATTTAGTGATTGCTTAACAAGTTAGATTTCCGCACAACCTTCTTCTAGGAAAAAAAATGCCCTATTCTAGGGTATAGTCTTACTATGCTGGTAAAAGTAGGACTGTGCTGTTAATGGAGTAGTTCAGGACACTTTTTTGTTTTTATGATTTTATTTCAAATTTTTTTCCCCCTAAGTTTATAAAGCTGGTCAAATTAGTCATTGTAACACAGTGCTGTTTTGCTGTAGTAACATAGTATTAAAGTTCTCAACGGCAGCATTGTAAAAACAAAGGGAAGCCCAGATTAGAAGACCACAAGGGCAAAAGAGTAACAGGCAGAAAGGGCATGGGAGAAGAAGAAGATCACCTACAGAGACATCCTGAGGACATAATGATAGAAATTTTGTAACCTATAATCTCAGATATTTCAATAATAAACTGACTGTTCAATAAGTAACTGTTACTTTATTTATTTGTCCCAAATTTTATTCTGCTCCAGTATTTCTCATACAGTCTAAATCATAGTTTTAGAAAGTTCTGGTAAAACATTATTATTAAAGTTAACTACAGGTCACTACTCTTGAGTAGCTAAACTTTTTGCAAAAGTTGTTGATGATTTTTAATTAGAAGCAGTATATCAAGATGTATGTAAACAGGTTTGGGTTTTTTTAATAAAAGATGTCTATACAGTAAATGTTTTATACAAAATGAACCAACCTCATGTGAAAATACTTGCAGATTGAAGTTAAATATTTTATAGCTTAGGAATAAACAAAAATCCGTGACTCAGCAATTTATGCAATAGTCAGATGAAATTAGAAATCTGAAATTCTGATGATATGCCAACTGTGCGGTAGCTTGCATTTGAGTACATGCTATGAAAGTTATTAGAGGTAATATATTACTAAAGTAATCTACAGTGCCTGCAGACTGGGTTTTAAAAGTAGTGTCACAGATCCTTTATTTTTAAATTATTGTAAAAGATATTTATTTATTTATTTATTTGAAACTTTAATTAATGTTTGAACACAAAAACTTGTAGGTTTTATACTTCTGTCTGTGCCAGAGAACCTGCAGCCTCCCTTGTTGGAGACACTGTGCCTTTATATCTCCACATTCTACTTTAAACTAGAATGAATAGCCAGATTTCTCTTTATCTGTTTAGTAGATGGAAAAGAAAGGAGAGGGAATATGTTGGCTGTCTGCCATAATACGTTGTTTAACAGTAAGCAGCTACACACACTAAAGTAGTTTTGCTGTTTGGAGCTCTATCAAGGAACCAGCATGCTTGAGAAGGAAAAAAACCCTAAATTCATTGTTTTAATGTAGCTAGTTCACTCGCAGTACTCAGATGGATGATGAATATGGTGTTATCCAGGCTCAGGTGTGATTATTGTCTTCAGTACAAACCCAAGTGGTTTAAATGGAGCTGTTGGCTTATGGGCACAGTGCCAAAAGATAGCTGTGAATGGTAACCGTGTGCTTATCACCTGCTGGTGCAGGCAAGACAAGGTTGGTTGGTAGAAGTAGTGTGTTACAAGCTCTTCGGTAGGAACTGGGAGAAGGGAACATTCCTTTAGTGGCTTTTACTTCAGCAGATGCAGATCTCATTTGAGGTGACATTTATTTCAAGTGTCAATTAGAATTACGACTTAATTGGTATTTCTAACACTTTAGATTACAAAGCTTTAAGAAATCAGTGGGATAGTTTCCTACAGCTCTGCATTTATCAGTGGCATGGGCTTCTTTTCTTAGAAGAAACCAGAATTCTCACTGGCCATAGACTTCAATAATACTGACTTGTGAGGCCTTTTTCCCATTTTGTTTTCATGGTAAGGACTGATTTATGGTATACGTACATCCTCATTTTGTGCAGTAATTGTTCTTCGATACAGTTTCCACATCAGAATCAGTAAATAAGCTTCTGCTTAGCATAGAAAAATGAAAGTAGTTTCAGGCTAAACGTTCTGTTTTCATAATACTTTCTTATAGGATCAGTCAGTTTCAGCACTTTCATCATTTAATGGCTTCCAGCCATTGCTGCAGCATCACAGCTTTGTCCTGATGCCACCTAGTATGCCTATCTTGATCCACAAAACTTGTGAATAAATACTGTTTTATAAAACTGATTATTGAAATCCACGTAAACACATTTGCATTCCTGAAGTTCTAAAATTTAATAACTATATTAGTGATGATGGCTATTAACTGTAGTAACAGTAACTGTAGTAATTTTTCAGTTGCACTGGCTCTATCAAGTGTAAATTATCCTCAAGATGTAGCTGATTCTAAAGCCACTTCTAAAACCCATGGGAAAGTGCTACAGAAATATCCATATTTTATGAAAGTGCTAATCCATGCTCTATACTTAATTTATTTTACCTGATAACTCAATGCTTTAATAGTCTATATAATTAAATTGAGATTCTGTGCAAGGGAAGTAATTCTAATTCTGAATATGAAAATGTAATTAGGAATCAAAATAACTATTTTCTTTCATAGTTATCTATGAACACAGGCTACTTAAAATAATCCACGGGTAATCTGAGTTCATTGATATCTTCATTCACTACTATACCTTCCCTTCATTATGCTTTACTTGGAAATTTCAGTGGACAAGTGTAAGGAACTGAGGCAGCAGGTGATACATTTGAATATGCTCAAAACGAGCACTTTGTTAACATTTCTCCTTGAGCAGCCATTCCAACTGTTGGTATTGTATTAGGAGTTACACAGGCTCTGGGGAGACCGTAGTGTGGCCTATCAATACGACAAGGGGACAGTAGGAAAGATGGGGACAAACTTTACAGCAGGGCCTGTTGCAACAGGACAAGGGGTAATGGTTTCAAACTAAAAGACAGTAGATTCAGACTATAAAGAGAACATTTTTTACAATGAGGGTGGTGAAACACTGGAACAAGTTGCCCAAAGAGGTGGTAGGGACCCCATCCCTGGAAACATCCAAGGCCAGGCTGGACAGGGCTCCGTGTAACCTGCCAGTTGAAGATGTCTCTGCTCACTGCACTGGAATTGGACTAGATGACCTTAAAAGGCCCATCCTAACCTAAACCATTCTTTGATTCTGTGTAACCAATAGTGGGTAGCACCAGGAGTTTTGTGTGTAACTAAAGGCAGAGGAAAGCTCTCTCAGAGTCAGGTCAGGGGTATGTTACTCATTTATAAGCATCTGCACACTTAGTTTTACTAATTCTGTGTTGCATTTCACATCCATATAAATTTTTCAGAGAGAGAGGACACCTCTAGTTAATGTGTACCACATAGAATATTAGCACATACTAACTGGATGTCTTTAGATACAGAATAATATGTAGCAGATAGTAAGGTTCAATAATATCTTTGATTTCAAAGAAATCTCTATGCCTTACAGTAGCCCTAAATTATTTAAAATATGTGTTGCTTTCAAGAATTTTTGGATAAGGTTATTTTGAAGTGATCACTGCAGCAAATATTTAGACACTTTTTGCCAAACTTCTTAAGAGCCTTAAGGTGAAATGATGAGCTGAGGTTAATGAAACTATTTTGCCAATGAAGTGGCTTCTCAGCTGGTACAGTTCTGTGGAAACATGACTGAATTTGATTTACTAAACAACATAAAGGGATCCATTATGCTTTTCTCCCCCATATAATGAGCATCTGTGAAATAAATTAGTTATGCTGATTGGTATGCTTCCTAGAAAATTACTTCATTTCCTGTGACTTTTTATAAAAGTGTGACAAAGAGAAATTCAAGTTCTGCTAATGCTTCAAACTGTAATAGACATCTTCCTTCTACTGCCCTTAGAAGCACTTATAAAATTGGAACTTTGGGTTTGTTCATAAACTTATGTCATTAATACCAGTATTGTTGCTGCAACTTTGACTCTCTTCAATTAATTAATTTCCTAAAATTGGCTTACACTAATCTCGAAACCAGCATATTTTAAAGTGTTGACAAGTACCAAACTAGATGAAATACTTAAAACATATAATGGAATCACTGACAATTTTCATTAGTAGCTGCTGCGGTATTTCATTTGTGATAGTTTTATTCTGCAAATTGTACACATCAAGTACTGTAATCAATGGACACATTGAACTCTATCTCTGTGTTCATAAGTGTTGTGCAAATAGAGGAGTAAAAATGGTTTTGGTGCTTATAATTGAAAGAGAACTAATGATCAGACAGGAAAGATAGCAGGTATCACTTTTCAAAATGAAAGAGCTAGACTATCAATTTACTACAAACAATTGTACATACACTCTGAACTTGTTGCTATAATTACAAAAAATTATAAACAAAAGCAGTTTCTACATCTCCCAATGGAATGTAAATAGAAACTGTTGTTTACATACTGCCTGGAGCCTCAACATGGAGCTACAGAAGGAAAAAAATTCTTGTTTGAATAATACCCATCCTATGGTGAGGTTTCTCTTTGGTAATGGTAAGATTTATGCAAAGACTATTTATGACTCCCAGCTTCAGAGTCAATGAAAGTATTACCATTACAGAAGGGTTAAACCACTTGCTTTGAATATTTTCTGCAATAAGCATTAAAAAAAACAAATCTGAAAGCATAGATCTTCGTATCAGTGGAAAACCATATTTTCTGTTTTTTGTACTGCATAGATTTGACCCTGGTTGCACAAACCAGAGTCCTCCACCATCTCCACACAAATGTGCACACACATGCTCTTCCTTCTGATTTTTTAGTGTTGTATTATGAATACCATGCAGTAACCATGTCATCAAGCACAGCTATTAACATAAGTATTGCCCATTAGGGCGCTCTATTATTTGTTAGCCAGATTCACACAACTGTATAGGGGTTTCTATAGGGCTGTAGAAGAAGAGAGTCTGCAGGTAGTGAGCCTTGAGGATTCATGGCTTAAATATTGGTGGTTTATGTATAAAATAACAAAAAGGGGTCAGGGTGAGGAGCGGCTAATCTGTTCTGGAACTAGCATTGAATACGACCCTTTTTTACGTCAAAGAGGCTTTCCAGTTTGGTCTTAACAATAAATTCTACCTGTAACACAAATTAAACCCACCCCAAAACAATAACAACAAAAAACCAACAGCAAAACAAACCAAACGTAAACCAACTTTGACTTTCAAAGAAATAAACAAAAACCTTTTCGCCTATCTATTCAAATAAATGTAAGTAATGTACTCAGTGTCCTGAACTTGAAATAATATGTTGTGTATAAATTCTGTTGGTGTAGGAGTTTTCTCTTGAATTGGCACATGTATGTGTTTGTTTTCAAAAACCAAGCAAACCCTAAGTAATTTTTCCAATTAGTTTTCAAAGATTGTTTGTAAATATCAAGATGATGGATTTATGGGAATGAACTCATGAATATTCCAAGTCTGAATCCTCTACAGTGTTTTAACTTGTTTGACTTGTAGATATCAATGTAGTCTGTTGGGAAGCCACTCTTCTGTGACATGTTTTCATAACTAGCTTTCATTAGAACCTTTTTTTCACAACTTTTCTTCCTCTGATTATTTAAATACAGTTGCATAGAGGCAGCCATTAAAGCATTTAGACAATACTGCATAAATCTTTGTCAGCATTCATTAGCACTTTAGAGAATGCAAGCTGTTTAAACTAGAATGAAGTCAGATCGTTATCTAAATCCTCCTCAATCTAGTTGTAAAGACCTGCACTTTCTGTAGGTATATTAATGATGGATGATAGACTTCTTCCACGTTTGTGTCCTCGTAAGTGCATTGTGTGTATGCTCAGGCTGGATGATATGCATTTAGGCTTTCACTTCTAAACAGACCTTTCTGGTCACTGTTGTGATGCTCCAAAAACATCTTCTCAGTAAATACACCTGTTTTGATGGCTGTATCCTAAAATTTGTATCTGCTGTGAAAGGTGAGCTTCCTGCTTGTAAATAAATAGTGACATCTCAGTTCTGGGTGTGACCTGTGTAATTGAAATGCTCTTGTGTTTATGCTCTTGGATGTCCTTTACTCAGTAGAACTAAAAATAACTATGGGGAGTTGTAGAAAAATACCTGTCACAGCATGTTATGCCAATATATTTAGTATTCTTGCTCTATGCAAGTAAACTGCATCTTGAAAAATGGATGCCTTAGGAATCATGTGGATTTGAAACAGCTTTTAGAGTGTGAGGAGAAAAGAAGCCAACAGTAATTGGAAATCCAGACAGATGAACCTTAGTACAAGAAAACTGTCAAGGGAAGGCACTGATCACTGCAACACTGTCTGAACAAGAGGCATGTGTTGTCTCTAGGAACAACAAAAAAATGGTGGGAAGTAGGATATCTAAATTGGGCTTAGGAAAACATGAGGAAGACTGTGTTGATTTAGGATACGACCTTTATGAGCTAGTGAGCTGAGAGAATGACTGTTACTTGAAAGCTAGATTTTGATGTACAGAATAAGTGTTTCTCCCATATTGTCATTTAGCCATAATTAAATGGAACCAAGAAATTGAAATAGTAGAGATTTTCCCCTTAATTTTGGCTTTGCTTTGATTCCTACTAGGAGGACTATTTGATTTGCTTGAAATATTATACTGCATAGTTACTGTTGTGTTAAAGTAAAAAAATAATGCTGGGAGGGGATGGGAAGGGAAATGGTCAACTTATACATTATCATTACTCATAGTTATTAAAAAAAAAACAACAATGACAAGACAAAGACTCAAAAGAGTGAAGGGTAGGAAGAATGTAAATGCAAAGCAAAAGAGGAACAACAGATATTTGTAAAATTATATTGCAGGTGTCAGTGAGAACACTTGTTAGATAAAAGATCTTTCTCAGTTTTGTTGTGCTAAACATGAAATAGAATTTTTCATGGCTGTGACTGTGTAGTCATCAATTCTACATTCCATCTGCAGTGCACTTCCACTAAAAAGAAGCTCATTTACTGCTTGCATGTTTACTTTTATCTCTGTCTGTTGGTAAGTGGAAATCAAAGCTTTGGTGTGTTCCATATATAATACTGAATAGATAGCTTCGAAATGCAAATCCAATCATAGCACATTTGGAAAAAAACCCAACCAAACAACCACAAAACAACAGACCCAACCACAGAAAATCCCTAAAGAAATAGAGGGATGTTTGGGATGATGAGGTGAATAGGACTCCTGAAAACTTGTCAAATGATGAAAGGAAAAGCATTCTGGGGACTTGAACTATAAAAACAGAAAACAGGAGCTAGATGCAAATGTTTTTTCTGAAAACAAATGGCCTTATGTACAGTTGTTCCTTTTGGTCTGAATATCTAAATAACTCAGAGCAGAGAGGTGCGGAGGGACCCATACCACCCTCACAGGAAATAATTTTTTTTCCTAATGTCTAACCTAAATCTCCCCTCTTCAATTTTTAAAGCATTTCTCCTTGTTCTCTTGCTACACACTCATTCAAAAAGCCATACCCCAGCTTTCTTTTAGGCTTACGCATGAAGCTAATACTAATACTATATTCCAGCTGTGGGCTTCAGAAAATTTCAGATATTTTTAATGCTATAGAAAGAGTTACTTTAGGTGAAGCAATCATGTTGACTCAATAAGCTTGTTCAACAAAATGTTTCTTAAATATTTATTTGAGCCTTGTGATCACATATGTAATTGTGAGTCTGGTTTTCCTTTTAGGTGCAAAAGGCTGAATGAAGTATTTGCTTAAAATGAAATTATTTTTTCAAATTGATATATGGTGGCCAAAAATTACAGAATAAAAAATTGTCTCTTTCTCTATTCAATTTCTTTATAGCTTACAAATCATACAATGTTTTAAAATACTATTTCTGTTCTTTCTGAACTTATGTGATCTTGTCCAAAAACATCTGGAAATTGACTTACCAACTAGAGGTCACTGTGCTGGATTCATACCTTCATGTTACCCTGCTTGCCTGCCCATAGGAAGCTCATGAGAACACTGCTTGCAGACTGCAAGCAACTGTTTACTGAAGCACACAGAGGACATGATGTGAGTGTGTGGAAAATCATGCTAACTAAATACTTACCAAAAGCTGTATGCAGTTAGCATTTCACAAGCTTTTTGACAAATCAAACATTTTAGTTTAAATAATGGATTTTCTTTTGGAGAAAAATATATGTTCTCCTGATAGATCATGTTTAATACTCTTACTGCCACATTAATTAAGTATTTATCAGTGAAAATTGGTGAGCAGATCTGAAAATCAAGACCTTTTGTCGTATGACACATCTGGGAGATGCTGCAGTAATCAAATCAATGGCAAATGGATATGAACACCTACTGACTTCTAAGTAAAATAAGTAACAACAGGATAACTTCATAGTAAAAATAAAATCCAAAACCCATTCTACCTTTATGTAGCATGCTGTGACAAAATCTATGCCAAGGGAGTCACACTGGGAAGTGGTCAAATTCTCACTGTTACTTTATTCATCAAATTACTTTTCTGTCCAGCTTCATGTAGTAGCTCTAACTGCCTTGTGGGTTATGGTTACTGTTACCCTTAAAATGAACCTTTGCCTTTGATAGTAGTGGAGAGGTCTCTTCATTTATATGTCTGGCCAGTGGCTCGTAAGTGTGGCCTGTGAAAGGAAGGCTGGAAATATAACTACTGTTGCCATTTATTTTACTTTGCAATCAATCTAAACTTGAGCATATTGAATTCCTGCTTTATCTGCATTAACCATGGGCTGTGCCAACTGGGAGACAGTTCCTGATCAGCACCGCATCCCTCTGCTGAGGCAGCTGTGCTAGGACAGGCTGTGCCCATGTATAGTGCAGGGAGGCTGAGGGATGACTCAGGTAAGTGCACAAGAAAATTGCTTGCTGATTCTGAGGCACCGAATTCTGCTTCTGTTGAAGCTGCTTAGATTTTTGTACCTGTTTTCCTGTTTTCCTGTTTTCTCGGTCTCAGAACACTTACAACAAGGTCCTCTTTCTGTGACCTTGTTTTCAATAATATGAAGAGACTTGCACAGTTTGTACTTGCGGAACTCAGTACCTCAGAATTTTGACAATGTAACGCAAAGCACGCAATGACTGAGTTGTTTGATACTCGCTGGTCATTGTGATGGTACAACGTGAAACTGTTGAATTAGACTGTATAAGTTCATGAAGGACAATTATTTTTTGTCTCCATGTCTCTTGGCTATAAATTCCCAAAGGATTTAATATATTAAAGATAAATTAGAATTAGAATAGAATACTGTGGTGTATAAAACCAATCTCTGACTTCAGTGTCTTCTCAACAGTGTTTAAATAGTTGCTAATTGGGTGCTAATAGAGATAAATATGGAAGAAATATGGAGAGATAAGAAGCTGGTGGGACTACTGAAGCTTTTTTTTTTTTCCCTTGAAGTAGATTTTCACCTGAAGTCAGAAGATAAGACGAATCACTCCATTTTACATCTAATTCCACACTGCATGACCTTTGAGTTGATCACTCAGAGCCTCACTTCTCCTATAAACCAAAATAGCATTCCTGTGAAGTCCTCCAGGAAAATGTTTTAGTAACACTCTTCAACTTGTTTCCGTAAATGTGAGACTGGTTTGGTGTCTCAGAATGTGAGAGTTTCTGCTTATTGTCAAGTTTCCATGAAATTTTGCTGCTATAAGTAACTTCGATGAGCCGAGAGCTTCTGTCCCACCATGCCTAGATTGCTACAGATATTTTTCTGAGTAGCAAAGAGAATTATAAGCATACTGTAGTATTCATTTCAGAGCAGTTTGTTAGCTCAGTACCGTGTTCTATGCGAGTATTTCCATATGACTTGATGTCATCTTCCTGTGCTGCTGGAAAACGTACCATACAAGGCAACATAAGGTGGGAGAAACTGCCATATAAACACCCAGTGTCACATATGATTGAACGTAGCTTTTCAAAACAGGACTCTGTAATCCAGGTTAGTCAGAGGCAGATGTTATGTTACTTAAGTGGCATGTTACACTTAACAGCTGGTCATATTTCTTATTTGAAGAGTTCTAATGTATGTATAGTGTCTCCACCAGAATTTTTACAGGTGGAGATCCTCAGATCTGAATCCATATACTTGAGAAAATCAACCTGGGCTGTTGCTTAACTGACCATGCTTCACTTTTTTTTTTTTTTTTTTTTTTTACTACTTTCATGGAAAACATTCAATTATTTCTCTCAGAAAGACTTGGTGCCTCCTAAAATTATCATATGGTAAGTGTAATTACATAACCATATTTACAGGAGCAAAAGATAGTATGAATCTGAATATGAAACTTCTGATAGTATGAATGCCAACAACAAACCACTTGAGGAATTACTGATGGAACTTGCTGTAAGGGAAGCACCATGTGAGTGTATTGAATCCTTTAATGTGTGCATAGACGCTATTTTTATAGTAAAAAAGTATACAGAGCGTCATATTTCTGCGTTAGGTTCCTGAAAATAAAAAATAAATAATCCTCATGAGTTTCATGGCATATTAGATGCAATGGTTCACTTTCGTACATGAGGTGCACTTAATATTGGCCATCACCTTGGAAAACAAAAAACTCACACCCACCAGCATTTTTTACTGGTTTTGTCTCATCAAGTAATGGATCTCCACATCAGCCATGGTGTAAAGATCAACAGTCTGTGCACTGTCACCAATACCCATGTTCTGCTGTAGGTAACAAAGTAAATCTTAAGATGGAAAAGACTAATCTTTGTGCTCTCTCGCCCGCTTGAAATCACACATGTAAACACTGTGCTCATACAGTATATGAGTGGCTTTGCAGAAATCCTATAGAGTAAGCCTGGCGTCTGAACACCACTACTCTTGGCACTGTGAAATCAGAGGGTGTTTTGCAGCCAGGGTAAACTCATGTAGCTGTATTGACAGATCTGGAAATGAAAGTAAGATGCCATAAAATGTCTGGTGCTGTGCAAGCCTTTTAGATTTCTTTTCAGGCATTGAAGCAGAACACAAGATGTTACTGCCTTAGACTGGAAGAATGAAAAGGAGTCATATCTGCTCTTGTACTCAGCCTGTCTGGGTACAGCTCCTCTTTCTTACATAAGCAGGAAAAGACAGAGCTCACTGAACCATTATTTCTCAAGGCAGAATGTGCATAGCGGTTCCTGGTAAGAAAATATATTCTGTAATGAAAGTAATTTGTAAAATAGTTTTATCTGCATATAAGAAAATTGTTTTTAAAAATGCTGAAATGATAAAGTTCTAATCTCAGCATTTACTAATGTAATGCCTAAAACTATAATGTATCTCTATCAGAGAATACTGTAGGGTCCAGACATGAGGAATGACATTGTATTAAGAAGCTTCAGACAAGATCAGAAACATTTTTTCAGCCTGGTACCAAACTCAGTAGTTTGCTGTATGATTTTTTGAGTTTATAGGGCCCATATTTGAGCTGGAGCTCAACTTTTATTAAGTAAAACACTCAAACTGTCATGTCTGTGATACATAATAACTTTTTGTAAACAACAGGGGAATACACAAATTTCAGCGATCACTTGAGCCAAAACTGCATTGGATTTCTTCCTTTCTGTGTGCAGACTTGGAAGAATAAGACCTTCTGTAACATGTCTTTTTTGAGGAAGGCTGATTTTGAAACTCTTCGCCTGGGCAGTTACCTGGTGCAGCTCTGTCTTGGGCTTGGAGGGAAGTTCTGTCTTTAGTGTGAAGAACGAAAAGACAGTACCTGAGATCAGTCAAATATCCATAATAGTTTTCTGAACATGTTCTCCTGAAGCGGAAAGATCTGGTGAACTAAATCACAGAGAAATTTGTGAATGTTATCTTGGAGCAGGCTGTTAGGATGTTAATCAGTATGAGTAGCTGCTGAAGGAAGTTGACCTCTCTGGACTCCTTTGCTCTGCGGAGAAGGCAATGGACAGGATTTGTCACTACTCATGGCTAATCCTCCTGAGAGAGGGAAATGGGCTGTAAATACAGTCCTTTTCCTCAACACCTCTGAGTCCAGAAAGAGGAGGATTCCTTCTGATGGCTTTAACTTAACTTCTGCTTGATCTGAGGACAGACTTACCTCCTGCGCCTTTACTGGCTACTCAATAGCTCTTTGTCAGAGCTAATAGCTTGCTTCATTTTTTCCGTGCTGCACTGTGCCACTAACTCAATAAGGCAGTTTCACAAATCCAGGTATGTGTTAATTTGCTAAATAGGTGGAGTAGTCAAACGTATTTGTATTTGGAAACCAGTCAGTCTTTTGTAAAGGCAGAAAACTTTTCAGAAGCTTGGACAACTTGCTTACAGTTTCTACACAGTGGGGCTCTTACAGCTTGCGAACCTGTAACTTTTGGTATTTGTGACCAAAACCATGAACACTATTTGAATTTGGCAACAAATAAAATGAAAATTAATCAAATTATTGCAATGAGCTGTGCAGCTTCCAGGCTGGGTTAGCTCATGGCTACAACTTTGTTGAAGAAGCAGCCTTTGTTGGTTAGAAGCAATGTTGCCAGGAAGAAATATGAGGCAATTAATTGCTGCCTTGCTATGAGCTCTTTTCCTTCCTGCCTAAAACTGTTGTCCAGTGCAGAAGAAAATGTCAAATTCCAGCTGCTAATGGAAGGGAGGAGAGGGGAGTGAGGAGGGAGGAATTGTGTTTTAAAGTGTTTTCTGGCTGTGAAATGACAGCCTGTATATAGGGTGAGGGTGACAAGGATCAACGAGTGTGTACAGAATCCTTCTAGTATGAGTTGGAGTGCCCTCACGGGCTTGGGGTTGTGGCCTCTGCAACATTTCAGAAGTTTCTGCATTTCTGTACTTTGAAAAGTGGTATCTTACACTAGCTCCAAAGGTTCTTTAAAGAAGAAACAAGGTTTCTTGTTAAACTGCACTGCATGTGCCTAATTTTTATGCTACTGCATTTGAAGACCTACTTTATCATTAACCTGGCCTTGTGCCTAAGTATTGAAAGTAGCCAAAGGCAGGTGTTAAACACAGCCATTCTCTGTAGCCATTTTCTGCCATGGGAGAATAAGCAAATGTATTAATTCTTACTTCCTAGTAACTGATAAAACGCTAATAGTGATCCCTATGGCAGAAATATGAAAAAATGATACAACTCTACCCTACTCAAGACACTATTAGATACCTTCACCATTAAAACAAGAAAATAAAAACATTGCACTCTCCTAAGAAAAAGGCATACCTTCACCTTTTCTTTTTTAAAAGCTACCTTCTTATGTCATGGAGGAAGAAGTGAAGACAAATAAAGACCTTGATATCTCCTAAGCTTAAAACCAGCATAATGTTTTGTTGTTCTTGCTGGTGTGGAGGGGACGTTTCAAGAAAATACAAACCTTATAGTTGTTCTCATTTTAAAAGTAGATACTGCCTCTAACAAGTATTCTAATAATTCTAATCATTAGATTCTATTAATTGTTTTTATGAATATGCTGCCGCTTCTAGGAGAAAATATTAGTATTGCTGTGGAGTTCCTATAGTCTGTTTTAGTGAAGCTGATGAAAAAAATTATCACAGGAATTATTGGCAAACTTTTTTTTAATCAAATCTTTCTCACACAGAATATACACATTCATTATTTTTTGATTATAGTTGTTTCTATAAGCACTCTGGTACCATGATGTATTTAGCTGACAGCATGTCTTCTCTTGAGTAAGTTACCAACAGCTGGGAAAAAAGAGCCCTTTGGCAGTTCTAGGTTGTAGTACTGGGTTGTTTGCAATTTGAGATCTGCACTTTAGATCACATAGCTCTTTTAAAAAGCTGGAATAACTCTGGAGGTACTAACTTCACTAGGCAGGCCTCGCAGCTTCTGCATCCTCCGTTTATCCTTCAGTGCTGGAGGGAGAGGGAGATGAAATCCACTTAGCATGATAGTTTAATTTGGTTCATGATCTTCAAGCAGCCAAAGGAGTGGAAGACAAGATGATGCAGATTATATTATTAATCATGTTACTCAAATTCTTTTCTCTGTGAAGTGTGCTCTTCTTACTCTAGACTTCATTGAATTCCTATATAGAAACAAGTACCATATATTTTGTGGAAAAGGATTTCTGTTTCAAAGCCTTAATGTTAACATCCTGGATGGAGTGCCATTTTAGGTCCCCACAATGTATAAAATATCCTCATGGGCTTGCAGATGTGACATACCAGATACCTATACCCTTCTGATGTGAGAGATGGGCACCAGGTGGCATGTCTCATTTCAGGTACTTGTTTCCCACCATCTAGTGTGTTGGAACAGGGTACTCAGGTCCTCCCAGGGAAGGTGAGCTCAAGCTGCTGCCTCTCCTCCTTGGAGGAAAAACCTCCTTGATGGGAACCCCAGCTCATGGCTGAAAAGGTTACTGTTCATCTTTTCATTTTCTTGCCATTCATGAGGAGGTGGCATATGTTGGAACTGATGAAAGTTAGTTGCACATTCTTTAACTTAAGTACCTCTCTAACTTCAGTTCATGTAGGAAAATTAATTAACCACCAATGGTATATTTAAGTTTTCTCTAGGGTTTTGAAGAATCACCATCTGAACTACTTGATACAGGCAAAACTGTATTGCTATTAGTATCCCATAATATTATATAGAATCCCTACCAGATCAAGTACTGCAAAAAGAAGTGAAATTGCCTGTCATACTATGCAGAGTATAAAAATGACACCAGCATATACTAAGAGAAGAAAAAGATGTTTCTAAGGAAGCTGCTGTTCTAAGCAGAAAAAAAAGGGACATATACAAATTGTTCATCTGTCTTGCAGCTTGGCAGATTTAGAAGACATTTTCCATTTCAACTGAAAATATAGCAATAAACCACTAAGTTTTAAATTATTCAAAATCAAGCACCAAACTGGACATTAATCTCTTAAACATAAAAGTTTCAAATACCTTTTCCATTCTAAGGAGCCATGATATGTTTTTATACCTACTAAAATGCATTTCTGTGAAAAATATGCAATGACTTTGACAGAAGTTGAAGAAACAATATGTAAATTTTTCATATAAAGTTTGTGCAGACCCTCTAACTAGATAGATTCATACTAAAAGATGAGTGCTTAAAGTTTAAGATTATTGCAATCTTCATTTCCTAACAGGAATTATAGGAAATGACATTCATGTATTTTACCTGAAATTACTTGAAGATCAAAGAGGCATGTGAAAGATTTTCCCATTAAGTACAAGCAACTCATTAAAGAGCTATAAGTAGATCTGGAATGCAATATAGTAATGGAATGTAGTGTCATCTTGTGAGAAGGCTAATAAATACTTTTCGAGGCCATTCTACAGAGTAGTCCTTTTTCTTGACATTTATCATCTTAATACAGGCTTCTACATCAGAAGTTTTCTAGAAATAGAAGATGAGTGTTGACCTGATTTTTCTAAGGTTTTGGGGCTCCTCACGTGCAGATCTGACAGTAAATGTATTTGGAAAATGTAATGCAGAATAAAATAATATGTACCTTGTTCTGCATCTCACTACTGCAAGCAACAGCAGCAGTGTTTGAGCAGGTAAAAGGTGATAATTAGCTGCTAAGGTGCTTTTCCTACCAAAATTTAGGATCTCCCATCTTTTTATGTGAAAGATTTTTTTTTTTTTTATACTGTAGTATAATCAGTAGAAACTTCATCACTCTGAGCAGTAAATGTATACCAGAGTACTCCCATAAAACCTTACAGTCCTAAAAACTGTGCCCCATGTATTCAAAGTCCTGGAATTGCTTTGTGGGTCCTAAAGTGAGCTGTGGATATGTCCCCAGGATGCAAGATCTTATTGCAGTTTTGGGGGATGATTAGCTGCCCCAGCAAGCTCTACTCAGCATGTTTCAGTGTTGAGGGGACCTGAAAACTGATAAACAGAATGGCACAGATCTTCACACCACATCTCTACTATTGACTGAGGTTCAAGTTGGTGTTTTTTGGCAGAGCCACTAGTGAACAAGCCAGTGCTGTACTGTGGCACAGCTTAATGCAATGAAGGACTTGCTGTCTTTGAACTTGTTGAAGTTGCTGTTAGCCCATTCTCTCCTTGTTGCTCTGGGATCACATCAGTCTTGCACTGAATAAATTAGATAAGACAAAGAGAGGGAGGAGGCATTACTGACAGCCCTGAGTTTCCCCTCTCTGTGTCAATAGTAGGAATACCAGTAATGAAAACTGACAGAATTTAAACCCTGTCTCTGCACCCTGGCAGAAGCTTTTCATTTATTTGCACTTTTTTTGTTCCTTAATATACCCTACTTTCCAAGATCCTTTCATTTGTCCCTCCAATGGACAACCCTGATCTCCTTACATTTCTGTCTCATCTCTTCCAGAAAGTAACCTGGATCTACTCTGAGGGTGAGAAAATCACTGGTACTATACAACTCATTTGAGAATGTCAGTGTGTGGTTTAATTTCACAGATAAATGGCTGTATTTGCAAAACCAAGTCAATCTAGAACTTAGGTTTTTCAATAATGATTAATATGGAACGGAAATTATTCTAATTCAGATTCTGACTAAAGAATTTTAAATTTTCTAAATTTGCACACCAGCTGTAATATTAGATCTCAGTTTAATAGTATGAAATTATGCCTGATTTCTTCTAAGTATTATCATAGAATCATAGAATCATAGAATTGTCTGGGTTGGAAGGGACCTCAGAGATCATCAAGTCCAACCCTTGACCACTACCGCTGCAGTTACTAGACTATGGCACTGAGTGCCACATTTCTGTTGGTCAGTGTTGTTTTTTTCTTTAGAATTGCCATTACACAACTTTTTCTGTTTTCTCTTTGCTACTGCTCAGTATCTTACAGTCTTATATTGCTGAACCAGCTTCTCTCCTTTGTCCCAGTTAATGATTCTAAGAATTTATTCTCCATTTCTAAGAGAAATGTGTATTTTGGTAGCAAAGAAGGCAACTCAGATGGCTCAGACCACAGGAATTGTAAATTCAAATTCTCAGAAAACTTCTTAGCTTCAGTCTCTGTCCATTCAACATTCTTTATGTTGCCAGCCTGAGAATTTTCCCTAATGGAAGACAGTGTGTTTGTTTCTCTGGTTGTAAATTTAATCAAGAAGGATCACTCTACATCTTATATATATATATGGATTTCATAGTCAATAAAAACCACTGACTTTCTGCTGCCACCCAGAATCTCTACCTTTACTATCTAAACATCATTTCAGCCCACAGCTGTGCAAGCAGAATTCATCAGTTAATGTTCTGCTGAAGATCAAACCAGGTGTCTGAAGCTGCTGTTTCCTGTCCAGCTTTGTCATAACCTATAGGTGATGTCTTATCGCTTCAGTTTATTGTTCTCTGTTACTTCCAAATGTCTTGTATCTAGTAATAATGCAGTTGATTTTATTCCTCCCATACAATTAGACATGTTCACCCCATATGTTTCTTTCATGTATCATGATACAAATATTCAGTAATTTTTCAAATCACTATACAAATCCAATAACTGTCAGCTGTCAGCAGTCTCTTAAGAGGTGTTTCCTTCTTTATGGATGCATGTTATTTTACATCTTGCCTCTTTTCTGTAAAAATCTGAGATGTTTCACCTTCAGTCATATTACAGAACTTTTCTTTGGCAATCTGATCATCTATTTGAGATTTCTCTTTCTAATTTAAAGTAAAATGTAAACTATTGGTTTGACTTATTTTGGAGTGCATGTTAGAGAACTCTGAAGAAAATGTAAGTTTTTATTACCTGACATATTTTTATTTTCCAGCTAAGTCTCTTCCTTATGTAATTTTCAAGTATAACCTGAGATGTTATTTCTGTAATGAAGAAATAAAATTTTATAAACACTCATTTTCCTCAGTTATTATTTTCTCCCTTGTTGATATCTGTTTGTTTGATATTATTCACTTTAGGTTAACATTTCTTTAATTAATTGCAATTTTTGAACATACCTGGTTTTTTTTCAGGCTTCTAAGGTCTTAGACAATATAGAAATCAAGGTGTTTGATGCTTTGCATTTGTTTTCAAATGACTGCTATTATTGTACTCATGTGAATGACTAATCTTCATTCTACTTGAAGAGAAATCCAAACAATCCACCTAATTGCTCCAAATCTCACTGTGATTTCTAAACTTGGTATTATGGATACATGTTTTGTAGACAAGCACTCAGTGAATAAAGTAACCCACAGCATGATACCTAAACAACTTATTAACTTCACTAAAATATCTGAGTTATTATTAATGTCTTGTATTTCCTTGTTTCGTGGTAATGAGAATGTTTAGAAACAATAAATAAAAAAACTTCATGAATCTTTTAAACTCTTCATTAGTTTTAGGTTTACAGGAATAATGTTAATTGTGCCTACTAGACATATGAGTGGTTCTTATGTTATTGTTCAAAAGAATGTAAAGGAATTCGTAGTGGAATGATTTTCCTGTGGATGAACCAGTATTCAGTTCCTCAGCTTGTTGCAAGTATATTCATTGCTCCTGTTTTATTCTGCAAAACTGAGAATGATGAGCAAAATATTCAGACCTCCACATATATCTTTTTACTGTAAATATGTAAGTATGCTGGTTTTGGTGCAGAAGGAATTAATAAACAATGTAAGTTGGGTCAACTTAGTAATTACCTTGTGTCTATTTCGAGATGTGTTGAATGAGCTTGCAAATGCTTTCCTTAGCAAGGAAAATCTCTCACCTCTTCTCCCTTAATTTATGAGATACTCTTTTATGGAATTAGCAGCTGTACAGACACGATGACAGTCAGTGCTGGGTATTACAGCAATTTTATATAACTATGAGGTGTGTTGTTTTGTGATTTAATAAAATCATATCTTCGTTGGAAGAGAGATGATTGCAAAGAATATGACTATTCTGTGAACTTGTGAAATTATCACTGCACATCTGTACTTCGTGCTACGTGTTTTTGATTACTCCAAGAATACTTTTGGGCATGAGATTTCATAAACTGTGTTCTAATGTAGAAAAAAAAAGTCATCAATAAAAAGGGAAATAAAATGCATGCACTTGTCCTTATTGATCATGAGGTTGACATGGGCCCACTTCTCAATCCTATCAAGATCCCTCTGGATGGCTTCCCTTCCTTCCAGTATGTCTGCCACACCACACAGCTTGATGGTGTTGACAGACTTGCTGAGGGTGCACTCAATCCCATTATCCACGTCACCAATAAAGATGTTAAAAAGTGCCAGTGTCAATGCCAGCCCTTGATGAATGCCCTGAGAAGCAAGCAGTGAGCTCAGTGTAGCTGTTGCCTTAGCTGTGAAGAAAGCTGGGAATGTCTTTTATATAGGTGTGTTTCTGTTAGGAAAAACGTGGGTGAACCTCACCACTTCTTTCTGCAGACAGTGACTGGAATCATTGCTTAGTTTCCATGACTGGTCTTCAGCCACTTTCTCTCCCTGTCTCACTCATATGAAGTGCAGTTCTCCCTCCTCTTTTTTGTTTTGTTTTGAGAAAATTTCCGTTGACCTGATAAAGTGCTTGGCTTTATCCTGACTCTCTTGTAGTAAAGAAATTATGGATGGTAATATGCCTCATGATATCTCAATTCTCTTGGAGTGTTTTGTTTTATAAAAGTATGATACTTCTGTTAATGACTGCGTGGCATTCTGGTGAACTCATTATCACTCAGGAGAACATTCACAAGTTTGAGGGCGTCTCTTGATTTAATGTTGTTGTGTGCCAGCTCCCTCTTTCTTCTGGGAGGTGACTGCCCTGTCTAGGGGATGGCTGGACAGGAAGATACTGGGAGTGGGGGTGCTGGGCACCCCTGGGAACCTACAGCCATCAAAAATGTAGGCATCAGGTGAGAAATGTGCCCCAAACTCCACCTTGTTTTGTTTTTTTCTAAATAGGAAATATTTTATTTAGGGCAGGGTCTGAGGAAGGCCATTTTTATTTTCTAGATTAGTTAATAACAAATGCTTTAGAGCTTGTCACTCCCTGTGCAGCTTTACTTCTTAAAAACTCCATCTCCTTTTCCAAGTGAGGTATTTGAAAATACCTCAGTTTAAAAACTGGTCTTAAAAACGATCTCAGTCGTCACATATATGTATACATTTATGAATTAATTTAAGTTTGATAATTTATATATAAGACTAATGTAAGTAAATTAAAATATAAATTTCAGATTAATATCAGAATGTACCCAGATTAATCACTGGTAGTCAATTAAATTAGTGGGAAAATATACATAAAAACAGAAAACTCATCTGTTTTTATAAATGTTAGACAGAGGATGGAGGAATATTAGCACTGGTTTTAAACCTCAGATGTTTTCCTGATTTTCACTGCTATTAAAAACTTTGGGATTTTATTAACATGTTTGTGAGGATCTACAGTGTATCTTCATACCAAGCAGAACTAAAATATTCTAACTGATTTTCAGTTCTGTCTTTACATTTTCTTCTACTTGAAGAGCGGGTCAACAGAGCAAGGGGCCTTCTGTTCTCTCCTAGTGGTTGTATTTGATTTTTTTCATTAAGTTTCATGCTGATCAGATAAAGAGCTGAGGAGTGAGCCCAGGGATATGTGGCATCCAATACGCAGTTCCCGAATGTAGGTGTGCAAAAACAAGGTACAAGGACCTGGCAGAGATTATTAAAGAATGACTTGATGACAGTGAAAATTTCTTAATACATAATATTTTAAGATTTACTCATTTCCTCTAGGTTCTAGAGTCTCTGTAACTAATATCCGCGGTTATTTAGTCTTTGTGTGCTTGCTTTTTAAATCTCCGTAAGTATTGCTGTCTGATAGGTAACTTCCTTGCATGATATTGCATTTGACAGCTTAAATATTGCTATTAAGCCAGCTACTCTGTATTACATACTCTGGACTTTGTCCTAAATTTTTCTATTGAAACCTATGTGTATAGCTTTTTGCTCACTTTTAAAGTCCTGGTCTATGACATTGCAGTTTTTAGTTTGTGCTGGCTGATATTTATGATTATTACTATGTTATATTGTCCTCGTTTGAGCAAGGACAGAACCAATTTTCCTCTCGGTAATTCTCCTTTTCAGTAAAGTCTCTTCTGAGTGCCTGCACTTTCTGCAGTTAACAGCATACTTTTCAGACTGTGTCTGCTCCTAGAATTAATAAGGCTTGATGTTTACAGTTATTACTAATGTAAAGGTATGGGTGGTATGCAGAAAGGCTTTTGCTTATACTTGTTCCTATAGAAACCGAGGTCACTGCTGAGTTTCTGCTGTGCCATGACTCCCTTCCCTAACCTTTTCTGTTTCTAGAGGAGGACTTTAATGTGTTAGCTTGGCAATTTGTAGAGCAATCTTGAGGTGAGTGAGTGCTATAAGAATACAGATTGAAGGTATCTTTGACTGGACCTACAAAATGTCTAAAAGGCTTCAATTGTGAATATGTTCCTCCATTCTTGCCATTACCCTACTGTGCTGGATCCATTCCCTTCCTCTCGAGTAGTGCTGTCTGCAGACAATCATGCAGCTGTTGGCTGGAAGTGACCTTTGGGAATCCCTACTCCCAAAGCCTGTAGAAAACTGGGAGTGTTTTATCTGTTTGCAATTTTTTAAAATGCCAAATAGAAAGTTAGTCTGGTGAGTCCTGTACCTTACTCACATGTATCTGCCTGTATTAATAAACAAGAATTAGCAAATAATTCAAATATTGGTAATCTAGATCTTGGTAATGCTAGGAGTTGGCTGAAGAGTAGGTGGCAAGGCTTCCCTTTTGGGGAGAATATAATTGAGAATTAGGTGACTCCATTTTCCTCTGCAGCTCTTACTACATACAAGTTTAGCTCTATACTAGAGTGCAAAAATTATAATTAGTCTGACTGGACACTGGCATATTCTCAAAAATTTGCTCAAGATACATCCCAAGTTCCATCTATTATTTCTGAAAATATTATACAAGATCTTCAGATCCATATTAGATGTTGCTTTCAGTTTATTCTGTTTTCCTGTGCTCAGGAGAGCATAGCTTACGATAATTATGTAACTGATATCTTGCTCTTTTCTGGAAGGTCCTGTTCTCCATTACCTGTACTTAATAACTCTTACCTGAGAATGAGGCACAAAGAAGAAGAGCTTCAGGAGAGCAAACAACAGTAGCTAATTAAGCACAGTAATGATGCAAGGCTTATTTTCTGGTTTATTTAATCTGTCTATGCCAAACCAGGCCTGATTCAACACCTATGTAAATCAGTGACTGGCCGTTTGATGTCATTTGCAGTAACCAGCTCAAAATTTTCTTACGCAATGGAACTGAAGAATTGCTTAGCTTTTACCAAAAATTTGGAGACAGAATTATTAAGTAGTTCACAAATTTTTGCTCTTCTCCATTTTCATATCTGTGGTTGATTATCTCCATACTTTTAATCAAACAGTCTCTCGCAAACACTTAGACCTTACCAGACCTATCAAATAAATATCTGCATAAATATGATAGGCAATCATGAAAAATGATATCCTGTCTCTTAAGTAGCTTTTTATACCTGCAACAAATTCAGGTGAAATATCATTGCATTGTTGAGATATAAAAATGCATGGAGTGGTTTACTTCTATAGCCATAATACATAAAAAGTATCATTAAGGAGGGAATAGAATTCATGTCAACAATTAGAAATATTAATTTTTATCTCAGAGCTTGATAGCTTCCTCTTGCAGAATATTTCTCCAAAAAGAGAAAGCTTTAAAAAGGCAGAAACCTTTCCCCCCATCCCATTGTCGTTTGTGGGAAACAAATCCCTGCAGGGATGCTCAGATTTGCAGTTTTGATGGATTTCTAGGTGCCATGTTTTGCCCTCTTCCTTGCCTTCTAGTCTCTTCTGCCCCCATCTTACTGCTTTCATTGCTCTTGCCTTATGCTAGACTGCACCTTTCCTAACAAACTCTTTGCAAATGTTTGTGGCCTTCAGAAGTTATTAGTCTGTTTTTGCATTCTATGTCTGTTTCCCATATCCATAAATCAGAATTATCTACTCTGACTGTAAACTTGTGGAGATAAGCACTGTTTCTCCTCAGGGCACTATCACAGTCTTGGTTGGGTCCGCAGCACTACTGCAGGGCTGTGTGATAATGATGATTAATGACTTCACAAAAATCCTATTACTACAGCTGGCTTGAAATGTCCTAGTGAACATTTCATCTGTAGATGCTGATTCACAGAGCTCAAAACGTGTCATCTGAAACATCTTGAAACCGGACCCCTGAGCTGCTGTCTGGACTCTGCCAGTCTGCTCCGTCTCTGTCCCTGACAGCTGCCCAGAGCCTCATCCTCCTCTCCCCTCCAGCATGATGCTGCTGTGCACTCAGCTGTTCAGCTCTTACAGTGGCACATGTCACCTCTGATACCTCACTAGCCAACCGCTGTACTCTTGCAGTTTTGCTTGAGAGAAGTGCATTTTTTTCTTCCTCTTTGCGGTGGCTCGGAGTGCATCTTTCAGCAATTTATCTGCTAAGCTTTCTGCTTTGTACCAACCTGTACACAAGAAAGATACTGATCTGGACTTCTGTCCAGGATAAATATGCAGTACTCATTAGCAAAGTGACAGTGGGGTTGTGCTGGTTCTCAACACCATCCAGGATGCTATAAAACCTGGTGCCAGATCGTTCATTGACATTCATTTATTCAGTTTACGCCAAACTCTGGAGCATTCCCAGGAGCATCGCCTGGGGGGTGAATTAATCCAGACCCAAACTCCCATCAATTTACATGGGCCAGATGGTGAGAGGAAGGTAGAGATGCAGAATTTCACAGTGTTATGCAGTTTAGTCCATCAAAAAATATAGTATGATGAACTCTACCTATGTACAGTGTGAACACTTTGATTCTAAGCAAATATATGTACAGTGGTACAGATGTAAGATGTGTGTAAATTTGTTTTGGACATTCTATTCTCTATGAAATATAATGCACATGGCCTCAGGGGCTCTGGCAGACATTAACTGACATATTGTGGGACCCCTGAAAACAGCCCCAAACTGGTAGGTAATAAATATATTTTACAAAATGGGAAGAAATTCTACCACTTACTTCCCAAATTTATTCTAGAATGGAAGTTTTGAATTCTTCCAGAAAGACTAACTTTCCTTTTTCTTGGAAAGGCAATAGTCTGCAAGATTTCTTTTCTGATGGTACGTTATGGTGTACCTGACATATAGATCCTGAAAAATTAAATTTGTGCATTAAATGTTTGCAGTGAGTTGAACTCACTAAGTAAGGAGCTGCTATTGGTACAAATGTTTTGAGAGATTAAATGCACATTTTGAACCTAGTATTTAAAATTCTCTCCGAGCTAGGGCTAGGAATCAGATTTCAAACTTTCTAATGTGAATACTTGTGCAAGTAAATTTTAAATATATGTTTACTCACGTCAAGATCTGCATTTATTGAGTTTCAAGGGAGAAATATTATCAAAGCTTTCAGATGAATAAAATAATCTTGAATCTCCAGTAGGGAGTTACTAGAACAGAAAAACTGCCTGCTGTATCATAAATCAATCCTGAAATATAAAAATGAATAATATTACATTGAATAATTTCAGGTTTTTATGTTAAACAAAGTATCTTTGATAGTTAATGAGTAGGGAAAACACTATACTAAGTTTTTATTATTGTTTTCCTTTGTAATTGTGCTTTAATGTAAATTCATTCAGAAATCAAGGCTTCTTCGTTCAAAGGAAGAACCAAAATGAAAATGTGAAAGTTATACAAAATAACTTAAGAGCTGCAGTAACCCATAAGTTTAAGTCCTTGTTGACCTCTGGTCAGGAAGGCGGTGATATATTAAGATTCTTATTTTATTATAATATGTAACATGATGTTAACTGAGTAATTAAGGTAGTTCCTCTGTGGATGCTGAAGGAAAATTCATGTGAGAGTGAAGAGAAGATTTTAGAATAATCAGCCTGATGACTTGTTGGGCTCTACTTGCTAAGTGTTCTCTCTGATGATTTTCAAGGAAAGTTTAGATCCACAGGAAACTTGTATCAATATGAAGATCAATGAGGCTATGTAATGATTCTTGGGAAAATCTTTTATAAGATGTTTCATAAGGAATAGACAATATTGATAAAAGATGTGAAAATTTATGTGAGAGGAGAAAAAATATTGTTACACGTAAGGTGTCTCAAAAGGTTATTTTGTTCTCAGTACTTAAAATATTTGAAGAATGAAAATCAAAGTAATATTTCGAGTTCAGCAGTAAGTCAAACTTTTTTCTAATCTTCACTGTTAGGCATTATACCATCTCTTACTAGTACTGTTCATATCAAACTTGTACGATATATTCAGAAGCATTATCAAAATATATCAAAACTTGCTGTATAAATGACAATAAGCTTTTTATTATTTTGAAAACTGAAAAAAAATTATTTTGAAACTACTGCACAGCTTTAGTCATATTCCTGTCATATTACAACCTGTAATTTCATTTTTATTCTTTATAGCAATTCTGATTTAATACTATCTTTGTTTTCTTTGAAATAAATTCATCCTGCTGTAACATGCTGTTGAAATGCAAGAATGTTATAACATGGTAGCTGTTCAATTAAAAAAAAAAAAGTTTTTCTTAAATGATTTTAAAGATCTGGTCATACTAGATGAAAAAACCAACAGATCATACATCATTAATTATTTTGCAGTAGGCCCAACTTATTGAAAACTTTCACATTTCTTTTAAAAATGCTACCATGTCCGTATAAGTTTGGGTTAGAAATGTTGGTCATCGTACTGTAAGCACATCTTGCTCTAATTTTCCATATGGGGTTACTTGTTCCTCATTTAAGAATTAATGTCATAGCCTTTGACACATGTAGTTGTAATGTGCTAAAAAAACCTACATATACTTGGCATATATCTAGCTGGATTTTAATTTTTTTAATCAATCTGTTAGACTAGTTACCTCTTAGTTGGAATGCAAATCTCTTTGAGAAGATACAACTTACTATTCAGGAAGCATCCTTAACTGGATCAAAAGGGGAAAGAGATGACCACAGTATATTGCAACAAGGTGGTCTTTATTTGCAGCGAGTAACTAGAGGCTCTTTATGAAGTGAGAATTGTGCAGCAATACTGAATAGAGAATTCAGAATCTTTAGAGGCCTATGGGACTCAGTCCTGAGCTATTGCTTAATGTAGCTTAAATTGCATAAGGAGTAAAACCTATTTTGTGTTAAAAAAAAGAAAAAAAAAAAAAAGGAAAAGAAACAAATGTGTATTTTCTTGTTAATGTTTACTGTAATGATAATATGATTTTATTGTAAAAAATTCATTTAAAGATTAATGTAAGCATCTGATCAGCTGCATGTAACAAATTCCCTATCCAGCAACTTTAAGCTGAACCGTTTTCTTTTGTACCATTGAATCTGTTTTCTCTGTGATGTACACAGACATGCCCAACAGAATAAGGTGAGAAGAAAAATACAGAAGGGGCTTCTGGCAGCTGGCAGGGAACATTACGGATTTGCTGCAAGGTGAACTAAATAACGGGATTATGCAATATGACATTTGTAAAAACAATAATAAATTTGGACTAATTAAGATGAAAATTTCAATAAGGAGAAAAAAATTCTTATCTTCCACCAGTTTCCATTGTGGCATAGAGGGAGGCATGAGGGAGCTCACCCTTGTCCAGAATTTTACAATGTTTAATTTAGTATTCTTTGGCATACTATACTTCTGGCTTCAAGACAAAGAATGTATTTTAAGAATATTTCTTATAAATATAGAGGACAAATCTAAAATAAAGGCTTTATTAACTTGATAATTAATGGACTAAATGGCTGAAAGCTGCAAAGTTAATGAGATATTTGTTGCATATAAGTAATAAATGAAATATGAGGGAAAAGAGAGGAAGAGAGGCCTTTTCTATTATGAAAATAGTTGCTCTGGAATTCTTAATTCTGATAGGAATAAATGTAGCTGTGAACATTTTTGTATTAGTAATAACCAGCAAGATGAACACTCATGGGGAAAAATTGGTAACAATTTACCAATTATGATTCTTAAATGCTTCAAATTATGAAGAAGAAGTGTATTAGCTTTTAATTGTACAAATTATCTTTGTATTTTCCTCTGCCTTAAGGCACAGAATATAGCTGGCTGCTATTAGGTCCTCTCTCTCTGGTACTCTTCCTGACTTTTTATATTTGTTTCTTTGGTGGCTATTTAATTCTACTCTTTATGAGTTGGCCTAAAATAGGATATTTCTTCTTTATGACTAAGCCTGTATGATACCAATATTACTGTACAAAATTTGCTACATATTGAATTTTATTTCTTTTTGCAAGACATGCAGAAATAAAGGTTGTAGTTAATAATGGTGGTCTTGTAATTTTGCTGCCCAGCTGTGACAGCCAGAGTTAGCTATAGGCTACATCAGAGCCCAGAGAAACAAAGTTCTGTGGCTTCGGAAATTCTCATACCTTGCAGTGCCTGTTACTGCTACGATAGTTGTTTCAGCAGTTTTTGGGTTGTCACATCTTCAGCAAATTATTGAACTTTTGAAAGTGTCATATCTGTGATAAAAAGGCAAAAGGTCTGCTGCTGCTTATGTTGCCTGCTGCAATGTCAGACTTACTGCTTGTTCAAGCCCTAATGTTTTGAGCTTTGTTCAAGCTTTTCTTGTTGAATCATAGTAATGAAAAAAGAAAAAAAAAAGGGGGGGGGGGAGGAGGGGAGGAATGCAAAAAGCACTTGCTGCTAAAGACTTTTCCCTTTGTTCTATTATTAGAATTGTGGAGGACTTACAAGAATTTTTAAATAACTCAGATTACTTTCCATCATGATCCTTGCTACACGGTTTTTACAATTACTAAATTTATGTCCACAGTACAACAAAGTAAAATGCTGGAAAAAGCTGGTTGGAGCTGAATGAAACTTTTTTGGAGTTGAATATAAGGCTAGACTAGTAAATGGAGTGTATGAAGATGTAACTATAGTTGTCTTCTGTAAGAAAGATAAAAGATGTTAGAAAAATCAAAGGCATATTGAAGTGTTTAACATCAATGTGACAGAGAGAAAACAGAAACGAAAAAGCCTCAGAGCTCTCTTTCCTCTCTTCCTTGTAGGGAAGTTGCTTGGCCCATCTTTCTATCCATGATTAAGGCACACCGAAGGAAATACAAAACCAGTTCCAGAGTTGGACATATCTATAGCGCAAAGAAACTGACACCCTACATTGGAAGCATAGATCAGAATCAGACTCCAGTTCCTCCAAAGGTCATCCTCAATGTTGAATTGCATATGTTGGTTTCAAAAAAAGAGGCACACAAGTACTGCACATGGATCCATATACGTCTTAGGAGTAATGGTAACCTAGTAAGTGCTAACACCTTTTCTCAGGTCTAGGTCTAGAACCTGGATGGTGGTTAGTTAATAATTATGGCAAGTGTATGTGTACACCTTTTGGAGAGACGTCGTGATATAAATCTTAAGAACAAAAAGTCCAAATTTTACCTTTTGGGATTGAAACTGTGTTCTTCTTTGTGAATGAACCTTTTTTTTTTTTTTACTGACTAATGCTCCTGGAGAGGCAACAGGAATGACAGAGTGTGAAAAGAAAATATGAGTTAAAGTAGGTATCTATATCTTTGAAAGGTGTGAGTCCTAACTTTTGTAATCTTCCACAAAAAGCATCACTTTTTTTCAGCACTGTGATATGCTTATAGGCATATAAATTATTTTGCTGACTGTTCATGCTTCCAAACTGGGAAAGGGAAGTTATTAAACAATGATAAAACTACATAATTATTTGGTTGTGGAGAAATACTACCTTTCCTTTTCCTTTCCTTTTCCTTTTTTTTTTTTTTTTTTTCCTTTTTCAGTTGAGAAGGTCAATTAAGTTCTAAAGCACAATATTGCTTTCAAAGTTTATAATACAAAGGCATCTGTTCTAGTATTAACAGTAGGTGGTATCACTGGATGTGCTATGAACTCCATACAGAATTAGTAGTCTTAGTTTAATCTGTTAAAGGGAAATGTGTCAAAGGAGCAGCAGCCTTTTAATTCCAGTGATGTTCCATGGTAGGGATCTGCTTATCTGCAGTTCAGCCAGTCCCCAAATAACTGAAGACAAAGTTCTATTTGGGTGAAACCTGGAAAAAGAGAGCTTAAGAGGACTCAAGAATTTTAATTTTTAACTTGGTTTCTTTTTGCTGTGACAAGCTGTCTCATAAAGAGAGTCAGAAAGTACAAGTCTAGAGATAAATATGAACAACAGTTCAATAGATCAGAGGGTAAACATTAGAAAGTCACAGTGACTTGCAGCATTAAGCAAAATGTCTGTTTCTAGGGTGTTACTGGGTAGATTTATGCATTTTAGGATTCAAATTCTGTTAGGCTTTTTATACATCCTTACAAAGAGTTCTGCAAACATCCTGGTTCAGGAGTCAACGGTATAATTAGACCTTGTAGAACACAGAGAAGGCAAATGGTGAAATGTACTTCTGGAAAAGCAGACAGATTTGGTGATGGGAGAGTGCTTTGCACAAGAAGCTGGGATTCTTCTGCTTTCACCTCTGATTCATCTTCCACATCTTCTAAGAACTCTATATCCAGAATATACACAAATCTGTTATGAACTGTGCACCTTTCCACTGACAAAGACTTCTTGTATCTCTGCAGATTCAGTTTTTATACTGTGGGAGAGCACAGAAAATGGTACTTGACAAGAAAATGCATAATCTGGAGAAAAATAACTTTCTCTGATACCAATCTTTAACCCTCCATTGCTTTCTCTAGCAGCAAACAAGATAAAACAGTGTGTTGTAAAAACAGATTATGTCTTTCACACTATTTCCCCAGTGTTTAATCCTGACCATGAACAGAAATGTGGACTACTACTCATCAGATTTTTGAAATTTGATGGCCTTATCTTATACATTTAAACACGGGTATTTCCGAATTTGCTACTAGTATTTTCTTGAAATCCTAGTAGCTCTAATCAAAAATGTTAGATACAAAGACATAGATGTGATGGTTTCTAATGTAATATCGATTATTTTTAAGTGAACGTGCTTTGATCTGAAATTTTATTGTACCATGGGAGTAGTTTCAGGTATTATTCGGAACACAGCGTGGTCTGCTAGAAGCTAGTGGATGTTGTTTTTATCTATTCCTACCTTTCTGTGCTTTCTCAAGGTGCTTCCCATATTGAACCTTACTTCTAAATTACCAGTATCTCATGTCTCTGTTTCACCTGCTAATCATGAAGGAAACTGATAAGCTGACAATGGTCACCTGTAAAGGGACTGACAGAGAAAAATTTAACTACTAATACAAAACACATGTTAGATGTTTCCCATTTATCTCAGTAAAGTGCTGCCTATCAGCTAGACTGACTAGGGAATAAAACCCTTTGCCACACCCTGCCCACTTTGTTTCTCAGCACTTGCGTTTTGTGTAATTCTAAGCTGATCTCTAGAAATTCACAGAAGCTTTCTGATTTTCTCCATGAAGTGAGAGGAAACTTTTGGCAGGATGGTGAAGTGGAAAGCAGAAAAATGTGGTATGTCCTTGTGAAGTCATTGCTTTATTGCTAATCTCCCTTTAATGTCTACTACTCTGGCTGTAGTATATGCTGTTTGTTTTCTTACTGAAGGATCATGGTGTGTGCATCATGCTTAGGATCCCAAATGCTTCTCTTTGACCACATCTTTTCTCTTTTGATGCACTTTTATTTTGAGAAACAAACCAAGTAGCTGTGAAACTTTTCTTTGATTTTTGTTGTTGTCTCTCAGAGTGTATTTCAGAAGGGATGGCTTTATGAAAAGCATTGGTGTGGAAAGCAGGCTGTCAGAGACTGCTGTATTTTAATATATAGTGGCTTTTTAGAATCCAGATTTTTAAGCTTAAAGAGCTTTTTCTCTCATAGAACCAGATAATAGAAACTGAAGACTAGCTGATTTTTGTGGCAGCAACTCTCCCAGGGACTCTCTCCTGTTTCTGTAGCAAGAGAGTATTGCATGGCCAATACTGTAAGAACACCTAGGCAGAACAGTTGCTTGCTGGCTGCTATTCCTGTTGCTGAATCCTGAAAACACACCTGGTGGTTGAGTAATTCTGCTTCAGAAAAAAGGTGGATGCTTCTGGGTTTTTAAATATGTTTTTGACTTTTTGTTTGGTTGGTTGGTTTAAAGTTAAAATATTAGGAGGGAATAAAAACCCAGTAAAAACAGATAAGTTTAGAAAGCAAAACAGGATGTTATATATACCTTATTATTCAGTTTTCTGAATAAACCAGTCCAGCTAATGTCAAACCACTTTGAAGGCAAATTTCATGTTCTAATTTCTTACTACAGCACTTAGGCACTGAGGACTGTAATACTACTTGTGCTATTAAAAATTTATTAGCCTAAACTGTTCAGAATGGGCAAATATTAAACAGTGTTCTAAGAGACACATGTTAATCTTATTTAAAGCTGCTGATATCAGCATTGAAGAAATCAGCTAGTGTCAATTACTCTCCTTTGGTCTGGAAAAGGAAAAAAGCAACAGTGATTCTGTGGAGTGGGTTTTAGTACAGAAGAACTACCTTGTAAGTTATTTACTGCTGATTTCAAAGAGAATTTCGTTGTAGTGTTCTCTTTAAAGACTTCTTTCTTTTTTCTCTTTTACCCTGAGATAATGGTATCTCACTTTACAAGTAATCACACTGGCACAGTTGTAACTGATTGTACTAACTTAGTAATTTCAGTGACACCAACTCTCACTATATATGTGAAATCTATGAGATATTAAATGTAAAATAATGGTTCTGCCACACTTAATGATAAAGGTAATGAATTTCAGAGGAAGAAATAATAAAAACAATTTTAATTTGCAATGGCTAGCCCTCAAATTTTCTTCTTAGTATAGAAAAGTTTAATTAACCAGCTGCACATTATGTCAATGAATGCATTTTGTCTGGAGCACTGATCTGCAAATTCAGCCTATAAAAATTCTCCATAGTTCCATATTCATGTTTCATAAATTAAAACAAAGTTTGTTGGGATGAATTGGCAATGACCAAAATTTGATGTACATACAGGTTTCACTATTGAATCATAATTTGGTGACATGGAATGCACCAAAGAATCACAATATTGCATTACTGTCATAACTATATGTTGTTTGGTTTCAAGGCTGTATAGATTTAATTAAGGGAATGTTGAACTGCCTGCTTGATAGTGATATAAAGCCAGTCCATTAAGAGGGGGGAAAAAAAAAAAAAAAAAGGCAGAGCAGGGAGCAGCAAGCTAATGTAATTAAGGCTCTTGTGACAAAAACCAAGCCACGGCGCAGAAGATCAAATTGGAGAAGTCAGTAGCTTGCATAAATTGATGATAATCAGTACCTCCAAACAGTAATATTACAGACAATTTCTAACTAATTTTGCATTCCTGTTTGCTTATACATAATTTTACTTGTCTCGTGAAGCTGATGAATGATGATTTGGAAGAAGTGAGATTTGCTTGGTAGCATTTGTGATTGGCCACATTTTTCTGCTGTCTCTCTGGAATAAGCCAACACATCTCCTAACTAATGGATCTGATAGAGATTCTGACAGTCCAATCAAGAAAGATCAACTGCTGAGAAGAATCTAAAATTTAACTAAATAAATACTGGTTGAAATATTAAACTTGATTGAGAATGCTTTTGATTTAAATTATAATAAAACTAGGTAATTATTGTAAGCTTGTGCAAAATAATACAGAAACTTGGGAATTGGTGCATTTTAGTGATGTGCTATTCGTTGTTGAAAATAGTCCTCCTAACTTCAAGCAGTTTAAGCTACTCAACCACCAGCTTGTCTTGCTGTATCTGTGGATGCTCCTGCATCAGTGCAGTCTAGGTCAGGACATCAATCTTGATTTGAATATAAATTATAAAAATAGTCTTTCTACCAGGTAAAGCTTAATGAGCTGGTACCTATTTCTAGCACTCATTCCTGAGGGTAGCAGCTGGGACAGGTTGCCCATGCAGGCTTGGTTACTTTCAGCATTTCATGTACATTTTATTGCTCTCAACTTCATTTTTCTCGTGCTTCTTTCAATACCTATAGCTACCTTTTTATTCCTCTCATTTTCCTTTTAAAAACGGTTTTTTGTAGTCTGACTTGCGTTTATCTTCTGTCTCATTTTATCTGTTCTTTCTCTTCAACCCAGCTAGTTACATTAACATTGCTACTTTTTGAGGACAGAGACAGATATTCTTGTAAGGATTTTAACACCTTCAAGTCTGACCTTTCAAAGCCTGTATTTTGTTCTGTTTCTTGCTGTTTTCACACCTATGAAAGTCCAGAATTGCTTCCTTCCCATATTCTCTCTCCTAGAAGCACAGCTCTGGGCAAAAATGGAGTGATGGCCATGTATAGCTTTGTGAGTGGCTTCTCTGTATTTGTGCACGCAGACCAAAACTGCAACATACGTATGTTCTTTTAATGGTATATTAATTTCCTTTGTGTAAACCTTTTCTAAGTTTACTATGAGTCTGAAAAGTCCATTTGGTAAATATTTCTGTGAGGTTTTGCATGGGCAGAATAAAAGTTTCATTCTGGTACAGTGCCAACTGCTTGCACAGAAGCAGGTGAAATGTTCTGATGACTGCAACAAAAATTACTGGAACGAATAGAGGAGCTGTGTACACAAGCTCTTACAAAGACTTTGTTTTCACTTAAGCTTTTAATTTTTTTTCCCCCTAGATATATGTGGTTTTATTCCTTTGGATATTTTTAATGGAATATAATACCTCATTCAGTGCTTGTGTCTGTAAAGGCTTGTAAAGACTCAAAGTTACTAATGTATATGCATAGATATACCTCCTATTGCAAGTAATTTATAAAGGCTTTCTTTGACTTTCAGTTTAAGTGCTTCTCTTTTGAGTTCTTTTATAGCAGAAACTGGTTAACTAGGATTTTTATTGTTCTGTTGCTAGAGATAAGTGCTAGTAAGGTTTTAAAAAGTAGCATTTTCAGGGCATGAAACTGTCTTTTTTTACAGATATGTATTAATGGTGCTTTATATTCCTTCATAAATAGCTATGGAAAAGTGAAATTGAAAAAAACAGAAGTATTTAAAAATTTCTGCTTTATTTAAGTATCTTATTAATGAACAACAATGTTTTTAGCTGTCAAGCCATCATTTTGGGTGATGTAATATGCATACTTTTAGTCTGTCTTCTGTTTTCCCTCTGGATTTTGTACGTTTCGGTTTTGGGCATTTGCAGTGCTGTTTTCAGTATCATGGAAATGTGTATTTCAGACCCATGCCAGTTAGACCCCATTCTGTGGGGATTTAGATACCTCCAGGCAGTAGGTTAGTTAGGATGATGTTAGTTCTTGAGTTCTCAGTGACATTTTCTGAGGTGAATGCGGTTTCTTTTCTAATGTTTCCATCAGCCTCTCCTCAAACTATTGTTAATAGGTTAGTAGAAAATAAGCCTACTAGCCCCAGTTTATACAGGAAATGTTTTCTTTTATCCATAATATGTTCTTGTTTAAAAAAAATTGTGACCCTTTGTCTAGGGCATCCACCTCATCTTTTCTCCTAATATATGGCATTATTACAGTTTTTTGTTTTTTGTTTTTTTTGTTTTTTTTTTTTTAAAGATTGTGTTCATAGAATAGGGTTTTTTTTCTTATTTTCCTTTCTTTCCTTGTGGAAACTTGATCTTGCAGCTGAAACAGCTTATAGTGAAGCAAAACACTATGTGTAATCTTGTGAATCCTGTTCATACATTGGTATCATTGTGTTCTAATTGATTTAACTGTAAAAGCCTGAATAGGCAAGATATCACACCAGGATTTGTGTATGTTCTGACTTTCCTCATGATGGGTGTTGCTGTTTAGATATATGGGTATTGAAGTTTTATCTGCTTTTTAGCCTGAAGTCAATATAAATAAATGAAAAAAACACTCTCTGGAATTGGACCACTGTTGTACTGAATCAGAACTGGATGCACAACATAGGTTTTCAGCTAGTTCCTAGCTCAGTAAAAACTAATGATTATTTCCACTGATTTCACAGTGGAAAGGGTCACTGTGAAACACTTGCCATTTGCTGCTTTTGACTGTGGTCACAAGTTTAAAAATTGATTTTCCTTATTATTCTATTTTGAAAAGCTCCTAGCAGGTAAATTTACTTAGTGAATTAGAATACTAATGTGTGGCAAGTGGACAGGTTCATTTGTATTTTGTGGGGTTTTCAGAGTCAATATACACTGGATTGGTTTGCTTTCCTCTGATTATATGTGCAGTTTTTCAAAATTTAATGTCAAATATTCATGGAATTACTAGCTAAAAAATGTTATTTTGAAAAATATGGAAACTAAAGACTAAACTTTGGAATTGTGAGTACATATTGGATTAACCACCATAGTAAAAGCTTCTGCAATGGTTTCTTAAGAGGCAAAAGCAAAATGTAAGAATAGATTAAAAATGAAGGCAAAAATTTAACCAGTTTTCAGTGTTCAAATAGTTTACCCTTTTATTTTAAACATTATTCTGATAAAGCTAGGAATGGACTTTTGACTCTTTCTAAATACATTTCTGCTAGTTAAAAGTAATTTTACACTTTCAAAACAGAAAAGTTCACTCAGATCCCCTAGGATCCAAAAGAACTCATTTCATCAAAGTAAAGAACAATAAGCCCATGTAGAAATTTTTTACACAAGATTTGTGTTATAATTTCTTTTTTTCTTTAGGGTGTTCACTTGATTGTGAGTTCAAATTTTATAGTTACAGAAATGCTTGGTTTTACCTTGCAGACATTTCAATAAACTGCAGAATTTGACAAAAGCCTTAAACACCATTGGTACAAATGCCTTGCCCACTTCCACTGCCATCTCAGTGGTGAATTTGCTGAACAAGTTTCAGCAAAGTATGAGTTTACTTCACAACTAGGCAGTAATGATATGAATCGGAACAAGAAACAACAGGACTTAAAATAATGAAGTATTAAATTAATTTAAATTAATTTGACTTACTGCTGTTACTACTGAACATGGTAACAGGATAAAAACCCCACACAACATTAATTGGGTTACAAAACCAAAATTCATGCTGACTCTAGCTTTTTCATTTCTTCTGACACCCTGCATGATTTTCATTTTTGTTTGGAAAGCTGTAGTTTGAAACTCATTGTAGAAATAGAGCTGCCTGTCTGAGACATCTTTTATATGTATATAAAATATTCAAGCAGAGAACTCTCTTTGCTCAGCAGGATTTGAAGGGCATTGCGAAGAAAATAGAAATTTCAAAATTTATCTATTTTTTTTTAAACTGAAGCTATAGATCCCAAAGGTGAAAACAAGCCTTAGTTACTGGTATCAGAGCTTTTCCCTTTGCCCCAATTGAGTTACTTGTAGTAGAGAGAAATGTACTTATCACATATGCAGAAACAGTTGTTCAGTTGTTTACTTTAGTTAGATTTAGAGCAGGATGGATTCCAAAGGTATCCACTAACTATAATAAAGCCAGCCCAAGCTCTAAGTGTTTAATATTGTTGGAAGGGGTGCCATAACGGTTTAGCGAAAAATATATAGAAAGCTGATTTTCACAAATATAGCATGGAACAATGTCTGATCTCGGAGTCTGATAGTGACAGCTAGCCAAAAGTGTTAGGCAGACTAGCACCAAACTAGAGCCCCTGCCATGTGAGGAGAGGCTGAGAAAACTGGGTCTGTTCAGCCTTGAGAAGAGAAGGCTTAGGGGAAACCCTATTACTATGTTCCAGTACTTAAAGGGCAGCTGCAAAGAAGATGGAGACTCCCTGTTTACAAGGAGTAACATGGACAAGACAAGGGGCAATGGGCACAAGTTGCTCCTGGGGAGATTGTTTGAACACGAGGAGTTTTTCACTATGAGGACAGTCAGATATGGGAATGGTCTCCCAGGAAAAGTGTTGGATTCCCCCAATTTGGAAAGTTTTAAGTCTCAGCTCGACGGGGTCGTGTACGATATGTATGATACAAATATCATTAAAACAATAATTATAAGGGTTGGACCAGATAATCCTTGAGATCCCTTCCAACCTGACGTTCTGTCATTAATCTATCACAGTTCTGTGAGCTTCGGAGACACTACATGAATTACTTTGGTTTGCACGCTTGCAAAAAGTATTAAAAAAAACTCGGGAGAAAGATGCTCCTCAGCTAAGAATTTAGAAACAAACACCCTAAGTAATTCTTCTGTTTTCTTGCCAAGAAAACCCTTGAGCCTTCCAGTTCCATGTTGGAATTTAGGAGATCGGGTTAATTTCTCAACAATTCTTGTTTGAATTATGTCTTCCTCTGTGAAAGTGCTTGATTTGGCAAACCTAAGAGGAAAACCATTATTTCTGTACATTAATAGTACAGTTTTCTAATTTCCTCTGCAACATGGTTGAAGGGAGTTAAGTTGAATTATGCGCTCTGCAGATAAAACGAAGATGCTCAGGTCTCAGCTGTGAATCCTCTCTTGTCTGTAATTCTGATGATTCACTTCACTCTTCAATGTTGCATTGACTGTGAAAATCTAACAGTCCCTTTTAAAGTAAGAGCACTTCTGGTTACACACAAAGTAAATACATACTATTGAGGGAGATGGGACAAACAAGGTTAATACATTTATCTTCCATCTCCCTATTCTACCTAAGGCAGGAATTCTGTTCTTTCTGTCCTCTTTCAGAGAAATAATACCAATTTGTAGAGTTGCATGATACTATATATATCCATAGATACATTTAATACCAGTGAACAGTGACATATTTTTGCAGTACTTTTCACAGAATTTTTATTTACAAACATTTCATGAAGCATTGCTAAGCTTTCACTAGAAGCTTACGTTCTTGCTGTTACTATCTATTTCAGATATTCAGTATTGGCATATACAGTATAAATGTATATGTTCATGTATGTTCAACACTTGGAAATGAGACCATAAAGAATTTAATAGTGTTTACTTGTTGAATACCTGCCCCAGTAAGGATCACCTTTTAGTTTCAAGGATACTCTTTATATAAAGCAAAAAACACAACAGCAAACAAAGTCCCAACTGACCAAAACCAAACCCTGAAATGGTACTGATTCCACAATCAGTCTCCTCAGTCCATTCTGTTTCTTCATTGTTCTCTTTTAGAAATATTTTTGTAATGCCTAACCTCAACCTATCTTCAAGGATGATCCCTTTCTTCTGCTATCTGTTGTCAGCATTAACAAAAGTTTAATTTGGTATCTCCTTGTAGCTTGCTTTGTATTTGAAGACTCTTGTGTGCCTTCAGACTTCTCTTCAAAGCCAAACTGTCCAGACAGGAACTCATTTTAGTGCCTGTCTGCATAGCACACTCAGCTCTTGATTCCTGTGGGCTATAGCAATGTACAAAAGGAACTGTCAATACACTATTGTTCCAGTTTGCTATTATACTATTCTTAATGCCTTACCAGGTAGCATCTGAGTTAAATATATTAGTTCTGCTGTCAGTTTGAAGATCAGTGGAGTGAAAAAGTAAGATAAGACTCTTGCTTTCTCTCCTAAACAGTAACTTCTTTTATTCCACATATTTATTGAACCAAGAAGTTTGCACAGAAGTTCTGAGTTACTTAGAACCTCACGGCAAGCTGCTATGGTGCATTTCTTTTACAGCCTGATTGTTCTCAGATTGTTATCTTAAAGACATTTTGAAAATCCTCTATGGTTCTGCCTTAAGATGGTACAAAAATATCTTCAATTTCCTGGCGTAAATCAGCCTGATGGGAACATTATCACAAATAAAATACCATAACAAAACATGTTTCCATCATGCACAACTCCCTTAGCATTTTGAAAAATAAAAGTGATACTAACACCATTACAGGTGCTGGTCTGAGCCTGGTAATACTTGTTGAAGTATTTGTGAATTTGCCTCTGGAGGTAGTATACCTGTTTCATGGTAATGTATTCTTCCTGTCAATTTGGAATCACTTGCCTTTAGCAAAGGAGGAGTTGAAGGAAAGAAGGAAAATTATTATTAAAAGTTCTGCACTGTCATACTAATAGTATTTTTAATATTTTACAGAGCTTGAATAGAAATTTAAGGCTCTTTTTTAAAAAATCCTAAATGCATGGGAACTTTATATTCTTGTCACTTTTTTTGAAATGTAATTCTTTGTCCATTTGTAATTTGACTTATTGTATTCACTTTTTTGAAAGGGTCACAGTTCCAGAACATCAGTTGAATTTCTGTGGGTTGTTAACAAAAGAGTGAGAAAGATGAGCTTGTTCTTGACCAGGTTATTCCATTCATCGTCAACTATCTGAAAGCATATTGATAATGGCTGCACAATGTCTAGCAAATGCCACCAGTATTTGTTTAATCCGTTGGGAGTGAATGAAGAAGGGAAACTGGTATTTGCTACTTTTCAGAATGGGCAGTGTATTTCTTCTTATATCTGTCTGCCTTCTTAGCAGTACTTCTCAACATACATGGCTGTAGGAAAAAAGGTTTCTTCCTCATGACAATGCAACTGCCCCAGTGACTACAACGTTCCCCTGGGAGGCTTTTGTGTGTTCTTTGGTATTGCCTTAATCTTCAGCATTCTGTCTGATTTTAGCTTCTGGTTTACTTATTTTTAAATAAGAATATCAGTGCTGCCTCAGTAGCTGAAAGTAAAAAAGACACTCCAGGCAAGTGGCTTGCACAGCAGCATTTGCATTTTACTGCTTTCAGTGACCTGGCTTCCATGTAGTATTCCAAGGGAATATTGCTTGCTCTGGCACATTGTCTGTTTCCTAAACTGCATTTTCTGTCGTGTCCTCTCTTCTCTGCCATGATAATCTCCTGGGATGCTGAAAGGAACCATGTATTAGGGAAACAATGATCTGAAGGGGGAAAAAAAAAAAAAAAAGGAAAAAAGACAAGAGTGCTGCTTTGATGTTCTTTCCCACCAGATTTGCTGAGATAGCTGCTTCTGCAGGGCACCACTCACAGGAGTGCTCTTTGCTTATCATGGTGAAAGTAGCCTTGTGTCCTGGGTATCCTGTGCCTGGGATCTCTGTGGCCACTGCAGCTGTGAGACTGGAGGAGGGTAAGCTGGCTCTCCGGGGATGGCAGCTGTGCTGAGGCCAAAATAGAATCAAATGCTATTATTGCCTTCTGTGTTGTTATCAGGGTCATTGGCACAGCCCCCAAGCTTTTTGAAATTAAATTGAGTAGAGGCTTCTTGTTTAGGAGCTGTGGTATTTCTTCCATTTCCATGCAACAAATTTCCCTTTTGACTGGAACAAATTATGTAGCTCTCATTGCAAAGAGAATTGATAGAACTGCCAGGGCTATCATCCAAGGTGGAATTCAATTCTTACCTTTTTCTATTATGTAAATGTAAAGCAGAACTATTATCTCTTTGGAGGCTGTACAGAAAGTCATACAGTTCAAGTGAAATAGCTAATGATTTTATATAGACTTACTGGTAGAGAAAGGAATCTTTTTGGTAAAGTATTATTTACTGGAAGATGATTCTTACCTTTAGACAGAAGCATAGTTACTATTATTACAAACTGAAATAAATAACAGTATTATGTTTATTTATTGATTTATTCCCCCCAGAATATTTAGTTTTTTAAACCAAGTTGTTCACATTATTTAGCAGACAGGCATCTTTCTTGAATATTATTTCTTGAAAACCCAGTGATATATATATATATGTGTGTGTGTGTGTGTGTGTGTGTTTCTCTAACACAAAGGCTTTCTAGAGGACTCTTAGGCAGTTTAATGTATTAATTATTTTTCTTGCATCTTAACCTTTTCACTTCATGTCATGATTATTTGGAACTTGTGTACTCCTAACTACATCAATGTAACTGTTAGGTACATGTAGCGAATGTTTTAAAGTATGTAAGTACTATCAAGCAGGAAAGAAACACAAAACAGACTAAATATGTACTTGTCAGTATTTGCCAGGTATTATGTGTAGTTTTATAGAAGTGTTAATAAATATGTCAGTTGGGTAACCTTTTTATGTTCTTACCATTTTCAGTCTTGTGGAAGTGGTTGTGGAGGTATTCTGTAATAATAAACTATTTTTCAACATTTTGTCTTTATTTTGGCATAGTCCTTGCAATGAGCCAATAGGATAATTCTCTTCTTGGCTGGCAGTTTATTCTGTTTAATCAATTGTCACAAGTTAAACATTTCATTTTCTGTAAACCTGAGTCCTTTTTATATCTCTGAGCTGTTATCTTTTTCATATATTTATTTGTATCTTGCTCTAAGAGGGTTAAAAAGCACAGTAGTACAGAAGAAGGTGATGGGCCTCAACTAATCCTGGAAAAGGAAGGAATTGGTTTGGGTGAGATCCTGATGATGGCACGTACTTCAGAAAAGAAATTTATGCAATCTTCCTGACACTACCTCTTCTACTGAGTTCATTACTTTGAAAATCCTTCATATTGTTAATCTTCTGTTAGATATAAATAATTGAGAAAACTGCACTTCATCCACAGCCTTAAACCACATGAGCTCTAAATATGTAAGTGCACTACTAGCAATAAAGATTAGATAACACTGAAGTACCTTAGATATTCTGCTTTATCCTTCTCTGAATGTCTTCTTCTGATCACCTATCTGCAGTGATGGTCCTCTGGTCCTCCTGAAGCCAAGGCTCTGGGTGAACATTCCTACACAAAGCACTGCCAGTTTCTTTCTGAAGATTGCAAGATGGACAGAGATAGGGTTTTTTGTGTGTAATGAAAAATGAGAATCTGTTTCTTCTTTTGGGGCTATAATGTTGACGCTCAATTATCTTTTCAAGAACAGGAATTAATTTTCAGCAAATGAATGCATATTCTTAAATGTGTGCTTCAGAAGATGTCTAAGGAAAGTGATGAGAAGAATGAATTTCATTGTAGGTGGCCAATACATTTTTAATAAATAAACTCCTGCAGTTATTTCCCTTTGAAATCTGAACTTTGTGAGGAGCAGAAGATGATGGTTGTAAAAAAAAAAACCAAACCGTGTCTATGATGAACAGTGTGAATTTCTCACATAGCCTTTTTGTAGTCATGAATGTCTCCTTTCTTCTAATTACTTTCATTCCTTTCACTTAGGAAGTGTATGGTACCTCAAAGTAAACTTCAATCCTTTTCAAAATACTAAAGATTTTTAATATTTTCTTTTTATTTTTTTAAAAAAGAAAAAGCTGGTATCTCCCTAATATCGTTAGTTTTCTTTCTTGACCCTGATGTATTTTCTAAATACGTAATAAAACCAAATTTATTTCATTTCTACTTCATGCACAAACGTCCACACTTGTCTCTGCCATAGCTTCCTGATTCTTATGGATCCATGCATGGTGCTACAGTTGTCACAAATACAGTATCTTAAATCTATAATAATGTTATAACTGAAGGTGGGCGTATTAACATATCAACACAGCCTGCTATCATGGACAGATGTACAAGATGGACATTCTGTGTGATTACTCGGAAGATAATTATCATAGGTCTGGATGGTTCAGTGATATTTTTATTGTCTGAAACTCTTCTGCTAAACGTTCTAGAGATGAAAATAGAACCCTCTGTATATAATGAGACAAAAAAATTTCCTAATTATGATAATTCTTTTCTTTAAGAAAACATTTGTCCATCTTCCTAAGTTGTTATATGCTAGCTGCTAGAATTATTTTCCCCAAATAATAGGTAAAGACAGTATTGGTGAGCCAAGTCCCCGACAAGGGAAATACTATATGCAGTCAAAAAAAGGCTCTGTAACCATATTCTTGTGCTTGGTGACATGCAAAGGAGCAATTTAAATGTGTATGTACTTATATCAATGAGAATGTTTGTTAGGTATTGTTAGAGTAAAAAACATATTAGGAACTTGAGAAAAAAATTAAGGGAATTTTTTTTACTTGAAAGCTAAATATATTCAACTGTTTTTACAGTTGTTCGAAGAGTTGATGGAACTTACGAGAATGTGTGAGTGTCAGATGGTAAGTTCACCTGTGCATACCATCTTACCAATGACTGGAGAGGCTGCTAGTAGAGAGATGACAGAAACATGAGACCAAATATAGACAGAATCACTGAAAAGGTTCTTTTCAGTAGTCCTTCTCAAGCTTACCTGTCTTTTCTTCTCCAATTACCTATGTTAAATCTCCAGCAATCTGTGTTCAATCTAGTCTGTGTATTTCCATATAGAAATTAAAATTTGCATTAAATTTGCCTGCCATCTACGTTAACGTACAAATTTAATTTCTCTGTAGTACAGTTGAGAACATAGCTGAATGTTTGCTTAGAATAAAATAGCACATGACAGACTGGATACATGATGGAGAAATAATGTTATTTCTAGGAAACTCCTGACAATATTTAGTACTAATTTCTGCTGTATCACTGTAAGTGCTTCTGTTACTCCTTAGAAGCACTGAAGAACTCCAGACCATCGTAGCCTGCCTGTTCCTGTACCACTCTTGTAATGACAGCAATAGCAGGAGTTCCCTATTGCAAAAAAAGAAGTGTGAAAAGGGCTGCTTTCTATAAGTACACCTGTATTTAGGAATATGAGTAGTAAGATGGTATGCAAAGGTTAAATGCACTGAACAAAACAAACGAAGCAACAACAAAAAAGGAAAGAAAGAACAAAATGTGCTTCAGTAGAGGTAATTGTTTCCCAAAAGGGAATGAAAGCAAGATAGATTGTGACCATCCTGTCTTACACTCTGCTTTGATCTTTAGTGGCAAAGCTATGTGTTTCCATTTGCCCACAGCAGACTAAAATGTCAATGTTGCTCTGTATCCCTGTGGTGCACATAACAGAAAAACTTGACTAAACTGCATCTGGCTTTAGGTTGTCAGACAGACTTGAGCTAAAGAGAGTAGCCTGGCCTCTAAAATGTCTCTAAGCACAGCTTTCCTCCTGATTTTGGTGGATTCAAGGTAACATGCCTCTGAGAGAGATCTAGCTTAACTGAAAAATTCATGATCCTGTGCATATTCTGTTTCATAGCCCGTGCATAATACTGTGTCGCTGCATTTTAAGTAGGTAAGCCATTTATGAAGTATGGGAATCACATAATTGCAGTTTGAGTAATTAAATTAGGTTTGGAATTTTTGCGCCCTGCAGTGTAAGTGATAAGTACTTGACAAATACATACTGTCAAGCTCTCTCATAGGAATTAGCACCTTATGTGATTCTGGAAAAACAGTTGAGAGAGTTGGAAATCTAATCAGCATGCCTGCTACAAGAATATTGCCTTATTAGCTCTCTGTGACATCTTTCTGGCATTATGTTCATACAGTAGATGGGACATGGTGTAAAGAAATTTTCATTTATGCTCCCATGTATGGCCAGAAAATCTGCTGCTCTTCGTATAATGACAAAACTCTGGAATATTTTTTAAAAAATATAAATTTTTAAATAGAAATTTTTGTCATTATTCAGTGTCATTCTAATTTAAAAGAATGATCTGCAAACAAGTAACAGAATACTTTTCATGATTTTGTTTAATACCTAACCCCTCCTGTTGAGCTGATTTCTTACCTAGGATTCTGCTTTGTCAGAAGTATTTTAGGGAAAAAAAAAATTAAAAAGGTTTTGGTGAATTTTTTTTTTTTAAGTAATTTTTTAAAATGAAATTGCTGATTTTGTGAGTAATCACACAGCTTTGTCTTTTCTGTACATAAAATGGGGGTTGCAGGCTAACAGCCACAGAGGAACTCTTTAGTACGTGATTCTCATCTTTTCCTTCTGTCTGTTTTTTTTCCTCTTAGCAAACCTAGACAGATTTGATCTTTTAGTTTCTTTGTCCATTTCATCTAAGTGAGAAAGAAACATTGTATATTTTACAGACACTTAGATATTTGCCTGGGTTGTTCACATTACTTCTCTCCTAAGACTGCAATTTTCTGTTTTCTGCCACAATTTCATAATTTTTGATAGTAAATTTCATTCCACCTCTGAATTAAAAGGGCATACTGAAAATATTTTCTGCTATATTAGATGCAGGAAAATGCAAGAAGTCTAAAACCTTTTCTTTTAGCAGCCAGTGTATGGGAGGGTTACTGCTAGAGAAATACCAAGCATAAAAAGAACAGCATGCTTTTTCCAGGTATCTTTTCCATTTTAAATCATCTACGTTTGCCTGCCCATATATATAGGAGGTCGTATCTATGAGAGTGGAGAAATAATCTGATTTAAAATTTTAGTAACTTTTAGGCAAGTATTTTTAATCATTTTCCATGTAGTTTTCCAAATATGGAACCTGTCAGGACAGCCAGCAAAGAGAGCCCAGAGGTCTTCTGCATAGTTTTAAGAATTGAAGAAGCAGTGGGCATTGGCATTTTCAGCAAGGAATTACTTGAAAATAGTATTAGTAAAATTTAAAGTTGAAACTTTTGCAAATACTAGCTGTAACACAACAAAATTTCAGTGGTGATCTAGTTAAATAGCAAATGGCTTAATCTTAGCTTTGGTGTTCAGTCCTTCTGTATCAAATTACATCAAAAGCTGATGTGGGCGTGGTTTGTGCTTTCTTCTTGATCTTCAACTTTCCACTGAAAATTGGTGGCTTTAATCTTAGGGTTTTAGGGGAGATTATTGTAGTCCTCATCTATCATCTGTTCTAAAACCACTTCTTTACATTAATATTAGTAACTTCTCTCACACTGTACAAAGTATGCTGTGTTGCTGAGCAGAGACTGAATATCTTTCATTGGAATTTAATGTCTTTTCCTGAATTTCAGTCTCTCTTATAAAGTGCTTCCTTTCTTGGTGAATGGATAGAATGCATAGATCATATTGATCTGGGGACAGAAAATGAAGAATATGAATATGCACACTTGATTTCGTTAATTTTTTAGTGCACTTTTACTTTGTTGAAATTGTACTAAGCCCTCCAACTCATAGAAGAATGTAAAAAAGGCCACAGATACTTTTATGACACCTTTCTGTTGTGAGGCAAAAGATAATCGGTGCACTAGCTTGTAGGCTTACACAACCAAATAAATCTTGGGCATTCGGTTAAACAAAAAGATGTGGCAACAAGGTTACTGCTTCAAGAATGTCCTCATAGCTGGGGGTGCAGATATTTGTATGTAAGCATCTCTGTAGCAACTGATTAAGAATAACATGGGTATCTCTGATCGTGGTAACTAAAGAAAATTAACTTGAAAGTTTGAAGTAGCAGATTGCAAATATCAACTAAAGTTTATAGTTTTCACACTAAGCAACCTGTTGATTACCCTTTAGAAAGCTTAGTACGATGACTGTCTCCTTTTTACCAAGTTGTTCTCTGTGGCAGTTTTCCTAGATACATTAGACAACTGCATGACCCATGTTCTATGTTCAAGCTCAGAAATGTAAAGCTCTGGTGGTGCCTCTCTGTCTTTTTTCTTGCTGTGGGTTTATGGGTAATGAAACAATTGATATTAATGACCTTTTCATGACCTGCAGCCTTCAAAGAGTCAGAGGTGTTAGTGAGAGGAACTGTTCTGAAGAGCAGGAGAAAACCATCTGGTTTCCCTGTTCTCAAAAAAGTGAGCTCTGATGAAGAGGCAGACTAGTCTCCCACTTCCTAAATGGTTCAACCATTTGTTTTCAGTGCAGAAGATGGCTGTGACCTGAGTTTTCACCCTGTGTCTTCAAAAGTAACAGTTGGTTGTGCAGGAATTAAAATACAGTTAGACATAGAGGTGATTAATTCATTTGATGACAGGTGCCTGATTTAAGATTGTTAGGTGCTTAAGCTTGGGCAGAGTGGGTCTTGTGTTGTTCCCAAATAGTAGGTGCAGTGAGCTTCTCCTTCAAAGCCTTCCCTTAGGAGCTTATATTGTGCCATTCAGGTACAGTGAAACCAAGGGCCTGACTTCTGATTTAGTCAAATAATGCAGCTGAACACTCAGGCACTGCGTTACCTTTTTTGTTGGCAGCCATGTACTGGTTTGAAACAGCAGCAAGTTAGCACCAATCAACTCCTTAGCAATGTGTAACAAAATAGTAATGTAAGTTTCATATATTACAAAAGTGATCATGGAATAAATTTAGAGTATCCAGTTCTGTATTCATTTTCAACTTGTATTTGGACAAATTATTGCTGAGTAAGTGTGCATTTTGCCTTGAGAAAGGTGCTTCTAATTGCAGTAGCACAGTAATGCTGGTGCTAAAATGCTCCATCAGATTTATGCTCAAGTTTGTTTTTTCTTATGCAGGTTATATTTACTTATTACTACCTAAATTAATAGTGGATTGCTGCTTGATACATGTGGTCATCTGTACCTCTCTCCTTTCCCCAGTCCCAATTGAATTGCTACATTATGAGTAATGTGGTAAAGGTTTGCGTGGAATTCATGTTTATAATTTTACCTGAAAAAAAAAATATTTACCTGAAAAAAATTTCAAAGGGAAAAATTAAAGAATCTGCTTAACAAGTGGTAAATATAGACTCATATTTTTAAAAGAGTTATGTATTTTTGAATTTCAATATTTTTAAAAAGCTTTTCAGCATCTTTGTTTTGATGGCTTTCTCTCACTTCAAGTCAATCTTTATGTAACATCTGAACACTCTTGAGTTGCTTCAGACTTTGAGGACTCCTAATGGTACTTTAGAAATGTTTTCCCCACAAGTTTTCCATTACAGTGATTTTTTTTTTTTTTTCCCCCCCACATTTGGCAATTTTCCAGCAAATTAAATTGATATGGAGAGATGTATTGCTATTATACTTTTAACCTGATCGCATGCCTTTCCATATTTCTGCTACCCCTGAGAAACTGACCTCCTTGTAATGTATGTCAAGAACTGTTAAAAATTGTCAGTGACTCCCATAGCATCTTTATTTGATTACTTAATTTTATATTTGGTGTTATGGTGTGTGTATATATATCTATGCTGCTTTTCAGTACAACCTCAACCATGCGTTTATTTTTAGTGGTTTTGATAACTTTTCAGGTAGTTTGTCTGCAGTGGTAAAGAGACTCTTAGTTACCAGAGTTATCTTGAAACTGGAAGGTCAGGAGACAACTTTACTGTGAGGGCTTGTTTTGATCTGAGCAATGAGTTTAAAATCCTTGTGCTTCTCGGAGGACAAGTGCCTTAGTAGAAAATAACCAAAGGCAAGAACAAAACCAAAACAAAGCAAACAAAAAAACAAGGGATCTAATTGTACAGTGGTCTCAGAAGCAGCTGGTTATTCTCCAGTTTGATCAAATCTGGAATATGTTTTTATATTCTTATCAAAAACAAATTCAGGATTTCAAGATATAGCAGATGTTTAACAGTATATAGTAGTTGCTCTCTAATGATACTTATTCTTTTTATATTTTTTAAGAATGTATAATCAAGTATTTTGGAATAAAAACATTGCTAAAATGCTTTTCTACTTTAATGCTCTTAAAATCGTCCTAACTTTGATTCAGTTTAATCACTATGTTACAATGAATTGGATGCTGTAAAGTAAAAAAGTTGTTTGATAAAAATATGCAAATGTAAGGTAGCTTATCAGATTCTTAAATGTACACTGAAACGACTGACCAAACTGTGGATTTTGGTCTCTTTATTATAGCAGCAGGCAATGGCTGAATATTTAAAAGAGAGACTTGCACAGAATCTCCTTGTTGGTAACTAAGACAGGCTGCTTCATCCTCTGAGCCAAAGGTGTAGGTCAAATTGCTGGATTTAGAGGCTTGGCTACCTGTTAGGAAAGGAAAACAGCCCTTTACTGCTGACTAGAATTACTCTGAGATTTTCTACAGATTTATCTTTCTTATTTAGTATTGAAGCATATATAACCTTAAAGATCCAGCACTGTCATGTTATAAGCCATTTATGATAGAAGATGATGCATTGGACCAGTTCTCAAAAGGGCAAAATAAACTGAGTGACTAGAATGCCACTTAATCTTTTATGTATAACCTTTTCATGACTGTCTGTGCATAGCAATCACAATGGAAGAGAATCATCAAGTCACCTGCTCCTCAGATCAGAAGGTGATTGTGGCTTTGAGTAGATATTAAGCAGCCACAGCACTGCCTGGTCAGAAAGAGCAGGTGTACTAGCCTTTTACTTCTTGAAGATCCTGTTTCTTCATCAAGTGTTCAGGTTGAAACCCAGAAGAAAATGCTGTCACTTCCCTGTGGATCCGTATTACTGTCTTGCCACTTAATCTGGTATGGTTCATTATAGCATCTCTTCAGAGGAATCTGGGAGGGGAGTGTCTTTTCAGAGCTGACAACTGTTCTATTACAGAAATCAAGAATTCTGGATGCTATGAAATATTAAGAATGAACATAGTCCTCTGTAAGAGCGATACTGTATTTTCTGTGTCATAAAAAACCTATCATGTTTGCTTCAGGCTGTAATTAGATCTTAAAGATTATGGCTGCTTAATGTGATTGTCTTGGATAAATGTACTCTATTCTTCAACAGTATCTGAGGACAGCAAGACTAGATGATAAAATACAGTAAGAAAACTTCTGACTTGATGTGGACTGCTTGGGCCTAATTCTATTTCTTTAGTATTAAATGCCTTACCACACTTGGCCTTCCAACACTCCTCATATCTATACTGTTAGAATTTAACTTTAATACGTATATAATGTCTTTTGACACTTAAATATTTTTCGCCACAATAGCTGTTTGATCAAGGTATCTTCCCTAAAGTAAATGTCAATGAATAATTATAATACAGCTATATTTTATTCACTAGCACATTACCAGATTACAGTGTTGCTCATATTTAATGCTGTGAACAATGCTACAATTTCCTTCCTTTCTAGAGATTAAATGCTAGTAGTTTTGCAGTCTGGGACGTGTGGTCTTCTCTTTCTCTTTCACAACCCCATCCCATGTTCTCCCCAGCTTTTCCACCTGCTTGAATGAGTTCAAGAGACAAAGATCTGTGCAAGAAATTTTCTAATCCAAAGGGACAGTTTGTTTGGCAAACTTGATTTCTTCGGGAATGTGGCGTGTATTGTGAAATAGGAGTCTATCATGTGAAATATTGTTTGAAGCTTTCAAGTAGGCTTCAGTGGTTGTTCTCTTCCAGGCAATACAAATGTTTATTTTATGTTTACGATTTCCTGAGTTGTTTAAGGGGTTAAAAAAAAAGGAATGAAAAACCTTAAAATAAGGTATCTCATCTGTTTAACAAACTTTCTAGAGAAATATACAGACTAGAAGTTATATATCATAAAGTAATATCTATTTTATATCTAAAATGAAGGGTATTCAACACATCCTATTTCTGCAATATGAACTATATGAGCTATCAAATTACCTTGGCAAGTGTGTGATTTTTAGCTAGTAGGTTTGTCGACTTAGTTTCATGTACAGAGCCCATTGAATTAAAAGGAAATTGCGAAGGTGAGCTTGGATCTTGCAAAATTTGTTTTTGAAAGCAACTAGAGAGAGGATTTGGCACATCATTTACAATTACTTCCTTAGGAAATAAAGCTAAAAACCAAACATCCTTCTACATTCTAAATATGAGCATTAACAAGCTACAGGAAAAAGTCAACACAACTTCTTAATCAGTATTTCCTCTGTAGTATTTCTTGGAGAAATATGTGTGCAGCAAGGGCTGCACAAAAAGGGCTTCATAAGTCTGAATTAAAATCTAGCCCCCCAAGTATGTATGTATTCTGTGTCTGGTCTCTTTGGAGGCACTTTGATTGTGCACCAATGGTTTATTATTTGTTTTTAACATGCATACTGCTCTCAAGCACTAACTCAAAACAGTGAGCAGCTGAATTCTTGCATAGGGCATTCTTTTCAAGTGAGCATTTTAGAAGAGATGTTCATTGCAATGCACAGTATGAATACTGTGAAGCATTTAGATGATCACAAAATACTAGAATCTTTTGGGTGCTCATCAGAATACAACGCAAATGGAGATGATTTCTATTGTTTCTATATTCTGTTGCATCAATTTTCACTTGACAATTACTATTGATTGGTTCATGTTCACTTTTTCTGCAGTAGCAGAGCTAAATCTATACTAACTTTGTGTGATTGCAATGTAGAGATAATGTTACACATATTTTTAAATTATTAACTTCAGCACACATGGTTTTAAGTAAGATTGTTTTCCATGAAGCTGCATGTAAAAATGAGACTAAAAGTAATACATGAAAAAAACTTTCAAAATCTAATCAGTCAACACCGCTTTAAAAGAAACAGCAAAGTTCTTTATTGTGAATAATTTTCTAATTATTACATGCTATATTTATCACTCTGGGGATTTCTATGGTTAAGAAGCCTTTTTCTTGCCATAAAAATCGTTATAATTAGTAGTTAATACTGAGAAGTCGAGCAATATTTTGTTAAAATTATTTGGTAATGTACTTGGAGAATGTGGCTCATATAGCTATTAAGATGCTTAAAATGTATATTAATATTTAGATAAAAGTATTTTGTTGCTTAGAAGTGTTTCAGGTCCCCTTTTCACTAATTTACACAGATGACACAGCTGCACCTCTGTTTGCAAAAAGTACCTTTTGCTTGGTCATAAAAATATTTAAACGACGTTGAAGAGATATTTAAAGGAATACAGAAGTAAGAAGAGCCCACAGAGATTTCCCAAACATGCACTTTATTATTTGAAAGTATATGTATCTAGAAAGACGTGTTGCTTTCTTAGAATTAAAGAACTCTAAACATGTGATAAGGATCTACTAAAAATTATTCATAAAGTGTTTGCAGCTTGTAAATATTAGAATTGAAAAACTAGGAGCTATTAATCACAGCATATAATTTTACTTTGGGTTTCATCAGTGTTGCCTTCACCCAAGAAAGCTGTGATAGAACTTGAACCTCGGACTGTTAGTCCTCCAAAAAATTCTTATTAAAACAGAGTAATTTCAAACTGAAGCTATGTTTTGGGGAATTTTTCTGGATAAATTCCTGGTAAGATTTGTCCCCGTGGGACTTGGATAAAATCTGACTTGTGCTCACACCTAATTTCTCTTCCAAAGACAAATAAAAATTTACAATGCTTTGCACAGATTACAAAGCTTAGATTCCACCGTTAGTAATGCTAATAACACAAGACCTCTCTGTGTACTGAGAACTACCCTAGCTTTTACAACCTGTCCTAAAAATACTGCTTGTTGCTAAAAGAATCTGAGTTGGGCTGTTCAAGGTAGACTGAATATTGTCTTTGGGATTTTCCCCATTAATTTATTTTATTTGCCATAGAATAGCTTTGGTATCCAAGAAGATTTTTTCTTTGTTTTTGTTTTTTGGGTTTTTTTGGTGGTCAACTTTGATATCAGTAATCTCCAGTATAGATATCCTTGCTAATGACATATTTTCCTTTTCTTCTGCTCCCTTCTTATTGTCTAGAGTAAACTGATTCTTGTCTCACCTGGAAAGATCAAAGATATATATTTAATACCTGAACAAGGAAAGCAAAACAATAGTTCTGATGCTGATTAGTGTTTTTAAAGAAAAATAAGGCTTTGTAAAAAATATTTATGTTCTTATGTTTCAATTTAGGTAACTTGGTTTTCATTGCTTCTCAGTTCCTTACTTTATAAGAGTGTGCTTTCCACAGTACACTTTTAGATTCTTTTCAGTATTCCGTATATAACATATTAGCACATTTTATCATTTGTAGGACTTTCAAATACTTCTGTATGTACCAGTTTTTAGCATTTACTAGTGCCAAGAATTAATTTCCCGAGACGTAATATCATACACATTTAAGGAGGTCCAAATGCATTCAGTGACCATTTGTCACTACATGCACTGGAAGCCTGACCTCTGTGAAAGTGAGCTGCTTCCCAGGAGGACTGGGAATTGTGGCCTGGCAGTAAAATTAAATTGTCTAGCTGGTACAGAAGATGAGGAAGGAAGTGGGCACCAAACTGTTCAATGCTCAGAGGGTCTTGGTGGAGCTATTAGGTGTTCTGTGCTTGACTCTTATCAAATACAAATGGGGTTGGTGGGTTTGTTTTCTATTTTTTCTCTGGCCTTTTGATATGACGGACTATATGAAATAGACTATATGAAGTCTCCAGTCATTTCTACAGGTCTCTTCACTAACTTTTTTATGGTTTTGTGTCCAACTTGTAACATTCTCCATTAGTAGAACTATAACAGGGATACAAATACTGGTTAAAACTGTTGTAAGATTCAGATATAAACTTAATCTCAAATTAAAAGCAAGTGCATGAGCATTCTATGTGTGGTTTATATGAAAAAATACTACTACTATATCAAAATTTCAATTTTCTTGAAAATTAGTACTTTCCAGCCAGGAGATGAAAAAAACTAAAATGAGTCTAAAATTTTTTTTTACCCCCCCTCAAAAAACCCTCTAACAACTACACTCCTCTTCCATTTCATAATTATTCAAAACAGATGGAATGTATGTTTATTATATTTCTAGTAGGTTTTAAGCAGCATGGTGAGAACAACTTGAAGTAAGCTCTTCCTAATCACTACATTCTGAGGAATTTTTTTTTTTTAAAAGGCAGTCCTGTAAATTCAGTCATGAGGACAAGAAAGGGGATGCTTATTTTTCTGAGGTCCCCTATTCCTAACCAGTACTTCATCATGTATGTTTTCCTGTAATTTGATTTAATAGTTGAGAGATCAGAAATTTATAAAAATGTAAGTCACTTTCAGTTCTGGTGACATGAGGACTTCAATATAGGATGTTAAGGAAGAATTTCACCTTTATTTGGTACAAACAGTAATTCAGAAATAAAGTACTTTTCTGGTATTGTCTAAGAGAGCAATGCAGAAACCAGTTACTAATGTTACTAATATTCTAACAGATGCATGTAGCCCTGTAACCCTAGCTGAGCATAACAATAATACCGTAAAACCAGTGGTGTGGTAAACTAAGTGGTTCATATGAAAAACATGTACAACACTGTGCATCAGCTTCTGGAATAAAAGAGCTTGTGTGCATCATTCAGTCCCCTTACTGTAAGCTTGTGCATGCTAATTGTTCATTCATTTACAGTCTTAGCCCATTTGCATTTAGCTGAAGTGTGGTGGAGCAGAGTTTAAAACCAAGAATGGAATTGAAAGTTTAGAAAGGTTTTGAGTTAAATAAAGGATCCCCTTCATTCCATTCCACCCATCTTTCAGAATTGGTGATATATATTTCATGACATGTGTCATGTTTGCTGCCTTTTCCATACACAGTAATTCCAGGTGCAGGGGAAACAGAGAATGACACTATTTACTACTGCTACTACTAAATGTTTAGCTTGATTTCATGTTATTCTGATTTTCTGGAAAGCTGAGTCCCAAGTTTAAATTTAACACTGCTCAACAGCTTGTTTTTAACTTGAAAAAAATATTCTCTGCAGAACTAAGACCATACTTTGTTAGTATTAGGAGTGTAGTTTTTGCTGTATAATCAGCTAAAATGTATATAGAAAATGAGATCTTACCAGTGGTGATAAATGAAATAGAGAAAACCCATGACTGTTTGTCTTTTTAGGCTTCAGAATTACATTGCTAAACATTTGGAAGAATATGTACTTTAGAGCACGGTATACTGACTAAAATGTAGCTAGCTCCTTTCTGTGCCAAGGCCACTTCTCCCTGGTGGCTACGTATTACTCACAACTTATTACACAAAAGGTAACAGACAGTTGAATAAATTGAAGCCATGCACTTCCTGAATATCGAAACAAGAGAAAGCCCAGTGCCTTGAGTATATAGCAGTATATATCACAGGGTTAATTCTAGCATTAGCAAAATAGTTCAGTCATTTTCTTCGAAGGAAACACAGTCTGCACAAAATTAAACTGTGCATTTTTGGAACTGGAAACACTTAGCCACATCTAAGCATCTGGCGTAAGCACTTCCTTGAAGATGAAAGAAACTGAGTATGTCTATTGAATGTGAAAACAAAATATCTTTTTTGCCAAAACCATTTTGAATCATCAGTGCTAAGGCAAAGTGCTTTCAAAAGTTTGGCATGAATCCACTGTGACTTTGTTTAATCCAGTATAAGGAGAAAGGAAAAATGTCAAGCTGTTATTTCATGATACTATTTGCTCATGGTAGCTAAAAAAGAAAAAATTCACCAAACAAACCCCTTCATGCTTAGAAAAAAGTTTTAATTGTGTACACTATGTTATGTTTGTCACAAGGCTGTTTCCTTTTATTCTAATTTTGATAGCAGTTCTTTGAGAGCAATGCTGATATTGGCTACCAACAGGTCATGCTTTTCACTCCAGACAGCTGTACAGTCTATTGCCTGAAGAAGGCCTTCACCTCTAACTCTGTATACTGTGCTTTTTAAGGTAAAATGCCTTCAGGAACTAACTGTTCTGAGCACTATTATAGCTGAAATGTGTAAGAATAATGATCACAGCACATTATCTATGCCTTAACAAATACATTTAGATATAGTTAAATGCATATTTTTCTATCTGTAATGTTTGAACTTAAAGGATAAAAAGTTGCTATAGACGATAACAAAAAAAAAACCCCCACATTGTGGGATGCAGCAGCCTTCATAGGAGGGAGTCTGAAGCTCAGGGGCTCAATAAGAGTATTAGTTAAAAAAGGGATTAGAGCGAATAGGTGGGTGCTTACAAAACAAAATGTTACTATGCCAACAAAAAGAATCTTATCTTGTGTCTTTGGCTTCTAAGAAGCTGAGAAAGATGTGCTGAGAACAACGATTGCACCCCACTGCAAATCACAAATATTTGTGTGTGCATCATACCTTAAGGTTTCTAGTGCCTTCCCTTGGAAGAAACCCAACACTGATAATGAAATTTTGTTGGTTTTTGCATCTCACTATTCGCTCTGACCCTGTATAAATAGTGACTGTATCACTTCACTACAAATTTTAGTACAGTCAAAAGATCTAGCATAGCTTCACAATTTGCAAATTTTTCATTTCTCATTTTCTAAAATAGTCCTAGAAATGTCAGTTGGGTCTGCATTAAAGTAGTTCGATTAACTTGAGGTAAGGAATGAGGAAACCTGTATTTTAGTATTGCTTCTCTATACTTCTGATACTTGTTTAAAAACAAAACCAACCCAAAAATCAGCCACCAGAGAAACCCTCATCCCCTCCCCCCATAACACACCGGTTCAGGTATTACAGCTTCGTTATAACAATCTTAAAATTCTATTTGGGTAAAGAGCTATATGTAACAATCCTAAAGAGCTGCCTGGTTAATGTCTTCATTTCACAGTTCAAAAAGCAAACTGTGACACTATTTTTTTGCTGTACTGTTTTGAAGAACTGAAAAAATATATCTGGACTTCAATAATGCTCTCAGGCATTTGAACACTTTTGTTGTGACATCTCTCTCTTCTATACTCCTCATGTTTCTTCTCTTTTACTCAGTCTAAAATACTTCTAATTTGCTCCAAAATTTGGCATTATTTTAGAGACAGTCTTTAGTATTTAGCTAATCTGTGCACTCCTACCTATGCTTCAGAATAAATAGTATTTTACTCTTACAAGAAAGAGGAAGCAGGTTTCACCATAAATTATAATTCCAGATATAAATGAAGTTTGCGTGTTAGTATGATTCATCCTAATTTAGAATTTGCAGATTTTTTATTTTGGGCTACTTTTTTGTTTAGCATTTTTTTACTTTCTCTTTGCTTTCAATGATACTTTTGTGAACTGCTTTTGTCATTTGTTTTGATTGATTAGGTCGTGTAACTGTATGCGATACCATGAAAAGTCTCATATTCCCATTTATACAAGTTTCCACACTATCTTTGAGTATTGTAGTTTGTGTCTGAAGCTGCCAAGGATGATGGGAATTAATATCTTGCAGTCTCCTAATTAATTATGATGTAGCAGCCTTATGGAAAGTATTTATAGCAATCCCAGTATTTAAGGTAAGGTTATTTTCCAGTCTTAGTGAACAGGCTTAATTGTTGTGGGACTTCAAGACACTCAGTAATTCTCACTTGTCTTTTAGTTTAATGCAAAAGCTACTGCTTAGTTAAATCATTGAATCCATGAGTCCTGAGAAGTCCTACTCTGCAGCAGATGCTCACTGTTTCTGTCTTTATTATTCTAATCACTCATATTAATGCTTATTTATTGCATGATATCTTCTCAAGCCTTTACTTATGCTTTAGATTAAAATTTTTCTAGGTGTTTCATAAACCTTCAAGCTTTGTATTTTGATAGAACCAGAATTCTGAAATGGCTGAAAGCCTGGAAGTAACTTGAGTAGCAAAACAAATATTTGACAGTTGTCTCATTTCTTTTGCTGTTCATGTTTGGTGAGGCTTTTATTTGAATAAACTCCAGTATGCTTTATGAGAAAACATGAGGTGAGCTTGTGTATTGCACTTAATTACACTAAAATATCAGATGGGAATGTGGTATGTTAGCATCAATCACTGCCTGTTTTTTACTGTTAACAGTACAGTATTGAGTGAGACAAGATGTGCGCCTGTTGTGTACATTGGATTAACTGATAAAAGCTTGCTTGAGGGCTACTGCTGAGGAGATAATACTGTTTTGTGACAAAAAAATGTTGAAGATGTTTCTTCCATTTGCATTCCCACCGCCAAATTTCAAACTATTTCTGTAATAAATTAACAGACCATTTCTTCACTAAATTTTACCTTTGAATTATTTTTGCTTTCATTTCAAGGTTGTCTTACTCTCATTCAGTAGAGGTTTCTTTCTCTGTTCCATCCCTGTAGGGAAATATAATTTTACTTTGGTCTGCCTCTCTCAACTCTTCACAGTATTAAATGATATTGGCAGTTCCCTGGGTCATAATTCTCTTGTGGGACTTCCCTACTATTAATTGTCGTTTTGTTTTATCTAGTAGAACATGGTGGGTTTCCTGCTTTTTTCATTATAAAAGTAATTTCATCCATGAAGTATATTTTTCTTTAAATAATATTTTCCTTTATTGCTTTGTCTACGATCCATTTAAAAATGCAGTCTTTGTTAATGGGTCTATAGCCTCTGAAAATATTTTCTAGCTTATCTCTGATGATACTCACCTTCTCCTTTCAGGCATGATACAAGTAGTAAAAGATATTAGTATTAGTGGAAATGTTGAGATCTCTGGGATGACAGGAACTCTGGGACCATTCTCCAAAGTATCACCTTGCTCTCCTCTGGGTGTTTTACATGGATGTACAGAGACACGAGTACTTAACTGAACTGTCAAATTACCTGATTGTTAATGTAGCTATAGGAAGAAAGAGCCATTAGATCTGAGACTATTAGCAGGCAGCATTTCGGGCTTCTCCGAATTGATCAGAGGGCTGGAGAACTTCCCTATGAAGACAGGCTAAGGAAGTTTGCATTGTTCAGCCTGGAGAAGAGGAGGCTCTGAGGCAGCCTTCCAATACCTGAAAGGCCTACAAGAGAGCTGGGGTAGGGCTTTTTACATGGGTATGTAGTGAGAGGACAAGGGGAAGTGGTTTAAACTTGAATAGGAGAGATTTAGGTTAGACATTTGGAAGAAATTTCCTGTTGAATTTTGAGGAGGGTGAGACACTGGCAGAGGTTGCCCAAGGAAGTTGTGGCTGCCCCCTTCCTTGAAAGTGTTCAAGGCCAGGTTGGATGGGGCTTTGAGCAACCTGGTGTAGCAGGAGGTGTCCCTGCCCATGCTGGAGGTTGGAACTGGATTATCTTTAAGGTCCCTTCCAACCCAAGCCATTGGTTTGGGTTGGATTCTCTGATTCTCTATGATTCTCTGATCCTACCTAATCATGTACCTGCCGGGGCAGTTTGAAGGCTTTGTAGTGTACCTTCAGTGGTACGACTGATGCCATGGTTTGCTTTCTTTTTCTTTTGTCTTTAAAAAGCTTTTCTTAAAAAAACATGTGCATAGCAAGGTGCTTTCTCCTGCAATGTGTTTTTCTAATATTTTATTTTGCCTTCAACTTCTCTGCTCCACAAAATGAAAACCATTTCTACATCAAAAAAAAAAAAAATTGGGACATTTGTGACACTTCTTAATTGCTGAGAACAATAATTCTACTGTGTTAGACTGATTCCTGTGAAAGATTTAGAAAATTGAATAGTTAAAGATTTCTAATATTATCTCTACATTATATTACTGATTACCTTGAAAGTAAGAACTTAAAGGATGTAAAATATCCAAAGGAGCCATAGATAGCAGCCTGCTGGGATTGTGACACATCTCAGAGCCATGTGCCTGGCCTTGCACCACTGCAGTTATGTGATGCAATAAATTTTTTACTGTAATCAGCTACCAGTTTCCCTGCATCAAGGGAAAAATGGGGAAAATGGCAAAATAGTCCTTCTATCTTTCTGCATTCACCAGGGAGAACAAGGAGATGCCCTATTGCAGCTCTGTCAGTTCAAGAAACCAGCCCTGGGCATACATAACAAATTTTCTCTCGAGTACTACAGAGCTCTGGGGAGAAATCCAGGTGCTGCCCAGCAGTCAGGAATATGTGTCCTCTGTTCACTTCTTCCCATTTCTTCTCCAGAAGATGGATTTATCACCCCGACTTGACATTATCTGGGGAGTATGATGCAGTGCAGGACTCTGGAGAAAAAGACTCATACTCCTATTCAAACCGAGTTTGTGTTCATGCTGACCACTGTCTGTAGAGTAAGTCAAAAACCTATAGCAGTAAACTGTGAACTTCCCAATCTGCCAGCTCCAAACATTTTCAGCTGACCCATCTGCTATGGAAACAAGAGTGTTTTCTGCAAGTATTTGCACATTATTTGATACTGCAAAATCACACGTGGCTGCAAGACTATTGATTTTATTTCCTAGAGCAATTCTTTGTATGTAATGTTTTGGGGTTTGTTTCTCCTGGCAGTCCATGCTTTTTCAGGTCAGATTTAGTAATTTTGAAAGTTGCTGCTGCTTTATCGATTTTCTGCCCAAGGTAATTTTGCTAAGTAAACTGATACAGGAAGTAGGGCTTGACATCATCTCACAGACACAATAACCCAGCCCCATACCTTTCCAGAACACCAAAGCTTTTATAATCTTTAAACCTGATTTTTATTAGAACTAGATGACCTGTACAATAGGAAAAACTCGGATCTGCTGGCTAAGATGAAATAAAAATAAACCAGTTTGCAAAACCATTTCTGCTTGCTCACGGCGTCCTTGCAGGGGTGAGTCCTCTTCCCTGGGCTTTCTCTGTCACCTCACACACTCACCAACTGAAAAATTGCTTCAGACTCCTCACATTTTTGGAGAAAATAGATTGCTTTCCATTCCCTGGGAGACCCCTCTTTACCTCTCTGGTGGCTCACTCTCAGAGGATGAGGATGGAGCCTTTCTGTGGCAGGCTGGTGAGTCAGGGATGGGGGAGAGTTACACAGTTCCCAGCCAACAAGTGTGGTCTGGCAACTGGCTGCCAGGGCATGTCAGGGACCTGCTTTCCTTTTCATACCCTTGTAATTTTTTTCCTGCTTTTTTGTTTTTTGTTTTTTTTTTTTTAATTATTATTTCTTGTTTTAATAAGACTGAACAAAAGAGAAATTGCCCGTCAATTTGCAGTAAGAAAGAGTACATTGTTATTTCAACTGGACTTCCCTGGCTTCTTTTTCTGAGAAGTAGCATCCTAGAGTTTCTGGGATGCTTTTCTATGGGGTGCCCCGTTGCAGTGCCTTTACAGACAGGTACAACTTTTTACCAAGTTACTGTGTCCTGGTGATGGAGCTTATTTTCGTGGTCATGCAGAACAGTTCAGAAAGAAATAAATGGATTATAGCCTGGTGGATAAATGCTCCCCCCTCTCAAAGGGGGTTAACACAGAGGAGTATGGTTTATTGACTTAGGTTTACAAGGATATACTGTATCATTTTTTGTTCATACAAAGCCAGGTGCAAGCTCAATACTTTAAATACACTGGCTCGCTTTAATAATAAGCTTTGTAACAATTTTTGTGTGAAAGTTTTGTATTAATGCTAGATACTGAATTCTACATTTGATAAGGTCAGTATAAATAGCCATAGTTGGTACAATGCTAAAAAACCCCTCAAGCCATAATGGTCAGTTGTGTTTTGCATAGTTATGTTGTTTTCCTAGCTTACTTGTATGGGTGGTACTTCTGAGAAGATGAGTATTTGCATTGTCTGAATAGTGAGCTAGGAGTATCATGGCATTTAATTAATTTTGGTTTTATCTACAAACAGATTGAGTTAGTTTTATGAGCCTTCACTCATTTAAAATCTCCTGAATTTAGGAACAATAGAGCTGTTTAAAAATTCAGGTTGTATGAGGACCATTATTAAATTTTTATAGTGATGTTTTCTTGGAACAGAAAGCTATCACAAGGGATCTGTTTGATCATGTTACCTGATACCTTGTAGAAAAGACTTCAGTCTTCTCAGAGATAGTTTGGTTAAACTAATATATATCTTTTTCAAAGAGACCTTGATTTAGACATTACTGGATTTTTTTTTTTAATTAATTATAATAACTTTACAAGCTATATTTAACTGAAAATATTGATAACAGTTGCTAGAAGTGTAACATTACAATTCTTTCAAACAGAATGTTTGAGTTATTGGCAGTGGTGTATGGGGATTAAACACATTATTTTCAGTCATTAAGTAAAATAATCTCTTCCATGTACTATATTAAATCCTTTGCCTCATGCAATGTTTTGTTGGTTTTTTTGTTTGTTTTTTTTTTTTTACCAAATAAGGATGGCTCTTGCATAAGTAGATTGTTTTCAGAGATGTAAAACATGGTCCTACATACCATTGTTACCCAGCATCAAAAATAAGAGACATCCTCACTTATTTACATCAGCTGCTTTTTGAAGTACTAATTTTCTTTGGATTCATGTTTGAATTACCAGCAAAATTTTTTAATAATAGGGCTGAAGATCAATAATCTTATGCACCTACATATACATGGTGGAAACAAGTTTTGAATTTTCTGTACATTAGTGGATAATTTCATAAAATAAATTTCCTGAATGTGTTGTTATGCAGAATGTATGGAAGAGCCTGTGAGTCAAAAAAGAGGTCTGTAAGAACCTCCCATTGTTTCTCTGTGTAGGCTTCAATTAGCATGTTATATAGCTTTCCATTAAAGTAAGTTTAAAGAGCTGCTCACTTCTTCAAAAATTTCAAGTCAAGCCATTTTTAAGGCTAGATCTATAGTTATGAAAAGATACAAACGAAACAAATATCAGACTGTAACCTGAAAAAGTAGAGTGGCTTTGGTTAAAAATGCAGAAATCTAAGTCAGGATATTGGTGACACTGCTACTGTTTAGAGTGTGACAAGCACAGGTGAACACAGGTTACAGTCGGAAAGGATTTATTTTACTTGCTGTCCTGGCTGACATCTGTTAGGTACAGATATTTCACTTTCAAATAAGTTTGCTATATTTATATGCTGTGAAGAACTAACATAAATAAAGAACAGATTTGGAAATAGAAATAAGGGAGGAAAAGAGCAGAGAGCAAGGATTTCTAACACCATTTTGTAACTTTGGGTAGAGATGGAGAAGCATGCAGAAATTGACTTTTTTGGATGAGGTTTTGGTGTAGGTGATTCCATATTGGGTTTTTTGGTTTTTTTTTTTTTGAAGACAGTCTCTTGGGGAAGGACTTGGGGTGAGGTGAGAGGAAATGTAATTTTCCCAGTGCCATGCTTATGTCCTCTATCTGCTGTGTATGGTTACATGGGAAGCTGTGGTCACCTTGTGCTAAGTGGCGACAAAGAAGCCTGATTGCAGGACAGAGGCAGAAAATTTATTTTTCCAGCCCCTGGAAGAAAGAGTGAGAAGATCCATCAGTATTTTTTATGTAAGCCTTAGCAGCTTTTCATTTCAGTGAAAACCTTAAGTGTATCATCAAGGACAGGTTTGGGTCAAATGAAGGATAAAGAGTTCTCACTTTGATTAAAGTCTACTTTAAAAAGAATGGTTTTAGGGAGTAGGAAGGTGGGCTTGTGGTGACCAGTTTCTGAATCAGATAGGTTTTTTCCTTTGTGGTTGGGGAAGACAAACTGACTGTGAAGCATGTGACTAGCTGGCACCTACTGGGTGACCAAGAGCCAGTGTCATTTATTTTGACAATCCATAGTACATTATAAGAGGAGAAAGTCAGCTGTGATCATTTTAATATTTAAACATTTTGAGTTGTGAATTTCATGATCCATTCACTCCTCTAAATATTAGAAATGTGTTTGGCCTATAACTTATTCAAATATGGTTATTTAACAGCAATCCATGTATGTCACATTGTCATAAGTACTTGCACTGCTTTTAAATGTCATTCCTCATAGGAAAAAATGCTATCTTTTGATTTTTCTATGTATAAAGTAATTTTTTGTGATTTTGTTCAGGACTCAGATTTTTGTCAGTCAGCTTCATATTTCTTTGTGCCTTGTCTGCCCAGCAAACATGAGTCTTCTATCTAATTCTTCCTCCTCTAGTACTGTAGATACAGAAAAAATACCTATTCCTCCAAACCCAGGAGCTACAGGACAACTGTCTGCTCATCCTGCTGTATTCTTTTACAGCACAAATCACACAGCAGCGTTTCCTTTTATAGGGTGGAATTACATTACTATTTACATTTTTTTTGGTTTTGTTTTTCTCATTGGGAGGAGAGGAAAGAATGCAAAGCTGTTTTGTGTATTGTTACACTGCTGGTAGCACTGAGTTCAGCAACTCATTTGCATTACTGAGAGGAAAAAAAAAAATCTTTGCATTCATTATTGCTTAATTTTGGTAGAGAATATCCCAGAGAGCTAATTTTCTAGTAGCCCAAAACTGTTCATTGGAACTTATCACTGCAGCTTCACAGGGGGTTAGCAAAGGTTGGATCTCAAAAGCAGGAGTGGTATACATATTATTCTACTGTGCTGTAGTGAACTGTAAACTATGTCAATGTGTTGAATTTAATAAGCATTAGTCTGTTTGTCCAGAGCTGTTTGAGGATTGTCAGTATAGTGTGATAAAAGGGAAGTTATAATGAAAAAGCCACTTTCTCACTTTTGCATTCATTTTAGCAACAGAAACTGTAAAAGAAGTCTGAAAAATATGTAACAGCTTTTAATGAGAGCTGCCCTGTATCTTAGGGACTTCATGTCTTTGTAAAGGAGAAACTATAGCTGGTGTCCTAGTCTTTGGACACGAGGTTGTGCCACTGCAGCCCTTCTGAATGAAATGCTTCTCTCTAGGCCTGGAGCACAAACCAAGCAGGTTTGGGTGCAACCAACTGAGTCTCCCTGGTGCATTTACCCCTATTGCCCAGACCATGTCCTAGCACTGAGAGTGTTTGTGTGAAACTCAAATGCTCCTCCTGCTCTGGGAGTCAGAGAATAATTGAGAAAGCAGTAACTGGTCCTGTGAGATGCCCTAGTGCACCAGGTAAAGCTGTGTTCAGCATGTCTCTTATCAGGCAGTGCCTGACTCTAGTAGAAGCAAACACCACTTAGCTGTGAAGTTGACATAAAAACAGTGTAAGTTTAGGACAAGTCCCTTAGTTTGCTGTTAATTTACATTTTTATAGAGACATAGGACAAATTCAAGAACCCTTAAATATACAAACTGCTATTTAAGTACCAGTTCAGATTTTTATGAGAAATTGCTTTATGAATATTGCAATACTGAACACTTTTGCTACCTAGGAGGTAAATTTGATTAGTAGTTTATTTGTAACAACCAAACTGTATCAAGGCAACATTTTGTCAGAGCTATTTTATGCTTCTTAATGATTGTTTGAATATATTTATCATAGAAATCACAAAAGTCTTAAAATTATATGATTAAATAAATTTTTCCTAGCTTGCTAACATCAGTTTTGAACATTGCTAGCTTGCTTTGGGAATAGCAGGGCTGGAACATTCTTTGTGTTTTGGACACCTGTGGCTGCCACAACTATGTTTAGGAGATAACCCATGCAGTTTAACATTAAAGCAGGTGACGTTCTGGTGTTTATTCTCAGTTATTCAATGTTAGGTGCAGGAATAGCTACTAAGCACCAGAACCGAGGAAACATAAAAGCAGCATAATAACATAATTTTGATTGAATGGATCCATCAAGTATTGCTTTGAATTTGCAGTCAGTGGGAGGATTTGTACATTCCTGTATAAGCTTTAGGAGTTTTATGTAGGAAATCTAATTATGGATATTTATATGAAGAATTGCCATTCTAAAAATTCCACTGCATTTTTACAGTATTACTGTCTCACTGAGAACGCAGTCCTATCCTTCTGTAACAATATAAAATTACTGTATTAAGAAGAATAAAACTTAAAAAAACCCCCAAACCTCAAAACACCAGCAAATCAAAGTTCTAGGATTATGTTAATGAATTAAACATTAAGCATGAACACTGTGTTTTAAAGTTTATGATTAGATTGAGATTAGTTGGAAAGACAAAATAGGCTAACAGTGTTGATCCCTTGAGGAGAAGACTTAAATTTAATACAGCTCTTAAGTAAAACAAATTAGTTTTACTGTATATCATCCATGTTTTATAAGTTATTAATACATCTGAAAAATGAAAAATCCTTGTGGCTGTAAGAATTTTAAGCTTTACATTTATCTGTGTTCAGTTACAGGTTATTCAGATCTGTCTTCAGATCTTTCTTCTCTCATCCACCCCATGTGTTTTTGTTTCTATAAACTATTAATACTAAAATGATTTCCCAAAATGCTAGAAAACCATATGACAATATTAATGATAAAACATCATTGAAATAATCTGTGGCTTAAAATGCATTTTATCCAAATGCAAAGCTCAAATGCTAAAGGTTGGGAGGGTAGGTAATGACATAGTCCCATTTCTCCTAAAGAACGTGGTTGTACATGTAAGCAAGGGAGAGTTTCAATTCTGATGCTGTACCTTGGGTGGTATTTTAGAGCATATTACTCAGAGAACTGTAAGAAAAAGTTCAGGTATCGTGTTGTTTTTTGTTTTTTTTTCCGTGATATTACTGAAGTGATTTCTCAGACATGGCTTCTATTCACTTCCCTGCAAGCCTAAAAGATGCTGCAATACTTAGGAGAGCTCAGGGAACACAAACAGTAATTTAAGCTCAGGGAAGTATGTCTAATAATGAGATTTTGGGAGCTGACTTAATTTATAAAAGAAGATTACCTTAAGCTTTTAGGGAGAAAGGAATATAGGAGAAGATGGGTCTTGAATCCTGGAAAAAAGTTGGAAAGAGATTTAAGATTTAAAAGGTTATGATAAGCTGATCCAAATAAGAAATAAGTTGATTATTTTAAATCAAAATTAGCATGCCTGCGAGTATGAGGAAAATTCCATTACTTTTCAAATCTCAGTGAATTTTGCAAAAAATATTGTCTACGGGATGCAGAAATTAACAAAGAATATTTTCTAGGGCATATGTTCTACACAAGTTCAGACCATGTGATTTGGCATGGCCTTTTACAATAGAATCTAATGAGATGCTTATTGTGATACCATGTATTCATTTAATGATGTACTTTCATCTTAGAAATAGAAATTATAAGGTATGCTTCTCTTTATTAGACACATAATTTATTATTGTAAACCGTAAATCAGTGTTCACTGCTTATAGTTAATTTGGCCAATAGATAATTAATCATACAATAATTCGGATTGGAAGGAACCTCTAGAGGTCATGCAGTCCAACCTGCCTGCAGTAAGTAGGGACACCTTCATCTTGATCAGGTTGCTCTGAGCCTCATTCAAGCTTCACAATGAATATCTCCAGGAATGCACACTCAACTACCTCCCTAGGCAACCTGTTTGATTTTTCCACTTCCCTTATGGCAAAAAGTTTTTTCCTATCATCCAATATAAATCTACTCTAATTTAAAACCATTGCCCCTCACCCTATCATTACAGGTTCTTGCAAACAGTCCACCTCCAGCTTTCCTGAAGGCCCCTGTCAGGGTAGTGGAAGGTCGCTGTTAGGTATCCCCAGAGCCTTCTCTTCTCCAGGCTGAACAACCTCACCTCCTTCAACCTGTCTTCTTAGGAGTGGTATTCCAGCCCCCTGATCATTTTCTTGGTCCTCTTCTGGACACATTCTGTCAGGTCCATATCCTTCCTTTATAGAGGGCTCCAGAGCTGGATGCAGTGCTCCAGGAGATCTCAGCAGAGGCAGAATCACCTCTCTTGATCTGCTGACCAAGTTTCTTTTGATGCAGCCCAGGATGTAATTGACCTTCTGGGCTGCAAGTGTGCTCTATTGGGTTATGTCCAGCTTTTTATCCATCAGCACCCTAAGTCCTTTTCTGCAGGGCTGATTTCTAAAACCTCATCCCCAAGCCTGTACTGATAGTGTGTCTTGTTCCAACCCATTGAGGAGGACAGGCTGATGTTAGTAATATGTGTAGAGCTGATGCAGGATGCAGGTATCTGTAGGAAACTGACAAAATGAATGGAAAGAACAAAATTCTGTTGTTTTTTATTACAATTAATGGTATTCAAAAGATTAAATAAAGGGTCACTTGGTAGAAAAGAAGGCATATGAATTGGATTATAACAAAACGTATCATCTTTGAAGTTTAAAAACTATGTGTAGGTTTTTGATAAAATCAATCAATATGCCTTGAATTAGATACTAAGTCTGACTCTTCTTCTCTGGCTAGTTTATTAAGATGTGGAATCCCTTTTATTAGCAGAATTACCTTTCCACCTATGTTCAGAGAATTAGAAAAGTAGATAAAGTCAACATGTGTGTGCTTCATAATTGCTGTTATACAAAGCAAGAAGTAACAGAACTACATCTCACCTAACAAAATTTGCCAGCAATGGTATGGATACTTGAGTAGGATCAATTACATTGAATTTATTTACAAGCAATTACTCCTTAAATTTTGCATTATTTGTTCTCCTGACAAAATTGCATTATGGCATCTGAATTTCCCCTTTTTTTGATAATGCTTGAACCCTTGTCATAGAGCAGCAAGTACTTTTAGCTACTGAACATCAGTTAGTTCTTCTGAATGTTATTAGCATTTTACAGGCTCCATTAGCAGAGATGGCCTGCTACAACAGATAGATGATACTGCAGATGCTGTGAAATTCACAGTATGGCTTTAGCACATGGAATAATTATGTGAAGCAAGTGAAATCTTGATCTTTCTTTAAAGAAAATGTAATTTGTTTTTCTCATTACCAAATCATAGTCAAGTTTCACCTAAGTGACTTCATAAGTAAGCTGTTCTAACTCATTGCATGGTTTGGTAAACATGTAAAATATTGTGGCTGATGAGACTGGATAAAAAATTTTAGTTCTGTTTAGTTAATTTCTGTGTCAGTTCAACAAGAAAATATTTTCTCATTGTTCACCTTTATACAAAGGGACATGAAATTTCTCAGATTAGTAATGGATATTGAGCACTAACAGGATTCTGTATGTACTTTCAGAAATATTTTATATATAGATACAGAAGACATATTGCTGTTTGTAAATGCATTTGAAACACTTTTAATAAGAAAATATTAAATATAATTGGAGATGACTAGATATGGATTTATATGCCTAATACTAATTATCTAGTTTTTAGCTGTCTTATGACTTTTGATATAGGGAAAAAGGTACACATGGAATGCATCTGAATGTTTTCTAATAGTTCTGTGGTTAAGTAAACTGAGATTAAGGGTGGCCTTAGACAGGAGGGGCCAGAACAACTTTTCTTCTCTTTACATACAGGGAAGATTTATTGATATGTTACAGATTATTGGTGGACACAGTAAATGGCACTTGCTCTCTTCACAGAGAAAATGAAAATGTTTGTTCAGTGCTGAATACCTATATACCGTATGCAGTTCAGCTCTCTAAAAAATAATTAGACTAGTCTTGTGGTTGTCAAATGTATTGACAACAACTTCAAATTCATTATGTTGGTCCAAGGAGGCTTCTGAATAATACAGTGAACACTTTAATGTTGTATTGAAGATCTGATCAAGGTCTTACCTTGACCTGTATTGACCTGTATTCCTGATAGAGCTGAAAGCAGTTTCTTTTGAGCCATGTTTGAAGGTGAGATAGATTGATCTATAATGTTGATACTGAAACTGCTATTACAGATACTGGATTATTGTAATGGGCAGAAGTAAACATAATGCTTTAATTTAGGGTACAATTTTATTAATTATGCAGAGTTTTTAATGTTGGTGTCAATGGTGGAACAGGCACACCTGGGATTAAATTGTGTCCAGCCTGTGAAGAGAGAGCACTTCAACAGGACTACATTTGATGTTGTCAGTAATAGGTGAGGGTGTTTTGTAATAGACCTTTTCTAAAAAGTGGCAAAAAATCTGACCAAAATGCAAACTTCATATATAAATTTTGTAGTAATTAATATATAAAAGTATACAACTTGTATTCTATTCTTATAACTGTTCAAAACCATTCAAATCATGTAACATTATCAATGTCTGCTGATGCAAAGTATCTACTGCTCTTTAGACACTTTGTTTCATTGTAGGATAAAACTGTTTTGTGAAAAAGTCCAAAATTGCAATGATACACTACAAAATCTTAAACACATCTTAGAAAGACAGTTGTTTCAAATGCCAGTACATTAGCTGAGAGAAAGAAGCTGGTAATGTAGATTCTCTGAATCACATTGCTGGAATAGCCTTCTTGATTTGTTTTAATTGAAGATACATAATGAATTTACATGCTTGAATTAGGCATGTGAACTTGGCAGCTAAAGTTATATGACAGATGATAAATGTGTTTAAAAACAAATATAATGCAACTGCAGTATCTAGTGAAAACGACAAACATAAGGAAAAATTATGATAAGAAATTTTGGGATATGAAGTAGTGATTGGAAAGTGAATGAGTACCTGAGAAGTGGGAAGGCTATGGGAGCTGGATGCATATCTTATGAAAAGAAGCTGGATCCATTTTTGAGTTAGAGGGAAGGTAATGAGGAATAGACTGTGTTAAAAACTATTTTAAGAAAAAGTACATTGAAGTTGTATGACAGTACTGAGTATTTCTAGATGTTCTAGAAAAACAGAAGAGGTTCAGGGGTAGTTTATCGTGTTTCATGTGAATTAGAAGCAGCTTTTTTTGGGACAGGGAGTGGGAGGGCAGGTGGGGTGGAAAGCTGCTACAATTTGGATTGAATTCGTCTTGGCTGTGTTTGAATAAGAACACCCATTCCTTCGCTGCAACACCATTTCTAGTTAGACAGCTTAATGCTGTGATGGAGCTTTTATGAAGAGCAATGGAGTCCAGTCTCAGTTAAGATGGAGACATTCCATGGCACTGTGCCAAGGAAATATGGGAGGCAGAAGCAAAAAAAATACAGTAATATAGTAATATAGTGAGAGTGCTGGTGAGCGGGTGGGATCCTAATCCTACCCGCACAACCTTTTAGCCTGTGGTACTGGAAAGTTCTGCTGTAACCTGTAGGAAAGCAAGTAGATGTGTGAATTTAAGATAAGGTTAAGGCAAGGGAGTAGTGGACAGCTTTTATGTGGTAGGATATCACAGAAAAGTGGATTTCAAACTTTTTATAGGAGTTATAAAGAGCAGCAAAAACCTCTTTTTGTGACTTTTAAAAACTTTTCCTAAGTTTTGCAGAGAATCTCCGTTTGTTTTTTGTGTGTAATAGGGTGATGGATTTTCATAGTCTTACATTTTCATGTTTTATTAAACTCACAAATTAGTTTTTCAGGTATTTGACTGTGGTGTTAACAATAACCAGCAAAACATTTTGTCAAGGTTTTTGTTGAACTAGACTGCATGTATCAAAAATAATTATTTGGCATAAGGAGCCTAAATTAATGTATGCTCAACTAATGCTTAAGTAAAGAAGAAAGATGAGGTTTCTCTTTAATATTGGCTGTTTGCTTATTCCCCAAACCATGCAGTTTTGTGTGTCAGTTCTTCACACTCAAGCCGACAATAAATAATCTTGTTATGACTCTTTTGAAGGAGAGAAATATGACTATATCATGTTACTGACACAAACCTTCTCTTAAATGTGGAAAAACTGTACTAATCATCCCAGTATTACATTCTAGTTTTTTTTGTTTGGAATTGCTGAAGTGTAGGTAGCTGTATATACTGTACCATAGTAAGTGGTACAATTTCAGTAAAATTAGTTCTCGGGTTCTTCTGGAGAAGAATGGGTTATAAAAAAAACATTAGGAACAACCAGAGTTATTTATTTCCAGATCATTATTGAGAATTCATCTTATGCTAGTTGATAGTGCTAGCTTATTATTGGAAAGAATTTCACATTTGCCATATTGTATTATCAAACAAAACAAAAAAGCCCACAATATTTTAAACATTATCATAAAAGGCATTAACATAAAAAGCATGTTTTATAATGTGGAGAAAAAAAAAATCCGTGGCACTGCATACCAGAGCTAGTCAGTCAACTTTGCATGAGCTAATTTTAAATTAAGAAGTTTGTGTCATGGTAAACAACAGCAAAAAAATAAGTCTATATGAGATCTGATCTTGCACTGATTTATTTTTGTCTATTTTTGCATAAAAAAAAAAGCACAGTGACCTCATGTTCACAAATAAAATGACTTCATTATTCAGAATTTTTTTTTCTTTCTTTCTTTGAGATTTACCCACAGTGAATAATACATACCCATGAAATACCATTCTTTAGGTCTTACATTATACTTTAATAGATGAAAACAACTTTTCAGACCATCAAAATATTATGCCCTTGTGTTGAAGAGCTCTATAGCAATTTAAATAACACACACACGTGTGTGTATATGTATGTATATAAATATATATATGTATAAAAATAATTCTAGAAGGCATAAAAAAATATTTTCATGCTTCTTTGCTTGATTCCCAAGCTGTGAGTGAGCATGAAAAAATAGGATGGACAGGATACAAGTTTTGGAAGGGTGAGGAGGAACAGATGACATGACAGAGCAATAACAACTTTTATAATGGAACATGCCTCAGACATTGAGTTCTTGTTCCTCATTCAATTTATTTAGGATTTGTAAACTTTTATTTAAGTAGATATTCTATATTCTTTTTAAATGTTTTATTTCACAGAAGCCTATACAGGCAGTCCAGAGAAAGACATCCATGTCTCCTGCCACTCTCCCTAACTTCTAGTTCTATTGCAGAAACCCAGTTCCTTTCTACATCTTCACTACTGCACTACTACTTCTCCCTTACCTTATTTTCAGACTTCCTAATTTCGGAGAGAAAAAAGCCTATTGTCAGATGGATTGCTGAAGCTTTTTTCTCATCTAGAGTCTGTCATGCTTTGCAGCTCAATAAATCATAGGTAATTAAATATTCTCATTTAGTGGCTACTTGAATTCACTATGATTATGTAATTAGATGTAGTGACACAAACCATTGTGCAAAAATGATCAGTAGTCTAAGAGGAAATACAGCAATTCTATAATGTATAAACATAAGGTTGATAATGCATAGACATAAGGTTGTGAGATGAATGGCTTTTCGTAGCTCTATTTTGTATTTTCTTCATGTGGTGTGCTGTAGTTTGAACACCTTACTTTTTTTTTTTTTAATGCCTATACTGTCAGAAAGACATAAATGCTCTTGAGAAAGATAGGTAAGATTACCCCAGTGATATTCCCTGTTAGGGAGAGCTGCAGGATAATTGCTTTTATGGCTCCTATTGCAAGTATGAACCTTGAGCATATAAGAGACTTGTGGATTCTGGCTCCTGGGTCAGTCTTTCTCAAATTGCAGGTTGAATGATGACACTTAATCTTTTGCAAAGAACTACAAAAGATGACAGGGCCTTCATATTGTTAGTTTCTCTCATATATTCTTGCATGTAATTGTTATAGTTTTGTCTTCAATAACAGCTTCTCTTTTCATCTTTGATTTACGAATTAGGTCTTCTACAAGTGAGTGGAAATGAGGGATGATGAGCTGTTATGTGCTTCTCTCATTTGCTAATACAAAGTTTAAATTAAAAATTATAAAATTAAGCCTTCTATATTTTCAGTAGAATAAATTATGAATAATGCTTATCAGCTGTGCCTACTGAGGGATTAAAACATTTGAGGAGTCCTTTATTTGATAACGTTGCTTTGAAGTTATAATGCATGTATAATGTTTGTCACTTTGTCTGAAGTCTGTCTTGCATAAAAGATTTTGTGTGTGATGATGTTTTAGAGTTTCTAAAATGATAAATATTTGAAAGATAGCTAATAGAAGATGCTGTTCTATCTGGAAGAATAACCATTAAAAATAATGTTTTTCCCCCTTTACTCAAAAAGATGAGCCTTTTATTGTTGCTAAAAATAATGTGTAGAAGAATGGATATTTAAATCCTGTGCATCTCTTTCAGACACCCATCCTTCTGCTATCGCGCTCTTCAATGACAATAGATCCTGAATTATTTACTATATAGTGCCATCTAATGTTTTCCTGTTTTATCTACTTTCCTTCTACTGTGTGAATTTGTTCCAAATTCAGTTTATCTTGCAATGCTCTGGCTTTTACATGAAGCCTAGAAAACAGATCTTGTAGGTGTTTTTGTACTAAAAGGTGATATATTCTTACAATTACTCCTGTATGGCAATATACAGTGATTTGTTTTTCTTACATTGTATGTTAAATGTACACTATAGGTTATATCCAGCATTAACTTTAGTCAGTCTCAGAGTTCAAAATAAGTGATAGCCTTCAACATTCAGATTAGCCAAATAGCAAGAGTTCAAGAGTCCAGAGCTCCTTCAGGAGCTTCTGCCTTACAAGCTGTGTCTTATGCTGATCTGCTTTTCAGGAAGTTTCCAGGGTACCTGACATGTTGTCCCTTTGTTTTAAACATGTTCCTTCTGTCATGACAGGAATGTTGGAGAGAATAATCAAAGACTGCTAGTAGCAAGGTCCCTAGAGCACTCAGTTAATTCTCTTTTGAGTAACTTTAAAGATGTTTGAAATGAAGTGTTCATAAAGTCAAGATCATCATTAGGGATTCTCATCTGTATGAAAAATGAATTTAATTTGTATGTCATTAGGAATTTCCAATTAATTGAATTAATTTTGAATTTTAAAGTAATAATCAGGTAAAAAAATGGAACTTGTTATTAAAAAGGTGAAAGCTTTCAGCAGGCAAGTGCATAGGAAGAGCATAAGGCATGAGATTTAGATTTATTCTCCAATTCAGGTATTTCTTGTTAGCAAAAATTACTGAGATTGGGATACGGAATAATATGGAATCAGATGAATCCATCTTTTTTTCAGACATGAAGTTCTCTTCTAGTTCTTGGCAACCACAAAATTTACTCCCTGTAATGTTATAAATAAAGGAGTTGACAAAAAAACAAAACTAATGAGCACAGATACCTAATTGTCCATTTGGATTAATTTCTCTGTAGTTCAATTTGTTTGCTGCTGGTTTCATTAGCAACAAATAGTAAGTGTTTTTTTTACGGAGAAGTCAATACTGAACAGAGCTAAAAACAAACAGCAGGGTAAATAAGACATCAAAGAGATAACTGCAGAAAGTCACATTGGACTTAATACTTGGAAACCAAAAGGTGATGTACTAAACTCAGGTTTCAGTTTTCTTTTAATACTTTGCAGCAATTTTAATGCCCTATCATTTCCATGAATTGAATTATGTGAAACTAGAAATTTACCTTGTAGTTTGCAAGGCTATAAATAGGTATTCATAACTCAGAAAATTAATTTCTATATCTGTAGAAGAGTTTTCCACTCTTAAAACCTGTGGGGAAATAGCTTAAGTATCCATGAAAGATTTATAGAAATAAGAGACTGTTGAGGACACCAAAGTGTCATCAAAGAACTGTGAATTGTAGCATCTTTGGTTAAAGATCAGTGTATAGTGGGTTTCAGGGCCTTAACAATACAAAGTAACCCATTAAAATGCTTGTTCTCAGCTGCATCTCAGTGAAAATACACTTCCAAAGATTAGAGAAACTCCTCTTAGGAGTTCCATATAGGAACTCCATTTAGTTTCGTCTCAGGTTTTTATTAATGATGTAATGATGAATATAAAACTTATAACAAGAATAGATCTGAAATGTATACATTAAATGTGATATCTCAGTTTCCAGATGTATGCAAAGAATACAAGCAAGATGAATTCTACTCTTATCTTAAACCTAGTTGAGGAACAGCTCATGTGGATTTTTTGTATTTAGGAAAAATGCAATTCCTATTTAGTTTATAATGGTGATTTAGGAGGAGATCCTGTTATTAAGGTCTTATCTCTTCCCAGTCCCCACTCCCTGCTCTGTTCCAGCCCCCTCAGCCAGGTACCTCAGCATCAGTACAACCAAGGTGGCTTCCTCCACCCTGGCCAGGGTAATGGTGCCTGGAGGGATGTCCCAGCATTGCAGGCCCTCAGAAAAGGGGAGCAGAGAGAGAGAGAGAGAAAGTCACCACCAGGGGTCCGGCTGTCCAGCGAGTTTCTTCAGGATGGTGCTGACTCTGGACAGGGTCCGATGCAGAAATGGCGTTGGGTCAAGAGACGACGACAAGGCAAAGCATGGACAGCCATAGATATAACCCTGCCGAAGGTGCAGCTGTCAGTCATCCAGGTTCCTTGGGAGACAGGCTGCCCAGAGGGGAGCAGAAGGGTGTAGTCCTCCACCCAGTCATCAGTTCTTCTTTCAGGTGACATTCCTCCTCTGCTCCAGCTACTTTAGCCAGGCATATAATCATGCCTCCAGGGACATCCCAGAATTGAAGGCTGGCTCTCAGGAAAGGGGAGCAATCTCCACCCAGTTGTCAGTTCTTATCTTCTTCCTGGTGCCATCCTTTCTCTGTTCCAGCCCCCTTAGCCAGGTACTTCACAAGTACAACCATGGTGGCTCAGTCGTGCCTGGAGGGACCACCCGGCATTGCAGGCTGGTGCTCAGAGAAGAGGAGAAGTCTCCACCCAAAAGACCTTATCCCATCCCAAGGTGTCACCTCCTGCTCAGTTCTGGCCAGACAAGTTCTCCACCCTACCCAGGGCTATTCATTTCAAAATTGCTTCCTTTGAGACATCAGTGGTCAGAACCACACAGACTCTCACAGCACTTATGAGAAAAGTGTATTGTAGCTTTCTGAAAGTTTGATTTCTAGATGAAAATTTCTATAGCTACCTTAATTAAAGGTGTGCTTCCTGATATGATATTTCTCACAAACTAGTTTAGAGGTTTGTTTTTGTTAGATTGTTTGAAAGGGTTATAATAAGCCAGGTGAAACCTAACAAGTATTTAACTTTATGTATATCAATCAGTAAAGAACTTGCACATTTTATACAGTAGAAACTATCTGAACAAATCGAGTTTTATTTTTTAGAAGGATGTTTTTTGACATTTGAATGTTTTGGTTTATTTAATGGCTTATAAAGTAGAAATTTAATCTAGTATATAAGAATTAAGTGGCATTTGATCTGTACTAGTATCTGTCCCTTTCCCTCTCCTGTGCCTTGACAGCCAGATAAAAATACTGTAATGTGGCGAAGTAAAGAGGGGACTTTTGTTCATAATTCCCAGCTGTACTTATGTTGCTGTATGAAAGAACACACTGTGTATAAATTTCTGTTGTAACCAGTAAACTGAATACTCCTACAGAAGTTCTTACAAGTATGAACTGAAATGATTGCTCAGCAATACGCTGTTGCTGAATGAGGAGTAGTAGGATTCCTTATTCTAAGAATAGAGAATTTGTAAGAGAACCTTTGGAAAATAACGTGAAACTAGCCTGCTTAGTAGAAAAGTACGTAAAATTCCGTAATATGTGGTCTTACTGCCTTTTATAATTTTTTTTTCACCTGGTAGATGCACTCCACCTGTCTTTCCAAACTTCAAGGCAGAATCTACAGTGACTTAGTGTTCATTGTATAGATTCCTGCTCCTGGGAGGAGTAGAATAAACTCACAGAGGGATGTTCTGCTAAAGCAGTGACATTGATCAGGATAATTAAATTTAATACTTTTAGGAGTACAGTTCTTTTATGCACCCTTCTAGATCAGAAATAACTACAGTGGCAGAAGCTGTAACTTTTCCTCTAATAGTAGTATGCAAGAGCTGTTCCTCTTCTGGTTTTGTAGAGGAGTCTTGTAACCTTCCAGATGGGCTTGCTGTAACAGTAGGCAAAACTTCAAAGAGTCCCTCACACAGGGCAGAATCTTTAGTGTCTTTGGAGTAGTTTAGTTGTAAGAAAACATCCTAAGAAAGTAGAAAAAAGGACAAATTGGGCTAGACGCCATTTGCAAAAATTCAAAATATCTGGAGATACTATGAATTTCAGTTCCTTGAATATGCATCCATTTAATTACTGGCTGGTAGTTAACTGAATGTTCCTTTTTACAAGGAGTACCTTACCTTTTCTGCCTTTGCTTTTGGACCATCTTGAATCAAGACCTGTAGCTTAGCTTATAATTACTGTCAGGCTTTAGCTTTTCTCCATTTTAATGTTTCAGATTTATGCTTCTTGCTTTCAGTTGTTTCCCAATCCATATGTCCTTATGTCACACTTGTAACCCTTGTCAGCCATGCATAACTTGGTAGTTATAGCTTGACGTGATCGGCACTCATCCTGGGGGGTTTTTGAGTATCAGTTAATACCTTTTTTTCTACTCTGATACCTACTTAAGACTTTATGGGACAGGCACAGGCACAGAACCTTAGTGCTCCTGTCTGCTAAAGTCTGATGTGGTAACTAAAGCCTGTCTCTACATCAGACTTCTAACAGTAACATATGCAAATCATCTGATATTAGTTTTTTACTTGCGCATTTAACATTTCTCCAGCTGTATTGACTTGATTTTGAAGGCTTTTTCACACATTAGTCTTTAGACAGGCTGTAGTTCCACATCAGGATGCTGTCACTTATTGTCATCTTGATGACTCCTCGGCCTCTCTGAACCCTTCTTCCTCCAACTTAGCAATTTCATCTTTACATCTTGGGTTTTAGGAAGTTTAGTGCATTGTTCTAGTTTTAACAGGAAATGTTGTTCAAGCATCTGGAATCAGTTTTTAGTCAGTAGTTAATTAACTAATAATTGTCTTTTGGGTTTATAGAGGTTTGTGTTCTTTTGGAAAAACAAATTAAGTAGAATATAGTCTTAAGTGCTAATGGATTTAGATTTTTAGAAAAAAAAGCACACATCCAAGGAGAGAGTGTCCAAAATTTTGAGTAAGGCTAAAATTTCAAAACCTTACCTTGCTTGTGAAATGTAATGTTCATTTCCCACTCAGCTCTGGAGAAAAAGGATATATTTTTTTGGACCTTAATATTGAAAACTAAAGAAATTATTTGGAACAGCTGTGCATATTCTAGAATTAATTATTTTAGATGATTGTAAGCAAAGTAAACAATTCTCTAAAAATTGCTCTGAGATTATAACTTTTAAATTTACTCTTCAGATAGATGTTTTACCTTTATAGTTCATGCCTAATATCCCCCCAGTGGGATCTGGTACAAGAGGTCAGATGACTTATTAGGTCAGTGTACACATAGTTATCATACATGAACTTCAGTACCTCTGAAATATCAATACAATGGTAATATTTTCTAGCCAGGCCCTCATGACAATTTGCCTATTATTTAAAACTTTGAATAACAAGAAAAATTAAACTATAATCATTTTGCACATCATATTGCATAGACTGCATGAGAATTTTCAGCTTCAGAATCTACAGTGGTGATTTCCCAAATTTAATGGGTTTGACTACCACTTGTTTCAGGTTTACAACTGCAAGTGCTATTTTTCTGTGAAGGTATATATTCATTATTCCTCCACTTCCTGTGGGGGACCCCAGGGGTTTTGAATCAAGATTTGAGCAGTCAAAGTACAGTTTCAGTTACAAAAAAAACCCCAAACAAACAAACAAAAAAACCCCATACTCTTTTTGCTTGTATGTGGAAAACTTAGTTAAACTTGAAAAGAAAAAGACTAGAAAATAATTGGGATTACTTAATTAATCTTTGGTGTTTTGGTAATTGTTAAATTTGAGGCTTACATTTGTGAGTGAAAAATCATGGATTTGCATATATTCAAAATGTTACCTATATGAAAATGAAAGATAAGTTGATAAGGTATTAGGGCTTTAGAGAGATGTCAAAGTGAGTATTAAGGAAAATTAAATGCTATGATTAAATGTGACATTTGAATCTATTCAAATGGAGGCATCACTAAAACAATCAACCTTAATTCTGGTACTTTTGGTTACCATTCACTAGCATAATTACAATTTTGGTATTTCAGTATTTTTGCAGATTATATTATTTTTAAAAGTCTTTGTTTCTTCTTCTATCTCGTACCTATTTTGGCAGATGTTTCCTCTAAGATATTGTATTACTTGTCTATATGTACTGTAGAGATGCTTTTGAGGCTTACAGCCTTGTTTTGCTCAGACAAGCTCCTGAAGTTGTCCAAGGGATTTTCTAAAGGTTTAGAAAAAAAAACAACTATACTCCATGGTTGCAATATGCTTATTGAGAATTATGTATTTTTCACTAATTAAATTGTCCATTATAGAGAAAATTTTATGATTGCCTTTCATAAATATATATTTTAGGATTATAATTCTTTAAAGCATTATCAGAGGTTGTATATTGTTGTATTTGTAGAATCATAGAATGGCTTAGGTTGGAAAAGATCTTAAGATGATCTATTCCAACCTCCCTGCCATGGGCAGGGACACCTCTAATCTAGACAAGGTTGCTCAAGGCCTCATCCAGCCTGTCCTTGAACACTTCCAGAGAGAGGGCATCCACAGTCCCTCTGGGCAATCCATTCCAGAGTATCACCACCTTCGTAGAAAAGAACTTCTAATATCCAGTCTAAACTTACTCTCCTTCAGTTTAAAACCATTTCCCCTTGTCCTGTCACTGGATGCTCTTATAAAAAGTCCCTTTCCAGTCTTCCTGGAGGTTCCCTTCAGGTATTGGAGGGCAGCTATAAAGTACCCCTATAGTCTTTTCTTCTTCAGGCTGAACTTCCAGCTCCTTCAGCCTGTCTTCATATCAAAGGTGCTTCAGCCCCTGGATCATCTTTGTGGCTCTCCTTTGGGCTTATTCCAACAGATCTATGTCTTTCTTATGTCGGTGAGACCAGAACTGGATGCAGAATTGGAGGTGGGGATCTCAGAAGTTCAGAGTGGAAGGGAAGAGTCACCTTTCTTGATCTTCTGGCCACGCTCCTCTTGATGCATCCTAGGACATGTTTGGCTATCTGAGCTGCATGAGTGCACTACCAGCTCCTGTTGGGCTTCTCATCAACCACCAAGTCCTTCTCTCCTGGACTACTCTCACCCTACTCTGTACCCAGCTTGTAATCGGTGGGTGTTGGGAGTGTGATGTTTTCCTGCTGGGTACACACCGTTGTACATGGACACTGCATTCTAATGCAGGTTCTGGTTACCTGTTTATAGAAATAGTTTATAGACATTAGTTGAGAATCAGAAATAGATTAGTTTATGGAAATAATTTACTTTGAATCTGAATTAATTTTAGAAAAAATGTAAGTACCTGCATTAATCGAAAAGTTCTACAATAAATTCAGTTAGAAAGTGAAGTAATGTTTTAAGCATTTAAATTAAATGTTAAAGTCTTAATTGAGCCCTCTCTAGACTATTCCTACAATAATGTAATTTAATTTATAGAAAAGCAATATCAGAAATAGTGAAGGAGACAGCCTCCTGTGTTCAGGATTTTAGATGATATTGCAGAGACATACTGAATTTTTCATCTGTGATATTTCACAACATTTGATCTGAATCCTTAAATATTTGTGAATAAAGCATGTGCCAGTTTTTAATTAGTGTTACTTCAAACTGTGAAAAAGATTGAAAAGCAGTAGAATAATTAGTCATCAGCTGTAAGAAAATGAGAGGCAGTATCATTGTACATTCTCCCCTCTATCTGCATCATAATTAGTTTGGGGTTCTTGCAATAAAGACATGTCCCAGGAAGTATAGAATCAGTAGCTGTTGCTGAAGTGTCATGTCATGATAGGTGTTTTACAAAATTGTGTTTGTGAAATAAAATAGTATAATAGAACCTTCTTAACCACCCTAATAACAAGATAATACAATTAAGGATTTCAGAGTTAGGAAATACCAGAAATAAAATTAACTGAATGTCATTATGTTACATTTAATCCCATTGTATTTATTCATAATCTGTAATTCTATATGTATGTAGTATTCTGTGGAAACTCTCTCATTCATTTTATGTGATGGACAAAGTCCAAATATTAAATGCTAATTAATATTTTTTGTTCTTTTCATTATGCTGTGCATAATCCCCTTCCTCATTACTTATTATTAAGACATACTCTAAAATAAATTCTTATTTTGCTCTACCTTTTTTTTTGTAACAATTCTCTTTATGGCACCCAAATGCTTAATAATGCTTAATTTATAGTATCATGGCATTTTCATTCTTACTTCAACAGTTACTTCAACAAAGTATGAATAGTGGGATTTTAAGTTTGAAATATCCACTAATGCTAAGTATTCCACTTGCAAAAGTGAATATTTACAACCAGGTATCAATATGTAAACCCAGTATGTTGAAGTACAACTCATTTGGCCTCAGTTGCAAATAGAAACTCTTGAGCATTTTTGCACATTAGATCTCATAATCTTATTCAAATCCCCCTTGTTTATTTGTGGAAACACACAATTGTAAGCATCTGACACCCCAAACATTTTTACTTGTAGATTCACTAAGGTAACTTCGGTATTTTCCTCTGATGTGTTGCAGAAGTAAAAGAAAGTATAGCAACAAAAAATTCAATATTTGCTGAAGTACAAAAACTATTTTAAACTTCTTGTGTGGTAGCTAAGATAACCAGTTCTGCCAAGAAATTTAATTTATATTTTTAAATTTTCAATATGTGTGTGGGTTTTTAATGGAGTTTTTCAAATAACATCTAAAAGCAGGCTAATGAAGAAAAGAGCTTTTTCAGTGCTTAATGGAGCTGACATGACATACATATGTCAGTCATAGATGACTCATTTGAATCAGAAAGTATCAATTCGACTCTGGAAAAGAAACAGTCGCTCGACTGTTAAGTACTCCTTGATCTTTGTTTTGAAGTTTTTCTTTGATGTATATTCAGGCCTGTGAGAATTGTTGCCAGCTTATGTTTATACTATCTTTTCTTGTGATTTGCATCACACATTAAATCATGGAGTTATTTAGGGTGGGAGGGAGGTGCTCTTGTCCAACCTCTTGTTCACAGAAGGTCCAGTTAGATCAGACTGTGCAGGTCTTTCCCCATGAAATTTCAGGTACTTGTAAGAACTGTAGTTCTTCCAGTATTTGGCCACTCTCATGGTATATTTTTTTTACTTGCACCTAGTCAGAGTTTCCTGTGTTACCTTTTTTATCTGTAGTCCTTTGTCTTAGCTCTGTGAACCTCTGAGAAGAATCTGACTGGGCCTTCTCTATCTCCTCCCATTAAATATGGCAGTAAAGTCTTTCTCAGTCTTCTAAGCATGAAAAGAACAAATCTCATTCTTTCTTCAGACATCGTGCACTCTGGGCACCTGACCATGCTGTAGCTGCTTAGTATATTAATGTTTTCCTTGTACTGGGAAGCCCAGTACTGGATCCAGTACTCAAGGCAATGTCTCGGAAGTGCTGAGAAGTGGGGAATAATCCTGTCCGTCCGCCTCCTGGCTGCAGTCTCGTTCAGCCACTCAGTGTACTGTAGTACCATTTTTGTCACAAGGGTGCACTACTGATTCAACTTCTTATCCTCGTACAACTGTTTTTGGACCTGGTAGTGCAGGAAAGACATTTTTAACATGTTGGAGCCATATATCATTGAAGAGCTGCCAAGATGGGTAGGGATGGGAGAGTAGGCTGAAAGGGATGTCAAGCGGTGAGGGTTTTGTTCATACTGCAGAAGGGAAGGCTGGTCATCTAGTTGTTGTCTTTCCATTTATAGACAACAGAGCCATGATTTCCTTAAAGACACATAATCAAAGGGCAAGTGGAGTCAGTCACCAGCTGTAAAAAGGAAAGCTGTCATTGGACATAAGGAGGCAATTCTTCAACATAAGAGTATTAGTGATTGAAACAAACTACTCTGGAGATTTGCAGGACCAGGGCAGACAAAGTTTTGAGCAGCCTAGTCCAAGGTGGAAGGTAATCCTGCTTTAAGCAGCCTTGGACTAGATGACTTTCAGGAGTCTCTACCAACTTGACTTTATCTATTATTCTTTCTTATAACATTTCTCTGGCAAAGGTTTCCCCCAGTTATAATAGCTCATTGTCTTTACAATAGATGTGTTCTCCTTCAGTGTACCTTGCATGGAGAAATCTATGAAAATTATATGACATCTTTTTATATGATGAAAAATTTTCAGTCCTTTCATGCACAGAAAAAAAGATACTATAGATTTACCTTTTTATGACTTTGTTTTGATTTTCATTGGTATTCTTTATTTTTTACTTTCTTATAAATACGATGTACTTATATACAAAATAATCATTTGGTGGTAAGAAGGTCATTGGAAAGGTGACAGTAGTACAGATCCCTAGCCCAGGATAGTTCAATTTGTAACAGATTTAAGTTGGATTACTGGAATAGGGGTCCAGCATGCTCAGACAAGCTGTGTCTGTGTTTTGAGAAACAAGTAGCAGCAGAATGTTGCTACTACTACTTTGATGGTGACTGCTTTAGGAATAGTTAACAAGGGTAAGGTAGGAGAATTGTATGACAGGGAAAAACGTTATAAGAAAAAAAAGGCCATGAATCAAGTATGCCAAGTACTAGTATGTAGCTGAAAGGAAATTTAGTATTTATGTTAAGAGAATCTGATTTTTAAAAGGTTTGTTTATAAAAATTGTATGTGCTCTGTATTACATCTAAAAAGCTGAAATGTACACATTAAATTCACATGTAGCACAATATTCAATGTTCAAATAAGTTTGGGTTTTGTATGTGTGGTATTTGGAGCTGCTATTTGAGGATGAAATTGTCTGTGCACACTAAATGCTTGGTTTTGCCATTAAAAGCAGGCAGTTCCTTGGACAAATCTAGTTTGGACATGGGATAAATATGGTATGCCAGAAATTTTCTTTCTCATTCATTGTCATATTTGTCATTCTTAAACATGGTTCCCTCACCACTCCATTTTTTTGAGCTCTAGATTAGTCTTTCATTTCCCTAACAGTTTTTTTTAATTCTGGTAGTGTTTCTGATGTGTTGGTTGTTTTGTTTTGGGTTTTTTTTGGGTGGTGAGGCACTGGATGAGCTTGCCCAGAGAAGTTGTGGATACCACATCATTGGCAGTGTTTGATGTCAGGTTGAATAAAACTTTGAGCAACCTGATCTAGAGAAAGATGTTGCAGCATGTGGCAAGAAGAGGTGGACTAAATGATCTTTAAAGCTCTGTTCCTATCCAAACCACTCTATAATTCTGTGTTGACCTTTGTAGTCATCTATCTATTCGAAGCACCTGGTAATTTTGAAGGTTCTCTTATTTGGATTGTAAATGTGAATTCCTCTCATGTCAGTGTTAATTCAGGCAAAAAAGAATCTTCATTTCAGAGTTTATCTGCTATCATCAAAAGAGAGAGATTGGAGTATCATACTTGCATATCATCATGTACTGGACTATTTTCAGTAATAACTAGGTGAACAAAATGGAATCTATTCTAAAGGACGTAGATAGACTTTGTCAGTCTTATATACTACAAATATGTAGTTTTCTTTTAAATGCTTGTACTTGAAATCTTATGCTTCTTATTGAAATAGTAGCCAGTCATTAACATAGATGGCTGATAGGGCAGTATTGGTTTGCAGTTGCTGCTATTGTGTTTTTCTGTTTTGTTTTGGTTTTGTTAAAAAATGTAGAGTGGGAAAGTGGAGAGAGTTTCTGTTTTCTGCTTTGCTTTGACTAGAATATTCCTTGGTCACTGTTACAGTCTGAGGTAACATTAAAATTTATTTTTGTTTTGGATCCATGAAACAAAGTCCAACCATAGAAGGGTTGGGTGCAAGCAGATTTTATTTGACAGTTGACACTGGCAAAAATATAGAGCCAGGTGAAAGAGGGAGAGAGGAAAAGAAAATATGAGAGAGAGAGAGAGAGAGACAAGTTGTAAGAAAGTGGGAAGAAAGAATGAGAGAGAAAAGTGGAGAAAAAGGGTAAGAAAATACGAGAGAGAGAGAGAGAGAGAGACAGCACCAGGGCTGCAGCTGTCCAGCGAGTTTCTTCAAGATCCTGGACAGGGTCCGATGCAGAACGGCAGTGGGTTAAGAGACAATGAAACAGCCACAGCATGGACAGCCATATATACCCCTGAGCCCCTTTTGTTCCGAAGGGGCAGCTGTCAGTCAGCTGCCACAGAAGGCAGGTTGGTTAGAAGAGAGGCTGCCTGCACCTCTCTGCAGAAGGGTGCAGTCCACCACCCAGTCATCAGTTCTTATCTTCTTCCAAGTGCTACTCCTCCTCTGTTCCAGCCCCCTTAGCCAAGTACTTAGCAAGTACAATCAAGGTGGCTTAATTGTACCTGGAGGGACCCCCCAGCCTTGTAGGCTGGCCAGAAAAGGGGAGTAGTCTCCACCCAGTAGTTCTTATCACTTCCCGAGGTGTCGCCCCTTGCTCAGTTCTGGCCAGCCAGGTCCTCCACCCAAGCCAGGGCTCTTCACTTTAAAATTGCTCTTTTGAGAGAAATTGCAAATCAATGAGGTCAGACTCTCATAGTCACTCAAAATGAGCTTATGCTGGAGTTTTTATTTCCCTACTTTAGGCATGCCCCTGTACCATTTCTTCTAGAGTGACTGTTGCTGAAATGTAAAAACTTATTCATAACAGTCATAAAAGACCTCCCAAGTGATAACAGAATACAGAAGGATTAAGTAAAACCTTGACTCCATTGCTCGAAACTTCATCTTTCTGCTTAGTAAAACATGAAATGAATTAGAAGAGCAAAGTCATTCAGTAATTTAGAAGTAAAGTATTGGTTGAATTTTTGCCAAATATGCCAAACCTTTAGCTTTTATATAATTCCTTGTGATTGAGATTAGATCCTTTTGTGCATTATCTGCCAGTTGGAATGAAATCTGACATCCAAAAAGGGGTGGGTTTTGACATTAATGCAACTTCAGAGAAATTAGATTTTCTATGAAGCTTTAGCAGCACTGAAGATAAATACAAAGGGTAATAAGCAGTGTAATGATCTTTGAATCTGCAGTTTCATCCTATCCAGTATCCCAGAAGGCTAATGTAATTTCACAGGAAAAGGTACTAAGATGTATCACTTATCTTTCTCTTCCATGCCTGTGCTTATAAACTCAGATGTAATACATTAACGTTTGAATGAAAAAAAAATGTCAATCTAGAAATACATAGCGTACATTTAAAGACAGGAAGTAAGGAAGGGAAGGGAAAGGGAAGCATGTTGATGCAGAGTTTTGCTATGAATTCTGACATGTATTTAATGTATTAAAATCTCTGCTTTGAAGTATAAATAAAAAGCACATATTCTATCACTGATGTTATCAGATTGATTTTAATAGCCTTTTATTTATGTACTTATGTGAAGGCTTTTCTGTAAAGTAATTGTGGAATTCTGAGTTCATCAAGGTATTTCAACACAATATGTGAAAGGAAAAAAGCTTCAATGGTTTTAAAAGGTGTGAATAGATTACAACACAGTTAGGAATTAATTGAAATGTAAATTTTTACTATGACAGAAATGAGTTCAAAGTAGAATCAGTTCTTCTCATTCTTTTTACTCGACCAATTGTACTGACTGTGTTCAGGTTTTTTTAAGGAAATGTGTAGAGATTTGAACTGGCTAAAATGTCATAATTAACAAAATTTCCTCATTCTTTTATGTTTCCAGATAATATGCAGCTGCAATTGGAGTGAATGCCTTTCAGGAATAAAAAAATCTTTAATACCCCTTCTAGAGAGTCTTATATAACTGAAAGTGTAACATCAATATGCAGAAATTCCTATTTTCTCAGCAACAACTTTGATCCAGAACTTGTTTCTGTGGTTTCCCAGGTACTGTTCTTCATATGCAGTGTCTCTCTCACTCTTGTTGCTTTATGATTATTTCTTTTTTACCCCAATTGGCCAAAAACAGCCAAATCCCATAGTTCTGGTCCTAATAGTAGAAATCGGACCAGAATAATCTGTTTAATGTGAAGCTAGGGAAAAGAGAGAAGCCAGTTTGATTTATGGTATCACAAGGAAAATTGGTATTTTAAGTAGTAAATTTGTTTTCATGTAGCAGAACTATAAGAATTCATATCATAATTTGATGCTAGACACTATGTATTCCAGTTAATTTTCTGCTGGTGAAATGAGGATTCTGCCTCAAGCTTTTTTTTCATCTATGGAATCATGTATACTGAAGCCTAATTCAGCTGTGACCATTTTTTATTTTTACTAATTAAAAAAAAAATAAATTAATTGGAAATTCTTTGGAAGGTAAAGAAAGACCAAAGAGCTCTATGTGAGTATTTAGAGTGAACAAGCATTTAATTAAGTCTAGTGGCTTTGATGTATGTGAAATGTGGTCAGTGCTTATAGAATGTGACATTTTAAGTCAGAATGTATCTTCAGAAAAAGAAACATGCAGAATCTTTAAGATGTATTGATTTTAGAATATGAAATAATTGAAAAATGGCAATGATTTCTGTTGTCCTTGAGTTAGGCTGCCTAACTCTTGGAAATCTATTATATTATATTAATTATGATATATCTAACTATTATCATTATAATCTATAGATTATAGTGAATCTATTCCGGTTAAATTTCTTAGTTCAAAGCTATATCTGGACCTAGATCTACGTAAACTTTGCATAAACATAAACCTTAAACTTAGGAATTTTCCGGTTACTATGATTAATGAACTGCAAAAATGCCTTCAGGGGAAAGGTGTCCTACATTTTTTTAGTGAGACAAGATACCTTTTTAGCTTAAAGCACCACCTGTCTTGAGAAGCAGGACTGTTACTTTCCAAGTACTGTTCTATGTGTCTAAGATGCTTGAACTCATTAGCTAGTAACTAACTGTAACAGAATGGGGCTGTTAATTGATTGAGACTGTAGTTGAAGTAAAATTGCAATGAATTGTGTTCATGGAAATATGAGAAATTTCTACTTTTTTGAGGTGATAATTTGTTTTTTATTTCTGATAATTAATTAAAGGATTTTTTTATCAGTCCGTGAACATGAAGTTCATAATTTTCTTCAATTCATTTGCATACAGGTATAGTCCTATAAATAGTTGAAAGTATAGCAAATAATCTTCTATAGAAGTTGCTTTTCACTTATCATAATTTATCATGTTTCCAGAACAGTAAGTCTGTACTTACTTATTCTAGTAAGTACGGAAGTTACTTTGGCTGTTGTTTATAAATTATTTGAATGAAAATGTTTGTGTAGCATGTATTACAGAATGTCTGAGGCCCATTGGATTGCTTGGGAATATGTTAATATAAATCAGAGTATCTTTCTGGTTTGAAAAGATCATCAAGCCCAATCATTAACTCTCTAAGTCCAGTGCTAAACCATATTCCTGAGCACCACATCTACACATCTTTAAAATGCATTCAGGGATGGTGATTCAGCCACCTCCCTTAGCAACCTGTTCCAGTGCCTGACAACCCTAATATCCAATCTAAACATCCCGTGGCACAACTTCAGGCCATTTCCTCTTGTTCTATCACTTGTTACTTGACAGAAAAGACCACCACCTTCTCATTACAACTTCTTTCAGGTACTTGCAGAGAGGCGTAAGGTCTCCCCTCATCCCCCTTTCCTCCAGACTGAACAACCACAGTTCTCTCAGCAGCTTCTCATAACACTTGTTCTCCAGAACCTTCACCAGCTTCATTGTCCTTCTCTGGACTTGCTCCAGCACCTCAGTGTCTTCTGTGTTGTGGGAGGCCCAAAACTGAACACAGAACTTGAGGTGCAGCCTCACCAGTGCTGAGTACTGGAGGACAATGACTTCCCTCATCCTGTTGGCCACACTGATGCCGCTGGCTTTCTTGACCACCTGGGCACACTACTGGCTCATATTCCACTGGTGGTTGACCAACACTCCCAGATCCTTTTCTTCTTCGTCAGCTTTCCAGCCACTCTTCTTCATGCCTGTGGTGTTGCATGGACTTGTTGTGACCCAGTTGAAGGACTTGGCATTTCGCCTTGTTGAATGTCATACGATTGGTCTGGGCCCATTGATCCAGCCTGTCCCAGTCCCTCTGTAGTGCCTTTCTACCTTCAGGCAAACAGACATTCCCTCCCAATTTAGTATCCTTTGCAAACTTCCTGAGAGTGCACTGGTTTCCCTCATCCAGATCATTGATACTGATACTAAAGAGAATACTGGTCCCTGGCGAACACTATTTGTGACCATCCGCCAGCTGGATTTAACTCCATTTGCCTTAACTATTTGGGCCCAGCTATCCAGCTAAGTGTACACCTGTCTAAGCCATATGTAGTCATAGTAACTAAGCTTCCATCTGAGTTTTTTCACCATGTTTCAATTATTTGTATGATATCTTAAATTTCTAACTGCTCCAGTTCCTCCTGTTCATTTCCCATACTGTAAGCACTAGATGGCTGGCCTTTTGATTCGCATCTAGGGAGGCAGCTAAACATCTTCTATTTAAAACTTAAGGAAGGTAGAGAGGAATTACCCTACCTTAAGAAATATTAACTGTCCTGAATTAATTTTTATTTTTTACACACCCTACTTTCAAGACAATGAATTTTAGACGTGCTACACGTTATTTAATAAATGCAGTGTTGAACACGAGAATGAGTTTTATCTTAGATGTGCTTCTTAAGTACTAACTAGTCAGCTTCATCTTAAATATTTTGCAAAGCAGAGCATTCTGTCTGGTATGGAAAATCTCTAAGAGTAGAATTTGTGAACTTGTAGATTTTAATTTATCTATTTTTTAAAAATATAACTTTATCTTAAACTTCATATCCTAATAAATGTTTTTACAGGTTAATCCCACTCTGGAGCTGAGGTTACTCATCACACAAGCCATGTACTAAGTTTATTATTTTTTAAAAAGTTTCTTCTAGTAATTATTTTTCCAATTCGGTCTTAAAAGCATTTAACCATTTGCTTCCTAATGCAGGAGAATATTTTCCCACTATTTGTTCTGGCTGGTTTTTTTCTTTCATTTGTTTAACGAAATGTTTTGAAGAACTTGCTCCCCGTTGTTCCAGGTAATTCCCCCGTAAGTGAGTCTTGACCCTAACTCTGAAAAAAGAATATTTATAAGATGCTATGCAGACTTGGTCAGGAAAAATAGAAACACTCTTCTTCCTTTTACAGTCTCTCTTCAGAACTAAAACTATATACAAACAAAACTAGTACAAATCAGTTCAAACTTTGGTTGTAGTGAGAAGTTGCATTTAGCCAAAAGCAAGGGTCTCAGTTTGCAAAGTATTAACTCTATAAATGCTATCTAGGTGTCTCCTTTTATCTTTTGTCCAGATGACCCATGACACTAATGAGAGACATTTTTCATAACACCTCCGGGCAGTATTCCTAAGAAAACCTTTGTATAATAATGAGGACAAAGAGAAAAGTTCCTCATAATTCACACTTAGGAGAATGCTTCATATCTTTGGAAACTTGACAAACAATGTTTGAACGACTTTCATATTGAGATAGTGATATTATTTGAAGACAAGAAAAATTCAAACCAGCAAATATGGAGTTAAACTACCTGACACTGCAGCTAAAATTAAAATAGTTTCTTCCCCACAAAGGGATTGAATAGATGGTGAGAAGTAGGACTAATGTGTGCTGTGCATTTGAATTCAAGACCGATTTTATTAAGTATAGTACAGTTTTGCAGATGAGAAGAGGAAGATGGGAATTGCATCTAAATTAATATGGTCATATTCTATTGAATTATGCCTGCATGTCTCTGAATGGGCAATAATACTTTTCAGCTCAGGAAATGGGAAACAGTGTTAGTTGCTTCAGTTCACTTTATACTCCTCAGAAAGAAATATGTGAATTTCCCTATATCCAGACAACAGTAGACCACTAAGATATATATATTTTTTTAAATGTCAAATGCTGTATCAGGTGCCAAATACTTCAAAAATGGCCTTAATATCCAGCGGTAGATTTATTTTCTCCTTCTTGGTTCATGATATATGAAAGTAAGAAAATTAGCACTGAGATGCACAGTTTTGTGATCTTTCATTGCAGAAAAATGGAGGTTTCCTTGTCATGTTTGGTAGTACTGCTTAAGTAGAGAGCAAGAACTACACACTTAGGTCTTGTTTTGGTTTGTTTTTTTTTTTTGATCATCCTCTATGGAAGTATGGAAGATTGCTTACTAAATGCTGAGTTGCAGCAGGCAAAGAGATAAACAGATGTCCTGAAGATGTCATTGCAGAAATTCTAGAGAGAAAAGAAAGGGAAGTAAAATAGAATCTGCTATCTTAAATCTTTGGTAAGACAAGGGGTAATGGGCATAAGTTGCTCCTGGGGAGATTTTGATTGGACACAAGAGGAAAAATTTTCAGTATGAGTGAAAGCATTGGAATTGTCTCCCAGGGGATGTGTATTCCCCCACTTCGGAAAGTTTTAAGTGTCAGCTTTACAGGTGTTGAAACATCTAATATAAACAATAATGTTAGAAGGGTTGGACCAGAGGATCTCTGATATCCCGTCCAACATGACATTCTATGATTCTATGATTAAATAAAATAAATGCCTTGTATCATAGAGTCAAAGGTATCAAAATCCTCAGAACAGCAGCTCTTTGGGTGGGTTTGGTTTTGTTGTTGTGGGTTGTTCTTTTTTTTTGTGTCGCATGTTTGCAAGTCCTATAATTCAGATATCATTGTGATGCTGCTCTGTCTTCCGTCTATTTCTGATGATCCAAGATCTAAAAATAAAGCAACTGACAGTCATATGTTTTTCCTTCTTTTATGATATGTGTATCATAGACTGGTGGTAGATGTTCTTTTGGGGTGACAGACATTCTCTTCATGCTCCCTACTTGTGCCATCATTCTTCTTTGTGTTATTTTCAGTTGCAGAGAGGCAGAACATAATTTTTCTGAAATAATAGCACTTCCTAGGCCTCAGATTGATTTAATCTCATCTGTCTTGTCATGTTTCTGAAAGTCCCAGGGTGTCATCAGTGCCAGTTTTTAACACTGCACACATTTTTAAAAAAATTTATGTTGAAGAAAATGTCAGTAGGTGAAAACCAGGTACTTCACTGATGCTGTTCCATAATGTGAACTGCTAAATACAATTCTGAGCATTGCACTGTCATCTCTTTTGAAGAGACATTTATTATCTGACACAAATTTGTAATGTGAGTTTGACTGTGGCTAAGTGATCAGCTGAAACCTGTACTAACATGAATGTCTGTATATAATAAATGATTCTAGCTACTTTGTTATAAGACTTTTTGAAGGTATGTATGGCTACTCTGGAGCAGCCAGCCCCTATGTCATTATTTCCCAGATGCTCATTATTTTTACACAGTTGCAGTTTTATTCCGTAGGGAAATAGGTGTTGATCCTAGTATGCAACTGGTCTGTCACATGAATTTTTGTGGGAGATTATGAATTAAGCATTACTCCCTTTTAGACAACATGAATCTGAACTGTAGGGTGACTTGTACTACTTTTAGAAGGAGCTACCTCTGTCCATGAAACTGAGCCATAGAAACTGTAAGAATAGTTTGCAACATCTAGTCTTATGCTCTAACTACACTGTCAGTCCTCACTATTCTACTTATATTTTTTTTCCACAAAACAATCATGATTGATCCATGAGATGAGTCCCTGAGAGAGCTAAAGGTGGGGAATTGAAATCATAAAGGCATAAAAATATCTTTTCTGGTTTAGGTATCTTGCCTCTTCAGAATCCACTGGATTTTAGGTCTGGTAGCGAGGACACGGGAAATTTTAGGTTCCAGTCATCTTAGGATTGTTTTTGCCATTTAGTTCAAGAGCTTTCACATAAAATAAGGTAGCAGTACAGATTTCAAGTAGGGATTTAGACAGAGTAGCTATCATGATAGTGAGTTTTTGTTTTATGTTATTATGTTTTTAATTCAAGCAGTTAGCAAAGTTCCAGTAGTCTTTTAACTATGCTGCCATCCTAACTTCTTTAATTCTTTAATCAGTAGATTAAAATTCTATTCTCAAGTGGTGGATCACCTAGAAATACTAGATCTCCACCGGGAACATCAAAACCTCTATCCCTGTTACATAGTTCAGAATTCAAGTAAATAATTTGTCTTCAACTGCAGTTTAGAGCAGTGACTTTGATAGGAAATTAATCCTTCAAATGTGTGTATGGTGAAATAGATTATAGTGTTTCTTTCCTCATAGTTAATACCAGATATCCTTCTAGTAAGAGATTTTCACTTAATTAGATACATGAGATTTTGACATGATCTGAGAGAGTGTTAAGTTTCTGATTAGTTGCAAAGGAGGTTCAGACTTCAAGAAGCCTTTCTTTACCAATAAGATAGTCTAACACTGCAGTAGGTTTCTTAGAGACGTGCTTGATGTGCCAAGCCTGTCAGTGTTCAAGAGGCATTTGGACAATGCCCTTAATAACATGTTTCCACTTTTGATCATCCCTGAAGTGATCAAGCAGTTGGACTAGGTGTTCACTGTAGGTCCCTTAAAACTGAAATCTTCCCTCCCCTTCCCTTTACTTAGGGGATTCTCACTTTAAAAATGTATGAGATTTAGATTTTTAGATCTGGTCTTCTTTTCATTACCAAATATTTAGTTTTCAAGCTTTTGTAGTTGTTTCATCACTAGATATATTTGGGAAGCACTGTTATATATGGTAGGAGTGTTAGGAGTACAGTCATTGACTGGAACCACTGTTTTATCCTTTCACTTTTTTTGTTCATAAAAAGCTGCAAAGAGTCTTGGTGAATTAATTTATCCAGTGTGCTTTCCCTTGAATTTTGTCTGGTCGCAATTCTTTTGATTTCATCCTTGTAAGTTTCATTGTGAGGCATTCTTATGACATTATTACTTCCTAGTAGCTGTGTTTATTTTGAATAAAAGCACTAGGAAAGAGCATCCAGCTTCGTAAGGTATGATGCAAGACATAAATTCATAGCAAGTGAAAAGGAAAAAAAAACATCAACCAAAACAAAGCCGAAGCCTTTCATTTCTCATGCATGATCCAGTAAGTGCATGACAATAAAACTAGGAGGTTGTGAGTTCCATTTTTCATATAGATGCAGAAGAAAACCCAGAGAGGCTTAGTCTTTTTGGATGAGGTTTGTTTATGGGGTAAGACAAACGTAATTTTGAAGGAAATCTGGTACCAGTATGTATGTGTGAAAGATTAAATAGGTTTTAGCACTTAGCAGATTACCTTACAAAGATAGGAACTAAAAAAGGAGCAATTGCTGCAAGAGATGTAGATTACCTTCTCTTTTCTTCCACCTTCTTATATTCAAGGGATGGTAATGTGCCAGCAGGTGTGGTGTTCCCCCCACTTTTTAATCCTCATTCATGAGGGCAGATTAGTAGGATATCTGTATGGTAATGCTTGGTGTTCTTGAATTAAAGTTTAATTATCCAAACCCAAAGTTCTACCTAAATGTTTCATATAAACCAAATATATATCCCAATGGTGAGTTGAAAACAAGCCACAGGTAAAACAAACTGAGTAGGGATTGACAGAGAAAGTAAAAATCTTGGGAGTATGTAATTCTGCGTAGACAGTTGAGAACTCACAAAGTTACAATTTAGCCAGGTGGTCAGGATGCAAGAAAGACTAAAATGAGAGCAGATATCACTGCTGTTTCAGTCAGTTATAAACCAATGTGCGATAATTATTGCATGAGGTCAAGATAAATAAATTCCTGGCACTCCTTCTCTTTCCTCTAATGTTGTTTCTAATTTTTCCAGATTTATTTCTTCTATTTAAAAAATGGTAGGGGGACTATTTCTTATTCACTGTGTTCTACAATATTTAACAGACATGGCTTCTAATTCATGTGCCTGCATTTGAAGTATGCTCTCCTGTATATATTTGGCCTTAGATGACATGCTATCTCATAGTAATTATTTTATTACTTATTTCAGAGGCATTTAATAGAGGTCCTGTTAAATACATGCTACAAGGGAAAATGCATACAGTAAACTAATAGAAATTATTTATATAACAAGTGAATTGGTCATTAAACCTTCTACCTTTGTCCTTGTAAAATGTCATGTTTTAAGTTTTTCTGTAAACCTCATTTTATGGAATACAGTTTCTTGCTTCCTCATTCTATATGACAGGTTGTGGTTATTTGAGAAGCTTATCTCTAGTACTAAGCATAGGAACACTAAATTTAGGAGTACTTGGGGATACAGAGAAAGAAATATCTTTAAATGCAAAAATTAGAAAATATCCTGGTTATCACAATGATTCAAACTAAACAGAGGCAGTAGTGAAAAAAAAATATCATACTTTCAGAGACCCATATTGATGTTATTACATCCAGTGCATTGTACACTCAAATGCAAAGCAGACTTTTACTTTCAGACTCATTGTTTAAAGTGTGAATAATATAAATTTTCATTACTTGGGTTGAGGGCAGAGATGTATAGCTTGGTATCAAGCTGTTTTCATTTTGTCTTAAGTCAGTATTTCCAGTCCCTTCAACCACCTGAGAATCTTTTTATTATTAATAAAGTGATCTTTTGTGCATCTTTGAAGTTCCCAGATTGGCTATTTAATTATCTTTTAATTAAAATACTTATTTAAAAACTTGATTAGATTATGCAGAGACAGTTAGTAAAAGGTGTATGTTATAGATTAAAAAAGTGAGTCAGATATGAGTAGCATTTAACCTGACCTTTTAGTAAGTCACTAATCAAAACGAGGGACTGTGAATTGTGGCATAATTTCAATAATGGCAGCCCAAATATGTGTCAAACTTACAATGCAATCAATATTTTTCAGGCTATCCTCTGAGATTGCTTCAGGAATTGGAAAGTTTAATTAGCAAGCCATAGTCGTACAACATTCCAGTGATGGACTTGTCTCTAGGGCATACAGGCTTAATTTTCATCAAATTGTATATAAATGCATTTTCAGGTTGTTTGCACCCACACTCCCCCCACATCCTAATCCCTATTGTCATACCCATTCCTCCTATTGCAACTGAACTTCCATCAGGACCTGGGATACCAAAATAAATGTGGGTTGGTTTGTTTTGTTTTTATTTTTGTCGGTGTGCTGCTGTCTTGCTGATACATGGATCGGTAGGAATACATGTCAAAATACACCTTTTATCTTAGAGAGTACTAAGCCATGCAGCGACATTACTAGTAAGATTAATATTTTTCATAATAATTACAGATTAGTAGTTCCTAGTACTTTTTTGGTAAAGAAAATATGTAAAATATGTTTTAATGGTGGAGGTACCCTCCCTTCTTTGCTGTCTGTCTCTACTGATAGATAGAGAGATACTGGTAGAGAAGATGATCTACATCTGTGGATTTACCAGTGAGCATTCATTATTTTGGAGCATAATGGAACTGAATGTAGGTTTTTCTAGCTATTATGATCTTTCACATCCTGATGAGCCCAAAAGACTAATAGATAAGGCAGGAAAGAAGCTAAAATCAACTTCAGATTTTGATCTAGTCAATGTTATTAAGATGTACAAAAGAGTTTTTGTTCTGTGTTTTATCTTGGTTGAGTATTGGCAGTAATCTAAGACTGGCTATCAAAAACTCTTGAAACATTAAAAAAACAGACTGTGGCCTGACATGAAGTGACAGCAAATCCTGCTTTTGCTTGTGAGTGGAATTGTGACTTAGTGCTTTTTACCAACCTTAAAGAGAGTGAAATGAATCTTCATTTGTGACTTCAGTGATACCACAAAGAGGGCTGGTCTCTGAAGAGGTGGCATATAAAATTCAGTAGAGCTGATGTTTTATGAAGGCATCTTTTCCCAATTGATACACTGGCAGATGGCATGAAAACTTTTGCCTGAATACATATTTTATTTTTATCTGTTATGACTATCAATGGATGCAATAATACTTCTGATTGAATAAAAGGAACGTTTCCTTTAGATAGAATGTCAGTTGGAGGTCTTTTCCTTTGTAATGCTGACATACACCACAAAAATAACATACTATTTTCCCTGTGGAATAACACATCTTAAAGAAATGTAGCCCTTCTCTGCATGGAAAAAAACAGAACAAAAGAAGATTGATGAGATAAACTTATTTTAAAATGCCTATTTAGAGATGGAAGTAAGGAGAAAAACTGCATGTATTACAGTACATCACCACAATGTGTGCATAAGACTATTTTTGTCAGTTCATGCATTAAAAGAAGCCTAGTTTATGGTAGCCCAAAATATAAACTTACCCAAGAAGCAGGACTGAAATAGTGCAGTATGTTTTGGTCTGAGCTATTTGTTAGCACAGTGAGAATTCTGGCAGCTATTTTAAATTTATCTATAGTCTAGTCCAGTTGAAATGCAGTGATGAGAGACACATGCTATCTGGGATTGCTACCTATTAACAATGGAGAAATGGATATACATAGCAGATTGTTTCATCTTTACCTTGTTGAAAGCCAGTCTCTTCTTCTAGGACTTTGAATTTTTTTTACTTGAGCTGAAGAAAATAGATACACGTAAGTAAAAAATTAAAAGCCTTTTATGTGGTTTTTTTTCCTTTCTTTTTCATTTTCCCCTCTTGTTTCTTTCCAAAGTGTGTTTCAATACTTTATTGATTTGCCTTTAACTAGTGAAAATTTCTGTTGTGGTTGTTTAGGTGTCTATGTGTTTACTTTTATTTCAGTCTGAAATTGTAAATTGCCAATAAAATTATTATAAGCCAATTTTAAACAGGATTTATGCAGCAATTGGTGGCTAGAGATGCCAAAGAAAATTGAGCTGTAATCTTAGAGGAGACAGTGAAACGTGAAGGGAATTGTGTTTATGTGGATCACAAGGGGAGAGCCGACTGTGGTTGTTGCCTTGGAGGTACAGTAGGACTACTCAGAACTGCTGAAAAGAGGTAGAGAATTACATCTAAGGCAATCTTCCCTTGCCTCCAAATAAGCTGGAAAAACAAATAGATTTTAATGATGTGGTACTACTATATATTGCCTGCAGATTAGCATAGTTACCAGTACACTGGGAAATATCATATTTCATGAAATAATAGCACAAAAGACTTGTTAGCACAGTTCCTTGGAGGAGGACCTCCTAAAGGAAAATCTGTCTGCATGGAAATGGAAATAGTGGCCCATTTGAGACTGATTTCGGGAAAACTGCTGTCTTTAAAAACGTTTATTACTAGCAAAACTGTTGAAAATCTAGAAACGCAGTAAAAACTCTATTAATTTCTATATAGATGTTTTTTTTCTCACTCTCATTGTTTCTGATCTACTGTTATAAAAGACTTAATTGTTTTCAGTAATTTATTTTCATTTAGTTTTCTTTGATTATCTTCTAAATTACCTTCTAACAATGTAGTGCCCAAACTTTGGCAGTCATCCAATCTTCTACTACACAACAGGTAATAATAATGTTATTCTTTTGGAAGGTTACTAAGCCTTTTTATTATTATTATTAACACTTCTGTTTTTCATGGTTTTACAGTAACAGGCAATGCTGCAACACCATGGTCACCTTCACTGTCATATTTAATACCCTTAATAGCATTTGTGTAGCATAAATAGTTTGCAGAATGTAGGCTATTCTAAGAAATTCTGAATTTTCATCTGCCTGAAATGTTAATTAAGGAGTGGAATCATCATTAATAAGCACCAGAGGATTTCCTCAATAGTTGAAAACTTCCTGATGAGCAATTTCTATTATCGAAGAAAATTAGGAATTGTGAAATGCACTGCTTCTATTTAGAAATTAATAATTTTCTTCAGAAACAACACATAATTAAAAAAATGGTATTTTTATCATAAAATGGCTAGGGTTGGAAAGAACTGTTAAGTATCATCTAGATCCAGCCCTCCTGCCATGGGCATGGACACCTACCACTACATGAAGTTGATTAGAGCCCCATCCAATCTTGCCTTGAATACTGCCAGGGATGGGGTTTCCACTATGTCCCTGGGCAACCTGTTCTGGTGTTTCACCACCCTCATAGTAAAGAATTTCCTTCTAATATCTAATCTAAATCTCTCCTATTCAAGTTTTAAACCATTGCCCCTTGTTCCTTCACTAGACACCGCTGCAAAAAAAAAAACCAAAAAACAAAAACAAACAACAACAAAAAAAACAACAAAACAACCCCCAAAAAAACAAAACCAAAAAAACCCCCCCAGCTTTCTTGTAGGCTCCTTTCAGGTTTTGAAAGCTGCTATAAGGTCATCTCAGAGCCCTCTCTTCTCCAGGCTGAACAATCCAAACTTTCTGAGTTTATCTTCTTAGTGGAGGTGCTCCAGTCTTCTGATCATTTTTGATCATGCTCCTTGAGCATGACTCCTCTGGTCATGCTCAAGGAGCTCTATGTCCTTCTGTCTGATAACTTCTGATCCATTGCCCCATATCATATGACTTTCTTGCAAAAATCATTCAACACTAAACATTTTTTGGATGTCAAATCATTGACTTAATTTGAATCTTATCTCAGGATTAGGAAACTTCTAAGAACTAATGCACAAATGGGACTAAGAGCCATTTGTAAACAAAAGGCCAGTCTGAAGTTACAAGCATGATTTGAATGAAATGACCACTCTCTTGCTGGAACTCAGAGCAGAAACATAAATGTTTTTGTTGTTTGTTTTTTTTTTTATTCCGAAAGTGTTGACTTAAATTTTAGTAGGAAACTTATCATGGAAGACCAGGGAAAGAGTACTGGAACTATAAGTTAGTATAGTCATGGATATTAAAAATTGGTACTGAATCTCAAAAGATGTGGCTCAAATAATACACTTGATTTGCTTCTCCCAGGTTCATGCCACTGCTTAGAATTTGGCACACAAGTTACTAGACCCTTAGAGATTTTATGAACTAGTGCAGAAACTTTAAATGTCTTGCAGTTATCAGACACTTTCAGATGACAGAGGACATGGATAAAACATCCATCATTTAGCAATCTAGATTAAATGTAACATTTTGACAATTTACATAATTCTAAAGTTATCAAACTTGCGCAGCTGACTGAACTGTGACACTTTAAGTCTTCACTGTATACGTAGAAGCCCTTTCCATCAAAAAGGTTGCATGTGCTTTGAGTGCAAATGTTATCTGAGATGCCTGTGACTGAAAGAAGAAATTAAAATAATTCTATTTTCCAAGTCACTTGTCTCTTTCGTGTGACAGTATTTTGTGTATAAAGTTTAACCTTTTTTTTGTATACTTATTGCTAGTATTTTTTCTCACTGAAGATTGCCTTCTTTTATTCATGTAAATCATATATGAGCACCATTATCCTAGTTTTTTAGAATCATAGTCTGTAAAGTATTTATCCTTGTTAAAATCCTCTTCTGTAAGAAAATACTGTAATTTCTTTTAGCAGTACATCTGGGTTTTTAATAAAATTAGATGGTTTTCATGTGTGTTTTTTAATATCCGTATAAATTTTATATATGTGTTATGTATAACCCAAAAATCTAGTCTTAACAGTGTCCTTGGTTTCTTATGCTTCTTTTTTCTCTCCTTTCATAAATATATAAGATAACATAAATATGTCTTGATGTGCTGATCTAAAGTAAGTTAAGAACATACACAAAACAGATGTTTCAAAAAACAGTATATTTACTATCAACCACTTTGGTCTTGTCCTGTAAGTTACTTTACATTGTATTTGAAACTACCTGTACCCTGCAAACTTTTTATGAGACCTACTTATTATAAGAAGCAAGTGATGTATCTTTCCTTAGATACTGTTTGTCCAAATGTGTTAATTCTTTTCTTGACCACAAAACACAAATAGTTTACACAATAAGTGAAATGTGCTATTCATATGCAATGACTATAAATACAATTTAAAAAGAAGGAGGATTTATATATTTGGTACTGTTAATGTCTTTATCTCAGGTAGCTGCCTTTCCTTCATTGGGAAGCAAAATTGTAATGAAAGCAAGGGGAAGTAGATATATATTAAGATTATAAATACTAGTCAAATGCAGTATGTGCAGTTTTGCAAAATAAATGAAATAAAATCAAGCAACTCAGTCATCCTTCTTCTTGGCCCATGAATTAAGTGCAAATTAGTTTTTATATATTTTCTTAGAATCTGTGTGTGAGGTGGTCTTCTGTTGGGTTTTTATCATGTAGGACAAACTTCCTTTGGGATTGCTATGGCCAGGTAAAATAGATCTTTTCTGAACTGAAAACTGTACTAATAATTACTTTAAGTGAAATTATTGTAGTTCAAGGCTCACCACATGAAGATCTCTGCAGTTAAAAAAGTCATTAAATATGGCTTATGAAACAGCATGTGTCCTAAGGATCACTGCACTTTTATATATCACTGCTCAGCTCACTTGCTGAGCTCCAGAGTGGAGAACTAAGTAATGTAAACATCAAGTTTAATCAAAGCTTTTTGGATTAGATTAAAACTGAAAAGGTAACTTCCAAACAGTTATACCAAATGCTATTAAATACATTAGAGAAGATCTAGGTAATATTTGGTGTTTGGGTCTGAACCTGTGCACCAAGCATTCTGAACTCCCATTCTCCCATCCAGACATTTTGGTCACAAGTTCTTGTTCACCTGTGCAACAAGATGTTAATTTATTATCTGTATGGACTTAAAAAAATAATATCATATATTGTTTCAGTTAAAGTAAAACAAGGGGGTTGTGTAGAAGGTTAAATGTTAAGTTCAAAATATATAACCTTTAAAGCCTCTAAAATTTTGGACATAAATGTTGATTTTGTGTAACTTGGTGTATTTCTAAATATTTGAGTGTAAATTGTTAGATTTCAAATCTCTAAACAGCAGCAAAAAATCAAGTATTTGATTTATCTTATAAATTAATTCTTTGAAGATCTTTATATATATATTCACTAATTCAGAAAGAGCAGCAGCTAGAAGAAATTTGAAAAGATTATTTTGTGAAATAATTGGAATTTTTATGCTGAAATATCTTCTAAGATTTGGTAGTGAGATAATTATTATTGTTGTTATTATTAATAATAATAAATAATGGGATACCCTATATTTAGGATCCAAGTTGTAAGCTTCATAGAAAGAGGTTCTCTAACATGTGAATGTCTGTATTTCAAATAACTAGTCAGGAAGACTGAGACTTAGTCTGAGCTGTACAGTGAAAATACAAAGAAATACCTGGAAAAACAAGAAAAATGTAGAAAGTAATAATACCATTCAATCGGTACTGATTTCTGGAAGCAAGTCACAGCTGCACCATATTGCTTTTTGAAAATGGGTCTTTAATAGCAAAACATGAACAAAGCTCAGTGGTTGCTTAGATGGCTGCAATTTGTGTCATGTAGCTAAGATTCTGTATAGCAGCAGAATAGGAAGCTTAGAGAAATCATGGGACCAGTGAAGTCAGTGAAGAATGTACCACTGACATAGCACCACTGTGGGATATAATTAGAGTTAGCATTTCTAGATCATTATCGTAGAATCATTTAGGTTAGAAAAGACCCTTAAGATCATTGAGTTGAACCATAAAATTATACATTAGAGAGGTCTTATTTTTTTTATTCTCTCTTTTTATAGTATGCCTGAAATGAGCACCAGGAAATTATTAATTCTTCATAAACAAGTTGATTATAGAGAACGGATTTATTTTGTGACTTGAAAAAGTTTTTTATGAAAGACATTTAGATTGTACATTTGAATACATTTAAGATTTTAACTCAGTCATTATTACTTCTTAGTCCCTAGAAAAAGTGCTTACTCAGTTTCTGTGTTTATGCAGAAAATACCCAAGTCAGGAAAGCATGACAGTGATTATGCAGTTTAATGCTACAGATGGAAGAAGGGGCAGCTGCAAATAGTCCCTTGTTAAAAATTTATTGAGGATTTACAAATTTCTGTAGGGCAAACTACTCCCACTGGAAAGTAGGAGGTACTTGGGAAGAAGTAAATCTGGAGTTTAAAAAATAAAGCTGGAATTTAATCATCTCAGCAATATCAAAGATTGCTACTGTTCCGGAAAAGTTAAAATGTTTTGGCCTTTTCTGTAGAAATAACTACAGTGAATCAAATGAGTTCTTATTAGAAACATTCTTCATGGACCATAAACGTAAAATACACCTTTCAACACTATTCATTGTTTCATGAAGAAATCAAAATAGTAAGATTTAAAATTATGGACCAAAGATAATTTTGAAATATAAACAGACTAAAAGCACGCAATTCTAAATGTGACAGATTGCTTCTTACTGGGAAACATACATAATAAAAAGATGCAGTTAGCTTGGAAAACACTTCTAAAAGACTGAGTTTTCCTTGTACTGAAAAATTAAGGTGGTTGTGGGTTTTCTTTTGTTTTTCTACAAAGTATTGTAACATATTGCTTGGAATTAGATATGACTAGGTATGCAGGAAAAGGAAATATTTCCTTTTTTTTAGCAAAGTTAATTTTATATGATTTAATTTGTAGTTACTCAAAACACTAGCCATGTACTGGAATGTTCTCCTGTTGAGGATTCAGTAATAGTTTGTAAGCCTTTAGAGCCTTACTACTGAAAGTAGAACTGATGAGTGATCTGGTTGTTAGCAAAACAGAGGTTTGGTTTGGTTTTTGTTTTTTTGTTTTTTTTTCCAAATGATAACAATAGTTGAAAAGAACAAAAAGCATTAGAGAACTGATTCAGGTAAAAATAAGAGGTAGAAAAAATATATAGCTGAAAGAGATCTTGAAAACTTGCATTTAGAGAAAATAATTTTTAAATAATGCTAGGGAAAGCTGAGTTTAGGGAAGCCAAGAGATTTGTGAATAGATTAGCATAAGGCACAAACTTACTTGAAAGCCTTACTTTCCTTTGACCTTTAAAATGAAAACTTCAGAGCCTCCAAAGGAAAAAACAAACAGACAAACAAAAATAAAAAAAACTTTTGTAGGTTCTGTGAGGAAGAGGAAATTATTTACCTCAAGGGACAGGTAATTATAAAAATGGAACATTTATCTTGAAACAGAAGCAGTGAGTTTGAACTGATTTAAAATAACTAAATTTAGAGGCACTGAAGTTCTTAGTATGACCAAACTTCAATTGCTTATTATGTTAAAGAGTGTTAGTAAAGGTTATCTTTGCAACTACGGTTTCTTAAACAACTTTGGAAAAAAGTCTGCTTGGGTATAGTCTGCTGTAGTTTTCAGTAGGATATTAATGGCTTGTTCAGTTGAAGTTTTGGAAAAACTGCCTTTTCCAGTAATAGATTTCATCTAAGTCAGGTTTTTTTGTTCATTTGTTTTTGTTTGTTTTTTTTTAAGCATAGGGATCTCATTTAAATTATGTGGAGAGCAACAATAAAATGTATTAGAAAAGCTATTCAGAATGTTACCTGTCTCTGCCCTGCAGACTAAACTTTTTAAATCCTGCTATGTTTAATTTTCTTTCTCATGTCTTTTGCCCCCCCCAAAATGTATAACAAAAATTCAACATTTTTTGCTTATATAAATATGTATTTTATTTTAACAGTCTCATCAACAGCCATGATTATTTCACTAGTGTATTATGTTGTCCCTTTCATGATGTACCAACAGGGTGCTTACTTCTTCCTTACGGTAAATAATTAAATTCTAGTAATTCCCCAGATTTTCCTACCCTCCACTCTTTTCTACTGTATCTCATTTAGTCATGCAATACATGCAGTCAAGGTGAAATACTGTTTTGTTTCAGTTAATAATCAATCTGTATATTTGTTCTTATTGTTAAGATTGCACTCCAAATTCACATTCCAATAATTCAGATTGGATGCTTGAAATTCACCTTTTCAGGGTTTTGTTTTTGTTGTGTCTTATTTATTTATTGATTTTTTCCTACACAAAATGGTCTCTTGGTGTGTTCAAATCCTAGTATAAATTCAAAAGTTTATTTTTTCTGAATCTGGTGAAATAATAAATAAATACCTTGTGTGTCCAAGTACATTGCGTCTTTTTTTATTGTCAGTTTGCAAATTCTTCAGAATATACTGATTTTGGTTTAACCCTGCTTTAAGTGTACTTTCAGTCAGTAGTTGTCAAGATAATAATAGACATTAATTTTCTATTACTAAGATTAGACTAGAAATAGCTTGGTCTTGTAAAGAGCAGGGAGAAATAATAGATGGTTGGAAATATGCAAAACATAGATCTGTGGATGTGCAAGCTGTGTCCCTGCCCTAATGGGTAGATAGAAAATTAAGTTTGACTCAGTGGGGAAGAAAAGGTGCTCCAGGGAGTAAGAAGATGTAAATGATGAAGTAGAACAGGTATGGAACTGCTTTTTGGTGGTACAAGGGAAGACATCTGAAAATATTTCTTTATGCTCTTTACTCTAAGATACAAACCTCTTGCATATAAAATAATTTTTACAATTTTGTAATTGCTGGCTACCGTGCCATCCAGTGGAAGTCCTTTCTCAGTCCTAGTCACAAGTTTGTGAGTGGTAAGATACAGTACTGCCTGACCCTATTGGCATTCTTGCTGGTTTTGTGAAACAAGGAACTACACTCTTGTTATACAATCAATCCCCTTCAGATGGCTAAAAAAAAAAGTGGAATTTGATATAAATGTGTTCCTGCCTACAGAAGAAGAAGACAAGACTACTTTTGTCATGACTGAGGCCATGAGTTTTCCAGCTCTGAAGTTATGGATGGTGCACAGTGATTAAGTTGTAGAAAATATGAATAAAAACACGTTCATTTTTAAACAGTGCACTGAAATATAATGCTGGACTTTGTAAATGGTATAAAATACCAAAGGTAGAAACTGGAACAAGAGTCATAAAAGTGAACTAGAATTTAAGTGTATATTATGTATATTAATATATTATATTAAGGAATATCTCCCTTATGAGGAAAGACTGAGGGAGCTGGGAGCTTGGAGGAGACTGAGGAGTGACCTCATTAATGTCTGCAAATTCTATAAAGGGTGAGTGTCAGTAGGATGAGGCCAGGCTTTTATTAATGATGACAAATGATAGGACAAGGGTACAAGCTGGAGTATAGGAAGTTCCACGTAAACGTAATAAAAAGCTTTTTCACCATGATAGTGACAGAGCACTGGAACAGGCTGCCTTGTGAGATTGTGGAGTCTCCTTTGGAGAACTTCAAAACTGCCCTGGATATGTTCCTCTGTCACCTACACTTGGTGATCTTGCTCTGTCAGGGGGGCTGGACTCGATGATCTCTTGATGTCCCTTCCAACCCCTAATGTGTGATTCTGTGATTATTCCATGTCTGTACTAAATGGAAGCTTTATTTAATATATGCTTTAGGGTTTTAGTAATTTACTATGAGAATGTAACAAACTTCAAATTTTATAGTTAGGACCAACGTCACCCACACAGATGACCAATACCAAGCAGATGATGAGGGCCTGAGAATCTTGTATTGGGGAATACAGGGGGAGGTTTTGCTTGGATGTTGTGGTCCTCTCTTCCCACAGTGGCATACTAGTCATATAGTGATAGAAAACCAGATATTTCTGCTAAACTTTAAACAATGAGAAATTATAAAGTAATAAAAAATAAGTACTTATTTGACTTAATAGCCATATTTTTAATCAGTTTTCACCCCCAATAAGTAGTTCCATTGAATATAATTTGAGTTTTTTCAATACTTATTGTAGTCAGAGTGCTACAATATGCACATATATCTATCTACAAAATGCTGTAGCTTTTGTCTCTGTTCCTAAAATTATACCAAATAATAGATTACTATGAAACTATAAATCTATGAAAACCCTATGAAAAACCCAAATACTTTTGGGTCAGTTTGATATTTGCAAGCTAACATATGCATTATTGAGATGCCATTTATTTTTATGCCATTCATTGAAAATCAGCATCAAAATATTTTGTGGTTGATATAATTATTAAGTTGTCATACATATGCCCAATTTTGTTATTGCAGTTTCTAAAGGAAGCAGATCAGGAATCACTATACAAGACTTGATTCTGTGAATAATACTGTGGATCCTCACTAGCAGATTCTCAGTAGATTTTTTGAGAATTTTATTAAGGAAATTAATATTTTCTTGGTGGATAAACTAAAATAGTGAAGTAAAGGTATATTTAAAACTGTTCAGCCAACCTTTAGAATTTATAGTCCCTTTGTCTAAGTCTAATTAACTGGACTGCAAATTCATCTGGAAAACAAGTAGATTTGTATATTTGTGTGCATTTTTAATTGAGTAAATATATGCCTGACTTAGAAATACTTTGCAATTAGATCTGATTTATTGTTGCAGACTTTGCTGAAAGACTTCTTAATAACATTAAAGGTAACTTTAGTGGTATGATCTAAAATTTCTAAAATGTACTTAACCAATGTATTTGCATTAATATTCAGTTAAGCAATACAATTTCTTTTTCAGTCTTATGTTTTACTGCAATACTCTAAAATTTCTGAAACTTTTGTGTTTGAAAGTGTTGTTGACCATGTATTTATGTAAAGGAAATGTTAATAATAAATAAAAAATTCATAATATATGGAAGAGTTAAGTGTAAGAGAGAAATAATACCATGAATGAAATATGCAAACATGCAGATTTTTTGTTGTTGTTTGGGATGGTGTGTTTTTTTGTTTGGTTTGGGTTTTTGGTTTCTTCTTTTTTAGGATGTAGGGGAAAAAAAAGATTTGTGGAAAGGAAGAGAGGATTTCAGAATTTTCAGTGAAACTATTGTCCAATTAATTTGAGCACAGTGTCTAAGCTTTTCAGAGAAATCTTTTGTTTGTGAAAATGCAGGTCATAAGAAGGAAAAATATGAACCCAAAATCTGGAAAAGATGTGGTAGTAATAATGTGTTTAAGTCAGCCTTCTACCTCATCTGTCTGAAGGAGCCTTCAAAAAAGCATCAGGGAAACAAGAAAAACTTCAAGCATAAGACTTAAAATTTTTTAGCTTTCTTTTATTTTTCCTTGTGAGCTTCTGGAGCAAAATTATACCTGAGTGCCTTGAAGATGTTTTTCTTGTTACAGTTCCTTTTTTTTTCTCCTTTCTCAAGAGCATGTGGGAAGGCAAATCTTAGCTATTTGAAGGACTTCAGGTGTAACTAAACATAATGAAATATGCATGAAATTTATATGAGTATCTGTTCATTATTTCTATTTTGCTAACAGTAAGCTACAGTACAGTACTACCATCTGGAGTAAAAATGCCTTATGTCAAAAAAACCAAAACCAGAACCATTAGGAACCTTATGTGTTAGCGCCCTGTTGATATATGTGGAATGATTAATTAAAAAATTAGTGATAATGAGGGTAACTTCTCAAATATGTCACTGCCTAATTTTGTTTGCAGCTTAGGCATGTTTAATCCATTTTCTGTATTTGTGTTAATTCAAGTGCATGACACTACTGCCATTTATCCTAAGCCACATCCTTAGAGCATTTGTAACCTGCTGGGTAGGAGATACTCTTTTTAATTATTTTTTTCTTTTTGCAAGTAGTTTTACAGTAGATTAGTTGAAATAAGTTAGTTTATAAAATAATAGCAGGAATATTGTGATTGTAACTGTGTATGTTAGGCAATGCAGACTGGAATAAGAATTCAGAACATCACATTAGTAATCAAAACACCAATTTGATGTTTTCCAAATGTAATGTCAAAATAACTGTAAAATTCCTTCCACTTGAAAACCATGAGTTTGATCATTCAGCTCACTTATGTACTGACATGAATATTTAGTAGGTATAATTTCCAGATGTTGCTCACTGTTTAATTGCTGATCACGTGTTATGCAAAATTTCTTCATCTAGTATTCCAAACAATGTTTTATTTGCACTAATACTTCTATAGATTCAATAGGCAGACATTAATTTGTATAAATTAGGAAACCTTCAGATTTGGTTACCTCCTGGAGAGTGACATTAGTGGTAGGTCTCCTCCTATCCAAACCATTCTATGGTTTTCTGATTCTGTGTTATGCTAAATAAGACAGTAAAAGAATTCATTTTTACTGTAAAATAAAGAGAGACAGAAATGTGATAGTGAGTCAGTGATAAGGCAAATCCTTCTGAACTTGTACTCTACTAAGGTTTTGCTGGACTTTTTATTTGAGAGTTGCCCAGCCCATGACTCAAGGCTGCATATCTCTGTCTTGTTTGCTACAGAATTCAGTTTTCTGTTTTTGCAGAAGTTACTTTTTGGTACAGTGCGAGTTGATTTTAATTTTTTTCTTGTTGCAGGAGAATCTAGTGTGGTCCCAGAATGTCTGTTTATTGCAATGTATAGCACTATAATTTTTACAAGGATGATAATACATTTACCTTTCACCTTAGGTCTGGTTTTGCATGTAATGAATATCACCCTTAAACTACAATCCTCGTTTGTCAGTGTTGTAAAAATTAGTAGCCAGGTATGTGGTTCTAGTAAAGTAAAAATGGTCAGGGGCTAAGAAAATGCTCGTAGTGTAAACATTGAATTTTCTTTCATCTTTACAAGCTGCCAGTCTTTGAATTTTGTTTATCTCGCATAAAACAGTTGCAGAGAATTTATGTTTCCTTTAAAACTAACCATTAAACTTTCAAAGACTTAAGAAAACTGTGGTAAACCTAAAAAGCACACAGCAAAAAGAATAACAGTTGTTATCCAAGCTATTAATTTAAGAAGCATTTCTATAAGGAATTCAGGAATTTTCCATTTTTCCTATTTAGTATGCTTTTCTAGGAGCCTATATATTCTTAAAGCAGAAATTTAGTGAAGGAAATACATGCTTAATTTTATGCATTGAAGAATGCTCATTCTTTTTCTTCACTGTGGGACACCCTTTTTGTTGCTGTGTTTCCTGCGCCTGAACATAAGCCTAGCACTGAAACTAATTTTCACAATATATTATTGATTATATTTAATTTTTTAAAAAGATGTATGTGATCAAAGGTTTGAAATTATTAGGAACTAGCAACATTTTTTTCCACTTTTTTTTTTTTCAAATTACTCATGTTTATTTTAGAGAGGAGTTCTGTGAATTGCTGTTTTGTGACATGGGTGATAACAGTTGAAAACAGTACCCATATAAATTGGTCTCAGAACTAATCTCTCTTTTCACATGAAGTTATTTTAAATGAGGAAAAATTATAAAGTTTCAATGTTAAAGCTGTAATATTTCTAAAGAACCAGTTATTATCAATAGTTACTACTAAAAATCCCTGTCTTATTAGAATAGTAAGGCGGTGTGTACACTTATATTTTCTCTTTGTCACACATACATAGATGAGTGGGGGAAAGTAATTTGTCTTGTGTTGTCTTAAGAGTTGTATAAATGTTTTATTGACTAATCAAAAAAAGTGGAAGCAAAAGTTCTTTCTGTTCTCTGCTGAATTAAAAAGACTGACTTCTCTTCAGTCAATATCCTTAATTCTGCACAAAATGGAATCTAAAATTACATTTATATTTTTTTTCAACCACTGTCTGTCCTGCTAACCATTATTGCACCTCTCTTTAAATGCTGGTTTTGGAAAAAAATAATAAACTGATGCCTACAAGAGATGGCAAACTATATTTAGTTTAAAAGCTGTTTTCTAGTTTAGTATGTCAATATGGATCTGGCTTATATTAGATGTCAGTAAATGGAGTAAATGAATAGGTGTAATTTTAGGCAATATAAACCGTATTCACTCATTCAGTTCAGGCAGGTGGGTTCCTATTACACAAATGTGTTCTATTTTCAATGCCTATATTCATTACATTGCTGAAGTTCAAGCATATATTGTGAATGGTGGGAGTCAGGTGGAGGTGAAAACGGGTAGCAGCCCAGTTCCCATGTAAACCATTGTCCCAGTGTTGAATGCAGAAGTGTCTGTAAACAGAAATGACACCTACAATCCATGTAATTTGTGTAGTGTACTTCTGCATAACTCTTGGTTATCAGTTGTATTGTTCATTGTTTCCGTAGTTATTCCTTGTTCTGCCCATATGATCTCTTGGTCTGTCTCTTTCAAGAGAAATGTGTAGTTGACATCTAGTCTGGCCTGTGACGTATGGTTCCTTTTTATGAGATTTTGCTATGAATTAGAAAACATATCCTGTCAGATGGTGGTTACAACAATGCATTCAGAAAAAATCACAGAAAATATATGAGAGAGGCTGGAGTTTTGTGCAGTCAGGATATGAGTTCTGATTCATTTTGCCACTCCAAGGCAAATCAGAACCAAGTCGCAACCTTGAAAAATGCATTACTCTAGAAAACTTTTCTAGGGGACTGTTTGCTGTATACTGAAAAGAAATACTTGATTAACTACTGAGTAAGGCAAATGGCATATACTGCAATTTTAAGCCAGTGGAAGAAATTTATCTTGAAGTACCATGAGCATGAGTCAGATACAGACATATCACAGGGTAGCTTACATACACAGGTTGTTTCTCTAGAAGGTGCTAGCAACACTAAACAGAGTATAAAGGTCCATGATCAAAGGCAGGGATGATGAATCCTCCAGTGAAGCATCCTTACATAGGGTAAGGAATAAATACTGGGTATTGGAACTATTCTACTTTTCCAGCTGAATTCATATTAGAAGCTGCCTCCAACAAAATAGACACTCTCTACAAACTTGTGGAAAGGTATTGGACTTTATTTCTTTACAATTTACAGCAATTGCATTAATGTTGTCTTAAATGGAATTTATTACAGACTGAAAAGCAAAGTAAATTTGCTTGAATAGTTTTGAAAAGTGTACCACCATGAGGGTCCCAAAGTATTGAAGTTCATATGAATAGTACAGGGTCAGGTTAAAAATTCAAGATTGAACTTAACTGTAATATAGGAAATTAGCCAGAGATGGAGTTAAATGGAATTGCATGGAAGAGTTCCATTGGGGAAATCAGTGATCAGTGAAAACATGGACATTTCTGACAATCAATTCAATATGAAGCACAGGTATGCATAGAAAAAGCAGGATGGCTTTTACACTAAGGTTGCATGTTTTCTTGACATAAGCAGGTGCATTTCTCCCTTTTTCCCCTGAAGAAACAAGAAAAAAACCAAAACAAAACATGTTTTAATCAAGACCTGAAATGATACAATGAATATTGACATATCTGATTATTTATTTATTTTTAGTTCTGATTCACTTGGCGAATGCCTTCCACTGGAATTTTCTGTTGAATTGTTAGCCATACTGTGTATCTCATATAATTCTTACAGAAAACACAGGAGATGACAGCAAGCAATTTTTGACACAATTGATACCCTATATGGTTAATTTTAAATTCAGACAGTATGTATGCTTAAGTTTGAAAGATGTTTGCTATGCAAAAATTTTGTTTTGTATGTTCACTTTTTTGTGACTAAGCTTCAGAGGTATCCTATGTTAATTATTATAAGGTTAAAAGTATTTTTGTTAGGGAAGAAGAATTTGCAGACCTTCATGTTCATGAATGGCAATACATGTATGTTTGTCATGGAAGTGATTCATATTCTTAATTATACTTTTTCCTTGCATGAGTAACTAATGATTAATATTAAATAACTAATGGCAATACAATTTCATGAATTTTAAGCTCTTCTTTCAATTTCATCAGCTGCGACATCTTTTTCTGTCCATGTATATATATTTAATTTTTCTTCAAAGTTTTATTTTTAAATAAGTCTTCAGAACAAGTAGTTTTGAGCAATTCAGTTTTTATTAGTTTAGTCCAAAGTCTGATATCTGGCACTTTTATTTTCTAACATCCATTATAGTTTATATTTTGTTTTTCTGTATTCCCTAGCTGTACTTTACAAGAACTTCCATTTAATAAAGAAGTGTAGCCTAATCACAGACCAAATAAAACAGTTAAAATTATGTTGCTGAGTGCCATTTCAAAAGTTCACTGTTCTTGATTGAAGACAGTATATAATAAAGAGAAAAAGCAGAATCATTGAGTAGAGAATTTTATTATCATAACATTGAAAATAAAGGGAATAGTTTTTACTGTTCAAACTACTGTTTGGTCATCGTGTAGCAAATAAACCTGAAAACCAGAAGGAAAATTTGTGCTGGGCTATATGTGCTGTAAGTCTGATAAGTACTTTTTTTCAAAATCATGTATCAGCTACTGGAATGTACTAACTTCTCATTTAGTTACTTTGTCATGTGTGACCAAAAGTGAGATCTACCTATCTGATCTGCAGCACCGGGCAGGGTTTCCTTTGGACCTGATGCTTAATATGTAGCTGTGAGAGAGCCCAAATATATTTAATATTAGTTTAATATTTAATATACTATCTTCTATATCATTAATGCTTTTATGCTCCCAGTCTAGTTTCATATAAGGCAGTTATAGCTTATTTTCAAGTTGTGTTCATAAAGATTTTGACTGACATAATTGTTGTTTTTAAATTGAGTGTTTGTGTAGTTCTCTGTATATTAACATATGTAACTGTTAATTTCCTGGTCTGTGCTTTCTGTTCAGTTGTTTATAAGCAAGTGATATAGGGTATGATTGCTTGCACCTAGAAAGTAGGTTGCAGTTTGTTTCATTAATCGGTTCACCTTTTGCCATGGAGGAAATTGTAAAATAGTTATAAAATATGTAAGACCTACTGTATTCTGAATTCAGTCATGAAATTATGTATATGAGGGGCAGAATATTCAGCATGAGGGTGGTGACACTCTGAAACAGTTTGCCTAGAGAAATTGTGTGTGCCCTCTCCTGGGGATGTTCAGCGCCAGGTTGGATGAGGCTTTGAGCAACCTTTTCTACATGAGAAGCATCCTTGCCCATGGCAGGGAGGTTGGAGTAGATGAAGTCTAAGGTCTCTTCCAACCTAAGACATTCTAGGATTCTATGAATATGAAATGCTTATGAAAAATGAAATCAATATTTTAACAATGTGGAGTCTGGCTTCTGTGAATCATATTTCTTTTTATGACTCTCACTTTTATTTGATGAACAGTATATATGTAACTTACAATGAAGGGTATGTGGTTTTGATTTAGTTTTGTATTTAGTTTTCTTATGTTCAGACATTATTCTCCAGTTCTACAAAGATAAGACAGGGAGATTCCATGACAGCAGAGTAGCAAATTATGGCTCATCCTTGCTTTTTTCAATTGTGGTAAAATAATTCTGTTCTCATTGCTCAAAGTCTAGGAACCACGAATTTATCACCTTATCAGGAAAACCTCAGCATTTTAACATTTATTCAGATATCTAATAGAAATCTTGCAGAAGTTAATAGGAAGTCTTTTGGATAAGATTCTGTTTTTAATAGCTTCATCTGCTGATTCACTTTCTGGTGCTTTTACCAGCAAAAAACATACAACTAGATTTACTTTTTTTTTTCCCCCCTTTAAGCATCAACAGTGGACACATTCCTGTTGGTGAACTGCACTGCCAGATTTCATAGAATAATTTGGTTGGAAAGGACCTTTAGAGGTCACAACTGGAACGAGAGAGAGTGCAAATTAACCCATGCTCCCAGTTCCCTTACCAGCCATCCCAATGCCCTCAAGTCTCTTGATCAGCCTCAAATTATGCGTTACGGTGTCATCACCACCTACAAGGAAAACCAGTAATTTCTGATGGATTTAATCTCTTTTTGGAAAGTAAAATTCTGTACCTGGTAAAGGAATATCATTTCCCATGAAATACATTTAACAGTTTTAATAATGCTACCATTCTTATGAACCAATAATGTAATAACACTTGAAGCGGGAAAACTGATGGTGTATGCTGGGTGTCAAAAGCCTTCTCAGTCAAGCCTGTGCTGGTTCCCTTTCCTTCTGCATCACTGTTCTTCAGTGTAGTTAGTTTTTATGCAAATGTGCAATCAGTCAACTAGTATGGAGATATCTTTAGCCTAAGTCTAGTGCCCTATATATAAACCTGTGATTGAGACACTAATCTTAGAAGCCTGAATTTAAATACAAGCTCTTAACCAGAGAACAAAAAACTTAGAAACTTTCCTGCATTGCTAATGTCTGTGCTCTTGAGCAAAACCTAATGGATGAAACCCAGGGTGTTCAAAGACTGTTCCAGTAAGCCATAATCCATTCTAGAGGGTCTAGCAATGGTCTTTTTAACATATTCTATTCTAGCTACATCATTCCTTATTTCTTCTGTTTCTGCATCTAGTAAAGCAGCATTGGGTGCTGAAATAGCCCTCAGGCCCTTCCTGCTGCAAAATGTAGCCCAAGTTGGGTGAAGGGAAGGAAGACTTTTTCCAGTATACAACTCAAATTACATTTGCACAGGCTTAGCATATTAATGAAATAATTTGCATTGTAACATATCAGGGAATAAAAATATGCATTTTCTGCATTGCATCTTGTGTTAAGTTATTGGTTGATAGGCGATGCAAAATGAGTGTTTTCAAAAAACATTTAGATGACAACTTCAGTTAGTGAGAGTTGCAACTAATAAAAATGGAAGCTTAAAGAAGGAGCTGAAAAGTTTCCATGTAGTGTCAGTTACAAAGAGCTGAGAAAGACTGATCAAGTCTTAGTAGTGACAGACTGTTCTATAGAGAATCCCAGCAGACTGTGAAAATAAATAGATTTTGACAGGATTAGGAAAAAAATCAAGATAATATACCCAAATTCATAAGGTCATATGGGAATTTGTTCTGGTGGTGCTGTCCACTCAGCTCTCTCAGCCTGAGTTAGGATGGCTGGAAGGAAGTGGGACAGAGGTGAAGGAATCCTGCTTTATTACTTGACCTTAAGTTATTTTATTTATCTATGAAAGATTTTTAAAGAGCAGAAATGTGAAGATCTCAGATATGATTAAAATGAAGAACTGCTGCTAAGTTCCTAAATAAAAAGTCATAGCCACACTGCAGTATCTCTTAGTCATTTACTCCTGCATGCTTTATTGTTACTATACGTTTACTGTTTACCCTATTTTGTCCATGCAGTGTATTTACATGGTAATATCTATTTTCACATAAATAATTGTGTGTTCTTTCAGTACAAGAAACTCATTTACTCAACATATTGTATGGTATATTAGGGCTAATAATGTCTTTTTCTGCTGTTTTGGTTTATTCCAGTGTTCAGATTCATTATTATAATTTCAGGCATTTTTCACAAGATGCCTGTTGAGAGAGAAGCTTAGTTTATCTGGGTGGTTTATATTTTGTTGTTGGACAGTGAGTGACACTTTCTGAGGGCAGTTCTTCCTAACTCAGGGCTGAATGATCATGCCAATGTTCTTATTTTTTGCTACTATAATAGAGGAAGCTTTAGATAAATAAGATGCCAATCTGAGAACTAACTGAAATTACTGAATTGCCATGCAGAGTTACAGTGTGAGTAGAGTTTGTGAGTATATGAAGTCAGGTGTGTTTTGTTTTTTGAGTCGAGGGTTTTTTTCTTCAGGACATATTCTGAAAAGGTTTGGGTAATCATCTGGTTGCCTCCTTCTTGTATATTGTATGTATTGTTTAGTTTGCTTACTCATTAATTTGCACAAATCAGGATCAGGACAGCTTTGTACTTGTGTCTTGGAAGACAGGGAAAAATATAATCCTCCACTCTTAAATTCCCCTGAGAATTGATCTTGGCTCTTCTGTATTTATGGGAATGCAGTTAATTCTGCAATACAAAGCAACAGAAAATTCAGAAGTAATTGATATATTTTAAATTAGATAGTTGGTGATTAGTATTATTTATTTATAAGTTGTAAATTTCCTTTTTAATTATGTACACTGAGAAAACAGAATAATATTACAAGTAGGTAAAGGAAATGAACACTGAATGAAGAGCTGACAGATTTTAATTATGCAAATGAGCACCACTGCAGAAGAATTATTTAGTCATCTTTTTGTGCTTGGAATTGCAAATCTATCTCCATGATTACATTTAGAACAAATGAAACTGAATTTGTGTAACCTCTTTTCTGTAGATCTTTGCAATTAATGATATTGAAAAGTGTTGGTAGTCTTAAGAGACTGTGTGTAATGTGCAGTGAAATATTACTGCCAATATTCTTCTTGTAGGGGATCCTGTTATATTGTACCACATTACTCAAGAAACAGCGATTGCCTATTTTTCCTAATATATCTCAGGTATATTTTTATTAAATGTTTTATTGACTTTTGATACTTTTGTTTTTATGTTCTCTTTCTGCTGTGGACCCCAGTTGAATATCTAAGCTGTGGCTATTTTCAAATGGTCTATTTTGTTATAGTCTCTCCTGCTCTTGCATTACTCTGCATTATTTTCCTGGGGTGCCTCCTTTTGTTTGTGTTTGCTTGTTTGTGGGGTTCTTTTTGTTGTTTTTTTTTTTTTACATCTCATGAATTCTATAGCCTGGTGCTGCTCTTGCTGGCAGTTTTTAGCACTCTGGCACTACTTCAGTTAGTAGAGTACTGAAAGAGCAGGCTAATTTGTAGTCTCTTCACATCACCCTAAAAATGTATCTGAGCTTCAGTAATTCTGGTAGGCAGCAGAAAGTACATTTTTAAAACTTAATGGGAAAAAAAAAAAGGAATTAAAAGCCTTGCAGAGGGCTATTATGACAGAGGGATACATGATGAATCCAGTGCATTTAGGAGATTGTACACTAAACAGTGAATATACTGAATAAACAGGAATAAACAGGAAAACAGATGAGAGGTGTTGTCCATCACTATCTATCTTGATTGAGCATTTCTTTTCTGAGTAAGAGAAGAGTCTTGACTTTTCAAGTATAAAAGTCAAACTATGCTATTCTGAACAGTACACAGGGGCACATGCCTTCCCTAAGACTGAAGAACTAGAATATATAGATTAGTAATGGAGGTATATCTGCCAGTCACCCATAGCCAGAAATATTATTTCTTACATTTCAGTGATTTATTTATGCTACACAAACAGGACTGATATGAGCCATTGCATAACACTGCATAGCATTAACATGTTGTAAATAATTTTTCTCTTCCTTTTTTTCAGAGGGGGGAATTGAGACTGTGGCATGAGAATGCTATTTGGAAAGTAAAAATATGTATTTTTACAGGTTAGAAACCTCAAATAAAGAATGTGACCAGAATTTGATTCTTTCCCATGGATGTTTTGCATGACATCTCCCAAAATCTAGAAATATTACTTCTGACAGGCAGTGTTCTCCAGAATGTCATTAAAATACCTGGCCGTACCACTTTATGAACAGTGACAGAAAGCACCACATGACAGTCCAGCCTCAGAAGCTTTTATTTTTCTGTTTTGAACATCCAGAAGTCTAGCTGCTTAGTTTCAGTAAATAAATTAAGCTAGTTATGAAATAATATTCTTAAATCGCAGATGGTACTATTTTGTTTCTTGGAATTTTTGTATACAACATTATGAGTAATATAGGATCCCAAAATTAATGCTTTTAAATTTTAAATAATTGTATTCTATTTCCTATTGACTTCAACTGCAAAGTTTAGTTGCTTCTTTTAAATTTATAATAATTATTTATCATAGATTAACATGGATGATAAATTTTTAATTTTAAAATTCAAAATATTAGTAGGACAAGTAGTTTAAAAAGGGATAATTGTTTTTATAGATAAAGTTTCCATGAAATTAACAAACTTGATATCCAAACAAGCCTTTTCTCAAGATGTGAAGGAGAATTTTCTGTAAAAATTATGTGGAACTCTGCATCCAACATATATTGTTTGTGAAACACAACAAAAGAAATCATACACTTTGATTCACCAGATGAACTCATGTAATGAAGTGTTGCGTAAGCCATGTACTTTGCTCTGAAAGGGGAAGTTGAGGTGTGAAAATGTTCCAAATTTCACAACTTTCAGCAAGTTTTGAGCTTATTAGGTAGTTTGTTTGTTTTTTCATTAAATAGTCTACTCAATACAAAATAATAGATTTTATTATGTCATTTATAGCACTGCTCATTTTTTTCATGAACAGGAAGACAAGTGTAAACTACCAAAATCTTTGTCTAAAAGGAGATAATATAGAAGCATTTGTTTGTATTTGATTGCATGTTCATCTCAGACCTTTGAGGCACTGTGTTTGTCTGGAGAACAATAAGATTCTCTACATTGTTTCCTGTCTTAATAAATCTTCCTTATTCAGAATAATGTTGGTCTTGTTTCCCTGCCCTTTATTTCTCCTATTTACTCTACATACAAGATTTATCCTTTTAAGCCTTATCCTTTTAATTATTTCACTCTTTCAAGGCCCTGTATTTATTTATACTTTTAAATACATTTAGTACATTTTTGTTACTAGTGGTTTTTTCAGCAAGTTTTTCGTAGAAATCAAAGCAGTCTAAAAGTATTGCAAGCTTGTTTCCTACACAAGTCAAATGTTTAAATAGAGGAGATTGTTGTGTCACCACCAAACTTAGGACATTTGCAGAGATCAGCTTCATTTTACAGCTGTGCTACGTACAGAAAGTGTTCTTTCAAACAATCATTGTAACCTTGATCTTTTTTTTTTTTTAGTCATCATCTAATGTGGTTATTTTATGTCTGCCATATGAGAATGACAAGTATAAATCTGAGGTCTTGGCACCACAAACACTCAGCAAAAAAACCTGTCTCACCCCAGGCATGTCAAAATGGAGATCTATTTCTACTTGGTGCATAAATAATATAACCTGGTTCCTCACATGAATGGTAAGATTCTAATATTTGGGAGAAATAAAAGATGGAAGCAGACTAAAGCATTTAGAACAGGAAAGTTTTATTGAGGTAGCAGATAATATAGAAAAATATAGTTTGTTGTCCACCATTAGTTTGGAATGGTTCTGCTGAGATAATTATTTTATTGTATTAGATTATTATTATAGAAATAAATCTGACCACTCAGTCAGTTAAGCTATTGGCTGTGAACAGGTTCTATTTACTTGAACAAGTTTATTGTCATGTGTTACAATAAACTACTTAGTATTTAGTTACCTTTTGAGTAATTGTGGCTTTGTGTTTTTCTTTAAGGGCTCTAAAACCTTTCCCAGATTATTTATACATGCAGCTGGAAAAAACCCCGCTGTAATATTAGTTCTGATACATTCAGGTTGAAAACCACAATAAGGGCATATTCACAGCAACTATTACAAGATTTTACATTGTTTTGGCTAATAGGTTGGTCAGCAGTACCATGCTCTTTTCTTAAGATTTTGCACTATTGACATTGCTGCTACTTTAGAGAAAGGCTGGCATAGAATTGATATTTTCTGCTCGTTACCTGTTGATGTAAAGGATAATGAAACATGTATTTAAAAAATGAAAAAATAATAGTAATTTGCTCTTCTGAATTGTGAAAATAACTGTCATTAGAAATAAATTTAGGCTAGGGTGGGTTCAATCTCTGTGTCTTTCTGCTTCATTTGCTTCTGGTTGGAGATGTTCTTTTGCATCCAGGCAATGAGTTACTTTGGTCATTCCTTGACATTTAGAAGGGCTTTGAGATGGTAGAAATGCTTCTCCTAGAAACTGAGATTTATAAGGGAGAAATTAAAATAGGAAACTAGAATAGTGATATTAGTGCTAATAGTGCTGGGAAAATAGGAAGAGTTTCTAGGTTCAAAGGGATGTCTCATCTTTTTTATGTACAATATAAGAAATATATAATTATTTTCCAGTTGATGAAGGGTGTTATTACAGGATACTTGGTGTGGTAACTATCAAAGCTGTGGGTGGTTGAAGATATTTCAAACAGTTTCTGTTTACCTCTCTTCATTTAGGATTAATTGATTTCTCACCTAAACACAAACATAGAATGGTTTGGATTGGAAGGGACCATAAAGATCACGTAGTTCCACCCTTCCTGCATGGACAGGGATGCCTTCCACTAGACCAGGTTGCTCACCGCCCCATCCATCCTGGTGTTGAACATTTCCAGGGGTGGGGTATCCACAGCTTCTCTGGGCAACCTGTGCCAGTGTCTCATCAACCTATTCCTGTTTCTCACCATTTAAGTACATGCTTTTTAAGAAAGAGGAATATATAATTTTTATAAGCTTCTAGCTCAAAGACCAAAACACAAAGTATCACAGAATTACATACAAAACCTTATACATAGAAGACAGTGGAAAAATACATTTCTCATAGGACTTTCAATTACACATAATATTATAATCACAACTGTACTGTCTTTGTCAATATGCATAAACAGCTTGGCTTTATGGATTTTTTTTTTTCAAATATGAAAAATAACAGTTCACCTTTATTCACAGTATGCTATTAAATCTGTTTCAAATCAAGCTTGATAGAAGACAAAGATCACAAAATTAACTACAGTGAACTAATTACTTTTTCCTTAAGCATTCCTAAGCAACACAGAAGTGAGTTACAGGAGCTACTAAACATGATGTATAGTCTCTTGCTTGAAGATGCCTTCATGATGAATGAAAGAAATACAGCTTTTTAAAAAGTATTGTATAGTGCTCACCTCCATCAAAAACTAAGGCAGGAAACAACAAATTTTAAAGAATTTGCTTACAGAAATTTATGAGTAGTAGAGTAATAGATTTTTAAATAGTTTTCATTAGAACTCAAAATACATTAGTAAAAATTATAATAAAGAATAAATGTAATGGCATATTGAAAAAAACAAGCAAAAACAAAAAAAAACCCAACCAAAAATCTCCAAAACCAACAGGATAATCAGGTATAGTATTTATAAAGGAAGTTGACTGATAGAGTTTATTAGAATTTTTTAAGAATTTGCCAAGTGTGTTGATAGAGGTGAAGAGTAGTTCTTCATCAGTATGGATTGCCAAAGGTCTTGCAGCAGTAACTCTTGCCAGATAGGAAACCTGAAGTAAATTATTACCCACAGGATGAGAAGGAAGCTCCTGATGTAGACTAAGAAATGAAAACCAAAGGGCTTATGATAGATGAATGATAGTTTTGAACAGTACTAATTCTGCTGATTTTTGCCTTGATTTTTTACACATATTGATATTAAAGTGCAGAAAGCGGTAGCAATTTGATTAAGTAAAATAAGAATGCTTACAAATCTTTTCAGGAGCCTGTATATTTAGGTACTGTTGTGTTCTTTAAATAATATGGGACTGTTGCTTAAATAATGTGAAAGAATCCAATAAAAATATTGGTGTCAGCTTGACATTGTATTAATTGATGTAACCCTTTCCAGTTTTGTAAGTAAGGAGGCTTCACTTCAGTATGCCAGTCTGAAACAATTTTCCCATCAAATATTTCAGTATTTATGTGATATATAAGCATATATATCTATCTTATACTTTTTTATCTTCAATTTTTTTCCCCATTATCAATTTAGTGCAATACCTTTGACATTTATCTCTAGAAAGCTGTGTAAAACTGAACACTAACAAGATGACTCTAACATAAAATTAATCAATGATCGATAAATTGATAGCTAGCAAGAGTCCCTTTTTCACTTCTTTCATCTGGCAGTAACTTTTCCACAGTTTCAGATGGCTTTATTCCATATGCACAGGGTTTTATTTCTTTTGCTGGTTACTGTTCTCATAATACACCATTCATTTCACTTCTCACAGTAGCTGTGTTCCTTTAAACGACCTTTTAAGTATTTCAGAAAATTGGATAGTAGTTATGACATTAGACTTTTTTACTACAGAAACTATTTCGTATCACAGTTATTTTCCTCTGAAGACATCTGATACTTTAATTCTTGCCATTTTATATTAGTTAAATTATCCATTACCAAATATGGGAAAATTTGCTCTTTTTTCTTTCTGTTGTTTTTTTTTTGTTGTTGTTTGTTTGGGGTTTTTTTGCTTGTTTGTTTGTTAGTTTTGGGTTTTGTGGGTTTTTTGAGTTAAAGTAAAACTGAATAGTATTAATATCAAGACGGAAGTTTTTTTAAGGAAGCAGCAGATGTATTCTACAGACTATCTAAATATGTGAGATTTGACATTCATTTTACTGCTGTGATGAATATTTTTTTTGAACTTACTGTTCCATCTGTGGAGTCAACCTAAAGAACTTAATGTGGATTTATCTCATAGTTTACTTTAAAACATCTGTTGGTTTATATTTACATAGCAAACCCTAATAAAACAGCAGGCTATAAAGAGACATCTATGGAGGTTTTTTACAGTGTCAAAATGACACTAAACTCTCAATATCCTTCCTGAAACATTCCCAGCATTTTGATTGGCCTATGTACATGGACCTGATAATTTCAGAGAAACATTGCTAATAGCAATAGCATTTTGCTAATAGTAATATTAGCAAATATTGCTAATAGTAATAGCATTGCTAATAGCTAGATCCCTTTATTTAACTTTAGATCTTAGATCTGAGTTCATGGTTGTGCAGTTATGGCTTAGATCTATTTCCCTAGGTACATTACCCTCCAATTATCAACTCTGAAGATCATATGCCAACATGTTGTCCACTCAGTTGACCAGGCAGTCTTCAGGAGTTGCACTATTATCCAGAAGATATAAATCTGCAGATGAAAACTGCACAGCATATTGCCACATGCAAAGCACTAATGAAGTAGTTGAAGAAAACTGGTACTAGTCTTAACCAAAAGATTTTCCTACATCCAACAGCTGCTTAGCTTTTCTAACTCACTTTGATGTGGAATCTTCTTGTCTGTCTGAAATTCTAAATGGTTTTGCCTGCCTGTTTCCCTTGGCCATGTGCTTACTGACACCTTCCAAGCCACTCGTAGGTCTCTGAGCCTGAATTTCTCTGTGCAGAAGTTGTGCTGGCTCCTTCCCACAGACTGTGTTTGGCAACATGACATTATGCTGTACTACAGACTTACAAGATTACCAGAACTGGAAGTCAGGCTCAGTGGTCTGTAGTTCCTTGAACTTCTGATTTTGAAAGAAATAAGCATCCTTTTCAGGTGGAGGTTGCACTGACACCTCACTGCAGCCCTGCTCTCTCAGATTTTTTGCAGTAACATTGCAAAGCTTTCCAGCAGTTCTGCTGCTTCCAGGTGGTACTCTGGCATGACTGCTACTCATTCCAGATGACTTAGAAACACCCAGCATACTTAATGATCTAATAGCCTACACAGACATTTTTAGACTGTTAAACGCCTTTTGGGAGAGGTGTGAGGTGATAGGTGCTGAATGATGTTTTCCTTTTATTTTTTTTTTTTCCTATTTGTTTTTTTCCTATTTGTTTGCTCAATGTCTGTGACCAGTTACTGATTGCTTTTGTCAAAATGCCAGTTGCAGTCTTAGATGTTTTCATCAAAAAAAACCCTACATGAAGAGTAGCTAGAAAAATTAGATAGAACTGAAGAAAGGCTATGGTGAGTATTACCAAAATATAGGGATATTGGTGTGTACACATTTGTGTATAATAGTTGGAATAGTTAAAAAAAACTGCTAGCAACAGTTAGATACAATACTCTTAAGTATATAAAATATGAGATCTGAAAAATAGAATATACAGAATTGGGAAGACTTTTCTGAGAGAGTGTCCTTTGAATCTCAGATGGTCTCTGTTTTTCTTGTTCTTTCTCCTGTTCTTCCTCTTCCCCTCTTCTTTTTTTTTTTTTGTTTTTGTTTTTTTCTTTGTTTTTTGTTTGTTTCAATATCAGCACTATAGGTAGTGCTTCATTATTTTTCAGGCTATCAATCACTAATAATCAATAATTCCATATGAGGCATGTCAAAATAAAATGTGTTATTCTGCAGAAATACCAACCAGTTTTTAACATGCTGGAGTTGAATTTTATATCCACACTTTTATAATGTGAGAATTTTGCTTCAGTTAATGATGCTTTTACCTTATTAGTCTTTTCACTATTTATATTGCAGTTTTCTGTGATCTCTGTAAATTGTTAAGAGCATCACATGGCATCTAGTCATTAGAGTCATTAAAATGAGTTTTAGTTTCTCAAATCATATAATGCTGATCAGGATAAAAAATATGTTTATAAACAGTGGAAAACAATTTTTCTCTTATGTCCCTGTTGATAATAGATGTAAACCTCCAGTGTTTTTGTTAGCATTGTCTTCCCAGTTGTATATATAATGGAGTGTATATATATTATGGTATAATTTTCATTAAAAGTTCTTCAATTAGTGAATAAGTTCAAATATGCAGTTCTAAGAAATATATTTGAAGGGTTAAACTCTCCTTTTTCAGATGGACAACTTAGATTGGTGAAATGGAATATTTTCAATGGCACTCCAGTACTGCTTAACTTCAAATAAAACTACTGCTCAGGGAAAATTTTTGGTCATATTGAAATTTTTAAAGTTGGAGAGGGAACTTGCTTATGTACTTTCCTCTTGGCTGAACCTGACAGCCTATGTGTAGCTTTCTGCTTGCCTTTATTTCATAGGTAAAAGCTTTGTATGTTAACATATTTCACTCAGTTTTTTCTGTTGCCTTTCTATTTCATCTAGAGAGTTTTAATGAGTATTTATTATTTTGTGAAGTTTGAGGAAATGACTGAATTTCTAATAGAAAGTGCCAAGCACCTTCAGTGATTTTAAGTGGAAGTTGAACTGCAGACGTTAAATTTTGAACTTTGTTTTCTTAGTAGTTTAATATCAGGAAAAAATGCAGAAGAATGTAATTTTTCTTTTTGATTATTTTATTGTAATTTATTACATTTAATTTTCAAAGCTTTTTATGGTTACAGTCATTAGTATTTAATAATGGTAATTTTGGAATAATTTCAAACTTAATAGTTGTTTTTTTTAAAAAAAGAAGATTGTAATCTCTGATAGCTTTCAGAAGGCCTTTGGATGAGTGCTATCCTTTCAGATATTTTAAAACATCTCATAGAAGCCTTATCTTTCAGTGGGTACCCTACGCATGAACTTATGAGAAAGCAAGAAGGGGAAGTACATCTTTTTTAAAACTTTAGTGTGTTGATACATGCACTAAATAGCTAGACACTCACATTGGCAACTAGTTTTGTAGGACAGTAGAGATCTGTTAAGTGGAAAACCACAGCCACATGCTGCTTATTTTTTTAAATGTGGTCACATGAGAGAGAAAGTGTGGTGGATTAAAATTCAGGGTGTAGTGGGTATAGTGTACTAAAATACTTTACACCTAAAACAGGGTGTAGTGGACTAAAATACTTGTAAATACTCTTTCATATTTTTGTTTAAATCTACAGACTGTACAAAAGATGAGTTGAAAGAAATAATAAATTATTTCATTTTCTTCTATCTAGCACCTGGTGCTAGCTTCATCAAATCGTGTACATCTGTCTGAAATATTAGCAGAATGAAAACAGCATAAATTTAAAAATTGTCTCATAACTAATGACAAGATGTAATTTGGCTGTCAAGTGCAACACAACACAGGAATTGAAGCAAGCAATATTAATATGTCTAGCAAAAAAATGCATTACCTTTAAAGTCTCTCTTTGAAGTTAACTTCAGAAGACTGAGATGGGATGAAGCAGCATTTGGAATGCATAAAGTAGTGCGTAACAGGAAAATGGTCACTGCCCTTTGTAAAAATACTGCTTGAAATTCTGAATTCTCTTGATCATACCAGCAGATGAGGCACATCATTCAAGATGAAGTTTCACTTGAAAATGAGCTATTTTCTAATCAACTTCATTAGGTTTTCTAGTCATTATTAAAAAAACAAGGAAGCACAAACAAACTACAACAACAACAACCAGAAAAGCCCCACCAACACCCATGCCATCAGCAGTCTGTATGTCTAAGAGTAAGTCTCCATTCTTTTTTTACTTCAGGCACTAGATCCCTATTTGCAGAGTTATCCGAGAAAATTATTGCACAATGCCATTTAATAAAAAAAAAGAAAAAATTAAGCTCCCACTTTAGAATCTACCTGCAAGAAATAAAAAGGGACATTAGCTTCTGCAAATGTAACTCTTTACCTTCAAGTACAAATATTTGAAAGCCATGTATTGAAAATGAGTCCAGTAACACTACACCATATCTTATCACTGTCCTTTGAGGACAAATTCTTAGCACTTACTTTAGCATGCACATTTTGAGTGTGGTATTTATGGATATTCCACTCTTTTGCATTGAACTTCATAGCAGAGATTGCTCTCTTGTAGTATTCACCAAAGAATGAAAAGCAGTTTGCAGACTCCTCCTTTGAGATAGAGGTCAAAATCCCTAATTACTTTTTTTTAATTAATATTACTTTTTTTTTTTTTTTCCTCCTTTTTTTCCTGTCCCCTTCACTTATTTCAGACAGTGTAACTCTTGTTCTTTTGTCAGGAAGGTGATACCAAAATCTATGTAGACTAGCATAAACATGAAAGATCAGATATTAATTAATTACTTTTTGAAAATTTCATCCCCTGCTATTTAAGTTTCAATCTCACTCTTCTCCAGTCTTTTATATGGAAGAACAGTTAATTTAAAGTTACGATTAATGTAATGTTATTGTTCTGTTTTTTTAAAAATTGCAAATTTATATTCAGGTTAATTCTTAAATACTATTTTATAAAGAGATAAATTAAGAATGCAACTTACTTGATTATTTATACTATGGTAGCTTCCAAATTAATTATTAATAAAGTTCTACCATTTCCTCTACTCATTTTGGCTTAGTAGAGACCTTATCAAGTTTTATGTTCTCATGGTGAGTATATTCCTTAAGACAATAGAAACAAACAGTTTTATTTAATAATTTGTGCCTATTTCTGAATCAGCTCAGGAGAGGCCTGATCACTAAATCTGGAAGTTTTCATATAAAAAAAATTTTTTCAAGAAATGGAAATGCTGATGTGTCTGAAGCAGGACTACACAGAGAGGTGATATTTGCACTTCGAGACCATTTAAAACTATATTTGTGGTTGGCAAGACCTTGTTAGGAATAGGTGTATCCTAAATCAAATGTGAAAAGTAATTAAATGCTTTTGGGCACATGTTGTTTCTTGTTCTTCTTGCCTCCTTTTTTCACTGCTTCCATGTTTTTCTGGAAATAAGTAGGAGATTTTTGTGAAAATGACAACACAATCAGAGCAACTTTGACTTAGAAGAGATGGAGTGAGAAATCTATGTTTGAGAGCTAAAGGATCCTCCTGTCATCCTGACAGTAATATGTATTGAGAATGAACTTGTGCTTCCCCAGCCCAATTTAATTATTTTGAGATATCCCTGGATCAGTAAAAACATTTTTGCTCTTCTCTGACAGTCCTTGCATCAAACTTGGACAGTGTGGAAACTTGTAGTTTCTGTGAATGTAAGCTATACTTTCAGATGCAACACTCTGGTAATATTTTAAGGTGTTACAATACCTAATTATTGTTTTAAAATATAGATAGTATATTTACTTTTCAAGCAGTACCAAGTCCATAATTATAAGCTTGGAATAAATGCCTAAATTGAGCAGTTTTAAAGTAGTGTCAAATGGTGACTTATCTACACCTATACTATTATAATAATTCTTTTGAGAGATACCTCACTCAGTTCATAATTTATGTGAAGAAGGTAGAAATCCATAGGTTGTAAAGTAAGGAACCTCAGAACAGCACAGAAACAGGTCAAAAATCAATTGGCATTATGTCATAAGTACACTATTGACTGTTTAGAATGATACCACAGTACTATTAAATCTTGATTTTAAGTTCAGGCATATCTTCAAGTGTCAGAAAAGACAAGTACTGTCACTTGTGTGGTAGAAGCAGTTTTCTTCTTGTCTTACCCTTAGTGTTTCCTATTTGCCATTAATGAGATCTTTTATATGCAAATATAAATATATATTTGCATATCACAACTCTTGCATCTCAAAGAACCTGCCTCATCATGAAAAGAGTAGAAAGAAAATTTCTAGCTAAAAAAAGGAATTTCTTAGATAAGACTGTTACCTTTATGCAGAAATGTGTTTCCAAGGATTCAGATAATCAGAGTATGCTAACATGCCTCACCTGGAAATTTAACTGCAATTCATTCCTTCTCTAGGACAGAGGGCCCACTTTTATGTGCAAATGCCAGATTCCTTTGAAAACATTTCCTATGGATCTCATGAGATGGTGTCCCAGAAACTTGACTTTTAAGGCAAGAATGGCTCACTCTCCACAGTATGAATGCCTGAGACACAAAGGAGGGATAGAAGTCACTTCCTAACTATTTTTGTCAGTGTTTCACAGTAGGGTGTTTCAGTGGTATTTTCTAATACGGTAAAGTAGAGCTTGATTTAATTTTCTTTTGGTAATAGACACTTGGTAATCAAAGATAAGTATAATTAAAGGATGCAATAAATATCTCTTTTTAAGCATTAGTATTTTCAATTTTTTTTTCTTTTTAATTTTGTATCCACATAAGTCAGAGAATGTAGCCTTTTTCCTGAAAAATACTGCTCTTTATTAAATGGATATAAACTTAAATTGTACTATTTCTCATTCTCCTATCCTAAGTATAATACAGACAATGAAGAGCTCAGAAAAAAATGTTTTGTTTTCATGAGGTGAAATATCTTCCTATACAGAGAGCTCAGAGAAAAACATGGCAGTTTCATTTTTTTTGGTCTGTCTGAAATTTAAGTGTCTGTATGATAAAATGAGATCCATCTTCTATAAGCAAGAAGATCAATCTAAGCTCTCTGAGGGAGACTTATTATGAATGATAGTGGTTACTCTGCTTTTTTTTCCTCTTTTGTCTGCTACATTGATTTATACACTATAAATATTTAAGCCTAGATATATGAAAATGTGACTAGTGTAACATAGCACACATAGATTTTCTTCAGTTTAGCAGACCATAATATCACTAAAATTTTGGTTTGAAAATCTACTGACTGCAAAAGCCAGGCATATTGTTCTTAAAGCAGTAAACCTGTCCCTGAAGTTAAAAAAATACCCACTTGTTATAATTTTAGGTCTTTAAGTAAATTAATTGTTTTAGGTCTTACAGTTTCAAAAGGGGTTAATTACCCACTCTATTCCAGAGTTTTGAATATAAATAAACTAAAACTCTTATCCAGGTATAGAGTCCTGAATTACTTTTCCAATCTCGTTGCACATACTAAGTTTCCACATGAAAAGCACAGTATAGCCTTTCTGATAAGGAATGGCATTGTAGACTGAGGAAAAAAAACAATACTTTGGATCTGTATTTCTTGTGTGTGTATATCAAACAAATTTTGTAGTATTTATTGTCAATAATTTATTATGTTTGTCAAGATGACTTAGTAAGAAAAAACGGAATGGGCTTAGTGTGAGAATGTGGAAGAGGTCAGTGTTAGTAGAAAACCTGGTGCCTGATTACAGTGGTAGCAGCTTCAGAGGGGACATAGTCTATACTATTTTGACAAAGCTCCACACTAAGAAAGTTTGGGGAATAATTCATCAGACAGTCTAAAGAAGTTACTGTGCAATGATTTCATACTCCAGTAGCAGCTTCAGTGATGTGCATATAAGGTGAAGCCCTTCTAGAGAGTTTAGAAAAAAATTATGGTAATTGCTGTATTTCCACTAGGTAGAATCTGTGTGCAGAAACTGAGTGATTGACTCTCAATACTTGCTTTAGAAGACAAAGATAATTCACATCTATCTTTTTTGTGTCAATCTTCTTGTTTTTCTTATTTTTTCCTTTTCTTTCTGAAGTATCAGAATTGCAGTATTTTAAATTCTGTCTTCTCTGAAGTGTAGAAATACTGTTATTACCTTCCTCTACAATATAATTTTGACTATGAATTCTCAAAGTGGTTGCTACTCTTCTCTGTGCCAGATCCTCTTGACTTGACTTACCATTTTCCTGTTTACTACTAGCTTCTATTTTCCTGGTTCCTTTGACAGTTTCTAAAATAGTTTTTTACACTTAACAACTGGCTTTTTTATTCTCAGTTTATTTCTCAGAAGCGGTTTCACTTTGAAATTTTTTAAAAAATACTGTGTAATTATTTTAACATTCATAATACTAGGTTTTTTTAAGTTCTGTGAGCGGTTTCTTCATATGCACTGATATTTGTGTGAATAAATGTTGCTGTATACCCATTCTCCGAAGGTTTAATAAAAATATTTAATAAGAGATTCGAAGTTGTTGTATCCAATCAAGACAGTCATTCATCAGTTCAGCCAAATATCCTTACATGATGTCATAACTAATTCACTGGAAATTAATTTTGCAAAACATTTATTAGCAGTATTTAAAATGTCTGCATATTGTTCCTAGTTCTGTTGTTACTTTTTAGTTTGTTATTTTCCATTTTGTTAGAAAACCGATTATCCTTTGAAATAGATTTACGTTTTACCTCTTTTTCTTAGTTGATAAACACTTTCTGAAAGGGTCATGATTTGCTGATCAACATTTGCACTAAACCCTCCCCCCTAAATTAATAAAATATTTTGTTGTTGCTGCTTACTTTCATACTCAGTTTTTCTTCATCAAGAGCTCAGTAAAGGTGTCACCTAATCCCCATGATTCCCTGAGGTGTATATGTTTTATGCTTGATTTGTATTTCTTCAGGTTCTCTTAACTGTTCTGTTACCTGACTTAGTTGGAACTATTTTGCATGATCTGTTATGAGTTATAAATTGAAAATAAAAACAAAACCAGGAATTCAGAATGGTACTGTGCTATTACTCATTTGGAGACTTACTGTTATGTCAGACTGCACAACAGGTTGGTGTTTACCAAGTAGGTTCCTGTTTCCAAAGATGTATTTATGTCATGCATCAAAAAATCCAAACCAAAAAAAAAAAAATAAAAATCAAGGCTTGAAAAAATACTCTCTCACTGATTAGTCAGGGAGATTTTACTTTCCAGCTTACTTTCTGTATTTATATAGTACTAACCTTTAAAATGATCAGTTCAAAATTTTAAAAGCACAATCTACTTGCTTATTTACATCTGTTCCAGAACTATAGCACTATTTTAATTATTTTTCAGATATGAGTTTCCTGATATAACTGCTGAGTAAAAGCAGTGCCTATTAATTATTATTAGTTGATTATTATACAGAGGACAGTGATTTCCCTAGAATCAACAAGGTGATAACAGAGCAATGCTTCAACATGTTCCAGAATCCTCTTTGTTAACTACTGTCCTCAGTTCAGGAAATTAAATCAGTTTATTAACAATATTGCTGCACCTAGAATGCTATCATGTATATTTAAAACTTTTGAACTGTTTTTTCACAGTTACCAGTGCACCTGATATGTTATTAGATTCATGCTTTTTTCCTTCTCCATTTCTATGAGGATAATGGAATGCCTGAAGAGTTTTTTGTTAAATACTATTTTTTAAAATTTATTTAATGGTACTTGAAAAGATTGAAGAGATGTGGCCTTTAAGTTTTGCAGTATAGTGGTTTGTGATAGCCTCCAGTAGTTTTTGCAATTAGATAATGAGGATGCTGATTAGTTGCATGTAATCTTGCTTGACAAAATACATCTCCAGAAAATCAGCATTTGTGAATCTGAGTGCTGGAAGAAGTAAATAAACGCCAAAATGGCTTTTAAGCCTGATCGTGTGTTACTTGAAGATATAGGAGGCTGAATAAAGAAAGCAATTTCAGTAGCCATTTTAGCAATTAAGTTGAAGGAGATTGGTTTTGGAAACAATGCTACTTGAAGTCTTGTTACATGGGACTCAGACCACAGGCCATAATCAAATGGCAAATTATAGAGCCACTAAATATTATAATGAGATTTTGCACATTAACTGTTAAATCCCTAACATATCTATGAAACTCAAAAGGAGATGCATTTTTGTGTTTCTGAAGTGAACTTTTTCAGGTGTCCAAGAAAGCATTTCCCTTTACAATGCTGATCTACATGGTCTGGATGCCTTGCATTTGTGAAACACCCTGTTTAATTAATCTGAACAAATGGAGAATTAGTCTGTTTTATTAAGTCGCTGTGTTGTGGATATCACACAGTATGTCATGTAGTCTGTCACATGGTACATATAGATTTAGGAAGAGATGGTGATTCATTTACTCATACTGTGAAATAATTAACCAGCACTTCTTTCCAGTAGAAAGAAGTTTATGTGTGACTCACTTGCCTGAGGAACAACTGATGTTGCCTATAAAATCCTTGAAATGAATCTGTGCCAAAGAAAGAAGTTGTCTTGCTCTGAAGGAGAAGTCACAGTTAGGAGTGACAGGGAGTGGGATATTTGCTTTCTAAGAGGACTCTGGAATCCCTAAAATATATCAGATAACCAGGGAAGCTGAGACAAGAAAATAAGTATAAGCATCTGTTATTTTCAGTATGTTTATATATTACATTGTGGAAAGGAATGGAGAGCTTTCTAACCAACAAATGTTCCTTGTTGCTTTAGGAGGAGAGCTCAAGAGGGATGTTGGGAGTGGAAGGGGTGGCTACTGAATGCAGCAATCCCTTCTGTAAGAGGAGTGACTACCACAATAATACATTGAAGTTAGTCAGGAATTAGCTTTCCATAAAAATGGAATTGACTGTGCAATGGCCTCTTAGTCAAGATCCTAAGTCTGTTAATGTCTGGAATCAGAAAGTCTTCAAAGACTGCATCACATGAGGTTTGCATAAACACGTGGTAATAGACCAAGAAATCAGATGCATCCATCAAAAATTAATGTTGCAGAATAAAAATGAAATAGGAATTTTCTTAAGTGTTAGAGGCTCTAATTACAGACTTTAATGTCATCTCTCAGTAAGCCTGTTGGTCAGAAATATAAAATCTAGGAATTCTTTGTAAAAAATATTCCTTATCAGAAATGCAACATAGGGAAAGAATTTCAGTATGCTGAATTGGACTTTTGCAAATCCTTTCTTTATACTTCATTAATCACTACAAGTAAGAGAGAAAATACTCTGAAAATGTGAAAGCTTGATTCATTGACACAAACATGAGCGAGGTAGGGGAAGTTCATCAAAAGGGAGATTATTTTCTGATTTCATCATAATTTCATAATTATCCATTACCCATGCTGAGATGCAGTGAGAGTGCTCATAAAAGGCTCTTCAATTACTGTTAAGTTTACACTAGCCAAATTAGCTCTGAAAAATAACTAAAGTTTTTTATTAATCTGACTGTAAAAAGGAAAATGTGTAGGTGTTTGCTTATTGATAAGACAAATGTCAAACTGTAAAAGAAATAACCTGTTCCCCTCCCCCCTCCCCCTTTTTTTTTTTGTTGTTGTTGTTTTTGGGTTTTTTTGTTGCTGCGGATTTTTGCTGACTCTGGAAGTTTCATGAGTTTCCTACATTGTGCTCAGTAAGAACTGCTTCTCTCTTTTTGACAGTCACAGCCAACTTCTAGGGTATGCAAAAGTGTTTTCTGCTCATGCACTACCTGCCTTCCCAAAATACACAGAGAATTAGCTTGCTCTTGCCAGTTTAACAATGTTTGGCTTTTTTAATGTTTGGCTTTTTTCCCAGTTCTTTGTTTCCTGCAAAGTTTGTTGATTCTTGAGCCATAGGCAACAATTTTTCAGTGTTTTTTCTTCTTTCCATACATTCTTTCTTTGCATAACTGTACTGATTGGATCCTGCCAGTCTTTATCATAGCTCATTAAGCAGGTTTTTCTACCTTGTCTGTGGCTATCTAATCAGTTATAAATTCCAATCTGAATCGCTGGTAGGACTAACACAGACTTAGAAAAGACATCTGCTTGTTGTTCTGTCTCTTTATTGCTGTATCCACATTAGAATCTTCAAAATCTTTGTTTTCCAGGCTTTTTCTTCTTCCAGATCATTAAGGAGTTTGTCTGGCTGTCTTTCCTGTACTTAATCTACTGTTCACAAGAATCATACTGAGTAATGATATGTGAATACACAGTCTCCAACAAATCAAGTGTTTCATATTTGTCAGTTTTACGTTTTGCTGACCATCTTGTAGGGACAGGCAGCTGCACACTGTCTATTCATAAAGCTGGCTCAATATAGTTCGAAACAAGAGGAGTTATTTTTTCTTCCATTCTTACAACAGTTCTTGCAAGTATTTTACAAGATAAAATGGCATAGGCACTGTCTCCTCCTTTAGCCTCTTAAAAAAAATATAGAAGGCTTCATTTGTTCATTTCCAATCAGTCTTCTCTTCATCTGTCAGTACTGAATCTTTTTTCTTTTCACAGCAGGGAGAATACATTATATGTAGGATGGGTCTAATTTAATTTTTATTAGTCATTTGAGGAAAGCCAGAAAAATCTCCATCTGGATTATTTTATCAAGGGATTTAGCCCACCTCCTTCCACTAAAGAACTGTAGGTGACTGAATGCAATAAAGGTGAAGTATGATGACCACTTGAATGTCTCCAGAATTTCTAAATGAAACGGAGGGAGATTTTTACCCCAGAAATTGAGTGACTTCAGTTCTGTTATTTAACCCATGATGTTGACACCATCTGTTAAAGAAAAGAGAAAGATTAGCTCAGGAAGTTCAGTACTGCCAATTTAGCTAGATAATGTGTTAATGTGCCTGGCAGAAATGTGACACTAGCAAGTTTTTGGATCCCCTGTGAAATAAGGAAACACCTCTTGTGTGGTTGAGCCTCTGCCCCAAGTGTTTTGTATTCTGTTAAATCTGAACAGGTTGGCTCTTAGGGAAGTAATGTACTTCTACATGCATTTTGCGGAAGGGCAAAGTGCAAATAAAAATGGAATTAAGAAGGTGAAATGTGGAGATAAGAGTAAGAATTAAATAAAATTATAAGAATAGAATAAAATACATCCCTCCATTTTTTATAATTCAAATTTCCCAGGTGACAATTGCCAGGGTGATATAGAAGTTTAGATCTCCTTCTCCAAAGGAAATGTCTTTAATATGACTTTATCATCATGTACTTTTCGAACAGGTTTTGAAAATATTGTCAAAATTATTTTCATTCTGGAATTTTAAGTAATTTATGAGCTTTCAAACATACCTTCTATGTTTCTTTCCAAAATATTGAATAGAATCGATAAAAAAAAAAAAGCTCAAGCTCTTTTGCTTTTTAAAGAATACAGTTGAATTTTTAAAATATTAAAGATAGTTTTACAATTGCAGCAAATATTAATTCAAAATTCCAGGTATAAAAAAGCAGACATTACTCTACTGCTGTCTTTATAGATCATGGAGGAAGATTATGAAAGTTACTTTCATCTCAGATTTTGACAAATTGGACTTCATATTCAGCATCTGTTAGTATAGGACTTTTTGTGTGAAACATGGGTCAGGTGAATACTGGAAAGATAAGAAAACTTTTATTACAGCATTAAAATGCAATGGTTATTCTTTATGGAGGCAGGTACAAACCATCAGTGTGAAACCGTATTTAGAATGTTATGGGACTAATAATCACAAGGGAACAGTTACACCTATTAGTAGATGAGGAGACAATGTAAGGGAAGAAATGCTGAAGACAAATAGGGAAACAAGTTAGGGACTTAGTCCTATATATCATATTCAATTAAAAATGTATAAACATAAGCAATGGATCTGTACTTTCATATTAGATACTTGGTGTCTGCTCAAACAGCTCAGGTATTCTCTGTTGCTTTATGGTACGACCTGAAATACATGATCAAATTATAGATTAATAACTGAAATCTGTATTTTCTGTTTGTTTCTCCAAAGATTTCCATCTATGCAATTTCTTTAAATACTCTTGGAATATTTTAAGTATTGGGTTATTCATGAATGCTATATAGTCAGGATTGTGGTAACCAAAATATTAATATTTATCCCATGGTGAAGCACATCTGTTTAGAATTTTTAAATTTCGTTCTTTTTGACTGGAGCAGGACCCCATGTTGGTAGGTGCTGTAAAATGAAAACTGTATGTACAAAATATATATATGTGTGTGTATATATATATATTATATATCTATAAAATCTATAAAACTATAAAATGAAAATATACTGTATACATGTGTGTGTACTTAAAAAATGTACTTCTGGCAGAATTATCTAACTTCTTGTAATAAGATAAATTCTGCTGTTTTCTGGCTGTACTCTATCAGGCAGATAGGTGGAATATAGCAAATAGCTGTAGTGCTTTGAATAGTGGTAATACCTATATACCTTTGAATACCTATGTTCTTATGAGACCAAGACTTTCATTTGTGTACTGATGTTATAATTGTTATTTCTTAAGAAATCTGAAAGCAGAGAGAATATGATTCATATTTAAGATGAAATAACCAAATTCACATTAAGATTAAACTGGTGAATTAAAAACTCAGTATCACTTGGGGGTATGGTACTGTTGCCTACTTACATTGCATAAGAAGCACAAGAGATGAAGTCAAACTCAAGATGTAAACATTGTCTTTTTAAGGCATACTGATGTTCTTCATATGATAGCACCTGCTCAGTGCAGCTCATGTACTGGTCCATGTATTTTTGAATTAACAGAGATGTGTGTCTGTAGGTCAGAAGAGACATGCTCGTGGCATTAGATCTACAAGCATTCATTTCCCAGCCATGCAGCACAGTTTCATTACATGTGTCTGCAAATAAGAAGAAAAGCAACAGTACTTAAAAACTTGTTCTGCATCTTTCTAGTCTACTTGGTTTACATTTCCCACATATTTCCTGTTTGATAGTGGGCTATGCGATTATCCAACCACATGAATTTTAGACTTCTGAACACAGTCAGAAACGAACTAGTTAAATGATGTTTCCTCTCATAGTTCAAGTGTTCATTACACATGTTTCTTCCAGTCCAGCTCAATTTCTTTCTCTTGGTGAATCTGCCACTCTTACAACTTCTTTCCTGCCTCTTGAAGATTACACTTTTCTACACCACCATCTACTAAAATTGATTTAACCAAATATATCACTCACAGCAGAAAGCTAGTGCCAGGTTGTGTGAAGCTACTGTAATTATAGTCCTGCACTCCTCCATTGATATAATTGCCAGGTTTTTTTCTGGTGCAATACCCTGAACAAAGACATTGTCCATCTTTTCTTGGTGGCCTTAAAAGAAGGATATTAGGAGAAGATAAAGTGTGCTGATCACGGTGCTTGTGCACATGCCTTGCCTTATCTAGATATGTAGAATGACATGGTGAAGGCCTAGCAGGATTAAAAGTGTTCTTAAAATAAATCTAATTATTTCCTGATTTTCTTGCTATTTTAATAGACTTTTAGAATATCTTCAGATAGACTAATTTGATCTGTTTATTTTTTTCATAGGAATATTTGAGATTAAGTTCAGAGGACTGTATTAGATGCTAGGGCTCTATGCTGCTGCCTTTCAGCAGCCTATTCATCATCTACTCATCTTCTCAGGTATTTGCTTTTCTCTGAGGCAACTCAGCTATACTTAATCATGCTTTGCTGCTCGTAGACTGCTGCTACAATCCCACCTAATCAAATAAAGTTTATTTTATACTACCTTGTCAGTGTAGCTAAACAGAACAACTCAAATTTTTTTCTAAAATACTATACAATTTTAGATTATTATAAAACTGAAGTAATGAGTAAGCTTTTGGAGCCAAAGCTACTTTGAAAAAAATACACAGAAAATATGCTGGAAATGTCATTGAAAATGTAATTTAGAAGCATGTTACTAGAAAACATCATAGCTTGAGACATATTTTAATCCAGCTTCCTAAAGAATTCAGTATAGCACATTCCTATTTATTCAAACATTTCAAGTCATGGAATAGTGGGAAAAATATGATTCTATTAATTAGATGATTACTTGTTCTTGTTAACATGCTGTGAACCTCACTGTGCAGTGAGAGCACTACAATTAAATATGTTAAACTCAGAGCAGCCATAAAAGTTCTCACTAATAATGGTGATAGTATCACCTTACTAGTATCTATTTTTGTGAAGTGATAATTTTATTAGAGAACAATATTCAAGTTGCAAACATTTATTATCCTATTACAGACAATAGTTCAAATAACTGTTTAGTGAGTTCTGGCATCATAGGGAGAAAATTGTGTACCTCAGCTGTGTCCTGCCTATGGCTGCAATGAAATCTCTGTAGTAGTTTAATTGTATTGACTTAGCAAAAAAATAGAATTCCAATTGACAACATAAATCCAAACAAATTGTCAGTAAAGTCATGCTGACTTAAGCCTTGTTGATCCTGATGTCAAAGCTGTTCTTTTTGGCCAAGAAGTTTAAGCAAATTCTTCTCAACTGTGCCAGGTTCTGGACTCCCCAGTATAAGAGAGGCTAGTGAAGACTCCAGTGAAGGGCTATGAAAATGATTAAGGGAATAGAGCATCTTGCACACTGGGACTATTCTGCCTGGAGAATAGAAGGCTCAGGGAGCATCCTAACAAAATGTACAGATTCCTGAAAAGAAGGTGCAAAAAGGTCAGAAACCAGCTCTTTTTTTCGTGGTGCCTGATGGCAGCACAGGTCAATGAGCACAAAGGAAAACATTCTGGCTGAACACCAGAAAACACTTTTACTGTAAGGGTAACTGAGTACTGGCATGGATTGACCAGAGAAGTTTTGGGCTTCTCCATCCTTGGAGATGTTCAAATGCCAGTTGGATATTGTCCTGAGCAACCTGCTTTTGGTGGCCCCACTTAATAAGGGGTTGTACTAGATATCTTTTCTAGAGATGGTTTCCAAACTCAAGCATTCTGTGATTGTGACATACCCTAGTGCAGGTTTCAGAAGGACCACACTTTCCAAATGCTTTTGAGTAACTTTAGTTAATAGTGATTGACCACAATTATACTAAACAGAAAAAACAAAATAATCGGACAAATTTGAAATTGTCCAAGAGGGAAAAAAGGATTTACACTGATTTCCGTTGCCAATAACATCCAGTAAAGTAGTATGACTTTTATCATATCTGGCCAAGATTTTGTGGCCTAGTGACCAATTATACCAAAGTCAGGGCCCGATGACATGTTTTCAGCTGCCTTTAGAAAGTCTTAATAAGAAGGCTTTGCAGGTCTCACGTGTAGCCCAATTAAGGAACCCTTTCAAAGGAAGCTATTCTGTTCCTCCAAGTAATTCTCTGCTACGTAGCTATGATTCCCACTAACTCAGGATGTGTTTTTCTACTATATTTAGAAATCAATTGTAGAGTGCCAAACCATTGCAGAAGTGAAGAAATTTAGCTGCTTCACTGTGTGCTGGAACTGACAGCAAGAGCTTTGTATATTTCTGGCATTTTAAAAGCTTTCCAAGAAAATCTATCCTTCTGTTCATAAGGCCTTTTCAAGAGATACTTGCTTGCCATCTTCATATTTACTGTTGCAATGAACTTGTTGAATTAATCTTAGCTCTGTATTTTAGTGTTGAGATTGGGGTGTATCATCCTAAGTATTTGTGTAGTTGGTGTACAAGAAAACTTGTGGTTCTTGCAGCACTTCCTACATTTTTCACTATGTGTGGTAAACTTCCTGCTAAAGTATATATAGAAAAAAAAAAGTAAAATATTTCAACCTTATGCTTAATTAATGTCACATACTGTGTAGAGTGAAGCAAAATTAATAACCTGCTGTAGTGTCATACAAAAAGAGAGGAGTCCACAGCATGAGATGCTGACCAAAGGCTGTGTTACTGTCAGGGAGAGTGGAGAGAACCAGCTGGTTTTGGTAAATCATCTATATGATGTCCTCAGCTGTAGGCAGTTATGAACAGGTTGCTTTTTGATTATTTTTTTCTCTAAATGCTGATGTGAAGAATTTTCCACACTATCTATAGTTTTTCTTCTGTCTGTTCACTTCTACACAACATCTGCTGATATGTTCCTAACCAATTTAAATCATTATTAGGTCTAGATGCTGCCATAAGCATTTAAAATTAATTTATATTTTTCACTCTGCCTATGAATTAAGAAAATAATGTACAAAGATTCAATCAGTAAAGAAAATACTTAGAAGCAGTGTCATGTGCAAGGGTACAATTCCAATACCTGAGGTACCGAAAATCATGTGAGTAGTAAACAATTTTGTATATCTATTGAATTAGATGTCGATTTCCTAGCTTTTTTTTAAAATAAAGCTAAGTATTTACTATGATAACATCTTGTGAGACTTGAAAATTGCTGGTAGCTTTTTCGACTTAAAATATAACAATTACATAATCCTTCCCAGAGTTGTATTACTGTGACTATTCGGGTTATTTTCGTATCTAAGTCTCGGTATATCTGTGTTGATAATTTCTGTTAATAAGTGGCATTAGAAAAAACCTGAAGTCTCAAAAGAAACATGAAAAGAAATAATGCTTTTACTTTTATTTCATATGTAAATTTAGCAAATAAGAAAATTGTTGAAGTTCAAAATATTGAATGTTCTTTAAAATATAAAACAACCATGAAAACAAAACAAAACAAACCCCCATATACAAAAAACCCAAATGAAAAGAAAACACAAAAAACACAGGAAAAACCAATCAGAAACTCAAAAAGCCTACAGTCAAAAAAAAAAAAAATGTTTATGTCTCCCTGAGATATGGGTGAATATGTGATGGCAGCCATCTGCATTTTACTGGGAGCTTGTTCAAATACGTTATTTTCAATGAATTGACATGCTCTCACTAAGAGCACTCTTCACTCAAAATTTGAAACCACTTTTAGTTCTTGTATTGATGTTTCAAATATACTTAATCTGCATTTTATGTTCTACCCCATTGGGAATACATTCTGTTACTGCATAATATTTTTTCTCATAGGTAGGAGTATGAAAGCTTGGTTAAAAGCAAGGACTGACCTGTGAAATGTATTAACTGAAGCAAAAGTCTGGGGAAGATCAGAGAGAACAATGGATCTCTAAGAAATCTGAGTTACAGCATTTGCTGTAGGGATTGTGGAGCTCTTGAGACCTTCAACTTGAACTTCTCAAAATTGGGAGAGAACAAGAAATAGAAAATACAACTTCTGTCCACCTCTCATTATAATGCCTCCAAAGTTGTATTACCTTTAAACCAGAAAAAATCCCTGAAAGCAATGCCAAGTGGAAGACAAGGGAATGAGATTTATGATTCAGGTCTTCAGGTTTTGACGTGTTTACTCATTGTCTGAGGAGAACCCTCCCTGAGCTTCCATTCTTCATATCATAGAATCATAGAATCATAGAATAGGCTGGGTTGGAAGGGACCTCAGAGATCATCGAGTCCAACCCTTGATCAATTACCACCACAGTCACTAGACCACGGCACTGAGTGCCATATCGAGTCTCTTTTTAAATATCTCCAGGGACGAAGAGTCCACCACCTCCCCAGGCAGCCCGTTCCAATGTCTGATCACCCTTTCTGTGAAAAAATTCTTTCTAATATCCAGTCTGAACTTACCCCGGCACAATTTAAGACCATGCCCTCTTGTCTTACTGAGAGTTGCCTGGGAAAAGAGACCAACCCCCGCCTGGCTCCATCCTCCTTTCAGGTAGTTGTAGAGGGCAATGAGGTCTCCCCTGAGCCTCCTCTTCTCCAGGCTGAACAGCCCCAGCTCCCTCAGCCTCTCCTCGTAGGATCTGTGTTCGAGTCCCTTCACCAGCTTGGTTGCCCTCCTCTGGACCTGTTCGAGGACCTCAATATCCTTCCTGAACTGAGGGGCCCAGAACTGAACACAGTACTCGAGGTGTGGCCTCACCAGGGCTGAGTACAGGGGCAGAATCACCTCCTTGGACCTGCTGGTGACACTGTTTCTGATACAGGCCAGGATGCCATTGGCCTTCTTGGCCACCTGGGCACACTGCTGGCTCATGTTCAGCTTCCTGTCAATCCAGACTCCCAGGTCCCTTTCTGCCTGGCTGCTCTCCAACCACTCTGTCCCCAGTCTGTAGCGCTGCATGGGGTTGCTGTGGCCAAAGTGCAGGACCCGGCACTTGGCCTTGTTGAAGCTCATCCCATTGGAGTCAGCCCATCTCTCCAGTCTGTCTAGGTCTCTCTGCAGAATCCTCCTGCCTTCCAGCTGATCAACACTTCTCCCCAGCTTGGTGTCATCAGCAAACTTGCTGATGATAGACTCAATCCCCTCATCCAAGTCATCGATGAAGATATTGAACAGGACTGGGCCCAGCACTGATCCCTGGGGGACTCCGCTCGTGACCGGCCGCCAACCGGACGCAGCCCCATTCAGCATCACTCTCTGGGCCCGACCCTCCAGCCAATTCTTAACCCAGTGCAGAGTAGGCTTGTCCAAGCTGTGGGCAGCCAGCTTTCTCAGGAGGATGCTGTGGGAGACGGTGTCGAAAGCCTTGCTGAAGTCCAGATAGACCACATCCACAGCCTTCCCCTCATCCACCAGGCGGGTCACCTGATCATAAAAGGAGATCAGGTTGGTCAGACAGGACCTGCCCTTCCTAAACCCGTGCTGGCTGGGTCTGATCCCCTGTCCATCCTGCAGGTGCTGTGTGATTGCTCCCAGGACGATCTGTTCCATAACCCTGCCAGGCACCGAGGTCAGGCTGACAGGCCTGTAGTTTCCCGGGTCTTCCTTCCGGCCCTTCTTGTGGATTGGCGTGACATTCGCCAACTTCCAGTCATTTGGGATGTCCCCGGTGAGCCAGGACTTCTGGTAGATGATAGAGAGAGGCTTGGCGAGCTCTTCTGCCAACTCTCTCATCACCCTTGGATGGAGTTCATCCGGTCCCATAGACTTGTGGGGATCCAAGCAGCCCAGTAGATCACTGACAGTTTCCTTCTGGATTGCAGGGGGGGTGTTTAGATTCTTGTCTCCTATAGGCTCCAGAAGCCAGCTGTCCTCAGGATTGCCCGTTTTACTGTTAAAAACTGAGGCAAAGAAGGCGTTAAATACCTCAGCCTTTTCTTCATCTTTGACAATTACATTCCCGTCCATGTCCATTAAAGAATGAATGTTTTCCTTGCCCCTCCTTTTGCCACTGATGTATCTGTAGAAGGACTTCTTGTTATCCTTCACAGAGGTGGCGAGATTTAGTTCAAGTTGTGCCTTTGTGTCTCTAATTTTTTTCCTACATAACTTAACTGTATTCCTGAATTCCTCTTGAGTAGATAGCCCTTTTTTCCATAACCGGTAGGCCCTCTTCTTGATCCTAAATGTATGATGATGACATAGATCTTTTTGCTGTAAAGGGCTTTGCTTGATTGAAACATAGATTTGGGACAGGAAAAACACCGGAGTTCCAGCTATAATTATTAGAGGAGAATGTTTGGTTTAGATATGAAAGAAATTGTAGTTATCTTGGCAAATCACTTAGGATCACTTTCTTCTCTCCTACCTTATACCATCCCCACTGAGATAGCAGGTTTTTATTAGACTGCCTGGTTTTCACACATGTAGAAGCCATGCCAATCAGTGTACAAGTCGCCTCATAACTTCTTCTGTTTCTGTCAAGTGTAATCTACTCTTCTGTAGTAATTTTTATTTCTTCAGGCATTTTGTGCTTTGATTGAAGGTACTGCACCAAGTGCCTTCCTCCTGTTTTAGCAGCTGGATGCACAAGCAGAGAGGTGATATTCCTAAGCACTCCTTAGTGTGTCATAGAGAAGCCACTTGCCTTTATCTTGTTTTTTATTCAGTCAACCACATTAGAGAATTTTTGAATTGCCTTCCTGGGGTGGAATTACCATCTGGCAGCCTATCCCCATCGTTTAAGATTATTTTATCTAAATGTAACTTTTGCATTTATTTTTTTGTGTGCAAAATGGTTTCTCCCGTTAGACTACCCATTTCTAATTAAGAACAATGATCCTTTTATTTCATTCCTTTAGTTTTGAATCTGATTCTTCTTTTGTGACACTTAGAAAAGAGCCGTTAGCCATTAAGACATTTATTTTTGTTTAGAGCATTATTTGCTAGACATAGTCATGTTCTAAAGAGTTTTTGTTAACACTTGTTTAAGTGGATTGCTACTCTAACATTGGGGTGTATATCCACAATCTCTCGATTTAGTTCATTTTCTCCACATCTTCTCTTTAATCTTTCTTTGAAAAATGACCTCCTAGAAATTTTCCTGAAGACTAAAATAAGCTTTGAAAATGTAAAATATCTCTGTTCCATTCTTTAATTTTTTTAATAAGTCTAAAAAAAACTGTTCCAATTGTACATTGCGTCCCTAAAATACCAGTAATTTTAAAGGTTATTAGGTTGATTGTGATCTAGATCAGCCTAGTCATGCTGTATGCTTACTCAAATTCATCAGTGCCTCGTGAATATGCACGGTCATATTTGTTATGACACTCACAATGATTAAAAATTGTAGCAGTAGTCAAAAATGAAAATAAAAAATTTCAAAATACATTCAGTTACTGTTGTGACATGAATAAATAGATTGCAATGCTATGATAGTTTCCTTTATCTTGTTTTATGACAGTTGTTCAATGTAAGAATGGATTTAATTTCTTCATAGTCACTGAGTAACATATCCCATATTACTTTGGATTTAAATTAGAAATCTCATTATCAGAGCACTGGAGTAATTTTTAATTTCTTTAGCATGTGGCTCTGGGTTGCTTATGACTTTGTGCATAAATGAATGTGTGCACCATGGAGTTTACCAGTTTAAGTTTAAGATGCTAACATTGAAACTCTTCCAGAATTTAATAGAGCACTTCTGTAATGTAATTATTTTTTGTTTGAGACTCTCAAGCATCCTAATGTCAAAAACTCAAGTAAACTTTCAAATCATAATTCTTGTCTCGTCTTGAAATCTTGTCACCAGTCATTTCATATTTACATTAAACCCAGGGAGTTTCATATTTACATTAAATTACATTACATTCATATTTACATATTTCATATTTACATTAAACCCTGAACGATCAAATACCATTAAGCTTATACAGCAGTCATATTTTTAGCAATGTTACTCTAACAATGATTCCTTATCAATAAGATCAACCAGCCACCTAGTTAAGTTGTATATGTTTATATATTTTGAATAATATAAAAGTGGAATAGGGTGAAATACCAACTCAGTCATCAAAAGTTTGTGTGTAGATTTTTATGTATTTCTGTGATCTACATATACACATCAATCTTTATAAACACCTCTGTGTATGCATTTTTATAGATCAAGTGTATTTGCACTCTATCAAACAAAAATGTTAGCAAAAAACTTGTCAGATTTTTTTTTTAGGTGTGACTTTTTTGAATCATATTCTGTCATATATAACTTATTCTGGATAGTTTAGGAAGGGTCATTCAAGTTACTTTTACAAGAATATTTTAAGAACTTACGCTTCTAGTGCTCTGGAATTGCTTTGCCTTTTAATGATTTACAAAAGCACAGAGCTCACAGCAGTTTCTCCTCAGTTTAAATTACTTATCTACATATGTTCTAACATCTTTTCAGTTACTGCTGATAAAAACATGATGATAAACAGAGATATTTATCAAGCATTCAAGAGGTAATTGAATGATCTTTAAGGTCCTTTCCAAACCATTCCATGATTCCATTTATCTGAGATTTTTTTCCTAATACTTTTGACATCTCCAGATACTAATTATGAGACCAATTAGGATTTGTTTTAGTTTTCAGTAGTTTAAAAATCAGCTGATGATATTTTTACACAGTATACAAATAAGTAGTGGTAATGCTGCTGCTAACTGTGACTGGACAGATTAATAGCCAAAAAAAACCAAACCAAAATCGCAATAACATTTTTATATTTATAGAAAATGACACATTTGTTGGGCCTGTTTATTACTTTTGTCTGTGCAATTTTTAGAAAACTGTGGCCTTAATTCTTGCGAGTGGTTGGGAATAGTTGACGTTAGATGAAGTGGATATGATCAACTTGCCTGAGGTCCAAAGGCAGCTGGTGGTGTGTAGTTTATATGGAACAGTTTCAGAATTAAAATGTTTATTTTGGGTTTTTTTGATTGGAAAAATATTCCACAGTTTTAAGAAAAAAATAATTGCTTGTAGATTGTGGTGGGTTAACCTTGGCTAGCCACCAGAATACCACCAAACTTCTGTGTTGCTCCCCCTTCCCAACTGGATAGGACTCATGACAAAAGGCTCGTGGGTCACTCAGCACTTACCATGACTCGCAGAACAGTCTTGACTTGGGGAAATTAAATTAATATATTGTAAATTAATAATAGATCAGGATAATTAGAAATAAGAATAAATCTAAAAACATGTTTCCCCCACCTCTCCCTTCTCCCTGGGTTTAATGTCACTTCTGGCTTCTTTTCCTCCTCCTCAGTAAGTGCAGCGGGTCAGGGAGCGGGAGTTGCGGTCCATTTCTCACACATTTCCTCATCTGCTACTTCGTCCTTATGCTTCTTCACAAACTTCCCTAACATAAGTCCTTGCCAGTGGCTGCAGTTCTTCACAGGTTGCTTCAGCATGGTATCTTTCCATGGACTGAATTCTTTCAGGAATGGACTACTCCAGTGTGGGTCTCCAGGTCTTGCCACATAACCTGCTCCTGTACCGTGCTCCACGGGGTCACAGATACTGTCAAAATTCCACCAGCTCCACAGACTGCAGAGTGAATAACTATTCCACCATGCATCTCCATGTGCTGCAGGGGTACTATTTGCACCACCAAGCCTTGTTTGTTTGAACAATAAGAGGGAACTGAATGATCCCTTGCTGTGATGATGGAATAAAATGTCATTGCATTTAATGCTGCCAAAGCTGTATCTCATGGGGATACTTTCATTGGTTCAGATGCAGTGGCAATTCCAGCATTCTCAAAGTATGGAAGTTGACTTTTCAATGGGTTTTAATTGTAAAATATTTATTTTTTTTAATGTAGCATATAGATTAAGATCATCAGACAATGGACATGGTGTAAAAAAATCCAAATTACTGTAAATCTCACATTGTAATCATGCATTGCACTTTCAAATAGCTTTGAAAATAAATCTGTAGCAGCTCATTATAAGGAGGCATATGATCAACCCTTTGATCTGTTCATTTTCTAAATTCATAAGGAAATGAGAAACAGGCTGAATACTGCCAGCATACAATAAAGAGATGTTCTGTGGTCTTGCAGTGTGGTTACACTCTGCTCTGGGAGGACAGAGAAATGTTGAGGGAACTTCTGTTTGTAAAGACTCACTGGATAAGTAAGCTGCTAAAGGTTACATTCAATTGAAATAATGGGCAAAGAGAAGCCATTCTGATTGAAAAGAAAAAAAATTACAAAATGCCTGTTTACAACCTTTTTTAAAAAAGTGCTTTGTATATAGTTTCTGTTCAGACTTATTTCAGTGATTTTTGTATTGTACAAGTAATATGGATGTGTAGTCTATTACTTGTGGGTATAATTATTCACAATTAATTTATGCCATTTCTATTTCATTCACTAACATTCATGGTGAAACCTTAAGAGTTTTGATTTGTATAAATGTCTGTCAACACAGATGTTTAAACATTTTTTATCTTTACATTTTAAAAATCTTATGAATGCAGCATTTTTTTAATCCTTTGAATGAATTTAATGTGGCTTTTACTTGTAAGTGAATCAACTGACCCATTGTGGTGGATTTCTTAATTTCTTTTCACTAATGAAAATCAGTTTTTAAGTGCAAGCCTGATAATTCTATCTGGTTTATAAGTTTGTTGGAGTTTTGTTTGTTTGTTTCTTTATTTGTTTGGAGTATTTTTTGCTCTGTGTTTTGGGATTTTTATCTTGTCCGTAACGCTGGTCTTTTCAAGTTTTTTCAGAAAAAACTTACATAAACAAAGAGTTTGCTTCAATTTCATTCTGAAGTCATGGAGAAAAATTAATACTTTCCAGTCTAAAGCCAATGTGACCGCTGAATGTGAATATAAATATCTGCTAAAAAACTTCAGGATGTAAAAAATGTTAAATGTTTTCCTATTAAATGATATAAACTTTTTGTTCCAAAGAAGAATTAATGATAACTTCTTTAAGCAGTTTGCAAACAGGATTATCTGAAATCTGTGTGCTTGTATGCTGAAAGAATTTAAACCAATTCAGGAAAACAATGGGTGATGATAGTATCCATATGTGCTAAAGGCAAAATTTAAAACTTTGCAAGGTTTTCTTACTGTTTTTTTTTGGTTTTTTTCATAAAATATAGCTTATACAAGGGCAAGGTTTTGTGTAAAATATAAGTGTAGATTTTTCTTCTCTTTTTACGAAGTAGTTTATTGGCTTTGGCTACAAGGTAATAAGAAAAAATTTACCTTTATCTTAGCCAAAACCAGTACAAAAAAAGTTACATGACTTTTTTTCTCCAAAACCAACTCTTCCTGAATGACCTTATAAAGGATGATAAAACAGTTTTCAGAAATATAATGTAAGACAAATGCATGGATTACATTATTTTTTTTACATTTTCTTGCTGTAAACTTAAATTGCAAATCCAATTTGAAAAATCAAACCAAAGGTTTACTTCAAATTAACCAAATCACCCAATTCTTACTGAATGCCTAGTAAAAATAACACTGATGTGGTTTATGCTGAATGAATGTATCCCTTCTGTTCCCATAGAAACTGATTGTCTATACATTCTCAGATAATCCTTGTGTTGCAAAATCTTTGAAAAGCAGACCTGTCATTTGTTTACTTATGCTTACATCTTTCTTTTACAGATGACACGAGAGCAGTATATATTAGCAACACAACAGAACAGCCTTCCAAGGACTGAACATCCTCAGTTTTACCCAGTAGGGATATATGGATGGCGAAAGAGGTGCTTATACTTCTTTGTCCTTCTGCTGTTGGTTACCATGATTGTTAATTTAGCAATGACAATATGGATTTTGAAGGTTATGAATTTCACAGTGGTAAGTATCACAGTGACTTTATGTATGTACCCTGTTTCTTGAAGTAGTGACTTGTAGTTTTAATTCTCTTCCCTTCGCAATGTTATATACAAATCTCGTAATTTTGGATTGAAATTGTATCTTCTTTGAGTGTCACTTCACGTATTTATACTTTTTTGTACATATTCTATAGTAGTGGGCCTTTGCCCTATACAGGACTGAAAATATATCTGCATCTGAGATTTTATTATTTTTTTTTCTTTTTTCCCAACCAAAAACATCATGGTGACTACCTCAAGCACCTCTTGATTACTTGTCACCACTGACAGTGATCAGCAACCTTTTGCTGTGTGTGTTCTGTATGGTATCTGTCTTACGAGGAAACTAGGTTGGTTGCACCAACCTAGGGTGATTTTTGTGCTTTATATTGTACTTTTTTTTTTTTTTTTTTAGAGAATACTGACCATTTGGACTGTCTTTCATGTAAAAGTTTAAGTAGCTGTCTTGAAGCTGATGAAAGTGGGTAGGTGGATATAACAGGCATTATATCCTCTGGCTGGAATCTGTATTCCTCTGGCTGGAATCTTTAATGGCAGCAAAGTATTACTAAGTCTGTATTTCAGATGTACATCTGAAAGAATATCCTCATTCAGTGAAAACTATTATCTGACCAGCTGTTACCAAAGCTTTGTTCTGATAAACATAGTAGCAATGCTCAGGAGTTGGCAGTGGGGTTGTGTCATTTACTTTATCAAAATAAAAGAACACTTCACAGTTTAAAATAGCAGGGCTTCTGCTGGGATAAATGTAGTCTCTCTCTCTAGATTTTGACCTTCATAAGGCATATTTTGATGTATCTAGTAAAAAATTTGTAATTTGCAGGGTTGTAGCACATTTCTACTCTCCATTAATTTATTAAAAAATGAAAAAAAGCCAGCAGAATGAGCATTAAACATATGTCTAATTTTTTTTTACATCTGTAAGTGCTCTGTAATTCATTGTTATTTTAGATTATCAGCTGATGAGACGTATTACACAAACATACAAACATATTGCTATTTCTGAGTTGCTACTAGTGGATTAATATGTTAGAGCTGTGTGACTTTAGTCTTCATAGAAGCTGGTGGTGATGTTTGGGGTTTTGGTTTTTTTTTTTTTGGTGAGGGGAGTTGGTTGTTTCGGTCTGGTTTGGGTTTGTTGGTGTTGGGTTTTTTTAATTTTGAGTTGGGTTTTGTGGTTTTTTTGTTGGGTTTTTGTTTTTGTTTCAGGTTTTGTTTTTTGTTTTGGTTTTGGATTTTTAGGATAATGTGCTTGCAAAACAGGGCATCCAGTTTTGGTTTTACCAATCCTTTAAGAAGCATGTTTAGATATATGTGTTGACTTCAGTAAAATGGTCTGCTGTTATACTGGAGAAAAATTAAGCATGGAAATGTAATTAGGTTAAGAAGGTGTTTTAAAAGGCACAGATTTTTCCTCTTTGTAGAAGATTGCATTTCAATAAAATATTTGCAACTACTGCTTCCATACCTGGGCAATGTTTGACCTTCCCTGTGAAAATCTACTATAGTACTAGACAGTTTAAAAGTCTTACAGTTTGACCATACATGCTTTTTAAAATAAATCCAAAAAAGAGATTTTGAAATATTTTACTTCCCTGCAAGCCAAAGCTTTGTTAGTAATTTAGAAGTTTATGGGGAATCACTAAATCAGTGCAGGAATCTACTGCAGGAACCAACTGGACTGGTTTAGCCATTCTGTTTACTGCTTAGGGAACTTTCTTCAGGAGGTGAAGATTTGAATGTCTCTCAAATAACTGTGCAAACACTGGATTAATAATTTCACAAAATTAGTGCTTGTAATGTTATATACTTTACTTATAAATTCATATATTGCATACGCTTAGGAATTTGTTTTGGAATGTAACTGCTTCAGAAAGGAAAATTCTAATTTAACAGTTTGAACAATCTGAAAAAACTGCTGTTTCCAAAGGATTTTGTACTTAAAAAGAATAATAGAAGCATTTTATTTAATGATTGTATTGCTAAAAGGACATTCTTACTCAAATTTATATGTAGTATATCCCTATTGACCTAATTATTAAACACTATTCTTTTAATAGCAAAATATTTTATGCTGTTGCTTAATGAAATGTGTTGCTTCAGAATGAATTTTGTTTTGTCTTCTAGCTTTTATATAAATGTATGTAATGATCTGTAACTCATTTTCTGCAGCTGTTGGCTGCAGAAAACAAAATCTGTGGACATAAAACTGTGATTTATGACCTGAAATCAAGTATCTTAAAGTGCACAAATTTCTGGAGAGACTGTTGAAAAACAGAGTAACTGAATGGCATTACAATATTTATTTAATATTATAAAGCTATATGTAATAGCTGTAGGCATATCATATAATTTAAAGTTGAAAGAATTTTAAAAGTAGGACAGTATTTGCTTTTGGTTTTATAAGCACTAGTACTTAAGATCATGTTCAACTTAATTTTGTTAAATATATGCTGGAGAATACCACTTTTCTTTTGCAGATTCATGGGATGTTAGTCTTTTATTTGGAATAGCTAGTATTCACATTAGAGTCTCTGAATGGCTTTGAAAATTGATTGCATAAGATTGTCATATACATCTTTACACTTATGCCCAGACATGCACATTTGAGTACCAGTGGGAAATTCATATCAAGTCTGAGGGAGTCACATTTTTAGTGACAGACATCTGAGAGTAAAGTAATTTAGTTTGTGAACTTAAACTTCATGTCTTTAAAGACTGCAGCAGCTTTGAAATATATGTATGCTTCTTCCGTACATATGTATATATGCACAGATAGATATAAACTAAGAATCTGTATTTGTATGTCTGCACAGTGGTAGGAAATCATAAGTGAAGTCAGAAGAAACATTTTGAAAAGGAAAATACTTAAGCTGAACTGCTTTAAAGAGATTTTGCACAAAACAGGAATATAGCCATGACAAAATAATTGTTTAAATTGAACTGTTTTGACAGTATTTTAAATTATTTGCTGTTTTAGCAGAAGCCAGTGTCAAGCTTGTTAGAAAACAATAGCAATTTTACCACTTCAAGAGGTCATGAAGAGCCAGAGAATGGGTTTGTCATTGCTGGCTGCCAGTTGCGACAATGTTAAGTGGTGTTAGCTGTTCACTTTCTTTTTTTTTTTAACTGTACAGCTGCAGCCACTGATCTACTGCCATAATGAAAGCCTTTCTAAGTTCAATTTATAGATTGTTCAATTAGAAATTTTTCCTTAATATACTGACCTTGCATGTAAAAGTTGTATTCTGAATTTGAGCTAGTTATCCCCTGCTTTTGTGCACAGAATAGGATCTTCCAGAACATCACTCATTTTGTAGTAAGACAGGCAACTGAAGTGAATGTAAGGCCTGGATCTTGAGTAGCTCATCAAAGAAGTAACTAAAAAGAACATATGGTTCATTTTCAATTATGTGAAAACAAAGGACATGGAAGTCTCCTTTTATTAGACCAAAGCAGTATATCTTGGAAGGGTAGAGAAAATTTGGGTTTACAGTCTCTTCCAGTGTATGATGTAAGAAAGAAACTTGAAAGGTAAATAAAAGTTAAAAATAATTTGATATAATAAAACTGATGGTAATTAGTACCCATGTATCAGAAAGAATGTTAGAGAGAGGAATCAGAGATGTAGTAATAATTTTTTGAAAGATATTCTCTTGCTAGTAGCTGTATTTTAATGTCTATTTGAGATATGTTACTTCACTGTTCTATCATCTAGATACATCTTTCATACATGTGAAAACATGAAAGAAATTCAGGTCCCTAAACATTTCCACTAATAGACGCATGTAGATGTAACACAGCTTACTGTCCTGGGTTTACTGGATATAGTTAAGAGCAGGCTATACTAGAGGAATATCTGACCTTGAATAAAATGCTTTTCAAATAATTTAGCCCTGAAATAAATGCCAGACTAAATCTGTAACCGAAATAAAACTTTCTGTTGTTTTATGTGTTTCGAATGGATCAATTCTGTCTTGACTGCTAAGGATAAAATAATTTAACATCCTCTACATCCTATAATGGAACCGTCAAAATCTCTGAATCTCATACTTGAATTTCATATTTCATCTATTACATTAAATACCCTATGAAAAGTAAACAAATGCTGCCTTAAAGAATTAACTCAACTTTCCTCATGTCTCTTAAGCCTGGTTTCAAAGGATGCATGCAAAACAGCTTCTAAAAATCAATCCACAAACTAAAATCTGTAGCTTTTGTCAATATAAAAATAATTAACATAGGGGACTTGAATTTTATGGAACATTTAGAATTTCCTTTCTTTATGTTAACCATCACCCACAGACTCCCCCATGGAAACCTCTGTCTTTCACTTCAGGATGTAATTATTCTCACTCATTCTAGTTTATGTCTAATGAAGCTCAAAACTGGTAGTTTCTTTTTTCTGCCTATACAATTATTATACTAGTTATTCAAGTGGGATGGGATGCTCAAGTCATAACTTGGTGACACAACCACAGGATAAATCATGGGTATGTTGTGCATTTATAGCATCCTGGTTGATTCACTTATGTAATATATATAAATTTTAAGGGTTACCAATGAATTAATGTTTTTTTTTTTACTGTGCCTCTATTATTGTTGTCATGTACTTTATGGTCCATAGGATAAGTAATTACCTTCCTTTTCCTTTAAAGATTTACTCACTGGAACCTTATTCTGTGATACAATGTTTATCATGGGTAGTCTTTAAGTTATTCTAATATCAATGGAACCATAATTTTATGGTTACATTTTATTCTTCATATAGCTGTTAATGACTGAAGTATATTGATAGTCTGTCAGTCTGATTACTTACTCTGTAAAAGAGATTTACCCTGTTTTTTTGTCCCTGAACAAATACAAGTGTAGAAATATGCAACTGAATTTTTCTGCAGGTATTTCAAATTACAGTTTTAAAAAGGCATTTAAAATATTCCTGTTGCTGCTGTGAAGTGACATAGGTTAACCTACATAGAAAGCTAAGTCCCTCCTGGTGCATATCAGTGCATTTACACATTTTCTAACAAGTACCCACCTGGCATATATGTTGGCAACATATATTGGATACTGCATTATTGCATTACATTGAATTTTGGAATTTACTGAGACTGAATAAATCATAATGGTAGGAAAAATGAAAATGTTGAACCTCTTTTAGTTCTTAGGATTGTTTTTGGTTTGGCCCAAAGGAAGATGACTCAGCCACGTATCGCAGGAAGTATTACACCAAATCCTTTTACTAGTTTTGGATGCTTATCTGGTTTTGTTTGTCTCCATATTTTGCTTTCCCATCAGGAAAAGGTGTATGGAAAGACTTGTTTTCTTACTCCTCTAAGAATGAAGCCACCAAATTCAGGTATATTCCCTTGCTGTAGTTATTTGCAGTGTTTGAGTCAGTCTTTACTGCTGTCATGGCATGATGTTTTCAGTATTGGTACATGTTAAACTCCTCTTGCCAGAAGTACCAGGGGAATTACTTTTAAGATCAGGAATGAAACAATTTATCATCTTGGTAGAGACTGTTTCTCATGGGAACTTGAACTTCAATGAATCTTCAAACATAAGCAGAACATAAACAACAGTTTGAATTTCCTGGCTAGAATTCACAACCTTCATGTTCTCAGTTGAATTTACTCCAGGTGCTGATTGTCTAGCTCCAGCTTAATGTTGGTTGAACAGCAAGTATTTTGCAAAATGGTTGAATGTCTGTGGGAAGATACACATGCCAATGAAGCATGATTTCTTCTTCTGTGACAGCATATATAATAATGCAGATGTATGCATTCATTAAGTCCTCTCTGCATCTTTATAGATTGTCTCTATAGTCCTTTAAGAGCTTGACTTTAAGAGTTAGAATCTTTCTGATCTGCAGAAATCTAAATCTGAATGTTAATATTTTATTAATATTACTTACACAGACCAGTAAACACAAGTATATTTTCCTGGGTTTTGGTTGCTATGCAAGAATAAGGAATTTTTTCAAATGTTAACTTTCTGTGATGGAATAAACACACACTTCTGATTTTAATACCCAATGCAGAAAAAGAGCTTATAATTTCTTAAAAAATACAATTTCTTCTTTAAAGGGATAATTTGATATTTAAAGTTTTAGTGATACAGTACTAAAGCAGATGTTTTCAATGACATATTGTAAACTATCTTGGCATAATGTAGAATAAGCAAGTAATTTCCTTGCTGAACTATACTGTAATACTTGTTATCCATTTCTCAATAAGCGTGACAGTGATATGAGCTGTCAGGTGTCTAACATTCTTTGACAAGCTAGATCTCTTTATTTGATGTTCAAAACAGTATTTTTTCTGTTATCAGTTGATTTGGTTCTGCTGATATATGTGATGAAGTTAGTATTTGCCCATGGCAGTTAACACAGTCTCAAGCAGAACTAAGAAAAAGCTCTTTTCCATTTCCTAGTTACTTTTTTGTTTATACATCTCCAATTTGTACCAGATAAGCATTTGAAATTTATGAAGTTGTGTAACAGCTGTACTTATCTCCACCCAAAAAAAAAGTTTTTTCTTTTTTGTCAAATAGACATCTTTCTTTTTACAAATGCAGCATTTTGTTATTAGGTTTTGAATTATCTTGACCTAATAGTAGCAGTTGCTGGATATTAATAAATATGTTCGTCACATCTGCAGATTTTAAGGCAATCACTTATTGTCAGTAGTTTATTTTAAAATGTAAATTATCTCATTTTCAAAACTTGTTCTCTCAACTGGATAGAAAACTAATTCTCTACATCCCTCAGTATGTTAGTTTTCAAGAACCTGGTGTCCCATTTGGGGATGAATACAAGAAAGCTTTTGTTTCATTTTTGTTTGTTTTTTGTAGTGAGAAAGATCCAGTCCAGAGCAGGCAATATCATTAATTATTAATGATTAAGAGACTTAGTCAAGATATCGGCAAGGTTCAAATTCATGCAGTCGCCAATATGTACCATGTTGCAGGTAAGTGTGCTACTCATAGAGCTTTAAACTAGATGTGAAGGGGGAAGGGGAGAAAACTGGGGCTGGTAGGGACAACCATAAGAACGAACCAGGATCCGAAGGCAGGTGGTCTAGGGAGGATTTAGTCCCACCAGTGCACTCTGCTTGTTTCCTGAAATGTCTGTATGCTAATGCACGCAGCATGGGGAATAAGCAAGAAGAGTTAGAGGTCTGTGTTCGGGCTAAGGGATATGATCTGGTAGCGATAACAGACACATGGTGGGATAGGTCACATGACTGGAACGTGGCCATGGATGGTTATGTGCTTTTTCGGAAAGATAGGGTGGGGAAGCGAGGTGGTGGAGTTGCTCTTTATGTGAGAGAGCAACTAGAATGTGTTGAGTTTTGTGCAGGGGCTGATGAGGAGCAAGTTGAAAGTTTGTGGGTAAGGATTAAGGGGCAGGCTAGTGTGGGTGATACAGTTGTGGGGGTCTACTACAGACCTCCTGACCAAGGCGAGGAAGTTGATGAGGCCTTCTACAGGCAGCTGAAAGCAGCCTCACAACTTCAGTCCCTAGTCCTCATGGGAGATTTTAACTACCCTGATATCTGCTGGTTGACTCACACAGCCAGCCTTTCACAGTCTAGGAGGTTCCTCCAGTGCATTGATGATAACTTCTTAATGCAAATGGTGGACAAGCCGACTAGAAGAGGAGCGCTGCTGGATCTTGTACTAACCAACAAGGAGGGCCTTGTTGAAGCAGTGATGGTCAATGGCAGCCTTGGCTGCAGTGATCATGAGATGGTTGAGTTCAGGATCTAGTGTGGAAGGAACAGAATACCCAGTAGGGTCAGAACCCTGGACTTCCACAGGGCAAACTTTGGCCTCCTCAATCAACTGTTAAGAGTAATCCCATGGGACAGGGTGTTGGAAGATAAAGGGGCTCAAGATAGCTGGTCAATATTCAAAGACCACTATCTGCAAGCACAGGATCAGAGCGTCCCTATGGTTAGGAAATCTAGTAAGGGAGCTAGGAGACCAGCATGGTTAAAAAAGGGACTGCTGGGAAAACTTAAGTGGAAAAGAAAAATCTACAGATCATGGAAGGAGGGGCTGGTCACTTGGGAGGAATACAGGACTGTTGTCAGAGGATGTAGGGAGGCAATTAGGAAAGCTAAGGCCTCCTTGGAACTTACCCTTGCAAGTCAGGTTAAGAATAATAGAAAGGGCTTTTTCAAATACATAGCTAGGAAAACTAACACTAGAGGCAATATTGGCCCATTAAGGAATGAGCTAGGAGCCCTGGTGACAGAGGATATAAAGAAGGCAGAGGTGCTGAACGCCTTCTTTGCCTCTGTCTTTACTCCTGCAGAGTTTCCGCACGAGCCCCAGACTCATTTAGCCCCAAAAGTAGTCAAGATAGATGAGGAGCTTGACATAGTAGATGAGGATTGGGTTAGGGATCAGCTGAGTAATCTGGACATCCATAAGTCGATGGGTCCAGATGGAATGCATCCAAGGGTGCTGAGGGAACTGGCGGAGGTCATTGCTAGGCCACTCTCCATCATCTTCAGTAAGTCATGGGTAACAGGAGAGGTGCCTGAGGACTGGAGGATAGCAAATGTCACTCCAGTCTACAAGAAGGGCAAGAAGGAGGACCCGGGTAACTATAGACCGGTCAGCCTCACCTCCATCCCTGGAAAGGTGATGGAACAACTTGTTCTTGTCACTATCTCCAGGCATATCATGGACACGGGGGTCATCAAGAGCAGTCAGCATGGTTTTATCAAGGGTAAATCATGTTTAACTAACCTCATAGCCTTCTATGAGGAAATTACTAGGTGGATAGATGATGGAAGAGCGGTAGATGTGGTTTATCTTGATTTCAGTAAAGCATTTGACACCGTCTCTCACAGCATCCTTGTAGATAAGTTGATCAAGTATGGGTTTGGTGATCAGGTAGTGAGGTGGATCATGAACTGGTTGAAAGGAAGGAGTCAGAGAGTTGTAGTCAATGGGGCAGAATCTGGTTGGAGGCGTGTGACTAGTGGAGTCCCTCAAGGGTCGGTACTGGGACCGGTGTTGTTCAATATCTTCATCAATGACTTGGATGAGGGTATAGAATGTACCCTCAGCAAGTTTGCTGATGACACTAAGCTGGGAGGAGTGGCTGACACACCAGAAGGCTGTGCTGCCATCCAGAGAGACTTAGACAGGCTGGAGAGTTGGGCAGGGAGAAACAAGATGAAATTTAACAAGGGAAAGTGTAGAGTTTTGCATTTGGGGAAGAACAACACTATGTCCCAGTATAGGTTGGGGGCTGACCTGCTGGAGAGCAATGTAGGTGAAAGAGACCTGGGGGTCCTGGTAGACAAGAAGATGACCATGAGCCAGCAATGTGCCCTTGTGGCCAAGAAGGCCAATGGCATCCTGGGGTGCATTAGAAAGGGTGTGGTCAGTAGGTCAAGAGAGGTTCTCCTCCCCCTCTATTCTGCATTGGTGAGGCCGCACCTGGAGTATTGTGTCCAGTTCTGGGCCCCTCAGTTCAAGAAGGACAGGGAAGTGCTTGAAAGAGTCCAGCGCAGGGCTACTAAGATGATTAAGGGAGTGGAACATCTCCCTTATGAGGAAAGGCTGAGGGAGCTGGGTCTCTTTAGTTTGGAGAAAAGGAGACTGAGGGGTGACCTCATCAATGTTTTCAAATATGTAAGGGGTGAGTGCCAGGGAGATGGAGTTAGGCTTTTCTCAGTGGTGACCAGCGATAGGACAAGGGATAATGGGTGTAAATTGAAGCATAGGAGGTTCAAGTTGAATATCAGAAAAAATTTTTTTACTGTAAGGGTGACAGAGCCCTGGAACAGGCTGCCCAGGGGGGTTGTGGAGTCTCCTTCACTGGAGACATTCAAAACCCGCCTGGACACGTTCCTGGGCGATGTACTCTAGGTGGCCCTGCTCTGGCAGGGGGGGTTGGACTAGATGATCTTTCGAGGTCCCTTCCAACCCCTAGGATTCTATGATTCTATGATTCATAGGCACTTATTAGCTCCTCTGATTACTCATGTTCCTTTTTCAATAGATACATGACCTCTGTGTTACTTTCTTTTAGTCTCAAACATTAGACATTATCCTTATAACAAATATTACTGAAAATTCCTATGTAATAGTTGTGTATTCCCCAAGAATATTTTCTGCTCAGATTTATAATTCCTTTGAAAAAATGTTTAGAAAATTGTGAGGCAGGAAAATGAGTGTTACAGAAAATTACACCCATGTATGCAAATGCATATGCATACACACAGAGTCTTATTTATGAAATTGACTGTGTTCTCATCTCCTTTTTATGTCGCACTGGAAAACAAAAGCATCTTGAAGGAACCCTTCAGCTCATGCATGATTCAGACACTTGTTCATAGCATGTCAGCAGAAGAATCTTGCCACAAGTTAATTTTACTTCTACTCTTTTATCCCGTTTGTTTACCTTTCTGTAAATGCACAACTTTATGTGTCTGGAGGGTAATTTGTAAAATTTTTGTCCCCTTGTATTTGGAGTGTAGTGTTTACTCTGTGACATCTTTACTTTCCTTCGTGTACATCATACACGAAGTTGCTTTGCTAAGTACCACAAAGAACTCATTTTCAGTATTTCTAATAACATTCTTCTAACTCACTTTTTATCTTATTTTGTATATGTACTTCTGTAGTGTACACCTGCTTTTCTAGCATTATGGGAGAAAAAATAATTCTATAATAATTCAATCTTAATCTGTCAGTGCAAGTATGATGTACCTTTACTTGGCTGTACAGTAATTAATGAGCACGATCCTAATTAGCTTATGTAGATATCTTTTATCTTCCCCTCACTGAATGAAAGGGACAAAGTAAAAAAAAATCCTTCTATTTGTTGAACATACATATGACAACAATTTGCACAGCCAAGCCACTGTTACACATCGTTGACTAGGTATTTCAAAGTCAAAGGCATCTCATGCAAAAGCATATTCCTGTAAAAGTTAGGAAGGTATTGTTTGAAACAGAGCTATTTCAGTTTTTTTAAGCAAATATTAATTGCTTTCATTTGATGTGCATGTTACATCACTGATTCTGGGTGACTGAGTGCAGTTTTAAAATATTTTATTTTATTCCTGAGATACATGACTGTACTTGGTGTTCATTGTTACAAATTATATCTGATTAAGAAAAATGTGAAAAAATAATTCATTTCTGTATTTGTGTGGTCATGAAGATTTAGTGGCCAAAATACTAGTAAAATTTGCTGTAGGAAAAGGGAATAAGTACTTTTAAAAATTTTTTTAACCTTGTAAAAATGTGATTTCATTCTCTTTAGAGAAAAACTGTCTACCTATACAGTAGGAATTTCGACCTGACTTGGCATTTGTGGCTTTGGAAAAAGGTAACATAGTATCCAATGAATGCTTAGTGAAAACTGTAAGTAACAATGGTTACTTACAGAAATGCATTGAGAACATAGAGGTAGTTGCCTGTACTAGGTCACTGTTTTCTCGTTTGTCTCATTGCTTCAGATTTTTTCATAAAGTGACAGGACTGATTCAGAATCCACTTAAGGGGCACAGGTTCATAAATATTACCTTTATTCCATGTCAGCAGTTCAGTGTGCCACAGGCAACTTGCCCCGTGTTTCCAAGAAGGTATGAATGGCTATCTCTTACCATTCAGTGCAGTGATTCTGATGTGCACTGAACTATGACTTGAGCATCTGCTTGTAAGAGTTTTAACATTCAAAAAGAATTCTCAGTATGGTTATAGAAAGTATAGAGAAGGCCACCACAAATCCCTCTCTCCTCCCTGATAGAGAAAGGAGAGAGAATAAGGGAGAGAGACTTAGGGGCTGGACTACAGAACTTTAATGAAACAGAAATGATAAATAGGAAAAATTACTAAATATATACAAATATGCAGGAAAATTGATACCATGTTCCTCCCCTTCCCTGCAGAAATCTCACATCACCACCGAGGCTGCAGGGCAGTCCTGGGAAAGTCCAGGCTGGACTCCTGGAGTCAGGAGCTGGGGGCAGGAACACACAGATTCAGGCTGGCAGGGATCAGGACCACAGGCAGAGGGACGGATGGAATCCTCCCAGGATGCCAAAGCAAACGGGGAACAGGTGAAGAAGCGACAGGGCAGGAAGGGGTTTGACCCTTGTGATCCCTCAAATTTATACCAAGTATGACGTGTATGGGATGGAATACTCTGTTTGGTCAAGTCTGGCATCTATCTTGTCCGGTCCTCCCCAAAGGAGGGTTTCAGGTGGGACCTCCTTACTCCTTTTGGAGGGTAAAATGTTCCACAGAGCTGAGCAGTGTCCTTGGCTCCGCACACCAGTCTCTGGCAGTAACTATAAACATGGAGTGTTATCAGTCCTAGAAGCAGACACTGTCTGAGAAACTTGCCACCAATTTCAGTAAGTGCAACTACTTATAAGTGACATAGCTGAAAGCAAAAGTACAAGACAGAAAATCACCTTTATCCTGGCCCAAACCAGGACAGTTCAGGCAGGTTAGTCCAGTTGCATAGCCTGAATAGCAGGCTGGGAGGAAAAAAAAAAGTTTAATAATACTTATCAGCTAAAGTTAATAATAATTTAATAATAAACAGAAAGTAATTACATGAAAAGTAAATAAAGCATGTTTGTTTCAAATAGGACAAAAAGTGGGCCAAGCAGTAATGTTTTTAAATTTTATTTAGAAGTAATTAGAAAGATATCAATACACTTGAACAAACTTTAGTTAATTAAAAACAGCAGCTATCTGTATGAACAACTAAATGAGCCATGTTTTCTTCCTTCTCTTCTATTATTGGAATGATTTATGTGGGTATAGAGTACAGAAAAAATTACAGTCATTGCTTGGAATCCTGCTTTTATTTGTACAAACCTTCCATCTTGAAAACAATACAAATCTACATACGGGAGCAGAATACACTGCTTTCATTCTAGCCTAATTTAGACCTTTTATATATAGAAATTCTAATTCAAAAATTTAAAGATAAGATAGAATTTATAGGGATATGTATCTTGCATGGCTGAATATTTCCTTCTTTCCCTGTAAATCAGGATATTAGATACATGGTTGGAATCCCAGGCAGGGTTAAATGATGAAATCAAAAGTTTAAAGCAAAAGTAATACAGCAGCAAGAACCTTTTTATCAAAATTGTGAATAAGATATTTGTGTAGCCTGCAGAGGATGAGGAAAAAATAATTCAGACTTTACACAAAAGATGCAACTCTGATGGGATATCTTGCTTATGTCTGACAGTTATACTGTAATATATTGCTGAATATAATCAAGGAAAAAAAGTAAAGAAATCCAATAAAAGTGGAATATGAATGATATTGTCAGAGCCAATGGAGAAATAATGGAGCCACTGCAAAGTAGAAGTCAACACTATTCCACTGTCCTAAAGTCCTTCATTGTAATATAAATTTGTCTGCTTTTTTCTTGAAGCACCTGGATCAATTGAGCTTATCTAATGATTTGTTATTGCAGGCAGCATGGTGCATACCTTTTCTGTCACATTAATGTCCATCATGCCAATTAGGTTGAGTATCAGCCCTTGGAAACTCAGTGCCAATTTTTTTGTTGTATGGATTTTTTTTGGTTTCTTTTTGGTTTTTGGGTTTTTTTTCCCACTTACGTAATTCAATTAAGTAAACCGAATTTCTTTGGAAAATATTCTTTACAGAGAGAGGGTGAAAAAGCATTGGAATGGGCTAACCAGGGAGGTGGTGGATTTTCCGTCCCTGGACATTTTTAAAAAGAGACTGGATGTGATCTAGTAACCACAGTGGTAGTGGATTAAGGGTTGGACTTGATCACCTCAGAGGTCCTTTCCATGGACAGATGATTCTGTGATTCTGTGAAATTGTGCAGGGACTTCTGTGAGATGTTGAGAGTTTTGAGTCTATTGCATCTTCCCCCCAGAAAGAGAAAAAATAATCAGATATATATTTTAAGATCTCTAATAAAATTTAAGTGCACAGAATAGTTTTTAGTTATAAACCTTTCTTTCCTCTGAATAGGAAATAGGAAATTCCTTCGAATTTCCTCTACTCTCTCCCATGTATAAAAAATATAATTAGGGTATGCTGAGTATCAGTGTTGTAGTGTAGCACAGCAGAACAAAACTAAACTGAGGTATCTTGTCAAACCAAATAGTAGATTTTGATCACTAAATTAATGCTCTCTGTTATAAAAATCTGTTGTAGTTTACTAAATTTTTGCCAAGTGATATTTGCCTTCATATAATTTTACAAACAGATGAAGATAAATTGTAAGGAGATGGTAAAAAGAACAATTCAAGTTATTGGAATAACAGTATATGAATCTATTTAGAGTATTTTCTTAGTGAGAATTTTGAAGAGATTTTTTTACTTCACATTTACAAATGCACTTATGTTATATTTGTTGTGTAACTTCTGGAAAATACTTCAAAATCTGTACTATCTTGACTAGAAACATCAATGAGCTGCTGGCTGGATACCAGCTTCCCACCACCAAGCTCTGTCATTCCCCTTTTAATGGCAGTTTTCATTCAGCTATCAATGAAGGGAAATGAAAAGTACAGCAGGTTAACAGTATAGCATCTTCTAAAACTACCTAGAACTTAAAAAAAACCCTCAGTATAAGAGTCAAAACAAACTTTCCAATCTAAAATTAGTATGAAGTGAAAGCAAAAAGGACTTTCATATTTTCAATGTCTTTTTTTTTTTTTTCATCTGACAAAAATGACACAAGTCAGCAAAACATGTTGAATCTTCAGGTAATGACTTAATTTTTTCCCCTTTCTTCTCCTTTTATAAGTATTAACCAGTCTCCTGTTTTTTGCTAATCCATGGTCTTAATATAACCCATTGCCATGCTAAGTTACTTGATGAGTATGAGGTCATAAACTTCAAGAAATAAAATAGTTTAACCACTCAAATTTTTTTTGTGAGTGGAACTATTCATACAGCTAAACTTCTGAACCTGTTGTAGACATTTGAGTTCCTACAGGCTACAAAATTAAAGTAAAAGGATGTTCAGGAAAGGCGTGTTGGAAAGGGAAGAATAAATGGAAGGCAGAAGAAAGGACTTACCTAATGTGGTAGAAATTACCCATAAAAAACTATTTTTGTTTCATGTAAAAAAAGTTTCTTAGCTAATTGATGGAATAACTTCTGGAAGCAATGTTTCAAAATAGAAAAATAAAATTACATTTTAGGCCACTAAAATTAAAATGGTGGCAGCCTTAACAGATGTTTTCTACTGCAGGGCAATATTCTATTCTTGGACAAGTTTTATGAAAACAGAGGCTTGTTTTTTAGCAGTCTTTGCAGATGCCTAGCTGTGAGTATTAGTGATTTATTACTTTTAATAGAAGTTTCTGGGAAACCCATGTGAATATTTAAAAAATAGATAATGAAATCAACATGCATATATGTTACTAGAATTTTACAACAGGAGGAATATATGACCCAATGGATCAATTAAATTACCTGTTTTTTGGCACCTTGTATATCTCTCTCAGTATTAGAGGGAATAAATGCAAAATGGGTTGGATACAATGGAGTGATGGAATATATTTTGATCTGGGGAGGTTTGTTTAATTCTTATGCATCTTATGTCTTTGTGTTATCTTTCACACTGTTTGAGTTAAAAATTGGACAAAATAAGTAATAGAAAAGGAAATAAAAAGATAAAAAGAAGACATTAGAAGCAGGATAAATCAAATAGATTCACTTCTTATTTCTTCAGAGCATCTAATGTAGGACTTGCTGTGTATGTTGTCACAGAGAGGTAATCCAAAATACACCTAAAACTGAGTTCTTGAGAAGGTTCTGGCATTTTATTCACAGAAAACTATACTGAATGTTCTTTAATATCTTTCATTGGAAAAAGGCACATATTCAACTTTCTCTGAAAGTCTCTCCTAGAGGAAATACAAGTTTATTCTTATCAGTTATGTTCACCTTTTGTGTCACCGTAAAATAAATTCTAGCATATTTAACAATAGCAGTAATATTTATGTGGGTGTGAGTTTTCACAACTATACTTGCTTGCCTGCATGTAAAAAAGCAAGAAGTATGTGGCACATTCATTTTTATATGATTAATAGGTTTAAATGTATCTTGAAATATTTAAGTATGCTAAAAGTGCTTGAAATATCTAGAAGCTATTCATTAGTTGGTCCTTTATTACTTTGCCCAATTAATGAAGGACTATAAATTTTATATTAATTTAGAAATGACTTTGGCCTTTAACCATTATGGTAATTCATGGTGTGCTGGTGACATAAAAGAAACACAATTGCTGGATGCCTGAATGATTTTAGAAATATTTATTACTTATGATAAAACCATTTCTAAATTTTATAATGATACTATAAAAATTTCAGTTCGAAGAGAGAGGGGTTTTTAGTAAAAACCGGTTTCAGGCTGATAGCAAGACAGAACAAAAAGGAGGAAAATGCAGTCAGAGTCTAGGAAAATAAGAGAAAATTTCTAGGGAAATACTTTTGTGAAGTTAGGCACTGATGACGAACAATATGACACATCTGATCTCATGCTGCTTATGCAAGCTGACCCGTGGCATTCTGTGTGAGGTCAAACAGTTGCTGAAATTTCAATCAGCAGGAAGAGTGGCTATGTAGGTTGATGGCTCACATCAGGTGTGTATCTTTACCTTTCAGCAAGTGCCTGGTGATCATGGGCTTAAAATAAAATCTAAAACTCAGCAGAGAACCCAAGAAAATTCTAGTTATGGTATAATTTTATTTCTTTTAAAGATCCATTTCATGATCTGTAGTAATTTAGTCCCCTCTCTATTTGATTATTAGTCATAATTATTATTGCAAGTCACTCTTACCATTCAGAATTAATTTCAACAAAATAACTTGTGAACATTTTAGGAAGGGATATATAGAAATAAATTGCTAGTTATCTTGAATTGCATTTATCATCTTAAACACTATAAATATATTCTTTTAACTACATAGGGGAAAAAATGAATCATCCAAATAAAGATACAATGTTCATTTAAAACTTAAACAACTGTAACCCAATAGACTACATACTGATTTTTAATATTTAAATACTGTTACTTAACCAAACTCACTGTGTTTCAGAATCTAGCAGATAACAACAAATAGTGGATGTGTAGGCAAGAATATAGACCAGACCAAATTTATATTGATTCTCCAGTTCTCGCCAACATGAACAGATTCAAAGTTTGGAGATTTTGAGCATTAGGTGATAATAGCAGGCAGTAGATGGAGCTGGGGAAGAATTACAAAAGTAATTCTTTTGTCATCCCATAGTGGAACAGAAGGCAGACAAAATTGTCTCTAATCCTTTGCTTCACAGAATATAACTTTCTTGGGGCTTGTAATATCCAGAAAAATAGCGCAGAAAAAGCAAAAAATAACATTCCTAGAAAAGTGGTGTAATTTTGTACTGGCAGACCAATAATGGCAAGAGAATAAACCATTCCTCAGTGCTCCTCGATCTCATGCACTCCTCCCTTCAAATAATACTACAAGTCATTTGTAAATAGGAGGCAAATAGCATAATTTATGCTTCAAAGAAGGTTTCAGATAGCTCATAAATATGATAGTGGCTTTCTTCTGTAAAGTGCCATGACACTTTTTGTGATAACATTCAATATCATAATCAATATGACAAGGATAATTTGGGTTTTCTTACAAGAGTCAGATTAACTAATGTGAAAGTCCACCAAAATCCATATTCTACCTGTATTTATGCCATTACAGGTTACAAGATTAAGGCTTTACCCAGCTCTGAAAGAATCACAGCTAAAGTCAGAACTGGATCAGGACACTACTTTTGATATTGAGAACTTAATAGAACAAGGAAACAACTGCCTGACATGTTGTGTTTCCTATGAAACAAAAGTACTGATCATGTATCCCCATATTATAGGGAGCATGATTCTGTGTACATAATTGTGGAACTGGTTGGCCAGCAAGTTCCTAAAGACTGAGCGAAAAAAGACAGAAGAATGATTAGTTTGTAGATGGTTTCAGATTCATGTCAATAATAACTAAAAGGGATTAGGAGAAAATGCAGGTGAATAAATACAGTAGAGTGTGGAATATTACAACTCTAGATATAATTTCAGATATATAAAGCATGTAACAAATGTACAGACAGCTGCTCAGACTCTGTAATAGGGTTTTTCTTGATTCTTTGAGACATAAGCTGTTGAATATATATTTCAGCTGAGTCAATAAACATGTCTGCTGAATGTGTGCTTTTTTAGTATAAATCAAGTGTGCTAAACAATCAAGATAAAAAGATTATACAGCAGATTAATGCACTCTGAATAGGTCTGGTCCAGATTATCTGACTGCTTTTCCTGAAACAAGCTATAGGAATGACTGACATGAGTGGAACAAATATATTTGTTTTGGACTGGGAAAACTTGGATTTAGGAAGTAACTTAGGTTTTGCAAGGGATTCAGCCATTCTTTCTCTTAAGAAGACTAACAGGCTTGGATGGGGTGACAAACATCAATTATTAAGCATGTGTACACTCATATGTTTGTAAATTCAAAAGCTAATCAGGTAATAAAAAGGATATACACACAGGGCAACACTTCTTTTAAAAAATAAAGTTCAAGGTTGTAAATGGAATGAAAAAAAAATGCTGACTCCTGTTTAGTATTAACTTTTCATCACATATGGCTGATTTTATGCCTGCTGATTTCATTTATGATAATTTTTTAAAAGTGTGATGTAGTATTATTTTGGATGTACATTGAGTATATGCTGGAAGGGATGAAATTATTTTCTTTCTTTAGCTACTATATTTTACACTTTCTATTGAAATACATATTTTTTCAAGTAAAGATTACCATGGCATTGCTCTGCTACCTAATTGTGTGTAAATTGCAATTTTATTGCAAATGTGAGGAAAATGACTCACATGTAAGGCCTATATATTCATAACAATGTACTTGGGGATCATTTTAGATATTGGGAACCATTTTGCCACTCTAGATTAATCTTGGTGTCTTTTATATTTTGGGTGCTGCATATGATTCTCAGTTATTGTCGGTGGCCTTTCATCTTGTGAATGTGGCACATATCTTGCAAGTCCTATATCATGTATCAGTGATTGTGTCCATATTTGCAGCATTTTAAAGACTGATAAATGCCTACCCTCAGCACTGTGGATTTTTTAATTTGTTTTCGGTTTTATGAGTCTTTAATAGAAGTGATTTCAAGATCTTTTCTGTAAATTTTTATATTTTACTAAAACTGAAGGAATTAGGTAATTCCTTCCTCAATGTTGAGGCACTTGGAAATGGAAGAAGTCTTCATATAGTAGGATCTTATGTCACAGGAGCTGGCAGGCCTTAGTTGATGGCATAAGATTTATCTGATATATAAACCTGTTGTATTACCACTCTCAAAATGACAAATTCATTTATTTCTTTTGTAAAATTGAACAGAAGAGCTGCACACTGAGAATTCATATATTCATACAGTCTCATAGATTTGAAATAATTTGGGTTGGAAGGGACCTTGAAGTGTTACTTGATCTGACCACAGTTGAATCTGGGCCAAGTTTTAGAGACTTTTGCAGTCTGTCTGATGTATGTTGAATTCCTCAGGGGTGATGCATTGCTGCAGCCCTTCGGGTGGCAGCAGGTCTTTCTTTGAATCTGACTAATCCTTTTAGTCTGTGATACACCCACAGAACATGACCTGGTTGATCCCTTCTGCCCTTTATAGACTCTTTCTGCATGTGAGAAGGTAATTGCTGCCTTCAAGGAAACATTGAAATTACCAATAATAATTACAGCCTGGTGTTTTTCTAACCCTGTTCTGTTGGACTTGCCCCCAGGAAACAGCTGGGAAATACTGGCTCTAAATATAGAGGCAGATTCCTACTTTGAAAAAGCAAGGTCTGCAATATTCATTTTGACAGAATTCACAATGATCTTGGTAGGAACAGTATGCATTCCCAAGGAAGGACTACAGCCTTTCTCCTTGAGAAGTTTCTAACAGTTTAGGAGAGCTTTTTATTAAGGGAATGTTTGACACTTTTGTTTGTGTGTGTGTGTGTGAGAGAGAGAGAATGAAAAAAAATCCTTTCTAGTAATGGGAAAATTGATGCATATTAAGCATGTTGCACAGGCTATTTTTCTTATTTTTTTCTCAAATAGTTGTCTCTGGGATTTGAGGATACTGAAAGTCAGGTGATTTTAGGCACTGTTCTCATCCTGCCCTTTAACACTATGTTCAAATAATTTCCCCCTCACTAGAGGAGCACAATCATATTATAAAGCAAAAATGCCTGTTCTTACTTCAAATCACTCAGTGTTTGCTGTTTAAATATTCCACTTTCTTTATATTGAAGTGAAATGACAGGTACTTTTCTGTCTCAATCTCAATTTTATTTTCTAGACTATGGATTAGAAAATGCCTTGTGCTTAAGCTGTCAGTTGGCTAAAGATAAATTGCAAGATTTTTGTTAATTTTCCTAGTGGAAGAAAGGAAAATTTTCAGTAGGGAAAATATATTTTCCCATTGTACAGAGAGAATGTTATATAATTAATGCCACTTTTAGACATGCACTAGAGAACGCATGTCTAAATGATAAGCAATGATAATTCATTGCTTACTTATCAGAGGGAAGGTATGTTTATCAAATCAGATCAGATAATCTCTGTGTTTCAAAATAAATTAATATCAGTGATAAAGAGAAAATCTCAGTGAACAGTGGGAAAACATTTGGCCTAATTTCTGATCCCTAATTATAAAGGAAAACTTTCAAAATATCTTCAGCAAATAAATCTTAGAACTAAAACTATCAACACCAAAAGATATAGCAAGAGGGAACCTGGTGGAAATGCTGAGTTTCTGACACATTATAATTTTCTTCACACCTCTCTCTCAGATCACCCTTGATTTTTCATAGGTAATAACTACCTTCCTCTCTTTTGCTGTTCCTCTAAAGCTAATGACTTATAGAGATTGCTATATCTCTTCTGCTTCACATGTACTAACCATACTTGTCTCTCACATTATGTAACTGATTAACATAATTAAGTTAGAGTCAAAGCAATTGTACTCAATTTGTGCTTCTATTTCAATGTGAGTTCAGTTCAGTGATTTTATACCAACCGGTGTAGTGATACTGCTTTTTCCTATACCTTTGTCTTCTGCTTTGCAGATAGTTATTTCTGGTATTTTCCATACATCATGAGGGAAAGGTGGTTAGAAAATAATCTCTGCTTGTGTCTGTGTAAAACTTCATTGATCCTTCTGTATTCTCAGAATGTAAACACAAAGGAGTGCTGCAAGGGCACCCTAAGCACCCTAGCCATTGATAGTTTTCCAGAGGAGCATGACTGACATAAGTGAACTGTGGTGCAGATGAACAGCCAGAAAAATTACCTCTTTGGGCTGCCTGTACTGCTTGAACCTGGTTCTTGCTGAACTGCAAACAGCCTGTTCCCTGAGGTTTACTTACAGTAAGATCTAGAAAAAGCAGTAGTAGAAAGCAGTTCTGAGAACAGAGTTATGCTCTTTCTTTGGGTTTCACGTTAAGTCGGTCAGAGGTGCAGAAGTTTCCCTCTGTCGTAAATACTCTGTGATACTAAATGCAAAATGTTCCAGCACATTAAAAAAATTGTTTAACTTACAACCTTCTCATGAATTGTTTGATTTTATATTTTTTTCTATTTTTATGTACTGTTTTTTACTCTGTTCTGTAACTTGATGTGCTCTTTTTTGACTCCTTGTGAGCAAGACTGTCCAAATTTATTTACCTGACATTAAGTTTAAAGTGAGAAATCCCAAAGATTAATGAAGTTACAGTAGAAGAATGGAAAGCTGAGGCTGTCACACTTGAAGAGAATGTAGCAGATGTCTGCAAGGACAAAAGATTGTGGGAATAAAGATCTATTACATAGTCATATTAAACGATAGAAAAAGGGGACACAGTTCAATGGAGGTAATAACAGCTCGAATGTGTTTGATTATGCATTCCAGTAGGTGAGAAGAATTTTTTTAAATTGGAAACCATTACAGCTGATATATATTCTAGTAATCATAGCTAGGTATCCTGTGATTCAGTATTTCAATTGGAAATTTTGCTGTTACCCGAATAGTGACAAATAATGCATCCTAATTAGTGCGATACACTTCTTGGGATTACATCAATGGAACATATAATTCAATTTCACAATTTTATTTTTGAGAATTTGTCATTTTTTTCCCCTTTAATTTCTACCACAGACAAGCTCTCCACAGTGGATATTCAGCTTTGAAATTATCTCTGAAGGAACTTGGAACAGCAGATGCTGCTGCTGCAGATTTCATGTTGTGAGACAACATCTTGACCCAGTGTTAAGTCAGCACTGCACACAGCAACCATTGTCCAGGCTGTTTGCTACTATAGGTGTCTCCTACCTGTCATGATTTCCTCTTCCACTCTCTACCATGTGATTTTGTAGAGTCTGACAGAAACCTTGGCAGGTGTTTTTGGTTTTTTTTTTTTGTGCTCCCTTGATTCAAATAACAACACAGAACTGCAGATAGATGACAGGGTTTGTCTGTGGCCATTACACACCTGCACAACAAACCTCAGCTTTTATTCATAACCTCTGATCTTTACAAAACCATTGTGGCAACAGGGAATAGCCAGTTCATATCTCCTGTAAGGTTACTGTTATTTAAGTTATATCATCTGCAAGTTAATAAGAATAAAGTGCACATATGGAAGGACTGAATTTAGCACCATGTATTTCATTAGGCATCTTGCCTTCAATACAATGTGTTAAGTGGTTCTCATTTACATGAAACCCCACTAGAGTCTGACTCAAGAACCAGTCCACAACTCAATTATGACCTGAGGAATCCTTGCCAAGGAGTGATAACTTCACTGTATACAAATAAGGGAAAATCAAATGAACCAGCTAATTACCTCACTTCTGCATATGAGAAGACCTTGATATAATAGTTCTTATTATCTGCTTTAGAAATGAAGTACTATAGGTTTAAATGAATCTTGAGATGATGGCGTACAACTGGAACTAGATAGTACAGGTCTACTGCAATATATTAAAAGATTTTTTGAAAAATACTAATATATCATTAGACCTACTCACAGCTGTCATATGAGAAGATAATTGCAAATTTTGAAAATTGCCAATAATGTAGCGTATGACTGGGTTACAGTATTGTAGTTTGAGTGGTGGATAGATAAAACAACTTCTGAAACAGACTTATTTCTAATTGTGTCAAAACCTTCAGCAATCAAATAGGTATAATATTGGTGGTGTATAACTTAGTTTTTTATAAAAGCATATGTCATTCATGTCAGTCAACGCACAATTTCTGGAAATGGAGTGCTTTCTAATATGCTGAATTCTTAGTTACTTGTGGCACAGCAGCTTGAAAGGCAAGAAAACATTGTGGGGAAAAAATTAATAGTTTGTTCACTGCTGGCACCAACATTTCAAAGCCACCATGTGACTATGCTGTAGTTTTCTGTTGCCCATTTGCAACTCTTGAGCTTTTTGGGTACACTAATTCTGCTTCAGAAGGAACAGTATTCTCTTATTATGAAGAAGTATCCTAATGGAATTTCCTTTTTTTTTTTTTACTGTCCTCTTTGAGGACTTCCTTCATCAACATCCCTGATAATCTACTGAATTTTTCTGAAAATTCACAATGTGCTCAGAATGTGAATCAAAATTTAGTAGGATGTAAAATCCAACAGGGTAAGCTGGCCTCTTTTATCTCATTAGAATCCAGCTACTGTTTTTATTTGTCCTTAGATGTGAAAAAGTTTGACAAAGGCAAAAGAACTCTCTTTAAATGCTAGTTAATCAGTGTCCTTATGTGACAATATACATTGCAGTGTTGCTTTAAGCAAAAATTCTCTCTATAGTTTTAAGGCAATGCTGGTTGAAAAGTTATGAATTAGACCTTTAAATACTAATTTTCTTTATCATCTAGATTTGGCCAGCAAGTTGGTTGTTTTTTTTTTTGTTTGTTTGTTTTGTTTTTTTGTTTTTTTTAATGTGAATGTGAAAAATGTTCTTGAAGAAATGCATAAATTCTGACAGTTTTGTCATGTTGAGGGATGAATTTCTAAATTCTAAATTTCTAAACTAGATGGAATCAAATGGTCTTAAGTGCCCAATAGAGCAGGAGTGACAGAACTCATCTGGGATGTGCTGGACAATTGTTATAATGATTTCTTAGAGTGTGGAGCATGAATGTATGTGTGTATGTGGAGCATGAATTCATGCACCACCACCATTGCTAGCATGGTATAGATTAAGAGCAGAGCACAGAGATTCCTGACCATGTTGGTGTACAGATAGTGCAAGTCAATAGTTTTTACTGAATGCCTGGAACGACTATGTGTGTTTGCAAAAAACTGACCTATAATTCGCCTGAGTCTGTAACAAATTTGGTTGTTGATTGTAGATCCATATTTCCAATGTTGAATTGTTTCTAAATATTTCTAAAGTTGTTTCCATTTAAACTGAATCAGACCATCTGTATAATTTTTATTATCATCTAGAAAGCTTAAACAGCTAGTTTTCTGGTAGTTTATTACATATAAAATGAAATAAAAATAATTTAGTGCAAGTCTTTCATATTAGGCGTTTTAATATTGTGAATTGGAAATGTGCTGCGTGCTGGAATTATTTATAGCTGATATTATATTTCATGTTAGAACTAATGCCACAGAACCATAGAGATGCCAGGAAGAAAGATATATTTAACCTAATCCATAAAGTACAAGGATGAGATTATATTGGGAGAATTATCATAAAATTGTTCTTTCATTTCTCATTAACATTTTCTTTAGACTCTGCAATCATTTTTGGTATTCTAAATAAGTGAATAAGAATCTTCATTAAATCCTGGCTATTATCTTTAAAGCAAGCATACTTATAGGGTACCTTGGCTGTACTGTATGTAATATCTAGGGAGGTAAAGGTAATAAAAAAATGCTCAAAGATAGTTTCCTACACCTATACCTAGACCCCATGTTTAGTAGATGTCATTCCTTGGATTGGTTGTTTTTCCATTTCTGGCACTAACCAGCTCACAGTATAATTGACTGATTTTAACTGTGTTTAATTTTTTTACTTTTATTTAGTTGTTGAAGAATTTAGATGTTTACTGGACTTAATGTTTTAAAATTACATTTAGAATTCCTGATCTTTGCAGTGACATTATTAAAAAAAAGCAACAGCAAAACAATACAAAACTAAACAAAAAAAGAAAACCACAAAAGTACTGCCAGTTCCTTTTAAATCTGTATGATCTGTACATTCCTGGGATTTCTGCTTTCTTTTATGGGAACTTCCTCACTGCAGGAATAATTCTTTTGCTTTGAACTTTATTGTGTGAGAGTGAGGAGATCTATTAAGACTTTGTGAAATGTGACATAGGATGGAGTTCCAACCAGAAGAATAGGTTGCACAGAGCTACTACTGGCAAGGCAATCATGATTTCATAGTTTAGAACTTCTTTTGACTGTCAGGTTATGTTTCACTCTTGATAAATTCTTTTAGATAATGAGATACTGGAACAGTCTGCCCCAAGAAATTGTGGATGCCTCATCCCTGGAAGTGTTCAAGGCCTGGTTGGATGGAACTTTCAACAACCTGGTCTAGTGGGATTTGTCCCTTCCCATGGCAAGGGGTTGGAGCTAGGTGATCTTTTATGTGTCTTACACCCCAAACCCATTTTATGATTCTAGGATGAACCAATGGAAAAGACAGATTTTGAATCCTTCCTTAAAAAGATCCAAGTAAGCAATTAGTTACCAAATAAGTAGTGGAGAAATGGACAAAATAAAATAGGTTAATGTATTTATAAATACTGTTTTCCTAGAGATGCCAAAGATATCATTGTCAGCTATAATGCAGTAGAGAACTCTGGATCTGATTGATCAATTTTTTCATTTCCTAGTGTAGTGGAGAAGGAAAGAGGTTCATGCTGTATCTCCATACAGGCACTTATAGGATAGGCAGAAACATCTATCAACTGTGGTAAAAAGGAGTGACTGAAAAAGTGAAAGTTTTTTTGTTTTTTTTCTTGATTTTAAATGCAAAGAATCTACAATTTTTCTTGAATTTTTAGATGTCATTTGAATTAAAAAAATATCTTTTTGGAATAAAAAAAAAATGTTTTAGTGGGGAAACATCAAGTTAACTTCTACTGACCTTGATGAAATTAGTTTTCTGTTTCTATAAAATATTACAGCAGTGGTGGCAGTGAAAACACTTTGGGGTATGGAAGAATCTGAGGGATATTAAGCAGAGATTTCATGACTGGTTTTAAGTTTATAAAATGAAAGAACTGTGTTTTCACAGATTTTGCATACATATCCTGGACTAGAAAGAAAAATTGCTGCACACAATTAATGGTGTTATGGAAAGGTTGTCAAGTAAATAACTAAGTTTAGAGGCAGATTTGTTGCGTTCAACCTGGAATCTGAAGTGTGCTTATTCCTGAAGAATGGCTTTTCTGCCTTAATAAGTCAATATATAAGAGCACAAAATCTAAAATCCTACAGTGAAGCTTCTGTCAGTTATATTAAGATTGTTGTATTTCAAACAGTTCAGTCTTTCCTTCCTTTTCTTCCTGATATAAAATGAAGACCAAGAAAGCTAACTCTGACAGTGCTAGAAGAATATACCACTGTCTCCTCAAATCAGACAGTACAGAGCAAGAAAAATGTGACTCAGTAGCTTTCGGGGAGGCATTTAAACCCCAAATGTTTAAGCTCAGTGATGTTCTGTGTGTTGTTTCCCTGCCACACTACTGTCACCTAAGCATATAGAGTACTCAGCAAAGTTAGATAAAAATTTCTTCTTTGAAATCCTCCCTTGTATTTCTTAGATCACATCCCTATTCATTTTGCTATTATTTATGGGGTCAGTATTTTCCGAAATATTTTGCGTGAATGTGTATATGTCACAGGAATCCTTTAGAATTAATACATATCAGCATGAAGTAGTTTGATATTTCTCTGAATAACAGACCTGTTTTCTAAGGAGTGGCATTTAAATTCAGTAACAGTATGTAGTTATTACATGTGTTACTATGTTTTCTGATATCTGTTACCTTTACTAGTTATTTTACCTTGCTAGTTCTTTGTCATTGTGAATCGCTTTGAAACTTCATTGGTTTGCAGAAGAGGTAGATGAAATTCAGACAAGTAACTAAGGCAAGTATTTTTATTTATAACCACTTAATTTGTTTTCTATTTGCTTTAATAAATCCTTTGTTGTTGTTTTCCCAGTTTCTTACTTAATTTTCTATGGCATTTGAAGTTAAATAGTTAGAAACCATGTGTTCTGTCATTTAAAAAAATACATGTAGCTTACAATACACGTGTGAATTGCTTCTGTACTTGGCATGATTACAGAAATTGTTTGCATACATATTTGCTGGACTTAATAAAGTAATTTCAATATAGAATATTGAATATAAAAAGAAAGGAAAAAAGCTATTATAATTTTAACATACTCCTTTTTTTTTTTACAAGCCAAACTCCTGGCATTTACTCCAGTACTTGTAAAGAACACAGTAAATTGTAAGTTGATGTGATTTTATTTCATGAATGCTTTTCCTGGATCATGTTAACATACATTTAAAAAATAAAAAGCTCCTATATCTTGCATGGTGGAGATTGTTGAAAACTGTAGACAAATATAAAAAAGCATGCAATGTATGAGGGCTTTTCATTAACACTCCTAGTTCATTCTCTTTCACTCTAAATTGGTTTTGGGTTCTACTGGCCAACATTGGACAAATAGAGTGAAAAAATGCTATTATAATGCACTTGTAAGTGTTGGTACTTCTGTCTCATATTTCTTGGTTTGGTCACCTGAGATCCTTGTATGTCATTGTGTACTTCCATCAGGAACAGGAAGAGTAAGACTAAGAGAAATATAATCAAACTTTCTAAGGGTTATTCAAATAACAGTGTTCTTCCCTTCCTAACTGAATGTTAATTTAGTTCTTTTCAATCTTCTGTTTAGGAAAAACAATGAAATTGTAGAAATTTAGTGGACCTAATTTATATTTGTGCCTGAGGTATTAATAAAGGAATTGAGTAGACTAAAGAAAACAGACTGGACTGTTTCCTTACATAGACTACAGATATTAGAAAAAACTTTTGTGACTCAAAGGCTCAATAGCCATCAACAAGTTTATTTGAGTCAGGAAGTCCCAGTGACAGGATTTCACTAATCACCTCTCCGCAAGGGAATGATTATATTGGGACATACTATCTTGAAAATGTGCTATGAGAATTCCGAACATTGTACTTCCATACTGGTGTCTTGAGCCATTTTCTGTCCATTGTGGGTTTTTTTGTTTGCAAGACCTTTTTTATTTTTTTCTTACTTGCCTTGAGAGACAGGCATTGTATATCTGAATTTTAGCTTGTGATCCTCATTACTTGATGTTTTACGGTTATGCTGCAATCCTATCTCACTTTCCTCCGTAAGGGAATCCCAGAAGCCCACCTGAATCAGCCAATGCTATTGTCTTTCAGATTATAGATGACAGTTTACCTATGAAGAATGGATACAGTTCGTCCTATTCTGTTACTATAATGAACTGGGAGTTGATCAGGTTCTGTTGCTGGGCTTAATATAATTATCTCAGGGGTTCCAAAGTACTTATATTAGCTAAGTGCAAAGCTTTAGTTTGAACTCACCTTGATATACCACAGCAATAGGTGTTCATGCACATCTATAGTCACATATGGTGCTTCTGTAAAAGGGGACTATATATAAAGAAATAATCTACAATTAACTGAGTAGTCTATTTGGTTTTCAGTTTTTATTACTTGTTCCACAATGTCTAAGCTCAGAAGGCAGAAATCTTCTACTCCTTTTAGTAACAGGATGATAATTCTGTCTTCAAGGCTGCTATGTGTCAAGTAGTATAGCTTGAGTCTGTGCTTAGATCAGATGTTTTCATTTGGCTATTGAGTCAAAACTGCCTCCCCTCAAGAAAATTTTTCAACTGTCACCTAAATGGGAATTAATTATGATGAATCAGGAAAAAAAAATAGATATCTTGCAAGGCGTAATTTCTGAGTATCTTACAATAAAGCTCATTTTATGAATTCTTCCTCTTGCAAATACTGACCATCAATGTGCTTATAATTGTGAAGCCATAAGGACTAAAAAACTTTGTAGTTTATACAACCCCAGCAAATTCTTGTATTCAGTGACTCAGAGCCTCTATTCAGATACACATTTGAACTTTCCTACATTTTTTCTCTAAAACTTGCTAGAAATCATGTCAGTAGAAAGCAGCATAAATAATGTATTATATTGTTCTTTCCCCAGCTTGCAGTGTATGAATGTATTGTGATGAGTTCTGTGGCATTCATTAAAACATCTTTTCATGAAGGAATTCAGTGAAGTTTCCAATGGCTAGGTAGAAATCTGTTTAGATGAAGTAAACCTCTTATTTTTACATTCTTTGAAATGAATGATGATGCTTATCTTCAGATGTCTGGAAAATGACAGAAAGCCTGCTCAGGTTCTGGTCTAATAACCTGCATACAATGCTGTGTTTTTTCCTTTGTGAATGGCACTAGTGATTGCTACAGTCATAGAAGAAAACTAAAATCCATCCTCCTAGCCTGGGCAAACTGTATCAAAGAGCTTAGTGAGCTTTAACATTATTTGCCACAATGTAATGCCAGTACCAAGCTTTATTGCTATTGAAATAAAGAAACTTGTTCAAATCATCTCAGGTTAATCTAGTGTAAAGCTAACTGACAAAAAAGTAGGTATATGTGAATATTCTAAGCCTGTTTTTAAAATGATGTTATGATAGCAGAGTATGGAAATACACGTTAACTTACTGTGGGAATACAGAAAGGCTTAGAAAGTGTTTCTAAATTCACTATGGGAAATTTTCCATAATATATAATTTCTCTAGTAGGTTACACTATTATCATCATCTTACCAAGTTATTCAGTGGAAGCTCTCTCTAATGTGACTGCTGATGGTACTGACCCCCTCTTCTCATGATACATTAAAACATCAGTAACATTCTAAATACTTGCACATGCTAAATATCCAAACTGAATTGAGAAAAAATTAGTCTTAATCTGAAATTAAAAGTTTTGCTATGACTCAGAGTGCAAGAAATAAAGGCTGAAATTATTTTTTTTTAAATTGATATATAGCTGGAAAATTTCTTTGATCATTATGAATTTTTAAAAACTTTTAAAACATATACCCTAACTCCCTTTTATTCAAACATATAAAGTAAAAAACACATTTGTTTGGGGAGTTTTTGGCTCAAGTTTCTTTCAGTGTTTTTGGTATGGCTTTTTTCATTTGTTTGTGGGGTTTTTTTTGTTTGTTATTTGTTTTTGTTTTTTTACATTCCAGAACCTTCTGCATCGTTATTGAATAAAGTTAATAATGCTACAGCATAAAGGGAAATATTTTCTTGAAAAAATTCAATAATGTAATGTGCCTATATCACTAGTGATAGAATATGCACAGAAAGCTCAGTGAAGCAGCGTAACTGGGACCTACTTAAAGGATAAACCTTATCAGGTATTTTATATTGGATGTATATATCAGGAAAGAGAAGGGAAAAAAGGGTCAGAACTTTAGCTGAAGGATAGATTTCAAGCCTTAAAGAAATGTTAGAAACCACATTCAAATATGAGAATGAAGGAAATGTGATTAATTTCTTATCAACAAAAATCATTTTTTTAAAATGGCAAGAAAATATTGATAATAGAATCATGGATTATCATTCTGGAGGTTATACTTCACAAGTTATTCCAGTATTACATAAAATAATATTTTAAGGGACCAAATAGTAGTAATAATAATATAATAAATTAAGGTTTAAATACTTCCTGGCACCTTATATTTAGAGGATTATTTTCATCAGTGAAAATAATTTCCTTTTAGTATAATTGTGAAATTAATCTAGTTTATATACTCAAGTACAGTGAGACTCAAAGTTATGTATGTAGAAATAAAAGACTACTAGCAGTATCAAAACGAGAGGAAACCTGGAAACCTAGCAACCTAGTTGCTGTTCATAAGCTCCTTTTGCTGTGCCTTGGTCATTGTGTCATGTTGATTAAAAGTACTGTTTAAGTTACAGGATCTGGTCATTGCTATAAAAGTTTTCAAAGTCTGATACAGGCTTAGTGCATATAAGTCTCAGGAAATTTACTTTGATCATATTAGTGGCACATATCCCAATTCCTGCCACCACCACCTTAATTTTCAGCACTCATGCTTAAGAACAAATCATCTCTGAATATGAAAAGTTAGAGACCGTTGCTATTCTGGGGGTAGCTGGTGTTGTCACAAAAAGCCTTTTGAAATCCTAATAACTTTTGGTGAGTGATATAGTTAATTTATATTGCTGCTTCAGTGTATATTCTGAGATGCATATTCTTTGTATATTTGTCTGGATAAATTCAACTGCATTCACACATCAAAATCCACTGCAGAGAAAAACCTATTTTAATGCATTAGTCGCGTTGCACCGGTGCACAGACCTGCAGTGTTTGAAAGACTTTGTTGTTTGGCGAGGGCTTAACTCCAAATCGCCTTACATGATGAGTTAACACAGGAATCTGAGGCTGGAGATTCACAAGATTATCTGTATCTGTTTCTTTTGTGTGATCAGAGAGGAATGGGGGAAAAGCGTGAGTGGAGTCTTAGCATCCACCCACTGACAATGTCAGACAAGACGCAGCGATGCAACCAAGACCAGCAGAACCTGGACCAACAGGGATGTAATAAAAGGTTATAGCTATACCATCCTGTAAACCATGCATTGTAGTCTAAGATTATACTGGAGAAGTAATCTTGATTCTTAATAGAAACTAGCAATCAATTCTTGTCTAAATCAAAGTCTGTCTGCCCGTGGAAGAAGTAAACACACTCTATCCCTTATGACGATGTAGTCATTTACAATTTAGAAAAATAATAACTCTTCTGCTGCCAAAACCACTTTATTTATTTATTTACTTCCTTGCTAACTACACTGAATATAGATGTGATTTTCTACATTGCCTTTCTGTCAGTATTCCCACAGCATGTATGTGACTGTTTCTGATGTTATACTTTTTTGTCTGTTCTTCCATAAAGCCAGTGTCTGGCATTGAAAGAATCATAGAGTCAGGGACCTTACTGAATGAGCAATGTCCAGTGAAAGCCAAGGGACTGAACTTCACAAGCAGGGCTTGCTCTTCTGGTTTTATAAACCTGCTTTAAATCACAGCTCATGTTCCTGTCTCAGTAAGAAAAAAGTATTCAATTTAAGATAAGTACAACAGGATTGAAACAGGACCTTATTGTTCTCATGTGTCTCTCTTCAGATAATGTTTTAAGGCTTAAAAATCAGACTTTTACTGTCCTCTGACTGAATTATTTCCATAATGATCCTTGAGGAACCTTAAGATTTTCAGGGACATGATCTTGAGATTAGTAGAATTATGACTAATGGAATAGTCTGATGATTGTATGAATTGTATTTTTTTTCTTTTGATGTTTGGCTCAATTCATATAGATTGGTGCTCTTGTAAACTATAAATGAAACTGCAAAAGAGAACAGAATATAGACACCATGGTATGATTTGCCTCTTGTTTTATTTGCTTCACTTTGCAGTCTAAAGCATTAGCATCTGGTATGTGAACACATATAAAAACTGTGTCTTCATAATGTAGACTATACTTGAAAAGAAAAGAAAAAGCAGAAAATTAAAAAATCTGGATAAAAATGCTCCATTATTCACTTACTGCTTTTTTGAAAAGCCTAGCCCAAAACTTCAAAACATAGGCTGCACTTTTGAATACAGTTGGCTGTTTTCAAACTGAGTTCTCCAGAATGGATTGGCACATACAATAATTTCAGTCTGTCTTTCTTCGTGGTACTAGAGAAATGGCTTTGTGTAATCCTTTGCCAGCTTAGGTAACGTGCCTCAACAGCAGATTCAGTACCACTGACTATTCACAAGATGTGCTTGGCAGCACTAGGTTCCAGATGGTGAACTAAAAAATTCTGTTTCGCAGCAGCAGCAGCAGCAACATCTGGGCGTGTGGGCCTTTCTTGTTGATTTCTGCTCAACCTACCAAGCTCCTTTTCTTGTTTTATATCATCATGGGTATCAAACTGTTCACAAGTAGGGCTCCTCTTAGGATGCATATTCTTTTTAACGAAAAGTGATTACCTGTTTTGATCAGCTTCAAGAAATCAGAGATTTGTGTGGGAGTAGTAAAATATAAAGCAAGCTTTTATGGTCACAGATTGTATTTCCAGTGCAATGAATACCCATTAGTGGTGAGAGAGCACTAGGATTTTCACTGAAAAAGTCTCTGGTCTTTGTGTGCTTTGAGAATTAAGCAATCTAAGTGAGAATGATCTGGAGACAATCTTGAGCAGATTCACACCTGAACTAAAACTATAAATTTAAATTCAACCCCAGAGTTGTTCCTAAAGCTTATACAGGCCTGGGAGAAAATGAGAAAATTAGTATGAAGCTAGATAAGGAATATAAAGCACAACTGTTTGTAAAATTTGAGTTGCAGGAATTTAGGATGAATTGCACTTATCAAACATACTGATACATCTTGCTGTATCGAGAGCTTGATCTAGCTGTAAACAAAGTATATTTTTCTGTGATAAAAAGATGAAACTCTGACACAAGTTATCTTTTCAGATGAGAGTGAAAACTAAATCTGTCAGTTTTCAGGTAGTGAAAAAAAAAGAATCTGTTTGTTCATGTTTGATAGTATTAACAAATTATTGGTCAGTCCTTGAACTTTGGAAAAGATGCTTTAGCAATCCTAGGGGCATCCATGCCAGTAATTCAAGCAAAAGCTGCTACAAATTGTCATGTATTGTATCACACCAGATCTGTTCTGAGACAAATCATATAACTGCTGATGTTTAGATATAACTGTCTGAAGAGACAGATGGTGTACAGCTTGACAGGTCATACAGTATGTAGATTTGTATCTTCCATTCCTGACCACGTTCATTGGTAGTCTGAATTTGTTCGTAATTTAAAAAAACATTTTCAAAGCTAAAAGAGACTTCATGCAAGCAGGGAAATCAAACTACATTGTTCCTTTATTAAAGCCAGCATGATATCTTATTATCAAGTTAACCAATAAGCTACTGTTGAGGTTTGCAGATAAAATTCTTAAATCATAGAATCTCAGAATGAGATTTAAGTCTTACTGTTAGCCTTACTGTAACCACTATTAAAAATCCCCAAAGGGGATTTAAGTGCTCAGATCCCAGTTTTAGAACTCCAGAATTCGACTTCAGGGTAGATTTCTCATTCTTCCATTTCACAGAAGGAACTGCTTTGTTGCAATAGGTAGGTGAGATGCTACTCTAATAATTCTTGGGAAAGTTTCAAGTATAAAAGTCATTATTTATAATGTTCACAAAGTGGTAAAATCTCTTTTTTTTTGTATGTGGGATTGGTTTGAAAATCCTGTCTTTGATGATGACTCTTTGAAAAATTATAACCTTACAGGCTACATCTTGCACTAGTAATACAGAGTGCTAGGAGTTTTCTAAATGTATTGAAACTTAGTAGATACAACTTACATAAATTGATACTGAAATAATACTAAATGCTTCAGATAATACCCATATATAAATTCAGATAAAACTCATAATATAATTACAGGTATTTATAAGTAACCAAGTCCCTAAAGATTGTGCCTTATGGCCACTAGTAATTTAAAATATTAACTTACATTAAAGGACTGCTTATATAGTAACAACTTCATGTTTTTTAATAATGAAAGCAAGATTGGTTTATTGTTTTGCAAATGACCGCATTTATACTATCAGCTTCTCTCTATGAGGACTGCCCTTTCTCTATGCTTTCTTGATGTTTTTCAATTGATTCTTTACTGTTTCTTAATTTGGTTGTTTGTTAATTTATTCATTCTTAAATGAAAAAATTTATTCATTCATTCTTAAATATTTTCTTAATATTTTCCATACTTAATGAGGGCATAAAAGAAAGATGGGGAGAAGCTTTTTTTACTAGGACCTGTAGAGATAGGACAAAGGGTAATGGTGTTAAAATGAAAGACGGTAGATTTAGTTTTGGTCTAAGGAAGAAATTCTTAACCAAGAAGGTAGTGAGAGTGGCCCAGAGATGCTGTGGATGCCTCCCCCAACCTAGCCCAGCCCAGGTTGGATCGGGCTATGAGCAACCTGATCTGGTGGGAGGTGTCCCTACCCATGGCAGAGGGTTAGAACTATGTGATCTTTAAGGTCCCTTCCAAACCAAACTATTCTGGGATTCTTCTTCAGCATACTTCTTCAGTGTAAAAGGGAATAATACACAATTTGCAAACTTTTTCTATTGGATAATGCTAGACACTACAAAACAGTTAAAATAGGAAATGAAAGTTACACTGTTTGTTTATAACAGGACATGACTTTCAAGGAATTTACTTATCTCCCATATGTACAGATATGAAGGGGATACATCCTGCTATTCTGATTGGAAAAAAAAAACCACAAACAAAAACAAACAAACAAAAAAGAAAATAGTCCAATTTAGGACTGGAAAATGGGAGTCTTATAAAGAAATAGAGAAGTGGTGTGTGTGCTTTTCGGTCTTTTTTATAGGTTTTGCATACTTGGGCTGCAGAGAAGACTGGGATGCTTAGGGGAGGGTATGTGTTTGGATGCCTGCTTCTGCTTTGCACTTACAGGATTTTTCAGTGTAAAACTTACTGTAAATAAACACATTTAGTACAAAAAAAGTTGTGTGGAAATGTCTCATTCTTTACCACTTCAATAGAATAAAAAAAGGTGGGGTGATTACAAACAAAAGCAGGATGTCTTTTGGAGTAATACGTGATAATGGAATATAGGCTGTGTGTTTGTATTTGTTGTTATTGTTGCATCACAGAAGTGCGGAGAAGGCTCCCACTTCTGTCTGTGGAGAGCCAGGCTTCTTTCTCAAAAACATTATCTGGTTCCTGTCAAAAGAAAGAGGATGGTGGAAATAACAAAAGATTATCCTCCTCATTTTACATATGAAATGAGGCAAGAGACTATCTACCCAATCTCACAGTGGCAGTCTGAGGCACAGCTGGAAAGAGCAGTTTGAGACTTCATCCTGTGTTGCTCATTTGCCAACTAAAACCTCAGGGTTCCCTGAAGGGAACCTGGCATTATCAGTAGCACCATGAAACCTCTGTGAATAATTCTGAGGTACCTGCAAGCCAACTGGCAGCATTAACACAGTTAGAAAAAATTTCTACTTGATAATTTTTCCCAATAGCTAGTTATACAAGCTATTTGTGTGTACTTGATTGCACTGATTAATGCTAGTGGATACCTTTTTATTGCATGGTTGAAACATGTCAAACCATGTGATATATACAGACTTCATGAAACTCCTAGTTCAATGGTCACACAGAAAGAATGTTTTACCTTCAAGCAGATTAGTTCTCAAGTCTAGCTATGCAAATACAGCCTGCAGAAGTGCTAACTTTGGCACAACAGAGGCCAGGAACACTTGGCTAATAGCAAGGGTGAACAGATGCCCCAGAACCAGGCTCAACCTACACTTAAATTGGTTTCAACTGTTTTTATTTCAAGTCAGTTTCACAAAAGGGGAAAGAAACAGCAACAGCAGGTATCAAGACTGGAAATAAAATACTCATTTTGACTCTCCATCCAAAGGAAATAGTAGTCTCTTGTATATGATAAAGAAGACAGACTTCCACTTCAATTCTGGTCCCATTCATATCCTATTCCTTTAGTGCAGCTGGCACTTGTCATCGTTCTAGCAGAGGAATTGAGGTTGGACTAAAGATCAGAGCTGTATCCAAATATACTAACTTGAGAGGTGGACCCATGCCAACCTCATGAAGTTCAGTAAGGGCAAGTGCAAGGTTCTGTACCTGGGTCAGGGCAATCCAAATCACAGTTACTGGTTGGGCAGAGAATGTATTGAGAGCCTTCCTGATGGAAAGGGCTTGGGTGTGCTGGTTGATGGGAAGCTCAAAATGAGCCAGCAATGTGCACTTCAAGCCCAGAAAGACAACTGTATCCTAGGCTGCATCAATGAAGAATGGCCAGCAGTTGAAGGGAGGTTATTTTCCCCCTCTTTTCTCATGGCAACCCACGTGGAGTACTGTCCAGTTTTGAAGCACCTAGCACAAGGACTTGGAGCTGTTGGAGTGAGTCCAGAGGAGGGCCACAAAGACAACCAGAGGTGTGGATCACCTCTGCTATGGAGACAGTTTGAGTAAGATGGAGTTGTTCAACCTGGACCAACCTTCCAGTATCTGAAGGGGGCCTGAAGCTGAGAAGGGACTTTTTACAAGGGAATGTAGTGACAGGCAAGGGGTAATGGCTTTAAACTGGAAGAGGAGAGATTTAGATTAGGCATTAGGAAGAAATTCTTTAGTGTAAGGGTGGTAAGACACTGGAACAGATTGCTCAGAGAAGTTCTGGATGTCTCATTCCTGGAAGTGTACAAGGCCAGACTAGAAGGAGCTTTGAGCAGCCTGATCTAGTGGGAGGTGTCCCTGTCCATGCAGGGGGATTGGAACTAGATGATCTGTAGGGTCCCTTCCAAACTAAACCATTCTATCATTCTGTGATTTTACACCTAATAGGGAGCAGAAAAACTATAGCCTGAAGAAGTATACAAGAAATAAGTCCATAACTGCAGTCCTTGACCTTCTACCCCTACTTTAGGAAGGCTCTTCTTCACAAATGAAGTATTCTCTCATTTCACCCATATTGATTTGCTTTGCTTAATGCTTCTTTGTACAGCTTTTGTGAGCTAATCATTCAATTTGCATTCTAATTTTCCAGTTATAAGTGTAGTAAGGGGAGATTTGGCAAAAAGCACTGAGTAGTGCAACAACTCAATTAGTCATGAGGCTGGTCTTAATGCTTCATTTTTCTGGATAATGAGTAGATTATCATAAGTACCATGTTACTATTGATTTGAGTTTTCATTTGATGCTTGCAGTTTGTTTTTTTAATTAATTTTTTTTTTGCTAGCTGAATAGTTCATATCTAAACAGAGCTCCACTGTTTGAAGTTATTGTATGTTCAATGACTCAATTTAAAAGGAGGAGCCACAGCCACTGATACTTAAAAATCCCTTCAAAAGGCCTTGTCTTCGTTAACTATAATAGGATTAATCCAGTACAGCTTAAATTGAGTTCAGCTTCATAAAAATTCAAGTACAGTTAGCTGTTATATTGATATCTTGCAACATAAACTTTTCTGTTAGGAACATCAGCTGCACTTTTTCTGAGCCCGATAGGGCAACTTTATCTGCTGTTAGGAGTGAAAGTAATCCTTGTTTTACACAGTATCAGTGAATTACAAAAGTCTCTCTTGAAAAATAACAAAAATATGTATATTGGAGGGATAGGATGTGTAGTGAGCATTCTGGATTGATTTTAGCTAAACAATTTGTAGGTTATTCATTGGTTTCATATAGATCAGAGGGATATAGATCAGGCAAACAATTTAATTTGCAAACATTGTTTATGTGCAGAATAGTTGTATGTCCTGGTTATAAAATTGTATCCAGTCAATAATGTTCTTTGCAATTTGGTTCCAGGAAACCACACTTTTGTTCTCACTGTTTCTTTTACAATGTCTTATTTGGGTTCTGCTTTTTAAAAATCAGAACTGATAAATACTGACCACACAGTTTCCATTTTCATGAGCCAGGTCCAATCAACAGTGCCTCTTGTGCTCACTTACATATACTGCAGGGAGTTTTAATTACATATAATATTCTGTGAATCGGGCTATTTTATAGCACTCTTTCCATAAATGAACCTACACAAAAATGGAGTTATTGCTTAGAAAGATAGAGATGGTCTCAGCTCCCTAAAATGGACATCAGCCAAAGTATCTCTGTTTAATCAATCAATAAAAAGATATTTAACTACTACCTCATTGAAGTCTTTCCTGTTGTGTTAATTTGCAAACATCAAACAGGGCATTGGTTTTTTATGTCTGTGTAGCAGCTATCATAATCATTCTAATGTGATCAGCCTCTCAAAGCAGTGCTATAATTTAAAATAAATAAATAAAAAGGAAAAGAAACAAGGAGGGGAAATTAATTCACCACACTATTAGTAGAAGATCTGTTGTGGTCATTTAGTTGATTTTCCTGTGTAACACCACGTGCATCTTTTTTACCTGTATTATACCTTGCTTTTATATTTAGTTCCTAGGTACTGAAACAACATTATTATAGGATTTTTATTGCATACAATGAGTATTTTATTTCATATTGTATGCCATTAACTTTGAGTCCTGTCTGTAGCTTTAAAGATGGAGCTCCTGCTCTAAACTGTATCTTCAGTTTACCAGTGTATTTCTTCTTGAGTTTCTGTTGACTTTTACACTTTCATATAAATATGGAAGAGACAATATTTTAGCTCTCAAAACTTGGCAGAGTCCAAGAAGAACATTCCCCATCTTCAAGTATTTTACTTCACTACGAAGACATATTCTGTCAGAAGTAATACCAATTATGAATAACTATGTAATTTCATTTTTTTCCTAACAATGCCTCAGCAGTGAAATATTCTCTATTTGAAATCTATGGTCAAATACTTGAGTCTGTTAAGTGCTTTGTGTAACCAAAACAGTGAAAGTCTAGTGTGCAGGGATTTTGAGAAATCGTTCCATTTCTAATGAGACAGGTAATGGTAGATTAGGTATCAGCTCTATTGCGAAACTTTACAAAAGTCATAAACAAAATGCTCTAAATTCACACCTACTCTTCTTGCTGTTGCAATCTGAGTCAAAGAAAAACAAAAACTTAAAAATAAGGAATTTTAATTATATTATTTTTCAACTGGAGGAAATAAATTTGTCAAACAGCTTCTGCGTAGGAACTTAAAAAATTGTGTCTATTATTGATTTATTTGTTGAGTTCTTGGCCTCTTTTTTGATGCAGCATGGTAGTTTGCCTAATTCGCCTGGGCTTTTTAAAGGATAATGGTTGTAATTAAAGATAGATACAGAGCATAGGTGCCCATATGATGGTGTACATACATTATATAAAATATACATATTTTTACAAAGTGAAGCTAGAAGGCTTACTTCCATAAAAACACTATTAATCGTATATCTTTTTTTTCTTCCCTATGTATGTATGGATAGATTCTAAGAAGTATTTTAATTCTCTGTCATTCAGCTTGTGTCATGCTTATTTAATATTCAAGATATTTTAAAGACTATAGAAATTTATACCTAGTATGCAGATATAGCTGTCCACGATAATGCATTCTGTGGTTAAAGATGAGAAGATTCTTTTTATATTTGATGTGTTTATAAGCTACTAATTGAAATATTTACATTTGATATTAAAACTGAATTTATTAGTACTGAACAACCAGAAAGGCTACATTTCTAATCACTGAGTGAATGGTCCCTGCAGTTAACATAGGTAAAGCTTGAAGGAGTAGAGGAAGGAATGATTTGTAACAAAAAAAAAAATGGAACGGAAGAGTAGAGTATGATACCATGATGTTCATACGTGACCTGTAGAACTGTACAAGAACCTCTATACAAAAAAAACCCAACTTAAATAAATACCTTTTAATGATTTAAATCACCGTTTTATATATTATACACACATATAAATAGCAAGGTGTAATAAACCACAGTTTTGAAGTGTTTTTTGAGGTATAGAGGAGGAAAAAGAACTCTTACATTTTTTAGCTTTTCAGCAGAAGACTTAGGAAAAAAAGTAGTGTTTCATCGTAGATGAATTCAACATGATTAAACTTTTCATGAGGTAGTTCCTTCTTGGGGTAGCTATGGTGAGAGAACACATGAAAGATAGTAATTTGAAATCGTTAGTGGTTTAGGTGAGGATATACACATAAAGGCACCCAAGTATACGTACACATACAAATTAGACACAGAATTGCAGAACTTGTCCAGCTTTAAGACTGGATCAGATTAGTTTTGTGTCAGTGAAATGTCTTGATAAACTATCTTCATTTCTACACCCCCCCCCAGAAGTCATTGAAACAGATACCACAGGCCCCTCTGGTACTCCATTTGTCACCAGTCTTGTGACAGGTGAAGACCATTAACCACTACCATTTGAGCCCAATTATCCAGCTCACTTTTCTTTACGTTGTTATCCACCCATCCACATCCTTGGATTGTCCTTTTGGTTTCTTTTGAAGATGGGTGCAACATTTTTCTGTCTCCAGTTGTTAGGAATCTGCCCCAATCTCCACAATTTTCAAAAATGATTGAGAGGGGTCTACCAGGTACATCAACCAGACCTCTCAGCACCCTCAGATTTAGCCTTTTGGGTCCAGTTGAATTCTATGAATTGAGTTCTTTCAATTAGTCCTTGATTCAGTCTTCATCTACTGATGGTAGCTCTCCTCTTTGGACAATTTATCTAAGCAGAAGCCTGTGAGACCTATCTGGTAAGGATCAGGTCCCCACTTTGTATAACAATTACTTGATGTTTACAAGAACTGTGCAATGTCACATGTCACAATGTAACAATCATTATCTCACATGTAACATTTAATGTACCTTTATGTTTTCAGGTAAATCGCATAGTTGAATGTGCTTCTTTTCTCCCCTGTCTTTGTATTATCAGTATTTAAAAAAAAAACCATAAATCTCCTACTTAAAATTTAACATTTACTGTTCAATTCAGCATTTTGCAGCCATGAGAAATCCTTGTTTTCATGTCTGGGTTCTTTGAAGTTGTCATGTAACTGACTGATAGAATAGCTTGCCTAGTAGCATTTATGTTAAATTGGAATTTATTACCATTGTTTGTAGGATTAGGCTCAGAGAAATAACAGAAAAAAACAGGTTTCTGGGTTTGGGTGGGTTTTTTCTACTTTAACAAAGCAAATCCTCATCAGAACCCTGCTGTTAGTGATTGCCAATTACCTGCAACTGCAGGAGCACTAGTAAAGCATTGCCTTAATTAGGGAGGCCCAAAAATGCCCTTGGGAACTAAGCAAGCAAAAATGTAGCTGAAAGGTTTTGTTTCTCCTTGACAGACATCAAATTTTGTGCAGACACCTCTTAGAGGCATTCTTGGAAACACTTTCACTGAGCTCCATGAATGTGTCGCTATTCAAAGTAGGTAAATTCACCAACTTGATATTAAGTTATATTAAGATATTTTATGGTACTTTCATTGAACACAGTTTTTTTAATCATGGGCAAATATACAGTGCCCTTCATTCAGAATTATTTGCTGTAATGTGTTTGCTAAAATGTGTTTGCTAAGTTTTATAAAAGAAAAAAGGTTAGTTCCCCTGATGCATATTAACAGTCAGCCTCAACTTAGAAAGAGTGAAACTGCTCTGGGTAGTATAAAATCAAGGAATCATTACCACTGCAGACATAGCCGATTTTAATGTCCACGTTTTACTGTTATAAATCTTGTGATGAGGCTTATATATTTTTTTGTGGTTTATTTCTCTGTCTTTATGTAATCGTTGAGCTTTGAGTGTGACATAACCATTTCATATGAGTTCTAATCAAGTCTGTTTAATTTTATGTTTGCAATATTATAATTGTATTGAAAAATGAGCCTTAAGGAAAGTTTTATTGTAGTTGCATTTATAGGCAAGAAACCTTGTCTCTTCTATTTTATTGAGGGATTAAATTCTGAAATGTTTTTTTCCCCAAACTGAAAACACCTTCCAAATTAATCTTTTATTTTGTTGTAGGATGTCCAGTGGAGGCCCGTTGCATAATGTTGATAAAATACATTGATGCTTTGATAGGCATTTACAACACTAACTCATTTAGGTGCTCTTCAGTTGTTCTCTAAGCTTACTTATATTTGACTGATAGAATATTTATACTAGAATATGTCTTGCAATCAAAATCTATCCTTCTGTGCTGCCTGTTATATTGTACAGCCCTGCTTGCATTACATGGTAGAACAGTGGTTAAAGCACAGATGATTTGAGAGTTACAAGAATTTGTGAGGCTTTTTCCCTTTGGTTTGGTTTTGCTTTTTTGTGTTTGGAGGGGGTTTTTTTTGCTTATTTTTTTAGCTTTCAAGACTTCATTAATTCCAATCTTGATTGTTAATAAAGTATAGTATATGATTTTTTCAAAATACAGATACTTAGATACCATTCAATGTTCAGCTGTGAATTTTAAATTAACGACAACAAATTTATGTTCAAGGTGATGTTTGGGCATCCTTGGGCTCTGGTAGGAGTGGACTGAATTGGATTTGAAAAAATGGTTGTTGGAAGAATGTCAGCCTGATTCTAGACAAAGCAGTGCCTTACTTGCTAGGCTAAAGCCAGAAGCTAAAAAGGTGTCCAATAAAAATATTTGCACGTAGTAATTGCCTTTCATTAAAACAGTACATATTGCCTTAATCTCACCTGTTTTACAACTCACTCTAACCACTGCCTGTCTCCTTTCCCCAGTACTTTTGTGCCTTTTTTGCATGGGCTGTGATAAATAACTATGGGTGAGATCCTTCCTTCCTCCTTGAAAAGCAACAGGAGTGATTGCAAGTTGTTCTCTCACACATAGTAAAAAAGTCATACAGATAAGAACGGCAGTTTTAATTTTTGTTTGGTTTCTGGGGAAGGAGTATTTTCCTTGTGAGGAATGCTTAAGTCATCGGTACAAGCTACTTTTACTTTTGAAATTAATTTGAAAATTGACTTTCCTTACTGAAATAACAGTGCTGGCTTTTGTTGGGGTTTTTTTGAGGGGTTATTTTTTTGTGTCTTTTTTTCCTTTTATGTGCAGTTGAATCACAGAAAAGAACTTTTCTTTAGAAGTGAGCATACCAAAGAATATTTCCAGAATAACAATATCAAAGTAGCAGTTTTGGTGGAGTTCCAAATTTATCTTTTTTTTTTTTAACTCTCATTTTTGTCTTGCTTACCTTGTATGATTTTAAAATTTCCTTAAAGTTGAACTGTAGAGTGAAAAAAAACCAAAAAAACAAAAAAAATGAATGCGACCAGGAGCTTTCCAGTTTTATTTTTCTTCTTAGTTTTAGGTCTTTTTGTCTCCACCATACCCTTTCATTTTTCAAAGGATAGTATCTGTGAATTTGACATGGATATCACTGTGAAAAGTTCACTAGGGCAGTATCTCTGAATTTCAAGTGTTTTATTTTCTGAAGAAGTCTGATTTTACTAGGCTTTTTGGTGGGGAGGGAAAAAGGAAAAAAAAAAAAAAAAGAGGAAAGTTAAGTTCTTGAAGTCTCGATTTAGTGGAACTTCTATGGCCTCATGACCAGTGCTGGCAGCAGTGTTATGAAGGAATAGAAAAATCAGTGTGAATATTTTTTCTTTTTGTCTCTGTATGAATTGACTTCTCTGAAGTATTGATTTATACCCTAGTCTGTGCATTGGAAGTAGGTGAGGGGTGATAGAGAAAATAAAAGGGAAATCAGTGACACTGATCCTCCTATGGCTCACTTATTTTGGAACAGGAAGTGTTCTCATGTGCAGCCATTGTTCTCATTTGTTATTTTGTTTTACAAAAGGATTGCATTTTAAATATTTGAAATATCAGAATTATGAAAAAGCATTTTTTATAACAAACTTTAGGAAGTGAAGCTGGGGCGAAACAAGCTATAAAAGAGAGGACTGCTGGTACAAATTGCTCAAAGGAAGAATAGGTGTATGGGCTTAGGGTTAGTTTTGCATAATGCAATTGAATGTAATCAGGAAATGTTCACACTGAGTATTTAATTAGACTCTAGATGATCAATCTAGGTAGGGACTTTGCTAATTATTAAGTGTCTGAGTCACTGAGTAAGTCCAAGTAATGTTTCAGATAACTGTACTTCTGAGGAGTTGGTTTTTATGAGAAGTTTTTAAGGTGATATGTTCAAGAAAGTGGATGGAATAAAAAAAGGTTTAATAAATGCTTTAAAGTTCATAATGATTCCTTCACAAATAGGAGTAATGGATGGAGGTACAGATGTATCAGTGACTGATAGGCTAATATACACTTATGCAAAACAATCAAAGTTCATCTAGACTTTCTCCCAGAAAGAGATAGCAGTTCTGACTGCAAGAAGAGGACTGCAAAATCATTCTCTCTGTCTCATCCTTTTTCCTCTCTGTCCAAAGATTTGTGGCACTCAGTGATACTGTGTTGTTTCTATGTAGCTTCTGTTAATGCCTGACTTATCCCTGCCATTCCAACACTTTTTTGAATTCATTATTTGTAACATTTAAGACCCTGATTAGGGGTCTGAAGATTTGGGTTTTTTTGTTATTGAATTCTTGAATTCTTTCTTGATTACTTCATATGTAATTTTAGCCCATTTGCAGTCCTGCTCAGGTTATGACCTTGCTTCCAGTTACTGTGCCTGGCTGTGAACCTAGAAATGGCAGTAAGATTAAAGTACTAGTGACAGTAGCTTTCAAGTAATCAATTAGGAGTTTGTCTGGAGTATGATATTTAAATGAAGTTCTCTATTAAGAACTTTGAGATTTTTTTCATCTGATAACAGCAGTTCATTTGTATTCCCTGCTGCTTCCTGGGATTCTCTTCGTTTACGAACACAGTCCTGCAGTTCAGTAAGTTTGCCTGTACCCTCTGGTAGAGTCTGCTTTCTGCTACAGTGTATAGGAAACAACAGGCTGATGCCATGTAGCATAGAATCTTTGGGAATTGTTAATAAAGAATACTGGTAATTAGATTTAGTTATTTATTTGAATATGTAAATTAACAAGTGTAAACCATCTATGAATAACTCTTGTGTATATGCAAATTAAAGTTCTTACTAATGCTTCTGTGTTTTTCCATTACTCATTTTTTATAAATGAGTTTGAGTTTTTTATAAATGGTTATTTCCATTATGCAATGTCTGTGATTTATTAGATTATGAGCTTTATGTTAAAGATAGCAGTTGGTTTTATTTCCTTCTTGTACAAAACTAAGCACAGCTGGATTTTTATCAGGGAAGCTGTTAGACACTGTTTTAACACAAGTAATAAATGTAGTGCATTACTACAAAAAATTAGTTTTGTTTTCAATAGTCTATGCTTAAACACATTCTTTTACTCTCTTAATATTGTGTACTCGAAGTACTTTAATAGATTTTTAAACATATTTGTCGATATATGTTTAAAGATACACCTACCAAATATTTGCTAGATAAATGATTTCAGTAAAACCAGAAAACATTAATACAGTCATAGAAGGAACTATCTAATGATAATGAAATGTGTAGTTTAACATCAGTGGCTTCCCTCAGATCTTCGTTCTAGATCTGCACAGAAAAGACAGTCAGGTACCCAGCAGACCAAAATTAAAGTGTTTGCATAATCCATAGGCATGATAAAACTATGCTGTCTAATTTTTATGTGCAAGAAAAATATTTTTATGAAGCTACGAGTGGGATTCTAGTTTTTAATAAGTTTTTCTTTCTTTGAATGATTTCTGTGTGATTTAATCTCCTTACAGTCTTTCCTCATCAGTTGTTATTTTATAAGGATTAGTTGAATCCTTACCTGTGTTAGTGGTCACAGTGAAATAGATAACTCACCTCCTAGAATGATTTATGAGAGAGATAAAGCTCTAGTGAGGATGGACTTCACAGTTGTGTGGTGTATTTTAGCTGGCAACTTAGGTATCTTGTGTGTTTTTCAGTTTAATGTTTAGAGGTTTGGGGAGTTGAGTTTTGTATTTTATTTTTTTTTTTAATTTTAGTTTTAACATTTTTTAAATGTCTGGTTTTCAATTTCTAATTTTTATTTTGTTGACTTCTTTTTTAATTTTTAGCTTTTCAATTTATAATTAAAAAACCCACACCTATAACAACTCCTGTATGTAAGATACAGACTTGTAAAAAGTACAAGAAATTAATTTATTTAAACTATGTCAAGGACCAATAAAACCCAAAAAATGTCCTGTAACTCAGTAAATTCCATTATGTGTTTGTCTGCTGTTTCACTCTGCCATATTAACTACCCTAAATAAAACCAACCTTAAATAAAAGTTATTTTAGCTAGGCACAAAAGCCATTGTCTGTGCAGCAGGCTGAAGTATGTTATCTTGTAGGAAAGCCTTTAGAAAATATTTTAAAACCATAATGGGTAACCTGATGTAGCAGGTCAAGCAACTTGATGCTAACATGGAACATATTGAAAACCAAAAGAAAAACCCAAACTGAAAAGAACTTTAAGGCAAAATTGTGTATGATCATAGTTGTTTAAAAATATGCTTTAAAATTGAATATGCCTCATATTAATGAGAACACTTATTTGTTCTTAAATGTACTGTTTCATTTATTGAAGGGATCGAGATAACTATTTTTCATCAAGAAAGTGAAAGCCATAGAGATCTTTATGCAAAGGTGGTATGAATTCTTTGGACAAGGAAAATTACTTTTTTTTTTTTTTTTTTTTTTTGTAAATATACTGACTATTCCATTCCCAGAAGTTTGACTTTTTAATTGAGAAATTAGCAGTTCCCTGAGCTCTCAGTACTATGTTGAAATCCTTTTATTGCAACAACCTTTTTTTGTCTTTTAATTGTTTTTTATTGCCTCCATTTTCTCCTAACAATGATTCTATTAAAAAAGCTGTAGTGCCAGACTGGGAAAACTTTGCTTGTTTTGGAGTGAATTTCTCCAAATCCCAAATGCCGATAACATTCTTCAGAAGAAATTGTAGCTATAAACTCTTTATGTTATTGTTATTATCTGTTAAGTGACATAATTTAAGCACCTGTTTTTCATAATATGACTCCTTAAAATGCATAATGCTGAAGAATCAGACATTTTACATAAAGGCAATATACATTCTTCATAATAAAATGACTTCACAATTGGAGTCCTTCACCACTGTTTTTTTTTAAAGGTGGTCACATATACATAGAGAAGAATAAGGTAATTAAATAAGGTATATAAATACAATATAATAATGTAATTTCATTTATTTCAATAAATTTAGTTTCTTTTTTTTCCTCCTAGGCTTTCTAGGTTTAAAAATATGATATTCTAGATAGATTATAATTGCTGCTAAAGCTACATGCTAATTACTTGATAGAATTTTTTTTCCCTGATTATACTCCTAGTTATTTAAATAGGAGAACATCCTTTAGAATTATTTAAACTTTAACCTGTGATCTGGCTTAACGTACCAGCCAGATGATTTTCATTTTTTGCAATCTCCATCATGATTTAGAATGTTAAATAGTCTATGAAACCAATAGTTTTTAGTTAAAGCAATGCCATTCCTACATTTATGAAGAGACTTTTGATACCTTGTAATCCTGACAATACTTTGTTGTTGTTGTTGTTTTTATTGTCTTGACTGCACCTGCAAGTGTAATGTACAGTATGCTGCAAAAGCTTCAACCGCAGTTGGTGGTTATTTCTGTTTGTTAAAAAGTGAACCCCAGAACTAGGATTATAACATTGCTTGTAGAAGATGCTTCCTGTATACTGCCAATATCTAATGTTGCTACAAAGCATTGAATTATCACATTAAATTATTTTCCGAATAGTTGGCTTCCTTAAACTGAACAGCACAAAATATTTCTGATAAGTTCATATCATTTGATGGATTTCAACTGGGAAGGTAACCAACTGAAGATTTAAGACACTTTCAAATTTCAAAGGATATCCATCAAAGCAGACTTTGTCTCCTTATTTTACATTTTAAGAATTGAGTTGTCTTTGTTCTATAAATTATTAATACCACTAAGAACTTAACATCTGAAATGATAAATACTACTTGGCAGTTGCAATGTCTTGTTTTGGAGCTAGAAGTGCATAATTTTACAGCTAGACTTCAGAAGGTGTAGTAGGATAAATTGTACTGTCAATTGATTTATTATTGTGTTGATCAGGAAAGATCAGAGTTAAGAGTCTCATCACATAGGTACTTCAGTGCTGTCAACTTTTAAAAAGGTAGAAGCTGCTTCAAACCTTTTCTGTGTTTGAGCCTTTCCACTTTTCAAAGCCTTCCCCAGGAACACCAGTGAACTTTCTTGCCCTACGTGCTGGCAGTGGCCAGTAGTGGTTGCAGGAAGTATTTCAGAATGTCTTTTTGTGAATCTTTGTGGGGTTTTTGTTGTTTTTTTGTTTGTTTGTTTGTTTTTTGTCTAGAGTTCTATAGTTCAGTTTGCAGATAGAGTTTTACTTCTGCTCCTCTGTCATTTTCATTTTCTCTGGTACTACTCTACTTCTAGCTGTGCTTTAGCTTTCTGCCATGTTCCAGCTTATACATACCATCTCTAAATTAAACAATTTCTCAGCCTAATGCTCACACACTGTCCTCCTCTCAGATAAACAGGTTTTCCTCATGTTCAGCCTGAAGCTTGCCAGCTGCAATTTGTCATAATGAATCTTTGTTCTATTGCCATTTCTGAGTCTCCAGATCCTTGTATCTGCTCCCCACATATTTGTAATCTGTATTGTATCTCCCCTTACTCACCCCTTCATCAGACTAAACAGCTTCAGCTCCCTCAACTTTACCTTGTAAGAGCTGTGCTCTGGGATCCTGACTATTTTAGCAGCCCTGCACAGGACTTTTATTTCAAACACCATTCTTTAGCTGGGGTCGTGGTGGGTGTAGAAATGGACTTGTAAAAAGACTTGGGATGAAAATTGGTTCATGTTTGTAGATAAAGTATCATAGCGATGTGGTATTCACTCTTTTTCTTAAATTTTTGCTTGTATTTCATTAAAAACATTTTAACAACACTCGGGTTATGCAGAGTACTTACAGAACTGATAAAAGACAAGCAAGTATTATTTCTGTGCTTTGTTGTTCTCCTTGTATTTCCAGGACAGAAGGAAGAGGGAGACAAATCTAGATCCATTCTTCTTATGTGTCTCTGTGTGTCAGTTCTATGTATTACTATACATAGTATTTATACGATACATAATATTTAAAAACTTGTAAAATTAATCATATCTAAAGCCATACCTTCACCTTGCTTTGGTATTTGTCGTTAATCATTAGCATGTACTGTTATTAAAAAGCCATTAATTTTGATGTATACTGATACACAAATTAATCTAATAAAACACATATAATCTATTTCAGACCTATGTGATAAATTTAGCCTGTGCCAAGGGGAATAATAAAACAGATTGACCTGCCAACAATTTTTATTTGTTTACAGCTTGAAGCTGTATGACATACAAATGTAGAAGAAAAAAGAAGTTTGACATGTAGTATATGCCTATTAACATATGTTTTTATTACTCTTGCTTTGATCTAATTTATTACATGTATAAGCATAGTCTCTAATCTCAGAATGGTAATGCATACACTTCATCTGTAGAGATAAGATACTGTAGAGATAAGACAATTTGAGTTTGTTTTTTTTTTTTTTTTGACAAATGTGGTAAACCAGAGAGCATATGATAGAAGTCACATTTCTGCCAGTGTGTTTCTTGTTTTAATGTAATCTTTTATTTAGTACATATTAATGTTTGTTTTATTGTCTACTTGAGAGATGATTTTTTTTTCTTATTCTAATATGGTTTGGTGGCATCATTAAGTTGTCATATAATTGGTCAATGCTTTCTTGGAGTATACTAAAGATTCTTAGAAGACAACAAAAATTGCAATTTAGGACACTTAGGCTGATTCAATCCGTCTTCCTAAAGTGGATGCTGTGTTATTGGCATTCTGTGACTGATTGTCAAAGTTATGCTTATGAAGCTAGCAAATGAAAAGTGCAGTTAACATCTGAAAGTTCTGGAAATGGGGAATAGAATTTTCCTTTCTAAAACTAAATTCTTGATATAACTGAGCTCCTTAAACTTTTTATGGCACTGAAAATCAGGACCTCAGAGATAGAGTACTTTGGTTTTAAATTTTGGCTTGGCAACATATTTTTCCTTCTCTCATTATTATGCAAGTTGGTTATGCTGACAATAGGGACTGACAAGGTTCTGAATGTTTGCAAACTGTGGATTTATAGGCAGGATTAGTAATGTAGGTTTATTGTTCTTTTAATTCTGCTTATAATATTTTGTAGTGAAGTTTCAAACCTCTACTTCTACTTTACCCTACCAGGTAGGGAAGATAAGGTGGCAGAGAGTAGTACTTATTAGATGGTTTATACTGCTTACAAAACAGCACCAGAGATCTTTGATTTCTCTATTTGCACCAAATTCTTTGCTACTTTGTAAAAAGCATTTGGAATTTTTCACATAAAACACATAATGTAGTTAGGACAGAATGATACTTGCATGCAGAAGACTCACATAATTTTATTTATTTAATTCCTGATTAATACTGACTCTTAATTTTGAAAAAGTCTTTATGTATGGTTATTTAACTTTCCTAAAAAATCGATTCATCTCTACGTGTGCTTAATTAAGAAGTGCTACCAAAACAGAATAGATGTATCTCAGTCAACCTTTTTTTTTTTGTCCTCTTTTTCTTTTCATTGACATCTTGCTCATAACCTATGATGCAAGTACACTTTTGTATGCATTATAAATGTATAAGTCCAAAACCTTGCATGTACCAACAAATGTATCATTTCGTCTTCAATGAAGATTAAAAAACCCCAAAATGTTTGATCCTCTGCATACGTGGAAATTGCTTCTGACTATAAATATAACCAAAAGAATTCCAATTGACTTTGTAGGACATTAGATACAATTCCTGCTTGTGATGTGTTTGATGGTAATTTAACATTTTTTCTTCTGAAACACATGATGGAGTTAACCTTGAAGAATGTTTTCCTTTAATGTTTTTAAAATATTATTTACTTTGTTTTTCTCATACTGAATCTTTCTTCCCTACCAAAAATACAGTCAAAATCGTGATACCGAATTGTGGCTATTAAATATCAGATTAATCTCTTATTGATGGTCATACAGAATGCTATTAGTAGTAAAATTCAGCAATTTCATGATACTAAGTGAAAGGGAACAACCCAAAGAACTACTTTTTGTTGAACATTTCAAAGCTGTAGAGATTTTAGGCTGTTAAGATTCTTTCCTTTCTCATTAGGTCTGTGCACATTATGCTGAATAAGTAATTTTCTTTTGAATCAATACAGAAGAACTGAGAATAGGTAGCCTTGAAAAAAAGATATATTTGAGTGTTGCTTCTTTTAAATTAAGATGTACTGAAGATTATATGCCTTGAAAAACAGGTATGAATGGCTGAGTTTTAAACTGTTCAAAAATGACTTGACATATTTTCATTTTGTATTTTAATTTGGTGAATCATTAGACACACGGTAGTTACCTAGGGTTTCCACAAGTGCCAGATTCACTGTAAAATAATCCAAAGTTTCTTGTGTTCAGTGGAACAAAATGTCTTCATGATGCAGACAGTGAATATCACATATTTAAGACTTTAAAGCATTGGGATTACCTCACTGCATTTTATTTTTCTCCTGCCATGCCTTTGATTCATACACTCAGGAAGCCTCTGTGCACAGAAGATGCAGTTAGAAATCACCATAACATCATTAAGTCTGATCTCCTTTTAAAAGGCTGAGTTTATTCCTAAGTTATTAAAACAAAGAAATTTGACAGGACAAGGGAACTAAAATATAACTCTAGTGAGAGATGATGATAGATGAAAGGAAATATGTGCTGGCTCACAGTGAGGAAAGAATATACAAGGAATAAAATTTACCAGTGTTTTTCAATAAGAAATGCAACAATCAGTTGTTGCCTTCTTCTGCCCACCCCGGCATTCTCTATCTTCATTCCCAAGCCTCTCTGAGCCTCTGGAATGAGGTACCTGTCTCTTAAGGTGGAGAAATGTCTCTGCTATTGTCCTTCTGCAGATGGTATACATTCTGTCTGTGCTAGCAGAAATGTTTTACCCATAAAATCTCCTCTTTTAAATATCCTCTGTTTACTTTTATCTCTCTAAGAGTTTTTGTTCATAAATATATTTTTATACTTTAAAAAAAAATTATTTTATCATTATAAATCCCAATTTTCTTCCTAAAACTGACAATTACCTTGAATCTGTGTCCTCTGGATAGACTGGGCTCCATCTACTTAACTGTTTTTGTCAGTCAAAGCTGTCATGACTGTCTAGAGAGTCACCATGTTCCAACTTATTTTGGCTGTTTTCAGTCAGTGATCTACTGTAAGCCCAGTTTCCAGGACCTTCTTTCCTCTCTCTTTCATCTTATATCTAAACAACAGCCTTCTCTTGTGAGGGATAAAGTGTATGAATAAATGAATATACGTGAAAGTATTGATGTGAATCATTTACCACAAGTTGGCTGCGTTACAGGACACCTTATGTAGGTATTCTCAAAGCTGCCTTATTGTTTGCACAATAAGAAATTATGCTTGGTGTTATACTATACTTTTGCCACAAATAGCCCCCTATGTATATGGAATTTGTTATCTATTAAGACTAGGAACAGGCACTTTTTTTCTTTGCAATCCAATAAAACTTTGTTAGTGTTTACTGCTCATCAGCACAGCGATTTTATTATAATCTCAAAACAGTCCAATCAAAATATTCGCATAGTTCTTAACTAAGTGTACATACACTTTGCTGATCAAATTGACAATAAATGTTGAAATTGAAACCATATGTTAAGTATAGTTGTTCTATTTGGATTTGGGGGCAATGTCAGGACAAGTTAGGATGCTTGCAACACCCAAAAGGGTATCTGAACCACTCAAAGTTCAGATATATCTCATTCTTTTTGTAATAAAATCTTCTGTCTTTGTCATTATTTTCAATTTTATCTTAACTTTTTGACCAAAAGTTTTCTGAGAAAGTATGCAGATATGCTGCACTTGGAGTTCTGTAAGATACTGTTTGAAAACAACATTTTTGTTTTAATTTGTATAGAAATGGACTCAGTAAAATACAGTAAATATAGTAAATAGGAAGAAAAATATTTTGAAAAAAAAAATTATAAATTCCAACCTATTCTACTGTGTCTTTTGAGTTTTATTTAATTGTGTGCTTAGATATTTACTGTGTTATCAAGTGGGCTTAAAAGATTAAAAAATACATTTAATACAAGAGCTTCAATGAAGGGCAAAGAATCCAGTTCTGTATCTTGTTAAGACACATGCTGTGTTTAATAGTCTCTGCACAGAAATCTAAAAATAATTATAGACAGAATGATGGCAAGATACATCCCAAAAGCCACCTGTTTCATCCTCTGTCACAATATAGCCGAAACAGTGCATCATTCTTGAAACATATGTGCAAAAAGTTCTTAAAGATCTTTATGGATGGATATTGCAAAACCATGGAAAGTATTTTTCGTACAGTTCTACTGGCATTGGAGAGGGTACAGCAGTTAAAGAAAAAGTGTATTGAACCACAGGAGGTCTTGAGGTAATACAAAGAAACACCTATAGCTGAGGGAATCTGTGAGAGCTGGTTACTGACTTCAAGACTTTTAGCCTTTTAAGTGGCACAGGGTTCTACTATTGCTCGCTGGATTCTCAGTTTCTTAATTTTAAGTTCACTATTTATTGTTTAATTGTCAGTGAGAATGTAAAAAGTGTTTTCAGTCTTCAAGATTATTATTTTGTGCCGCCTTAATTTCTTTTCTTCATCCTGAACAATGTCATCAAGTTTACACCTTCCTTGTTGGTCTTTAAAAAAATTATTATTTACTACTTATTTTCATTGCCCATTGTTTCATTGCTGTCCTCTTCTTGGCTTTTTCAAAGCATTGCTTCGCACTGATTTCATGGGAATCTTCCAGCTGCTTAAAAATAGCTTATCTGATAATCTATTCTGATATAGAACTCATGGTATTTTGAAAGAGTTCAAGGTAAGTTGACTTTTATTATCACTGTTTGCCTTTCTCATTTTCACCTTTATAGTTTGCTCTCATCCATCCTTTATTGGCTGTCATAGTCTTTGGGTTTGTAGGATGTGTAATTGTGAGACACACTGCAAAAAGTCATGTTGTTCGATATGAATGGATTAGTGGAAAAGAGAAGTTTGTACCAAGGACTCAAAATCTAGACTATAGCTATGCATATTTATTTACTTTGTTTAATCTACTCCCCTGGAGCAAACATCCCCGTCACACATGTTGCTCAAAGACAGAAAACTCTTGCTTTCAGGTGCTAGGTTTCTCAATGTTGCAAGTACAGAGCATTGTTTCATTCATTTAGTGTACAGAAAGAAGTACCTGGGTATTTGCATGCAGGTTTTCAGGGAAGCAAGTATTATTTTTCATTTTGTTCACTTGCATGTAAGACATAGTGCCTGCTGCTTCCTGACTACAAATCTGGGGAGTGGCCAGACAGAGTTTCAAAGTGGAAGAAATGGTGTCTTGAATCTTGTGGCAGGAGAAAATGATCAAGTGAATGCCATGAAAGTGGTGACTTCCATCCTCTCAGTTGTTAATTTGTTGTTCATTTGGCGCAGTAAATGAGAGAGGATGTGCAGAGTTTTGGAGTTTAGACAGATGGAAGTGCAAAGTCCTGGAGATGACTAGCATTATACGCAGAACTTGCAGATGCAAGAGGGCATAGCAGAAACCCTTGACATGGCACTATGACTGCTTTATCTCGAATATTCTGTGAGACCATTATTAGTTTAAAAAACCAAAACAAAAATAAAAAACAAAAAACAAACAAAAAAACAGCAACCAACCAATCAACCAAAAGACAAAACAAACACCACCTCCTCCCAAAACAAAACAAACAGCAAAAAAAAAAACCCAAACCAAAAAATATAGGCAAGTGAGAATTAATTCAGACAAGCAATGAAAAAGGATACAGTGGAAGTGTATTGGAAATAGCAGACCTTCATGTAACATAAAGAAATGCCCTTAGCTAGGAGCAGAGGGCATCTGTTTAAGGTGATTACTGACCTCAAGACTTTCAGTCTTTTAAGTGTCACAGAAGAACATAAGAGGTCTCTGTGGTTTGAGAGCATTTTGTTGGTGCATGTGCACTTGGTACTTGCTGTGGAATCACACATTGATTGGGACCTTTCTGTTCCTTTTAGAGACTGTTGCTGCACTTTGAACAGATCTTCTGATTTAATTTCATCCAAAAGGAATCCCCTTCACATGCAGAAAAACTGCCCCCAGTCTGAGCCAACATGAGTAAGTGGGGGAAACAAGGGAATTCTGCATTCTGCTGCGTAATGTCACTGTCATAGACACATTTAAGCTAATAAATAATTTAAGGCTTGCAGATTTTGATAACTCTGGATGAAGTTCACTATACTCAGCTGCTTGAAAATACCTACCTTATACAAGTATTCATAAGCGCATTTATCCTTTTCCTTCAGGATTTTAATCCTTTATCACTGGTACACCAGTTGAAACAGTGAACCAATTTATGGTGACCTTTTGACTAAAGGAGAAAATTAAGAAGCCAAAAAAACCCAACATCAAATGTCAGTATTCTTCAGGATCTATCAGCAGTCTTTCTCCTCTTGTGGGTAAATTGTTTCATTAGGGAGCTATCATTTCACTGTAATTCCTTTTTTGCCTTAGGTAAGTGTCCCAGGAAATCTTCCCTCAGAGTCCTTTCACTGGTTTCCCATCTTGCTTTTTCTTGTTTTCCTTATAATATAGTTTTCAAGGATTCTGTTGTTTTGTGACCAATCTCAACTACATTACCACTTAATATTAACTTTTTAGCTGATAACTTCTCATTACTCTCTTCATGAAAGCATTTCAGGAATTTGCTCTTCATCCTCTCTCCTGCTGCATTCACAAAGGGTGTCAGTAACCTACATTATTCTTGAGGTCTCTGCTCTGGTTTACTCTTCACAAATACATCGTGGACTTAATCTTTTTGGTCTGGGAAGTAAATCCCAAAGTGGCAACCTATTTTTGAATGTACAACCATCATTTGCAGTCACTTAATAGTCACATTTTGGTCTGAACTTCAGAAAAAGTGTAATACCCATGCTCCCTTACTGCTCTTCCTCAACAAGATACACTACATGAGTTTGAATTCTCTAATCTTCTTTTCTCCCTAGATTGTTATATTATTATATAATTAAAAATGAGATTCATGAAATAATCTGAAGTCTGGTGATCCTCAAATCTAATGAGTCTTGTTGTTAAGGATACTTACCTTCCTTTTCACTATTACTGGAATGGGCTCTTCATGTCCTATTTGGTACTGGGACATTGCCTTCTTCCCTAGTGAGCTGCTTATCTGGGTGTTGTCCTATTCATCCTCCTTCATATCCCTGTATTCCCTTCCAGATGGTCAAATAATTTTTCATTAGAGGTCTTCATTGTTGGCATGTTATTGATATCCTTTTGGAACACAAGGGCTTCTATGCTTAATGAGTTTGCTTATGGGGCTTCTACCAGTTTCTTAAAGAATATTTTCAGGGTTTCTTTCCTGTTTTTTTCACTTACAAGTGTGAAGGTCCATGCTTCCTGGTTTGCACATAATCTGGATTGAATAATTCTCCTCCAGGGTTCTGATCTGGACACAGCTGCAAGACACTGCCCTGTATCCACTCTGGATCCTCAGAGCTACAGACTAAGACAGATTTCATGACAGAGATGACTCTGATTTTGTGCTTTTAAAAGGCTGAATTTTGATACTAACTGCTTTGTAAAATATGTTTCTCCAATTGGTCTCTTAAATTTCCCTGTTATAAAAGTCAGTGAGATAGTGACCTGTTGATTCACAAATACATAGCTTTCATTGTCAGTGACCAGGAGTTTAGCTGTCAGGGGAACTTGTAAGAGAACACACTATGATCCCTCGAAATGATGCAGTAAGTTTGTTTTTCAGATTTCTTTTGAAATTATCCTCTTTACAGGGCTTCTTCCATTTTCCAACATATCTGATAACTTCTCTAAGTCTTTTAGCATGCTGAGCTATCTGCAAGGAGATTAGGTAGGTCTCTTGATCATTGTGATTTTAACACTTCAAAAAAGTGGAGGTTATGATTTTTAATCCCTTCGGACTGTAGAGAAGGAACTAGAAGCTATCGGTTACAAGATAAGTTTTCTATTGAGCAGACTGTTAAATAAGAGAGGAGTTATTTTCAAGCAACTTTGTGGCATTTCTTGCAGTTTCATTTTCTTTGCCCTGATAGCAAGAGATGGATGTCTGCAGCAAGCTACTTCACTCTGAGTTCCATTTATTTTATTGAATGTATCAATAGAGCAAACTGTTGTTTATTGAAAGATGTGTGGTAGCTGTTTTGAAAAGCTTGCAGGGTTTGTGCTGGAATACTGAGTAGCGTGTATGAACGTAGATGCTATAAAGACTGCCATTTTAGATAGTCACACTTCTGCAACTACTAAATCTGATACAGCACTTTTTCCTCACATTAAAATAATCACTTTCATTTTTTACACTAATAGGTTCCTTAGACTGTCTTGAAATTTGATATCTTTAATGCTTTTTGCTACAGTGGGATCAAGGAAGCATTGTAATAGCTCCAACCTAATGTTATTTGTTTTAGGAGAAGTGCCAGCTGCTGAATATAAGTGCTCTAACAAATCTTATTCTCCTGTTGTTCCAGAATCCTATTTCTTTGGAGTCTGCAATCTAAACCGAGGAATATTTTATATTTAGTAATCAGATGTGCAGATGACAGTCCAAACTTGCAAAATTTGTCTTAAAAAGGTCGTCAGTATTTTCTGATAGAGCAGTGTAGATTTTCCAGTAGTATTAACAGATCTGTTGAGATGAAGAATTTTGGTGTTAAAGGAGCTTATTGGAAATGACTTTGTTTTTTTCCAATGAAATTTTAATTACTTATACATGCAGGATTGTTACTGAGAAGAGAATAATTATTAAAGTGGTTATAATAGTCATCAATAGATTGCAGTTCTCTCAGACTAGGGAATTAAAAAAATATTGACCCTATCAGGTACAGGGTAGGTACTCTAAAGAGTACATAAAGGAGATGCTATTTTCCAGCCACTTTGTGGAATCCAATTTTTAAATTAATTTGTTCCGTTTACAAGTATCTGACTCTAAACATAACATAAACTAGTGACAGAAAAATATTGCAAAAAAAGACAGAGATGAGGTAATACTTCATACAAATAAGGAAAATTTTCTCTGCTTAGTTATGGTAAGTGCTCACAAGTTGTATTTGTTCTGTTAGGATTTTTTTATTGTGCTACTTAGAGAGGTGTGGGTAAACTAAAGGTAGATGAGAAGCAATAGGAAGCATTAAGATAGAGAATAACATTCAAAGAAAGGTGAGACAATACAGTGAATTGTTTCGAGGAGGTGCAGAGTCTGTCTTTAAGGAAAATAAAAAGAGAAAACTCAACCATCATGTAAGTAGCAGCTAAGGTATAACTGATTTTGCATGCAAAAGAATAGCAAGTTTTTTTAGCGCCTCTCAACTAAGCCCACCATTCAGTTCAAGACATGCTTTATCATTTTTTGAATGGAATTAAATGCTGCTGGAAAGGTTACTACTGGTTGTTTAGTGACTGCATTCTTTGCTCTCCCAGTTTTCCCACTCTTGAAATGTCCAGTTGTGATCTGCTTGGAAACTATAGTAGCAATATGAGATAAAATTTGAATTAAATGTGTACTAGGGGCGCGTGAATGTTTTATCACAGCTTTTTTTCATTAAGAACGTGGTTGAAGAACTTAATAAAAATGTTGTTTTTGTTAAAAAATTAAAATCCATTCTTTGGTTATAAGCTAAAATATATGGATTTTGAAGAACTGCCACATTATACAAGTTTAGTGGTCTTACATTAGAGTAGAATTAGATTGGATGGTAGGAAAGATTTCTTTACTATGAAAGTAGGGGAAAAATGGAACAGGTTGCCTGGGGAGGTAGTTGGATCCTCATCCCTAGAAATATTCAACGTGAAGCTTGACGAGGCTCTGAGCAACCTGGTCTAGTTGAGGATGTTCCTGCTTACTGCATTGAGGTTGGAATAAGTGACCTTTAGGGGTACCTTCTAATCGAAGTTATTCTATGATTATTATCCTGGTTTTCTTCTGAAATGATTTTGAAATATTTTTGAGTAGAAATAGTCACAAGAATATAGTAGAGTTGTAGTGGTACAAGCATTAGAATTTTGGGTTGTTTCAGGCTTCACTAAAAGAGCAAGGTGTAAAAATGACAAACACCAAACAGGAAATCCCAGCAACACAACCTATTTTGTGTATGTTACAATGAATTACAAATCACATTTCTGCTTCTCCAAATATAGATGTTATAGCATTATTTCATTGTCAAGACTGGATTTCACAAGGAGAGTAAATTCTTTGTAGAGATTCCAAGAGAAACAGCAGAGCCTCTGCTCTTACGTTTTAATTAAGCCTCATATGTACACAAGAAACAACAGGAGTGTACTAATTTCTTCTTCTTTCTTATAGGTCAATATTTCTTGCAGATTTATTGACCAAGATGACCTCTTTTGTAAATAGTATCTTTGTTTATTCTTCAATATCAGAATGCTAGGCAATCTACAGTTTTTCTTTGTTCCTTCTGAAGTCAAGCATCCACTTATATGAAAAATAAAATACAAGGATAATGTGTCATTAAATTTTCAACATGGATAAAATTATCTTCAAAATGTTCTTTGAAATTACAACCAAACCTCAAAAGAAGATAATCATAATATATAGCCCACATTGTTTTTGTTGACCAAATAAACACTGCCCACACCCAATAGATTATTATTAGTCTAATATAGAATTAGCAGTCTTATTCAGTTATGAGTCCTGTTACAGTGAGACTAACAGTTATCATCCAATACATGTAGTTACAGCTTTCTCCCGATGATGCTGGAATTAAAAGCATTACACACAAGTTCTTGCTGTCTAGATCTCTCTCTCGTGTTAGCCTGCCTTTTCTGTGTATGGTAACATGAGTCATTATCATGCTTTTCCAAGAGCAGCATGGAACTGATGATAGTTTGTTCTTCCACCTTGCTCTTTGGTCTCCCTTTAGTTATTTTTACATTTGTTGACATATTTGGCTTGCTTGGTTTATTTTTAATTTTTTCTTTCTTCAGTGTTCAATAAATTACATGTTATAACCAAGTGGAGAAAAGTACAGGTCTCAGTAAAATAGTTATGTATGGAATTTGTTTTCCTGACTGGAAGTCAACTGAAAAAAATCCAATTATTTGATCACTTTCTGTGATCACTTTACTTCCTATATGTAAAGAAAGGAGGAAAGATATTGAGAAAAAGAATAACAGTTCTGGATCTAATACTTAATGGTGTTACCTTTAGGTGAGGGGCTCACCTTGTTCACCTCATAATCTCTCAGTGTTTTCCAGAAAAAGAAATAGGTGTCCTGTAACTAACTCTACAAAGACCAGAAATACTTCATTATCTCTTACAATTTTGCTAGTGATTACAGAGGTGTACCATGCCTTGATTATGTTGTATATTTCCACTCCACCTGTATTAAAGTATGGAGTTGTAAGGAGTGTTCTGCATTTTCTGACTCATTAATTGGTGATTGTAAAAGACATGTTGAGCTAAAAATTACTTTTTGTTAGTCTGACCACAAAGAAATAGAATCACAGAATTTTAGTTCAAACAGAATAAAATGGTAGAGCACAAAACATGCATCCAAATAAAGAAAAGAATGTTTTGTGTATGAAAGAGATTTCATTGTAAGATTGTTCATATCTTTACTATTTGGTCCAGACTTGATATCCTTCTCACCACGTAGTTTCTGTAGGAATTACAGGTGTTCATTGTGTCTGAAGATTTTGTCTATACTGCTTACATTCCTGAAATGTCTGGTTTGAGAACAATGGCACTACATTTTTCTTAATTAATTATTTCTTGAGACCATAAAAATTATAATTTATTGTATTTTCCTGGTAATCCAGGAAAACACACTCTGTTTACATAGCTGATACCACTACCCTTTTTCTGTTCATATAGGACTTTACCTACAGTTTTTCTTTTGATTGAATATCCATAGTCATGCATCACTTTTCTCCAGCTGGAATCATGCTACAACTCTGTTAATGAAATATGGGGTTTTTTGTGTGTGAACAAAATACAAATTTCTTGTATCATCTTCCTCTCAGCTTTAGTGTATCTCTTCCATTTTGTCAACAATGTAGCTGCTGATGTCTTTCATCTTCTCCACCACTGTCCCACGTATTATCTGCTTTTTGTACCCATCATATCAAATTCTGTGTTCTTTTTTCCACTTTAGTATTATTCGCTACTGCTTCATTGTTACAACCACACTTCTGATAATGTACACTCTTATTGTTCCCTTAGCATAGAATCTCTCTAAAGATGTTTCATCTGTGCGCTGCAGGCACCTCATCCAGGTTACTTTTTGTGTTTAACCTTTGCTATGATGCCAACAAGGTAGTGAATGTTTATTAATTTATAGGACACTGTGTCTAAGCACTTTATTTAAACACTACATGATTTTTTTCCCCTTTCCACAACTGTATAGTGCTTCTCGCTTCAGACTGTAAATCTTTGGAGACAGAATCTGAGTTGAAATATGTAATTAGAAAAAAAACAGAAAATCACATCCAACGGCACAACTTTTGAAAATAATGAATATAATTTACATAATAATTATCTATTATTATGTAATAATTTATTATTTACAATAATTGATTTTCCAGACTACTGGCTACTTTATTATTCCTGCTGTAAAGTACTGAAACAAATAGTTGGTGTATTTTATTTTTAAGGAAAACAGGAAAAAAACCCACAAAATACAAAATATTATTTATAAATATTTTAGTCAATTCAGATTAACCAACACTTCAATTTACTTTTCACTGTGCTTCTTGATAGAAATCTAAGTATATGATCGTAAGGAACTGTAGGTGTCTTCTCCACTTTTGCAGCTTTCATGTAACAGGTGAAACCTGTAGATTTGCAGGTTTTTTTGTAACATTAAAGGTATGAATTTGATCCAAGTCTCACGCAAAAAGTTTTATTTCATCTAGGGTTAGTTGTAAGGTTTAGAAGAAATGTTTCTTAGCTATTTCCATAGCTTGAAGATCTTCTCAGCCAATATTGCAAAATCTGTTCTAGGTCCCCAGTTATTGTCTTTTGACCAAGTTGTGTTACTTTTGAAAACTTTTGATTTTTTTTTTTTATTTTTTTTTTAATAACAGCATAGTTCAACTAAATTAAAGAATTAACTCTTCTTATTCCATGTCTCTTTAGAGAGTTACTCTCTTTATCCACTATTAACTCTTCTTATTCCATGTCTCTTTAGAGAGTTACTCTCTTTATCCACTCTTTTTAGAGTGGATAGGGAATTCATATAGATGGATTCTTATGCTCCAGAAATAAAGGGAGACACATTCAGAGTTATGTGGTTTGTCTTCCTAAGTAGCTGTTACATATGATGGAGCCCTGTCTTCCTGGTGATGGCTGGATAGATGCCTGGATCTATTAATGGGAAGTAGTGAATTAATTCTTTGTTTTGCTTTGCTTATGCACAGCTTTTGCTCTGCCAGTTAAACTGTCTGTATCTCAACCTGTGGGTTTTCTCATGTTTACCCTTCTGATTCTCTCCCCCCTCTCACTTTGGGGTGGGGGTGAGAGATCATCTGTGTGGGGCTGAGCTGCCTGCTGTGGTTAAACCCAGACACAGAGTTTGAATACAAATAGCACTTTTGCTAACAAAAGGTCAGTTCTTGGTTTTATGTAGTCAGTTACAAATTTTGCTAAACATTATATGGACTTATACAAAGTCTGTAAATGCCTCTTGGTGCCATATGACTTGAACAAGTATATTCTGCATTATAGATAGCCTTCTCAGCAACTTTTTTTATTCCATATTTTCTCTGCTTTGACATGTGAAGGCACGATTCCCAACAGTATGTTCCTTGCAAGTCTGTCATAGTGTGAAAGGCTATCTATCACTATATCTTTGTGTTTGGGAAATTATAGTAGATGAATTACATTGTATAAAATGTAATTCTCTTTGCTGTCTTAAAGAATTAACATTTTCACAGTCTTGCTTCAGGTGTGGATGCAGTGGTATCAAATATCTGCCATATTGGCATCCTCAGTTTTTTTAGAAAGGGAGCAATGTTACAGTTATATATAGCAAGGTAGTGGTATATTAGCTGAACTATCTTCAGGTAAGTATAATGTTTCTTGATTCATTGTTGTCACTCAGCTTCAGCTATAGCAGTTGACGACACTGCTATGAAGCTGTTTATGTCTGCCCAGGAAATGGAAGTTATTTGTTTCACAATTCAGCTGACAGAGCAGAAATATGAGTTCCTGCTGTTCTGCTACATGAGAGTCAGCAATGACTTCAAAGCATTTAATCAGCAATTAGATTAAATTTGCTAATTTTGCACGTAGGTGTATCAAGGTGAATTCCACTGCCTATACAGGGAAGAATTATGTTCTGTCAGGAATATAGTAATAAGCATACAGAGATAAAAATATTGAATTTCTATCAGTGTGCAAAATGATCCTGTCTCTTAAGTATCAGGCAGATTTCATTGTTTTTCCTGTAAGAATATAGCTGAACCTTATTATGCCTTTTTTCTATGCTTGTACTTAATTGTACTTTGAATCACTTGATGTGCTTGTTTCATGCAGACTTTTACAATTGTCCTTTTCCTATTGCTATTCAGAAAAATTTAAAGCTAGCATACAAAAATAACCCTCAGCATTTTGAAGTTCTTCTTTTCACCAATAGCATGCTCTTAGAAGTGATAAGTAACTTCTAATAAAAAACCCTTTTCTTTTTAAATTCCTATGGGATATATTCCTATGTATTTTAATTTCTGGGAAAAGTAATGACAGTTGATTTAAGACATTACAATGATATCATATTTTCCAATTATTTCACTACCAAAAAAAAATTATTATACTTTTAGAGATAATTAGCTAATTAATTTACTTAGCAGTTGTAAATCAAGATTTAACTTCATGTCTACAGCAAATTAATCTACATTTGTACCCTTGGTCCAGCCAAGGAACAGAATGCGCAGATGACCACCAGGCTACACAGTTAAATACCTCAGTCCTAGGTGAAGCTCTGCCTATTAATCCCCCCATCCAGCTCCTGCCCAAGATCATCAGTAGAGCTGAGAACATTGAGGCAGCCCTCATTATTTTTATATATTAGGCCAACTATTGTGTTCTTTTTACCTTGTTCTGGATAAGGTTATTTCTTAAAGTGAATATATATATTATTGATTGTAGGATGGAATGGGAAATTTGAGAGTCACTAAAAAAGGAATACGACTTGAAGGCATATCTGAATTTCTACTTCCACTATACGTGAAAGAAATCCATTCCCGAAAGGTAGGTGCTTTTTATTTTTTTTCTTAATTTACAGATAATATAAATTAATATCTTCAGTCTCAAACTAAAAAGTTTAATTCTTGAACCTTCTGAATTAGCAATCACTAGAGGTTTTCTTTGAGAATACTCTAACAGTAAAAGATTCCTTTTTGTAAAAAAAAAATATTTTTTTCTTTTCTGAAACCTTCCTTCCCCTTTAAAAGGAATTTCTCATTCTAAAGAATTGAGATTCAAAGCATGTATATTTTATACTTAAAATGACCTCACCATTGGGAATGGAACATTTGACTTTTTCATTTTATGTGGAGACCAGAAAAACAAGATTGGTGATATATGCAAAATGCAATAAAATAAAGAATGGCTTTGTATACTCTTAAGTCCTTTCTGGTATTTGTCCAGTGCATTCCCTTCCTTCTCTTCTTTAACTCCCTACCTCTCTCCTTTTTCCCTCTCTCCCGAGGTACAAACAATATTGTTAAACTACATAATGTCTTTAGGATTTAATTTTTCAAAGAACATAATTTCTAATGTTGCTTAAATGTAATTATTTTATCATTTAACAGCACGTTGTTACAGAGGAAAAAAGAAAACCAAGATATTATGTATTCAGAAATTTAATGTAGTTCATTTTAACTCACTGTCTTTGATTCAGTCATGCTATTAATATGAACATTGCAAATTAATTAAAAATTAATTTTGAAATACTAGGAATTTCTTAATTCCTTTTTACCATGCAAGAGATGACCTATGATCAGAGGCAAATGTTGCAATGGTTTTCAGTCAATCATCAGCAAAGAATTTTAATATGTATACTGCAAAATTTGACAGGAATTAAAAGTATGTTTACCTTAAATGCCTCTGTGGAAAATTGTTTTGAAATTTGTTTTCTATGTTTATGAAAAACTCTGAGGTACATTAAGAAATGAGATCATGACAGTTTCCCATTTCTCTTAGTTAGTTCACCCTGCTATTGATACATGTGTGAGTTGAACAGGTAATCTCTATAATAATTAAGTAACAGCATCTTCCTCAACAATGTTGATTCTTGATCACTTTATTGAACAGGTATTCATTTATTTTTCAACTCACCATACCAATGCTATAAAATATTCATTGTTTTTATTTTATAACAGCATAGTTCAACTAAATTAAAGAAGAAACTTCTTATTCCATCTCTCTTTAGGGAGTTACTCTCTTTATCCACTCTTTTTAGAGTGGATGGGATGTAGCTAAGATATTATTAAAATCAAAGATAAATCTATATAAATGTACTATAAAACATTTGGTAATAATTTTCTAAATTAATGCAAATATTGTAGCTTTGATATTGATCTGAATTTGAGGGGGAGGGAGGGAACAACGACAATGGAAAAGTCAGTGCATAAATATAGGAAGGACCATTTAAATAGTAATCTCTGCTACCAAGAGTAAACCAGAACAGTGAGATTCTGTCTCCTAAATATGGAAAGGTATCTCCAAAAGAGAACCTTGGATGTGGATTTATTTTTTCCTAGACTATCTTGCCATGGAAACATATGAGCACCTTTAAAGTAGCTTCTGTAATGGTCTAATATTTGTTTACAATTTTTACACTATAGAGTTCATCAAATTAATTAAAGTACTTTGTCCTATATCTCTAAATAGAAAAAAAACATTTTAAGCATTGTCAAATCCTAATATCTAGTTGAACAAATAAATTTAAAATCATGCCTAAAGCATACTCTTCAGTATGAACATTCTGATACATAGACTTTATGAAATTGATGTAAAACTTGGAGGCTGCATAACCTTTCAGGGAGAATGCTTCTTCTTAGAGGTGCTGAACATTAGTCACATTTTGCTGTTTTTTCTCAGTTCCTTTCTGCATGTGTGTCTAGTATTATTCCATATCCTGCTATTGTAGGTGAGAGTTGCAATTTTGGATACTTGCTTGAAAGAGATAGAGTTGGAGAAAGTATTTCAACTAAAATATTTTTAGTTTTGCAGGCCAACTTTTATTAACATTAAGGTTAGTTAACACATGTTACCTAACTAATGTGGTGTATATGTAGACTTGGTTTTCATAATGCAGCACTTGTGAACTAGGTTCATGTTCCTGTCTTTTGGCAGTTTGCTCAGTAGCCGTTCCACTAAGGTTTCCATTACTTGTGGTTTATAAAAATGTGAGTGTCATTTACAGTAGGGATTTGTGATGTTGCTGTCTGGTGTTTCCTCAGGTGTGTAGCATCTGCATGCGTCGTTAGATATATTGTCACTGACAGAACTGGCCTTTGGGCTTTAGAAATCTAGGATTTCTGAGCTCTCATTATAGTCAGTCACGACCTAATCAATACTGACAGTGGGTTCTGAAGACCTAACCTGCTTAGAAGCCATTATTTTTTACTTTAGGTGATACAGAGGGGAATGCTTTTCTAGCCTATTCCACAGAAGCCAAAATTATTTAAGTTTGATAAACATGGGAGTTAAAATGTACTGTGGAAACAAAAACTCATTTGAAGCTGATGTCTTTGCAGTGTTTTACATGCTTATGTTGCTTATTTATTTTCAGAGGGTTTGCTCGTTAAGGAAATCTACCCATTCTTCTCTAACACAGACCTTAAAGTGGCAGTGTATTATAAACTCTTGAGATTACTTGAATATAACTTCTTGGAATGGGTTTATTTCCTCTTCACTGCTGACATAGTTTGTAGGAAGGCTGCTGGAAGACTTTCATGCAGGGCATTCAGCCCTGCAGCTCAGGACATGATTCCTTTTCCATTACTCAGGACAAAGCAGTGTGGTGGGAAGACCAACAATATTGGCATCTGGGTATGGCAAGCAGGTGTCCTAAATTATGGTTTAGAGGAATGAGTGGAGTTCCTGTGTATATGCTGGATCTTTCTTTTAGTTAGCTGGGTATGAAGCTGATAAAATGTGTTCTTTGATAGCATAGGATTCACCTCTGAATCTGATAGTGAACTACTACTGATAAAAGTCCTGGGCAATCTGTTGAGTAGCTAGGCTGAACCCCAAAGAAGATCATTTACATGAGGTAAACTACAGGTCTTAAGCAGCTTTTATTAAAAGAGATGTATTGAACTTTGTATATAGATTGAAAAATTGTCTTATTTGCTTCATTAAACCCTTGATTATTAAACATAAATGCTAAAATACTTTGAATTAAATTGATGAGAACAAGTATGTATTAATTCATAAAAACAAACCAAAACTCCTAGTGCTTTTTGTTTGTTTGTTTTGTTTGTTTTTTTCCTGGCAGTATACAATTTTCTGTCAAGAAGAAATAACAAACAATCCAGGCCTTGGGTAAAGTGAATATTCATTCATGTTTTCTCATAAGGAAGCTCCTTAGAGTGTACCTTTACCCTAACTTTGTTCCTCTTGCTTTATACTTGCTGCTCTGTCCAGTTAGTGTCTGCAGAACCTCAGATGTATACCCAAAATCTCATGCTCACACAAAAATGATACTTCTGTATTTTCATCAAATTACTTAATTACATGCCAGATCTTGAACTGATACATCAGAACCTGAGCAGATAAGAGTTCATTTGATCCGTAGTTGACATCTCTGTCTCCTCGAAGCAAAGATAGTCTATGAGTTGAATTTTACTGAGAATTTATTTTTACTATGGCTGTACTAGTTGAGTACTTTTGATTGAATTACAAGTCTGAAATCAGTAAATTCAATCTAGACAATATTATATTTCTACGCTTATGAAATTTCCATTGATATAATGTGAAGAAATAGTGCAAACTACATTCTTTGTAGCGTATAATTAATGAAATGTATGGAATCGAATTGTGGAGGAATTTCTCAAGGAATGTGGACACCCAACATTTGTGGCCAATCCATGTTTTGAGAACTATGAAGCAGACTGAAACTCAGTCCTGAGAGCAGTAAATAACCTGACCTTGAAGAGACTCTGAAAGTGCGATTAGAGCAACTAGTTTGGCAGATGCAGGTGCAGCTTTAGCAAAAACAAGATGCCTAGCCAAAAAGTAGTTAATTGCAAGAATTTGTTATCTAGAAGAGGCGTGCCCCTTGAACCCTATATAACGCTGTGTAACTATTAATAAAATTGAGTGCTGTGTATCAATCATGCTGGTTTTAGTCACAGACTCCGTGTTTTCGCGCTCTTCCCGACATCGAATAACATGTAATGCGTTAACCTGAATTATTACAATAATTCAATTTTTCTGAATGAAATTTCTTCATTTTACTACTGCATCTGTGAATGAAAACTCTAAAGGAACAGTTTTGTTAGTTTACTACATAACAATAAAAGCAGTTCATGGTGTTTTCTTGAGAATGTATTCTTGGCTTCATTATTTTTTTCATTTTCACATAAAATAATTAAGTATTGAAGAAAACCAAATTTATTCTTTGTTAAATTGTTGCCATTGCAGATAAAATAAGAAACTCATTATCCCTTGAACCAGAGGGGATTGGTTTGTTGAGTTTTTTTCTGTACAATTAACATGGTTAAAAGTGTATTCTCATCTCTCATTAGAGAGTATGTGTTTTCCAGAGCTCTCCTTAGAGGAGATAAGAGAATCATAGAATAGCTAGCGTTGGAAGGGACCTTAAAGAATTTAATGATGTAGTTAAACAGAATTTAATATAGGTAGAATAGATAGAATATAATGATGTAGTTAATAGTAATGAGAAAAAGGTTTAGAAAACAAGAAATTCTGGATACATATAAACTGACTGAACTATTCTGACTGAACACAGGAAACTCTGAAAATTCTCTATATACATCCTATTTTTTAAATGTGTGATTGTATGAGAAGAAACTGCAGGTAGATTTCAAAGCAGAGCTTCGTTCAGTTTATAAATTTTTAGACTTATTGTTGTGGGGTTTTTTATTTCAAAACCTGAATAAATCTTGACAGAAGGAATTCTACAATATATTTTAATCTTCTCTGTCTCTCTAAATGTTTATAATCATCAACACAGTATTAACCTTTATCAATTCCAGCCAGCACATAGCACGTATTTTATTTTGTCTTTGGGCCTTAGCTGCCTTGGTGAGAACTCCAGATTCTTTTTTTCTGTGAGAATAACTTTGTGGAGCTTCTGTCTCTGATATGATCTTTTATGCTGCTTCTTTATAACATTATTGAAAGACTTTCTGAAGTTCAGGAAGGTCATTCACTGCTCTTGTTCACTGAGCCAGTCTTCTCATTATACAAAATCACTAAAACAGGTGCTGCTTGCCCTTATTAAGCCCATGCTCTTATTTTTTCCTATTGCCTTCTTTTCCTTCATCTAATTGGGTTGCTTTTCAGAAGTGTCCAAATCCATAACTTATGTACTGAAAATGTAGTTTCTGAAGTTTTCCCTCCTTGCAAGGTATTCATTTCCATGCAGTAAACCTAGATAGTCCTGCGATCCTATTACTACTGAGGTATTTTGGAAACCAGAAAAACTCTAATTAGGAGATGTCACTGCTTTCTTTTTTTTTTTTTGGAATAAAAAAAATCACAAAGCACCTGAGAATCTGCAAGTTTTATTATTCGGTGTGAACTACAATGCATGCTTCTTACAGCTACATGTCACAATCTTATCAGATAAAATCTGAAATGTTCCCCTGTTCATTTTTCTGTTACCTACTCTCCAGCCTTGCCCTTGGGATCACTCACCTGTCACTGACAATGAAGTCATTATTATGGCATAGAAGACTCCTTAAGTCATTCTGGCTCTCAATATGATGTAATTCCAATCTACTGAGAGCTCGCTGTCAGTTTACTGGCTATGACCAAGATATAAGGGGTTTTTTAATCACAAGTTTTGCCAAGACAAGTCACTCATATTAGTTGGTGGTCCCTGTAGGGATTGCCACTCTAAAATTAAATTGGCAGAGCTCGTTCTTCATTGACATCTGATAAGAACTTTTATGGTTCATGTTTTTGTCCTTGATTTGCTACACTTGATTGAAACTTGTCTGAGGGTCATCCAGTTGAATAACACTGTCTTCTGAACACATCATTTTTTCATGTCAACCTGCGCTCCTCCTATCACTGTTCCTCCTATTATTATGTTGTACAGTCAAGGAGGATCTCTGCTCTTTATACTGAAAACTCAGTTAATTTTACTCAGACTTTTTACTTTGGTTTGATTACAGCTCATAAATGAAGTCATGAATTTTATACCAACCTCAGGAAATAAAGTTGATCTGGGAACACTTCTTCTGAAGGATGTGGGAAATTTAATAAAATACCAACTTTTTTTCTGGCGTTGGTTTTGGTATTTTCAGTTTTCCAAGTACATCCTTCATGTAGTGCATCTGTTTTCTACTGGGACAAATGTCAATAAAATCCTGTGATGTTTCAGTTTGGCATTCATCATGTCTCGTGTTGGATCCTAATGACTCATTCAAAGTGAATTTGGTTTGAGCTGTTTTAATTTTATGGGCATCTTAAGCTGAGGAATGAACTTTCTATTTTCCTGAAGAATTTCACTATAAGGTAGTTGCAATTTAGAGAGGCTAAGCAACTACTTAAATAACTCCTGTGTTCTTAAAATCATAGAATAGCTAGGATTGGAAGGGACCTTAAAGATCATCTAGTTTCAACATGCCCTGCATGGACAGGGACACCTCCCACCAGACCATATTGCTCAAAGCTTCATCCAACCTGGACTTGAACACTCCCAGGGAGAGGGCAGCCACAACCTTCTTGGGCAATCTGTTCCAGAATCTTACCACCCTCACAGGAAAGAATTTTTTCCTAGTGTCTAACCTAAATCTCCTCTCTTCAAGTTTTAAACCATTTCCACTTTGTTCCCTCACTACACACTTGTGTATAAAGCCCTATTCAGCTTTCTTGTAGGCATATGAAGAAAAATTATTATTAATATCTCCATGGAAAATCTGTTCCAAAGCTGGAGTGTAAAAGCAGATTGAAAAGAGAGAAAAATCTATGCCTTCCTTTATCTTTTCAAGTAGGAATTTACTTACAGTTCTTCATGGAGAATAAAATGTATGCCTTGCATCCCATTTTATAAATATAAGGTAGACCTTACTTTTTGCTTCTCTGTAGAAACTGTAGAACTCTAGATGCATAGAATAAACCTAGGGAAAAAAAGTCTTCATGCTTTTATGGATTATACGCATGAATCTTTGCTAACGATTGTTCATTTAAATCAGTTGTATTGTTGTTTTGTTTTTTCTTTACATTCAGTTGGAAATAAACACTGACAAGATCTTCAGAATATATGTGTTGGAATTCATGGGTGGAACTGGGATAAAGCTACACCCCAGGGAAGGCAGAATTTTTACAATGGAAGCAGCAGAATATTTTAGCATCCTGTACTGAAATTGGTAATTACGGTTTCAGCATTATGATTGTACAACAAACATCTGGGGATTTTTGGTAAAACTGGCTCTTGGGGTTCAGCTAGAGACTCATTTGTGTCTTTAGCTGAATTAAAATCGGTTGTTCTGCAAAGAATGTATCTGCCGTTAACATCGTTTGTTAATTTAGGATGGCAATCTGTCATGCACAATTTTGCATCAGCTACTACAGTACATATTCTTGCTGAAGTTTCTGCAAGTATAAGCAATAATTGCAGTAGCATGGGTCTAGGTTGGAAATGGTGAATTTTCTTTTGGTTTGGAGCCAAAGTAATTCTTAAAAATAGAAAGTTATTGTACATAATTCTCATTAGCAAGAGATTGTGTCAATACTGTGTTGATACTAAACTTGGCAATCCAATCCAAGATGTCACAGTTTTTTAGTAGGAAGAAAAATTGACATTTTCACTAAGAGTAAAAAATAGCTAGAAAGATTTTTATTTTTTTTCTCTTGCTAAATCAATGTATAAATACAAGGTTTGGAGAAAGTTTATTTTTGTCTCTGAGTTTCTTCACTGGTACGTACCAGATCAGAATCTTCATATAAATCTGTGGTCTCTTGAAGTAAACTAACTACAGAATCCCAGAAGGAAAGTGTTTCACACTTGTGTTGTTATTTTAATAAAGTGTAGGCACTTTGGAATGTCAATTACCTCTCCTGATAAGCTGAGTCAAAATGCTGGCAAAGAAGATGCAAAAACTGGATCAGCTTTTTGCAGGAACTATACATTCTACAAGCAGAAAATTTGTTTTTAAAAATATTTGCATAAAAATACCATTATGACTGTTTAGATCTTGGATACTACAGCTTGTTCTTTTAGGATGCTGGTGCTGCTTCTCTTAGAAGATATTTAGCATAAGCATGAAGTAATCTTTTGAAACACTGATTCATATTTCATATTGAATAGTATACTAATTTTTGTAATAGCTTCACTGATTGGTTAGTGTGAATAAGGGTAATATAATTTTGTTCTTACTTGGAAAATAAGGAAAATTACGTTACCATGTGAATTGGTGGATCTCCTATACTGCAAAAACAAAGTGCTGTGATTACCTGGAAACAGGTGATGCAAGAATGTAGTGCTTTTTTTTTTATTATCTGATATTAAATGGTGTTGTTTGGATACTAGGGAAAAATTCAGGTAAGTATAAGGAAAAGACAGATATGTTGGAGAAAAAAAGTTTCTACTTAGCTCTGGCACCTACTGCTGCTTTTTATTTCCTCAAAGGTTTTCTTCTGCTAGTTGAATAGCTTGAAATGCTTTAAAAGAATTTCATAAACCACAGAAAACTGATACATGAAATACTGTCAGAGTATGCAAGAGGCAAGGTTCTCCTAATTGAAGACCGCATTTCTTAATTTCATATACTGTTAGCATTTTAAGGCACTTAACAATTTTCCCTCGCATTTTGAGAGGAACATGAAGAAAACTGCTTTAAGCTACAAATAGTGCTATTAGGATTTCTGTATTTCTGGTCATTTGTTCTGTACCTTTCTCAGGTTTGCAGTTATTTTTTTGGTCTGTGTTTTTAACTGTGGATTTCAGCAATTTGGTGTAATTGACAATCGAAACATTGGAAGAGGCACCTGATGAGCATGGCTAAGATGCTTTATGTGTGAATTCAAGTAGTATAAATCAATATCTAATGAGGCATTCTGCAAAGAATACTTTAGTGCATATTTCTATTTCTGTAACAACAATAGGCATAAATCTAGTTTTGACCTTGACTTTAGCTCTCATAATATGGGATCTATCTACATCCATATTACATGATCTCTCCATCAAATTTTCAGTTAGCTGACTGCATTTCACACACGTCCCTGTCACTAGATACAATGAGAACCACATGGGCACCAGTATCTCCCACATGTCTCAGTTTCTATATAGGAACCACACAAGTCATACAGACCTATAACCACAAGGTCAGAGAGTGTCTGGTATGAATGACATTTTGGCCAGGATCATAAGGTGTTCCAATGACTGAAAAGAAGTTGCAGATGCCTCCAGCATGATAAAGCCTGGCTGCTAGATTCCCTTACATTGAATAAAACTCAGAACACAGCAAATAGAGTAAATAAGCATAAACCAAACCTTAAACGTGGATGAGTCCAAACTAAAATCTAACACATGCTTCAATTTTAGCCTGTAAAGACTAGGGAGAAGAATCCAAACTCCCTCAGTTCTCCTAAAATAGTAATGAAATCATCCTTTATAAGTTACATAATGATGCTTGCTTCAGACCACCTGAGTTTACCAATTTTTTATACGTGGATTTCTGTGTGAAATGATGAGACGCATATAAGTTTACACTTGGGTCAAATTACACTTTATGTACAAAATTAAGTGAAATTTGTTGTATGATGTTATGTAGCATATCCCTTAAAGCAAACTACTCTTAGAAAAAATAACTAAAAATTTGTTTCCCTTTATTGTATGAAGGTCAATAGACACATCTGCCATTATATTTAGGTTCTGAAAAATTGTGATTTTTAGGTTTTTCTACAGCAATTTAATAACCTTAATATTAAACATTTTAATGAGTTTTGATTTATTTCTTTTTAAGAAAACTTTTTAACATTTGTCCTTGAAGGTAAATTGCATGTGAATGACTCACTTCCCCGTAGCTGGGCTTAGTGTCGCAGTCCTTTTAAAATGTGATTTTAACTTTTTAAAACAAAATCTCCTCTGATCCATATAATCATATTTAGCATTTAAGTTTGCATCAAAAGTGTGAAGTGCCCCTCCTAATCCTCTCCAAATATTGTCCTGTGGTATGTATGGTACTTGCAGCATGCAAATCATTAATATAAACCATTGGTACGTGGTCTTGCAGCATGCAAACTGGAATCCTTTTCTGCAAAACTAAGCTGAAATATGCTGAAGTATAACAACAAAAAATGCAAAAAGTAATAATGTTAGGTCCTCAGCACTGTAAGTTTCATTGCAAAAATCTGTTCTAATTGTATTATGTTATTGTAGGTATAACCAATTTCTTGCTGCTTCTAATTAAAAGATTCTTCTTTTGCTTTGCTTTCTTAAAATGAAAAATGCTAGTTTGTCAGCCCACCTGGAGATTTAAGCAAAAGGCTTAATTAATATTACCTGTGATCTGGAAAATGCAGTCACTCACAGAGACTTTGGATATATATGTTAAGCTAAAGTAATATTGGTAAAATTCTGAACACTGAAATGTCTGAACTAGAAATGTAGCAGAGCAATCATCCTGAGAATAAATGAGAAACCTTTCTTCTTAAAAATATTCACCCCTAAAGTTCATTAGATTTTTTTTTTAGGATCTTTTTAGACTTCGAATATTTATTCTTCTTAGTTGTAATACTCTTCTGATTTCCTGTTTACATAAAAAACTATTTTAAGAAAGTTTCTGTGGGCTGGAATCTCTATGGCATTATAATCAACAATTCTGTGTATGCACATAGTTTTCAACAACTTTTCACAGGCACCTTTCCTTTGCAGTTTAGGTTTTCCTTGCTAAAGTATTTAATAAATTTTTGTTTTCCTTTTTTATTCACTCTCTCAGATCTTCAGATCTATGTAAGAAGATATGCATATGTAAGAAATACGTCTTAGAATTTATTTTATAAATCATTCGGAGGTCTCAGGTTCATGTCTTCAGAGTTATTTTGGGCTTATTGTCACTGTACTAATAACCCTTTTGATTCATTAATATTTTTGTGGCAAATCCTTTATTTAATGGAGAGAATGGTTTTATTTGAATGTCTATTTTTTTTTTCTACATGCCTCTCCCTAAACAGTAAACCTTTTATATGCTATATGTGCTTACTTAGGTGTGCTGGGCCTCTAGCTCAGCAAGATTTAATCAGTCTTCTTTTAGTGTCTTGGAAAGATCTTTGGTAATTCAATGTTTTACTACTTTGTTTTGTACAAACAAACCATTCATAAACTGAGAATAAAAATATGTTAACAAATGAATCAATTTGATGCAAAGCGGGGCAACTCAACCAACTATCTGCCTGTTTGTATGTTTTGGTCTTTCTCCTTAAGGCAAGAATGAAGGGTAAGAATGATACGACACTTTTAACAGTAAGAAATTCACCCTCTTTAGACTGAGATAAGCCTTTTAAAGGTAAAGCATCAATTCAAATAATGTTGTGCCACCCAGTTCATATTTCTTACTGCATTTGAGACCAGGGAGTGCCATTTCTAGGAGTTATGTGAAGGCCTAGAATTTAGACCTTTATTGTCTTTATTCCGTTTGGTTTTGTACTATGATGGGTACAAATGTTAGGAGAAGAAGAACTGGGATAATTTTTTATTTCTTAATGTAAATAGCTTTTTCCAAGGTTCTTGACAAAATGACCTCTGAACTTCAATTTCTTATCAATAGAACAGGCATAATAGCACTTCCCTATCTCACAAAAGATTTTACAGCTAGATACTTTTAAAGATTGTGTGTACTGTTAGACAATGCCAGCAAACAAGAACATCAGGCCATGGTATTAAAGTACAGATATATTGTATTTGTATGGAGTTTTCTATATTAAGCATACTGAGATCACCCATTAATGTTCAGTGTCCTTGGTTACTGTTACAATTACTATTGTTTCCTGTCTTGAAGATCAAGTTTGTAGCCACCTTTCTAAGCTCATCCTTCTTTTAAAATTTGTTTCCTGGGTGTTTCGAAACTGATGAGGTATAAATTGCTCGTGAGATGTGATAATTATACTGATCAGAACCTATAAAGAATAAAGCCTGGCATTATTTTATTGCTTCACTAGGTAGTTTGGCTACTGAAGCCACCATACAATATCCCAACTAAAAGATGAAACTAATAATGATGTTGCTTCTGACTGGGAAAGATGGATGAGTTTTATTCATAATTTTTTCTAGCAAATGTCTTCATCCTTTGTGATGCTTTGGGGACAAGAGCACTGACAATAGGAGAGCATATGTAAAGAAGCAGAAGCTCTGTCAATGTAAGATTAAAAAAAATAGGAAGATTCAGTTCATCCTGCTTGCCTGAAATGTTTCTTTCCAAAATAGTGTAAGTAAGTTCTGACTCAGCAAATGTTTTTATAACATCATAATGCTATATTTCTCACTAAAATGCATTAGAAATGCAACTTCACATCCTAGAGCTTTTTCATGGGCCTGATGTTTCCTACAGTCTGATCATAAAGACGGCATGCAAAGTGTACCATGTTCTGAGATACTGAAAATGTCACTGAATTACTGGGGCTGGAAAATTTATTACTTGCCTTCTCCTATACATGAAATGGTTTTTTTTCCTCTATCCTCCATGAGTATTAATCTTTATCCTCTGTAAGGATTAATTTCAATTTTTCTGACTCTCTGGGGCATATACCTCTGTGTGTGTGTGTAAAAGAGGGAGAAAGTCATCCTCATCCCAGACATAGAGCTGTGGGAGATTAATTTTCAAGTTTCTGATCTTACTAAACATGACTCAATTCAAACGGACTATAGTCACTAAGCTGATTTTTTTTTCTGGAAACGGTTTTCTTATTAAGGATTTATTTCTTCTGGATTTTATTTTTTAAAATTTCTCTTTTAAAATTTCATCTGAATTATGTAACAATTCCTAACTACCTTTTTTCCAGGCACTTCTTCGATTTCCAGAATAAGTGAGGAAGGCCCTGCCTGATTCTCATGCTTCTAAATCATGGCAAGAAATGAAAAGCACTTTCCAAGAGAGTTCCAACAGCTTAGAAATAGTGAATACAGAAAATGTTAGAACTTTGACCAGTTTTCCTGGTAGTATATGCTCAGAGCAGAGGCTCAGGATGAAGTTCTATAAATTGGAAAAGGCGTTTGTTCTTTTGAGCCTTTTGGAATTGTAGAAGTTGGCAAATAGTTCTTTCTTACGTAGGTGCAAGTCTTGCTTTGAAAGCTAAAGGTCTGTGTTATGTGAGTTGGTTTCTGTCTCTCTCACCTTTCACAGGTGAGAGAGATTGTTGTCTGACATTTAGATGCACCCTCATTTTGAGGCTGGACATGTTTTCCTGGCTCTGAGAAACCATGTCTACAGTTTTTGATGTGGCTCTTTTATGTTTAGTGTGAATCACCAGCATTGGAATTTTTTTTTATTCCTTGTTTCATGTCTTTTGAAAATGATCCAATTTGCAGTGCAGGCATGCATATTGTTCCTTAGTCAGAGGAGAACACAGGATCTGGGTAATATTTTCTTCATGCTGTTATTCTCAAGAAGAAAAAAACCCCATACTATATTTTTATACAGGCCAAAGTGACCATGAAATAACATCCGTGCTGCTTGAATCAGATGTGATGTTGGATACAATATAATTTGCATGTCAAAATATGAAGGTACATTCAGTGCCAGAAGTATTTTATCTGATTCATCAGTATGCACATAGACACCAGAGTAAGGAAAACAAAGTGGTCAATCTAAATTTATTCATATATTTGTGACTGACTTCTGAGATTCAGTTTACTTTCTGTGAAGTATGTGGTTACTTCACAGAAATCTCTAAGGTAAATTTCTCATAAAGATTCATATGAGCAATTGAGATGTAAAGATGATTTTTTTCATATAATCAGTTGAGATAATTATGTTAGTTTTTTAATGACAAAATACTATTTATGCTTTATGTCTCATCTTTTTCAAGAGCCACAGTATTGAGCAGCCATCTCTAAAATTATGAAACCTCACACTCTACTTTTCTGTTGCATAAATTATGTATTATTCTCAGAAGCTCCTGCCCTTACAGTCTTACAGGAAATTCTAGTCATCACTCATAGTGATTTCCTACCTTACCCTATCCCATTAGGACACATTGAAAAGGAAATTAAAAGAAAAGGAAATCATGTGCCAACCTTGAGCTATTAGTTGTACACCAGCTGAAAGCCAATAATTGAATTGCAATAATCCAGTAAATGGATCAAATTTAAATAGCATTGAATTAAAAAAAGTGAACCTGAGTTGTAACTGCCAGTGGGACAAATGCAGACATTGACAATCTTGTCAGCTAAGGAGCTTATATTGTCAATGTAAAACAGCTAATCACACTTACGTAAAATCCCTGAGAGCTTGATTTGACTTGACCAAAGTGAGGATTCAGTTTAAATATATAAAGTGAAAATATTGAAGTGTTATTCAGTCTCAATACAGATCCTAAGTGATCTAAATACTATCAATTTAAGATTTCAGGGAAATACTTTTATTGCTAGTAAATGTGTCTAGGTGCTACCAAGATAAGCTAGATTTTCTAACTAGTAATTTAATTATGCTCATGTTTGTATGCTCAATTAGGAAGGAATTGGAAAAAATTCTTATTTCAGGTTTATCTTCTAAGAATTTGATGTTTTTTCAGTCTTTTTTTGTTTTGTTTTTTGGGGGTTTTTTTGTCATTTTTTTTTCCAAAATACCATTCTGTCTAAAAATAGTGCAGTATTAAAAATGCCTGCTACATGAGGAGAATGTGCAGGATTTATTTGTGCAAGGCTTATTTGTTTGTGTTGCTTTCACTTTTGGTAAGCAGTAGTATATACCTACAGCTTCTTTTTTGTAGATTTGCTAACTGTAGTTTCTATAGATTTTAGAATAATGAGGCCTCTGTGAGAAAATATTGCAAGAAATATTGGATAAGTTTTAGATTTTCATTGAAGTAAGATTGCTGTTAAGTGCTAAGGATTTGAGCCTAATTCCATAACAGATTAGGACTGCTTCCTTCTTTGTTAATGAAAATTAGTAAATTTCTGAAGATGTAAGACTAAACTAATATTTTTTCATATTTAACTTAAAAAATCAAATGTAAGATGCCAAAAAATGTTAATTTTTGTAATATTCACTGGTAGTGCTCTTGAATACAACTACCATTGTAGTTCATGCTAGTAACTTACCTGATGTTCTAGTTTTGCCCAGTTAGAATTATCCAGTACAGAAACCTTGAGTGTCACAGAACAGTATGTAATGTTTAATTATTATTCTCCTTCACTGTTCCATATTTCTTCCACTTAATATCTGATTCGGATTTCGCAATATGAAGATTTAGATAACTTGTTTGCTTATTTTAATATGCATTATTCGTTATAGCAGTAGGTCTTCAGTTTCCTTCAGAAAATCTCTAATCCTTTCTTAAAATAGATAGGCTACTGTGTATCCTTAGTAATTACCTTAAGACAATTATTCATTATTTGTTTGTTTTTTAAAAATCTTAATGGTTTTTAATTTATGGCATTGTACTTTTATTAGCTGTCTCTTGTCATTAGAACAGAAGAAGAAAAGTCATAACCCTCTTTCACTATATTATGCATTTTAATCTTGATTCTGTTGGACAAAACTCTCAGTGGTCTTATCAAATTTAGTTCCTGACAGAGATAGGTACTTTCAGATCACTCATTTAATTTTAAAATGGTTAGGTAATCTCTTTATTTTCAAAACTCTAAAATGGGATTTCTGAATGAGACAGAGGTTTTTATCAGAGCTTTGACACAAGTGCAACTAAAACAGACCTCAATATATTAACTCTTATGTCCACAGAGAGTAATACCAACACTTTAAATTGTCAGTTATTTTTTTCTGTTGATGGTTTAGTTTGAATAAATGCTGCAGTTGAAGCATTCCAGATGTGTCTTCACCAATGGAGATGAAACAGCCCAGCTACCAGTTAGCCAACAACTCCACTCTCCAACTTTTTGATAATTCTGATTATGTAAGATTTAATGACAAAAATGTTCATAAATGGAAAAGCTGAAAGGCTACTGGTACACTAAAACCATCAGCCTAATACCCCAAAAGAGCAGTTGTTTTGGTTTTAATTTCTATGTTCATATTTAATTCAACAAAGCTCATTCTTAATTATAAAATTGCCTTCTATGAGAATTCACCTGCTGCACCAAAGTGCAATTGCAGCCTTTACCTAATAGCAGAGGTTCATCTGATTGTCCTGGGCTCTACCTAGGTCCTTAGTAATTTAATGACATGTTATCTGAAGCAAAATCAATAGCTTTTAGTAGGAGCTCTTGAATATTTATTGACCTATAGAAGAAGTGCCCTTTCAACATGCTAGCCTATTTTGGATATCATTTATGCATCTGTTTTACTTTAATCACACTAAAAATTGGTCTGAAATATAAATTAAGATGATATTTTGAGAATGATTAAAATATGTGTCCGAACCTGTCTCACATTTGCAAAACTTGAGCCCATTGTCCCTGTTATTTTATTGAATTACTCTGCATTTATGAAAATATACTTTACTATAGAATGAGCAGATTTCAGAGAGTTACTGTTTCCGCAGCAGGGTGTGCACAATGCATACCTAGTCTTTAGAGCTTCTTCTTCCATTAATTTACAGATATTTATGAAGAATGTAGGAGGGAAACAGCAGTGAAGATAAATTAGTCTTTTGTTGTCATAGAATAAATATTCTTCAATATTTTGAGATATTTCGGAGCTGGCACAAATAATGTTTTTAATAGATAACTAGCTGAGCATCACAACTTCTCTCTGGTTGGCTTAAATGCAATCAGAGAACATTTTCTTTTGAAAACCTTAATCAGTTAACATTAGCCTGCAGGAAATTAAAAGCAAGTGCCTTTATTTCCTTTCCCAGATTTTGTAAAAGTCTTTATAGCATTTTATTAATAGGACTGACATTGGTGGAGGCTGCATTTTACTATTCTTTTTCTTTTCAGGCAAAGTTTTCTTAATCTTTTAGCTTCAAATTTTATTTATTTTTATCTATTTTCCACTTGTAATATCTGTAGTCAATACACAGGACTGTACAACATAGGGACTTTTCTTTTCTTACCCATCTGCTTATGCTATTATCTTTCCTGTCCAATAAGCAATGATGATTTGAGTGCATAATTTATGCTTTATATAATAGCATTTTTCTTCATTAGCTTTTATATATAGTAGCTGGTGTGGAACACATTGTGGTTTTGTAGAACTGCCATGCCTTTGTAGTGTTTTTCTGGTATATCTCAGCTTATCCTTTTGAGATAAATCCTACCCCATAGGCCTTGTTCTTTGTAAGTTGTCCTATATATTTATTTTAATGAATTAAATAAAGGAAAAATAAACTTTGAGGTTTATGGTATTACACAGTAGAAGTGAGAGTGACAGAATTAGTTGCTTGGTAACTGCCTACATCTTGTCCTTCAGTTGTTTTACTTGTTTTGAAGTTCTTCTAAAGCTCATAGTTGAAACACATTTTTCCTCACTGGAAATCATCCCAATTTTTCTTTGGTTAAAATACCTGTGTTAGGAAAACCAAATGAGAACTTGCTTATGTTTTCAGTCTTTCTGATTGGAAGGGTGACTGTGAAATCACAATAACAAGATACTTTATTAGTTATGGCACATTTTGCAGTGACTTTCCCACTTCCTCTATATTTCACAGTTTCTGCTTTTTTTGTTTGTTTGTTTGTTTTTTGTTTGTATCAATGTGTATAAATCCTGAAGACTGGGAGAAATCATTAATGTGGTAGTATAAGCACATGAGTGTTTGGATCATTCACTTGGAAGAGTAGCACCTCGGTTCCATTAGTGATCCTAGTAAAATTTTGTAAATTTAATACAAACTTTGAAATGTTTTCTACTGCTTTTAAAAGTTTTTAATGTGAGTTTGCCCAGCTCTCACTGAGCTCATTATAGTAAATGCCTTCCCATAAATTTCATTCATCAAAATTTGATCCTTAATCCCTATAATATGAGGAATATATAGGGCTGACTCATCTTCACTCCAAACACAATGCCCAGGGGATTAAAAATGTTTCCTTGCACCACTGAAAACAAATTTCAGTTTGTCACCTGCAAGGTGTACTCTCTAGAACTCATGCCCCACAGTGATGCTAATCATCTTATGTCTCACAAATTCCTACTAAGGCCAACTTCCTTCTGTGTTTTGTATTGGAGAGGCTTGGTTTATGTTTGCTCTTCCTGACTATATGGAGCAGTAGATTATACAGGTGTGTCAGATAATATCTCTCCTTTGTTCCCAAATATGTGGAGGGGGGGGGAGAGAAAATATAGGGTGGGAAAGGCTTGAAGGACTAGTTGTCCTTTTTCTCTAAAAGTTCATTACCATTTAAAGACAGTTTCTAGTCTTTTAAAAAAATCAAGTAGACCTAATCATATTTGCAAACTAACACAACAGAAGCCTCCAAATGGGATACTCTGACCACAGGGAAATGTTGCCTCCTCTTGATGTCCTGCAAAGAGACTCAATCTGTCTCAAGGAGACCAGCACTGTGAGTGTGTCAGTGTCTGCTCACAGTATGGTGTACTGTGAAGTAAAGGAATTACACTGAGAAATTTTGAAAAGGCTTTAAAGAAGCAGCAGGTTGTTACCTTCTGAACTAAATTTTTTTCAGAGCAGTCAGAGATTTCAAAGTGTGTTAGGAAGAGTATAGCTTTTTCAGCTGAAATATTAACTAAACAAAACTGACTCAGTAGAAATGGAAATAGAACTGGCAGGTTTTGTTTGAGGGATACAAAAAAACATTATCATATGCTAACTTCTCATTCTTTTGGCAAGGGTATTTAGAGTCCAGACAGACTTTTCTGGTATATCAATGTGACTGTGATTCCAGGGAAGGAAAATACTTTAAAACTCTGGAATATTGAAAAGATTAAAACAGATACTTTTAAATTTTAGCTCCAAAAATGTAAACAGAAAATTCTGGCAGATGCAGGTAATGAATCCAGTGTTCTAAGGGAATTTTTATCCTCATCTGTTCCCTTCCACCATTCTTTGTACCTTCCAGAAATTACGAGAACTTAAGCATGGGCCCTTCTGTAACAGTCTTCTAATGCACAGTTTTTGTACACTATATATAGATTTCATAAGAATAATACCTATAGGAGAAAAAGCATAACATCATGTAATGAATGGTTTTTTTAGTAGAATGCAAAAGTAAAAAAAGATATTGGTTTAATCTTGCACAAACCGTGTTAATTTGTCAGTTTCATAATTTCTTGAGTTTGATACATAAATACTACTTCACTTCTTTAGTTGGACTTTCAAGATAAACAAAAAATCAAAATGAGAAAAGTGATACGAAATAATAGCTACTTTAACAAGGTCATTGTCAGGGATAGAGCTCATATTCTCAGTTCATCTTCTGCAATTTAAGCAAAATTATTAAATGATACATGCGATAAGCTTTTGAACTCTATAGGCCTGCTGGTAGACACAGCAAAAACTGTATGTCAGTGTGTCTTCTGGTAACTTGATGACAGCGGTAGCACCACTGTTACACATACTCTAGAATATTGAGTTCTATTTCCTATTTCAGAGAGAATGTCTTTTAGAGGTCAGAGGTATTCTGTTTTCTGGCCTAAGATGTTTGGTTAATATTTAAGGACCACTTCTGAGCTCAAGACCAGTGCATCACAATGGGCAGGAAATCCAGAAAGGGAACTAGGAGACCAGTATGGTAAAACAGGGAACTGCTAGGTATACTCAAATGGAAGAAGAGAACCTATATATTGTGGAAGATATAGCTGGCCACTTGGGAGGAATATAAGATTGTTGTCTGAGAATGTGGAGAGGCAACTGGTAAAGCTAAAACCTCCTTGGAATTAAACCTTGTAAGAGAGGTTAAGGACAACAGGAAGGGCTTCTTCAAATACATAACAAATAAAACACTAGAGGCAATGTGGGCCCACTCCTGAATGAGGTGGGTGCCCTGGTGACAGAGGATACAAAGTAGGCAAAACTGGTGAATGCTGCCTTTGCCTCTGTGTATACTGCTGGAGGGTATCCTCAGGAGCCCCACACCCTTAAGGCTGCTGAGGTAGTCAGGGTAAAGGAGGAGTTTGTGTTGGTTGATGAGGACTGGGTTAAGGATCAGTTAATGAGTCTGGACATCCATAAATCCATAGGTCCTAACAGGATGCAGCCATGGGTGGTGAGGGAACTGGTGGATATCATTGCTAGGCTGCTCTCCATCACCTTTGGTAAGTCATTGGGAACAGGAGAGGTGCCTGAGGACTGGAAGAAAGCAAGTACTCCAATTTTCAAGAAAGAGGGTCCAGGTAACTACAGACCAGTCAGCCTCACATCCATCCCTGGAAAGGTGATAGAACAACTCGCTCTTGCAGCTGTTGCCAGGCAAGAGTCTTATGTAGCTTTACTAAGGGGAAGTCATGTCTGACGAATGAATTAGCCTTCTGTGAAGATATAACCAGTTGGATGGATGATGGCACAGCATCATTATGATGGTCTTGAACCTCTTCTACAGTGGGGGATCTTCCTTCTTGCAGTCCCTGTCTTTGCCTTCTGTAACTGGATGGTAGGACCAAAGCACTTGCCAGTGAAGTCTGGGGCAAAAAAGTCACCAAGCACCTCAGCCTCCTCCGTATCCCATGTCACCAGGTCTCCTGTTTCCTTCTGGAGAGGGGCCACATTTTCCCTAGTCAACCTTTTTATGGCTGACATGCCTATGGAATCTTTTCCTGTTGCCCTTGTGATCCCTGGCCAGACTTAATTCTGTCTGGGCTTTAGCTTTCCTAACTTGACTCCTGGCTTCTCAGACAAATTATTTGTCCATCTTCCAGGCTACCTGTCCTCACTTCCACCCTCTGTAGGTGTTCTTTTTTATATCTAAGTGTGTCCAGGAACTCCTTGTCCATTCATGGGGACAGAGTTTTTAGTAGAGCAATAGCACAAGCGGTAGTAGTTTTAAACTGGAAGACAGTACATGCAGACTAAATATAACGGAGATACCTGTTTCAGTGAGGGTAGTGAAACACTGGAACAGGTTGCCAAAAGAGTTGTAGATACCCCATCCCTAGAAATATTCAAGGTCAGTCTGGATGGGGGTCTGGCAATCTGAACTAGTTGAAGATGCCATTGCTTATGGTGGGAGCGTTGGACTAGGTGACCTTTAATGGTCCCTTCCAACCCAAACCATTTTATGATTCTATGGTATTACTAACATTTTGTGTGCATGCATTAGAACATGTAAGTTAAATATCAATGTGATTAGATATAAACAACAATTAAAAGAAGGCCTCTCAATGTTAGGCTAGTAATAATTTTTAGGCATTAAAAAGAAATGATTGATAAAAATATAAATCCATTCATTCTTTTTGGTTATTTAACATGAAATAATTTTAAAAAATAATGAATATTTTAATAGACTGTTTTTCAGGTGAGGCTAGAAAGCAAAGTTGAAGTATGTGCAGTAACCATATCTCTAGTGGAAGTCAAATGCCATCAGTACTGCACAGCAGGGTTGCATTTGGAAGGAGAAAGGAGTTCGTTTTTCTGAAGTGTCTAGTGTTTAAATGTTGTTTGGCTGAATAATATCTTTGAGATTGTGTTGAGATGTTGCAGATGTTTCCAGCTGGAGGCTTGAGAATGGGACACAATGGAACCTAACTATCACTCTAATTATTACGTTATAAAATTACAATATCCATCCTCCCAAAATGAAGTGTTATTTTTATGTTTTATTTTTGAATGACACAGTATTGTTATTAGTTTCTTGCTTGAAGCCTGGTTGGCACAGTTGATAGAAAAGTCAGAGAGAGACACTTGAATTCCTCCGTGCTAGAAAGGGAATTAGACCTACTTGAGCAAATGCTCTGATTATCAAACAACTTTTAAAAAAACTGAGTGGTAGTAGTGACAAAATCTGCACATGCTCTTTTTGTGGGCTGAGGATAAGAATCACTGTTAACAAATCCTTATTAAAGATAGTACAGAGGCAGCTAGAGAATTCATTTCAAACAGGAGTGTTACTTTTATATATGAATGGGACCAAAACTTTCAGCATCCCAGTAATTGCTTCTTATAAAAAGAAAAACACTGAAGGTACATGATGTACTTGAGCAGATAAAATAGGGTTTTATGGGATAAGTTTCAAATTAGTCTTCTTATAAGAAATCATAAGTGCTTTTTTTGCACCTTGCCTTTAAAGCCTTAGATGAATTTGAACCTAAATTGTCAAGGATTATTTGATTTATTTTTTCTTTTCAACGTGTTTGTTACCAGTACAGGAACTGAACTTTATTTTTTTTCCTGTCCTTTCCTATAGAAATGACAGCCCCTTTAGAACAAGGGACTTTTCTCTCACTTTCTATTCATTCTTGCTTTCATGGTAATTCTTGTTAATTTATCACTGCTTATAAATCAGCTGCATATGAATAAATTGATTAAAAATAAATAAAAAATCTAATTCCAGATTAAAGATAGTTGATTTGCCTTAAAAAAAAATCTGAATGTAGCCAGTCTTTCAGACCCTGTTATCTTTCCTTACTCGTGGTGTCAGTTTTCATTCTCATCTTTCTGCCTCTGTTCCCTTTTTCTTTTCTAAAAATAACAGATTTCTTAGCAAGAGTAGAAGCCCATATAAATCTCTGTTGCTGATTCCCTGCTGGAAACATAGTTGCATCAAATCCTTGTATAATCTTTTTTGCAGTAATGACTCAAAGTTTATGTGATACAGCTTGAGTTTCATAAGTTATTGTAGAAAGGTGGGTTTAAATAAGCACAGAACTTTTTTTTTTCTATTTTAATCCATGTTTTGGAAAGAATATGTAAGATAAAATTCTGTACTTTGTATCTGCACTGAAAACATCTAGTAGCTATGAATATGTCCTGGAGCCATTCTTGTAACCCCATGATTTTGGTAGTAGCCTGTAGAGATCATCTGCTCTCTCAGTAATTTCTTAAAGATGCTCCTATTTTCACATTTTGCTGTGGGTCACTCTGGTTCAGCTATGTTACCAGGACTAATTTGGCATGGATTTATCCATGATTTTTTTTTTTTTTTTTTTTTTTTAATTGTCTCTCTTTTTCTGCAATACTGAATGCAACAAATTACTTTGTAGTTGGCCTCAGTGTGTAAAAGTTTCCTTGCCACTGGATGACTGTTCACAAAAGCTTTCTTTTGGTCAGTCTTGGTGGAACACCTAGTGAGGCCAGTAATGTTTCTTCTTGGTTAGTGTGCAGATCTCAAGTATATCTGATTTGAAGATTGGGAAAATCTCATGTAGCCTGCAGAGTGGAAGGAACTAAGAGATAAAAATATTTTGAAAACCAAATAATTGACTTCCATTTCAGGTTAGTCTTTCTGGTGCTAAGACATGGTTATTAGTTATTTTAGAAACCTCTGGTAAATAAATGTACATAAAGTTCTACAGGAATAGCTAGATATAACATTAAGGTACTGATACTTAAAACCCAAGAAACTTTAAAACAGTACTTTAGAACAAATTACTGTAAAATGAAATATTCTTAATATCCGTTCATTTATTAACATTAAAAAATATTGTACTCTTGTGAATTTATTTAGATGATGGATGATACAATTCTAAATTAGCAGGCTATTGTATTTTTCAGAATATGAGTTAACTTTTTACCCCACAACATTTGGTAAGTAAATACATGTGTAACTAGACTACATAAGAGACTTCCTGTTTCGTTGAAGTTTATCAAGTTTAAGAACAAGTTGAATGTTCTTTTAGAATTCATTTGCAAATGTCAGTCAGATCCGTGTCTTTTTTTGTACTCATAAATCGTGTCGTAGAGTCTCTAAGAGTCTGAAGAAAACTTACCTTCACGTTTGCCACCTGGAGATCACAAAGTTCTAAGGTATATATATCCTTTTGAAGATCTTCTTACTGAGTTGTGGTGAGATAGCAGGTTTCAGGTAAAGGCATGTCTTCATGCATGTCCAAATTGTACAAATTGTTCTCCATCCAGATTGTTTTTTATTGTAGTATTTATTGATTTACCTCTGAAGAAAGAAAATCCTGTCAGCTTTATTGGGACTCATGTGGGCACCTAAAGAACAAAATTTATAATCACTTCGTAATTGTTTACATTCATAGAATCACATAATCATTGCAGTTAGAACGCATCTCTGGTGGTCATCTTGTTCAACTCCTCTGCTCAAAAGAAGTCAGCTAGAGTACATTGTCCAGAACTGAGTCCAGTAAGGTTTTGAATATTTCCAACAACTTCAAAAGCTCTCTGGACAGCCTGTTGCAGTGGTTTAATACACTCAAACTATATGTTGTGGGTTTTTTGTCTTATGTCTTAATGGAATTTCTTTTATCTGTGTTTGCAACAATTGACTCTCCTTGTCACTGGGCACCAGTAATAAAGACTGCCACAGTGTTTTTGCTTTCTTTCATCAGCTATTTATAGACTTTACTAATATCCTCTGCCTTGAACCTCCTCTTCTTCAGCCTGAACATTCCCAGCTCTTTCAGCATTCTTTCTTATGACAGATGCTCCAATTCTTCCATTATCTTTGTTGCTTTTTGCTGGAATTGCCCCAGTATGTTGATGTCTGTCTTGTACTGGGTAGCCCAGAACTGGTCCTTGCATGGCACATGATTCACACAAGGTAGAAAAGAAGGCTGCATCCTTAGACATGCTGGTGACACTCTTCCTAATGCAGTTCAGGAGGCTGTTGACTATCTTTGCTTGTTGAAGTTTACCTGAATGGCAGCAAAAATTGTGTATCAAGCACTTTTCCCAGTTTGGTGTCATATATGAACTTTATGAGGATGTACTCTGTGCTCTTGCCCAAGTCATTAATGAAAGGATTAAACACTGTTGGTCCCAGTGTAGATCCCTGAGGTATTCCTGTAATGAACTGTCCTCCAGTTGGACTTTGTGCCACTTATTACAGCTTTTGGTATCACAGAATCACTGGAAAAGATCTCGGAGATCATCAAGTCCAGCCTATGACCTAACACTACCACACTGCCTAGACCATGGAACCAAGTGCCACATCCGGTCTCTCCTTAAACACCTTCAGGGATGGTGACTCCACCACTTCCCTGGGCAGTCCATTGCAATGTCTGATCACCCCTTCTGTGAGGAAGTGCTTCCTAGTATCTAAACTAAATCTCTCCTGGCACAGCTTCAGGCCATGCCCTTTCATCCTGTCACAAGTTGCCTGGGAGACCCTGACCCCCACCTGACACCAGCTTCCCTTCAGGTAGTTGAAGAGAGTGATAAGGTTCCCCCTGAATCTTCTCTTCTCCAGGCTAAACAACCCCAGCTTCCTCAGCCTCTCCTCATAACTTTCCCCCTAGTCCCTTCCCCAGACTCATTGTTCTCCTCTGGACCCACTCCAACTCTTCTATATTTTTCTTGAAGTGGGAGGCCCAAAACTGGATATAGTACTAGAGGTGAGGTCTCACAAGGAGGAGAATTACATCCGTAGTCCCACAGGCCATGCTTTTCCTGATATGAGCCAGGATGCTATTAGCCTTCTGGGCCACCTGGGCACACTGCTGGCTCATGTTCAATTGATTGTCAACCACTGCTCCCAGGTCCCACTCTGTCGCACCACTCACCAGCTACTTTTCCCCCAGTCTGCAGTGCTGCATGGGGTTGTTGTGGCAAAACTCTAGGACCCAGAACTTGGTTTTGTGGGACCTCATACTGTTGGCCCACCGATCAGCCTGTCCAGGTCCCTCTTCAGTGTCTTCCTACCGTCTAGCAGACTGACGCTCCCCCCAGGCTTGGTGTCATCTGTGAATTTGCTAAGGGTAGACTTGATCCCTTCATCCAGGTTGTCAATAAGGATACTGAATAGCACTGGGCCCAACACTAATCCCTGGGGACCTCACTGGTAACTGGATGCCAACTGGATCCAGCTATTTATCAGTTTTTAGTCCACTTAATTGTCATTTTATTTAGGTCATCTCTTTGTCTGTGAGGAGTTGTGGGTGACAGTGTCAAAAGCCTTAGGATGAACAACATCAACTTCTTTCTCCTCATCTCTCAAGTTAGTCATTTCATTGTAGAGAGCTGTCAGTTTGATCAGATATTTCTTCTTTGTAAATCCATGCTGACTGCTTATGATCACCTTCATCAGCTTAGGGTTGCTAAAACTATTTTGGGATTGCAGGCCTTCAATACTAAGTCTGTGCGTGGTGTTTATTCTCAGTGAACTAAACTGAAAAAAAATGATTAAAAAAAGTTCATAAAATGCTGTTCCTCTAAAGTTTTTACTTTGGCAGATTGTTGGGTGCTTTATTTTCCCCACAAAAAAATAAAGAGCAATGAAGGACATTTTTTACCAATCAAATAAGATTCCATTGAACACTAATATAAAATTTATTCATGGACTTATTTATGTTGAAATACTATCCGATAGTGCAAAAATATGGCTCCAGAGATGTTGACAGTATTTTCCTCCAAGCGTATTTCCAATGTAACATCAGCAGGGAAGACAGCCATCTGTCCATGTGTTTTTCTGTAAGGATATTCAGGCTTGTTTGGAAAATAACCAGACCCTGTCCTCCTAGAGGCTGGCAAATCTGTAATATAAAATAGAGTGATGTAATAGATTGAATGATTTTATGCAATTCAAGAAACTAGAATAATGGGGAAGGCAACTGCCTTAGCAGTAAAATTCTGTTTGTGCCCTGTCCTCATCAAATACTAACAATGGTTATACTTAGTGCTTGATAGCACTTTAAATGTTAATAGGGACAGTAAACCATAAGATAAGGCAATGTCAACTACTGCACTTATTTTTAAAGTACTTAGTATATTTTGAGATGCTAGGGAAAGATATAAATTGGTTTTCTTCTCTGCATTACTTTGATACTTTCAGTCCTTCTGTATTTCCTGAAATGTATTTTCTTCCTAAAGACATTGAAGATGATGTGCCTATGTGGTATCTGTAGTTAATATATGGAAACTTGAAGTTGCATCAAGAATTATTTTGAACTGTAAAACTGACCAAGTGATCTTATGCAATTGCTCTGAAATTTATCTTATTAAATGCAAGGGTAAGTTTTTCCCATTTGAGAATTTTACCATCAAATTATTTATAGTAGAGGTATTCAACTTAACAGCCATAGATTCTCTCAGCTGATAGCCTCTTTGAGTTTATCACTAACTTAAAAATCCTTGACAGTGTACAAGAGTGTTACACATTGCTCCTAAGGTAGCTAAGGTTGCTCTTCATACAAGAATCTTCTGGGAGCTAACTGCCTGTATTTTGTTGCCTAGATTTGAAATTAGTATTTTCAGAAATCTTGGCCTGCATTGATATTTTAATAAATATAATTAATTTTGGTTAGCTGGGAAAGAGAGAGCATGATGGTTTGCCTAAGGGATGTGGGAGAGAAAGCAATGCAGAAGTTACTGACTTAAGGCTCTATGGTCTACATTGTACTGAAAGCCAGATTAATTAATTGTTCTAATTTGAAAATCTATGTATATAGTAGTTTAACCTTTTTTTCTCTTGCCAAAGAGACAAGACATTAATTTCATAAACATCATTGGACCCAGGCATATCTCAATCTGCTGAGAAAAGTTACTTTTCCTCCTTTAATAACACTTGCAGTTATTACAGTTAACTGCAACTTACAGTTGCAGTTCTTCTTGAATATCCTGCTATTGTTGTGACATACAAAAAGAGAGACCACATTGCATAACATTTAAATTTGGTCTTCAAATTATATAGAACTTCATATTTTTACAACAATAACATGTATTGTGGTCAGATTATGAGTGTAAAATTTTTAAAACTAATGCAATATGTTCCTTGAGGATAAAAGGAAGGGAAGCTGCTCTCTGCTGTTGTTTCAGCTTCTTAACTTTGTAGAGTAAGTTAAATCCAGCAACAATATCATAAATGCCACTATTTGAGAGGGTCTGGGCCTAACAGGACATCTTACAATAATAAGAAAGGAGCAAATGCAAAAACCTACCTTTAGCTAATTATACTTTAGGGCTTTCAGCACCAAGCACAAGTCCAAGAGTAACCCTTAAAAAGGACCAACACTAGATGAAGAATAAAAAAGATTTATCTGGGACTGGAAATATAAGAAAGTGGGATTTTTCAGATTTTTTAAAATTTCTCTGGAACAATCTCACACATGATTTAAAAAAAAGTTGGTTGGTGGACTACAAGTTAGGAATTTTTAACATGGCAGTTTATATATTTATTGCATAACCCCAAATGATCACAAAATGGCATTCAAAATATAGTATATACTAGATAAATGATCATTAATCCCCCTTGAAATAGTTTTGGTATGCTAAGCAATCATTACTTAAACTCAGTTATTCAGAAATTGACAGAACAACCAGTGTGGGTTCGATGTACTTATTAGTGTAGCAGAAAGTAACAGTTTGTTTACTTTAGGGATTTAGTGGTCTTTTTTTTTTGAGGGGAGAAGTGACAACACCTAAATTTTTTAACAGATAAGCATGGAGAAAATTACTTTCACTTTTTAGCTGATAAAAGAGAACTGCCACATCATCTTTTGTTTCTGATAATATTCCATCATGTAAAAATATCAACCTTGAGTCCCAAGTTAGAAAATCTGTGTGTTATGTATGTGAATATGTGCATTATTTCATTTCAGTAAACATAGAATGAAACACTTTCTTGAAAGTGAAAACAGTTACAAATCATAAGAATTGAAGCATCCTGTATTATTTTTGCCTTGTCTTTGTTAGACAGATCAACTTGTCTTCCTCTTCTGAAAGCCTGTTACACTGATAATGACATTTGGGCTTTTATGTATCCAAGTTTGTAATTTTAGAGAACAAACAATCCCTGACAGCTGGCCTTGTGATAAAGCCTGGCTTTGTCTCGAGAAAGAATGCTTGAAAGTAATCTTTTGGCCAAAACAATCTTCCACGAAACTGTGGCAATTAGAATAAGTAGGAATTGTCATTATGCCACATGATTTTGTGTTAACTTTTGAAATTTGTATAGAAGTGGGCATACAGAACAGCCGAATCAGTGTCAGCTCAAGGAATCCGGTCTGAAATATAGTGATTTTTATGCTCACTCTTGGTAGTGAAAATATTTTAATAGTACCAAGAAGTTGCTGCAAGTCTGGACCCTTAACAAATTCAAAACAGTTGTGAAAATTTTTCCATACTCCAGGATTGAGGCAGAGTTCTTTATTCTCAACCATTGTATTTTATGTGATGTTTTATGTTTTATTTTTCAGAGATTGGTTCCTAATTAGGATTTCCTGCTGATTTTTTGTGTTGTTTTATTTGTTTATTTTGTTTTGTGTTTCACCTCAGTAATGAATTAAAAATTATACTGCCACTTTTGTGAATCTGTGAGTGAAGAAATTTAAGGTTTTTCAGGCAAAGGTGTAGAGCATGTATTTGTGTTGAAAATCCCAGCCTTTTCCAAAACTAATTTAGTGGTACAGAGAAGCCCAAAGATCCAGCATGCAGCTCAGGTAGACAAGTTCATTATCAGCAGTGTCAGAGCAGTAGGTTTTGGTTCTTTGATACTGTAATGACAAAATGGAAAAGATAGCTTAGGAAAATACTACTTTTTTTTTCCTTCTGCTATTGTTCCTGAAAATTCCAAAGATTCAGGTTTTCCCATCTTTCTAAAAACTGCAGTTTTGTGTCTGCAGTGCTTTTTCTCTTTAAATAGTAGTGAAGTCTGAATACTAAAGACAGATAATTGGTGCATACAGATACTTAAAGGCCATTTTGTAATAAGCAGAGACCATCCAGAAAGATCTTGCATATAAATCCCCATCTACTCACAAAACCACTGCACCTAAGTCAGCATAAAGAAATCTATGTCATCTCTGGCACCACTCTTTCTACAATTGTATGATCTATTTACACCTGTCAGAATTGCTGTGTAATACTTGAGCAAAATATAACCTCTTGTTAACAAAAAAGTCTTTATGATTTTTTAGCTACTGACTGATGCGTGTGTCATTTTCCCTAGCACAGCATTTTCCCATTAGCACAGCAAAACCAGTGCTTTTTTTCCACTTTCAGTGATTATAAAATATATTGTGATCTAATCTATAATAAGGAAGTGAATAAAAGACATAGAAACCATTTTAAGTTATTAGCAGTCTAGCACTTCATGACTGGACTTTTTTCCTTCAAGCACCCTAAATTAAAAAATTAATTTAAACTTTAGTAATCCTAATTAATGCTACAAAGATGATAGTTATTTTTTTCTGAAGGGAAACCGAAGGATTCATAGCATAGTGCAGAACTCGATTTTACTTTTACATCGATTTTACTTTTACTATGAAATTTCCATTTATCATTTTACTACAATACTTGACATTTTACTCCTAATTCAATCAATTCTGTGATTTCAATTCTCTGATTTTTACAGCATCCAGATATCAGGAATCACTAGTAATAGAGTCAAATTATTCCAGATAAATCTATATTAGTAGAAGAGTACTGGTAGATATTATACAATGCATTAGGAAAAAGAATTTACGAGACAGTAAAAGGCAAAGCCATTTCAACCTTTGAGAGAGACTGCAATATTTGTGACATCTTACAAAGTTAAACTAAAGGCTGAAATGAGGTGATGCAAGATAGTTGTACAGAAGATGCCTACATAGGTTAGATTTCAGTCCTCCTGTGGAAATGTTTTGCAATAATCTCAGATTAGTCCTGTATCATAGGATCATAGAATGGCTTGGGTTGGAAGGGACCTTAAAGATCATGTAGTTCCAACTCCCCTGCATGGGCAGGGACACCTCCCACTAGCCCAGGTTGCTCACAGCCCCATCCAACTTGGCCTTGAACACTGTCAGGGAGGGGGCAGCCACAGCTTCCTTGGACAACCTGTGCCAGTGTCTCACCACCCTCACACTAAATGATTGCTTCCTTATGTTCTACCTAAATCTATCCTCTTCCAGTTTAAAGCTATTAACCCTTGTTCTGTAGCTACATGCTCTTGGAAGAATTCCCTTTCCAGCTTTCTTGTAGTCTCCCTTCAGGTACTAAAGGCAGCTGTAAGGTCTTCCTGCTCCTCCTGCCCTCTGGGCTGATAAACCCCGATTTTCTTTAGCTCTCTGATCATCTTTGTGGCCCTCTACTGGACTAATTTCAAGAGGTCCATGTCCTTCCTGTGTTGAGGGCTTCAAAACTAGGCACAATACTCCAAGAGGGGGTCTCACAAGAGATCTTGGGTATTATCTAATACATTGCATTATTTAATAATATACTAAAACCTGGGTAATATATTTGTGTTGTGGTTAACATTTTATATTCAGTACTCCGTCTCTTGCAGCAAACTTAATCTGGAGAACTAATTTGGTTTTTGCTTCTTTACCCTTACATTAGGACAGCATTTGCTAAATGTTGACGCTGAGCTGGCAGTAGAGAACTTTGATTTAAATGCTTTAATGAACTAGAGGAAATCACCTTAGACAATGCATAATTTTTGTTAAGGAGAAGAGGACTTCTGTGGCAGTGAAGGACTTCACTTTGACAATGAAGTCCCTTGGCAAGATCTCCATCCACTTGGTAGAAACTGGTAGCTTAATCACCTGAAAGAATTACTAAGGGAGTAAAAATGGATGGACAATTTGATGTATTTAGCCTTTTATTTTGAATGCCCATGCAAAAGCAGACAAATTGTATAAATCACATGGCTTCCTTCAGAGATGGGGGAAGAAGTTCCATTGGAGTCTGAAACATTTGGGAACCTGTCCTTGAAATGTGCAGTGCAATCTCATAGCTCATCTTGTCAGGGGATTGGGTTGATAGAGCAATGTATCATGGGACTTAGAGTGCTTCCCAAATTGTGTGTTTTGGTATTATTCATCTGTCATGAAAGCCAGATGAACTGCATCTGTCCATCCTTTCTCACCTATCAGCAGTAGGAAATCCAGATGCCTAAGGCAGGGAAGAAAAGACTCTTTTCATGATTTAATTAAAATGATTTAATTAATTTTTAATTATTTAATTAAAAGGGACTTAGGTCTAAGAGGCCTCCCATGTAGAGCACCTACCTTGTTGTAGGACGTAAAAAAGGTTTGTCTTCCCAAAAGGGTGCTAAGAGGTGGCAAGATTAAAAGCTTATAATATATAGCTTTGTGTGTTCAAGAATTAACTGAGACATCTTAAAGTAGAATCATATCAAAGTAACTGGGGAGACAATTATGTGTCAGAGTGCTTAATTTTTTTTCATTTTGAATGCTGGACATCTTCTACTTGGGCAGCCTTTTTTTTTGTCTTGAATAGACAGTCTTTCTGATTTTGAGATGTTATTCATTATCTATTTTTAGCATAGCATATAAAAATAAAGATGGATTAATTTAGTGAAATGGAATGTCTCCTTCCTGATTTTTTTGTCATAATGAAACCAGTACGGAACTCTGTCTCATGTGACATGGAAGGAATATTGTAGATTTTGACAATCTTCATTTCCATCTGTATAAAGTTTGACTAGTGTTCTTTTACTTTCACTGCTAGAATTCATTTTGCATAATTTATAAGACATGAAAACATGGATTACAGTGTAGGCTATGGTTAGAATTTCCCTTGCCTTTTGCATTCTTTTTCAAAAATTTTGCCTCAGCTTTCCTGACAATAAGCTACATGAATGCTGACTCAGGATAGAATTGTTCCCAGCAAGAATTCTTTCCTTCTTCTGAAGTTTGAAACTTCAGAAGAGCTGACCTAGAAACAGCACGCTGTTAAAATACAGTTTTGTGATAGACCATCAGAAGAGAAACTAGCATTCAAAGCCTTTAGCTGAGGTAGGACTGCTGACTGATGGCTGTGCAGGATCAGATAAAATTCAAGCTCAGGAAATTTGGAAATACAACTGTGTTTCATCATGGCTTTTGTGATTGCATTGGTTAAAATAAAAACATCCACTAGCTAAGATTAGTGAGATGAAGCAAAGCTAATTAGGGTATGGTTTGCCCACATCTGATACATAGTTCTGCTTTTTAAAAGCTATTTTTGATTATAGATTAAAGCATTGCATTCCATAAATGGTATCACAGTTATTGAATAAGAGAGATGAGGAAAAAAATAATTTTTTCCAGGTATCAAGATCACGTTGGGAGTATATTGCATAGATTTGTTGACAGACTGTTGGAGAAAATTATTTTCAAAATGTATGCATATTATACATGTTTTCATTCTCCTGGTGCAAGCTTAGCCATCCGTTATATCATCTATATATACATGGTTATCTTCCATTACTCATGGAAATGTTGCCACCATGGATAAGAGATTAATAAATTAAAAACATAGTATAAATACAGTACTTGCAGAAGATAAAAAATTAACAATTCAGATTTTCCTATATAAAGGTCATAGATTAGTAGGAATACAGCTAAAATTCTTTTCTTGATATATTGCACTTAACCTTGCTCCCCTACCCCTATGGCATGGACACAATACAACAGCAAGGAGGGTTAACAGAAGAAACTGAAATACTGTGCCAGTTAGCTAGATTTCTCTTTAAAGGAGTTAAATTTTGCAAGTGATGGCAAAACATTTGTTCCAAAAAGATGTTCCTTTAATTTTTACAAGAAATAATATTTAAAGATGTTTACAAAATTTGACTTTGAATGGCTTTCCACTTTATTGCCTGGCAATCCTTTGTACTCAAGGTGCTAACCGCCTGTGTAATCCCCCATGGCAAAATAGATAAAGTAAAAAAAAAAGAATAGTGCTCTTTGGGGGAGGAATTATCACACAGACAGTTACCAATTAAGAAGCAGTTACTGACTTATTACAATCCAACAAGACCAAACTTGATTCACAGGACAGTTTGCCTCATAAACACTGTGCTGCAGTTTAGATAGCAGTTTTTGCAGTTGACAAGTTAAACTATTTTTGTACAGAATTGTATTTTATTAGATCTATAGGGAGTTAACTATACATTTCATCCTCCCCCAAAATAAAACCACATAATTATCAGTGGTTTAAATTAACGTTGTATGTTGTTATCTGAAGTGAAACTGGAACCCTTTAAATCAATTCTTGTTGGTTTTGGTACTTTGAGCACTTACTGTCTGAATTTGTTTCAAATATCTTAATGACTGTTACAAATGAATGCATAGTGACATTCTGAACAAAGGTTCTGATCTACTTCCTCCCATTTTGCCATACATCATTTGAACAGAAATGATGTAAATATGGGAGGGCTTATTGTGATTTCATGCTAGGTACTTTGGCAGAGAAGTACTTCTCTAGTCTTAGATTTGGTTTAAGAAGTCTCTGCTCTTTGGTCAACCATATCTTCTACTGCAGGGCTTCCCTCTTCTATCAGTTCAATGTCTTTAGTCAAGCTGGTTTTTTAGAAAACAATGAAATTATTGGTGTAAATAATCAATTTATTAATTTTTTAGCTGTTTTCTAGTTTTATTCTTTGGTAAGCAAGATAATTTCTGTAATAGGACAAAGGCTAGAGGTAGAACCAATGTAAGCTTTTACTTTGGCTGACAAGGAAAAGATAAAAAATGTATCCTGAGAGGAGATAAAAACGTATTCCTTTCATTGTTGTTTTCTGGGTCTGGAGAAGCTGAAAATAGTCTTACACCATTTAATCCAGTGCTAGGAGATGCTTAATATATTTTATTTCAATTCTGAGACCATGCTTTTGGGGTTTTGTTGCCTTTATTTATATATATATACACACACACATATATATATATCTTTTAAGCTGAATAAAACACTGGAACATTTTCACTGAAAAATATTTTCTGTGCAGACTTTGTGTGATTAGCTCCAAGAATGTTGAGTGGCTGATAAAAATTTTTGGTTTGATTTACTGTTGAAAGGAGCTTAGCCAAAAATCCCTGAATATAAATTCTTTTCATTATCTTACAGATTCAAAAAGGAAGATACATTGTTTTCTTATCAATACTAAGAGAAGGAATTTTCTTTAATTTAGTATGTAGTAAAATGTGAATTAGTAGACTGAACAGTATCTTTGCTTAGTTTAATAGAAGCTAAATTCTCATGACAAATTTTCCAGAGTTTATTTCCAATGTAGGATTGATTTTAAGGATAAAATATATATAAGATTACATATCATGAGTATAATGCTCTAGAATCCTGGAAAGTCTGACAAGATTCAAGGAAAAAAAAAGATTTAGATAGGCTTCCTAGAGTCCAGAAGAACTTACTGGAAAAGTTCATTGTTAGTTATTTTATTTTTATTATAATGTTGCATATATAATTTTTACAATACCTTGGCCAACTTTGGCATATTTTTCATATATTCTAACACTTTGGAAGTTTTAAAATAAATATTTGATTCTTTAGAAGAAACATTCTGTGAGAATCACAAACCAAGTCTAATTTTTTTTAATTACTTTTGCTCAAAAGTCAGAGCTCAAAACTAAAACTAGAACTTTTCAACGCCCCTTAAGATAAACATGGGGTAAACACTAATTAGTCCAAAGTTTTGCTGAAAATAACTAACATGCACTGGAAATGTTTTGCAGAGATTTGAATAAGGGCATAGAACAATATTAATAAGATTATAATAGAAGCATAATGTTTGTACTGACAATGAGTGTAATAGTCCAGTACAGAATTACCCAGAACTGTTTGGTCATCCCTTTATGTTTTGGAGAGCTTCGCAAGTTTCCAGAAACACAACATAACATATTAAAACCACTCTGGTGTCACTAGTGAAGAAAAAAATTGAGAATTATTTCTTTTTTAGTACCAGCCGCATTGTTTTCCTTTTGCAGAAGTATGAGAAATACTGAAAAACTAACGCAAGTCAGAATAAGACCTTTTTGACAGCGTAGCACTGTTGCTAAGGAAATACCACCATTTTAAATTTCCCATATCACTCTATAATCTTGAATTTCAAAGAAATTCTGTCTTTAGAACTTTGCTGATTAATGCTGCAGGTTGCACAAGTGATCCAGGTCGTTGGCATTTCTCACGCTATTTTAATCTTAATATTATCTGTAGAAAACTGCAAAGTCACAGAACTGTATTTGTTGTAGCCTCTGTCACTGGAGGCAAGTTTTATCCAGTATTTTAATATCTTCTGTGGAAAAGTTTGGTAACAGAAAGTTAGACAGTTACTGAAACAGTAATAAATTCTCAATAGCTAGAGAGTAGAAAGACAAATTTTTAATTATATAATTTGGAAACGATCTGTGTTGTTAAAAGGTGGCAATTATCTATGACTGGAAAGTTGGCATTGGTGCTGTTCCCACTGGAAAATAATATGGTTCCCTAAAGGAGCATACACCGTCTCTTTCCCTGAACTATAATCCTCTCTATGGCATTTTATTTCCTCAATTTTGACCTTCAGAACATGGATGGTGAGTTGTTTTAGTCTGTGATTGTCAAGTCTCAGAGCAAATTTTCTTGCAGAGAGACAATTTATTGAATCACCAAGTCATGTCTTGCAATAAAGGGGGGATGAATATCTCCTTTCCAGAGATGACAAGTTTTAGAGGAGACGTGAAGCAAATTCTGAGCTCAGATATATTGACCAAGCTTGTGTCATACTAATGGCAAAGCTTCTTATTAAATGTTTTGCAAGGTTAGAGAATCAACAATAGCAAAACCTTTTCAAGGTCACTTTCTATCTGTTAGTATGTCAGAATTATGACCAAATGTTTGATGTGTAGTGGATGTTTGCTTTTTTAATCTTGAAATTCTGTCTTCTACCTGTTGTGTTCAAGCTAATGTTGGGTTTCTTACTGATTCTTCCTAACTTGTGGTAACAACAGTTGTTTATTTTATTAAATAGTAATTTGGATTTAGATCTTGTAGTGATTCTGCCTGGAAAACTGGAAAGCAAAGACTATTCTGTACTATTTATTAGCTGTTCACATACGTATTAAAAATTGAGGAGACTGGACCAACCAACCAATATATGAAGCATCTGAATTCCTTTTTATGTGACCTATCTTTGTTAATAGATGGTATTATTTTTGTCTCTAAATATGAGATAGTCACAATCCTCTCCCTTGAATGGCAAAAAAAGTTTCTATGAGGTGTCATTTTCCCTGGGAAATTCATAGCAGTCCTCATCATAGAATGAGGAATGATTTGCAGCAGGGAAAAGGGGAAGAAGCAGCTTCAGAGGTGCAGTATCACCTGGGGAAGCTTCATGACTAAGAGAAAAGGAAAAGAAATAATGAGAGTGATCCTTTCTTATAAGATAGGACTTTTCCAAATACTTTCAGTCCTAAAAACAAAACTACGACTGACTGCAGGTAGTATGGAAGGGTGTAAGGCACAGTTCCATAATTCAAACAGAAGAGTTAACAATTACTTTCTCCCACTTTCTTAAAGCCAGAGCACGTGGAAAGTTATCTGACTCTTCTAGCTAGGCAGCCAACAGTTAATTTTCTCAAGAATGTCACAGATGTTACTTTCAGAAAAGAAATGCTGGAAAGACATTTTTAGACTGAATTCCTGTGCTTAGCAGCCAATAAAATACATGCTGAGACTTTTCCCATAAAAGTCCTCAGCCCTGGGATAGCATGATCAAGATGTTTTCTAAAATTTTAAATCATTCTTTTCATAATAGGCATTACTAAATATAATCAATGTATTATTTGTTATTCATGTAATTGCCATTCTCATTCTTTTGGATGCTTTTATTAAAGCCTCATTATACCTCATGCTAAGCATCCATGGAATTGCTAGTGCTTGCATCAAGGAAGTGCAATAATGAAGCCTGAAAGCATTTAACAATTGACATAATAAGCAGTGGCTGCAAGCAGGGTAAAGCTCAGTAAAGTGACAATAATATTCCTCCTTTTTCAGTAGGGTCTTTCAGAGTTCATTTGAAATCTGTGTGCTTCTGGTTATTTAATACAGGAACAGTAGAGACAACTATCAGTGCAGAAAGCATTAACAAGGTAATTAGGATCCAGCAGTGAGTGATTCTTCTTGAAGGAAGGCTTATCAGGAAATACCAGCATTGTAGAAACTAAGATAGCTATGTGAAGAAACAAAAATACAGACAACTATTTCTGACTTTTGTTATTGAAGCTGCTGCTAATACTAGTGACATAATTTAAACAAATATGTTCCCACCACCTTAACTTTCAATAAAAGAATAAGTTTCGTATTAAGTTAAAATAAAACTTCTCACTAAACTCTCTAAACATTTTAAGTAAATTACTAGTCTTGCCTTACTTTTGCATCTTATATTTTGCTTTAACATACTAATTTAATATATACTAAATGATCTTTTTTATTAGTAGTAGTAGCAAGTTTTTGTGACTTTGAGATAAACTATTCCAGATTTCTGCCACATTTTATGTACTTTTGAAATTCAATTTTGTACCTTAGCCATCCTTTAGAATTTGTTTATCTTTCTTCATCTTTAGAATGTGAAAAGATCTGTCACAAAAATCAGTGAAAAAAGCCCAAAACCTAGTGCCTGAAATGTCTGAAAGGCAGCACAAAATGAAATCCAGAGCTATTGATATGCTAGAGTTTTCACATTTTTTAGAATTTGCATGTCAGATTTTCCATGCTATTAGGTAAATATAACAGAAAAAAATTATTTTGTCAATTTTTTCACTTTATAATTTTTCCATTTATTAGCATGTTGAACTGATGTGTTAAACTTTTCTCATTAACTAGGAATCTAGTAAAAGTTACACATATATCTAGGTGATTAGAGTGATCAGATCACTGAGTGCACTTTTTTTTTGTTTTGTTTTTGTTTTTTGTTTTGTTTTGTTTTGTTTTTTTGTCTCAACTAGTGAGTCTAAAATAAATGCAATTCCAGTTCTCCAGAGAATTGCCCCCTCAAAAGGGAATGGTGGGAAATCACTTTTAAATGGGTGCATATACTTTGATTTCCTGTAATGTCTTCAACCTCTTCCTGCAGTTAATTGCTGCTATATTTCAAGTTTTACCATTTTAAGTTAAAAAGGCATGAGAAACATGGCCTTGTTTCACTGTAATGGTATATCATGGTTGAAACTAGCATTCAAACAGAAACTGAAAGACTGCTTTCCAGGATCTGAAATAGCATAAGGGGCTGTTAGATTACTGTTGGATTAACTTTAGTGAAAAAATCCATTAATTAACTGATATACCCACACAGCCAGAAATGATGGTTTGAAAGGAGTGAAGTATAGTGATTCCACCCTTAAGATTTTGGTTTCAGATTTTGAGAGTTGCATTTGTTTTCTACATTTGTCCTAATTAAAGTCTTCTGGGGGTTTTGCAGCTCAGTAATATACATTTTTACTTGCTGTGTCACAAGCTTAATGACTAGAGAGAGAGAGCTTTGGGTATTTAACAGGCTTCCTCCAAGTACATTTTTAGTCTTGTTTTATTTTTAGCTGTTTATTTCTAAATTCCATTTAAAATTTTGTTTGATGTTTAAATTAATTCCAGAATAGTCACGTCTTCTGTCTGCTTTTTAAAATATCTGTTTCTGCTTTATCACTAAGTTTTCCTATGCATGACTGAATTCTGCTGTCATAAAAATTTCATGGTACATTACGAGGAAGTAAAACAAGGAAGTTATTTCTGTCTGGAGGTTATAGCCATGATCACAGCGCAGCTTCACCAGTTCCTATGGGTCTTCAGAATGCTGTCTATGATTCTTGCTGGATGCATCTCTATTACCTTTTTGGTAGGTATAACCAAGTTTGGGTTCAGATTTCCTGTATCGTGAAGCTGGAGTATATCTATGATTGCCTTTAGCATTTGAGAAGGCTGGCATGGAAAGAGACCAGAGGTTGGGAACTGAGATAACTTGCTTTGATGAACAAGAATTATCCAGAAAGTATGCTTTTTGGAACCTTGTCAGTACCCTCAAGTATGATATTTCTTTCAATATCAATTAGGTTTTTTTTCAAACCATTTGCTTGTTCTTTGTTTACCTGTCTTCCACAGCCTTTCAATTCCTTGGTGAATCAATTAAATGAGGTACATTCCCTCCTTGATTTGGAAAAATAGAGTTTGTATTTCACTGAAAATACATTGATAAATAAGAATATTGGAAATGTTATTGGAAAGAGTATCTTGTGAATATTCTGATGAATAGCATTTTTCTTTAATTTTTGTTTTGGTGGTCCCAAGCTCTTAAAAGTTTCCATTAGTTTTAACAGATACGTCCATCTTATTCAGTATTCAAGAGCTCAGCAATTGCTGGCATTTATAGGTCTGTTTTTTTCCAAATCCTTATTTATTCAAGGTCCTTCATGTTTCTTAATGCTAATAATAAAGTTCCTGATAGAAAGTTTGTCTCTGAGACTCCTAGAATTACAGACATGTTTTCTCAGTCCTTGGAGCTTTTTCTTCCACTTCAATCATTACCTCTGCATTTGTAAGGTAGGTTACTGAACAACATTCTGGCTTTGTGGTTCTGGACAATGGGTAAACAGATAAGGAATATGTTACAGTCCAGAGTAACATTAAATTATTTTTTTGTTTTGATCCACATGAACGAAGTCTAACCATCAAAGGTTGGGTGCAGTCGTAGATTTTTATTTGACAATTGATGCAAGCAAAATGATAGAACCCCATGAAAGTAGGGGGGATATTTTGCCAGGAGAAAAAAGGGAGAGAGGAAAAGAAGAATCATAGAATCATAGAATCATAGAATAGGCTGGGTTGGAAGGGACCTCAGAGATCATCGAGTCCAACCCTTGATCAATTACCACCACAGTCACTAGACCACGGCACTGAGTGCCATATCGAGTCTCTTTTTAAATATATCCAGGGACGAAGAGTCCACCACCTCCCCAGGCAGCCCGTTCCAATGTCTGATCACCCTTTCTGTGAAAAAATTCTTTCTAATATCCAGTCTGAACTTACCCCGGCACAATTTAAGACCATGCCCTCTTGTCTTACTGAGAGTTGCCTGGGAAAAGAGACCAACCCCCGCTTGGCTCCATCCTCCTTTCAGGTAGTTGTAGAGGGCAATGAGGTCTCCCCTGAGCCTCCTCTTCTCCAGGCTGAACAGCCCCAGCTCCCTCAGCCTCTCCTCGTAGGATCTGTGTTCGAGTCCCTTCACCAGCTTGGTTGCCCTCCTCTGGACCTGTTCGAGGACCTCAATATCCTTCTTGAACTGAGGGGCCCAGAACTGAACACAGTACTCGAGGTGTGGCCTCACCAGGGCTGAGTACAGGGGCAGAATCACCTCCTTGGACCTGCTGGTGACACTGTTTCTGATACAGGCCAGGATGCCATTGGCCTTCTTGGCCGCCTGGGCACACTGCTGGCTCCTGTTCAGCTTCCTGTCAATCCAGACTCCCAGGTCCCTTTCTGCCTGGCTGCTCTCCAACCACTCTGTCCCCAGTCTGTAGCGCTGCATGGGGTTGCTGTGGCCAAAGTGCAGGACCCGGCACTTGGCCTTGTTGAAGCTCATCCCATTGGAGTCAGCCCATCTCTCCAGTCTGTCTAGGTCTCTCTGCAGAATCCTCCTGCCTTCCAGCTGATCAACACTTCTCCCCAGCTTGGTGTCATCAGCAAACTTGCTGATGATAGACTCAATCCCCTCATCCAAGTCATCGATGAAGATATTGAACAGGACTGGGCCCAGCACTGATCCCTGGGGGAAAAAGAGAGAGAGAAATAGACAAGAGAGAGAGGGGTGGGAGAGAAAAAGAGTAAGAAAGAGGGAAGAAAGAATGAGAGAGAGAGAGAGTCACCACCAGGGGTGCAGCTGCCCAGGGAGTTTCTTCAAGATGGCGCTGATCCTGGACAGGGTCTGATGGGAGATGGAGGTGGGTCACGAGACAATGATGCAGCCAGAGCATGGACAGCCATAGGTACCCCTGAGTTCCTTTTGTTCAGCTGTCAGTCAGCTGCTGTAGAAGCCAGGGTCATTAGCAGCAGAACAATCAAGGTGTTTTCCTCACCCTAGTGAGGGCTATGGCCTGGAGGAGACTTCTGACAGCCTTTAATGCCAGCAATCAGTTCTTAATTTCACCCACTCCTTGCTCTGCTCAGCCAAGCCAGGTTCATTAGCATAAGAGCCATTGAAGACAGGCTTGTCTGGAGGGAGGGTTTCCATCCGGTCCAATGTGCCACATAAGGGCGAGTTCTTTTTCTCTAGGTGTCACCCAGCCACCTTAGCCAGGTCTATTCACTTTAAAATTGTCCTTTTGAGGCAAATTCCAAGCAGTGAGATCAGCAGACTCACAGAATGGTCTCCATGCTCTTACAGCTTCTTTGCTCAGCTTTCTATCAGTCTTGACTGACAGTCAGTCCTTCACATTCTTCTCCCAAACCTTTTGCATTAAATTTCTCAAAGAAGCCTTTATGCTTGTTATCCCTCATTTGCCTGATCTGTCCATGTTATTATTGCAAAACTGCTCAGTTGCTCTTTGACTCCCTTGGGCTGCTGGACTGAACAGTGGACCAAGTATTTTCTATTTCTTTCAGTTCCCATTTTGTTGCTGTGGTGTGGTCAAATGTTGGTGCTAATTCCTGTGTCATTGACCAGAGACAGTTATCAACTTCTCCAGTAACCAGCAGTATGAGCCTCTAAAGCAGTAGACAAGCTGTGGGGCTATGCAGCAGTGGGGAAACATGTTCCCTGTCTTTGATGAAGTCTTGAAATGTACAGGCACTGTGTGACTGGATATGGGGATTACCATGGTGAATTTCTCAGCAAACCAAAGTCTAACTGATTTTATTTAAAATTTTTATTTTAATGCAAAAATACCTTGGAACTACAATGGTCCTTCTGAGTCATTGTTTTCTCAGGGTAGGTAAGAGTCTTGTAAGGAAATGTCCTGCCATATCTATATGGAGATAGCCTCAAACAGCGGAGTAGTATATATAACCTTACATCCTCTTGCAAACAGATAGGTTTGGCAGATCAGAATCCTGTCTATTTATTGCATTACATTTTACACCTATACTGCACTGTGTAGAGGTCCAGAAACCTGAAGTGGTGTGCTTGCCCAGGCGCAGGAATCAAATCATAAGACTGCTTGTGCTTGCACTATAAGCTATGGTATATGTATTGCTGCTATTCCTAAGAGTGTCAATGTGGGTGGTGTAATCATAATTAACTGTGTTCTGATCATAATTCTGGGATTATATTTAATTATACAGAGTAACATCTTAGCTAGAGTAAACTAATGCTGAATTAAACTAAACAGAATTAAATTGTTCCATTTAAACTGTTTCTAATTTAACAGGTGCAACTTGGAAATGCTCTTCAAAATTAGCTGGGATTGCCTGGTTGAGCAGTGTACAAAAGACATGAAATTTGTCCAAAATATCTTAACAATAATTGAACCATCTGTAAAAAATTAGAGTTTTACTATGATTGCTCACGCGGAACATTGTTTAGTAAAATTATGTCATAAAGCAATCTGTAAGTCTTTCATGTACTTACAGTAATCTGCTCATCTAACTCTAAAAATAAAAGTTAACAGTTACTAGTACTGCACTGTGAACTTTACTCAAAAAAACACCAAACCAGCCCTTTTTTCCCCAAATTTTTCATTGTATTTATAACTCGAATCAGATTCAAGAAAGCCTAAAAAAACAGAAACAAACCAGAAACAAAACAAAAACCCCCAACAAAAAAATCACCAAAACAACCCCCCAAAAAACACCCAAACCCAACTGAATTAATTTGTTTATTTATCCTGTAATGAGTCCCAGATGCATAACTGTTTTAGATAAGTAGTGACTATAATAGATAGCATCATGTTCACCTGGTTTGCCCTGAATAAACTACTGAAAATCATTAAGTTGTGATGTTTCAGTGCTTGTAATAGGAGTCTTCTCCTACAGTATGATGAGCAGCAGCTAGTTCCTGAGGTCCTCATATTTGCCAGGAGGAAGTGAGGGCTGACTGCTTGCTAAGGGGACCCAATCCCTGCCAGGAGTGGTTCGAGTGGGTCTGGACTAAAATCCCCCTTCCCCCCCACCAGGGGCAGGGAATGCCCCGGGGAGGTTGGGCAGGGCTAGTAAGAGCTGCTGCTGCCCTGATGGCCCCAAAAGGATCCCTCTGTTGTAGAGTATTTTTCTTATCAAAAGCTCTATGTAACTGTAAGAATGTTTCGACTGTGCTGCTTTCTGTAATTTTGAAAATCTCGTCACAAATAGTTTACTATGTCTTTTCTGACCAGTTGCAGAAATACGTAGCTCAAAAGTTCTGCTGATGGGTTCTGCTAATACAGCCTATTATGCTTTATATAAAATGGCATCTGTTTTTTGTAAATAAATTATTAATAAATTAGTAACATCACAGACAGTTCTGTGTCAATGTTTCATACGACAAATACAAAGGATATCTAAGGAATTCCCTACCATTTCTGTTTCTGAATATTTAAAAATTGTCACGTGAACAGTGTGACTTGTTCCACCTAAGAATTTTCACTGGCTTTGTAGAGTATATGTGAAACTATACCTGCCTCAGAGAAAATGTATATAGCACTCTGCTATTCTTAATTCATCACCCATTCTTGCAGTTCAAGTTGGAATTATAGAGAGTGTGAAATAAGCTGTACTGGTATGTCTGCTATGAAAAATGAAGAAATAGGAGGGCAAGATCTGAATTTCCATGACAGGAAGGGGGAGGAAAAAGGTCAGCTCTCCAGTTACAATTTTTTTATGTGTGCTTTTTGTGGAGGAAGATTTTTATAATACAGATTTCATCTTGTAGTATTGGATTTTTAGACTACTTTGCTCCAAGATCAAATTCCAAAGATCCAAAAATGGTATCAATTTCCTTTACCTCAGCAAACTCCCTGTTCCAGTGTCCTTTACTGCAGTTTCAGGCAGCAAGAACAGCTTCTGAACTCAGGGGTCTGTGGCTGCAACTATGGTTTGGCCTTTTCCAGGGTTTGAAAGCTTGTGGTGGGGAATAGAGATCTGCCCATTTATTTCTGTTTCTCATGCATTAAAATGAACAAAGTGTCAAGAAATAGTATTAAGTTTTGAAGAACTTCTTTGGGGATGTTCCTTGGAGCTGCTCACTATAACTTTTATAGTGCGTGTATGTGATTATATTATAAATATGGAGCATGTTTGCTCCTGAAATTCTTAACACTGAGCTACAGAAATCCATGGAACTAATTTTGTGGAACTACATTTCTTAATTACATGTAAGGGAATGTATTCTTTATATTTTCCTCTTAATGGAAGATCTGATATGTGTATATATATTTCTCTGTATATAATGTCAGCAGCAAAAGTAATAGATCTTTACTCTTTTTCATATGTGTTTATTTCATCAGGTGTAATCTAAAGGTTTTTCTTTAAGTAAATACACAGAAATTATTTGCTAATATACCAATCTGGCTTTTTTATTCTATATCAACTATTGGGCAACATCAGCCTAGAAAACTATATCAAGACAGTAACTGTGCATGTTTCTAGGCTTATCTGACTTTAAAAACTAAATCTGCCTGTGCTTCTGCAGTATTTGGAGAGCTTCGTCATCCATTTTTATATCCTATTACTTGTGCATATATTCATCAAAGCATTCTTTTTCCTAAATTTCCAGTTGCCACAAAAACACTGTTATGACACTTCTTCCGTCTGAATATGCAGTATTTTGTAGATTATCAAATGATGAGGTTCACATCAAAAGAGTAGCAGATCTAAGTTTCTGACCCAGACATAAAATTATCCAACATTTTTATACTGTAGATATATGCTAATTTCTAATTATATGATTGACACTTGCCTTACTTACTATAGATCTTGAAGATCTGCAATTCCACTGATTTTAGCTGTCTTATTTGAGTTGCTAACTCCTCTGAGTAGAGTGCCTTTGAGTACCTTGAACCTCTTGTCTTTTAGAACTCCCAGTGAAAAACCAAGGTTCAGGCAAACAGAGCAGGTAGATAAAATGATGGACTGCCTAAATTGATGGGAGTTTTGCCACTGCATTTTCTTTGGCACAGAATTTAAGCTTGCAGCTCTATACTTACCATCCAGGAACAAAGGATTATAGATTTAAGGTCTTAGACTTAAGAATTTATAGATTTAGGTCTTCATTTGCAACTAGAGTCTGAGCACAAGAAATCTGAGAGGCATAAGTGAAAAGGGCTCCCTAAGTATTTACTTTGGCCATGCAGCTGTGTATCAGGACAACCACTTTCCCCAGAGCAGCAGTTGCCTGGACTAATGATCTTCGAAGGACCATAAGGAAAGTGGAAATCAAATCAAGTGTTGAGAAAAAGGTCCTTAGCATCTGCTTTTGTTGCCAGAAGCTCCCTTGATTGCATCACATGTTTAGCTCAGACCAGTCACACTGAACACAGTGTCTCACTGATAATTACAGCTTTTTATCTAGAAAGATGGACAAGCTAAACAGTGACTTTCATCTGCCAGATTCTATGATGCAGAGCTAATTGGCAGGATGCTAGAGAGGTCAGAGCATGGTCCAATGAGAGATGAAGTACACCTGAACTTTTAGAAATTAGCTCAGAATAATTTCAGACTTCCCAGGGAACTGAGGGTCATTTAAAGTTAATAAACACAGTGAAGACAACTGAAAAGTCTGCTTCTTACAAAGGAAAGCCCTGGCTTCAAAGGAATGTAATAGATAGAAAATTGCAAACCAAATGCATCATTCAGGTAAAAATCAATCTCTAGATACATCTCCTCAATTACATCTCAAAAATCTTTCAAGATCAGGAAGAACCAATACGTTCAGTGACATACACTCATAAATACATGCAAGTAGTCCATATAACCTATTATGCTCCAATCAAATATCAAAACGGATATACAGGGAATGAATATATAGTAATTTTCTGTAATATTTTCCTAGCCCCTACCTAGGGCAGTTCTCCAGCTGTTTCTGTCAAGAGTCTTATTGGTGCTGGATAAACTTCCCTAAGTATGGGTAAGTGCTAGCAAACTGCCAGAAGCATTAATGGGCCTGTGATCTCACTTCAGGGGATGTACAGTGTGGTAGTAGGTGATTGCAGGGAGGAAAGGGCCTCTCTGCAGCAGCAGCCACATCTTAACTTTCCCTCCCCTCATGCACTCATCCCTCTCCAATGAGACCATGGTCAGTAAACTTGATTGCTAATAGTTCTCATCAGGTACTGTTGGTGGTGGATCAGGGTTGTCTGTTATATGACCACACCTTCCAGAGCTCTCTTTCTCTGCTTTTTGAGAACAATACCTTTTACCTTTAACAAAATGCACAGCTCTCTTTGTAAGGTTTTACTAAGTGCAATCCAAGTAGTACCGGTTGCACAGTTGAATAGGATAATGTGGTGTGCTGTTAGGTAATAAAAAATATGTTAGGAGTATGTAGGAAAAGATAAGGAAACAGGTTTGTGTTAATAACTTTTTTTGAATTTGTAACCTTGTAATGTTTTCAGAAAATAAAGCCCAATTTATATAAACTAAGTTTCACTCTGTAGAATGTAAGTTTCACTCTATGTAGAAAGGTTATTAGCTTAAAGTAGTATTCTTGTTATTCTTTTGTATTAAAATATGGACTTTTAAAATACTTTATGATTTTTTTTAAAAAAAGTTATTATAGTTGGCACAACTCTCCTTTCAGCATGCATGTTTATATTTAGTTCTAATTTAATTCTACCTAATTTTTTTTTTTCTCTCATGTATTGTCTTATACATGTTTCCCAGGATAGCCCGCTGGTCTTACAGTCTGACAGAAATGTAACAGTGAATGCAAGAAATCACATGGGACAGTTAACTGGACAACTGACAGTAGGTGAGTGTTCTTTATAAGACTGTCATGTATATCAATTTATCTTTATGAATAGGTTTCATTGATTAACATTGAAGGTAAAAGATTGCTGAATAGTCAGAGAAAAAAATCTAGTCTGTGTATTCATACAAAACCCAGTGCATACAGTGGATCATAAAAGCCAGATTCAGCATTAACTGAAGGCAGAGGAAATAGAAATGCCTCAGAACAGTTAAAATACACCCTAATGGAACATGATTTTGGGGGGGACAGGTATAATAAAAAACTTCAAAAAACTTTGAAAACATCACAGCAAAACATATTTCATACTCCTGCATAAAACTTTTATTCCTTCTGTTTTCCTCGAGTGCTGAGGATGTGCTCACAAATAGTTTTTCGCTAAACTCTATTTGTAATTGAGCTTTCATAATGGCTGGGGACAGTGGCTTCAAGTTGTAAAAAATCTTTGGCAAGTGACTACAGAGTGACACACCATCTGCACTGATTTCCCTCAATGACCACATCAAATAAGTGTGCAAAGGTAACCAGACTTGCTAGCAGCTACAGATGAGGAAAATTAAGCTAACACCTGTTCTAGCCATATTGTACTTGCCCGGTGTGTTCATGGAACATAGTTCTGTTTCATCTAGTAGCTGTATTATTAAAACCCTCCACTTCAGTTGGTAATTGCTAAAAGGTGAGATGCCCACGGCAAACATTCACATTGACTGAAATAAATATGGTATTGTGATTGCTAACAGTATTCATACTAAGGGAATCCAACACTGAAAACGTATGCAAGTGCATTGAGACTGACCTACTTAAAGGCATCACACTAGAGGTTAATATTCTAAAAACATAAAGACCTGAAGAAAACATGTGTTCTTACATTGCCATCATGAGACTGAGCACCTGTAAGCTTCTTGGTGTGCAGCTGGTGCAGAGTGTCTGGAGACTGGAAGTTCACTAAATTGCAATACTGTATTTGTATTATTTCTTTATCTTACTTTTCTTTTCCATGATAGCTATATAGCCTTTATTTTTTTTTTTATATTAACATAAAAACCTTCTTGAATTTTTATAAATTCTTCATGCAGTATTGAATGCATATAAAATATTCCTTATTTTATTGTTTAATATTTAATATTTCCTACTTAGTACAGGCACTCATAACTACCAGTACAATCTGTAAAAGCCTGAACATTCTCCTATTGGAAATGAAAGAAATTAATAGGAACCTAAAATTCAAAATGTATTGTTCTTACCCTTCTAAAGTTTTTTGTTGGGTAGAGCAGAGAAAGACAATTTTTAAATTTTTGTTTAGGTAGAAGTGTGGAAATAGTTACTGAGTTAAGGGGAGGGGACCTCTCAATTCCAGGTTTACTAACATCAGAAAGGATTTATTTCTGTTAGTTGTAATATGCTATGGAAAGTCCTTGCATTCTTCAGAAATGCTCTTTGTCCCTTCACTGTTGCTACATGCTGCAGCAGCTGTGTGTGTGGTATAGTATACAAATTTCTATGCATGGTAGAAACATTCTGAAAAGAAAGAAGGATGCCCTTGCATTTTGGTAGATAATGATGCGCTTCCTGCACGTGTCATATCATTGGAATTTTCCTCTCTTTGACAGGACATAAGTGATGTTTCAAGGCAATAAATAGCTTGGTCTCTCATCTGTGACATTCAAATTGTTGGTATGTCCAATTTTAGGACAACTAAAATTATTTCTGTGGTATTTGGAATTTCACTATGCCAGATTAGGGCTGCCTTAAGAGCATCTGATTTTAACAGTAACTGGAAGGTAGATTAGTGTAAACTGGGTCTGGGAGGAAAAATACTATATGATCACCCATGGAGATGAAAAAACTCCACTGAAAGCCTTTAACAGATTTGCAGTTCTGTGAGTAACTGTGGAGCACAAAGTATTTCAGTAAAGTCCATCATTAAGACATTTTTGGATCATTCCTCATCTAGGAAGAGTAAAGAAAAAGTACATTAAAAAAAAAAAAAAAAAAAAAAAAGAAAAAAGGAGAGTGAGAAAAAGAAAAGATTGCTAGGAATACTGGATAACTCAGTGGCTACATGTTTAAATGTGAAGTCATGGCTCCAGATCTTACAGTACCAAGGATGCATCCATTATTACAATACAATGTATTTATATTCACAATGAAAACTGTACAGAGAGAAAGTCACAGGTGTAGCAGCACTTTCTGTTGGGATCTGTACCAAGTGAGCTAGAAATGTTGGTTTGTGCTTCAGTCTATTCGTGACATATGGTCAGGAAGCTGCCAAGTTTGTATCTTGATCTCAAAAAGGACTCTACAGCCTTCAATTTTCAGACATGCCATTTAAGACTAGCAGAGCAGATGTAGCAGAGACATCAAGTGTATCTACAGAGTAAAGATGACCATCCACAGATTTTTGTATCTAAACTAGATAAAAACAAGTAGTCACATCTGTCTCTTCTCAGCCCTTACTTAGCAATACCCTTTGCATCATGCATTCTACTCAATTGCTTTGAAACAACCCTTTCTCTGTCGTCAATGTTCGCGTAGGTTAAAGCTACATGGAAAATTATTTGCTTCTTTTCTGCCAGTCTTACAAATGCAAAATAGTTGCTCACCTCAAGCCAAAAGTCTGTTGTTCCTATGCTGTCTTCACAGATCACGTAAAGCTCTGCCTGGTTTTGAATGGGGGGTACATTAGGCTGACAAGTGCTAAAGGGATCAAATTAAGTATGGCTGAAAGATGACATTTGAAACCCGTATGTGTATTTAGCATAACTTCATATTCAGATTTGATTATTACTTCACCAACTTTCTCATTTTTTCATGAGTTTTATTCTTCTTCTTTTATTTTATTGCTTCTGACAGGCTTTGCAGCTATTGCTTGACCTTTTTGCATTCATAAAAATCCCTGAGGATATCTCAAATGTGCAAAAATGTGCATTTCATTTTTGCTAAGCTTTGGGCTATTTAAGAAAGATTCGTAATTCTCATAGATGTCCAGAGCTCTACAAGTCACAGCTTTAGAGAGCTCCTGAACCTGGAGCTCTGCTCACTGAGATGTCTAGAGCTATGCAAGTTGAGAAAAATTATTGCAATACCAGTGAAATTTACATCACGCTTTTGTAATTACTTTTTGAAAACAGCAGGCAGATGTATAATTTTCAGTTACAGCATTGATATGACGGATAACAGTACTAAAAGATATAGCCATTCAAATAACTTGTTAAACTTGATGACTCTCCATCCATTTATCACAAAATTTAGATTGTGTATTTGAGATTTTTTTTTTTTTTTAATGTGCTTGCTTCCTCGCTGTGTTCCACCACAAGTACACAGTTTATTGTGCAGAAACTATTGGACATTAGACATTATGCATATGTAAACTTGTGGGAAATGGTCTCCTTCATTGTTCTTATTTGTATCATATATGCCAGTCCCCTGTGCCTATATTTACCAATACCTAACTAGGTAACACATTCTACTACCCCTTCACTTGAGAGATGATAACAGTAAATTGCCACCTGAATGTTGTCTGTGATGTTCCCTTTGCAACATACAGATGTCAAATAAAATATGAAGCATGAGAACATTCTTGATTTTAGAATTGCCTGTGGTAGAACTCATTACACATGTTACTCTAGATCTTTGATACCTGTTGCCAGACATTTGCTTATTTAAGATTCTTATGAAGCTGAAATAATTATCTGTTAAAACAATGGAAGTATTAAGATGTTTAAGTAACAATGGATGAACAATGTTTATGTATTTTTTCATCTTCTCTGCATACACAGCAGCCTGAAATCATAGAATCATAAAATCAGGTTTGCTGATGATACCAAGCTGTGTGGTGTGGTTGAAACACTGGAGGGCCATCCAGAGAGACCTTGACAGGCTGGAGAGGTGGGACCATGCCAACCTCATGAAGCTCAGTAAGGCCAAATGCAAGGTCATGCACCTGGATCAGGGTACTCCCAAGCACAAATACAAGCTGGACAGACAACAGGTTGAGAAGAAGCTGAAGGAAAAGGACTTTAGTGTGTTGATGAGTGAGAAGCTCAACATGAACCTGCAATGTTTGCTTGGAGCCAAGAAAGGCAAAAGTATCCCAGACTGCATCAAAAGAAACATGGCCGGTATGTCAAAGGAGGTGATTCTTCCTCTCTACTCCCCTCCCATGAGACACTACCTGGAGTACTGTTTCCAGTTCTGGAGTCCTCAACACAAGAAGGACATGGAACTCTTGGAGCGAGTGCAGAGGAGGGCCACAAAGATGATCAGAGGGCTGGAACACCTCTCCCATGAAGAAAGGCCAAGAGAATTGGGGTTGTTCAGCCTGGTGAGGTGAAGGCTGTGGGGAGACCCTTATAGTGGCTGCAGAGGCTTTCAGAAAAGCTGGCAAGGGACTTTTTACAAGGGCATGTAGTGATAGGACAAGGGTTAATGGTTTTAAACTGGAAGAGGATAGATTTAGATTAGGCGTTAGGAAGAAATTCTTCAGTGTGAGGGTGGTGAGACACTGGAGCAGGTAGGTTGCCCAGAGAAGTTTTGGATGCCCTCTCCCTGGAAGTGTTCAGTGCCAGGTTGTATGGGGCTGTGAGCAACCTGATTTAGTGGGTGGTCTCTGCCAATAGCAGGGGGTCAAAACTAGGTGATCTTTAAGGTCTTTTCCAAGCCAAACCATGCTATGATTCTATAGAATATGGATCAGAACTTAACTGTGAGGAACATGTGAAATAAAGCCTTTTTCCTTTCCCTATCAGGGAGATCTGTACTCTCAAACTAGACTGACATTTCAAAAATCTAAGATATTCTGCTAGTCTAATTTTCTTGTTAAAGAATTGTTCTTGTAACCACTGTGGTGCAATTGAACTATGAATGAACTATGAACTATGAACCCTTAAGAAGACATGTTGCAGAAACAAAATCAGATAAATCAGTTATCCATTTATCAGAATTCTCTTTTGTACCTTAACTAAAAAAAAAGTTGTTTTTCTTAAAGCCAACTTAATGTGTGGAAATCAGAAATGGAGGTGATTTTGTGGCATGCTATCATTAATCAGGTTCTTCTTATTTTTGCACCAGTTTTTAGCTTTTAGTTAAGTCATTCCTTCCTTTTCTAATGTGAAACAATGAGCACAGAATCTGTGATTTCTATGCCAATTGCTTGCATCATTTAAATTTTTTCATGTAGTATTGCACTTGAAATAGAATTTCCTGTTTAATGTTATTCTGTTATCTTGTGTTTTCCCTTGTTTTAAGTCAGTTGCTGTCAATTCAGAGAATATTTAGATAATTTATACAGCAAAATATTATACATGCTGAGTATACACATTTTACAGTATCGTGTTTTTTATCAATATTTTATAGCCAGCTAAACACTCTTTCCAAGTGTAGGAATACCTGCAGTTTATCTGGAGGTGAGAATACAGCTCCTCTGGTTTGTGATATTAATCCATTGTCAGATTTTTTTAAAGAGAGATAAATGCAAGATAAAATGCCCTTTTTTGTGCAAGCTAGCTACCTTGCACTTGGTTGCAGAGTTAAAGGATGTCTTTCAGCTTCAGGAATCACTGCAGAAGGTACTACAGAGCAGTGTCTGAGAGGCCATATGGCTTTACATCTCCTCCTGGCAAAATGTGTGAGATGAGCCAAGAGGCAGTCAGAAAGCAAGCCATGCTGCTCATAACAGTTGAAATGCCCAGCTGGAATCTGAGTCTCATCCTTTCTCATAATTTACAGTGCAATGTGACGTTACCTCTGTTTCTCTCTGTCTGGGCTCTGGAAAAGTCTTTTTACAAACCATCTGTGCTGTAACAGGTTTTGCAATAGGAGCTCACGTAAAATATATTCAGATATGCTCTTAATTACTTTGGCTAAGTTACCATGAGAATCTACTCCCATTAATTAATTATCTTGAACTACAATATTAGGAAAATGTGAAACTCTGAAAACTGGTTGAAACTTCTTTGCCAGCACTTTGATGGGCCTGCCAAAATAGCCTTTTAAAAATTAACCTGTTACTTATTTGAAATTCATCCATATTTCACCTGCAACTCTCTGTTTAAGGCATGTTCCAATATTCTTTGTTTGTTTTGATTTAGCAGCAAGAGGGAGTAATACTTAATGGACCAGTAAAAGCAGTTGCAAATTACTCTTTTTTAGTTTTTACTTCTGGTTCACTTGTAAATTAGTTCCATCATTTTCTGTGTTAATCTGCATATGTACATGTGATATTCAGCGGGGGTAAACTTAGGCTCTTGTCACTAGTCCTTGCTTTAACTGGATTGAAAAATAATACTTTATATATATATATCCATTACTTAATTAACTCATAAAACTATTAAATATACTTGGTGTCCTCAACCATTTGCAACACAGTTTGTATTGAATAATAAAATCTCTTTGAAAGATACTTTCTCCAGTATTTCAGATCACTGCTAATCATTTAGGTACAGTTTAAATATTTAAACAATATCTTTCATATCTTTAAGATACTCTTATTTATGTTATGTGCAGACATACACGATGTTGCTGTTTAGTATTTGAAATACTCTGAGGTGTAAAATAAGTCTTACATCTCCCTTATGAATGGCCATACGAAAACTGTGCTATAAAGAGCATAAAGCTATATCTCTGTCACTTATTTGGACTAAGTGCTAATTCTCCTGGTAGGTATGGCCATTATTTAACCTGAAACTGCAGTCTTGAAATACGAGGGCATATCATGTCAGTTGATATGTCAAGAATCCTCCATGAATAAACAAAAACATAAGCAGGAGTAGGACAATAATTAAATTCTGTGCAATTTCTGCATTGTTATTTCAGGGACAAGTGTGCCTTTACATTGACGGTCCTAAAAAGCATAGCAAAGAAAGTCTGTTGCTGTGGATATAAGACTCCTTGCTTTAACATCCTCACAAGCATATTATACATAATTTTATCTTAATCTTAGAAATAATTACTTTTTGTTAAATTATTTAAATGCTTCAGAAGTACTTCCAGAGCTGGGATCTTGAGACCTCTTCCTCTTATTTCTGCATTCAGTATATTTTCTTCTTATATTCAGTATATATTCTTCAGAATAAAAGTTTTTGACATTTGAATCTTGATCCAACTTCTTTTCTTTTTCCTTCCCTCAGTCTGAGCTCAGGGAGGCTATTTCTATCTCTTATACAGGGTGTGGCTTGTGTTAGTTCATATCTGAAGTTGTATCAATTTAATGAGGAAAGCACCTTTTGCTTTCAGACATAAAAGACTTAAAGAGAAACGTGTTGTACTTTTCGAACTTTACTACAAATATTATAGACGGAAGACTAATAGTCAAAGACAAAATACAGGTTATTTTGTCTCTCTTTTTCTAAGTTTGTTCATCATCTATGTTTGGAAGGAATTTTACAGTCCTGTACATGTTTTCTGATATGTTTTTCTTCCCGTAATCTAGAGCTGGTTTGTAAAGGACAAGCACATGGAGAAGATGCCTTTTCAAAGTCAAAATGCGCATTCTAAGGTTCGGACTTTAGAAATCTTTCAAGGTGTCTGCAGACACTGGGCAGCGTGCTTTTTACTTCTGCAGCTGCTCCAATTTGCTTGCATATAGTCACTATAAAATTTTTCATTGAGCCACTTTTCTGAAGTGGGACATTTCTTCTTTTACATGTGGAGAAGTTATGAAGTTTTGTCAGAAAGTTCAGATTGGACTGTAGGAAAAGGTTCTTCACTGAGTGGTTTGTCACTGGAACATGGTTGCCCAGGGAAGAGGCTACAGCACCAAGCCTGTAAGAGTTCAAGGAGTGTCTGGATGATGTTCTCAGTCATATGGTTTATTTTTAGATAGTTCTTCTAGAAGCAGGGAATTGGACTCTGATGCTCATGGGTCCCTTTCAACTTGAGGTATTCTATGATTCTTTTGAAGAAATACAAAATAAATCCAAGGAGGGGAGGAAGAAGGACAAGTAGCAGACAATTTCTCAGTCAGCCTGCTCGAATCTGGACTTCAAGTGATGCCTTAGGTCCCAGCTGCTGACAGCTGGTGCTGGCAGGAATAGCCAGGCACACAGAGGACTGGCAGTGTGCTGGCTTCCCACAGTAAATTTTTGGAAAAGCTGCAGACACAGGATTCTTTTCTCATGAGAGGGCAATAGATAATGTTGTATACCCCCTGTCACTTTAGGGTTGATTAAAAAACGATGAAAGGGAACACTAAATCAGTGTTATCCAGGCAGCAATTGAGGATGAGCAAGAGTGCAGGGCTTACCCTATGCAGAGGGATCACCAGTACACTGGGTATGAACCTCAGCTCAGTGCTGCAGTGTTTCATCTTACTGCTAACTTTGACTCTAGAAATCTGTAGTAAGAATACATGTACTCTGAAGCAGATTTTAATTATTAACAGCTACTTTTCCAGCAGTACAGTCCTCTTACTTTTCTGCTTTATAGGCTTTTTATATTACCTCACTGTATTTTACATTCAAGTCAGGATGCTTCCACTGTTTCTAGAAAACTGATGCTGAAAACTGGGGAAAAGGGTATTCTTTTACAATTCTCAAATATTTTATCCTCAGTATTATTTTTTGTTTGTTTTTTCCCACATGCCCTCTATACCAGAGGACATGGAACTGTGAACAGTGGTTGTATTTAATTGGAGATGTAGAGGCTTTTTGGAAAGAGGTCATTAGTGGTTTTCATGGTTGTACAGAAGTGTTACTGTTTAAACATTAATCCATAGCCATCTGTCCCGCTGTTGTTACCCACACACTGTTGGCCAATACAGACAGCATGAGTACTACTCAAATGTCCAGAGCAGGGAAAGAGAGGTGATTTCTTTTTGTAAGAGAAAGATGCCAGAAATCAAACAAATGGACATTATTCAGAGATATTTGTGTAGGTTTTGAGGGCTACAGCATACGTCTTCAAAAGAGGGTTCTCATTTTTTGTCGTCAGATTTATCAACTGCTAATACTTAAATTAACTGCAAGAACAGGTGCTGTGCATGCATTGTGATATTCAAAAGCTGCTGCTGGGTGCTAAGCGTTGTTAAATTACCTAGAGCATCTGGACCTTTAGCAAGTCCCTGACAGGACATAAAGATTTTATTTTTACCATTTTATTTTTTTTCCTGATATTCAGACAGCAGCTCATTAATAGCTGTAACAATATATTATTCAAAAAAGAGTTGCTTAGGTGAAGGGCAAAATAAGGACAAATAAAAGAGAAGCCATTTTTAAACTTTACTAAATACAAAACCATAATTTAAAAATAATTTAAAAAAAAGAGAACTTTTTAATATTCTCCATTACTTCAGAGCTACAAAGAACATTTGGAAGAAGGAACTCAGCAGCATGCTGCTGCTGTTTACGATGTTGAAGTGACAGCAAAGAGATTTATCAAAATAAGGCTGAGGAGTGAGTTTATGGAAGACTTTGAGTCTTCATTCAACTAAGTTATCTTTTGAAAGTCTGAAGTCTATCAGTTATCTTACTGAGCCTGTAATGGGAAAATATCCTGTTTCTCTGTGTGAAAGAGATTTTTTTTAAGTGGATAGTCAGGCCTGGACACATTTGTCTGGTTTTTCATGAGAATTGTTTATCCATACAAGCTCATGAACCTCTTAGATTACAAGTTCTGTTTCATATAATTAGATAATTATTATTAAAAAAATGAATAAATAACCCTGTTTTCTCGAAATTTTTCTTGCATGTTTCTAGACTATCATAAGTTGCATCTCACTGTCATGTTACAATTAATTTGTGTTTTTTAAAAACACTACTATTGAAGTTTACTTTCTATTTATTGCACTGCTTTTCTGAGTATTATAAAAATATGCAGTTCCAAAACCAACTATGTATGGAGTCTCAAATCCCATATTATGCCAATACTAGAGATGTTAAATCGTGCTATTGACAGAGCTGTCTTGATGGAATTTGTGTTAAGCATATACAAGGCATTTAAAGGTATATTTTACATGGATTTTTAGAATTTCTGTAATAGATACATAAGGATCTGAAAATGCCTTTATTCTTAGGTTATTCTTATGGTGACAAAAACGGCAGTTTCAGCTGAATTATGAATAGATCAAACTGAATATTTGATTAAATATTTAAAAATTTCAACTAGATTTCTTCATGTGAAGAAAACCATTCTATAAATCTGAAATGAACTAGTCACTGGGAATAATTCTCACTCATTGAATCACTGACATCATTTATAGATCAAAATAGTAGATAGTGAACATTTTTTCCAAATCAGAATTAAGGAAAACATTGCCTTTATAATCAATTGTTTCAACAGCAGTCTCAAAACTTACTGAGTTTCCTTTTGTGATTTTTATGGACAGTTGTTTTGTTTAGAGAAGCTGCTTTGTTGCTCTTCTGTCACAAGGATTACCAAGGCACCTGGACACTACCACTTTGAAGATGTCTGACACTAAGAGCTTCCTTGACATTTTGCTTCTGGAATGTAGAAAGTAGTTTTCTGTTGAAGAGGATGACAGGATGGTTCTCACACTCACCTTCCTTTTAAGAAGGAAAAGGAATTTGCTTATCCTCTGTCCCTAGTTTGGCCTTGTATCGTTCTTCATTTGCTATTTTGGGGATTTGGTTTGTTTTCATTGGCTGGTTTTAACTTTGTCTCTGTGTGGAATTTATGTATGAAGCCAGATGTTAATTTACCACATCTGTTTTACTCAGTGTTGGAATGATTCTAGTTGGCTTGCCTGATTTCCTAAGCAAAAGATTTCAGTAAATCCAGACAAAAATTCCACCTCTACTGCAGATCTTGCCTCTGAATTTATACATCCATATGCATCTAGGTTAGATTTCTTCTCAGATACAAGATCATACATTTCTTTAAGGACACCTCAGATTTTCCCATGATACAAAACTTTTTCCATTACCATTAGATCCTACTCCCGAGGGTATCAATGTAGCTTTTTTAAGTGCTGTATTTGAAAGACAGACAATCTGTGAGTGATTGAAATCACAGATTAAGATGCAGAATGTAAGTGCCAGCAGGGTAGGAATCTGAGGTATCTGTGAATTGAATTGCATCTTCTGTGTTACAAGTCAACAATGAACTCTACTGAGAACCTTAATTAGAAAAGACTCTTCTAGAAGTTAAGAGCCAAAATCATCTTTTATCTTGCTTCTGAAGCTTTCCTGGCTTTTGTCCCACTGTCAAGGGCAAGGAGACAAGTAATTTCCTAAATTAATAATATAAAAATCCTGAAAGCTGGGCTAAGCCACCTACATCTTGTTCTATCATCATGGTGGATGCTAGTTGTTTGGAAATCTGCAAAAATGTAGCAGAAGGGTATGAAATCAACATTTTCTAGTCATAAGGCTATAATATTTTACTCTTGTTTTACTACCAGTAAGATCCACTGCTAGCCATTGTGTCTTTTAATATTTTGTACATTCATTTTCATTAAATCATTAAATCTCTCTCAGATAAAGTGTGAGTATATGAAATTCTAACACCTTTTGCATAGATTATGTCAATGTATTTCTGTTCTCTAGCTAAAGCAGAAAATATGAGAAATTTGGAAAAAGTACATTTTCTAGTCCTTCCTATGTTATTAGCTATTAGTGTTTAATTCAGTATATAAGAACATAAACCTTCTTTTTACCTTCTTTTTCAAAGAGAACTTCTAAGTGCTTTAGTGGCTCACATCCTTTGTTTCAGGATTTCTCTCAAAATGTGATGTCAATTATTCATCTTTAAAAAGTTTAAGTTGCATTCAAAAAACTTTTAATGCTCTAGTCAGTACATTATGAATAACACTATACAATATTTTCTCATCACAATAGGTTGGTTATATTTGAAGTCCATGAAAAACTGGCAAAAGCATCTGGGAATTTTAATTTTTTTTAATATAAAATATGAAGCAGAAAAAAAAGATAGAAATAAAAAAAAAAAGAGTAGGCAGAGAAAACTCACCCCTGAATAATAAGTGTGTTTAGAGAATACAAATAGGAATATTTGTTAGCTATTATTTATATTAATAAAGCACCAAAAATGTTTAAAATACCTACAGAATATAAACAGATTTCAGAATAACTCTGTCTTCCTCTTGCAGAAAACATTGCTAGTAAGAAATATAAAACTCAAATACTTTTCTTTTTAAATCTTCGCAATGTAAGATGTGTAACAGTTAGTAAAAAGGTCACAGGGTAAAATCAGAAAGACAAAAGGTAAGGAATAGTTATGAGACATGAATGTATTTCACTTCACTTAATATCAGTTCCAGCACTGTTCAACTCAGAATGATAAATCAGGCAGCAGAAAAATACTTCCAGTATTTACAATTATTTTAAAGAATATGTGGATGTGAGATAAGGTCTCCAAGGATACACAGAGGTCAAACATGAGATCTGGCTTTAACCAAAGAAAAGAGAAATGTTGTAGAGATTTACAGATAGGCCATTTCCAGTAGAATTTCTGGGAAATTTTTAGAACATTCAGTAGAAATGTCAGACTCAAAGTCTGAATTAAAGGAAATGTATCCCGAGAACTAGAAACAGAGATGGTTTATTTCTCAAAGAGATATGCAAAATTCTTAATTTGTCTTTGAGTTTCATCTATGTAATTAAGAAATTTCATATTCCCCTCACTGGCCTGTGTGTGCTCTTGCTAGTTGATTTGAATGTGCTGTTCATGTAGTTGGTTATCTCATACCAGGTACTTTTCTGTCTTGTTTTTACTCTCATTTCTTTTCAGTTGAAAATGCTGTAAATATTATGCTTCCGTTACTTAGCAGGCAGCTTTGAATTTTCATTAAAAAAACAGTGAGCAAACAATGTAAAAGTAGCCTAACTCAGCTAAGAAAAACAATGGAAACTCTCCCACTAATTTGAGGTGGGAATATAATGCACAGACTGCTTCTGTAAACTTTAGCTTCCAAAAGGTATATAAGTACCTTAAAAGCCAGTCACACCGCAGAAAGCTAAAAATTCTAAGGCTGAAGGTAATGCTGAAAACTTGAAAAATTCTTTTAGGATTCCGTACTATTCAGGTTGTATTCATCACGAGGAAAAAAATTGATAATCTTTCAATTGCTTTTCAGGTTTTGAAGTACTCCAAAATACATTGGAGTTGTAATAATTCATTTGCATGAACTGAGCATTTGCATGAACATCCGAGCTTGTCAGTGAATTTTACTTAAAGGCCTATATAAGATGAATTTAATGTAAGGTATCTATTAACTGATGTCACAAAAGGTTCCTGGACAACAGACAAAAACGTCCATAGGAAGGATGACATAAGAAGGTTGATAATAAAAATTGACATATATTTGTTTATGTTTTAGTATCTTTACTACTTACTTTAGATGTATTTAGTTTAATAATTTAATTTTAAATTTAGCCATTTTTTTCTGTTTGTTATATATTTCTAATAAATTATTTACATATGTTTATATTATATATTTGTAGTATATTACATTATAATAGTATTATAAGAAATCAGTCAGATGAGACTCATTGTACTCATCACAAGCCTCAATTCAAATATGTAGCTCATGTTTTGAATAAAATGAAATTATTAAGGTTATAAATAGAGCAAAACATACAGTCTGAAGTCTTATACAGACAATTGGGTGCCTGGCATATGTTCCTTTGGCTTGCTTAGCTTCTTTATCTAAGGACCCATATAAGTGATTAGGATGCTATAGCTAAAGTTACAGCCTGTGAGCTGAGCCACAGGAGCAGATAGTGAACATACTTTTAGCCATCACAGCCAGCACAGGAAAAGCACAGGTTTGCTCTTCTGCAGTTCCAGCCTCATAGCATGGAGAATGCTCGCTGCTCTAACTTCTATGCAACTTACATATTTATTTTCATACCTGGAGTGTCACCATCAGGATGCACCAGGACAGCAGGCTGAGGGAATCATATATTATATCCATTGCTAAGGTGACAGGCAATGAATGTAAGTTCCCATTCCTGTAAGTAATACCTGTCCGAAAGGGCAAAATTTTCCTGTGAGTTTCCATTTGAACAAATCATAAACCTGTAATATCACTTTTCTTTATGCAAGTGGGTCTGTAGGTCATAAAAAAGGTAAAACCATGCTACCACCATACCTGTTGTCTGATTCAGATGGTTCCGCTTAATTTGCTTTTTTCCTATATATTTCTCCTATATGTACATATGTATGGTTTAGCCCTGAGCTAATAATTCATGTTGGTGGCTGGCATTATTCATTGCAGTTTGGTGACAAAAAAAGAGTAACAAATACATGCACTACTTCTTTTGGCCTGTCACTTGCTCTAGTTTCCCTTGTCATCATTCAGAAAAGGAAAACTGAAATTTCAACCTCTCCTAAAAGTATCTCCCTGATGTCTCCATAGCATGTCCAGTGACTGTTGACAGATCTAACCAGGGTTTTTTGTTAACTGCTACTGTCACCCTTTATTCACATAACAAAGATGATCCCTTCCCTTCCTCAGCAAACAGAACACAGAACAGGTTCTGACTGCCATGAACGTTTGCTTGTGTAGATGTTTGGCTCTCAGCTGAAAGCTCTCTTTATTCAAATTCCTCATTGCTTCTTTTTAGCTGGTATGAGTCTTTCATTTGCATCTTTGCATTTGCCTTCACTGAAAAACTTCTGAGACCTCTGGTGGCCAAAATAGTATAATATCTAACATTTCCATGAATATTAAGAAAAAATTATATAAGGTTTATATGAGATTGATACTTAGAAAAATATTGATTTCATACCTGGCTGCGGCTTGAATATTTATTAAAAATGCTTTGTCTCTTTTATCTCCAATCTCAGAAGCATCAGCACATTCTCATAAAAGTAACTTTGTAATCCAAAAACACCCTCCACTTAATAAATGTTTGTATTACCCATTTCTCATTGAAGAATCAGGAGAGAGTTAAAATTGATTATATTTTCCATTTTAAAAGATCATGAATTCATGGTAATTGTTTTTGAATTCTAGACCTTATATTAAATTTAAAGTGGTTCATTTCTTACCTGTTTCTATGTCTGTTTGTTGTCTGCCAGGTGATTATGAACAGTTGGCTTGTTCATCAGGCAGATATGAAACTGGTACGTGTTTGTATATATCTCGTCTCAGCACACAAAATATCTTGATCAACAGAAGAGGAAAAAAAAGAAAGGCAACTTCTTTTCTACTAAGTATTGCTGACAGTTGTTATTACTCGTGCATCTCTGTTTCAACTTATGCTTCAGTAAAGTGAGAATGGCAATGGGTTGTATATGTCTAGAATCACACCAGAATACAAGGCAAAGAATATTACCGTCAGCCTGGTCTTAATGTTTGTCTTTCTTTCATTGCTGTTGATAGGAGTGGGGGTGGAGCACTTTACTGATAAGAAAGAAATACATATGGTATTCTAATATGTAGTGTTAAAAGTCCCAAACATATTTTTGTGTGCTGAGTAATAAGCAGTATTAGATATTTCTAAAAATCTAAAAAAATCTAAAGTAATGTTTGTGTAGAAACTGTTGCTATTAGGGAAATTAGGACTTTTAGTTTGTCTATCTTGTTTCCACAGTAATGACTTTCTACATCATTTCTGATGTTCACAAGTACAAGACAAGCATTATTACTTCTATTATTTTATGGATCATTGGAAGGGAGGCGAACTTTGTGGAAAAGAGTCAGGTAGAAAAAAAAGGTCATCAAACCGGAATATCTTTTCTTACAGTAAAAAACATGATACATTGCATTGTAAAACAAAAAATGTGTAACACCAGAATTAGTTTAGAAGAGGTTCAATCTGCTGATGAATCCAAACTGGCCAGCAAGCTCTTATGCCTGTTCATTCTCTCCAAACAGTGAAAAAACCCCAATATATGCTACCCAGGAGGAACAGCAATTTCCATAACAACAACTTTTGGTAGTAATGCCAAAAAAACCCCACCCAAGCTACCTATGCACTGTTATACAGAAAATTTGACCTTATCTCTTAATAACAACCACCAATATTTTACACTTCTATTATATGATGATGGTAATTATTGTATCAAGATTTTACCCAATCAGCATTAAATTACACTTGGTAAACGGATTGTTTACCTTTCCATCTTTAAAATTTTATTTTGTAATCATATCCTAATCTTGGAACACTGATGAGTTCTTGGTTGTATTTATTATAATTCCAATTAGTGGTTATAATTTGTTTTCCTGAATAATAATAAAGTAGTACAAGGCAACACTGATTTTAAAAAATAAAATGTTAAAAGCATGCATTCTTGTTGTCATCATCAAGTACTTAATTAATAATTCAATCTAGGCACTCCATGAGCTCAAAATAGACACAATATTATCTTGAAATTTAATGTCTATTAGTGTTAATCTCTTTTACAGTACTATAACATTCTGAATTAATATTGTATGGTTGGTCCAGCATTTTCATTTCACAAACTTCGCTATAGCTAAAATGAATCATTTTATACTTTAAATCTTTTTTAAGGTAGCTGATTTCAGGACTGTTTTGATTACACAACTGCTGTGCAACAATTCTGTGTTAAACCATCATTACATATCAGGTGTGGATAAATATGAAATGGACATTTTTCATCCATATACTTGAAAATTATGGAATTTCACAGAAACATAGTGTAATTCACTATTATGCAACTCCATTTACAAGGAATTAGTTTTTCTGAACACAAGATGACGAGAGTTTGCCATGGACATAGCAAACAGATTAAACTATTCAGAAGCTGACTGCATCTCTGGTATGAAGTAGGACAGCTAGAAAGATTTTTCAGATAACCACGTTTGGTAGAAATTACCTTTCCAAAAAGAATTTTGATTTTTTTTTTTCCATGTTCATCTGAAATGACGTATGCATTATTCAAACAGATATGATTTGCTGAAATTAAGCTGGATAGTGTGATTGCTCTACAAGCTTAAGCTAAAGATTTCAAAAGATTTGCTTTGCTCATGCATGATATTCTAAGAGTTCTTTATCTAATGTTTTTAGTAGTGCTATTCAAGATTCGGACACTATGAGATGTGTATTTTTGTAGGTTGTTTTTGGAACAAAAAAATTGCATTAGCATTACAGCTAAGAAGATAATACACTAATACGTTTCACATGCAACTGCTTACTCATTTCAACTGGGAAATGAAAACATAATGAAACAGAATTCCATTTTGATTTAACTGATTACTCTGTAGGCAGTTTAACTTTTCAAAATCATTTTCATAACATTCACATCTGCTTCTGCATCAAAGAGACAAACTTAACATGTATTATATTTTGTAAGTAATCTCTCAAGTGGCTTGAATACACTAACCACTGTTTCAGCAGTGAGTGAGTAATACTAAGTGATGCACTGCTAAGTCTCGAGTGCAACACAAATTAAAAGCCCATTTCTCTTAGCATAAAACCTAGATATATCTCCTGTAATGGTATTTTGGACTAGCTGAATTCCAGATGTACTTTTATACAATGTGATGCTGAGGAAGCACAAATTTAGAGCGTCTAAAATATGTCTTCCTTTGTAGAAGCTCCAATTCATTGTTCTGTGTTGTTCTTCATAAAAAGCTATATTCTCCTAAATACATCACAATGTTTAAAAGTCAGTTATTGAGATATGGGCTGTTACTTGCAATGATACATAACGAATAAGAATGTGGCAGGGTTTTTTTCTCTTTGTTTTCTCTCATATTTTCTCTTAATCCCTTTTCGTTACAAAAAATAGCAACTTTCAGCAAGTAAATTAACAGCATCACAGTACTTATAATTTCACTTTTAGGTAGCTCAGCAATCATTAGCTATTAAATAAAGATTAAACTAATATAGTGTTACTTTATTTGTGATTAACCTTTGTTTTGTGACCCATAACTATGGTTGCAGAACAAGGATAAGTTCCACCTTTTTCAGATTTGCTTCCCCATCCCTGCAGGATATTGCTGCTGTTGTCAGGCAGGCACACTGTGGTGGAGTCTCCACTTGACAGCCCATCCTTGGTAGAGAGCAAGTCTCCTGGACCATTAAAAGAAACATTGTATTTTATTACTTTGTCTCTAATTAATTGGATGGAATGTTTTGTAGAATCATAGAATAATTTGGGTTGGAAGGGAACTTTAAAGGTCACCTCGATCAACAGGGTAGGGGCATCTTCAACTAGATCAGGTTGCTCAGGCTCCATCCAGCCTGACCTTGAAAGTTTCCAGGGATTGGGCACCTGACACCTCTCTGAGCAACCTGTTCCAGTGTTCTACCACCCTCTTCATGGCAAATGTCTTCCATATGTCTAGTCTAAATCTATTTGAAACCATTACCCCCTGTCCTATCACAACAAACTCTACTAAAAAGTTCATCCCTGTTATTATGTTTTTATAGCTTTCTTCATATATAGTGGTGTTTAAAGAATTTAGTGTGTGATCTAGATTATTGTGATAGTCTATATGTGATAATATGTTCCATTAGGCATGAGTTTCACACAGAAATTGTAGTAGTTAAGTAACCTGAAAAAATGAGTTTATTGTGTAAAAATAAAATTAATATTTCCTGTTAACTGAAAATTACTTTTACAATAGAATTTTTATCTATGCTTTCCAATAATGACTCAAAATGCAGACTCGTTAATGTTATACATTCAATTCTAAGAACTTAGATGAGAAGAAATCTCCAAAATTACTGAAAATGAGAGTTGTGCAGAAAAATGAATGTTCAATTCCAGAAGGGCTTTGAGATTTTGAAATCCATCTTGTGACTAGACTAAAACAATAAAAATTATTGCTTCCCATTTTTCCCCTAAGTAATATATTTTAGGTCAGTTTTTAAATGGCCTTCATAAGTCTTGCATTAAATTACTGCCTTTTAATTCTATGCCTTCTAAAAATTCAAAATGAAGAGCAAGTATTTCCAAACCAAAATTAAGTATTGAAATTGTATCAAAATGGAATATTTGATCAGCATTTTTTTGTTTTAATTATGAAAAAGATACTCAACAGAGCTGTGAGGATGTAGATATCAATTCAGAAAAGCTAGATATTGTAAAAGGCTTATGTAAAATATAAAAGGTTTCTTTGTTTACTGTAGCAAGGCTGGTTGATTTTGATCCTTTCTGTATACAATTTTATTAGGGCAAAACACACTTGGAATCAGGCCTGGGTTTTGCTCCAGAGAACATGATGGCAAAATATCAGTGATACACAGGGGGGGCACAATTGTTCTTCCAATTTTAACAAAATGGCTAAATAGCAGCATGCATCCTTATTTCAAACGGCAAGCTAACACTTACGTTGTGGTCAACAATTTCCATTGGGTTTGTTGCAGTTCTTACAGTAATCCAAGTCAGTCATCCCAATTTCATAGCATAGCTGGATCTCGTTAACAACAGTATGATTTATTTTGCAGTGGAATTGTTTTGAAAAACAACATTTAAGTTCAACATAATTGCAGACTTGTAAAAATGAAGAAATTGGTAAATTGACCTTTAAATTTCCTCTTGTATTTCTGTCACCAGACAGAACAGTCTGTTGAACTCAGCAGAGCTCTGATAATGCCTGAACATCATTTGGCTTCATTAAATAAGCATTGATACAAGAAATAAATAAATTCAATAACTCTCTTAAAAGATATATTTATCTGGAAATGGTGTAAAAGAACAGAGTAACCTTCCTGATTGTATAACTAGCTAAATACTAGCTTTAAAAAAAAATAAAAAATAAATAAAAATTCAGATTTTCTTAGGGACAGTATTATTAAGGGTACCACCACTGACATTTGGGACAGTATTTAAGGGTAATCAACAAATTAAGACAACTATTGGTGAATAGATATTGTTATTGCATTTATCCTGATGGACAATTTGTCTTGGTTATACCTTTTGTTAGTGAACATCCTGGAATGTTTGTCAGAGGTAGCATTTATCCCGTGGCTAACAGTAGGTTATCTGAAATTTGTCCCTGTCTCTCTTTCTAAAACTTAGTATTTTTTAAAAAAACATAACCAGCAACCTGATTATCACATTTGCAATACAGTTAGTTGTACAGAGAGTAGAATAAAATACCATAATACACTTTAAAAAGACAGTGTGAATAGCTTAAAGTATGTGGAGTTGCAAGTATTTTATAAGTCCTTTCAATCTTCTCTGACATTTTAAATTTTAAAAATAACCACAATTTTTTTATAGTACAAATTTTAGTTCATCTGAAAGTAAGAGGAACTGTTATTTTTATTTTATAGTCAATTCTGCAACTTAAGGGCTTCTATGGCAATTCCTAATTCAACATTAGTCATCACAGCTTTTATATTTATTGTATATTTTTGTAATTTTTATTTGCATATTAAACTGAAAGCTTCCACATTATAGAAGCTGGTTTGTCACAAACCTATAAACCAGACTGATAAAATGAAATGGCACTCATGGATTTCTTTGTTCATAATAACTTCCCTGGAATTTTTACCCATATTAATTGATGGGTCATTCCAGGTATACATTAGAATTCTAATTAAGAGTCAGTGAGAAAATTGTCAGATAGTTATTCCCTAAAATCTTGTAATTTGTCTTATAGCTGTATGCAGTTTCAAAAGTAATGCCTTACTTTCTCTTACAAATAATAATAATAAAACAAGTTCGGTTAAATTTTTAACAAAACCTCAGAAACAATTTAGTGAGCAAAATATTGAAAAATAAGACCTGTTGAAAAATATGGTAAATAAGTTGAAAAATATGGTAAATTCTTCTGATGTTTGGTATCTGCACAAGTTTTTTAATGCACTGTTAAATGACATTCAGTAGGTCTGCTTGATTTCAGAATTATTTTAGGGTTTTAGAACTTTGAGAGATTTGGAGGTTTTTCTCACAGAATATGAGATGAATTGTGATATAGTAGTTTATTGTTTTTTGCTTTGTTTGTTATTCTATTCAAGTTTCTGTATAACTGAATGAAAATACACTTTTCTGCTCTGTTGATCTGATGGTCTTAATGGAATAGTCTCATCTTTCTGCAGATAGTATTCTCTTTTCCTCCATTGGCAAACAAATGTAATTTAAAGTGAGCACACACCAGAAAGCTCTCTCTGCATTGTCGTTTACAGATCTCAGAGTTTAAGCACATTCTATGTTTTTGTGTTGGCTTCCACACACGACAGGGAAATAGAGTTTTTCACAGTTTCTCTAAATTCTATCCTGATATGCAATAGTACAGTAGTTACTCAGTAAATTAATATTTCATAATGCAAATTACCTATCAAGCTTACGTAACACCAACTATCTTACAGAAGTCTCATTTATTCTTTATGTTTTGGATATTCCATGTATGCTGATTACTTTTTTTCTTACAAAGTGACAAACATTCACTTTCTTGATTTCAGGAGCTGATGCTGTAGAGGCCCAGTGTAAGAGATTTGAAGTGAGGGCAAGTGATGGTGGAAGAGTATTGTTTTCTGCAGATGAAGATGAGATTGTCATTGGAGCTGACAGACTGAAAGTAACAGGTATGCTAGTAATAAGGTTTCTAAATTGATGTGAGCTCTTCATTTTTATTTATTTATTTTTTTTTACTCTGGAGAGTGAAGAGGAAGATCTCTTCATCAGTGATTGCTTGACTAGCCAAAAGATACTGCATAATCTAAAAACCAATTCCTCCAAAGGCAGACTTGAATTTAAACTCTGCGGGACCACCCTTACCATAGTGATTTGGCTGTCTGATATGTTACCATTAAACAATTTTTGTGGAACTTATGGTGTATGTTGAGGTCATGCCCCTTCACAATGATGGAAACTGTTGGGTTTTTTTCACCTGGTCTACAGTTGTGGTTAGCTGTAGGTCAGTCTACCTCTTGGAATATCTGTTTTACAGAGTTTGAACTCGGCCTACTTGTATCAAAGTTCATTTTTATAGAAAGTATAAAATGGTTTTGGTTTATGTGATTTTGATAAGATATCCCTTTCTGGTCTGTAAAACTAAGAAATGCATTACTAAAAACTTTAAGCCCTTTATAAAAAGTTAGGTATTTCTACATGTTATTCCAGATATATCTTTAAAATAGATCCAGGAAGTCCAGAGTCAAGCTGTGACTGAACTTTCCTCATAAGCCTCAATATTGTTGCTTACAGTGGGATAACCTTTCTTTCCCTTTCATCCCTATCTGACTTCTGTATATCTTCTACATCCAATCAATCTTTTTTAATACTACTAAACCAAAATTAAAGTCTTTTACAAGCAGACGGTTTAGTGATGATGCAGTTTCCAATATGATAAACTAAACTCTACCAGTTTACCAAATTCAGGGTCAGGAGAGGAGACATCAGTGTTTTGTTGAGTCAGCAGCAATTTGTCATAGGTAGCAGCTATATAAGAAATTTACCATAGTAAAACCTAAGACATTAACTGTAAAACAAGAAAAAAATAATACTGAATCCTGCTGAGGTTCGAACTTGAGAAAGTTAAGGTTAAATACTGAGAAAGTTATCTTAAACTTACATTTGACACAGGAGATTTCTAAGTATCTATCATGAGTTAAAAAATAAAATATCTTACAAATTGCACTTAAGATTAGATATCCTGCCATTGAGAAATATAATCATAAGTTGTAGATGTCATGGTAATATTTTTTGTCAGGCTTCAAAAGCAAAGAGTTGCTCATATGTTTTTAACTTCCAAGTGGCTTGAGTTCCCAAAGAAACTGTTGATATCAGTGGTATAGAAAGCAGAAGTAATGAAAATTTATTCAGTGCTGCTTAGCATGGAATGTAAGATTATCCCTTGTGAAAAGAACAGTATTTTCTCCTTAATTCAAGAAATAAAGCTGGCTGTATGTGAATTTATACACAACCAAATAATGATAATAATAATAATAATAGTAATAATAATAATAAACAAGCAAACAAACAAGAACAAAGTAAAGGCTAGGAAAAGCTAACTCTGCTTTGATATAATCATCTGAGTTTTAGGGCTTACTGTATACTTGTTCACCTCTACCAGAGATTCTTCTACTAGTTTTTTGTATAACTAATTGATTTTCCTTCTGTGGCTGAAATAAAAAATAAACAAGAGTTAGGACTGAATTTTCAATTCTTTCATTGAACTAGAAAAATTCTTTATTTTTAAAAAAATAAAAACATTGATTTTAACTACTTACACACAAAAAAAAGATTTAGGTAGCATTTAAACATTACAAAGAGAATATGCATATGGGAGAATTTATCAGGTTCTTAATGTTGTCATTTATGTTATGAAGATAAATGCGAATTATGTTCCATTAGATATTCTAATGTCCAGCAATTCAGGCAGTTTCTTTAAGAAAACGTTTGAAGGTGTTTTGTAGTTGTAATTTGAAAGAGTAATTTACTTTTGAAAATTATTGTCATCTTTACTGTTTGTTCAAAATTAATGTAACGGATTGGGATGATTCTAATCACTGGATAATAATCTTGTCTTGAAATCAGATTTCATTAGTAAACTTTCTTATAATGAGACTATTAAAACCTAGTTTCAAAATTGTATCCTCTGAATCCCTTTTTAATTTAACCCTTCTGTTATCTTGATAGAGAAGAAAATTACTTTTCCAGAGAAAGAAGCCAATAGTATTCGATTTCTAAATGAATATTTGTGAAAAACTTAGAATAACTACATATCTATTTATGTATCCCTAAAAGATTTTTTGCAGTGTAATTTATAATCTCTAGCCAAAATCATAAATCTATAGCGAGATATCTATGCTTCACTCTTGACTTCAGTTTGAAGCTGAAGTTATTTAACATAAATTTCCCAGTTGTGGCTAGAAGTTGTATGTTCCATGCAATCTCAATAAAAATGATCTTTAAAAAAGTCTGCCAAAGGGAAAAAAAAAATAATTCTATCTTCATGGAAAAATAAACTAACAAAATCAATCTTTGATATGATAGCTCTTTGAATTCTGTCCAAAGATTGTGTGATATCTTTAAACTCTTCAGCAAACACATTAAAGGTGATGAGTCCCTGCGAGTTGCATGAACCAGGCTGCATTTCACTATATAATATGATATGACTGATGAAACCTGGCAAGGCATCCTAACGTCAAAAATCAAACAGAAAAATAATTAGTGTATTTTTCTCAAGCCTGTGTTTTGATAATCATTATCCTTTGTAGTGAATATAGTGAAGGACCTGTGGAAGAACAAAAAAGAAAAAATATTAATATTAAAAAGCAAAAATATGCTGTGATTATTTGGAGATGAAACTCTTAAGTATAGCCAATTAAGTGTGGTACTACAGTGAAAACCTGATTCTGTTTTCTTGCTTAACTGTGAATAGTATCCCTTTGAGAACACTTTACTATGAATGGGTCCAATACATATGTATTCTAAAATACATATTTTAGAAATTAATTCTCTAACATGTGCCCATTTCATGTGCATTTATAAGCCACTGTGGCTGTGTGAGATTCATCTTACCTGATTTTTTTCTCAGTTCAGAAGAATTCTTTTGCAATGCACAGCTTTAAAAAGTGATACAGCATATGGTAGTGTGAGAAATTCTCATTTAAAAAAAAAACTTGAAAGATTAAACTTATGATTTTTCATTGATTATTTTTGTGGCATTTTTATTTGCGAATTTTTATATAGGCAGTCCATTCCAGGGAAAAAGGTATAGTAGAAACAGGCTAATGATTCAGATATCAATATATTTCCCATGTAAGAAAAATATGTCAGCAGTAGTACTGTTTATTTCAGAGAAATTGCAGCTATGTATTTCCCTATTAAGAGTGCCTTACTTTAATATTCGGCAGCTGCTTGATTTAGTTTAGACTCCTTATTCTTTCGATTGTTACTTTTGCTTTTTCTTTTAATTGTATTAGCTCTTTTATTCCTGATCATTCAAGGAAAGAAGACAAAGGAGTCAACCTTTATTTCGAAAGGCAGAGCTGTTAAAATTACAGCTTACTCTTGCCCCTCCATACAGGGATGGCTCCTACTGTCAGGTTTAACAAGTATTTTAGCTCTTTGTAGGGAGGGAAGAGAAAAGCAAGATGAAGTAAAAATATTGCCAAAGAGCTGGGAAACAAGCCAGAATAAGGAGCTGAGTGTCTGGTGGGCTCAAAGATTTCTTTCTGCACATAGTAAAACCTTTTTCCATCTAGTATATTCATTTTCTCCCAATGAATTCATCTTCACTCTGTAGTTAGAGCAAGAGTGTCTGTTTGACTTTTCTGTTATTTGAATCTCAGTATAGAGTTTTCTACTCTATGCTTTTATTTCATGTTTCTTTTAAGAGCCATATGATCTCTCTAAGGTATTCTTGTAGCAAACTTGAAAACACTGTATTGATCACACGCATTAGTAACAATACAAGTATATATACAAGTATATATCATGACTCAGCCTTATCCTGCCAGATTACATTTAAGAAAAAAGATTAAGAAGCCCTAGCTCAGTATACATTTTTCTGATTCACTGCCACAAAAGATGGTTGTAATTCTTTCCATCAAAACTTTCGCAAACTTGTTAACACCTGTAGAAGTAGTTCTAAGCGAGGTGGAGGTGGTCTAATGATAATCTAAGAAAACACCTACTTTTTTTGAAAATGTAACAGGTTTTTTTTCTCCTCTGACTTTTGAGGTAGTGTGCTCAGTTAAGACTAAAAGCATGTTATCAGAAACATTTTTTCCCATAAAACTTAAAATGTTTTATCCAAATTATGCTAAAATATTGTGGTTTTTTTAAGAGGAGTGTTTATCTCTCTTATTTTTAATGGAAAAGAGACTGTAGTTCAATTCTTGTAGTCTCATGAACATTCTTCTCATCTATATACTTCATTCAGAGTAATAAAGCAATCACTTTAGTGTTCTTTATTTGACCATAGCTCTTATTCTTCTTCCAAGACTCTTAAAACAATAGCTTAACTTGGTTTTTACATCATTAGGTACCTTCTTCTGAATCAGTTGTACTTGCATATGTGGTTTTTTTATTAATAATGTTTTTTAAAAGGGCAAGGCAAATATGGATTTGCAAATTAAAACACGTAGGTCTTCCGTGAGAATCCATTGCTGCTCTGCAGTCAAATCCTATTATGTTTTCTAGATGCAGCTAATGAGCTTTACCACTTTTTCTAAATAATCCAGTATAGATTGTTTAGAAAATATTACTCATCTTTCTAGAAAAATAATTTATATTGTATCCTATTGCTTTCTTAACTGCCGGCTTATTTTCTTTCATCCCCTGTTCCTGCGTGTTTGACTGTTATAATCTGTTTTATCACAGGACTTTAAGTTCTTTGTGGATTAAAGTGAATTTTTAATAATTATAATTAATACTTCAACAGTAATATTTTCCTCTAAAAATAGATAAGCTAATAAAAAAACTTTCAAACATATGGAGCTCCATGTTTGTATCATGTGAGCTGATATAATTATCTGAAAATCACTTTTCTTCTGTATTTCAAACATAATCATAGATCTTATAATGGGAATTGCACTTGTCTTATTAAGACTTACACATAACTTCTAGCAGTTGTCAGAGAAACAAAAAGAAGAGGCATACGAACTTTACAGATCATTATGACCTCCTATGAGCTTTGTTCCTTGTCAAATAGCAAAGTTATGCAGAAAGTCAGACTAGAACAGGAGTTCTAGTTTTAATGGAAACTTCAGTTTAAATGAAAACTTTCTCAGAGCATGTGTAGGTTGAATCTACTTTGACATTAGAATAGTGTCAGGGAAAAATCTGTGAAGGGCTTCAAGTATCTTTCTCATTACACTACACTATACACTTAGAATGGTTGCAGTATGGCTTTGATCAAAGGCATTTACTTCACTAGATGAAAGATGAGAGCCTTGATGTATGAAGGAAACTTCAGAAAATTCCTACATACTCATATTCTAATAGTATTCTAATAATAGCCAGAATTAACATGCAGAGGAGTACATCAGTACCTCAGTTCTGATTTTAAGATTATTCTGTAGGACTGTGAGTCTGCAGGTAACTGAAATACAGAAAGGTCTTCCAGGCTAGTTAAAAGGAAACTATAAAGTAGAAATATGGCTCACGGCTATAAAAAGAAATATGACAGAAATACAAGGAAATATATGTAACTTGCAAATTAGGCTGGAGAAGAAATAAAATATTTATAACAAGTACTGAAATATAGAAAAATAAATGATTACGTGATATATGTTGTTATTACAGTCGGCATATATCTAGTGCCTTCAAACACTGAATAGAAATTTCAGTATGAATGCACTTGGTTTTACCATGTTCAGTTGGTGATTATCATTCAGGACAGATGGAGTTTAGAGACTGAAGAAACACAAGATGAAAGGAAGCCCTATATCACTTTAGATGGCTTACACAAACAATATGATCACAGCAAAGCTATGATTTTTACTGTTGTAGTAAAAAATAAACTTAGGTAGGTATGCCAAACACTCAGTACCCTAAGCACTGAAAGAACCAGTATTATTTTATCATCATACATCAGTAACAAAAGTGATTTTCAGTAATCACTACATTAATATGTACCCAAAATGTATTGGATTAAAAAAGTTTCTGATAAGCTTACTTAGATTTCAAGGAAGCACTTAATGTCCAGGCTCATCTGAATGAGAGCTCTGATTGAAAGAAAATGTTATTGCAGGCACCTAACCACTTGTCAACAGAGCAACCTGTCAGAACATTACTTTTTGAGGTACAGCTATAGAGCTTATTACAAGCTTATATATATAAGCTCCAAAGTGTATATGGAATGGAAAATTTCTAGACAGGCTGAAAGTGGTGTGACTAAAAAAATACATTTCTTATCCAGGACATTGCACAACTAGATTTGTATCTTTTCGTTAAGAGTAGAATATATCTAAGCAGCACAGGTTACAAGCTGTGTGTACTTACATCACCCTGCATGTGACTATGCAGATTGTTGGAGGAATACATTGACCTAATAACAGTTTGTAAAAGAAAAATTTTTATTTTTACACTTAACAAAGCATGCCAAGGAACGGCATGATTAGTCTCAGGAATGCATGTAAAGAGAAATAAGCTTTAAGAACTTTTCTCTGAAAAGGGAATAGACCCAAAAGCAGAGAAACGTGCAAGCAATTCTGCCAGCCCAGGAAAATATGTGCTATCTCTTACAGGCATTCCACTGAAAAATATTCAACAAGGCTGTTCTATAGACAAACACATAGAAGAGCCAGCGTACAGGCAGGCAGGAGAAAGGAAAAAGACAACTAAAAAAACCTGCAAAATGACACAATGATGTTTAGGTAGGGTAAAAGGCTGTAGTCCATTAAATTCTACGAAATAGAGCTTATGTTTTGGAGCTGATTCTGTACTTATCTGAGTTGTTGCTTTGCAGAACACAGCCAATAGGTTCCTAAAGTTAAGGAATTGATTATTTGCTCTGTTCTGATGCAGGGCAGTATTCATCCAGAGACTGATTCTGACTTCCAGGTTAAATCTGGTTTTCAGATGAAACCTTAGCAATATTAAGTTATTAGATATTTTGACCAATGTATGAACAGATATTTTTAGGAAAACCTGCCAATATCTGCATCAAATTCCCAATTATATTTCACATTATATGTTGAAGGACTGCAGAGTCCAGAAATGCAATAGTAGTTCTAATTTTGAAGGGTCTGAATTTCATCTAACCACATGGGCCTTTAAAGAGTCAAAGCCCAGTGATAAATTACTCCAGTTTCAGTAAACTGAGGTAAATCAAACTAAACCATCTTTTTTAAAAAAAACACACTAAACAATCAGAAGGCTTTGATGCAGGAATTGTTTATGAATTGGGTTCAGATTTTTGTAGTAAAAACCTAACTCTTTAAAACCTGAGCTAAGCCTGACACTCACATTCCCTCAGGGTTTGGTAGTTTCGAAAATGCACATTTAAATTACAGCAGGCAGACCCATCTTTATTTTCAATGTAACTACTCAAAGAAGGGAAAGGTAAAACATGAAGAGCTCCAGTATTTCCATTTTCTGTTTTTACCTTAAGGTGTTTGCTTGTGATTTATTTCTGCCTAGAATAAAACCTCTATTGTTGGAGATAAGGGTTGGGTTGCAAGGCACTGTAGGATTTAGGCTCAGTGAGAAGAGTATTTGGCTCCAAATATTCATCCTATAATGATAATACTAGAGGCAAAAATATCTTGTTTTCTGATGGAACAGTGTTCTCATTACATACTAGAAGGCAAGATAATGTGGATTTTAATTTTTAAAGTCTTCAGAATAGGAGGAGTAGTATTATATTTTTAGGAAATATAGTAGGCATCTGACGTTTCCTGAAAAATTAAATGCAAGTACTTTTTACTGTGACCCACATATTACATGTCAGAGTTGCACACTTTTCTCTGAATCCTATCTGAAACCAGTATAAAGTGGCTTTTTAATTTTTATCCTATTGTAAGGCAAATTCCTAACCCAGCCTTTAATACATATAGTAGCCATAAATTGCAAGGTGAGAAAAATGTCATGACATACATCATACTTTTATAACATACATGAATGAGTGGGAATATCTTGACTAATCTTAGGTAGAAAGTAGCAGAAACTAAATAAAAAAAATCCTTACAAGCAGGTATTGCTTGATTCCAAGGCAGTCCAAGGTTTAAAACAAGCTTTACTCAGAGAAAAAGTTAGCAGATTTCCACCAGTAACATTTTGGACTTCCCTGTTACCTGTAGATCTATTTATAAAACAGCTATGCAGTCAAAGCTGTGAAAAGCATGGACTCAAATAATTGCTGCTCTGCAATGCATCTCAAAGCTTATTCATAGCAGACTCCTATGAGCTAGGAATAATTTCACCCGCAGGATGCTACTCCAGAAAAAAAATTATATCACCCACGAAATATGGCCTGCAGGCTTCAGCCTACATTGTGAATTTAAATTCCTCTCCTCATTGTGGCTAATGACAAGTTTACATTTCACAGTGTCTGACAGCATTAAATTCAGCACACCAAGACACAAATATAACAAGCAATCCTTTTGGCTCTAGAAAAATACCATCAATGTATGTAGGCCTTTGTATTTGAATTAAAAGTATATAACAATGTGGCTTTGCTCAAGGTTCAGAAAGAAGGTTATTGTATCTGTGTATGAAGATTAAGCAATGTTGATAGAAATGTATAAAAATTCAGAATGAGTAACGGAAATATCAGAAGGAAAAGTTAAAAAAATCAGCATTGTTCTAGAAAATAATAGCCTGAATCTGTGCCAGGAGAATCTATGTGGTAATGTTGATCACCAAACCTAAAATTATGCAGATGAAGCTTGTTATAAATAAAAATAATAATCTAATGCAAAAGGCTTAGTGACAGCATTTTGGAATATCTGGGGGCTTGTTTCTATTAACTACAGAGACATACGTTGGTCAGGAAAAAAAAAAACCAAAAAAACCCAAAAAAACCCAACTTCAAGATACAGACTCTAAAAAAGATTTTTAGATTATAAGGAAAATTATTATATCAGTGTTGAATCCAAATTATACACTGAATTATATCAATGTTTTAAATTGAAAGAATAGTGAAACGCTATATAGTTTGGTTGTAGAGGAGGTGGAAATTTCTTCCTTTTCTTCCACAAAACAAATTATACCAACACCTCTTCATCTGTTGAAGATGAGCTGGTTAATCCTGATTTGGTTTTGAACCTCATGATCACAGCAAGGAATGAGCCTTAGATGTGATCAGATATTTTCTTTCTCCCTCAAGTCACAACCCAACTCATATAACTTCAATAAAATTTGTGCTTCCTAACCTCAGGAGTCATGTTCTGTTCTCTTCTGCTGTCACTATTACACACTTCTCATAAGTTTCTGCTTGTTTATTTTATTTTAAATGTCATATATAGCTCTATTATTCACATAGAAATGTTAGACTCCACCTGGAGTATCACGTCCTGTTCTGAAGCTGCCAACACAGAAAGGACATAGGGATCTTGAAGCCAGACAAGAGGAGGGCTATGAAGATGATCAGGGGGCTGGAGCACCTCTCCTATGAAAACAGGCAGAGAAAATTCAGGTTGTTCATCTTGGAGAGGAGAAAGCTGTGGGGAGAACTTATAGCGGCCTTTCAAAATCTGAAGGGGGCCCACAGGAAAGCCTGGGAGGGACTTCTCCTAAGAGCGTGTAACTAAATAACAAGGGGTAATTGTTTTAAACTGGAGGAGGGTAGATTTAGGTTAGGGAGAAATTCTTTTGTGTGAGGATGATGATACACTAGAACATGCTGCCCAGGGAGCTCTGGATGGAACACTTCCTGGAAGTGTTCAAGGCCAGGTTGGATAGGACTTTGAGCAACCTGGTCAAGTAGAAGGTGTACCTGCCCATGGCCAGGAGGCTGGAAGCAGATGATTTTTAAGGTGCCTTACAGACCGTACGACTGTATGATAGTATTATTTTGAATAATTTAAAAGGCTTTATATTATTTACTGTATTTTAATACATGATTACTATGGTATGTACTGATATAAATTTTCAACTTAAGTAAGATTCTGTACAGTGAGGGGAAGATGAGAAAGCTGAATGAATAAACACACTTCACTAGAAGAAAGGATAGGATGAATGAGCATAGCAAGCTAAAGCAACTGGAGGTCTCTCATTTCCGGTATAATCACACCATAGTTGGTAGCCCACGCTAAAACCTACATGTCCGTGTTTCCTGGTGGTATATGATAGATTCATAGATAAACTGAAGGCAACAGGCATACCATAAATTTTAATGTTTAGATATATGAAGAACACTTTTATTGATCCTGTCAACACTAATACTGGTAATGGTTATAGTGGGATATGTTAATCTATCTGTTCCTACTCAGAAGGCATTAGAATTCAGTTTTATGATAACTGTTCTTTACCAAATATCTTGCTTTTTATTGGAAGGTATTAGCAGATTTGTAAAACATCTAGAATGTATTTTTGTGAGTATGGTAGAAAAAGACTGCTACAGCAGAGATCTAAGAACACGTATACTCATGTATACACAATCATATGAACACAGAAATGGCTTTCAGTTCTTCCAGGAAGCTCTATTTCTTTACAAATGCCAAAATGATTTTTTAACTTAAGTGGAGACTTTGTCCTGAAGTCATCATCATTCTAAACCAACCTGATATATAAAGCATGATAGAACTGACAACAAGTACTGTAGATTACACCACTTACAGTGTTACTAGGAATAGTGCTTTTTCATGTCCTTTTTCTGTATCAGTGACTTCAAAGGAAGTATCTTACAGTGGTCAAAGGTCTAGATATGATAGCACATACAGTTTTTAAAGTACATGCTAAGATCATGCTAAGACATAAGACAAACAAGGTCAAAAAAGCAAAATACTGGCAGTAGCCCAATCCTAGGTTCCCCTGAAAAATTCCTTTTCCTATTTATGGTTGAAAACACGAGGTAGGATTGTTAGTTTGTAACAACATCTGAAAGTCTTTTCTTATTAAACATCAAAGGGAAATACCTTTTAAAAATATTATTTTCATATCAAGCAAACAAGCTGTATTATTTTTGCTATTTTTATATTAGCAGCATTGCCAAATGATGGACAACTTTTTTAATCTGTTTTTGCACTCTCAGTGTGAAGCAGAGAAAACACAATAGATAAAGCATACTGTGCAGAAAGAGTATTTATCATCAAGTCTGTTTCATGTTTTAGCTGTCAAGACTGTTTTCAGACTTTTTATAGTTGCAGGGTTTTTTTCTTCTCATTGTCATTCTTAGTCTGGCCTCCCTGGTTTATATTTAGCTTTAGGATGAAAGCAGAAGACCAATTAGAGTTTCTGAATTTGAAGCTTTAATGAAAATACTTTTTTTTTTGTCTTCATGACAGCAAAACTAACAGTAACTCAAAGCAATTTAATTCTGGCAAAACATTAATGTGAAAAATTAGTACAGACATCAAAAGGAACTTTTAAAAGAAGAAATGGAGCAAGGGGAGTTTCCTGCTGAAAAAAACAGACCACATTACTTACAGTGATATGATATCTGGAGGCCAGAGGAGGACTAAAGCAAAAAGAAGATTTGAGTCTAAAAGAAATAAATTCCTTTGTAAGGTTTAAGAATATAAGAACAGATGTCTTTCCAAGTAAGGTTCTCTTCAGTGAAAACTGAAAGGCTGGATTAATATGTGTTGTTAACTGTGTAATGTAGAGAAATACCCCTTTATGCTGATTTGAAGAGAATGCAAAATAAGGAAGGTTTTCTTTTTGTCTTTTAACCTGTCTCTGAACCTGATAATGTGTCTCATTGATAGCTGGACATAGAAAATACATTATTTCTGTAATTCCAACTTAAAAATGCAAGAGAGAATTTTCACAATGACTGCCAAACAAATGTTCTGTTCCCTAGACATGACAGTCCTGATGCCTGGTTTTCAATATTCTGTTTTGAAAGTGCCTGACCATAATGTAGTTTAATGCCTAAGAGTACGTGAACAACAGGTTTCTTTGGCAGTTGATCGCACCAAATTTTCATGCAGAAGTAAATCCTGCTTTGCTAATTTTAGCCAGATATGGCTTGCTATGTAGCAAGGCAATGAAAATACCTTAAACCTTAAAAGTCCTGTGTTTAATTTATGATGGATTGCAGCAGTGACAAGAGTGTGATTTTTGAGTTTCTCCTCAAAAACAGTAAAAGAACAAAAGCTAGACTAGGTTTATGCTGCAAGACTCAGAGCAGAGATGGCTTATTGCAGGGTTTGTCAGGTAATCTGAATTGTAGTTGTTATAGGCGTCCTGATACTTCTCCTTGATGACACAGAACGGAGTATTGAGAACAACACTGATAAATTACTCTGTGACCAGCACAGTCCCATCTTGAAGATGGAGCAGTTGATATAGCAGTAAATTACCGACATAAACCCTTCCTGCAGCCCCTGCAAGTATGTGGCAACTCTCTTGTGGTTCTTGTCTGCAAATATATTGGAGTCTTTGGCAAAAGATGTGTATTTCAGCCAATTTTAGCATATTGCAGTATGTTTTTGTATCTTGCTTATACCTGGAGAAAATATGCTATCTTTCCTGTGCTTAATGCAGATTACACATAGACACGTGCTCACTAACATGACCATTGGTGGTTTATAGTCATTGCAGTTAACTTATTTGAAATACACCTGCTTTCATTTTCTTGCTAAATTAAAGACTTACTTCATTGCTATGCTGACTTGAAGGTGAGAATATTAAATGACGAATTATTGTTGCATATTTGCCATCTCTCACAGCTGCAGAATTACCATTGAAAATACTTATCTAAGTTAAGTCATTTGCCCTTTTGCACTGCAATAATGCCAGGTTTGAGTGGTCTGTATTCATCTGTGTAATTTACTTCTACAGAGAAAAACAGAACATTAATAAAGAGCAGAAATTAAAACAGTCATAATAGGTGATGATCAAGGTTACTATGGTAATATCAAATAGAAACTTTTAAACAGCCCTGTTGAAGGAACTGGTAGTGTAGCTTAATTAATTTCTAATCTCATAAAAAATTATGACTTTCAGTAATTGGGGATACTAACATTTTTGTTTTACTTTTTGTCTTAGTAGGCATCAATGTGTTGTATCAACATATCAACTTTTTTCTTCTGCCATTTTCATTTTTTCATAAATACAAAAGTATTTGAAAGCATATTTAACAGTGACTTTTAAAATACATACTATATATTAGCATATAATGGAATTTTTAATATATGTATTTGTACCCTCTACAGGGTGCACAAATGCACTTATCTAAATGTTTGGTTTTGATTTTTCAATAGTAAGTTAATTCTTTTACAGTAAAAATGCTATAGTAGAGCTATTTTTAAAATCTAGATAATGATCCTGCTGCTTTGTGGCACCATGTTGCTTAAATAAACCAATTGACTAAACTGTAAGAACACAGTAGTAATTATCACATAATCATAACTATTTTTCAGTATGCTGCAGAGATGGCAAAGTAGAGAACAGAAATAAGTGTACATTTACACATGCCATAAAGAACTGGCCACTGAAACCTATATGAGGCACCCTGTGAATCAGTTTTAAAGCTAAAGGTGATGTAGATGACTTCTGATACAGTAAAAGTGAGCTTTCCAAACAAACTTTTCTAGTTTAGGTAAAATACAGATGTGTTAACTACTGACCAGGTGTTCAAGGCAAAAATATCAAGGTGTTAAATTTTGTGCATTTTTGCTTTACTCTCAGTCCAGTAACAGAATTTTGCTACTTATAAATATAAATATAAAATTATTATAATATATATTAATATTATATAGTTTATATAGTTTATATTATACAGTTATATAAATAATCTGTGCTTCTAATTTAGACAGCTAATGAGATGTCTGGACTTAATTGATAAACTAACAAATTCCTTTGAGCTTCTGACTTTTCAAAATCAAACTATTTATTTACAGGGTATCCTAACTAGAGGGCAAATACCCTTTTATCAAAAGCTAATCTTTATTTTTTTTTAGATATTTTTGAAGCAAATTGAATAGACATTTTAGGTAGGCTTTAAATGTAGGTAGCAGTATGTTATAGAATTTTTAGAAAGCTTTGAAATGAGAAATTTTTGCTAATTGTTCCTGGAACTAGGTGAGGAACAATTTTCTTGTTCTTACTTTTTCCCTCTTCAGATTCTACCAGTTTTTCATGGTATTCTGTACAAATACATGACACCTTGCTTTTAGTATAGATCAAGATAAAATTACAAGGTAATTTAATTAGCCCTGAAGTTAAAGCCTTCATTTTGTACAACAGATATCTAAGTCCCATTCTTTTACATCCCTGGTTATGAAGCTACTGACTGTTGTTTGATAGTCCTCCTACTCATTGATTCCTTCATTTTTTATCAAGGAAACAGCAATTCTATTTTGTAACTGACTAATTATTTATTAGAGCATAAGCCTGAGTATTACAAATCCTACGGTTATCATTAACAAAGTGAAAATACAGCCTTTATTGTTTGGTTTTCGTTTGTTTTTTAATTAAAAAACAAAACCGCACACACATACACACAAACCCCCAAAACAACAAAACAAACAAACCACCTAAAACTTAATTTTTTTAAAATTCAGACAAGGGCAGTTTTTGCTCTATATTCCACTAGTGGGAACCCAGAATCATTTACACCATTTTAAGAAAAAGGTAAATCTAGTCTATTGTATATGTATCTGGGAAAATAAGATTATTTTTTGCTTTTCAGGAGTTATTTACTGTGAAATCTAAGTGTAAGGTTTAAACTTATTCATATATCTAGGTGTTGTAACTTTTGAAGGAGACTGTATCAGTTCAAGCAGAAAATGGTTGTAGATAATTTTTATTGTCATCTGTATCTCTATCAGTCATACATCATAGTGGAAAAAAGTAAAAGATGTTATTAAAATTATTACTTTAAAAACTTGTTCTTTGTAAACCCCCAATATAATTTCCATTTTGTTCATGTTTGAAGTGATTCTAAATTTTAATGTGACTTTCATTTAAATACATTGACGTTTTCATCCCAGAAGTAACATCTAGAACAGCCATTTCCAATTAAGTTATTACTACTTTCCGTCCAAATTTTATTCAAATAATTATCTTTTTCAACAGAGTAAACCAAGCAGTGGCCAAACATAGATTTTGGATATAAACCTTCAAACAAGTATGTGAATGAGCAACTGGACATATAGGCATAATCCAGTTGCATTTGCAGTACAAGGCAAGAGGTGTCTCAATGGTCCACTGTTAGGAAGCAATATTTCAAATGGTTGTACTCAGCTGAAGGTAAAATGATAATTCAAAAGATAAATACTGACTGTTTCAATTCTGCAAGTATTTTCAGGGGTTTTGGTTTGCTTGATCAAAATTTATCAACTAAAGATGCTGAGTTTTAATTTATTGGGGAACTCATTCTTCTTATCTAAATGAAAAGCTTAGTAGAAGTTTTGCAGTAGTAGGTTTTACATACAGAAAATATGAATCATTCATCAGTCAACTTCAAGGGCCTTGAGTAATGAATGTAAATCATTTGGTTTAGAATTTATTTTTTAATCATGTTTTACCTATGGAGATTTCAGTACTCATGTTTTAGTTTACAACAGCTGCATCTAGGCAGGCCATACTACAGCTTTCTATCTATAATATAGCTCCCATATGGCCTCATCAGTGTCATATTTGAAATCTTCATTGCTTTTCATTTATGCTTCTGAGAGACTCCACAGTCATGCCAATCATATTTTCATAAAATGACCTACTTACTTTCGTTTTAGTTCTGTTTACATCCATGGCAAAAAACCCAGTTCCATCACGCTATTTGATACAAACACACAGCTAAATTACATTTCAAACTATTTTTTATAATTGAAAGTCGTGAAGAGCTGCACAATCAAAGGTTCGGAAGGTGCGTTCTGACTCCTTTGCATTTCTAATCATCCCAAGATAAATTATACTAACCGTGCTTTTAAAAAATAAGCAAAAAGAACTTTCTCTAGTCTTTTTATGATCTTTGATCTTCCTAGCTGAATATTTAATTTTTTTTTTCAGTCTGACAGTGATTAGCCTGCAAAGGTCTTAGTGTTGAACAGCAGCTAGGTAATCTCAAAAAGGCAGTTTTAAATTTTAGCTATGTGCACATGGTAAAATAAATAAGAATTGGGTTTTCGTTAATTGCAATTAAACTTTTGTAATGTAAGTCTGTTTTCAAGGTCTCTTCAGTGATAAAGCAATCATTATTACTCATATTTGTGAAAACTTTGCAATGGGTAAAATTGGAAGCTTCAAAAAGCATAAGTATTTTACAAACTCTTTAAACTCAGAGGATAAATTGTAATTACATACACTTGCATAATCTTAATATTTCATTATATTATTACTTGATGTTTCTGAAAAACCTAGAGAAACATCAAGACATTAAGATTCAGCTGTGCTTGTGGTGCTGACATACCGTATAATTTGTACACATCTAAATACTACAGAATTCCATTGTTGGTACATTTGAGGTGATTTGCTTACACAAATAAAGTGAGAGAGTGGGATAATGTCAATATATGCCTCATTTTTCATAGCAAAATAGTTAATTAGATTTTAATTCTTGGCTCATCAACTCTGTTGCAGACATTCTTTTTACAAAAGAAATAGTTCTGCTAATCAATATTCTCAATTGACAGTCTTTTCATACTAGTGGATTATTAAGTTGTCGAAAGGTACCAGTGCTGTTTTGTGAACTAATAAGTTTAGAAAGGATTATTTGCTTTTTTAACTAAATAAGAAAATTTCCTCAACATGCACATACATAAGCAAATACAATCTGTCACCAAACACCAACATTGTATTTTCATTGTTTTTATGAAACTTGTCATTTCCCAAAGGCTTGATCTCAAGAACCAGTAAACTGAGCAGAAATGATTAGTTTATACTGGTCTCTCTGTGTCCTGAATATTCATTTTCAGCAAGAATGTGTGACTATTTTACTTGTAGTGAAAGCTTCCTTTTAATTTGCTCTGTACTGAGTAGGTATGGTTTAAAGGTCTGATGTTTATAAATCTGCTATTCATAAAGAGATTCTATAAATACAAAACTGCCTTTTGGCTAGCCCTGACTTGGGCTATTTACTGAGTTTTTCTACAGCAACTTATATAGCAACCAGTATTTTTTGATGTGTAGTTTGCCTTCATAGATTCTTCATTCTTACTGAAGTCTTTACTTAAGTCATTTTCTTCCACTGGAAGCTGGAGTTGGAAGTAATTTTATTCAGCTACACTTAAGTTTTGATTTTACATCCTTTTCATATACTCTGTGCCCTTGCTATTTTATTTCCTCTGAAAGGTTCACTTTTTATAGCTATCCCTTCTAACTCATGTTCTTTGAATTCAGTTCCCTAACTACTTTCTTTTGAGATGTACTTGAAAGAGCTTAAAGGTTCAGGTCTTTTCTTTGTATTATTTTTTAAGTATTATTCATTAATCTTTATCTAGAATTTTACTCATCTCAAAGTAGTTTCTGGTTAAGATTCTTTTAGCTTAGGAAATACAGTTAATATATACTTGTCTTGTTCATAGTAAGATAAGTGTTGGTCTCTTCTCCCAAGTAAAAAGTGATAGAACAAGAGGAAATGGCCTCTTCTTGTTGTATCTGAGGAAGTTTAGATTGTATATTACTAAAAATTTCTTCGCTAAAGGGATGTTAGGCACTGGAACAGATTGCCCAGGGAAGTGATAGCATCACCACCCTTGGAGGTGTTTAAAAGACATGTAGATGTGGTACTTAGGGATATAGTTTATAATTGGCCTTGGCAGTGTGCACTTGATGATCTTAAAGGTCTTTTCCAAGCGAAATATTGCTACAAAAATACAAAAATAAATGTTTTAACATTGTAAAGCATTAAATATCTGAAGTGTATATCGTTCACTTAAGGAAAAAAAGGAAATAATAAAAAAGAGTAAAAAAGAAAGAAAGAAAAGAAAGAAAATTTTCACTTTGAATCCTGGTTAAAATAATGATATTGATTATTCATAGAAATGTATGCTTGTAGCACTATTTCCTCAGCAATGATGGTCTACATGATCGAATTCCCCATCACAGCACAACGGATATGCATATAGCAAATTGAAAACTATGGAAAATCCTCCTGTAGTTTTTCTTCTGTTCTGTACTTTTAAGTAATGCCAACCCATGTCTTTTATTTATTGTACAATCCATTTCCATTTTTCCATCTTTCTTGATCATAGTTTTTAACAGCTGGAAACACATCAGTAAATTGTTGTTGGCAGATTGTTTTCACCGTTTTTTACTAAAACCAAGTGCCTGCTTTTCTTCCAGTGTTTAAGAAAAAAAAAAAAAAAAGGAATTGGAAATATTCTTGAACTTACTGAATGAATATTTATTGAGGATACCTTTACTTTTGAGGCTTTATAAAAAGGAAAAAATATTCAAATAGCAAAGGGGGCACATTTGGTATGTTTTTTATTTTAGTTATACTATATTTTATTATATCAGGTTATACTTAATTCTACCTGTCTGGATTTTTAGCCTGCTTCAACAAACTTTCTTTTTAAATTTCTATTTTGTTAGGGCAGGAACACCTTCTCAGCTTTTAAACAAATGCTGCTGAATGTGAGGAAATACTCACAAATGTTGGTTTAGAAACAACTGTCATTTATTTTTTTCTCAGTCTTTGCCTAATATTATCTTTGGCAATTCTGATGGATTTAGTGTCTGAACTGCATTACAGTGATGCTTTAAACATGTCTGCATTGTTTCTGTTCTTTCAAACATTACAGCTGTGGTCTTATAAGTAAAGACTGGCAATTCTGCATTCAGCTCAGGCACTTACGTCTTCATATTCCATTGCCACCTTCAAAAATACAAAAAGCCCTTGGCCTTGAAAGTATTTAATTTTGCTGATGGAAAAGGTGATTGGGATCTGGAAGCACACTCTTTGATTTCTGATATTCAGCTCCCATAGAATTTCTTCCATGCCATTACAGATGGGGGTGAGACCTATTATGAGTGACAGAAAGCTTGGCTTTAGAGAGATGCTATTCCTGTCTCTTCAAGGTAGCAGAATTGCAAGGCAGTGTCAGGTTTAACAAGCAGATTCTGCACAGCACCTCTATGAGTACTTCTAAGTAAAAAGTTATGCTGTTTGTTTCCTTCCTGCAGTTCTCCATAACACTCAGCGAAGTTTGGTTACAGAAAGTGGATTTCGTAGTTTTCTTGAGAGTTGACATGAAATTGTTCCCAGTATGCTTTGCCAAGATATTTGTAAAGCTTATAGGTTTCTGGGGTGGAGATACAACCTCTGCTCTTTATTGCTCTTTTGGCTTTTTTTTTCTTTCTTTTTTTTTTTTTTTTTTAATGATAGTGAGTTTAGATGGTTACTAATGATGATTTTTCTTAGAGTAATTTAATTTAAACTTTAATTATATTTTTTTCAGTTTTCTGCTCAGGATATTTTCTCTTTAATATCATAGAATAAAATAGTATTAGCAATTCTATAGCCTCATTCTGCTATCAAGTCCTGGTAAAACCAGTAAACTTAATGTTATTGATTAACTGCAAAAATATCTAAATATCTGTCTGGATTAGCAGATAGACTTCTGAAATTATGTGTGAAATATTTAAATAAAATATTTAAATAATAGAAAATACTTTTTGTATTTAAGTTACTGTAACAATCTTTTGTTACAGAAGAGAGTCATACCTCGTTAGGGCATTACTAACAGTACTAATGTGAGATATCATTGGTTTGGTTGTAAGTGCACTCGGAATTCAAGGTTCAGAAAATTGGAAAATTTCTCCTGTTGAAATATGTTGGCTAATCCTAGAATATTTAGTAATCAGAGATAATTATCCAGACAGTTTCCTTCCTTGAATTTCTAGTGATAGAAAGTAAATACATTACCTCTTCTATGTGTTTTTATTCACTTCATTAATTATTGGCAGTTCTCTGTTGGAAAGACATTCACACAGTGGTTCTAGGCAATTTTCAGTACACAGTGCCCAGTATACCATCAGCAGAAAAGTGAAGTAAAAGCTCACAGGCCTTAAAAAAAAAAAAAAAAAAAAAAAAAAAAAAAAAAAAAAAAAGCAAAGCAAAACAAACAAACAAAAAACCCCAAACCCAGATCACAAACAAACAAAATGCCCTAAAGTTTATGTAAGTGGAAGAAAAAAACTGGCATGGAACCAATAGGCAAGCAAAAATAATCATGACAATAGGGTTTCAGGGAAAACATAAACTTTTGAATGCCTGACAACATAGGCATGCTTTTGCTGCCTAGTAAATGTAAATTGAGTATTATAACTGGCTGTTAGGCATTCAGTCTTTGTCAATCCATGCCAGAGAGTTACAAGAATTCAAGAAGTATTGTGGTGGGGGGCATTTTTACTTTCCTTTAAAAATTTGCATTTATAAATTGATAAACTGTGAATATTTTAGATATTTATCCTTTTCTTCCAAATAACCTCAGTGAACATTTATCAGAACACTACTTTTTTCATTGCAAAGTTGTCTTTCAATGAAAAATCTTGGTCACATAATAAAAAATGTGTAAATCTCATATGCAAGTTGGACCTAGTTATATACATTAAAATTCAAAAGAGAATAAGTTTAGGTTGAGGAAATACTTACTCATTTTCTTTGTCTTGATTTTGAGTGCCCAGTAAGAGATAGATGAGCATCCGCTACCTACACTAAAATAAAGGATATTCCAGATAAGTATCTTTAATTTCTTTGAGAACAGAAGTTTTCAATGACAAAGGCCTGAGGGAAGGAATATCTAAAGTTGTCAAATACTGAGCTTCAGTCTAGTATTTCAAAACTTTTGAAAGCTTGGCTTCTCAATTAAAGCAATCAAAATCAGCAAATAGGTAATCTTTGTGTGTGTGTGTGTGTGTGTGTATGTGCGAAATAAACCTATGGTATTCTTTCTTATCAATAAAACAATCCATCTCCAAAGTTCTGAGATGACCATTCCAACAAGTCAGTGCTGAAAAGTTTGGATCAATAAATGTTTTCAGATTTGTATGAAATTAATCCACTGATAAGCAGAAGTCTAAAGTTTCATATTAAGTCAGTCCAGAGTTTGATCAGAATTGTAAAAATAAATATGAAGAAACACTGATAAACTTTAATAAAGGATTCAATCAGATATTTTGTGCTAAAACCTGTCAATTTGTGGTCATACATTTCAGTGTGGTTCTATTTTTCAAAGTAATTATACTGTATTTTATTTATGTATTTTAGGCACTGAAGGGGCAGTGTTTGGGCACTCTGTGGAGACACCACATATCAGAGCAGAACCTTCCCAAGATCTCAAGTAGGTGCTGTTGAAAAAGTTGTTTTAAAATCAGGTATTTTCAAAAGTGATTAAGTCTTGAGTAAACGTAGATATTTGTTCAAAACTATATACTGCCTACTTAATGAATTGCACATATCCAACTCTCTGGCAGACTCCCATTTGTTCTGACTAGTTAAAAAAAACCTACAGATGTTTATCACACAAAATGTAAAGTACATTACTTTTTATAAATTATTTGCCTCCTGTAGTGGAATACTTGAGAAGCATGCCTTCCCCAGGGATTGGAATAGTCAGGGGTTTTTAAGGTCATATGTGTCCAGTACTGTTTAATAGCAATTGACCCAGATTTTTATTGTTTTGATGAGCTGTCAGAGAATATATGTCAACGTAAAGTAAAAAGTTCCAGGTTTTTTTTTCAAGTGATATTTCTGAGTTGTGGTTTTTTAATACTATAGAATCAAACTTCAAAAGTTCATTACCAACTGAAGCTACATTTTAAGAAATCTGAAGTTTTCTGTGTAGAGTCACAGAAGTGTAGATGTAAATAGTAAAAAATCAAGTCTAAAACTTGGTTTTAGGTTTATAGTGATAGCTTTTTTTTAAGTGCATGAGTGTGCACCACTAAATGCTAATCTGCCGTTTATATGGATGACTAATGAGAATATATGATGATTGCAGAAAATCAAAGGTCCTTCCTTCTCTTTCTCTCAGCTGAAGAGTATAGACTTGGACTCAACTCTGTTGGGATTCCAAAACATTATATATCTAGCCCTTTATCTGCTCAGCAGTGTTTACAATGAATTGCTACAGAATAGCATTGTTAAATGCCCTTCCCTATATTGGCAAAAGCAATTAGGATCATTGACCAGCAGTGATGTTGCAGAAATCATGTGCAGGAAGCTAACCATGTGGACAAGTTTGACCATTGCATGTGTGGCGTGAGAAGTAAGTAATTGAGTTAGATTACTTACAATGAACATTTGGAGGTAATACAATGCTTTGGAGTCTTCCAGAGCATCCTATTCACTAGATTTTTGCCTTATAGACCCCTATCCCCTACCAAGACTCCTGTCAGTCCTTTGTTGAGGGTCGTTGTAAAGTCATTTATTAGTGATGACCAGCCAGGTGGCATGGTTTGTAATCAAAGGGTGTTCAGCAGAAATCCTAGTGAAAATATAACAAGTTTTTCTTCTTTCAGATGCCCCAAAATTTGAGTAAAAGTGTGGAGTTTGTCCCAATCAAAAGAATATAGAGATACTGTATTGTCTACTTCTTTGTAATACTTAAATAATAATAACAGAGTGCAAATGTATGTTAAAATAGATAAGCCCGTGTCTTCAGAATTAATTTCACTAAGGTTAAAATCACCTTGTGTTGCTTGTGAAACTTAAAATATTCAGTATTCACCTCTTTGGTGGTTTGTCTTCATTGCAATGATGAAACAGAAACCCTGTTTGGTCAAGAAGCATTAGCTGATGTGGAAGTGATTTTATTCTTAATATATTCAGTCTATATTGTGTCCTGCAAGTTTTTGTACACATGTTCCTATATATTAGTAAGGATTCAGCAATATTTCTTTTTAAACACTCTGAAATAATTTTAATCTTTTTAAAATGATGACAAGTGCTATTAGGACAGAGACTTCCTGGTTTTTTTACATTAATCTTTCCAGAAGATAACCTAAAAATCCTTTTTAACCTTGTAGCTTGAAAGACCTATAAATAATTGTGGGTTTGTGTGATATTTTCTGACAGCAGAATACAATTACATGCTCAAATCATACATATCCCTTAAAAAATGAAGGTTACCATATGCCTTTTAATCGTATTTCAAATTATTTAAAAACAAACTACTGTGGTATTTATTAAGTTCAAGACCTGCATTTTCCACCCCACCTCCCCTCCCACTCACCCCCCCCCCCCAAAAAAAAAATAAAAAGCTTTTTTTGTGCTAATTTTTTAAAAATGTCATAAAGCAGTGATCTATCATTTAGACGACTGTTTGCCAAATACACCCAAAGGTCAGCATAGGTCAGAAACCCTAAACATTTACTTGTGGCCTCAGAGGCTACTGCTGTCACAGAAACAAAACCATACCAGAACCCCTTTTCTGGCCTCAGGCTCAACTGATAAAACTATACAGATTTTGAGATCTTCAGACTTAGAAACATCTGTAATATTTGCTATTAAAAGTGTGTTGTGCAAAAATAAAATTCAGTTGAGATTTAAAATATTTTTTTCCTATGTACTCAACTGCTTGCGTAACATCTTTCCCCTGTCTTATATTTTCAAATAATAGGTAGCAAAGTTTTGCTTTTGGAAAGTGTTTTTCTGCAATCCTTTGTGAAAGCTTTTAAGCCCTTTTCGGTCAAATCCTGAAAACTAATTTTATTTGACTTTCATTAGCTGTATAAAAGAATCATGCCTCAGAATCAGGAAAATTAATTATGTTTGAATAATTTAATCTTCATATTTCTCTCACCACTTTTTCTCACAGGAACACAGTAAGAAAACTAAACTGATAATATAATAGGTCTCCAAATACTGGGTTTAAGCTAATAGTGCATTAAAACATGGTGAACTAATTGGTAAAACCAGAGCCAGGCAGTAGTTAAATGCAAATAGCTTTGCCCTCAGTAGCCTTCTTAATAAGGGTCTAAATTAATTTGTTGTTCTCTGTGGGTAACTAGAAGATCAACTTTAAGTGTGCGTTTTTTTTTCTCTTGTATGTCAAGTCTCATATCATTGACTACCATCTAATCCTGCAAGCTAGTACTGGGCATAATAAAATGAAAGTTGGTCAGGCAGCAGGGAATGACCTTGGTGGTGGTGGATCCTACTTTACCTCAAATAAGAATTAAAAATATACAAATCTTGTGTAAGGGCTCAATTTGGAAAATTGTCAGAAGTCAAGCTCATTTTTTTACATGTATGAATGTGTATATAAATATTTCACATATATATGACACTAAAAGAAATAGAGAACAAGTCAGTAATAACAAGTTATTATTACATGCAGATAGAACTCAGTAAGAAAGCAAGTTAACTAGGTATGGCTCTTGAATTTAGTAATTTGCTTTAATGCTCAGTCAAGATAATTATATTTGGCAGTGGAAAAGGGGAAAAGTTCTAGTAGGAATTGAGATATGATGGAAAAAAGTATAGTTATACACAGTGGATAGAAAAATTCAATTAGTTTCATATGGTTAATTTAGGGTGCTGGTTTATCTCTACCTTGAACTTTGACTGAACTAAATAAGGTCTGATAGCCATAATTAATTATGAAACCTTTAAACTGTAAAACAGACACTGTGGGGCTTATGTTTTGATAAAGGTAGCATTTCTAGTGAAATGGATGGAAAAAACTGATTTAAAGAGTTATCTAGTTTATTAGACTCTTTTTTTAGTCTGGACTCACAAGAATGCCATACTTTACAATATTACTTTGAAAGATTTTTACAAAAGAAAAGAATTATTAAGGGCTTCGAGATAAGTGAAATTTGGCATGAAATAGAAGTTGAGTAAATTGTACCAATGCAAATATTTTTCCCTTGATGAAATATCTGATCTTCTAGAAAACAGAAAAAAGGTAGGTCATCCACCTGGAGTTTAAGTACAGTATTTTATATAGTGCTTTTATCCAATGAGAAATAGACAAGAAAGAGAAGAGTGCATTTAAAGAAATTTTAAGTGGTACATAATAAGCATGTGTTGTTCAAATCCCTTCTTCATCCTGGAGGGAGATTGCAATTAGATTTTTTTCAGAGCTGATCTTAGTTCCAGTTTTAAGAACTCTGCTTTGTGCCAGATCGAGGTACACAGGTTTGTGAGCACTGGCAATCAGAAGGAAAATACTGTGAAACCCAACAGTCTGATGGTGAATACTGGATTAAATAGTAGACAGAAATTAGCATTCTCCCTCTCAGATGCAAGAGTTTCTGGAATAGCCTTTCAAAAGAAACAACAGGGATAACCAAAAATCTTTATTATCAAGAGACTTAATGTTTGCTTTATGATTATGCTATGCCATGATTTCAGGAACACACAGATGGGCTCCAAGCATAGTTGTCTCAGGCTAATAGGGTTATGAATGTAATACATTACCCTATTAATCCTATCTCAAAAGCCATAAAAAGCTTGGAGCAATAGCAAACATTTGCACAGTGATGAGTTAATGAAAGACAAGGCAACTTTGCATTCTACAGACTAGTCTGAAGGCAGCTGAGAATATTTACATGAAGCCTGCTCAGGTCTAAGAGAAGCTATGACCACCAAAGGTGCTCAGAGTCCCAGGGGAACATATATTCAGGGTTTCAGTAGTGTCCTGGTGTGTGCTCTTGGCTCCAGCAAAGCTTCTTATATGTGTCATTGCCCCAGAGCTCTGACATTTTTTCCAGGTCTAAGCTGCTGCTGCATGTTCAAGAAATTCTAGTTCCACATAGTTTCAGTGTAGGACAAGATACAGAAAGCACATGCTTTGTTTAAATATTTAGTTTTCACAAATACTCCAAGTAGAAGTATTTGACTAATTTTTACATGGAAATTGAGCAACAGTCTTTAATGTCTCAGGCTCTGATGTTCGTAACACCAGAACTCATTTCTGAAATTCTTTGAAACCAAATACTATCTTACTCCACCATACCTTCATACTTATTTTTAATGTGTTTTTTTCTGATTAAATGTGATTTGAAATAATTCTTACAGCCTTAAAAATTTGTATTATACATCACTGAGGACAAGTAAGACTGCTGTGACATCTCTAATACTTTAATTTCCTGTCTTTTTTATGATTTTAACTAAATAGGCTTACTTCTGCAATAAAAAAGTGCTATTTATATTTTTGTCATTTGAGCAACGTGTAATTTCTTTATTCCTTCCTTATACTAAATTTCTCTGCTGTATGTTTTTCATTCTAGTTGTTCTTTTCCCCATCCCAGGAGAATCTCCATTTTCTATGCCACTCTTTTCAAGAAAACAAGGCTTCTGCATTTTCCTGTCTATCTACTCTCTCCCCTCATCTCCCTGATAATTGCAAAGCAGCTGGGAGGTTGCATTCATATTTTATAGGCAAGCAAAATATCCTTAAGTTTCATTACATTTTCTGCAAACCAATGCCTAACAAGAGATGGTGACAGAAAATCAGCTAGTATTAAGAATTACTGCTATCAATTTACCTATTTGTATACATGTGGCCTCAGATTACCCCCAGTTTCTGGCATAGCTTGCTTCATGATCATGTCATGGTTAAAGACATGGACAGCATGGAGTTTCTAAACAGTGTTGTGGCTGTGGGTGCAGAGGTTATGATTTGGGTTCTTGTCTAGCACCATGCTGGAGCCAGACAAGCAATCTGAAGTTCATTCAGGCTGTGTGTAAGAGAAAGGAGGCTCAGAGGATGGAGAGCTGTGTTTTGGATAGTTACAAGGAGTACCTGAGTTTATAAGACTGCTAGTTTTCCAGTCCACCAAACAGCTACTATTGCTTATATCTGTAAGTATACATAGGACTCCAGAGGTAGCCTAAGCAGTAGAGAAGAATGAATGATCTTACATTTCTTATCCTGCAATTTGCATTCTATCTTTGGTTGTATTTCAAGATAGAAGTCACTACCAATATGAAAGAAAAAGCTATTTGGCTTCTTCATAGTCTATCACTCTATTTTGTATTGCAGAAGGAAAAAAAAAAAAATATCTCTAGTTCTTTCTGAAGTGGTGCTTGCCATAAAAAAGTGATGAAAAGTAGCTGACCATTCCAGCTCTCTGCTGTGCTTAATCTGCAAAGGTTGAAACACACCTGTCACGGGAATTTCAGAAGAATCATTTTCCACGTGAGATGCAGTTTCCTCAAGATATGGATCAAACCTATTTTTCTCTGCTAAAATATATTGTTTATAACAGCTTAAGACATTTTAGGGAAATTATTGAAAGTGAAATTAGAAGATTGCAGGTTGTCTGAACTGCCAACTCCTAATCACAGGAAGCCAATGGTTTTCAAAACCATTGTCAATGAGTTCTCATGTGTTTCTGGTTCTTCAAAGAGCCCAGTTTGGTTTGTCACCCTCTCCTAGGCACTTTATGTTCAGATTGTTCTCTTGACAGCCACTTGAGCATTATCTGTGGGCACATTACTTCAAACTTTTCTTGTCAAGAAACATTTCTATTTTAAAAAATATATTCTGAAAGACAACTCAGGTAATGGAACTATTTCTAAAAAGGACATAAATTTCCCGTACGGATGTTTAGTGGAGTAGCAGAGCATGAGTAGAAATGGGTTCCAGATCGGAACAAAACTAAGGAAGATTATGGTGAGGGGAATGTTTTGGCTAGATTAAGGGTAGCTCTGAGGAATCCTTTTCCCATACTTTTCCTTAAGAGTCTAATTTGGATTATGTCATATGCAGATCATTGTCTCTCCTGAAAGTTTAGACTTTCAAGCATGTTGTGGTATTTCTCTAAAAAATGGTAGCTCACATTCTAAATCTTACGTTTCTACAAATATTCTTTATTTTCAAAGGTTTAAGTTTTGGTGGACTTTACATTTAAAAACGTATGATTTTTTTACTTCCTGAGACTCTATTTAGGTTTTGGTTTGTTATGCTCTCAGTGTTATTTCTGATTTGATAATTTCCCTGTTTTTAACTATTGTGACTACACCTTACTAAGAAAGAATCACGCATAAAGTTCTCTTTAACCTTCCTCACATCACATGACTCTTTTGTCAAGCTCTGGCTTTAAACATCTGTCCTCTCCAGCACTCCTCACCCGCCTTTCACTTTTTCCAGCTTTTTAATAACATCATTGAAAAAATCTTCAATTACATTTTATTCCTTACTTTTCCTTCTGAGTAACTAATATTTTTTATATTCTTGGGAGAGATTCTTTATTTCACTATGCATGGAAATTGTTTTTCTGATTTATCATCTATGTCAAATAACATTAAAGATTCCATTTTTTCAAGTGTCACTATGATAATGCAGCGCATTGAACTGAAACCAGTGACAGGTACAGGGGCAATTAGAACTCAGATTTTATCTGAGTGACGTGATTTCTGGACTAATGAGAAATTCATGACTTATGATAAGAGCATGCTGACACATGCCAAAGTCAGTGATCTGCAGAATGTGGACATAACATGAAATGCTGTACTGACCATCATTCTACTGTTCTGATTTAAGAAATCTTTGTCTTTATTTAAAATTTTTGTCCATGAGTTGCGAAATTGGATATTGGAAAAAAGTTATGTTGATATTTACTGGTTTAGGCCACTATCATTTCCATAAAACTTTAACTTTCTGTTATCTAAGGCTTATGTTGTGAAGTCACAAAATATAAAGCCAGATCATACCTAAAGGTTAGATTCCCACATAAACCACATGTACATATAAAGAAATTTGCTTCTTGATAAGAGATAGGTGATGATCAGTGAATAAAACTATGGATTCATGAGGCCTGCATATTTACCCTTGCATTTCAATTAAGAAAAAAAAGTCATATAAGCATTTGGTGAAAAACACTGTAATATAACAAACTTCAGGAAAAATAGCTATTCTTGCAATGGTCCATATGCATCTTGCAGATATGCATGTTTCAACACATGTAAATATATCAAGATTTTTAGGAATTGTTATATATATTTTTTAAAGTGCATGTATAATCTTGTACATGGTTTAAGTAATGAGATTGGAATGAATGAAATGTAATTTCATTTGCATATCATTCCCACTGTGATGTCATATGCAGCTATTCTCTGAATAATTACTATTTCTTAAAAAAAGACTTCCATATTTTTGTGAACATATTTATAAAAGTCCCTAATTATTCTTTACGGATATTACTGGAGTTTGCAGCCTGGCTCCCAGGAAGTGGACTGAGTGGAAACCCTAATTTTGTCTAGCACCATCAGTATTCAGTGAACTCATTTAAGGACTCGTGGTCACACTGAGGGAGAGTGAAATCAGTTTCCTTACGTGTCAGGCTAGCCAGCTATTCTTTTTTATAATAACAGAGATTGAAAGAATATTTATAGTTAAAATTGAGATTTCTGGAAAATATTTTTTTTCAAAATTATTTATAAGAAAAATTCTTAATTCTAATTTGGAACAAAATTATTTCACAAAATAAGAGGTAGACCTTGTGTTCTACAGTGTTCCTGGGTTAGGGATGTTTGTTTACATGGAAGGGGAAGAAAGAGGAATGGTAAGAGACTTGGCACACCCATTTGCCTTACCTTCTCCTCTTTGGCTCTCTTACGTCCCTGCAGCCCCAGTCTGCTACAACTCTACCTTCAGGCAGCAAGACAGATATCACAGTCACTTTAATTTATAGAAATCTACAAAAAGTTTGCCAAGTCAGTGTGTACATTTCCCACTGATTTTATGTTTGCAGAACTTTTTTAAATAGCAGGATTCCTATGCTAAATAATAATAATTTTTTTAAAAGCATCAGTAAAGTAATAAACAAAAGTTAAATACTTGTAAGTATTGTATTTCTTGACCTCCAGGTGTAAAGATGTCAGTAGGGGGGAAATGAGTCCCTGCTTTACATGTGTGATCTCTACTTGAGAGCATATTATTTAATCCCCTGTTTTGAATACAAATTCCAAATTGCTAGAGGTTCATATCAAACATTTTGCTAAGTAGCATGGGTGGAATCCACTGCTTAAATAGACATGAACTAAATAATCTGCACAGGGGAATCTTCTATATCCTTCTATTTTAAGAAATACTTTCTGCTAGCCAACAGAGCAAAATTAACATAGATATATTATATCCCGCGTGAGTATGAGGGATATGTGAGAGGTAAATCTAAAATATTTCTTAAAATCCAAACTTAAGCCTTTTGCTTTATTTTTGGAATTATTGTTCTCTAATAAATCTAGGTCAGCTTGTAAACAGAAAATACCAAACGAAAAATCAAGGTTTCTTCATTTCTGATGAAAAATATTTTCATAACTTCAAAGGAACATATTCCAGATATTTGAAAAGTTTCCTTTTTTAGCAATAAATCTTTGATTAATGAAACTCAAATTCATAAAGCTTTGATCCTCTGAAATTTTTCTTTTTTTTATAAATTAATCATTGATAAATAAAACCACTCTTCTCCTTTCTGGATAAATCATCTGTCTACATCACATATAGCAAATTGGTAGATCATATTATTTAAAAACCTCTTTTCTTTCCTATAGTATTGTAGTTTCTGTCTAATAAAAGCAGTGGTTACTTTTCTGTCTTAGCTGTTTGGTGCTGGGGAAGGAAATATTAAATTGTATGAATAGGATTCACTCACAGATGTAAATGTCAGTGTGACAGGCCATCAGTGAATATCTAAGGAAAGCAAATTCTTGATATGTTATTGTAGTATTGCTTTAGTGGTGTGAGTATTACAATGTGAAGTGTTACTGTAAGGTTATAGGAGAGATAAAAGCTTTCATAAGTATGACAAAGAAAAAATATTATAAAGCAGCTGTATGTTAAACACAAATTATCTCAAAACATTGAGGAAATAATCTCTTTTTGTGTATAGACTTCTAAATTTCCAGTAGCATGAAGCAGATTGCACAGCTAAGTCACTTTTCAGATGTAGTTTATCAAAAGAATATTTATTATTATAATATTATTATAATTATTATATGAGAAGTAAATTAGTAACTGCAAAATGTATTTAAGCATTCAGTGTACTTATAGAGGGGTTTTAAATACTACATCATCAGCCATTAATTGACATTTCTACTGTATTATTTGATTCCAGGAAAGTGCTAAAAAATATCTATTGTCTGAAAAAGACATTTCTTCTAGGCAATATGTAGAACGCTAATATTAACAACTTCTTCTTAAGTTCAGAAATTAATTGCTTAAATGTCTCCAGTTTAGACAAACTGGAAGTCATTTATGTTAATGTATTTCATGAAAACAGTAATGCAACTAGACAAAAAGACTGAGGTATACACTGTCATGTGTTTTGGAAAAAAAAAAAAAAATCTGTCGGGAGTTCCTCAAACAAGATCATAGTTTCTTGAAAGATATTCCTAAATAGATTTTTATTGATCGCCTGCTGAATGGTCTGAGAGTGGTTTTGATGTTATCAAAGCAGAAATATTTGTGGCTTTGACTTTGATAACCATCAAGTCAATGCAATAAATATAGTTACAAGCACTTTTGTCCTCATGATTATGAAATGCCATGTAAAACCACTGAAAAATGTTTATATTCATGGAAATAAATTAAAAATCAAAAAGGCATGCTGCTGAAAAATATGGAATGGAGGTATCCCATCATTTAATATTTTTACAATCCACTGTACTTTTAAATTCAAGGTGAAAGCTCATTAGGTCAGCAGAGTACCTTGTAAAATGTAATGCCTAAACTTACAGTTTAAATGATTTCTTAAAGGCTTTAGAAGCTCTTTTTCTGCTATATTATAGCCATATAGAGTTCACAAACCACCACTTGCAAAACACTGAGGTACGTCATTAAATGATTAAGGATATTTAGATTCTTCTTTGGTACAAAGAATTACAGACCTTATATTAACATCTCCCTCAGATTGTCAAAAAATGAAAGAAAATTACTTAGTTTTAAAGAAATACGAATTTTTCTACTTCTCCTATCTATGCGTATTCCATGTATTATTTTTTTTTAATATATATATATAGCTACAAATAGTATTTTTCTTTATCTGGACATCTGCTTTTAATATTCTTATTCTGGTGACAAATAATTGCTTTCCTGTTTGTTTTGGTTTTGTTTTTTCTCTACTGAGTGTTCATGACATGTAACAAACAAAAATATTTCACAGACAACATCTCAGTGACTTACTTTGCATGCAAATGTGGCATTTTGGTTTCAAAAAGATAATCCATCATTATTCTGGACACTTTGAAAATTCAATAGTTGAAACACACTGAAATTCTTTTGTTCAGTTGCTTGACAGAACTTTCATTTGGCTTTTGTGTCGCAAATTCTGTAAAGCTATTTTTTCCTTTAGACATCTAGTACCTTATAATTTTGTATGGATGAGACCTAACACTCAAAATACAATTTTCTGAAGAGAGAAATACAATGTTTTCTGCAAGCTACTCATTCTAGACATTTCTATTATTAATATATTTCATTTTGTAAAAAGCCTTTGTTCATGTACAGTGGAAATGTGTTCTGTCATTATATTATTGGGATATTGAAAGATTTGTCTCCCTCTTAACAGGGCTATGTGATAAATCTGCAGGTGAACACAATGGGAAGCCATTTTTTTTTTTTCCTAGTTCAGTACAGTTTTCAGCCAGTCATCTTTCCTATTCAGTCTGTGAGCATGATTTCTACAATATCCTTGCATTAGTACTTCCTTTCAAGATAAATCTATACAAAACTGTGAGATAACATAGCTAAGAAAGTTTCATAACTCTGCATAAAGGCTGATGGAGGATCTTGTGTATATGGCAGAGAGAGATGGAAAGAGTGATAGTAGATCAGTAAGTGCTGGGAGGAAAGATACCAAGACCCAGTGATAAGCAGTGATTACCCTGTTTTAACTGGGTTATAGAACATAATGAGCATTTTGCAGAATAGAAAAAGCATGCAAAAAGCCCCGCAGTAATAGAAACAGAGCATATTTTCTTTTCCTCTCTGTGCATTATGCTGCTACACCTACCTGAAATATGAATGAGCCTGTGAAAGCAAAGTCATTCCACTCAGTTTTACATCATTATTAAAATCTTTTTAAGTGTTTTGTTTTCTTTTCATTTAGTTGGATATTTGTCACTGGTCACTAGGAAGATTTTAGTTATTAATCTGTCATTACAGAAGCACTCACACAGATGTGTGGATTCTTAAGTACCCATATTTCAGTATTAGTGCAGTCTAGCAAATTAGTTACTAATGCCGAAAAGCATCACTAAGCAGACAAGCTTATATCAGTGTATGTTTAAATAATGTCTTAAGTAGGAATAGGTTTAAACATATATTTATTTTTTTCTTTCGCTGGGCCAGTTGTGAGAGTATCACACATACATCTGGCATTTGCAACAGGACATACATCTGGCCCAGCAACAGGACAAGCAAGTAGCAATGGACACAAACTGGAACATAGAAAGTTCCATCTGAATATTAGGAAAAGCTTCTTTACACTAAGGATGACAAAACAATGGAACAGGCTGCCTAAAGAGGCTGTGGAGTCTCCCTCTCTGGAGACATTAAAAATTCACCTAGACATAATTCTGTGCCCTGTGTGAATCTGCTTTTGCAGTGGGGGTGGACTAGATCTCAGGAGTTTCCTTCCAATCCCTACCATTTTGTATACTATGGTGGCTGCATGCATTGTAGGTTTGGGGACTGGGTCATTTCTGGTGGTTTGATTTAGTGGTTTTTTTCTCAGTGTCTGATTTTGTCTTTCAGACTTGAATCTCCTACTAGATCTTTGGTAATGGAAGCACCCAGGGGAGTGCAGGTCAATGCAGCTGCAGGAGACTTAAAGGCTACCTGTAGGAAAGAACTGCACTTACAGTCCACAGAAGGGGAGGTAAGTTTGGTCAGCAGCAAAATGTTCTACAGCTATGCCCAGCATTATACAAACAATGCGAGGATAATTTACTCAGCAGCAAGGTAAACATCACGAAAAGTGTTCTGCATTTGCCTATGTTAAAGTAATTTTGGTTTAACTTGATTAATTATTAATACTTATTTGCTTTTTGCAAATATTTGAATCACTAAGTTGCATTCATACTGAAAATAATATTTGTTAAAAAAAAAAAAAAAATAATCTAAGAGCCAAGGAAAAAGCTACCTAGTCTTTCAGCATATCCGTGGGACAAAGGCAGCCAAATGAAAAATTACTTTGGATGAATCTGACAAACTAAGAAGAGAAGTTCGGATTAATTTGGTTTAGTTCTTCATTAAACCACGATGAACAGGTTTTACAGATATGGTCTACATGTGGTTTGTGTCCTTGAACTGTTACTATCATTGTAAGACAGGACTTCAATGGTATGTTCACTGTACTGTTTCATCAGTGTCTTGTTTCAGTGATCAGCTGGACACAAAAATATTTTGGTGTAGATTCTTCATGTGTAAACTTGTGTGAACTCATGAAAACCATTTTAAATTGGGTCACTGGCTTGGTTGCTAATCCATGTACTGCAGAAACGTCTGAAAGATTACTGTTGTGAGAGTCCTTTCTTCTTCAGTACTTAATGATATACCATTGAAAAAACCCTTGTGCAAAGGTATCAAAGGCTTTCAGATTTCTATTAGGCATTTTGGAGAAAATTACAGATTTTCAAAATATTCTCAGTAGGATTTGACAGCTTACAGTATTTTAGAAAAACAGCTGTTTACTTTAAATATCTAATAGGGAATGTAGCTCTTCAGAATTGTTTTGCCTTTTTGGGTTGTATTTTTTACTTTTTACCAAATGTTCCCTGTTATTTTACAAACTGTCCACATAATCAATAGTAAACAAGATCAGCATTCACATTTGTTACCTATGGCTAACATATTTCATCAAAGGGCTATTTTGATAACTTCTATCGATGTAACTATCTGTCCTGCATATTTAAAGCACAATATTTTCTTAATTCAGAGCTTCAGATAGTTATATGCCACATGCCCCATTTTATTTCTGAATTCCTCCAAAAGACAGCTCTTCCCATAATCTTTCTTTACTTACTATCTGTCTAAATTCATTATAAATGTCTTAGTTTCCTAAAGTTGCCAAGATAGTACTAACGACAGTCTAAACCTCTTTAATATTAAATATCTTCCTCCTTCATCTTTGTCCTTTTTGTGGGTATTTTTATTGCAGCTTTCTGTAACCTCTTCTTCATCCCCCTCCACAAATCCCTACCAGACCCAATTTAGTATGTTACCTACAATTTTTGACGAAATGTTTTCACCTAGAATTTATTTCTTTGTTCTTTCCCTTAATGACATTGCCAGAGGGAAAAAGTAATGCCCAAATGAAAAAGAAGGCAAAAAGAGAGCCAGCAGAAAGACTGTTGACTTTCCTCAGTCCCACATTCCCTGAAGCAATGTTGATATTTACATCTTGGTTTAGTATTGTGCCTCTCTATGGTGTTCTGTACAAATGTTTAATTTCTGGATTCATCGGGCAGTTTTGTCTAAATCAACAGTGAGAGTTTTTTTCGTGACTTATTTTTTTAAAGTGTTTACTTCAAATTTACCAAAAAGATAGTTTTGGAAATAATGTCCTATAACATCAGCTGGACTTTGAAATTAGAAACCCCAGAAAAGTTATAATGACTATATTATAATAATATTATACATAGTACTATTTGGAATGGGAATTCAATTCAGTATTCAATGTTTTCTAGGAAAAAAATGGCAGTGTAAAGCAGACTTTGCATATTAAAAATCATTATATTTCTGTATGTGGCACATCTGTGATTTCCCATTTAGATGTTAGATTGATAGTGATAAAAAACAAGCTCCCAAACTTTCCACAATATTTCCCAAGGAGCTGCTCTGTAAACATGCATCTAACAAAGTTCGAAGCGTCTAATTATTTCTTGCATACTTGAAATTATAGCAAGATCTGCAAAGAAATGTACCCTAAATGTACAGAGAAATTCTATCCTAAAATCTGAACAATGCCTTTACAATCTCTTACACTGTAAAGGATTACAGGAAAATGCAGAAACACTTTGGAAGGGATACAATGAGCTTCCACAGCATCACCAGTTGTTCAAAGTTATTCTGTCCATGTTAGGGAATAGCTGGACTAATTACAGCCTTGTGTGAGGCACCAGGGTAAACATCTGATGGTTGAAATATCTACATAACAAAATATTGCTTGTTGTCCTTGTTTACAGCTCAACAGACACACCATGGATAAGCAGAGAAGATGAAAAAAAAAATGTAAAGGATTTATCATTACTCATTTTTACTAAAACACATCCTAAAGCAAAACAAAATACCTATGTCAAAAATATTCTTTGTTGTAGCCTAAAAATGTATGCTTTATCAGTCAGAGTTCTTTCAAAAGAAATTCTGTCTTAGTGGATTGGATCTTTTTTGTGATAAGACATTTTGTACTAGAAAAAAATACAAGTTTTTTATATTATTCTCACACTGATTGATTCTATTTAAACTTTCAGAGTTTGTAAGCTTATTCCAAAAAATCATCAAAGATGTAAATTAATATTCTTCTTCTATAGCCCTAATATGCCAGAAAATAACTATGTGGCATCTGGACTCACTAGTTAGAGCCAGGTAGCAGAACATTGTGAATTTATTGTGGATTAATCTATGAAAAATTTTTTCTATGAAACATTTTATTCTTTTATTTAAGAATAACTTGAAAATATTTTCAAGAACATGAAGCTGTTTATGAAGTACTTTTCCTCAAGCCTTATTTCTCATGCAGTATAATCTCTAGCCCCCCACATCATAAAATGAAAGCCTCTGCAAGCATTCTGAATTTTGCTGTTTGATATATTTTCTTTCTACTTACTGCAGTATTATAATAATCCTTTTACCCCTATTATGCATTATAATGCATGATTCCATACTGAATACTGGGTGCAGTAATTTCGACTCAGATTCTGCTGCCCTTTATAAAGCTCTTGAGCTGCACCCTTGTGAGTCAAGGCATCAGCAGAATCCTTTGATTCAATTACAGCTTGGCATTTAGTTGTGAACTATGTATTATTCTATAAATAAACCATAACCAATGGTTTAAAGCAGCAATCATTTACAAGGAAAATGAAATGTGAAGCTCCGGGCTCTATCTGAATATATTGGTTCACATAAGCAGAAAAAGAACATTTCTTGTCTGGAAATTCAACACAATGAGTACTTCTTCTTTCACGTGTAAACACAATACAAAAGAACAGATTATTAATGAGTTCTGTAGATACTACATTTTACCAGGCATGAAAATATCTTACAGTTGAACATAAAACATATTCTCATATAATGATAACAAACTTAAAGGACTATTTGAAGTTGTCCACTTATTGATCTAAAACCTAATTTTAGTGATTTTGACAATACATCACCCTGTGATGGAGAAGGATTCTAGCTAGCCTCAGCTCTTACAGGTTTTGTGTACCCATGTATATTTTTACAAGCATCTTCTGTGTAAACTAGTCTCTGCACTTTCATTGCCTCCCATTGGCTAGTAAATAAAAGGAGAAAGACACGCAGCAGCATCTCATTTTTTACAAACACATTTATATTACTCACTGTGTTTTTGATGCTTTTCCTATTTACCTCTTTATGCCCTTGCATTCCCTTGTCAGTTTACACTCCTTAGCATTGTTTGTACACTATGTTTGGTTATTTCTGGCATAGTGTGGCTTACAACTATCACAATAAAAATGAGCAATAGTCTTTAACAGACAAATTTTACTCAAGCTCAGAGCAGCAGACGACAGGCCAAGTTTTTACCATTTAGTACAACATAGTTTATGAGGCATGCACCCAAGATTATTTTTTAGAGACCAACAATTGCATATAGTACTAATACTTGATCTCAAATTCCATCTGGTACTCTTGCTTGACCCAGGAAATGGACAGAGATTAATACTTAATTAAACTGGAGTAATCTTCCCTTGTAAGCCGAAACAATGGTAACATTTTGAAGCCTTTGCTTTGGTGGGGGTTTTGTTTTTATGTTCTGAAACAGAAAAATAAAAAATAAAGTATACCGAAATGTACTGAAATTGAATTAGCTTGTTCTGCAAGCTGCTTGCTGTAACTATGGTAAAATGGCTGATTAAAGCCAACTTAAATGTTTGATATGGTGAAGTGAGTTCAATAAAAAATAAACAGAACAGGCTTCAGAACTCAAAAATACACTGTTTATTCACCAGAAATTATCTTACAAATGTGTGCTGCATTTTGTTCTCACTGCCTTTCTTCATGGTTGACTTGTCACTGCTTTCTGGAAGGAAAGAGATTAGTGGCAATTAAGGGATGTCTTTTCTGTATTTTTTTAATTACTGATTTCAAGAATTCTATTAAGATGTTTTGACAGGTATTTAAAATATTAAATTGCCATGTTATTTTTAAACAAAATCTCTCATTTTTGTTCTTAGAACAGTAATTAATGTGGAAGTTAATTTCTAGCAAAAAGCACTTTCATGTAGAAGTCTACAACTAAAATACAGTGTTCCTAAACTACAAAAGCAAAGGGTTTTAATTGACTTCACCTATCTTTGAACTGTTTATTCATGGGCAAAGTTTGAAGACCAACATCATAAATCATTTTATTAGAAAGAGAAAAAGAAATGCCAATGAATAATTCATTATAGAAATAAAGTATTTTCCATTAATATTACATTTTAATCTAGTTCTGTTGTGAATGGTAATTAATTACTACATTTTTGTACACTCTAGGCTAAGCAAAAATATGCCAAATATATTTTCCTCACTGAGCTGGGTATGTAAGTCACAAAGAAATCACATCTCTGCCCTGATTGAATGAATTTGCAAAAACTTCTCATATCGTGTAGAATTTGATTCTGAGAATTCTTGTGTAAGAGACTTCTGTTGACATTCTGTAAGCACTGGAGCTTGTAAACTTCTACTGGGCAACTTTCACAGCCATCCCATTTGTGCATGCCTGAAAATTATTTCCTCAGTCGAAAGAATAAATGCACCAGCAAGTTTTGGCTTCAGTTGTCACCCATATAAATAGAGATGGGATTATAGCTCAGAATTTACAATGTATGGTTGTTTATTGAACATGAATTTACAAAAATGTGTATTTGAAATGAAACATGGCTCTCATAAGCACCACTTCAGTATTGATGAGTCAAAACATAAGTTCTTACATTTGCTCAAGACTTGTACATTTCACTCATTTAGGATACTAAATTTCACATATATATTAATTTGTGTGTGTGTGTTTTTATATAAATTCAAGTTTTTAAATAAATTCAAGTTGTGGGTAGTTCCAGGCATAACATGGAGGTGGAAATGGGAGCAATGTTAACAAATTAAACTTACCAGAGTGGCTATGTCCTGGTGTGTCAGTTATATACTTGGGGAAGAGAACATTCACCACACCACAGTTTGGCCTAAAGGTCTCATTTTTCCTGTGGTCAATTGTTCCTGCTTCCCCTAGAGAATGCATTTTTCAATGCATACTAGATCTTTTAGTCTTCTCTGAATATTTAGCTTATACTTTCGTGCCAGATATCACATTCATTTCACTGTTTACCCGTTCCTCAATAGTATTAATCATTATGACAGATATAGTACCAGATATTGTGCCAGCATAGGTTTAGATTTTACAATATATATGCTATTGAGTTAATATTTTAATTTTCTACTACATTTTTTTTTCTTTTTCGCAGAACTATCTTTCAGATTTAGTGAAAGCTAGTTTAGGTGTGTGGTTTTAAATTAAATGTCAAAAACATAGATGGATGTTAGAACAAATGGCCCACATGAACTAAAGTACTGCAATCTATCTTACAGTTCATCTTCACCTTGAATGTTAAAAAGTACCAGCATGTGAAAATTAGTCAAGCCTAGTGACTCAATCTGTATAATCCTCTTCATATGTATGCTTCTGATATCATATGCAGAAGAGCAAAAAGGCTAGACAAAATCTTGCATTGTTATAATTCAGATTAATTCTGAAGAGCCTAAGGGAATCCAGAAGTTTTATTCAGCAAAATGTCATTACACTGTCTCCTCATCCTGGTTGATGATTATTAACCTTTCAGCTTTCCTTTCTTTCTTCTGTATTTCCCCCAGTTTGTTACCATTTCTTATCCACATTAGCCCTGAAATATACCTTTGCAGCTCCATAGAATTATCTTTCTAATCAAACTGCACATGAATACAGGAAATTCTTCAATGTTTATAAATCCTGACTTTTGCACTTGACTTTATCAATTTGGCCTATCCTCTCCTCCCTTGAGAGGTTCACCTCATCAAGGAACCAGGGGAGAGCTTTTATGTATGTCAGGTTCATATCTTTGAATGAAATGGATTGTAGGAATATTTGACTTTTTTAGCTTTTTTTAGCTTTTTTAGCCTGCATCTTGCCCACTGAAAGTTCTCTCCTTCAATTTAGTTCCTTGGTTTGTAGATACTCCATATTTTCTGGCTTGCCTTCCTTTCCCTCTCCCTCTCAATCTTCAGATTAACAGTAAAGTCTTTTGAACAGATGACTTGCAGCAAAAAAAAAAAGATGACTCTCAGAAAAAGTATCTAAAAAGAGCACTGTTTTCCCATTCCTATCACATGCCCTGCAGGGTGATTCAGTTTGCTACTTCAGTTATTCAGAAATAAGGTCCCCTTTTAAATATTGTAGGGATAATAAGTTTTTCTCAGAACTAAGATGCACAAGACAAGGCAATGATCTAGGGTTTATAAACTGTAAGTATTTAGAAGGAATGATGCCGTTCAGTGCTCTGTGCTGTTTGAAATAACCTTTCTCTGAGTAGCTGCTGCCTTTCCATTTTATACTTTCAGTCAGTCTTTTACAATGTGTCAAGAATGGGTAAAAGTTTTGGTTTTATCCTTACCAGGTTATCTGAGGAGATTTGAGACGCTCAGGAGCATGATTGGCTTGCATGGCCTTCATGCACATGAAGTACTAAATGGCTTATCTTGTGCCTTTCACAAAAGTTTAGAGAAAAGACCACATCTACGAGCACTTCCATTAACTGCTGTCATCTAGCAACAGTGTTCCCTGGGAACAGAATTGTATTCAGTTTTCTTTTCTTGCCACTTCTTCCCTTTTCTTTAAAAGCCCTAAAACACCAGGCATAAGTTGATAAGTAGTTTAAGATTTACTAATGTTGGAGGACTTTTCAGACATGAATGTCAGTTTTTAGCAGATTATAGGAGAGGAGAGAGTATATCCTCAAATATGGACTAAGTTCCTCTGAAGTCCCTTATGCATTCGGCAACTCTGATAGTATATTGGTAACGCTCCTTAACTAATAGATAGACGTGTAAATGTGGTTTAGCACTAGTTTAGCACTGGTTTAGGGACATGGTTTAGCACTGGGCTCAACAGAGTTAGGTTAATGTTCGTACTCAGTCTTAAAGATCTTTTCAAATCAATGAATCTGTGATTCTGTAGAATATCGAGCTCACAGAAAAAAATATCGTAAAGTTCAAGAGATTTTAATCTATCCTGCTCTCTGATGCATGTCTTCTGATTTTTTTCTGAGTTAATTTTTTTTAATCTAGACATGCCTTGTGGAACCCATTTAATTTTGGTTCCCAGATTTGATGGTCTTTCCATATCAACAGTGTAGCTAAACTGTTCAAGTGGCCAGTCACATGCTCTAACAAAAATATAAATAATCCTACATTGTTGTCAGCTTTTCATATATGTATGCGTTCTACAGTCAAGCACCTTTTACTATCACATATATAACAAAGTCTGCTCAATTTTTTTTTTTTTAGTTTTATTAAAAGTTATCAAGAGCTGATGATTAAAAGTGTATGATGTTACTGGGTCATGTTTAATATCCTGTTAAGTTACTGTTCAAATTGAAAGTATTTTATCAAAGATGTTTCCTGATATCCATACTCAATCTTTCTCCAAACACAGAACTGTGCTGAGCACCATTCATTATAAAAGATACATTTATACTTATATGGAGCTTGCAATTACTCCAATTGAATATTGGATTTTTACTTAATACTGCTGACAAGTAGCTACATTAATAGTGGACTTGTTAAAGCTTCTATTAATCTTGATATGAAAAATGGAAGAGTATTTTTTTGTTACTTGTCACTGTACTGAATAATGATTATGTCCTTTGTTTCCTTCCTATATTTTACCCATTCATAGCTTCTATTCTGCTAAGTTTTTTTCTCTGTCTTTTTTTGTTTTCTTATTTTGCTAGCTGTCATTACCTTCACATTTACTTTTATCTGAGCTGAATGGTTTTACATGTGTAAACATTTTTTTCAGTGGTAATTCTAGCAGAATATTAGTAAATTGTTCCCAACACTATTCACATTTCTTCCATCTAAATAATTTCTGCTGGGGTTTTGCCTCCAAAATATTTCAGATCTATGATACCAGACTTTAAAGCAGCAAGATGTACGTGTAAATGCATCATTCTCTTGTCTTGCACCATCAACCAGTTTATGAATTAAAATGGGTATCATGCCATGCAGTTGTAACCTGTGCCTCTGAGATTCTCACTTTCTGTCCCTTTTAGTGCAAAATTTCCAGTGATGACAGTAGCTTGCTCTGATGGGGGAGAACTTGTGATGATGGGGGGTTGTACTGTTTTGGGCTACTTTCAGCCTGTCTTTTCTTTGATGATCATTTACAACGCTCCTGCTGAAAATGGTAACATGACTGTGCATCAGACTTTGTATGGGATTTCATCTCACCTTCTCAAAATTTTCCCAGCCTGCTCTCCTTCACTTATCTCCCAAAGTGGCTTAGTAATGCATCTTTGTTTCTTTTCTGCCATGTACTACTGATTTTATCATAAAATACTACTTGTCTCGTGTAGAAAAAAAAAACAACATGCTATATCTCCCCATATTTTTTACATGTACAGCAAACTTTGTGATATAATGGTTTCAAGTTGGCTTTGTTGATATTCAGTACTTTATAATAAACACTAGTAAGTAGTTAAGGAACGTACCTTTTTCTAAGGATTGTACTGTTATCTGCAGGGCTTAAAGCCATTTTGATTTGTTACCTGTCTTCATGAAGTCCATATTCTGTACCTGAGGAAATGCCTGATCTTACTTTGGCTCTCATTTACTCCTTCCATAAATAAAAAATAAACTTGAAGCAGCTGGAAGTGTGTCATTTTGTGCTAGTGAAAGATGTTTTCTTCCTGTTTTTGTTACCTGATTTAATGACACTGTTTATTCAACATCCTGAAAATGTAACTTACATATAAACATTGCAGAAATCTATATAGGTTCATGAACATTACTGGTATTCACAGCCTCATGCTGACTTATGTTATTTTCTGTGGAAGGAAATAAAAAAATTTTAAAAATTAATTATATTAAATTTCAGAAACAAATGAGAATAGATCAACAACCTTCCTAAAAAGGCTTTACCCTGAAATCTTTTCTCATCTTAATTTAGGTCAGATAAGATCTTTATTTTGTGTGCATGACTCTGCACATGTATTTAATTATTCTCTGGATCTAACCATTGTTAAGCCCCTGCAATTTAGTACAGGTCAGCACATATTTCCAGCTGCTTACAGGAACAGACTGGGGAATGTGTTTTAATATGACTTCATACTTATTAAAACACAAATTGTTCCAGAGCAAGGATATGCTACTGACATGAATGAATGAATGAATTTTAATCATTCATTCATTTTAATCAGTGAAAATTCAACCTGTTCAAAAATACTGTCAGAATGGTTTTGTATGAGACTACTTGTATCTACAGAAACTTATTGGGTGAAGTATTGGTATTGCTGTAGTAGTGAACACCAATGTGCAAACAATTATAGAGCTGAAAAACAAGAAATATTGACAGCTTTTTATTTCACAAATAATTGTTGCTGCGTTGTACTTTTAATAATCTTTCTAATAATTCCAATAAAATATTTCTAATTTTTTAATATTTCTAGAAACTCATGACTGACTCAAAACACATCTTGTTATGTTATGATGCTGAAAGAAATCTATTTACTCCCTTTTTCTTTTTCCCCTCCTCTTGTAGATATTTTTAAATGCAGATACCATCCGTCTGGGAAATCTACCAATGGGTTCCTTTTCCTCCTCCTCCTCCTCCTCCTCCTCCTCACCCAGCTCTTCAGCTCCTCGCCAGACTATATATGAGCTCTGCGTCTGTCCCAATGGTAAACTTTACCTGTCCCCAGCAGGAGCAGGCTCCACATGTCAATCCAGTAGCAACATCTGCTTGTGGAGCTAGAATGACTCCAGTTTATCCTCACACCAGAAAAGCCTTTTGTTACTATCCCTCTGCTTCACAGTTCTGCTTGGTTTCCCTTGTGACAAGTTTGACACTTCAAACGGCCTGCAGAGCATCTTCTTCCAGTGTAAGCAGGAATACAGCGCTGCCTTCTCTTGCAGTTTGTGTTGCAACTCAACGCAGAGATGGGAGTCAGATATTCAGAAATCAGTGTAATCTTCATCAGGAAACCTGGAACATAATATCGACTTTTGTGCAAATGGGAGAATAACACAGGTGCCTTTGCTACATGAAGTGAAGCACATAGTTTTAGATTTTTGCAGGACCTGGATATGAACTGCACAGATATAGACATATATATATATACATATATATATTACATAAAGAAATTTGCCCAGAATCTGATGGTAAGATGAATTGGTTTCCCCCTGTATGATAAATAACCTTACTGTCTGAAAGCACAATTTTCCATTCATCTTTTTGGATGTAAACTTTTATCCCTGAATTTTAAAATTTTGAAGCATTGTGTGATGCTTGCTTTCCTAAACAATTACATTCAGTAAATGTTTTTTAACACAAAAAGAGACAGAATCCCTCCCCGAGTTTGGTTTCCTTAAAATTGTGTTGTTACTCTTTGTCTACTAAGTCTAGGGTTTTGTACACTAGGTAAATTTTGGAAGTGCTCAGCAATATTACCTTGCAGAGTTAAACAGATATCTGCTCTTCTTTGTCGGATCTGAATGGCCTTATATAATGCTTTCATGGCTACTGCATGTGACGTGATTGCTTTAGGTAGAACATACATTTTCTGGAAAAGAGGAATGGTAAAGGGGGATACTGATGAGATGTTTGTCGATCAGTGTATTGTTCTTCACAAGGTGTTTATAATTGGCAAATCAAAGCTAAGAGAAATTCTTCAAAGGTGTATCCTGTCTTTTTTCTAGTTGCATCCAACTGCTGCCATTTGAACACAGTACAAATGCTAGTACTGTTGTAATGTGTAATGGTGAGAAGCAATGCACTAACAACTGGTATGACATTTACATTTATTATTCTCTTTTGTTTACCATCTGCTGCTAAGGTTTTCAACATAACAGTGATATATATGAAAACATACAAAATGACATTCAATATTAAAAAGTACATTGATATTACAGTGACTTTTTCAGGTCTATGTTTAAATTGCGATCTGATCTCACTACTGACTTCCATTTTTGACAAGTCTGTCGTGTGACTTCTTTCTTGTATTAATGCTTATACTTGTCTGGCTTGAGTGGTATTTGAAACCTTATAATACTCTGCAAGTAAATTTATTGCAAATTTGATTAACAAGAGTATCTTGAAACCTGCAGAACCCAGGAATCTAAAACACTATATAAAATAATGTTTCCTATTGTGGAAGATGGCTTGATTACATGAGGTAAGTGTGCTTTTGAATTCCATCTTTTAAGTTACACAACATAGCATGTAGCTTTAGAAGCTTCTGAATGTAAGATCAGCAGTGCAAAGATGGCCTTTGTGAGGTAACTCTGGAGTCAGGGAATACAGTGCAAGGTGGGTATTTCTACAGAATAATTTTTTTTGTTAGAGAAAATAATAAAAAAGAGCAAAATAATCCTGTGATTACCTTTCAATTTGATTACCACCTAATAATGTTTTTTTCTCAAAGTGAAATTCACTTCTATGCAGCATTCCAGCACAAGACATATCCAAAGCTTGACTGGTGCTTAACCTTCCATTGGCCCGCTTCAGAGGTGTGAATTTCACCCCAGAGCAAAAATTCGGTATTTCCTACTTGTACTGTTTGAAGAAAGATTTAAAATATATTATCTCTTAAAAACAAACAAACAAAAAAAGCAAAAAAGAACTAAAGAAAAAAAGCTGTTAGCAGCTAATCTATGTTTCTTTGAGAATTTTATTCTTTTACTTGGAAAGAAAATGTATTAGCAAGCATTGCAAAAAAATATATTAGAAGTCTGAGGATTTTTAGTAAGAAGGACAGAAAGAGATAAAAATAGCAAAGATGATAGATTATAAAATATTAGAATATGTAGCCATAAAATACCCCTTAAAACTGTAGGGAAATAAATTGTCTTTTTCCACTGTGTACATAAGTAACAGAATGGTATTGAGAAAGTCATGTGGATAAACAATATTTTAGGAGAAGAGGTATATAGATATATATGACAACATCAATGTGTATTATCTGTGTACACCTACATATTACATATTACACCTACTGCTTACTTAAAGATGAACAAACAGGTTATTATGACTAATGTATTTGGTGAATTTAATTCTGTCTTCGTAAAAATTGCACACAAGTACACTTTTTTTTTTCTCTTAAAATCACATGCTCTCTTGAAAATAATTTATCATGAATTTTTCACTGAGAATTCCTTATTTCTTTTCTCTTCAGCTTATGTAATTACTTATTTTTAACGCATACAAAAAAGATTTCTGCCCCCTCAGTGGAAAGGTCCAAACTTTATAAGTTTTACACAAAGTTGGGTGGAAGTGAGAAGGTAGAAAAAATCCTGGAAGTCTTTTGTTTCTAAACTCATTTTAACAGCAAAGCTAGAATAATTTGCCACTTTGTATAAAGAAAACTCAGGGCAGGGATTTATATGGCACATTGGAGTAGACAAAAGCAAGCCAGTAAGTCCACATAGCTCTGTGCTGTTCGGATTTTCTTGCTTGGAGTCCCTTCAGGCTGAGGTAGAGAGTATACCTCTACTATGAAATAGCATAATGAGTTCTCATGATATCTTAATATTCTGGTGAGTTCCATAATATTGATTTTTTACTTTTAAAAAATTGAAAGGCTAAAAAAATGCTGTAAAAAGGCTAAAATCATGGGTTTTATTTCAAGTATACCTTTAGCTTACATGATTTTAGAGAGTATTGGAAAAGTGATTTCAACAAATGTAGAGAACTAAAAGAATCAAAACACCAAACATATGTAAGCAGCATCAGCACCATTCCTGAGTGGAAGGAGAAACAGACATAATATGTTTTAATGTTTGGATCTGGCAATAGTGAAAACCTCATTACTAGAGCTCTTCCACTTATAGTGTGCCCTAAAAAAACCCAGAAATCCTGCAATGTAATTTCAGATGGAAGGAAGATAGAAGATTTCACAGAGACTGTATTAAAACACGGAGCCATAGCTGAGCTGTTTCAGTGCTGGTTTTATAAAGCATTGTGTGCAAAGCCATAGGAAAATTTTGAGTTCTTTTTATCACCTTCCTCCTAGATTCTTGGCCTTTTTCTTTTTCTTTGTTGGATATTTATAATATCCAGCATTCAATTTAGGATTAAGCCTCAGCTAATGATCCTCTAGGTAGAGTGCTTATCTGACAGAATATTTTGATTGTGTGTTTTAAAAAAGACACATTTCTTATTTTGGTTAAGGCAAGAGTTTTCCAATAACAAACCACTGTTTTGACAACTTTAGGGAAAGATTATTAGGATATTAGTGAGCATTACTGTTAGTGCAATTTTTTTCAAAAATGGTCAATGGCTAAAAAATTCCTCTGAGGTTTTTTTATAGTATATGAATACATGTATCAAATAAAGCTTCTTTTTTGTACAGAATGTTTGTATGGGAACCACCAAGATGATATTGCTGCTGTTCAATTTCTTCAGACCTATCCTTACAATAGCAACAAATATATGAAAAGACCTTATTAGCTACATGTATTTAATATATACGGCAGATTTATCTTTCATAAAAACATCTGTGTCATAATATAGGATACTGTCTCTTTCTTGTTTAAAAAAAAAAAAAAGGAAAAAAAAAAAAAAAAAAGAAAAAGAAAAGCATCAGCCAATCTCTCTGAGCACTGTTAGCTGTATGTTTTTGTATTGCAGTTCATTCATTTGCTAAGTGATAAGACCAAAGACTGACACTTCTGTTATATCTAACACTATGACACTGCTGCTTCTACTAATTCTGTTGGATTGAAGAGATGACAAGTTGTAATTACAACATGAAATTGTAACATAGTTTAGATTTGTGCAGCATTTTGAGCTGTAGATTGTTCATTTTTTTCCAGGGTTTAAAGTATTTGTCAGTGTGGTGCGATTATGTTACTGTTCATGCATACAAGGATCTTTTGGTGTTCCTAAGAAAACAAAAGATGATGTATTCCATAATGTCCTAAAATATTGCTTGCTTTAACTGAAATTATACTGTTTTGCTTGCAAAACAGTGACTGGACTGCATAACAGAATTCACTTTAAAACATTTTAGATGCAGAGGGCTATTAAGTCTGGGTTGACAGCCATAAATGTCTAGAAGGATTTAATGAAGGATGTTTAAATTATTGAGTTGTTAACACCATGTATTATTTTCTATGTTTTTTTTTTAGAATCTAAAACATTGTCTAAATAAATAAATAAAAAAAAAACAAACAAAAAAACCCCTCAAACTTTAGACTATGGAATTGTTATCAGGTGATCCACTGTAATGCATGTGTAAGTTGAGTGTCATATTGTGCCAATCAATACTCAGTAAAGTCTGCTAACCATTTTTGTTTTGTAACCTTCACGTCAAACTTTTCTTGTATATATAAATATATAAAAAACGATGGGAACTATTTTCTTACGCATACTATGCAATATATTTGTAAAACTGCAATATTACCAAAATTACAAAAGCTGTGCTTTTGTACTCTCTTGCTTTATGTAAAAAAAAAAAATCTTTTTTCTATTTAACGGACTGTCTGTCTTAAAATTGTAGATAACATTATTCAAAACATTTTAAGATTTTTTATTATTTATTTTTGTTCTTTGAAAATAATAGCAAGGTTTTGGAAGTTGGAAATTCCTTTTTCTTGGAAAGTAAGATCTTTTACAGTATGCAGTTAACATAGTATGAAATCTTTACTGTACTTCTTTCATTTGGTCTTCACATTTTCATCTGGTGCTACTCTATAACTATAAATAAATGTGATTGATACATAAAGTAGGAGACATATCAAAACTCATTCCAAGAATAATCAGGTGGGATAATTTCTAATGATGAGAGACAGATATAGAATGACTGCTGAGAGTTTTTTATGTTTTCTATGTGTTTTTATTTGTTAGGGTCTTGTGTTAGTATGCATTTCCATACTCCAACCCCTTTTAGCCATATGGTAATAGCTTTGATTTTCAATTTTTTGTCTTCACACACAGTATAGTAGAGTCTTAGTTCAAAAATATTTTCAAAAAAAAGCAAGCACTGAATTTATATGCAGTATTTAAAATAAGAAAAATACAGCTTGAAATACAGATTTTATTTCTGAATAGGTATTGTATCTCATCGACTATAAACACATATTACACTGCTCAAGTTCCTTTGTACCTTTCCAGAAGAAGCATAAACTGTATGTTTATGTTTAAACTGCATCAATTTACAAGCGACTTGATAATTACATAGTTGTGTAAAGGGTCTTGTGGTGATGTCATCAATGTGAACAAATCCTATATATATATTTCTATTTAAATTGGGTTGCATCAGTCAGCATAGCTTTGCACAGATCTCTGGCATAAAGCAGGGTTAGCATCTGGTTGGTTTGTTTGCACCAAGCTGCTTGATGCCATGCTACAATTTCAGCAATATTCTCAGTAGCCAAACAGTAGCCAGATACATAATTCCTACAAAAGTCACGATTTCTGTACAAGAGCAACAGTTGTATAGAGCCATCACTAATGTATGTCCTGCATGTATGTCCTGTATGTCCAAGTGACTGAAACACAATGGATGGTACAGCACAAAAAAAAAATTACTCTTAGACATTTTATTCAGGCTTTTACTAGTCCAATCTGGGAAAACCTAATGGCACTAAAATATAAATAGAAGGTATTGTCAAAAGAAATCTACCATAACTATTGTGCTGATCCAATACAGTCCATACTGGTACTAGAATTTCATACAAAACTGCTGTGTAAAATAGTGTCTCCTCTGAAACTTTGAACTGACCTTCAGATTGTGGGTTTTTGAATTTGAAAGTATTATTCGATCTTTAACCAATATTTCTTATACAGGCCAGGACCAGGACAAATTTCAGAAGAGCCAAGGTAAAAGCATATATTTTATGTCTGGTCTGATTAGAGTCAATATTACATATACCACAAATTAGCCTCACCTTGTTACCTGAGGAAGAAAAAAAAAAAAATTAGAAAATTTCTCTCAGTTTGGGGAAAACTTAAATCTTTAAGGGCCCTCTTAATAATTTTCCAATGTCTCAGATTGCACTAAGAGTAATTTATAGTAACAAAATTGGCCATTGGCTTAATCAAGTTCGTTAAATTCATGACTTGATTTGAGAAGTAAAGGTGCCTTCTAGTCACATGTATACCTCCTTATTTGTGACACCTGTGAGGGAGAAGTTCAGCATCCAGTGTCATGTAGAGCACAATGAAGAAGAGACCTGTTATCCTTTGATATGTTTCAGAAAAATAAAACAAAACAAAGCAAAAAACCAAAAACCACAAACAAACAAATAACTCACCACACACATTGGTTCATTTCTTGATGATGTTTACTCAGTTTTCTTGTTCCAAACACTACAGCAGTTAATGAAGGTAAAACCTTTCCCCCTAACTCCTACCCACTCTTACTCCTTTAGCTGAGCTTCAGTTGTCCCCCCTAGACTCCTTCTTTCTTGCCAGATAACAAAAGAGTAGGCAACAGAAAGGATTTAGCTGAGTCTCTTTATCAGACTCCTTCCTGTGTAACACACTGGAGCTCTATGAAAGGGGAAGCTTCTACCAGAGAGGAAGATTATTTGCTTTGTGAAAACAGAAGTTACATAAGGAAAGCAAACACAGGTAACCATCAACTTTATTCTGACTAACTGGAATGAACAGTGAATTTTTTTGGACTGTAAATTTCTTAATACCCTTTAATTTCTTTTAAGTTTAACCAGTCAATGAATGTATTTAAATAAATATGAACACTGTCCTGTGTTCATCCTGTTCACATCCCCTTTCAGTACCTGATGGGGGCCTACCTGAAACTGGGGAGGGACTTCTTATAAGGGCATGTAGTGATAGGACAAGGGGTAGAGTGAAAGAAGGTAGATTTAGATTGGCTGTTATGAAGAAAATCTTTAGTGTAAGCATGGTGAGAGTCTGGAACAGGTTTCCCAGAGAGTCTATGGATGCCCCATCAATGGAAATGTTCAAGGCCAGGCTCGATGGGGCTTTGAGCAGCCTGGTCTAGTGGGATATGTCCCTGCCCATGCAGTGGGGTTTGAACTAGATGATCTTTAAGTTCCCTTCCAACCCAAATCATTCCATGATTCTATGATGATTTTTTCAAAAATAGAAAAGTAATAACTAAGCTCATATTTGTCCCTCTGTACTCACATATGTATCTACCTTTTCAAATTTGAAACAAAAAAAAAAAAAAAAAAAAAAAGATCTTCAATGATAAATTGTATAAATTATTGAAACAGCTAGTAAAAGTTTAAACCACCTACCACTAATAACATAGTATTGTTTCTGTAGCTCATGGGTGACAGTCACATTCATGCTATGTACATTAAGAAACTGATTTAGTAGTTTACAATGGCATGCCTTTCTGTTGTTTTGTGTAACTCTGGGGAGACTGGGAACTGCTACTGATGAAGGAAATAGATTATCTATGTAGAAAAAGTAGCTGTGATAATAGGTACTGGTATGAGGTGGTACATAGACAGTAAATTAAAATTAGCCACGTTGCAACAGTACACAGTAGAAATATAGTCGACAGTTGGATTTTAAATATTTGTTTAAGTGAAAAAACAGTCATTTGACTACTTCCCAACAGTAACTCTAAGAAATGGACAGAAAGTCAGGTGGGGATGCATAATTTGTGTGTCTATACCCATATAAATTTGTTCTTTTTTTTCCTGACTCTTAAAAACACCACTGGAAAAGAGAAAAGCGGTAAACTATGTATAAACTCTGTATTTCTCAATTAGTAGGTGTCAGTGAACTCTGTTCACATGTATATCTGTACTTATGACAGAAAGAGATGAAAACAGGCTGGGAAATTAGGGTGGATTTAGGCACTGATAAAGTCAATAGGAAACTGGCAAATTCCATGTTATTGGATTACACTGTCAATGTTCATTAAAAGTTTGTACAAAAAAACCTGAAGAGTCTATGACTATTTCCAGTTTTGTTTTGGTTTGATTTGGGTTTTTCCTGCAGTGCAGCATTAGCATTAGTATAATTTTCTCTCTGAAAATTATTCTAACTATAGGTACCACATCGACTCCCATACATGGAGAGCTCCAAGTGATTGTGTGTTCATCAGTCACTTGAAAACCGAATTAACAAATTGCAAGATATACAAGTTCAGTCATAAAACAAAAAAACAAAAAAACCTCCTGATACTGCCTTTTCATAATTTGACCAAGTATTTTCCTTGTGATAGAAGAGTCGGGGAAGAGTCTCTGCAGACCACACTGGTTCCCTTCCTTCCACCACAAGCATGTTAAATTTGGAAAATTAATCCTATTCATTGGTGTTTGACCTTGATTTCGATTGCGTGGTCTATCTTTAGACTTTCTGTAATCCCTGTTTTTAAATGTAAAGGGGAAAGAAAACTCTGATGTCAGCTACTAAAACTGACTTTTCATTTTGCAGGGAATGGGTTATTGCTCGTTATTGTTATGGTGGAGCATACATTCAAAATATTAAACAGAGAAATGGCATGGAAAGAGAATGAAGGCATGGGAAAAAGAGACAGAGAGTGGTATTAGAAGAGGCTTACTGTTTAAAATTTCAGTTAAAAATACTGTTTAAAAAATACGGTTTAAAAATACTGTTTAAAATTTCTCTTCACCTCTCTGGCCATATCAGATATATCATGCCCAAGGTGCAGGAACCAGAGGAAAAACTTCAGGATACCACTGAATCAGAAATAATTTCCAACACCAGAAATTTACTATTCATAAGGAAGAAATGGTACAGGTAATAACAGAAAAAAATTTGTTGCTACTCTGGCTGTGATGAGAAGGGAAAGGCGTTGAATCTGTCAGCTATGGAAACTATATAGAAGACAATGTTTTACATACAGAAGGACAGTCCTGGAAGAAGGGAGTTACTGAGGTTTACATTAGCCTACAGTAATGTAAACAAAAATAGCTGGAGCAAGAGTTAGGAAATGGAGAATAGTCTGTAGACTGGTGGGTGTGTTTTGACATAAGAATCTGTATCTGATATTTTCTATTTCTCTCTTTTTTTCTTTTTTTTTTTTTTTTTTCCTTCACATACAGCATCTGGGAGGAAGCATTGACTTTTGCTCTGGTTTGTTTTGCAGCACTCAAAAATATATATACTTATGTAAAAAAATATATAAGCAGGTCTTCTTGCCAGCATTTTAGAAACAACAGCGGCTTTCTTGTATTATGAAAAGTAGATTCACCATCTATGAACTGGACTGGTGAAAGCTTTTTTTTGTATTGAGTTTTTTTTAAACACATAATACATTTATGTCCATACATATCACATTTCACAGTTTTGAAGCCCAGATGAGTCCTCTTCTTATATCACCTTTTAAAGAAATAGTTTCATTCTCTGCTGGTTAAATAGATCATATGCAGTGCAAATTTTACATCAGAGTGTTTGTTCTCTATAATGATTCTTGCCACCTCATCTTCAAGTTTCCTAGCATAAACTGCTGTTCTACAGCAGACCTACTAAAATTCTGATATTGAATTATTGGTACTTCCATTTCTCTTTGTCAAAGTCTAGGACACCATAGCAGTCCTTTCTATAATGCTATGATAATAAGTATCTCTTCTCATGCATGTTAGCATATATTTATGAGAAAATCACCACATGATTAACCAGATTCCTGGAGCTGTTTCCTAAAATATTTGTTTATTTACCTCCAGTTTCCAAAATCTTGCATGGCTTTAATATAATATGGGTTTTATCTTTTTGTTTAACTATAGTACATTATGTACTTTTTAAGAAATTTAAATTATATATCTAAACCACAAAACTTTATTAATGGCCATATGTTTCTGAGAACTGAAAGGGAAAAATACATTTAAATCACATTGTCTCACATTTTACAGAACAGCATAACTTCATTTGATTTAGTCAATTTTTCTCTGTATTTTCAGGAAACCTAACAAGCAAACATTTGATTAAATTTGACACTGTACAGTTTGCCTAAAAGATATCATTTGAGTTAGACTATTGTGATGACAAAATATTTACATTCCAAAGAAAAATTTCTAAGTGGTGTATTATTCCCTTTTAGAAGTATATAATGTATTATTATGTTGTGAAGTATGACAAGTTATATCACTTTTTAAATAAATATAAATAAAATTCTTTAGTATAAATTTCTGTGAAATGTGCACCTTCAGTTTATTGAACTTTCCTATTAACATAATTTATATGGAAAATAAGTTAAACTACATGCTAATCCTTTTCATGTTTTGTGTTGTTTTCCATTATCTCGTATATCCTTCATGTGAGTGGGATATACTTTTTGCTGTTTGGAACACTTTTTTTGTGTGGAGATCATATTTTTTTTATCTATTATTTAATGCATATCACACATAATATTTAGGTTAAGCTCCTTCAAAGCTCTGAATATGTATTTAGCAATAAGTATGTGGTTCAGTCCTGTAAACTTAATGGAACTTCTGAAGTTTGAAGTTAGGACCATGACAAAATATTTTTCATAAATCAAGTAAAGGAAGGCAATACTTTGCAGGTATAAAAACTGCTTCCTATGACATTATGAAGGTGGCAGTCTCTTCTGAATATTCCACAGTGCTGCAATTTGTTTAGTTTAGTTGAGTAAAGCTACTCTTGAGAAGCTACATTAATCAATATTTCCCTTTTCAGATTTATGTAGGACTTGTATGCAGCACTGTCTGCCTGTATCATAGCCATTTTTACTTTTGATTTGGGTTATATTAGCATTGATTATGTTAAAAATGTTCTGTGCAAGTCCTAAAAGCCCTGCTGACATATTCTGCATGGACATATTCTATTTTGTCTTTGAGGATAAGTACCATCAATCAGCAGAAGCAAATTGGTGACATTTGGCTATATTTCACAAAAACACCCCTGGAAATTAGTTGAAGCTTTGAAACATGGACGAAACTTCTACCCTGCACATAAGGGGGAAAAGCAGCTTATTTCCTCAATTCATGGGCCACAATGAAGTTTGCTCATCCTGATTGTCTCATACTAAAATTGAGTTACATTGAATGGTGTGAATGCACATCATCAGGCAGTGAGCACCCCTTAACTCCACATGCTGGAGTGAAAAAAAAAAATTTGAATTCTCAAAAGATGAAGGTAGTACAGATGGCCACTGTATATTGCCAGCTGTTCCATAGCACTGGAGTCTTAGAGAGGGGTTTAAAAAACAAACAAGAAATTGGTTTGTAAAACGTAACAAGCTACTGATCTGCATGATTGCCCGATTTTTTATCGTGGAATACAGAAGAGTTCAGAGAAGTAGAGAAAGGAGTTCTCTTCATACCTGCAATAATTGGTAATCACAGTATAAAGGAAGGGGGAAGAGGAAGCAAATAGCAGGTTTCATAGTCTTGCCCCTATGAAAATGTCAGCTCTGTAATATAAGATTTGTATGGGAAGATCTGACTATCAGCTGTATAAGAATTGACTACTCCATCTGTCAGCTGTACTCTGGGGAGAATAATTTTCTGAAAAAAATTCTAGTTGTGTTTTCATTCTTGATGATTACTCTGCTTTGCGCCTTCTCTTTTTCTTATCCATTAGTCTTATAACTTAGCAGGACACCCTTTCTGCAAAGAAATCATGTGTAGTAAATGCTAATACTGTGAAAGTTCTCCAGGTTAATGGACTTGCCTTCTCAAGTTTAATGAAATAACACACAGCCAAGTATGTTTTATAAGCCAAGTTTAAAAATGTTATCATAATTCCAAATCAAATTATACAATTCACCCTCTGAATAAAACCCCTTAGATAGCACTCTGAGTAATTTTCCTGTTAGCATCCTCACTGGACTTCTGAGGACACTAGAGAAAATACCCAATCAATTCACTTAGGCCAACTGTTGTCCCACTATAAGTCAGAACAATCTCTGGCAGTGGCATCAGGGGATGGTGTTTAGGGACAGCATGGGAGACTGGATGATTTCCAAAGCCCCTACCCCACAGAATCCTCTAGCATCCATGGCTGTATTCCCCACTTTGCACCTTTGGTATTGGTTTATGGATCTGTTGTCCATGGGTTTCTGTAATACTTCTTCAAAGCTGCTGACACAGGTGCTTTTTTGTGATAGCAAGTTCCAAATGTTCATCACTTTCTGCTCAAATTAGAGTTTTCTTTCATGTGCTTTAAAGTGATCTTCAAATAATTTCAATGAATTCCCCTAGTTCTGATTTTGTGTGATTTAGAATAGAGCTGAACATTTCATGTTCAGAAGCATGAACATTTCATAGAATATTTCAGTTGTAAGGTACCTCCAGTGATCATCCAGTCCAACTGCCTGACCACTCAGAGCTGATGAAAAGTTAAAGCATGTTGTTAAAGACATTGTCCAAACAACTCTTAAACATTAACAGGCTTCTAGACCTTCTCTCTAGAAAGCAGTGTTTGACCCTCTCAATGAAGAACTGCTTCCTATCATCAAGTCTGTTCCTCACCTAATGTAGATATTTTGATAAACAATATCTCTGCAACCACCTTATCCACCACTATAAATGTTAAACACAACCCCTTCAGCCCTTTCCAAAGGCTCTTCAAACTAAACAATTTTTTCTTCTTATAATGCTCCAGAAGTCTCAGATAAGTCACTTCCAGGCCTGGCAACTAACACCTACTTTTTTTGTTTAGTATTTCTCCATATATTTTCTGGTGATCTAACCTCTCTGACCTACCTGCTACAGAGAATTTGTGGAGTGTGAGAGTCTCCCCAGCACCATCAGTAGTAAAGAGCTCACTTCCCTCATCCTCTTCGTTAGGCTTGTAGTCCTGGCACAGAAGCACCTGTAAATTTTGCCCTTGCTCCACTGTTTGACACTGTACATGCCAGTCAGCTGGCCTGGCTAGCAGTCTGGTTTGCCTACTCTTATTTTATTGTGATTGTGATGTTTATTCCCTCCCAGGGAATAAATCCCCTCTCCGGGGTCACATCAGTCTGAACCAGGTGCTCCTACGTGCTGGCTGGCTTTCACCCAGCTCATAGCATAAATACTCCTCTACAACCTTTTTTAATTTTCAGTGCCAGCAAACTGGCTCCATTTCAATTAAAGTGCAGTCTTAATAGGACCACTGAGTGTCTTTTAAATCTATTACTCTCAAAGTGTTTTTTCAAAGGTTATACTTGTTCCTCTGGTGTTGTTCATCTCTCCTGACAACAAGGGTCACACACACTCCAAGGTCCCAGAAGTCCTACAAATGCATATAACTGCCCTTCACAAAGCACTTGAATCAAGTTTTGCTGAAAAACAAGGAAAGTATGGTCCTAGACCATTGTTCAGACCTTTTGCTCTCGTCTTCCAGACCTGTATTAAAAGCACACTACTGAAGTAGAATTTTTTGTTTTGCTTGGCCATTTTATAGTTCATCAAAATCTGGTTTTTAATTACATCTGGTTCCTCCTTTCCTAGTAATTATTTTTCTAATTTTAGGGTGCTTATCTTCATATTCTTAAAATGTTTATTGTAATAACATTAAAATCCGCAAAGGTATCACACATTTTCAGGTGGCAAATAAAAAATATTGTAATTGGAGAATATTGGGGGTCGTTTAGGGAACATTAGAGGAAAATTTGTATTTTGGTCAGGTTGTTGAGTTTTTCATTTTCCAAATGCCTGACTAAACACTCAGATTCAGGTTGTTGCATTGTGGTTTCCAGCCCCATCACTTTCATAGCAGGTTTCTCTCCCTGATGAACCCAGTGTCTCTCCAGCAACTGTTTCCAACTCTTGTCAGTCCAGCCTATCTTCTTGCCCAACCAATCCTACAGAAGTCAAAAGGTGTTTAAAAGGCTATATAGGGCTCCAGGAGTTGCTTGTTTTGTACTCATTACTTGGAACTGTTTCAGCTGGTGGCATCTTCCTTTTGCAAGGCTTCTGCCTTCCTTCCTGCTAGTCCTGATCAAGTCCTCTTTCTAACTGTTCTGCTGACTTTTACTGTGTAACTCCTGAAGCTGACAAAATTTTGAGGCAGTTGTCATGGTCTATGGCAATGCATGCATCATGCTACCAGCATTATGCTTGGAACATTGTGGTAAGTACTGTTGAAGTGAAGGAAATTGTCTACCAGAGAATGCCATGTGGCATGTAGCCTTGTCAGGGTGAGAGGTCTCCAGGGGGCTGAATGAATTTTCCATCTAAAAGCATGTTTTAGGTTGTGTTGTGGTTTTTTGTAAAGTTGAATTTATCCCAAAAAATCTAATCATAAGAAAACATCACATAAAATTGTTTAGTGTTTTCTGCATGGAAAAGGCTAAGCCATTTTCAAATGTTTGTTTTTCCATTATTGAGGATTCTCATAAGTGCTTTGCCTCTCTTAGCATTCCAATAGGCAAGCCTTTAGCTGCTGGTAGGTAACAATCTTTAGTAAGTCTTGTGAGACTGTTCATAGGGTTAACAGCTAAGAGATGAGCACAGACATCAGTAAAGGAGTTTGTACTGCATAGACTATGAGCTTTACCCTAATTAAGAGAACTAATATAATATGCAGTGGTTAAGATGAGCATTATTTTTAAATGCCTTATCTCTAGTCTTAAGAGTGTGTCTAAATTATCTGTTAAAAAAAAAAAAATTCAAGAAAATTAGATGCAATTTTAGAAGTCCTCAGAATACTGAAGCATCACAAGCTCTAAAAAGGAAGAACATTGCTTTTCTAGTCATGTCACCATAGTGCCTCCCATTGGGCTTTAAAAATAGAAAACTGAGTTTTCAGTTGGCAAATTAACAGTTCTTACAGGTACTACATTAAATAAGGAATTTCATGTTTACAATACTTTGCGAGCCATGTTTTAATATCCTGTGTGACTTGATTTTATGTAAAAGCTCTTCTTTCTCTTTCATGCTGGGCAAGAAATATTATCAGAAAGAGGAGGGAAAAAAAGTCACACACTGTCATAATTGCTAAGAATCAACTCTATATCTTTTAAGTGTAGGTGCTTTTTCCATGTCTACCTCATAATTTTGTATAAGAATCATTGGGATTCCTTGTTTTCAGTCTATGATGAACTAACTTCAAGAATTTAAGAACCTAAGTATGATATGCAATTTTTTGCATTCATATTTCTGTTAATAGCTTTTCTTGACTTGTTTGGGCATGCTTATATTCTAGGTTGAGGAAGATTTTATTAGACTTAATTTTTTAATAATTTCTTGTTATTGGTGTTTTTAAAAGGACACATGAAGTAGTCCATTTTTCTTATTTTTATATCTACATATATAATTTCATAAAACTCTGGATTATTTCCTCACAACAAGAAAAAATTTTGCTCAGTCAAGGGAGTGATAATCCAATCAAAATTATCACTACATCTAGTGATGCGAAGCAAAACCAGAGGTAGTCAAATAAAGCAAAATCTAATAATAAACCCCACTGCATGCATAAATATTTATGCTAAAGGCAAATATTTATGTTCAATTTCTTCATAACCTTACATGCAGGGTTTTTACTCTGATTCTCCTGTTCACATAGTGGATATTCTCCACAAAATGCATATGCCCTTATTTTCAATATTACTACTTAAATATTTACATATAAAAATTTACATGGCAGCACATAGTACATTACACTTAGTACTTGGCGTTTATGAATTTGCTAAGAGGCTTATAACTTTATTTAGCCTTACCATTTGTGAGCTTGTCCTAAAATTAAGTTCAGAAATACATGCAGTATTGCAGTTTTGCTCGCCATTGTTTATGGAATCTCATGTCTATAGGTATCTTAAATCATATTTTCAATAATTATGATGAGTAGGTATCAAATACATATAGGAATTACATCTTAACAGGTGTCAGCTAACACCATGCTTGTGTGCTGCAAATAACCCAAGGAGTATATTGGTGCCTAATTGTCTACACTCCAGAGCACAACAGCTGCCACTTGTAGCAGATGCATCATCTGACTGATGGTGTTCTCCAATGTGTTGGCAGGCTTTTCTGGTGCAGTTGATTATATACTATTGTATTTGGCATAGCTGCATACCCTTAATAAAGACTTTTATCACCGTTCACTGAACATTGGAATACTTTAGTCAGCTGTTTATTATGCCAGCTACAATGGACTAGCTGCCAAAAAATTTCATTAAGATGGTTGTTTACTTGACTATGTAAAATTAATCATTGACCTAATGAACTAGTGTCCACATGTCAAAAATACACTGCAGTGGGTAGAAACAGCAGCCTTGGCAAAAAGTCTTTAGACAGAGAATGAAGTATCTTCTAGTCTTTATGGGTAATTCCACCAGTACTGAGCAGGCACATAGTTAGGTGATCATTCTAAGGACCTGAGCTGCTGCTGCCTCTGTGGGTTTGTATATGAAGTTCATGCAGAGTTCTTTGCAGCATCACCATTTTTCATAGTCCCTTATTTACCAGCTCTTTAAATAAATAAGAGAGCAGTATATTTCTACTAACAAGACTAAATTTGTTATTTCTTTAAAAGTGCACCATTTACCAAAGACCTGGGAAGGTACAGAAAACATTTACTGATTTAATGAATAAAGAACATTGTTATACAAATTTTTTTATTGGATGAGTCTGAATGAGGTTCTGGGTAAAATAAAAAAAAATTAAATTTCCAACCGTTTTGAGATTTATAAGAATAAATATTCCTGTGAAGTACATATCTTTTTCTCATATGAAGTTAATTACCTGAAAAGTTAATTACGTTTATCAGTTCTGGGAGGAATCATTAGAAAATGTATAATGACTTACCGAACATTAGGCTGACCTCTCTTCCCTCCTTCCTCTCTTTGTTTTCTAATTTTTTTTTTTTAAGGAGTGATTTTACTTTTCCTAATTACTGCAAAGAGTTCATATAACTACTCAAACTAAGTTTTCTTGATTTCTTTTTGGTTTTGTGCCAGAACTCCATCTTTAAAAACTATCTGAAAGAGAGGCTCTCTATAATATTTCCCCCTAGTAACCTGATAAGCAAGGAGTTTTATTCATAGAAGCTGCTACAAAACAAAATCCTTGTATTTTTCTGAAAAGTTATACAAACCAATCTCACATTATCCGAAAGATTTTTTATCATCAAGGAAGGAGCTGACAGAGATTATTAATCTTCACCAGGTGTAAGTTGTATGGGTTTATTTAGTTCTACTGAGTTAATGAGTGGAAGAAAATAATAAATCAGACTGGGGACAATTTTTTTGTGTTTTAAATACTGCCATGGAAATTTTGGAATGAAAAAAGATCAAATCACTTTGAGCTGACGAGGTCAAAACAGTCTGAATTAAGAAATAATTAAATTAGCATATTTGATACCAAAGTAATTTGGGGAAAATTTATTTTGGAACCTATGGTAGATAAGAGTAAGGTAGTTGTTTGCAGCTGTTTCTGATAGGTGTCCAAGACACATCTCATGCTATGTAGAGTTTGGTTTCCTGATTCACAGGGGCAGATTAAGGCATTCCCTTAAAATAAACAAAAAATATGGGACAGAGAGGAGACTTTTATTTTCAGCTATGAAAAAGGTATGAAAGCAGTGGGTTTTGGGAAGTAAGCTACTGAAGACTGATAAAGGTCTTCCAGATGGAGAGAGTGATTAGTTATAGGATCATGGCCTGCACTGTGAGAATTCTCAGATGAACTAAATTGTTAAAATTGAAGTGTTACTAAGTCACAGGTCTTGTTGACCATAAATGGCAGGGTGTCCTCAGTAGAGAAGATAGGAAGGATCACGATTATGTGGGAATCTGGAGCACAAATTAATATATTACAGAATAGTCTTTTGTTAGAATTAGTTAGGCGAAGCTACTTCCTATACAAAATTAATTTGATTAGTTAAAACAAGACCTCATAAAAAAAAGGGCACCCTTTGCATTTGTTGAGGTAAATGTTATGATAGTACGTGCAGCACTTCATAATTTGGTAATCCAGCCTTGTGGAGGCATGTACAACATTAAAAATTAATCATGATGCATAATTTTTTTTAAAAAGGAATGTAAATTTTTATCAAGGCTAGGAGAAAGGCTTTGAGGGGTCATTGAGAAAGCCTGTATTCTGTATGAATTTTGCTTAAATTCTGAAGGGAAGACAAGGTTAGGTGAAGATGAGTTTCTCATCTTGGAATGATGTTAAGAAAAAAAAAAGTGCTAAACACACACTTACATTACCATGCATAACTACTGCACCAACCTGTGGAATGTATATATGTAGGTGTGTGTATATATGTATCTGTGTGTGTGTGGTTATATAATGCAAAGAATCTGTCAGTGGGATATCCGATTCCAAGTAGTCAAAAAGGTGACTTGTCAGTTGCTTGCCTTAAAACTTTTCTTACCATTGTTTCTAACATGGGTGAAATTGTGCAGATTGTTCTTCATGCTCAGTACAATCTTCCTAAGCACAGAGAAAGTCTTCAGTTGGACTGCATTGTTCTCCATCACTCAGTTTGCTTTGCTCTCATCGTGTTTTTCTGAACAAGTCTGTGAAATACTCAGATTCTACATACTAATTATTATGTGATAGTGAATCTCAAAGCTGGAGTTTTCTCTTAACAGAATCGAATAAAGAGAGTTGTCAGTTGCATACGTTGCAACTTGACACTTTTAACTGTAATGGGAATTCAAGCCATATCAATCAAGTTGTTACTCAGGGGCTTAGGCTAAAGAGTATCTGATGCCTGTCATGACTGGATATCTTCTATTCCCACATCTATGAACTTTATAATCACAAACCTCTATTATTTGTAATGGCCTTAATGTCCTGGTGTGGCAGAAATATGGTAGAAATACCATTGTACGAAGCTTTTAATATTATGGAGAAGCAAACTAAAAACAATTATCTTTTCTGTGTCTGTACATCAGACAACATGCCTCCTTTTAAAAATGCCCAGCCTTCACTTCTGAGTGGCTTATATGTAGGCCTGAGCTGGTAACTCTGAGCAGTATTATCTGTTTAATAGAATAGTTGGTTTTTAATGTCAGAGTCAACTACTGTTAAAATATGCTCAATACAATGCCAGGAATGGTCAAAGTTTGGCTGCCTTATACGACATCATTTGCACTGGCAGGAAGGCATCACAGGGGTGCATCTGAACTGTAGAGACACAGTGGGTAGTACAGACTGAGCAGTATTTGAACTCTCCCTTGATGACTATATATTTGATTTTCCTCCACAGTTAATGCAGTGCAAATACTCTGTGTAAATAAGAATTAGGTCGGCATTCAAGTGTGTTGGTTTTTTTTTAAATCTCTGAATCTATATGTACATTTTGATGATATAAATCTGTAGTGGTGATGATGAGTACCACTGAAATTCTGTATATAATTTCTTTATGGGCCTGTGTATTTTCCCTCCTGTTCACATTATCTTTAAAAGTTTTGATTATAGCCTCACTACCAGCAACTCCTGAAACCCCAGCTTTGCCTTAGGCTTTTCCCTTCTTAATAGAGTTAAAAATATTTACCTATCCATCTCATTGCTAATGTATAGTTGGAATCTCAAATTCAGGGAAATAGAAGCTCTTATTGTGAGTGTTAACCTTAGTAGTAGTCTTAGAATCATAGAATAGAATTGGCAGGGTTGGAAGGGACCTCTGGAATCATCAAGTCCAACCCTTGATCCACTACCGCTGTGGTTCCCAGCCCATGGCACTGAGTGCCACATCCAGTCTCTTTTTAAGTATCTCCAGGGACGGAGAATCCACTACTTCCCTGGGCAGCCCATTCCAATGTCTTCTCATGCCCTTATTTAGCATTATCATTTTTCATCCTACCTGTGAACACATTAAAGGCATGTTCATTATAGAAAAAAACCAGAGCTGTTTCTTTTTTCCTTCTAGTATTTAGATACCTGCTAAATCTTGTTTCTAAAAAAACAAAAAAACAAAAAAACCCCCAAGTCTCCCTTTAATTCATATCCTCCTAAATTTGTCTGAAATGTTCTATTTTGCTGTGATTGGCTTCCTCAGGAACATTTTTGATTGCTTCATTAACACTCCCTAATTTCTCCAAATAGCTTTTTGGAACTCGTCACCCCTGAAGATCTTAATCCACTTTGTTTTTAGATTGTCTTTTTCCCTTTCATCCCTTCCCATGCTTTAAAGTGATATAAGCCTTTTCTTTTCTTTTTTTTCTTTTTTTCTTTCCTCTATTTCAGACTTTACAGTGTACATGCTATTGTTATATTTGAGCATTTCCATTTCCCAAGGAACTTTCTCCTACAACTCTGAAATGCTGTGTAAGGAGTATGTTGCTTAACTTCAGTCTTGAATTTTTCTTCAGTACTCATTTTTTATCACACAATGCTTCTTTCCTAAATCTGAAATAAAATTTTAAGTGCTCAATAAGGATGTTAGCAAGAAGAACATACATATGCGTGTATCGTTTTTTCTTTTGGCAATTGTTGTTCTTCATGTGATGTCTCAATATTTCAGAGCCTTTTAGGAAGTATTTTTGAGTTTCATGTTCCCAGCTGCTTACTGCCAAATGTTTGTAAGCAATTGCTATACAGAGATTATGTGACCGTAACTTACATAGGTAGAATAAATAGTCAATGTCTATGGAAGGGAGTAAGTCTAGGTTTTGCCCAGTTTGATTCCTCAACCAGTAGGCTATATCTTTGAAGGAAAAAGCCATCCTGATTTCAAATCTCCACTTTATCACATTGCCTAGCAAATTTTATCTGTGGTTCATGAATGTTTCTTCTCAAAATGTACATTATTTCTAGTCTGCATTCTAGTTCCACAAATTTTCTTTGAATCTTGATTGATATTAAAAAGCAATCTTTTGACAAATCATAATTTTCAATAAATATATTGTCACATTGAGTCTTTTCTATTTTCCCTAACAATCCTGTATTCATTCCTGTCTTTCCTCTCTAAAGATTCCTCTGTCATACTTTCAGTTTTGGGAAGTTGACTTTGTCACCAACTAAAAAGGTGATAAAGATTTCAGGTGTTTTGTTTTCTTTTTTTTCAAGTTTTGAGTTTTTTCTGTTACCCAGAAACACCTTTCTGGGTAACACCTTTCTGGAAAGTCTAGAATGGCTTTAGGTTTGGCCTTGGGAGATAGATATGTACCTGGAATCTTGACAGCACACTAGTGTTTTGGCTGTATTTGACAGTTTTCTTATTTTTTAGTTCTAAGGATATTCCTTGTTCAGGATTATAAATCATAATCCCCATATCCTGTTCAAATTCACTAATCCTTACCCCATTTTTAACCTTAAAGGTATTATTTTGCATTTTCTGTATGAAACAGATATATTGCTATGCCTGTTTCCAAGTTACCAAATGATTCTGTTGGCAGTCTGAGAAAAAGCTTCAGATAGCAGAACTGTGCCATCACATGTTCAGAGACAAATTTCTTGTTGTTCTGCTCTTAGGCATGTCCCCATAAGAGGGAAGTGTAGAATCATTTGCACAGAACAGGTTTTGAAGAAAAATTATTTCACCTCATTCATGTGTGGGTCTTATTTTGTACTGCAAATACCTTTGCTTTCTCTACTTTGCAGTAGAAGGAAAGATTTAAAACTGTGTTATGGCAAAGAAAAAAATCATCTACACACTTTGAAAAGATACATCTCACTGTCTCTTTTACTGTGTTTCCATTTCCTCTGCACTCCACACTCATGCTTTTTCTCATATAGCTGCCTCAAGACAGAAACCAGAATCCTGTTTGTATAGTTGTGGCTGCTCTGGTTTCTGGTTTCCATTTATTCTGGGTATGTAAAATGAATAGGCTGAGCCATATTTCTCTCAACCACTCAGCCAACAGTTCTTTTTTCCTGTAGTCTTTTAATAGTTTGGGGTTACTTTTTTGGATTTTGGTGGGGTTTTTTGCTTGGGTTTTTTTTTTTTTACACCCCATTTGTTTCACAGACAGCTGAGGTACCTCAATGTATTCACACTGTAAACATTCTGAATTATTTGCCAATGTGCAGTATTCACAACTCAATTCTGAGAGGCTCAGATCTGTCACAGCTTGATAGAGAAACCTTTTGCCTGAGGGAGATGCACTTACCAGCATCATATCCTTTTGAGAAAATCAGGTCAGGCTATAGGCATGCTTCTGAAGGACCAGCATTATTAAGTTAGATTTTACTTTTAGCCCATTTCTTATGCTAGCCTCCAGTCTTCATACCCAGCCTTTATACTTAGATTACTGTATTTATAAAAATTCTTGTCCAATCGGAATGTATGCTTCCAAAGACAAGAAGTGATCTTTTAGTTTGTGTTTAAAGCCTTGTGCCTGCCTCTAATATTGTATAAATAAAGGAGTGTAAGACTTATCTGAAATTGTTATTTCACAGGATAATGTGTTCCTCTTCGCTTGAGATATGCCAAGCTGCAAGGGCAAATACAGAGGAAATTAAAGGCTTTTCTGTGCCAGCAGGCAGGCTTCTATAAAATGAAGTCTTTTAACTAAACTGCCAATTCACTCTAACATGGAGGGGGAAAACAGCAAAATGTCTATTGAAAATTATCAGGGGCATTCAAAAAGTACCTTTTCACTGGATTTGGACATTCGGAAGAAAATAGTAAGTGTCTATTACTCCACAACAATGGTGACAACCATTTTGTTTTCCTTTCACAACATGGTGACAATGAGTGAGAGAGCAGACTGGTGGACAGAGCGTTTGCTAGATGTGCTTGTTAAGTATCAGCAAAGGTGGACAACTTCAGGCTCATAAAGTGACACTCTCTGTGAAGAGTGAATAAATCTTTGGAGGAAACCAAATTAATTGAGAGAGTTCAGAGAATGATTTTTTATGAGGACAGATTAATTGAGACATGGAGAGGGCTGCTTTCAGTTCTTCTGGGAATTCTGAAGTCGGAGGTACAATGTGCACTGACAGAATGTGCCAGGTATGTGATTGTCATAGCTTGAAAATTCTAAGAAAAGACACAATAGTGTAATACAAAGTTTGGGGTTTGATGCAGGAATTTTACTAGATGGAAATCTTTCAGATTTTTGTCATTCTACACACACAACAAAATTTCTGCAAAGTCGGTTCTTACGGATATTTTTCTGATACGCTTCTGCACATTAGTTTTTTCAACAACCTAGTTTGAAGTTCTTGTGTGCACTTTTATGAAGGATATTCAAAACCACACTGTCCATCATATCCAGGCAACAGCATATCCATTTAAGCAGAGTTCTTATTGTGCAACCCATTACTTGTCGCAGTGTCCACAAAAATATTACCCCTGCTGAGATCATGAGCGTTCACTACACCCTGTTCAACCAACCAGTTCTCTGCTGTCGGAGCAGCTGACAGCCCAGGGAGTGCCTGCTGAAGAGGTGAAGGGAGATCACCACACAGCTCCATGGAAATGGTTTTGGGTTTTTTAAAGGTTCTGAGGTTATGGCTGTATGTCACAGACAGACATCACAGATCTGTGCACAGAGCAAGGTATTAAGCTTCTGGTTCACAGTGATGAGTTTTGCAGAAATCATTTACAGCTCTTGAGCTTCACACCCTGTCATCCTGCTCATTGCTCATGCCAGATGTTTGTCTTGCTGTTAGACTGCACCTTAAAAGGAGCAGTATTTTGCTGGGGTTTTTAAATTTTGTTTTGATGGGGTTTTTTGTTTAATTTGGTTTGGTTTGGATCTTTTTGGGTTTTTTTTTTTCAGCATAGGTTTTTGGAAGTGAACACAGGGCACCAAAGCACCTATATGATTGGGGTGGAAGAAAAGGAACATGACATGCCATTTCTGCTGCCATAGAAGAAATGTCACATTTAGGGAGAGACCATCATTCTGTGCTGACCAGTGCAGATGGCCTTAGCTGAGCCTGAGGCCATGGCACCTCATATTGCATTAAAGTTGTTCAGGCCACTGTATAGGCACAGGCAGAGCAGTGTGGATGAAGACTGCTTGGCATAAGTCTTTTAAGGGAGTTTTCTGGCAGAATATTCCCCCCTAGAGCTTTGTGGTTTATGTAAGGTTTTAATTTTGTGCCTTCCAAACAGTCCCATGTCCCTTGCCCTGGTCTATCCATGCTTTGTAGGTGTTTTTTTTATCTGTACAGAATTTCAAAAATATTTGTAGGTCAGGGACCTCCTTTTTGACCTTGCCAAAGTATTTGCAAACGGGCAATTTTCCTCTGCTGATTACTGATGTTTGGGAGTTCCAATTCATATCCCTTCCAGTGTGGACACATCAGATGCCATCAGCCTGAATAAGTGTCTCTAAGCTGCCTGCTTCCCAGCTGGTAGGACAATTAACCAGCTCTCTGGGTCACTGAAATCATCTGGTCCTCATGCAGGCCACCTGATGGGCTGCAGGCTAAGCTTCTACTCAACTCTTTCTGGTTTTGCCCACTGCAAGTTGCCCATTGCCTCGGGCAGCTGGTTCTGCCACTGGCTGATTCCCTCAGCTGTGTGCAGGTGGTTGGGGTGGTTTCCCAGCTGCTGGGCTCCCAGAGCTGCCTGCTGGGGGGTAGGTGATGCACTTGTATTTGCTGGCCCCATTTGGTTCCATGGGTCCTAGGGCTACTCAGGAAGCCAGGCGGACCAGTTGGTGGACTTGATTCTCAGATTGCTGGTTGTCAAGAACCTGGCTGCAGAACTTCAATTTAAATAACGAATGTGGCACACACATAGTGCAAGAGCTTTCTGGGCATATCATAAGTGAAGATTCACACAATTTCTGCTCTTTGTTGATCTGATTAAATGGTAATTGCTTTGCCAAAGTACTTAACTAAATTCTGTAATTTTTGTTTTTCAATAGTTATACAAATGACGATGAAAGTGATGCTGAAATTTATACTATGGTTTTGACCTTCAATCCTGGTTGCAAACGGAGGAAAGGACCAAAGTGCAGGTGGTTTACAGCAAAATTATGTGAGCTGACCAGACTGCTCCAGATATAAGGAGAATTGTTCTTTCTAATAGTAGAAATGAGACAAAATCTTATTTAATTTGATTTACTTCTGTAATGCAGGTTTTTAGTAACACTGCTTATTATTTTCTTGTACTTATGATGACCAAGTAAAAGAGTGATTATAAGAATGTGCACAGTTGACAGATATTACTAATAAATTTCTTACCTGCTTTTTCATAATTCATTATTTCATCATTTGATGCTTTAATCTACAGTATTTTTAATAACTTAAGTTTTTAGGAAAAAACTACAACACATGTCTACTAAATATTCCTATGCTATGACTGTAGGTTCAATCAGTAATAGATGGTGCCATTTGGTTTCTATTAGCTTTTAATTCCTTTTCTCCTTAAGAATTTGAGGGTATTCATAAAATTCTGATTGTGAGTAGAAAACATGCTGATGCACACAGAATAATCATAGTTGCAATGTTCTCAATAGGGGGAAAAAAAAAAAAAGCTGATGGAAGTCTCAATGGTTTTTAGCCATTTATGCAGAGTTGGGCAGCAGAAATATAAGGCTCAAAAGCTCTTAAAATCAGAATTGAGCAGCTGATTCAGAAGTGTTTTAGTGCTTTGGTACCAGAAGTTTTGCTTTAACTGTCTTTAAATGGTTGCCTTGTATCTTCCTTTTCCTGCTTTTAAAATTCAAGAGAGTGGGAGGATGTTTAACGACTTCCCACACAGTTAAAACTAAAATATAATTTATTTTTTTTAACAGATTCTCCTGTTCCTCCATTCTTTCTTAACTGGAAAACATTTCACAATATTAATTACTTTTCACATTTTATGTATTACTAATTAAGGATCCTGAGTGATAGTGGAACCTCGTTTATTCTCAAAATAGGAAAGTGTTATGAGAGATTTGGGTCAACAGCTGCAGAGATCCTAAATCATAGCCTCCGAGACTTACTTATATCCCATCGACAGTGATGTTTTATATTTTTTCAGCTCCTATGAAATTAATAAAAAAGTTACAGAAAAAAATGTAACAAGTTAACCAATATTTCTTCAAAGGACCTAATTTTCCACAATTGCTAAATAAATTTTCTGCCTTGAATAAAGATAATTATTCAAAACATCTGAAACTCAAAGGTAAAAATATGTTCACGGTCATCTAAAATCCAAAGACATTCCCTTACTGACCTAATAATTCATTTTCCATGATAAATCTGTACAATATATGTAAGCTTGTGAATTATTTTTTAATTTGAGCTTTGTGTTTAATCAGGACATATACATTTTCTTATTTTGCACATTTCTGGGAGATTTTCTCAAAGTTATGGAGTTCTTTACTGCATCTAAACCAATTAATAAAACAAATAATTGTAATGTTTCCATACAATTACAAATATTAGAAACATTCTGTGATTTTTTTTTTTTAGGTAGGTGTTTCAATTTAAATATATTTGTCTTTGCAAAAGCTCACACTAAAATACCAGATCTTAATTGAATTCATACCAATCTATATCTGAAATAATATATAGATATAGATACAGATCTGAAACAATTAACTTTCACCATAATAATTTCAGATTTTCTTGGAAAAATCTGAATTCAGTGTACATCCTGTAATGCCTAGTCCATTAATCATTCAGGTCATGTGAGAATTAAATGGCAAATGCTCAGACATTTTTCAGTATTTTCTTGCCCCTTGTTTGTTGGCTGAGCCATTTTCACACATATGCTCAGCACTTACAGTGCATCAATCATATTTTGTGTTCAGTTTTGGCTGCTGCATTTAAAGAAAAAATAGTATCCCTTTGGAATGAGTCAACAAGATCTACAATATAGAAAGTATGAAGGAATTATGGAAACTTTTTAAGTGTGTGATCTGAGCAGGTTATAGATTGTCCATAGCTGGTGGTGTATCAAAACAACATAATGACCTGGGGTTAGATTAGGTAAATCATTTTGTTCTCCTTCAGCTCAGCGATCCTGTATAAAGTGTTAAAAAACTGAAATGTCATTGCTTTCATAATTACCAATAAAAAATATGCAAGAAAGAAGGCATTTTTATGTCCCATAAATAATATTATTGAAAGATTTTTCAGAGACAGGAATGATTCTTTGGAATTACTCCCTGACAAGTTCTCGCAGGTGAATTTCCCTTTATCCAGTTAGAACAGTTCAGCACACTTTGCCATTAGGCATCCAATTTGTGAGTATTTGTCTAGAGAGCTGTTAGCAGGGCTGGTGATTTGTTTCCTCTAGGAATATGGCACTACACAATCTAATCACCTCTTGGAATAATGTTCCAATTTTGAAGCAGGAATGGGGGAGACTCACAGACACAAAGCCATTTGAGCAGCTCCTGTGAAAAGGGCTTCTACTCCTCCTGCTAGCCCAAGGAGTGTAATGCAAAGTGTTGTGAGAGAGGGTTTAAGATGTGGCACTTCATATGCTCAGTGTGGAGCTCTCAGGAGACTGGGCATTGAGATGCTGAGGATGAAGGTAAAGAAAGGTAACATTTATACACACCTTTCAAGTTGTTTCATTCTCCTCAGCCACAGCTGGGCATCTGTGATGGCAGGTTAGGTGACATGGAAGAGAGCAAACATTTCTGGCTTGCTGCCTGGGCTCCCAAGGCTCTGGGATGCAGAACTTTGATAGTGATGTGTGCAAGCAGGCAATATAGCATGTAAGTATGCACATGAGAAATATGTCAGGGACAGCTTTGGTTTGTATCATGCAGAATGAGTAGGGATCAGTGACTCTAAACAGAAATCCCTACAACCTCTCCTTTATGTGCATATTTAGATCAGTGTCTTTGATTTTTGTCTTAATACATCTGCAAACATGCTCTGTTCCTCCTGTGGTATCCAGTCTTTTTTTAATGGATCTTCTGGGTTGTAATATCTTCAGAGAGAATCTTGAAAGATAATCCCCGCACAACTGAACAGCTATTTGTCCCTGATAAATAATAATAAAGAGGTGTTAGCAGAATTCTGTATGGAGCCTGGAGAAACTAAAACTTAGAGGGGGGAATTATGCAAAATAACAGCACAAAACTGGAAAGCATTCAGGGAATGTTAGCTGTCCTCAGGGAAGAAGATTTTTGTGTGCAAGTCTTGCTTTACTAGGCTTTTTCAAATTAGACAGATAGCTTAGCTCTGTGCAGTGAACCTAGCACAGTAACATATGACAGCTCATCTTTTCAGGTACATTAGCCCTTTAGAAGACTACCATAATGCTTTTGGTCCCTCTGGATTACTGAAAAAAATCTGCAGAATAAGAGACCTCTATTTTTGTATGTGCAGTGTTCTTGTTCAAACTAAAGTTGTTAAAATTTGAGGGTGCAGGGGTGGGGGAGGGGAAGAAAAAGGTTAGGGTTGGTTCAGCAGTTCCAATTTATTCACTGTTTCATCAACTGCTTTAAAAGGTAACGTGACATAGAAATAGCTTCAGCTGTTGCTATTCTTTTCCTCCTTTTTCTCCAGGATTCTAAAGACTTGCTTGAAACTGGTAAATCTTCATTAGTTTCTTACGTTGACTAATAAATTCATGTTTCAAACTTTTTTGATAAATTTTGAAATTCTTTTTCATTATGAATATAATAGTAATCACATCTTCATTAGATCTTTTTTGCTACACAGATTAAAATGGATGCTCAAGTCCTTTTTATATAATTAAAATAAATTTTGTCATTGAGTCACTTGCAGCCATCTTCTGGCCCTTTGTTAGGCACCAATAAAAAGGTGGCTATACTGTGGAAGAAAAAAAAATATATATATAAACCCCAATGGTTCTAAAAACAATTGGAGCACTTTTAGTGGCTGAATGCAAGAGCTGGGGTACTTTTACGTTGCTGTTTTTGCCTCTTATTGCTGCAAAAGAAAAATATTGTAGTGCTACTTACTTTAAATGTGCCTTGCTACTTAGTTTTACTGGAAATAATTTGTAAGTATAGTAGAAACACAGATAGTATCTCTAGTATCTTTTTTCTTAAGTTGCCTCCAAGATCTCTACTTCTTTGAAAAGGACAAAGCAGGTGATACACAGGCCTTCTCTGCAAAGAGAACCAATATGGCAACTCATATTTTAGACAAAAAATATTGTGAAAAGTCTTTGGCAAGAAAAGGCTTTGATCTTAACCCCAAAGGTTAAATTTAATAGATTGGGATGAAATCCAGCAGAAATTAACATTTATTTAACTTGATTTAATTTATTCATAAGAAAAAGTAGTGAAACTGTAATGTATTTAAATGGAATTTTATTTATAAAACTTAAAAGATAAGGGGCAAGATTATAAACCTAGTGGTATTAATACCTCAGCAGAAGTCAAGGAAAACGCTTATAACCTCAACTATTCGGTATTGGCTAGATATCAACAGACTTATGCTGCAAGTTTTAATTGTCAAAGCTGCTGTGAGGGTTTTTTTCGTGGACAAGGATTCAATGGGCAATATTTATAAAATGTTGATTGAGGCTTCCTTGCCCACACCCTCAGCCTGAGGTGGTATCTCTTATAGGGATTGTCTTTACCATTCTGTGTAAACTCATTGATCTACCTGTGTCGAGCACATGATGCTCTGTCACTGCACAGTCCCTTGGCCTTTCTCCTATTTTTCCTCCTCCTCAGCTGTTCATCTGTCAAACCATGGTGGTAGTGCTGCCTGATAAACCAGTGCTTGAATTGATTGCAGATGCAAACAAGAAACAAAAAAGCAGAAGTCCTAGGCCTTTATAACAAGTGACTATCATCTGCCAAGAGGATCAGGTCCCAGTTATATTCTCCTCCCCCCTGCTCTTTTCCAGCTGCCTCTGCAGAAGTAACTAGGTCTGGACTAAGCAATAAATTCTCTATGAGTGCCCTATTTTTTTTTATTTTTTTTTTTTTTGAGGTATTTGTACATAAACACACAAGTTCCCATCTTTTCATCTCTTCTATGTGAGTAAAGGGTATTCTTTTGTGGCACTGACGCTGTTTAGAGCACTTTTAGAGCAGGGACACTTCTACAGTAGAATGCTGTCAAATGGTAAACTTTATGTGAACCACATGTGATATTGTATGCTTTCCTTTAGTGATTATATTGGGGGTGTTTATATATCTGCCACAACTCCTTGAAATGAAGGGACCATGTAACATCTGGTAGGCCCAAGACCGCGGAAGGTAAATAACGCTGCTTGATTGATAAATTTTCATTAAAATTGCCTGGCTTTAAAAAAAAAAAGTTTACAAAATTAAATAATTAAGTAACCTTATTCTGAAGACTATAATCTATGTGAATGAAAAGATACTTAGGAAGACATACTGAAAAGAAATTTTTAGTTCCCTTGCCAAAAGAAAGAAGAATACAGCCAAACCTCTTTCTTCTGTGACTGTGAAGAGAGAGACAGGAACAGAAGGCATCACTAGTCATTTCACAGTCTTCTGTAGAGTTATACTCACGGGAACAGTAGGGAAAATGTGGAATTCATGAGCAAAAGCATATTAATACTTTCTGCATAATGAAATTCTCAAAGCAGGAATCTTGCATTATGGTTGTAGAGACTTCTACTAGAAAATATCAAATGCATCAACCTTTTCTAGTCTCCTCCATTTCAATTCCTATCCAAACATCAGTTCTCCGATATAGAACTCTTCCTTCTCTGATACTGCAACATCTCATGGGACAGCAATGGGAAGTCAAAACTGCTTTAAGGTGACCCTGTTGTTGTTCAGATATGTTTTCCTTATACCTACAGGTATTCAGGTTATATGCTTCTGAAACACTACTTCTTGCACAGAGTTGGTATGGCTTGTTAGAGAGTAGCTGCTAAATTACCTCATCCATAGTAATACTAGCTCTGGCCTGATCTAACAGGTACTATCATGACTGTAAATTAAGTGAGCTCCCTGGAAATAATTTCTCAGTCTTCCCCTAGTCCATGTGCTTCCTCTTACTTTGATAGTTAATGCAAATGCAGTCAATCTGACTTTGATTTTGCAAATAATTCATTGTTTTACAAAACTAGATAATTTTTCTCCTCATGAACTTTAGTAGATTTATTTGTACCATTTTATGTCACATACTGGGTCAGCAGAGCACACCTACAATTTTGCCTGCTTTACAGGACTCAATTCCATGGTTTTTATTAATATCTGAGTGATAAATTATGCAGAACTTAGTGGGTTTTTTTCATTACCTTTCTATCTTTAACTTCTTTTATGTTTGTTTGTTTTGCAAAAGAATTAGAATTTTTATTCCTCGGTGGCACTGTCCTGGAAAACATGCTCTATCCTACATTTAGAACTTGTCTTAGATACCTTCTTGTCTATGCACAACACTTAATGATACTTCCTGAAGTTTGCTCATATACCTATGCAGTCTTAAAATACACATGCATATACACGTCACTCGTATACATCACAGCTTTTTGCATGTGATAATAGACACTGCACTTCTGCTTCCCTTCAGTGTCTAAAGTTTTGAAGGCAAATGCCAGCCTAGTAAGGAAAGACAGAAAAACCTTGACAGAAATTCATGCATCTGCCCTTATGAATATAAGCAAGTGACCTAAATTCTTCACCCTACATGGCCTAAACTCTAAAATTATTATGAACCTTAGAAATTCATAAGACAGGTATTCCCGTAATTAGAAAAAAAGAAGACTTTTCAGTAGATACTGCTGTTTATAGAGGGGAGAAAAGTAGGGCATGCTGATATGGCTGTTTTGTACATTCTTATTTCACAGAAAATAGCTACAAAAAAACAAGAGCCTCGTTAGGGAGTTATGGTGATAATAGATGGCAGGAATATGGGATTCCAGTGGGAGATAAACAACCACAACAAAAATGTGTGCAAATGGGAAATAACAAAGTCTGTTGCCATTGATGGAAAGCAGATAGTTTGAGATGATCTCAATTTGATTCTGCCTATGAAACACCCACAGAATGCCAGCCTGCTCAGTTTTATTCCCTATCTGATATTGTAGATTTCAAACAGATTTCATGTGGCGTAATGCTGTTCCAAATAGGGCTAAATACAAAGTTTTGATTGAATGCAAATAAAAAAAAATATTCAGTGCTGTTTGGGTAATGTTTATCTAAATAATTGTGAAAAAGCTTAGGGACAAGAACCATCCTTTCAAATTTTCCTTGTTTGTATTAAAGTAAAGCTCTGATCAACACTGGAATTTATGAGCATAAATCAATCAAATAAAATTCAAAATAATTTGAAGATATTTGGCAAAGAAGGCAACAGGATGAAGTAGTTGATCATTCTTCATAACACAGTACTCTAAACACTTTTTACAGGGCATGACCTTGGAGCATTGCAGCAATCTCTTCTTATCTTTACTAATAGATCAACTATATTTACTTTAAACAGTCCCCATGGCTTAACCTAATCTGCAGAATTTTCATCTGTTCTTATTAAAGAAAAAAATATTAAAAGGATTCTGGTTTAATTTCATTACAATAGCGGTACAAGCACCTGCTCTGAACAGTTTTTTTGCATTACTTTGCTTTGTTCCACTTGTGTTAAGAATTATCATGATGCAGAAATAACTATAAATAATGCAGTGCCTTTCTGCATATAGACAAGAGCAGACTGAATCTAGAAGGTGAGGTGTTTGAAGTAGCATATTTACTAAGTTGTTGTGGCTGCTTGCATTTCATCTTATTTTATCTCCCTTGCCACTCAACAAGGGAAATGGACAAATAGAGTCTGACACATAAACAAGGGAACTAAAGAGAGAAAGAAAGTGCCAAGGATAATCAATAAGAATATTGGACTAATGTGTTGTCAGCTGAGAAACTAAGACAAAGAAGGTTATAGCACTACATCTAGTGTTATTATTAATGCTATATGTCACAAATTAATCTGACTCAGATAAGATTAATTTTAGCAGTAAGAAATTTTAAAAAATAATTCAATTCATTACTCATTTTATTACAAGTTGTCTTGACCCACTATAGTGGAAAATAGTATAAAGCCCACTGCACATAAGTAGTCTATCACACCAGAGTTATCACATTTTGCCACTGCTAAGATTATTCTGAAGTATGATTGATGTAAACTAAAAAGCTACAAAGTAGGAAACCTTTAAGAGAAAACCACTGTGAGGGTTAAACTCAGCATTTTGGGGGGGGTAGGGGGACAGAAACATTTCTAGGGTGGTAGTCATAAGGGGAATATTTCTTTAATTTGGCACATGCAGTAAAAAAGGGAAACACGGATATTTCTATAGTTGAGCTATTGAGCAGCTCTGCCTTTCAATCTGAAGCGTATATTCATCTTAGCAAAGGTCAGCAATTGGCTGCCAGACTTTTCAACACTTCTCTGCAGGAATGGTCTGTGCCTTTCTAATTCTGGGGAGATTCAATTTGGTCATTGGCAGAAGTTTCCAGTATTACTTGAAATTCATCCAGTTTAATGAATTCTTCATTCCTGAGTGTGAATGTGGACAGGCCAAGAGCAGTGCCAAGATTAATTTATCCTTATATATGAGTGTAATATCATGAAAGGCAAATTTATAAGGTCTTATCTCCCAGAGTGCAATTGTTACCATATCTCTAGCAGGATCTTTTCCTAGTTTGATTTAAGACATTACATGGTACTTTGTCATTGAGCATGTGATAGGAAGGGGAAGGGATGGCTGGTACATATCTAATACTTTCCTTAATATTTTCTATTTCACACCAGTAGCCACAAGACAGGTAATTGCTGCCTTATTTACTTAGAACTCTTCTATTACTACTGAAGAAACTTAATATAAATCCCAGATTTGAAAAGAAGTGTGTCTAAAACTGCACCCTCCAAATGCTCCATAAAGAACTGACAGTAAACTAACAATCCTTGTTTACCATCGTTTCAGTGCTCTTGAGGTCTTATCAACCTCCCCTCAAAGAGGAGAAAAAAAGGATTTGAGAGTTCTAAACTAAAACCAAGTCAACATTGTTCAACCACAGCATGCAGAAACTTTAACTATTGCAGTTATGGTTTGTGGTTTTTTTTCCTCTCCAAATTTTATTACTCTTTTGGTTGAGGCTCCACTAGATTGCCTGGATCACTTGCTCAGCTCACACAGTTTGGAACTCTGCCTCTCAGTGATTTTTTTTTTTTATTGGTTTTTTTTGTTGTTTTTTTGTGGTTTTTTTTTTATATTAAGCCAGTTATTCACTGTCTGTGTTATCTTAGCCAAACTATACTTACCCATCTTTTAACATCAATGTGCTGTATAGAAGAATATAAAGTTACATAGTCTTAGAACTACAATTACCATAGCAATATCAAGACTTGCTACACTACTCCTTTTAAGTAGCCTTAAAAAGGCCAAGAATCATCAATTTCAGGCAAGGAAACCCATTTTAAAATATATTGCTATGTATCTACATACACTGCTGATTGTACTTTCATCAATAAAGAATTTAAATGGCTATGACAAGTCACCTACTCCCTATAAATGCCTCAGTGAGAAATCATGTTTCAGCCTAGTTATCCTTTTTACATATTTATATATAGTGTAGATATGTACCACATATATGTGGTATAAATACAAGAGCCTAGTATTTATCATAGTACCTGTTACAATTTTCACACAATCCTTGAATAAACGCATTTTAAAGACAAACAGTTTTTCAAAGTCCTATATGAGAAAATTTATTTATTTATTTCCCCTCTTTACTTATGCTATTATGTATTTTGGTGTTCTGGCACAAAAAGTTTGTCTTTCCTTCATCTCTCTTAGTTATGACCCAATTGCACAGCATTTAAAAAAATAAATGGTAAGAATCTCAAAAAAAAATGTTCTTATGTGTAAGTATAAAACTATAAAAAACCTCAAAAGAATAAGAGCCAGTATGAGGGTAAGAATAATCATACAGTTTTGGTCCCTGTTGTAATAGATAATTTTAATAGATAAATTAAAAAAATAAAGAATCAATAAACCAATTTTTGCAATATTATTCTAACACAATTCACATTAGGTACCTTCAATATTTTTATAGGAAATTTATATTTTTCTGTAGCAGAAGAATCATTGCCTTTTAGCCACACAAGACCTAGTCACCTTTGCTGTGCAATTAGTGTAATTAATTTAAAGTTTAGCAGTTTTAATAAGCAGCATTAGGCATGACAAAATCCTGGATGTATCATCATCACTGGGGTTTCTTAGAAGTTTGTGGTATTATCTTGGGGTTTTAAGTTGTTTCCAGTTCTGAATAGCTTCAGCTGACAGTTTTGAGTTGTTTTCTAAGAAGTAAACCTTCCTTGCTTTATCTGTGACCATTTACACATCATCTCTCAGTTGAATCTTTTCTTTCATACTGCATGTAATGCTTTTATTTGTTCTCTAATCCACTTCATGCTCTTTACATACAGCTGTTTCAAAGGTGGGTGCCATTTTTAGTTATTCACTTGTTGACCTTTTTGATTGATTTTTAAAAATATGCTCATCTTGGCTATATCTTTTTCTCCCAGTAGGAATGGAATCATTGTATTACAGACATTTGACCTAAAACAGTTAAGAGGAAGCTAGTGTTATAGTCCTGTCCATAAATTTTTAGAGCTATCATTCATTGTAAGATTTTGAATCTTTCTTTCTAAATGGAATGCTGGCTCATTACATACTGCCACATTTTTATGATATGCTACCGGCTCTTGTTTACCACCTCTATATATGTAACCAGTGCTTTTGAACAGCTTTGTTAATCTGTTTTCCCATAGAAAGTGCTAGTGTGAATTTGTAGAAAATGCATAAATTCTGTCCTGAGCCTGAGAAATGACTACCAATTAAAATTCTGATTTTTTTTTTTTATTTTATTTTTTTTTAATTTTATTTTTTTTTACCTTTTCTAGAAGTACAGTATTTTGTTTCTGGATTTCAGCCACCTCTTTTTCCTCCCATTCACTCCATCCACCTCCTTAGAAAGACTACAAGGCAGAGTGCTGGCCACAGTAAACACAATCAGACAAAATTTTAAACAAAACAGAACAAATTTAATTTTTATGACTTCAAATGGATTTTGGTGCAGACAAAGGTGGTGCAGTTAACTGATGTGTACAAGTTTCAGTCTTCTATAATATTTTGTTCCTTGGTATATTTGTAATGAGTTTATTCTACTGATGGCTATATAAATTTCAGAATCCCAACAAAGTAACTTCATTATTGATGGGCCCATTACTTTTTTGGGTATGAACAGGGAGGAAACAGTTTGCTAAGCAGAGTCTGCATTTCTTCTCTGCTGGTCATGAAGCTGTTGCTAAGAAACAATGGAGATTTTACTTTCATTAATATATATTTCATGAAGTCTGATCAAGACTAATGAGTTTGGATCTAGCTAATATTTTTGAAACTGAATTTAAGAAGTTGTTCCTTCATGGTGGTATTCTGCTCCCTTCAGAACCATAATGGATTAAAAAATGAAGATTATTTCAGTGAAATGATATTTTTAAGTTCCATAATTAAGGGACAATGGGATAAAATTAATAACTTAACAATGTGATGGAAAAAAATACTTTCAACAGGAGGTATGATTAAAGTCTTTTATTTAATGATATTGTATCTTTTAACAGTATTGTATCTTTTATTCCCATCAGACTCAATTAGAAACCAACTATCAAGTCTTTTCACTTGTTCTCTGGGAGACTTCTGACATAGCTGATTTCCCTTTTTGGATATTGCTTTTGAAAGGATAATTTCCCTTGATAAAAATAAGTTTTTCAAATGACAGAAAAAGTAATTAAATATGTTCATAACCAACTAATTTCTCTGCCAACAAACTAAATAGCTAGACAACAGTTTAAGAATTATAACAGTAACTGGACTTTATGAATAATGGAAAATTGCTTTAATATTGTTATCTACTGGTAGATATGGTGGTGATGGTATTAATTTCCATGCAATCAATCTGCTGAGGATCAGAATTACATCTATTGACCTAGATATAGCATAGATATAGTAATTTACATTGCTAGATGACACCAAGTTCCTCAGGCTGCACTGGTTTGCTTCACTGAAAGTGAAGAATTAATCCAAGCAGTCATAAAGTACAGTTATTTTCTTAGCAGCTGAAACAACTACTACAAACTAGCTCTTATTCTGCTGGAAGATAGGGACTTAAAGAAAGCTAAATAATCACAAGGACTAATATATTAATTTTACTTTTTGATTTCCCAAAGCCAGTTTTGGTTTTTTTGGGGGAGGTTTTTGTTTTGTTTTTTTTAGGGGGGTTTTTTTGAGTCTTTCATGGAATCAATTTTGAAGTGTGTGTTGCAAGCCTCTATAACAAAAAATAAAAATATAAAATAGAAGAGCGAATGTCTGCCAGAGCATCATACTTTCTAGGAGATCAGAGGGGGCATAAAGCTTAGTGCCTTCTGTGTGAAGAAAATTGTTTATAACAACACAGGGAGCAACTGCCAGGGAAATTTGGAAAGAAAGAGCTGCAGTCAGAAGAACTGTCATTGTAAATACCTTTTGTCTTCTACTTCCCCCTTTTTCTCTTTCCCCTTAATTTTTTCCCCATCTCTTGAATTTCAGATTTTAGTCAGCATAGACTATTTTTATAAGCTAGTAGCAATTTTTTGACCACTAAATCCTTATTTTTAGGTATCTTAATCTTTGCAGATACTGTACCTGCATTTATATATATATTAAAACTACTGAATGGTTAGCACTTAGAGGGTTTCTCAACTCAAAGCTCTGGAGTACAGCAGGGGTTAGAAAAATGTTCTTTACATTTCCTGGATGCTCTATTGCTAGCACTACAGGAGGTACATTTAAAAGAAAAGCCAAAAAAAAAGTCAAAAAAAAGGCAAACAACCCAATACCCAATGAATAAGCCCTTAGCAGACTTGTTGTGGAATTTAATTGTTCTAATTGTTCTAATTGTTCCAGTTCTCAAATTTGGTTTAGTTCTTGATTTTTAAATCCCTCTGCTCAGAACAGTCAGTGTTATGGCTGGAAGAACCCATTGGCCCTGAATTTCCTGTTTCTACCACTGCACATGGTAACAATTCACCCTTTCCTGGTGTTTTTTAATTATACATGTGAGCAGCTTTAGTAAATCTAACTGAAATACTTCAGGTCAGTAATTTTGGTCCACCTACATCAGGAAAATTGCAACCAATTTGCAAACTCCAACCACAAATATAAATTTGTAGTCCTCATAACAACTGTAAGGGAAAAGACATGTTCTTCCTCATGTTAGTAAGATTTCTAGAGGACACTGTTTTACATTAAAAGAATTGTAGTATATGCTATAACAAAGCAGCAGGTCACAGATGATGCCTTTTATACCAGGAAAGTGACACAGCATCTTGTGTGGGAAAAGCAGCAGATCTCACGGAGGGAAATCTCTAGCCGGTAATGAGATTTTTTTTTTTTTTTTCTTCCTTATCTTATCATGAATCTGATGCATCTGTTGGGATAGGTTTCAGGAGTTCTAATAATTAAAAGCAAAACAAAAAAGCAAATCTCAAAAACAAGGGGGAGAAAATTTGATAGCCAGTGGTGGGAATAGAAGGAGGGTGGCAGAAGGAGCAAGGGAGCCAGACACCAGAGGCTTATATGAGTTACTCCCTATTCCCATAAATTGACAGGTAAATCCTTGCTTGCCAGATAGTTAATGCTTCTCCTCAAAAGAAATCAGGATTTGCAGTAGATAATGTATTTTTAGCATGTTAAATAGCAGACAAGAGTATATCCCATGTTTTCTAAAGCTTTCTTAACATCTCTAAATATTTTACAGCCTCTGGTATCATCTGAAATCTGAATAATATATAACTGCAACAACACTGAAACAAAGACACTGTCTCTCCCTCTCTGTCTTCGACAATGTTATAAGCTAGAGGTGCTATTAATATAACAAATGTAGGCATCAGTTTGTGTTAATACTAAGATCTAGTTCCTTTGCCAGGTGCTAGGAAGCACACTCTGCTTTGCAGATTTCTCAAACTGCTCTGAATTTCTTCTTGAAAGTAGTGTTGATCAAGTCTTGTTCCAGAGTATTGTACCATGTAACTTTTCTTTGGTGTCATTCCCCTGCTGGGAAGTTGTGGTAAGTCAAGAATCAGCAATGTGCTGGGATTCTCATAGATTAAAGACAGAAAAAAAGATAAAATCCAGTGGTATTATTCAATATTTGGTGAGATAAGTTACACAACATATCAAGCAGGAGAAGACTAAAAGAGGACAGAGCTAGAACTGGAAACAAATTTGAGCTGTAAAAAAGATGAATATAATTCAACAATGAGGAGTGCAATTCAGATAGGACTGTTGTGATTAGATTTCTAGAAAACACAGCCTATAAGAAAAGATCTAAAGACACAAAGTTAATCAATCTAGAAGCCTTAGCCTAGGAACAAGGTGAGAACAGATAACAGTATCCATTAAAAGAATCTAAAAAGAAAAGGATTCATATTGTCTGTGCCCTTTTGTCAAAAAAATCAACAATGATACATTAGACATTATGAAAATCCGGCTAGAAAGATTACTAACCCTGAAAATAGATTGAGGGGGTAAATTGTCTACCTAGTTACAGGAACTGCTTAAAAAGAATTTAGGCAAACAAATTAGAAGACAAAATAATCTGGATGTACACAATTGTTTATGTGTGACAGATTTCATTTAAAAGACACGTGTTGGGGAGCATAAATTTACTCTATGGAGCAGACTGTAACCAATTTTCTTTGACTGTTTGATCCTTCTTATTGCTCTTGGTCCAAGTTTGCCTGGTGACACACATAAAACAGATGCTCTGACTTTCCCCAATGTACTACGCAATGTACAAACAAGGAGAATTTTTTACTGCTATGTAGTATAAAAGAAAGGACACTACAGTTAGTAAAAGCAGGCTGAAAATCAGTTTTGTTTAGTGCCCAGAGGGCTTAGCCTTTGACTGTATAGCACATTAAAGCTGCCTGAAAAATTTTTGTCTAGTTCTTTTTTGTTATTTTGCAACATAGAGAGAAATTATTTCTTTTTCACTGGAGCACAAGGACAATAATATCAGCTGGCAATATCCAACTTTCTCACCTTTCTTGCTCTACATAATGTTGAACTTTCAAAAAGACTGGCAAAGCTGCTTATATTTTATTTCTTTAGTCTTTTTAAGGAGCATGTTAGTCACAGCAGCAGGTCAAACGATATAAGAGCCTGAATGCTGCAGCAAGAGAACACGTTGTGCTGTACAGTCACCCACTGTTGTGCTATTTAGGACTAGTTGGTAATGTAAACATAGCTGGAAAAATTTGCTGAAACAAAATGTTCAGAACCAATAATGTACAATTATAACATTGCTCTTTCTTTGAGAACATACCATGGTTTTTCCCCACCATCAATTGAACTGGTCCTTATCTATGGACAGTTTTATAAGGAGAGGAACATGAACTTCCCTGCAGGAAGTATCTGTATCTCAATAATTAGCCCTTCACACTATTGAATAAAATAATGTACTGCCTTTTAAGGATTTATAAATCATTCTTCTCTCATTTTGCACCCCACCCTAAAATGCCATTCTACCATAAATCCACTTTGGTGTAGCACTGGGAAATGGTCTCTGTTGGTCCCTTAAAGTCATCTTGTTCTTGCTATGCGACATTTTATTTTATTGGCTTGTAGCAGTTTTTTGTGGTCTAAGGGAATAAATGATTATGTATGATGCTCAAAAATGTGTAGAAAATCTCTTTTCTGTTTTTTCTGGCAGAATTATTGCAGCTTCACAGAGAGTGCCATGGAGATTTTCAATTTCACAGAGATTATAAATAATTTATGAATAAATAGTGGAAGCAGTTGACTAAACCTTAAGACAAAAGTTAAGCACTGAATTATGTTTACTTTTTTGCCTGATTTCCCTTTCAGAAAAGGGAATTTTAGAACTAGAGTGATTCATCATAGTTCTAGTGTCAGGCATACTGACGTTTGTCTCTTCACATATTAATCTACGGAAGCAAACAGTTAAAAGGCTTAGCTGTATTACTTATGAGGAACCTCCCTTCCTATTGTTTGGGTTGTTTTTTGGTTTTTTTTCTTTAATAATTAAATTTCCTTTGTTTTTATTCAGTATACATTGAGTTCAGATTTTATTTCATGTGCATTACCTCCCAGGTGGACTCCTCCTCTTCATAATTATGTAGAGAAGTAACCTTCACATTATCTAACATTTTCTTTTAAAGTCAATTCATATGTGATCTGTTACTCACTCAGTTCACTAGTTATATTGTACAAGCTTTTGGAAACCAGACAATTAGCAGGTCCATACACATGTACCATATACAACCATACAGTGTGGTTGTGAACAGAAAGTAAATGTTCTCTCAGTAAATATTGATATTAGTCTTTGTGAAATCTGTTTTGACAACACAGGTGTATATCCTGGCTTCCATGAATCCACACTATTCAAGATTACTCAGATTAACAAGGCACGTGAATCACAAAAATGCTGTGTGCATTTATAGGATAGTGACTTTTATCATTCCCTTTATCTCAGCTAATCCTTGCTCTGCTTTATTCCCAGTGTGAGCAGCTTTCTCTGCTTCCTACGTTAGAGGAAACTTCTGTGGACAGTAAGGGAGGGTGTTTTTACAAATCCTACTAAGAGCTGTGCTGTGCAGCACAGATGTCCCTGAAATCATTGCAAGAAATCTTATATTTTGGCTTGATTCAAGATTATTTTGGGATACATATTTGCTAAAAGCCTCCTGGAGTAAGGAGAATCATGTCTTTGATCAGGAGGTATAGTGAAGATTCATATGTTTGAATAGGGGCTAACTAATAGTTCCCGTTCTGTAAAAACATTGCTTGAAGAGGATATTAAAATATCCTGCTGTTAAGAGAACACATTGTATTATGTGTGAAAGATATCTTGTTCAGAAGGAGAAAAAATTCATTTCGTGTTTCCTGCCTGTGAATGAGTCCTGTGTTAAAGGACTCAGAGGAGAAGGAAGAACATTCTTAAAAAGTCTAAAATTGCAGCCTCATTATCAGGTTAAGCTATATACAGAAACATATATATATATATAAAAATATATGTTCTATTTTGAAAGCCTGTTATAAGGATGAGACCACAAAATTCAGTTATCAGCATTTTTTTTTTTTTAGTTTTCAGTCTTCTCAATGTCTTGGTTATTGCTTCGGTTCATTTGCACTCCAGAAAATTCAGTCTTCCCCTACATTAATGTAACATTTATAGAATCTGAGAGGTGAGGGGGTGTCTTTTAATTACTTAAATTATTTGTGGGACTGTTGGCCAAGGCTCTCTTTTACTTGTTCTTCAAGGAAAGGGTTCAGTTTTTTCTACTTCACAAGGCAATCTTGATGCTTGCTTTCTGGTTCTTCGTGGGTTTTAAGTCATGTTTTGTTAGGGTTTTTGGTTTTTTTTTTTTCATTGATTGGTTTGTTTTTTTCTGCCTGTGCTAATATGCAATGACTTTTTATGGTGGTCAGTACTTATTCAAGAGGGAAATTGCTGTGAGACAGCACCTGCAAACAAAATATTTTTCCTGGAAATTGCTTTGAAGGAGGGCACCTGGGCAGTGGTGCCTGGCATGAGAAGATGTCATGGCTTGCCTGGTGGTCACAGGCAGCTCTGAAACAGCCTGCAGGCAACATGCCACAGCCCAGACACCCTTGAGATCCCAGATGACCCTTGCTAAGACAGGGACACTGAAAATCATGGAATGGCAGAGGAAAAGCGTCAAGAAACATGGTGAAGTGACAGAAAGAAACCAGTGCACACATGACCTCAACCTCCTGTGCCACCGATCACCTTGCCAGTGGGATTGGGATGAGCTGAATGTGACCAAGGCAAAGCTGAAACTAGGAAAGGGGGTGATGACACTAGAAATATGTTTGACTTGAGGCTGGGAAGGGGGAAGCAGAAGGTTTATTTATATGTTTGTTTAATTATTTATGTTTTTTTTTTTGCCAATACCTGAACTGGTGACTAAATATTTTTGGGTTTGGATTTTTATTTTTTGTTTAATTGGCAATAATTTACATACACATTTTCCAAGTAAAAATTGTTTTGCCTGTGAAAATGGATGAAGGTTGTTATTTCACTTCAGTGTATATTGCTAAAGGCATCTATGTCACTTTTTTCCTCATCTTGTTTCCTTCTGCTAATCATCACTTGAATCTATAATGGTATAAGCTTTTCTTCAGTTTGTTTCAGATAACGTGCTGTATATAAAAATGCACAGTGTGTATTTTGATTTGCTGATGCTTATATGAGGATCAATCATCAGACTAGCATTTTTCTTATAAAAATTATAATACAAAAATACATACAAAGGTAGTATCTTGAAAATATTTTATCTAAAATTATGATTTATATATAACTGTTCATAGGTTAGAGATGTTAAACATGTGACTTATATATAGAAAATCTGAAAGTATTTTCTGAGATTCTGTTACATTTTCTTCTGAGCCAGTTCTAATAGCTTTATCGATTATGTTATGAAAATGCAAAATTCCAGTTAAGCCAGAAATCTAATAAGCATGTGGACTATCCTGTCTTATAATGTTATGTTATAGCAGATAAGGAAAAATAAGGCTGAGGATTGAGAAATTCCAATTTTTCAACCAAAGAATCTCCTAATTGGGAAACCTTCAGGAAAACAAAACAAAAAAAAAACCAAAAAACAAGCAAAAACAACAACAAACCAAAGAAAGGGAAAAAAAAAAAAAAGAAAAAAGAAAAAGAAAAAAACCCACATGCATATGCTGTTGTCATTGGTAGTAGCATTCTGAAACAGTCTCTATGCTGTTGTCATTAGTAGTAGCATTCTGAAAAAGTCTCTTTGCTCAACTTTCTGTCTTACCCCTTTTCTATTTCAGAAAGTGTCACACACAGCATAGTTTCACAGGATCCTACCGTGGGGACTAAGGTACCTTGCTTTTAATTATTATCATCACAGGTTTTGTTCTTGAAAATAAGAGCTGTGTCTGAGATTTCTAGCTATACACTGCTTCTCAGAGCTTCCCTTGTTTCAAATGATTTTTCCTAGCTGATAAGCTTTACTTGTAGTTGACTTTTAACACTTGGTTTTACAGTGCACAAAGTCTGAACACTTCTTACCTATTGAAAGAGTCAGCCTGGCATTTATCTTATGAGGGGAATAAGAAATGCACTGGATTTGCATGAAACAGATTTTCTCTTCCCTAATATTTATTATTCATGTGCTATTCATGCAAATTGCAAGTGGAAACACATAACGTACTGTTTTAATGTCAGTGCCAACGCTATTTAGAACAATCAGAAGCCACTTTTTGCAAGAACTTCTTATGTAAGAAAAAACATTACAACCTAAACAGGGCATGGAGTGAATGATAGACGGAAGATGGACTGAGCTGGGAGGATGAAACCTCATTGGATTAATAGTGATTCAAGAGTTCTGTTTATTTAATACTTCTCCATATGAGAGTGAAGAGGGCTTCATGTTGGTTGACATCCTCCCACTATTTAGTCAGTACTACCAGCTACATCACCAAGGCAATCACCTCTCAGGTGTGGTGGACTTATCTCTACTGTGCTTCAGCTGAAATCTGCCAAGACTTTGTATCTTCTTTCTAGCAGTAAAATTCCTGTTTTACTTCTTGCCTCAGCAGCAAAGTCAGGATGAAGAGCACCCATCTTTACTCCAACACGTACTCTAAGTATATGAAATCATTTGACAGTGAGTTGCAGTATTGCTATTTCTGAAGCAGATAATCTGCACATGATGTTTACCATATGAAACATTTAAACATCCTGATGTTGTAATTGCTATATAAGCAGGATGAATTTATTTAAAAATTGATTGTGTTAGAGCAAGCATTGAAACCTAGGCATGACAGAAAAATGACATAATCTCTTGGATTACAGCACAGATATATGAGCTAGAGCATGTCTGAGCATTGCTGAGCTAGCCATGCTTGTCAAAGCATCTAGAATCATAGAATCATGTGAGAAGATAATAATTTGAATAAGAACTTTAACACCAATAGTAGTGCAGGGGACAGAGAACAGCACCCTGGTGCTGTTCCCGTCCAGATGACACCTCCTCAGGAAGAACCCATGTATTCCCTTCTCTTCCTCCATTTCCTGGATTCCTAATGTTTGTATGTACTATTATCCTTCAACAGCTAAATATTTCTTTTTTCACACAAATTTTATTGTGTAGAAAACTCTGGAAAAGTCCCTGTTGCTATGTGTATGCCAAACCCTGAGAAGAAGTAAAACAGTAAAATGTTAAATGGGCATAAAAGACACCGTTTTCTTACTCTCAATTATTTTGCACCAATAATAAACCTCAAATCTAATTCTTCCCCTGGGGAAGTAAGCTTGTAAGACCATCCCTTGTAATCAAATCCAAATTCATTAGGATTTTTCAATAAATGTTTTCCGTGGGTTCCTTTGCATACCAATGGTTGCTGTGGCAACCATAGTTTGCCCATCCAGGTTATTTTCCCAAAGCACATGACAAAATTATCTCTTTTGCCTCTAAAATTCCACAATATGTTTAGCTCAGAAACCTAGTGTATCACCTTAACCTTAGCCTGTTTTCTTTCTCTCTCTGCTTTTCCTCTGATGTCCTATAAACCTGCTGGACATACCAGGTTTTATACATTCCTAATCCAGCTCTACACAACTTTCTTTGATAGTCCATTCACTATAGGTAGCGTTTGCTAAATATTTTTCTTTCATAATTTTAGAGTGATTTATTTTACTCGTTCCAGTAGAGCAGAAAGACCCAAACTACCTGGAAATGATGCTTGTTTCTTTATCTCATTATTTTATTATCAAACAGTGGAATTTAATTTGTCCCATTTAATTTCTTTGTTCATAATTCAAAAATATTTCAGGCTCAGATGAATTGTCTCCCATAATGTCTGTAGTTTGACATCAGAATTGATTTGTTTTCATTCAAACACTACATTATCATAATAGGCAGTATAAAAAAAGTGTAAGTTTTGGCATCTTTCTCTGCCTTAATTGTTTTTCACATTTCAAACATGCTTAAGACATGCCAACATTGTATAAGCTAAAATAAATGTGTTCAAAGCTATTTTCCTTTTAAGTTCAGAATATGTAGCCTTCATAAACAATTAGACATTTTATTATGTCTAATAAAATGTGACATTTCAATATCCTTTATATAAAAAGTGTTCTCTGCTGAGCCAAAAAATAATGTCGGTTAGGTCACTTACATTTTTGAGCTGTTGACCTTTTTCCTTCAGAATTAACACTAAAATTTCCAAACCTCAGATTTTTATAAGTTTTCCTTCCAGATGGACTTAATATATATTTCCTGTCCCACTGGTCTTTCACTAGTAGGCAATATAACCTGTGTTAGGTGGTCGTAACAGTATTTTTGCGTGCTGTCCAAGAAGGTCAAACATGTAATTTGCTTTTTACCACCCAGGCAGTGTACGAGTTATTTCAAATTTTATAAAATAGGTTTCTGTTCTAAATTTCTTGCTGTTAAATGTGAGTCTATATTCTCTGAACAACCTCTAGCAGTGCCCATTAATCTTCCTACCCTTTGGAGGCTAAGGACTCTTTCCTGTCCAGGGTTCCCCACAGTTCTTTGGATGGAGCTGGCAGGATATAACAACTCTCTCTATTCACTTGTCATTTCCAATTGCACATCCCTGCGTGCTGCCTCTCCTTTCAGCTCCTCCTTGCTCTCCCCACAGCTCCCCTTCTCTTGGATCTGCATGTGTAGTGTACCTGGGGCAGCTGTTTGATGTCATCTACATTGGCACGGGTTTACTTCGGCACTGTCCCATAAGTCTAGTTCAAGAGCAGCATTATTACCAGGGAGCTGGATCAGTCAACTGCGATAGAAATAAACTAACAGATGTTCCTGAAAGCAGGACCCTTTCAAAGTGCCCATCCTCAGACAGCTGTACAGAGAGAGCCTCCCATAAAACACTTGCACCTCCCACGTTCTTTTTATTCTCGCCTTTGAGCAATCCAGAGGTGTGCCATGCAGAAGCTAATTTATTTTTATGTTGCATGGTAAATAACATAACTTTGATATGAATTTCTTTGAAATGTCTGCTTTAGAAAATATAGTCAAATTATTATAAACCTTCTGGATACATTTTATATATATGTTCTTTTAAATATTTTACCACCATTTATATGTAATCGTCTCGTTGGCATGGTAATATATTTTTTTTTCCTCGTAATGTGACTCAGAAGTTCTACTGTGAACCCTCTCTTCTATTCATCTGCATATGCTCCTATGTTTTAGAAATGTAGCTTCCTTGTTCGGGGTCAAACTAGATGATATTTAAAGGTCCCTTCAAGACCAAACAATATTGTGAACTATTATTATTGTATTTCTCTCCATATTAACTAAGCTGATAAGAGTTTCTGTTCACTTTTAGTATCAGATTTCTATCCTGGATCATCTTTATTATAATTAGGAAATTACTTTGCATTCTTTCGTCACCTACCACCTCACAATAGCACATTCTTTTATTTTCTTTCTGGTTAATAAAAGTCTGCAATTAACTAGGACAGCATATCTCTGCCCTTACTGCTCTAATACCTAGAAAACCTCTCATCTGAAATGTAACCTTTTCCTATTTTTTATTCTGTCTTTTTTTACCTCTAGAAATTACAATATTTAACACTTTTTCTCACCAAATTAGAATTATTACACTGTAGGACTCCTAATCTGACAAACATTGCAGATTTTGCAGGAAATCCTACTGCAGTTACTGTGGCTGTAGTAATACCTTTGCCTATCTCTTGCTGTTGAGAAAACCTGCAAGGTTTTTATGCATAAATTAAAAAACCAAAACAAAACAATGTGTATATTTGAGGGGGCATGTATTACAACTAACATGAATTCTTCATTATCTAATCCTAATCCATGTTGTATGTTGCAACTGTCATTCATGGGGAGCTGCATTTTTAACTATAGGAACAAGACTGTAAAATCAGCTAACATTTATTTATGAATTGTTTTATACTCAGACTAAAAAAACCTGGAGTACCTTGCTGAAGTTCATTTGAAAACTGAGCATTCTACTACTGAGCATTCTGAGTTTGAATCTACTCAGCTATCCTCTAATGCAGAGTCACAGGCAGATGAGTTCTTCCCCAGTTGGATTCCCTGACTATCAGACTTGCCCAGGCACCAGTTTGAAACCTAAAATAGAGTGCTGTATCTAGTCTGGGGCAGTCAAGGGTAGTCTGTATTTGGTAGCATAAACAATTTTATTGGAGTAATACTAATCAACAAGAGGAACTTCCACACTGCTTTTAGGAGTCATGGGATTGAGAATAATACCTGTATTTTTCTGATGAACGTCTGCCAGATTTACTTGTGAATTCTCAGCTTTTTTCCACTGTTACTCTTAAAATCTAGCCTTGAAATATTCTTGCTTCTTGCACAAACAATATAATGAATGTCATAACATATTAATTTCACATTTTTAATATGTTTTTGTAGTATTTAAATATTTAATTGTCTAGAACATTTTGAATTGCAGGAAATGCTTCACTGACCAGCTTTACCATGATCTTAAAGTCTGGCATTCATTGATCACGCTCCATTGACTACTGTTGACTCTGCAGTGTAATCTGACAGGAAAGGCAGGTGAATGATCTCCTCTGAGATTTTTGCCTCTACATAAGGCAGCCTAGCTGAAAAGAAATGTTCAAAGACAAAAACAAACAAACTTGTTTTAAGACTACTAAAACTGTGTGAAACTTAGTGGCTTGATTTGAAAGTGATTACGTATTAATGGGGTTTTTTTCTATTTAGAATACCTCACTCTACTACTATCCATTTTCTTTTTCAATGGTCATAGTAGATTCTAAGATAAAATTCTGACTAATCTCTAATGTATCGTCTATAAATTCCATGCAGAACAGTAGTAAATTAATTCTTAGCTTTCCTCTCAGTAGACTGACTGTGTCACTTCAGTTCTTCATTGTTTTCCTTGACTTTCTCCCCATTATATTAGATTGTGAGTAGTTCTAATGACTCTTCTGGGATCTGTTCACTAACATAAAGAAAGTGATTATGAAAACCTCAATTAGAAGCTTGTTTTTCTTCACTAAAAGAGTAAACATGGGCTCCTAATGTACTTGTTTAAAATGCTTGAAGCATGATACTGTCCATGTTCCCTAAATCTTTTCTCCTGTAATCAGAAATGGAGTCTGAAACGACCTCTATGGAAACTTGTAGAGAAAACAAACATTATAGAGAAGATTTCTTGGAATATAATCAAAGTGGACAGGATCCTGGGAGCTTTCAAGGTAAGAAAGCATAGTGATGCTAGGTTAACTGCTATGATCTACCAAGCTCTTTGAAAAGCACATATTTAAGGGACCAATGCAGTCTTCATAATCACCTGACACATTTAAAAAAAAAAACAAAAACCCCAAACACCAACAACCAAGCAGAAACCAGTAACATTGGGAGACATGTAAGAGGACAAAAGGATTATGGTAAGATTTCAATTCATATATAGCAGAGAAATTACAGGAACAAGACACCCTGAGGCAATTTGTATAGTTCCCATTGTCCCCAGAGGATTCTGCAGCAATGTTGTTGCTGCAAATAATCATCTGTTCTTTATGGGAGCTTGATCTTTGTGGGAGGCTGCTCAGGGAATTCATTAAATATTTAATTCCTTTTCCTGCTTCTCAGTTTCCCTTCATTCCCACTCAAAGAAATTGATTATCTGCTGTGGTGCTGAACACTTTGTGAGAAGTTTGCAAAGGGAGGGATTGTAACTTGTTTTGCTTGCCAGTCAGATGACGTATATGAGTACATATGGAATCTGGAAAAGGTCCAGATTTGAGCCACTGATTTAACTTCATTTACCTGTAAAAAGATAAAATACAGTTTACTAGATTGAAAGCTGTGAAGACTATCTCTTGATGACAGGTTAACAGTTGTTTTCTCAATATATTTTGTCAGAATTTAAATTCCTAGGAATGAAAATTAAGGAAACTAATTCCTATTAAGAAATAATGATTTTTGATAGTGTAAAAAAGAGGTGGAGTGAAAAATTCAAATACTAAAAATTCCAAATGCATAGTGTCTTTGATTTTTTTAAGCCTTCCATTTGTCTGCACTTGTTTATAATGCTTTGTCTATGAATATTTTATATGTGTTTTAGAAAAAGATATTTTAAATAAAAGAGTTAGACCATATTGAAAACTAATGGTTGGAACTCACTTTGAATGGATCACTGAATAGTCAGGTTTATTTGAAAAAAAACTTTTAGCTTTTTAGGTGGGGGTCTCATAATAGCAGCGTGAAGGGGGAGAAAAATCTCCATACTCTTATGCAGTGCTCAATATCTAATTGTACCTGCAGCTGGAACCATGTCAGGACCACCATCAGTGGGTGTGGTTGTGCTTCTGGGATAACCATAGGTAGGAAGGATGGAAGGTGCAGGAGCTAAATCAACAGTAGCTAGGAAGGAGGAGTGAAAATAAGTGAGAGAAACAGCTTTAAGAGGATTTGCAGAAGAGGTGCTCCAGACACTGGAGCAATGATTCCCCTGCAAACCATAGTCAAGACCATGGTGAGGCAGGCTGTCCCCCTGCCCTTGAAAATTATCACTGGAGTAGATATCCACCTGCAGCCTGTGGAGCACCTCACCCTTGAACAGGTGGATGCATCTTTGTGGGAACCTAGCATTGGAGCAGGCTACTGACAGGACCTGTAGCCCTGTGGAGAGAGAAGCCCACGGAGGAGCAGGTTTGATGGCAGGACTAGTGACCCTGTGGGGGACCGACCCAGTCTGGAGCACTCTGTTTCTGAAGAACTGCACCCCATGGAGATGACCCACACAGAAGCAATTCACGAAAAAATGCAGTCCATGGGAAGGACTCAAGTTAGAGAAGGTCATGGCAGACTATCTCCCAGTGGGTGGACTCTATGGTGAAGTAAGTAAAGAGTGTGGGAAGTCCTCCCACCTGAGGAGAAAGGAGGAGAGATTGTAGAGAAATTGGGAGTAGCCTAGGAAGAAAAAAGGAGTGAGGGGAAGGTGTTTTAAGATTTGATTACCCTACTCTGATTTGTATTGGCAATAAATCAGTTTTCCCTAAACCAAGCCTGTTTTACCCCTGATAGCAATCTGTGAGTGATCTCTCCCTGTCCTTATGTCAGCCCACAAGCCTTTAGTTAAATTTCCTCTCCCTTGTCTATTTGAGGAGGGGACTGATAGAACAGCTTTAGTGGGCACCTGGCATCTAGCCACAACAGCTCTTGCATTTTAAAGCATGAGTGACTCTTGTCCTAATCCCACTGCTTTCTTTAGGGTTGACTTTTGCCTCAAGGTAAAAGCATAATTTAAAAAGGAACAATATGCAGTACAGAAGCTATGACCATTTTGCAGGTCTCATCAGGGCAAAGTTACCTGCATAGTACAGTCATATAAGGAGTTCAGATTTTTAGCTGCTGATTCTTGGAACTTTTCAATTTAAGACAGGGAAGGAAGAAAACCTCTGCTACACAGCTGTAAATGTGCCACCTGGGAGTAACTGAAAGACATAGCTGTATTACTTTCTCTCTCAAAGGCAAAATCCCTTTTAGTTTCATTTGCATTTTTATCTAAACTCAGACTAAAAAAACCCCAAAAAACAAAAAGTCACAATGCTTATCCAGGAGTAGAAAAATATTTATACATACAACCAACATCGAAATCAGAATAGCACTAGTTTACCTGTTCAGAAAATGTTGCCCTCTCTTTCTCTCAAGTATGATCTGGCAATATAGTTTCTGCAAGTGTTTCCATAAAACGTGTAATTCAGAGACAGATTTCCAGGCAGGCTCTTCATGCCCTTTGTATTGTTGAAGAAGAATTTCTTTTTCTTCAAAAAAGAAAAGAAATAATAGATAAATAGTACCACATGGGGTGGAAAGGAAAGCACAGAATAGTTCTACAGCAACCGCTTCTGTCTGGTATCAATCTGCACACGAACAATCTGCTAACAAGCTGAAAAATGAAGAAGAGGCCTAGAGGTCACATCCAAGTTCAGCTTTTTACTCATCAGTGAATGGTCCTATGGGAACCAACTGGATCTCAAAAGACAGCTAACGGTTCAAGGTGTCAAGTTAAAAATGAGTACAAGTATGAAAGCTGGATAAAAATGTCTAAGATGCTGCAGGAGATTTTGCAGTGGCACAGATGATACAAGAAAAAGAACCAAGTCTTCAAAATTCCAATAAAAAGGAAATATTAGACCACACACAACTGCAAAAATTCAAAGTAGCCACTAATGATCCCTGTAATGATATTTTTCATCCAGAATTATATTATTTATACTATGGAACTGCATTTTGTACAATAGGTTCTCCAGTGCAATGCTCTATAGGATAAATTATATGGATTTATGGACATTGTGGGATGACCAAATTGAAGCAGACATTTTTAAGACCAGAGTAGGGTGGGGAAGGAAGCCTTACTTCAAAGAGAGATTTTTTAAAACTGTATATTTTACAGAACAGAAAGATTCTAGAAGGCTGTGCTGCTTCTTTGGAAAAACCTCTCTCACTTTGCTTCACAGCTCTCTCACTTTTCTATGAAAAATGGGGGTTGAGTTGGATTGAAGAAGGTATTGACAACTAGGTTAATGTTTTTGCAAGACTTATCATCCTTTATTTTAATGCATTATTAATAATGTAGTTTTCTGTTCTGGGACAGCTAGTTGCAAATAGTATGGTGAGCCTTTCAAAGACACGAGTGGTACTCATTGTGAACACAGGCTGGAACTCAGTTTATGACTTTGCAAATTCTTGCCTCAGCTAATGATGTTGCTTTTCAGGCAAAGCATCTGAAACAACCAATCTGAAGCAAAGAGGAAGAACCTAGCTTTCTTAGTAATGTTCAAGAAATTGTGATGATCAAAATCAGCTGTGAGAAGGCAATCCTATTTTAAAGACTGTAAGGTTTTCAGTAGTTCAGGTGTACTTCACTTTGAAGATCAGCTTATCTGTTTGCTGCAGAAAGAATTTTTACTACATATTTGCATAAAATATTTTCAGAATCCCATGTGGATTCTGTGAATATTTTTATATTGTAGTGATTTTCTCCCTTGTGAAGATTCTTTTCTTCTTTTTCCTTCACAACATGCAAAATATGATGTGCTGATAGTTATACAAAAACATAACGGAAGTATATGTATTCTATATATATTTAGAAACCAGTTCTTTTTTTTATTCCTGGCATTTATGTATCATTCTCTGGTCTAAAGAAAAAAAAAATCAACAAACAAACTAATTTTCCAACAGATGACCAAGTTGCTTGTGCCTCAGCTATCTCAAGTGCAGTACAGTTACATCTCACATGGGCAAGAAGGGCAGGCATGAGGCCTGCAAGAAAGAATACGTAGTGCCTAAAGAATTCACATTGCTGGTTTGGTAGACAGAGTTCAGCCTGTCAGCATAGCTCCAATACACTAAGTTGAATGTGACAAGACACAGGTTTTACTGTTTGTTTTTAAGATGGGACTGTATTTTGCTGGAGTAGAAGTGTGAGCCCCCCTCTTTTAAAATTTCTCTGGTGAGTTTCATTTACTTATTTGTCATTCTTTCTGATGTGTGTGCCCCTGTTTTATCACTACATAGTTCTTCTGTGCCATTCATCACTATTATCATAAAGATGAGTAGAGATATTATTGTATTTGCTCTGAAGGTCTTCAAAATTCACTCTGGAGATATTAATCACATAAACATAACAACAAAGAGTGGCCATGACAGCTGACCTCAACATCTGCTGTTTTTCAGTGCTGTGCTGCTTTACTCTTTCCTTGGTATAGCTATAAATTTGAGCTTCAGTGGTTGATACAAGAGTAGAGATTCACCTCATCCGTTTATGTGTGTTTAATTATCACAGAATCATTGGGGTTGGAAGGGATGTCTAGAGATCATCCAGTCCAACCCCCTGCTAGAGCAGGATCACCTAGAACACATTACACAGGACTGCATCCAGGCAGGTTTTGAATATCTCCAGAGAAGGAGATTCTGCAACCTCTCTGGGCAGCCTGTTCCAGTGCTTTGTCATCTTCACATTAAAGAAGCTTTTCCTCATGTTTAGATGGAAAATTAGTGATCATGGATTACAATCATGTCTGCTATAACAAGCCTGTTTAGGCTTAGCTGTCTGTCACAGGAATGAGAATATGTATCCTTCTCAACCCAGGAGATTACTAGTGCTTAAAAAACCAAAAGAAAGTGAGCTGAGAAAGAAAGACGAAGAAAATGTCATCAAGTTCTTTGAAATACTTTTTTTTTTCTTTCTCAGAGTAATGTTCAGAGTGTTGATTCGTGGAGGTAGCAGGGGTTGGAGAGCAAGGACAGAAAACACTAGGAACAATCCTAGCAGCAACAGTACTAGTCCTGAAGATCTTCCCATCACTGACAAGAAGAAGAAACTCCTCTTTCACCATGAGTAACCAGAGAGATGAGAAACCCGCTGTGGCTGGACTTCTGGAGAAGTCAAGCAGAGCCATATGAACTTTACTGATCTCTAATTAAATTCAGTAGATAAGGAAGCAAAATATACTGAATGCTTTTTTCTATGGGGAGATGATCTCTTAACAAGCATGCAGGGAGTTTTAGGTTTTCAGATTTTTATATCTGTGTTGCTTGGGTGCTTTGGTATTTCTTAATTTTTTTAATTCCCCCTTTTCAGGTGACTGGCATTGCCTTGAAATACATTATCCAGTCAACTAAAATGTTGTGCTGGTTTTACTCATCATATCAGGGTCAGTACATGGCCTGTTCAACAGAACCCAGTAAAACAATTTATGAGCCTTTCTTTTGGTGGCTGCAGACAGTGTTCAAAAAATCCTGTTTAGATAAACAAAAATACGGTTCTATATATTCTGGAAACAGTTACTTTAAAGATTTTATTTAGTCTATGTGATAAAAATCTGATGATTTTGTTGTTTTTTTCAAAGATGTAGGAAGACCTTTCAATTGACTTTAAGCAGGTTGAGAGAAGATAGCTTTGATGAACAGTTATTTGTTTAGTACCAGGTTTGGAGAGCATAGTGATCTCTGCTCAGTATCTCAGACTGCTTCAGGACAGAGCTCTCACAGGGCTGGAACGTGTTGTGCTAGAGAACAGCTACAGCCTGTATCGTGGATTAAATTTCCATTTAGTGCTCAAATCAAAATACCTTTAATTTTCATACAATAGCTTTATCCTTTTCTACTAGTTTCTAGAATGAATCTGTCACTCATTCAGATAGCTAGACTTGGTATTATTATAAAACAAAAATAAACTGTAAAGCCAGGTCAGGCATGGCAGGCACAGCAATACCAGTAGCACTAGGCTTCCTGCAATTGTCCTTTTTGAAAGCTGAGAATTGATCTCAACTTAAACTACAGTAACTAAACAGAGATTCAGGATATCTCTTTTGCTAGGAAGTGATTATGAGGTTAGTAGCTTCATGATAGCTATCAAACAGGAGAAACTTATCTCAATGTCATTAGTGACTGACCAAAAAACCAAAACAAACCGAAACAACCCAAACAAACACAAAACCACAAACTGAACCTATTGATGCTGTCTGTTCAAATGAAACTTTTATTTAACAAACTTCCTAGTGGTCACTAACAGCACCTAACTCGGTTTTAGACACTGGTTTGATTTTAAGTTTTTGTTCCCTGTATGACAAACGTTTATGATGGTCAGAGTGTCGAAGACCACACCAAAGACTTTCCTGCCTTTCAAACTAGGCTTTACTAGAAAAAAAAAACAACCAACCAAACAAAAAAACCCCACAACAACAACAAAAACCAAAAATAATCTATCACTGAAAGCAGAGAAATAAAAACAGACTTTAGCATACTAAGGCAACGCAATCCTAGGGGATTTATAAACTAGTTTTCTATCTGCCCAGTGTGTCATGGAGTTTTCTGAGTGTTCTTGGATCTGAAGACCTGCTTCATTCCTTTTGAGACCTCAGGGAAATCTCCTCACTGCTGTTGCTGTGTTAGGGATATATTCTCTGCTAAAGGAAACCTGTCGTCTTGCTCACAGTCACCCTCTGCCTTGCCTTCATCCCTCCACCTCAGCAGCTTTTGAAAGGAGGCTTTCTCCAAACTTTTAGCACTGTCTCTCCCTCTTTTCCTGCCTTGTTGCAGTCAAGCCTGCAAGCAGGACACTTTCTCCTCTACTGCTGTCACAGTTTAACACTGGCCCGGCAATTAAACCGAATAACAGATGCACTCTATTAATCCCCCTCTCCTCCCTGATAAAGAAAGGAGAGAGAATAAGGGGGAGAGACTTACAGGTTGGAAACTAAACTACACAACTTTAATGAAACAGTAATGATAAATAGGAAAAATTACTAAATATATACAAATATACAGGAAAATTGATACCACGTTCCTCCTCTCCCCCTCCCCCCAGTAACTCTCACGTCACCACCGAGGCTGCAGGGCAGTCCTGGGAAAGTCCAGGCTGGAATCCTGGAGTTGGCAGCAGTCAGGAACTGGATGCAGGAACACACAGATTCAGGCTGGCACGGAACAGGACCACAGGCAGAGGAATGGACGGAATCCTCCCAGGATGCTGAAACAAAACAGGGAAAGGTGAAGTAGAGGAAGCAGGAAGGGCAGGAAAAAAAGTTTGACCCTTGTGATCCCTCAAATTTATACTGAGTATGACGTGTATGGGATGGAATACTCTGTTTGGTCAGTTCTGGCATCTATCTTGTCCGGTCCTCCCCAAAGGAGGGTTTCAGGCGGGACCTCCTTACTCCTTCTGGAGGGTAAAGTGTTCCTCAGAGCTGAGCAGTGTCCTTGGCTCCGCACACCAGTCTCTGGCAGTAACTATAAACATGGAGTGTTATCAGTCCTAGAAGCAGACACTGACAGAAACTTGCCACTAATTTCAGCAAGTGCAGCTACTTACAAGAGACTTAGCTGAAAGCAAAAGAAGTACAAGACAGAAAATCATCCTTTATCCTGTCCCAAACCAGGACAACTGCTCAGAAACACACTCATTAAACAGAATATGACTTTCAGCAGTATATAATAAGCCATGAATTTTTCTTTTGGACACACTGATGTCCTTGCTAAACTGTGACAATCACAGTGGACAAACCATTTCTGGGTAAATCACACATAAAAATGTTTGTGCCACTTTGAATGGTGTTCTGTATCTCTTCAGCTAATTATTACACTGACGAACTTCACCTTCTTTGAAGATGCTTTATAGGTTTGACAGAACAAGAGGCTTTTGTTTTAGTTACAAAAAAGAATTAAAATAGCTGTTTTGTCACACTTAAAAACTATGATGTATATATTTGTTTATATAAATTTTGCATAAAAATGTTTTTTTACAGAAATTATCTTAAGGAATTTTTATATTACCACTTCCAACTGATTATAGCAGAGTATATTGTAGAATTTTTTCTTTTCCATTCTAAAAATTTTTTTACTTACTCTTTTCCTTCCTTACTAAGGTGACCCTGTATGACTTCTCAGACATTGATTAGGAGATTAGGTAAGTGAGGTACTTTGCATTGAGTTTCAACTAAAAAGGAACATGAGAAATTATATTGCGTTATCTCAGTTTAAAAGTCTTTAAGCTATGTTTTCTCTTAGAATGCAGATAGCTTGCACTTTGAAATAGTTTAGATTTAACATACCTTGAATTGTTGCAACTATTTTACTATGACCAGTGAGTTCATGAGCAGACAGGAATTAAATAGTAATTGGCCCTTTTTTCTATTTAAATGAGACATCCATGGGAAATATCTGTTAAAGAGTTAAAGCATCTCTCAGCAAAATGCTGAGTCACATGAGTTTATTGGGATGAAGCTGGCAGCAGGTAAATTTAGGTCATAAATTTATGAGTGCTGCTTCCTCTAGAAGAAATTTCATTTTCTTAAAATCAATTGGATAATTGTCAGTGATAAACACAAAGCAGCTGCTAGACCCACTTTGACATATGAAATGTCTACACTTTTTATATACTACTGAGCTGAGGAGCAGCTCCGGAGTGTTTGTCCTATGTATTTCCAATGTAAATGGAAAAGTTTGACAAGAAAATGGTTTTTGGGCAGGACAGAGTAGCCAAGCTGGCACTGTTTTGTCACATCCATCCTACCCAACTATCTCACCTTCCAAATCTGATTGTTGAGTATCATAGAATCATAGAATGGGTTGGGTTATAAGGGACCTTAAGGATCACCTAGTTCCAACTCCCTTTCATCGGCAGGGACACCTCCCACCAGACCAGGTTGCTCAAGGCCCCATCCATGTTTAAAACCATTTCCCCTTGTCCTCTCACTACACTTCCATGTAAAAAGCCCAACCCCATTATTCTTGTAGGTCCCCTTCAGACATTGTAAGGTTGCTATAAGGTCACCTTTGAGACTCCATTTCTCCAGGCTTAACAACCCCAACTTCTTTAGTCTGTCTTCATAGGGGAGGTGAGTTCATGATGGACTCTCTCCCATGAGAGGGAGCCCATGTTGGAGTGGGGGAAGAACATGTGGAGTCCTCCTCCTGAGGAGGAAAAGCACCAGAAACACCATGTGGTGAACTAAACCCCCACTGCCCATCCCCTGTGCTGCTGAGGGGGAGGCAGCAGTGAAGTGACCCGGGCCTGGAAGGAAGGGGGGGGAGAAAGTATTAAGTCATGTTTTCTCTTTTCTCCTAATAGATTAAATTAGTGTTTTTCCTTCCCAAGTTGAACCTCTCTGGTTTTTGCCTATTACTGTAATTGGGGAATGCAAACCTCCATGTCCTTGTCTCAATTAAAGAGCCTTTGGGTGGATTTTTTCTTTCCTGTCCCACAGTGGGGGTGGGGGGTGAGCAAGCAGAGGCCTGGTTGGTACCAGCTGGGCCTAAACTGTGACACTAGGAAAAAATACTTGCTTATTCCTGTGCATCTTATCAATAGAAGATGCTGTTTCACTAGAAGTTATGGTTTGCTTTCATATTTTTAGAATAACTTTTCTTATTTTTTAGTTAATTTCACCTCTCAGTCAGGGTTTTCCATACTTATGACTCAGTGTAGGCAGTGATAAAGAGGGTAAAATTGTTTCCAAGGAATGTAATGATAGTCCGTATTCAGAACAATGTGACAGAGAGATATAAAAAAGAGAGGGTGGTTTGTCAGCTGTGGACCCAAAAGCAAGATGGCTTCACCAACAGGTACTACAGCAAGTTCCTGAAAGTCAGGGTACCTCTTGTTACCAGTGCTTTAAGCAGCATGCTGGCAGTATGTCTGCATCTCAGGGCATTGCATCTTGTATATAGATATCAAGCTATTTAGAACCATCTTCACTTGCACCTGGAGACTACCAGAAGTCTGGATTCTTCAAACCAAATCACTGACTACTCTGACTGTATGACATTTTGCAGCAACAATTATTTCAGCCCTGTAATGTAAAGTAGACATTAACTGAATTAACTGCAATGTATTATTTGATGGCTTGCACTCTGATCTGTTATAGAAATAAACTCAAATATGAATAATACGATTAAGCCATGACAACAAAAATACATAGTTTTGGTTTACACTTCAACTCAGAATTTTTTTCTGAAATTTGTTTAATGTGTTTTCTTCAGATATTTGATTTAAGATAGGTATGAATCAAAGGTGGAAATGTAAATTAGCATATGCTTACCCATCAGGGCACTCTAGTAATTACATGAAGGATTATTCTACTGGATCATGTTTTTCAACAAGCTTCCAAAAACAGAACATTGATAATAATGTAATTTGAAGTCAGGGTTACCTTTTTGGATCTCTGTGATATGCATTTTTCAGTAGCTAATAATTCATCGCTGCCATTTCATGTCTAGAGTTCCAAATGGAATCTGACCTTCTTCTCTGTGACCGAAGTGTCATTACATGCACACTAGCTTTATTTAGCCAGGGCATAGTTGTGTGCATTTAGCAGCTTGTCAGTGGAAACGAAAGGATTAACTGTCAAACTTCTGAGTACTACAAGGAAGGCTTTCATAGTGCAGGTCAGAGATTAGAATAAGGTGTCATTCAGACAGAAAGCTTCTTACAAAGTAAAAAAATAAATAAAATATTCCATTTTGCATTGACAGTTGTAAGGAAAGAAAGGGTTCACACAACTTACGTGTGATTTACAATGAGTGAAAAAACTTACATACAAAGTATGGGAAAACATACAAAGGAATGGGAATATTTATCAGAAAGCCATTTTTATAAATCATATTTTTTTTCAAAAATGCAGAAGACGAAATATTTGTGGTGAGGTCAGCCTGATCAATGCCAGGTGAAAAAGACAAAGACAAACTTTGTGTATTTGACTTGCAGACACCGGGTGAAAAAAAACCAACCCCACAGCATTCTAGTACGTTATATTCTGCTAAATTTTTGTATAGAAGCACAAGACAAAGTTGAATTGCTCACACAGCATAGGTCACAATTAAACTGGAGAGCTGATCTGTCATTATGCATTGCAGCTGTTGGGAAATTGTCTTGCTTGTAATGCACCATCGACCAACTGAGGCAGGCATGCAAAATGATGAGTCAGGACATAAGGAGGTAGAAGGTGTAAACAGCAATTTATCAACACATGCAAAACAATAGACATGGCTTATGGTTTCCCAAAGCTGAAATGCACTGAGGCAGCCTGGGACAAATTCATTACTGGAGAAAGCAAGTATAGCTCTAAAATCAGCAAGGGTGCAGCTGCTTATGCAGCAAAATCTTGCAGTTCCACAACTTCAATGCTTGAGGCTTGAATCCTGTATACCCACCATTTACAGCAGCAGTTCCTGCTTTTGTGCACTCATGGCTCCTTAAATTAGCTACAGCTGGCCTAGCCTGGGGCCCAGTAGCTTCCAATTTTCAGGAAATAGCAGACATATTTAGTCTCCTTTTGTAAGTCAGGCTGGTGAAGGGAAAAAATTGTTTGTCCTTTTCCTTCATCCCATATGAAGGTCATTACCAGCCATAACTAGCAAGAAAAAAAAAATTGGAGGGGAAAATTAAGCAGAGGTTTTCTTACATTTAGGAGATACTTGCGTTCATTTTTTTTTTCATTTTGATGAGTTACAACCTCACTGCAACTATATGCTTCTGTCCTGAAACAAGTAAGTGAAATGTAAAAGTGACTTTATTTTTGTTGTGAAGGTACCTTTAGAAAAATTGAACTTTGTGAAGATCATAGAACAAACACTATTGTGTATATGTTGGTATGGTTTAAAGCTTGATACTGAAAGCACATATGATTTGTAAGACCAGTTTGAATGGCAGTTTGAAAAGTTCTGACGAAAGATTAAATGGTTTGGATAAAAGCAAGCTGAATTTGACTGACTACTTCAAATTCCAATTTAAAACTGCATCCACTAATCTACACAGCTTTTCAATTAACATCTGTATCGCTGGCTTGGAGCAAGTGACCTGAACAGCTTATCGAGTGGGAAAGAACTAGTAATCTGATTTGTGGACTAGGCTGGAGAGTGAGGATTCAGTGCTTGTGTTAAATTGGTCTCTCTGATTAGTGAGTCACATGCAAAGCTGTTAGTAACTTAATAATGGTAGTATGGTAAGTAGTAGTCCACGTTCAATAATATGGTAAGCAAGTGATTGTATAGCCAGTAAGATGATGTATTACTTGGAGATTGTGAGGTATGTTTAAATTATGCTTTAAACTTTAAAATACCTTAGCAACTAATTGGTTTTGGAGCTTTCTTTTCATTACACCTTGCTGATACCAGGCTTTATTTTCATCCAGGCTTTGTGGAAATTAACGCTGCATGTGTGAAGCCAGATAGCAAATGCTTGGCCAGAAGACTAATTCATGTTCATGAATTGAGAGCCAGGGAGATGGAGTTAGGCTTTTCTCAGTGGTGACCAGCGATAGGACAAGGGATAATGGGTGTAAATTGAAGCATAGGAGGTTCAAGTTGAATATCAGAAAAAATTTTTTTACTGTAAGGGTGACAGAGCCCTGGAACAGGCTGCCCAGGGGGGTTGTGGAGTCTCCTTCACTGGAGACATTCAAAACCCGCCTGGACACGTTCCTGGGAGATGTACTCTAGGTGGCCCTGCTCTGGCAGGGGGGGTTGGACTAGATGATCTTTCGAGGTCCCTTCCAACCCCTAGGATTCTATGATTCTATGATTCTATGATTCTATGATTCATCTGAAATTGGGAAAATATGAAATTAAAAAATTTCAGCCTCTGTGTTACACAGAATAGCACTGAGAAATTATGAAACTTCTTGTTTTCTTGGGAGCTCAAAATATTCCGTATCACTAGTTTACTACCAGGTTTCAGTCAGGTAAAAGCCACACATTGTGCTGTTTTGGCTACAACTGAGCTCTTAAGTGTTTTTCTTAATTCCAGGTATTTGAAGATTGATTCATAGATTGATAGAAAAATAGTAAATAAATGTTGTTTTCAAATGTATTACCTTGGTCCTACTGGATGAGGATTCATAATCTAGCCACAGGATAGCTGAACCCTAGTTATCTAGATCCCTAATTTCTTGCTGAGCTCTGTAGCCTGCAACTCCACTGCTGATAGAATTGATTTAATTTTCTTGGGTTTTGTGAGCATCACATTGATCCATAGGTACAAATATTTGAAATAGAAATATTGGCTTATTTAAAATAAAAAGCACAGAATTTACCATAATATCAGAATATCACAGGTTTGTTGGCTCAGTTCTTTAATTGTGCAGTCATTATTGACACAGGAAGTAAATCATCATCTACTTGGAGGAAAAAAAATAGCTGGTAAAGCAATATTGTTCAAGCTTCTGTATAGAAATGAAAATATGCTATTTAAATGTAGGGGAAAAAATATTAAGTCTCAGTAGAAAGAAGTGAAAAATTCTCCAAAAGTTTTAGGTTCCAGAGAGTAAAATGTTTATGTGTACCCACTCCAATTTTAATAGTTATAGGAAATAAACAAGACAGTATTCAAAATTGTCATGCAGCAGCTGAATTAAAGGAGACCTGGTATGTTATAATTTGTTACCAAAATTAGTTGTCTCTTCCACAGAGAGGGATTGTATAAAGTATACTTGCCATAAGAAACAGCATAAACCTTTACTTTAATGTAGTGCAATTAATTTAGTACAATTAATATAGTACAATAGGAGTTCCCATTGAATCCTCTGTTTGTCCTTTGTTAAAATTTTCAGGAAATTATTGCTTTTTCTGATTTCTTATTTTCTTGCAAAATTAGTTAGTTTCTGTATTATTAGGTTTATGTGTTTTATAACATCCAGACAGATACTGCTGTTCCAGTGAGTTTTCCTTAAGATTCATTATTATCTTGCATTGGAATAAAAGCATTCTGCAAGCTTGGAAATTATTATATTTTTTCACTGGCCAAAATTTACTATCTACTGGAATAGACTTGTCAAGAAAAGCTTAGTTTGGGGAGGAAGGAAGCAGATAAGACAGGTACATAGAAATTGTGTATCTTAACTGGAAATAGTCTGTTATCTCTTCTTTAAGAACATGTCTCAAATAAAGATATTTGTTGTAGTATGTGATAAGAGAAAGGCACCAAAAGTCCATTATGTTTATCTATAATTCAAGTGTGTGATTCATAAAAAATGTGAAGATTTGCCTAAGACATTATAAATGAACATTTTATGGAGATCTTTCTGGAAGATCATCTTGTCCATATTTGAAATGTACATCTTGGAGAAGATTGTGGCTTAACTACTATATGAGGAGTGGATCAGTAGGAACTCTTTATAAGCGATGCACTCTCCCACACTGATGCACAAAAGATTGATGGCAAAAGAAGGAAAAATATAGTAATTCATACAAGCCCTTTTATCTTGTGAATATCAATAAACATTATTGTCTTCTTAAGCTTGGAGTATCCCCATGTCAAAATGAATTCAGTTTCTGAAACATCACTAAACATCTCAGTTAAACAGAAATTCTGTTAATTGCTCATAAAATGCTTTACTTATTTACTTCAGATTAGCACATTAAACCCTTATCGGTATTTTCATAATGCATTCCTGATAAAGCCACATAAGCTCTGCAGTATGAGCTTAAAAGCTCAGTAGTTGTTTCATCAAATAAAAAAGTAACAAGATCATATCTTTCAAATTGCTAAAATGATTGCCATTTCTAAAATGTGCATTAAAATCTACTTTCTGAGTGCCAGAATTTTTCAGAGTAATGCAATTCAATTTAAATTGTAAGATTCTGCCATACTTTATAGAGTGTTTTACGTCCTTCCTACAGGACATACTAATATATGGTTGACCAGGCTACAGAGTATAAAATTATCTTTTAAAGCTATGTGTTCCATGTACTTAACAGGCTTCTAGCAGAAAAAGAAAGATTAAAAAGACAAAACAATTTGCAAAATATTTGCACATATACTACCTTTTATTATATTTTTTTATTTAGAAATGTGATAAAGCTATAATAACTTTAAAATGAGAGGAATACACAATAAGGTAATTTAAAATTAATACTACTTTGTTAATGAGTGCTACTTTTTTTCCTTCTGTTTTAATGATATTCTGTCTCTGTTGTTAATGGCCTGCATAATCATTAAATGCATCTGAAAGAATATTCTAAAGTGAATTATAGCCTTATAAAGCCTTATAGCCAATAGTGTATTCAGCAAAATCATGCTAGAGGCTATAACCTAATTCCTTACCATCATTTCTAGTATTTTTGAGAAGAGATGTTCAACAGAATTGTCTTAATAACTTAGTGTAGATTTTTTAAATCTTTAAGTATAAATTATTTTTAAATAATTATAAATTCTGCCATGAAATGCTGTCTTGATTGGTTGACATGTAAGAATTATTGAAGAGCTTCCGTCCCCATGCTGCATTTAATTGGAAGCTGGAAAATACTAGTTCCAACACAAAGATGCACCAAAGTATATCCAGATGTTGAATTATTTTTTTCTCCACTCTTAGAATTCATTTCCAATAAAGGTAAAGATGGCAAGTGATAATATTGCCTCACCAGGGCACCAGACAGCAGTATGGCATGGTTCACCAGGGCTGCCCAAAAAATAAAGCTTACTCAGCAATTGATAGTATGGCTGTTTGCCTGCCTAAAAAAAATAAAATACTGCTATCAGTTTATTTTCAAGAACACATCCCCTGCAACTTATTCAGTTCATAAAGCGAAATTATTGTAGAGGAAAAAAATTCCAGTCAGGTGTGTTTGATAAGTACTTTCACACAAAATTTTAAAAGGGAAGATTACCTGTTAACAGATGTTGAAATAAGTGTTTGTGAAGCCAACAAAACAGGCAGACATAGTTCTCCTTACCATCTAAAGTGGCCAGAATCATTCAGTCTGAATTTGCACTTCTTTATTTACTATTGGTATTTCTTATCTGTTCTAACACGAGAACTCTCTCTTCTGTCATGCATTAGTTAAATAATATTTGGAGAGAAAAAAACAATTCTGAGTCAATAAAATATTATGAGATCCAGTTGTCCCTCACTTTCTAAAAAAACAATATTTTTTGGACATGTGTATCAAAGTCCCTCAAGACTGTTGAAATTCAGACATGCTTCTGGTTATCCTATGCATATCTTAGTTTTCCTTACTATCCCAAAACATTTTTCTCTCTGCAAATGCTTGTGATATATAAGCTCACAAACTAGGAATGCACTGCTTCTGCAGAGGCTGCGGGAACTTTTGGGCCCTTTAACAATTTTCATAGATGTAAGGTATCTAAGGGTAAGGGAAGTCTCTCTGCTAGACAGTGTGAGATCATGCTTAGAAGAAATCAGATTAAGAATATTATCTGCAATTTTTGCAATAGCAGAATGAGACAGCCTAGTTACAATTCTTCGAAGTTTAAAAAAGAAGTAGAACTGTTCTTACCTACTTTTCTACAAGATCAAACCAAAAAGATATCTTGACTGATATTCATCTTACTAGCTGTGGACTTTTGGATCATTCACTTCATCAGAACTTCTCATGTCTGAGCATATTTCATCTTGGGTTGTATTTATAAGGCAGACTCCACTCCTTCTGAAGCACACTAGCATTACTACAGCTACACACAGTAGCAAATCCATTTCCTGGAGCCCTGCAGGTATTCCATTTAAATTGAAGATTTTCATGCTTTGCCAATTTACCAACCTAAGTAAATGCCTCTGACATTCCTCCTGTCAAAACTTGTCTTCTAGAGCTACAAGTTTTATCAGTACTAACATCTGATAGCAGACAAAACCTGCCTAATGCTTGACTAGCTTAGGAACGTCTTCTTCATTCTATCCCTGACCAGTGCCTTGATGAGTAGCATATTTATATCAACATGAAGTGAAAGTCAGACTCTCATCTTCTATATCTTACCTTATTTTAACAAAAATATTTTAATACGATCATGGAAATGGAATTAAACAGTCTGTCTCTTTTCACAGTCAAGAATGATTTAAAAGTCACACACATTTTAATAGGTAATATAGAAGATCACCCATAGACATTTGCTTATTTTTTTTTCATGGTATTTCTATACCTTTGCTGGTCTGCAGGATACTGTGGCCAGTCTGATACTCAGAAAATGCTTACACAAACAGGATTTTGCTTGTCACCATAGTTTTATGGGTATGTCCCAAATTTGTCCCCCAGCCCATATTGTATTCACACTGCTGAACAACTACAACTTTCACAGTCAGAATTGCAGGTTCATAATAATGTTCCCTCTCATATCCTCTTTCCATATCCTCAGGAATTAGCCCAAACTGCAAACTGGTATTGAATTTCAGCTGTATAAAATAAAGGTTGAGACAGATAAGTTGGAATGAAACATTAGTCAAGTTTGAGTGAGGTGGGTTTTTTTGGATTGTTTTTACTTGATTAAAGAATTGTTGAATATAAAATGGTTTCCTGTTTTGCATAGGCATTTAAGGAAGTAATAAAAATGGTTATTGGATTTAATTGCTAAAAAGAAAATGTTAGATTCAACAGTATTTATTACAGCTGTGTTCTCTAGAAGTTAATTACACGTAGGAAGAGTGCTTGTCATTAGTTTAGATTTATAAGTCCAATTAACCTAAAATTTTGCAAAACATTTTGTACCATAAGTGCTCATTGCCATAAAATTAAAAGCAAACAAAAATATTCTGTGGAGCATTATGTGAAGGTCTTCCTAATGGATTTCCAATTATCCTGCCTGAAAGAATTATTAACTTTTAAGATGTACTGAAATAGTACTCCAATGAGAACTGGACAAGTAGAAATTAACTAACTTTAACAGAGTTGTATCGACTTATGGCAGGACTGAACTTATGCCTAGAGCGTTAAAATTAGATCACTACACTCAAGTTTGACTTTGTTACTGCTCAACTTACATATGAGCTGAAAATTGGAAAAATTCATAAATTTTTCAGAGAATGGAGTTTTAGACATCATAGAAAGCTAAATCCTGAAAGTACCTATTAATCCTGACTTTGTGAGCCATTTTGAATAATTGCTTTAACAATAATAATTCACACTACATATTATGGTGTATTGTAAAAACCTGCATCACCACACTTGGTGAAATTCTGTCTTCAGGAAGGGAAGTACTACGAAAATACAGTTTTTATAATGAACATCAGGAAAAGCCACATTAGAGAAGACAATGTATAATCCATTACAGTCACTTTTTATTTGAGGAAATTGAATAGATAATTTAATAACAAGTAGGAAATGTTAATTAAAAAAATTAATGTTATAGAAAAAAGTAAATTCATATTTAGAAGTGAAAACAACAGATGGAAGTATTAAAAGCTGAGGAACCAAGAACATATATATTATACTAATGAATAAGATGGAAATATAAAAAGAATGGTTTTTTTGTTTGTTTTGGTTTGGGGTTTTTTGTTTGTTTGTTTTTTTGTATTATTCATATCCAGACTTCTTTTCTGACAGCCTCTCTCTGAGGGTCACTGGAAACAAATTTCATTTATAAGCATTTTATAGCATCTAGCAACTAAGTACAACTATATCAGTTACTGAAACAATGGCAGTTTAGCATAGAACTGGAGGAAAAATACATGGATAAGCAACATGAAAGACTATCTTGACCAAAGGTGCCCCAAACCATTATTTATTATTTTCAATAACTGGAAAGTTCATAACAAACACTTAAAGTAAATTTCACAAAAGAAGCAAAATAAAATGGCGTTCTACAAAGAACTGTTTGAAGTTAGATAGATGACAGCCTGACAAAGGTTTGTTGTGAGAAGTATAACTCCATAAATTGTTTTATTTCTTTTATCAGCATGATGCTCTAGCTGTTGACAGTCTTGATTTATTTGTAGTTGTGACCTTTCAGACTGAGGAATGTTGCTTTACAGGGATCTGAGAAATAGCTCTCAACCACGAGGAATATTCTTCTAAAATCTTTTTTATAAATTGCACTTAAATATTTGCTTCAAATACTGCAACATATGTTACAAAACTTGTTTCTTCTGACAATTTAAGAAATTATTGTCACAGTTAAATACCTTGCCTGTGTAAAAATCTTCGTGAAAGAAAGTGAAAAAGTTACAGATGTGCACATGATGACATTACTAGAGATAGGGAAAAAAACACAAACCATTTTCTTTTCGGTACCTAAGTGGCTCCTGTCAAAGTAATACATAGGCATTAGAAATTTACAGTGTTTTTCCAGATACTGTGATTTATCTAGACCTTGTTAAGTCTATGTTTCATTTCTTTGTGGTTAAGATATTTCAATTATTGATATTCCATTATTTATCATAATTCTGAAGTTATCAATATGATATCATTAGTTGCTGCTCTTTTGATTGCAAGTCTGCCCCCTCCTTCCATTTTCAGTAAGAATGTGCTTTTAGTTTCAGTTTTGGTGTCGTTGTGTGATTTTTTTTTTTTTTTTCTGGGGTTTTGGTTTTTGTACGGTATTTGAATTTTTCTGTCAACTAATAAATCCATGTAGTAACTCTTTTAGTAGCTTGACAGATAATAGGTACCTTAGCATAAATTTTTTCTGATAGTGATTTTGCTGTTTTCTCTTTATTTTTAGATAAATAAATTTTTCTTGAAATGTTAAAGATTATATGAGCTTAACTCTGTACCTTATCTATTTACAGATATTTCTGAACTGTACATACCATTCATATTAGGAGACAAATGCTAACACTTAATATGTGATACATAAAATGTGGTAGATTTATGCCATTTTTGCAACGTGAATCACTACTGCATGTGTCCTACAAATTGCTGTTTGTGTTTGTCTTAAGACTTCGTTGAAATATGAAATACTACAGGCTCCTCCATATGTTATCTGCAATATAGAATTATAGAATCCTAGAAAGGTTTGGCTTGGAAGGGACCTTAAAGATCATCTAGTTCCAACCCCCTTGCCATGAGCAGGGACACCTCCCACTGGACCAGGCTTCTTGGAACCCCATCCAACCTGGCCTTTGAACACTTCCAGAGAGGGGGCAGTCACAACTTCCTTGAGGAACCTGTTCCAGTGTCTCACCACCCTCACATTAAAGAATTTCTTCCTAATGTCTAACCTAAATCCACCGTCTTCCAGTTTAAAATCATTACCTCTTGTCTTGTTGCTACAGAGCCTAATAAAAAGTCTGTCCCCATCTTTCTTGTAAGTCCCCTATGGCCATCCCTCTAACGCATTTTAAAAATACAGTGAACAGATTGTGTTGTAAATTGCAGCATATTGGTTACTTATTTTTCATAAGCAGTTCTGAATATGTTGGGTACTTCAAATTTACTTAATTTACATTTTTCTGACTTCTATGTTAATGCAAAGTAATGGGTGTTTCAGTATTATCAAATCATATTACAGTGAGCATAAAACATTTCATTTTCTTGAATTATAAGAGTTTATCTCTTCATTTCTTTCTGTCAGGGGATTTGTAGCACAGATTGACCAGTAAGCTACGCATACAAGAATTATCAGGCATTATATACCTTGAAAATCACTGCTACATTGTTGCTCGTCCTAGTAAAATCTATTTAAAGATGAAAAAAATATTTTGTGTGCAATTTATATTCTTATATCATTTTCTGTATCTTTTAAACTTCAAAGCGTAGAAAGAAAAAAAAGATAAAGAAAATGATACAGATACAAATTACTCTCTTAAAACCAACTTTAATTTCTTGGTTATGGTTCAAATTACGAAAATTTTTCAAGTTGTTTTGAGTTTGTCACTGAAACTCAATTTTAAGCAGATACATCAACAGTTAAATAAGACTGCAATACATCAGCAGTTACATAAGATTGTAATAAAGTTTTTCTGACAAGGTATAGTCCAGTTACTATGTACAACTGGGATCTCTGCTAACTGCAATATAAGTATTTTTATTCATATAAAATTTCTATATACAGTTCAAATTAATTTTTCATGTTATCAGAAAGACAAATGTGAAATATTCATGAAATTGTGTGCACAGACAGATTTTGTATATGGCTAGCGTGTTGCTTAAAAAACAGGTGGTTGGGATTGCTTAGTCCAACAGAAATATTCTTTACTTGTTTTCATTGGCATTCGAATTCCATCTTTTATCTGTGAGACAGTCTCTTTCAGCTGTTCCTATTCAAAAGCAAACAGAACACAACAGAAAAACAAAAGACATAAAACCAAGACAAATGAATAAATTCTTTAATTGGCTTTTAGTTGTACCTTGTGACCCTGAAGGATGGGCTGGACTATTGCAACTTACCTTTGAAGTTTTGGTTAGGTCGTTGGGTACTTTGTTTCTGAATCAGATATCTGTGTTTGGGAGAAGCTTTGGACATCAGGAAAAACTATTAACTGCTGTCATCTCTTTCACCAATGGTACTGAAGATAACATGGTGTGATTGATATACCACTTATGCTAGAATAAGAAACTCCAAAAACTTTACATAATATCAGCCAGACTTCATAATATATATCCATATCTTTTATTTCTTTGTCTATATCCAAGGGAGCAATTAATTTTAAAATATAATTGGATTTGATTCTAAGTAGGCATAGCAGAATAAAAAGGAACTCTTTTTAGTACTTTTAAATTGAAGGGGTAGAATAAGCCCTTTCACAACTAAGAGAATTCAGCTCTATGTTTCAATGAAAATAAAGATCAATAGAAAATTATTTTCCAAGACTTGTTTGATTTTGGTCAGTTTTGGTTTTCCTGGAATAAAATACCATTTCTCTACATATTGGTTTGGTAAAATTTCAGTCAATAATTTGGTTTTAGACGTACTGGATTGGACTAAATTGGATTTTATAAACTTTTGAGTTTGTTCCCAATCCATACTAAGACTAGGTAAGGTAATAGAAGATTGCATTAACTTATAAATATATACACATATATAAGTCCAAACAACAAAAAAACACCAAGAAAAAAGTCCTCCAAGAAGCAGGAATACTACAATAAAATAGACAAAGTAGATCAGAGCTGTTGCAAGCTTTTTATGGTCCTTTTTATTATTTTATCACCAGGGAGACTTCTGCTACCATACTCTTTCCAGGCCACTGCGTTCCAGTACAGACATGAACCAGATGGGGAAGGTCGAGGAGGAAGTGAGAATAAACCAAGTTCTTGGGTTTTAGACTGCCTGAGAACAGACTGTAAGAACTGAAAATCCAAAAATCTATATAAAATAAAAATTAAGAAGAACATAAAACTCAAAACAGATCAACAGTATTTTAGCACTTCTGAACTTGGGCTCTATGCTCTGCAAGTGTGTTTGTGACAGTATGCTTTAGAATAAGAAGCAAATAAGTATGATTTCTTATGGAATAGAAATTTTGTTTAAATCTATGAAAAAACGGGTAAAAGTTGTTTCATTCAGGTCGATGGGCAAGAAGGGAACGGGTTTCTTTGTGGATTCTATTTGCAGTGATCTGGGTTTATTGTGAGCAATATCTGTTATGTGTTATGTATCTTTCTCATACACCACAGCTACACTGCACAGGTTTTTGGATGAATCTTCATCTGCACTGTGCACAGCCCTCTTAAGTGTATTCCATCACTTGGCTGTATATGCTGTTAGAACTTCTCTGTAAACTCTGTCATGTCTCTAGGATACCACGATTTTTCTCCATCTTATTTGTGATCATCTGCCTTTAATTATCCTGCATTCTAACTTTGATCCCATATCAGATGCACATTCCTACTCAAAAAACAGATTTATTTAATGCAGGACCTTTAATAATTATATCACTGACCAATATAAAATTTGTGAATGATAAGGTAAAGTTAATCTAGTAGAATAATTTAACTTTCTCTTTCAGTTCTGACAGCTCAAGCTCTTGGAGGAGGTGTGCCCTTTAGACCTCTTACCTTCAACTTATGTTCTCAGTAAAGCATGTAAAAACCTATTAACTTTTCAGTTTGCTTCATCATTCCCTTCATCCAATCTAAATTAATGATGTGTTCAGATCATCAGTCCTTCATCAAGCTCATAATGGTAGAGAGTAGACATTTAAAATTATTACAGGCCAGCCTATTCATTCTTCTATCATCTTTTGACTCCTCTTGTATGGGAAATATGGACACTAAGGAGAAGACATACATATCATTGTATGAGGCATAAGCTATTAATTGCATTTTGGTTTTGTAGTAAACCCAATATCTAGGAGTTTGCTTTACATCACTGGTGCTTACATTCTATTTCTGTAAAGAAGTTTTTCAGAAGCTGATATTTAATTGTATAACATGATATATTTTTTTTTTTTTTTTTACTTTTGATATTTTTGATTCAAATACTATCAAAATCTTGTGATGAAAAACAGAAAAAAATCCTCAATTGCATCTTTTTTTATCTGTATACAAAACAAATTCACAAATATAAATGACAGCACTAATACTAATTCTAGATTATTACAATGTTTTTATTGTATTTGCTGAAGTACATGCTGTCAGAAAAAAATACTTGAACAGTGATCAGTGGGTGGATATAAATGGGATGGTAGCAGAAAGTCAATAGTGGGCTGGTGTGAAAAAAAATAATCTTTTTGCCAGCAAACTGTTATATTGCAATTTAAACTTTGTAATTAAAAAGTGATAAAAAAATACAGTATAGCTCATAGAACTGTTTTTCCTCAGATAAATATCTTCAAAGCAGACTATACAAGAGCAATGGTGTTCCGCATAAGAATTTAAGTTACTTTGACTCATTCATGCATTAGTTTACTAAAACTTTCAAAATACCAGTGAATAACCCTTGAATATCTCTCTTGCCCATGTGAAAGCCTTACCAATATTTCAGGTTCACAAGCAGCCAAGCCTTTGGTCAAGTTCTTCAACCTTCTTTATTTCAATGCACTAGGTTAATCAAGTCAATGTCATTCATAGCTATACTTATAGGCAGGGAGAAAAAAAGCAAAAATAGGAGTATTTAATTTATCTCTTTAAGATATATCTATTTCACTGGAAAAGTGTGTGTATCAACAGTACTTCCTCAGGTGAAGGGAATTTAGGAAGGGGAAATCATGTGTGAGCAACATAGCCTTTTATGTTGAGATAACTCTCAACAAAGCTATAAGCAAAATACTTTGCTGATTATGAAGTTATAACATTAAAAGAAATTCATAATTATTTTCCTGTGACAGGTCAGTTCTCTGAAATTCTCTTAAGTATCTGCAGTGTCTGATGGAGCTGCATTAGGGCTGGGGGAATCAACTCCAGAGGAGGGGGATTGCAGAACATCTTTTCCAGAACATGTCAAATTTTCCTATGGAGTTTTTGCTATCGATTTTAACTTGGAAAAATAGTATTTTAAATAGTTCCAAACAGATTGCTATAAAACATAATTAAATTATTTTTTTATATTTTCCTGAGAGAAGCTGCATAAATTTCTGCAAAATTGTCAAGTCCCTCTGAAGTTTGCAGGCACTGGAAATCCGTTGAGGAGAAAAATACTTGAAGAGACACTTGACTTATGATAAAGATTGGTATAGACTTAAAATTAGTTTAACTCATGCTGCTTTCTGCTGAATTGATTTTGGAGAATTAAGCATAAGTTAGAGAATGATAATTGATAGCCATGTAAAAAAGGGAATACAAGGTTAATATGATCCAGCTGGAGGTCAAATGAGCAGTTTAGAAATTTTGGTTAGATTACTACTAACAGGTAAATGAAAATAAAGCTATATGAAGCTGTGTTTAGCTGCAAAATGTAGCCGATAGTCACTTTTGTAGGTTGTGGCTGACATCTTTGTGTTACTTTCTTTGTTGTGAGCTATAAATATTCCTTATACCCTTCTTTGGAGTATTAGCTTGGATACTCCAGTTGTGTCATAGTAGTAATTTTTTTCCAAGCACTTGTCTGCTAGTTTATTCCTGTTTTGTCATTGATTTATGGAGATATCAGAATATGTTGCCTATCACCAACTATAGATTATTATTTGGCTATATCAATTTCTTTTCCTCTAGGTATAAACATTACTGTGAAAAGTTGGATGTAGCTTGAATATACTATTCATTCATGGACCAAAATATATCTGCCAGGTAGACATATACACTGCTGGTTTCATGGCTGCAGACAAAATGCTTCCTAGAAAAGAAACGAGATTCCTGTGTACATGTTCCTCCATACTCAGGGCATTAGGCAAAGGAGACATATCTGTCCTGTGCTCTTTTATTCCTTCTTACGAAGCCGCAGTGCTGTGTGAGGGGATCATCATAGAGCTTGGAAGAGAAGCTAAGGAGACTTAAGTGTTTTTATGCTTTCACATCAGAGCACAGACCAAGAGTTTTACATGTATTCCATGGGAAAAGGCAAAAAAATAGCTCTACTGAATATAATTACTACTACCACTAAGTTAAGGTATTCATCTGGAAAATGGCAGACCTAAAACGAAGTTCTTTTTCTTTCTGCTTTAGACAAGAGGCTGTAATTTATGTCTCCAGTTCCCAGATGAGGGTTTGCTTTCCTAGGTTAACAGATGAAGGACTGAGATAATTCTTTTGAAGCTCTCCTTCAACTGTATTTTAACTAAATAACTGATCTTACTGATATTGCTGGAAAGAAACTTTCTACAGACCAGAAAATGTTCTGTATGAAAAATATAATTTCATTGAAATCAATGCTTTTCTGTGGAAAACCTTGGTGCAAAGACTTTTCTTGAGTTTTAATAGATTCTAATGACTAAGCATACACTGAAAGTAGAAAATTAAAAAAAAAAAAGCTCTCAAATAAGCTACAAAATATATGTAAGGAAAGAAGAGGATAGGAGTGTTTTATTCCTGAAGGCAATTGAAAAGAATTGCTAGAATTCCTTGCCAGCTAGTGCTGAACTTTTTCTAAGCTTTGGGGAACTAGTATCTGCTAAAAATACCAAAACAGTGTAAAGGAAAAAAAAAAAAAAGTAGCAAAAAATGCAACAAAAATCTCTTTACAATTAGATGTTAAGCTTCCTGGGATCTATTAAACAAGACAAAGTACAATGCAATCTGTATTTTGAAAATATGTGTATATATTTATATATTAGTATATACATCAAGCTAAATGGTTATTTTTCTACTGAAGTTTGTATCAAAAAAGTTCGACATTATTTAAATATATCTTGTGACTGGATTATAGTGAAGGTGTTTTTTTTTTTTCTCTAGTTCAGTCATGAGCCATGTGTCGTGTTGAAAAAACAAGAACATACCCTGTAGATTCACTATCACTAAGTGAAGCACAGCAGTTCATAAAAAGCAGCTTTTAGACTGAAAATAAAAGCATATGGAAGCACAGACTTAATCATTTATAGTGAACTATTTCCCTTTCCTACACTCATTAGAGCAAATATATGACTCTCTCTGCAATATTTTACCTAATGCATTACCAAACAATTCTTTCCCAAATATCAGATACATAATTACCACACCATATACAGAAAAAAAAAAAAAAAATATAAAAGGCAGTCTGGCACCCAGTAGATCTTTGTGATTGCTACCATAGCGGTAATGAAACAATTTGTACATCTTCAGGTAGAAGCTTGAGAAAAGATTTAATTCAGAGTACATAACTTTAATTCTCTTGTTAATTCCCCAAAATGCAAAAGTCTTTTATAGAATTATTTTTTTTCCAGAAAAGCATAGGCATATTTTTTTCTAATATAAAAGATGATAAACATATATTCAAAAATCTATTTGTAGAATTTTTCAGAAACTGAAACAACTTCACAACTTCACAAAACAACTTTTAGCAAACTGAAAAATATATCTTGACAATGCAGGTTGGTATTTCTTTTGTTTTCTTATTGTAATCCAAAAGTATTCTAATGCCTGTGGTCATGGCTATCTACTTTTCATTCTACCCTGGAAGCAGACAACTTCCCTATTATTAATCGTGGTCTGTGTTTTTTATTATAAAGCAGCTTATATATATTCAGCAGCTACTTTTGTAGTTGTTGAAAAAGGCCGGGTATGAACGAGCAAAAGAAGGTCCCAGGAGATTCATCTTTCAGTACCAAGCCATGGTGTCTGTAATATGAGCTGCCTCTCACTATAGCTCACTATGAGTGGTCTCTTTCCAAGTGGATGTCACCAGAACAACCTTGAACTAAATCTAAAACCAGTGGTAGTACAGGAGGTTCTCCATATTTCTATTGGCTTTATTTCCAATTTCTTTACAGATCTTCGTCATCACATGAACTGAGTTATTTCATGTGGTTGTCAAACAGATGAGGTAAGCTTAGTGGTCTGTCACAGTTTAACTCTGGGCCAGCAATTAACCAAATGCCAGATGCTCTTATTAATCCCCCTTCCTGATAAAGAAAGAGAGAGAATAAGGGAGCAACACATACAGGTTTGGAAATTTAGTTTCTGTAAAACTGAAACTGTAACTGTAAGACTTTAATGAAATAGTACTGAAAAAAAGGAAAAATTATTAAATATATACAAATATACAGGAAAACGCTCATGTCACTGCCAAAGCTGCAGGGCAGCCCTCGTTGCAGGTGTGACCTCTTTATTCCCTTTCTCTTTCCAGAGCACAGTTCCTCAGAACTGAACAGTGACCTTGGTTCTGCACATCATTCTCTTGCATAGCTATAAACATTGAGTGCTATCAGTCCTAGAAGCAGACACTGACTGAGAAACTTGCTGTTCATTTCAGCATGTACAGCTACTTACAATGAAAGCAAAATTACAAAACAGAAGATTCTCTCTAGCCTGGCCCAAACCAGGATGTGGTCCAAGATTTTCTTAAGACTTGGAAAGGACCCCTTGAATAGCCATATCTAGTTTTCTATCTCCCTAGATTATATAATGCTAGTATCTAAGGAAAATAATGACTCTGAACTCATTCCAGTTCAGCTATTTGATAATATTGACAATATTTAAAACTACTTTGTAAATTTCCTGACCGATTTGTGATTGCTGTTATCTTCTTTCCTTATGTCCTCTTTGCTAAAACATAGTAATTTCTCCTATGTTAAGATTATTTCTGAATTTAAATAGTACTTCCCCTACTCTAGGGCTTAAGGGTATATTTTTCAAGAAGATATATTTAGATTTTCATCTTCCCACTGGATCATAATTTTACTGGGATAACCAAAACAAGTATATTTTAGTCTGAGACAGGCCACCTATTCCAAAAAAGTTTTATCTTTTTTCAAGTCTACATCTCATAGTTCTGGTACATGAAATTTTATGCATTTCTGTTTGCATCTATTTGCCCTAGTCAGTTATTTCTTTCTCATTAGACTCCTGTAAGTGTCTCAAAGATGCTCTTTGATTTAAGAAGGTACTAATTTTTAGTTTATCTTTCCCCTGGAGTAGCTCTGTTCACAGCAGAAATTCTAGTTGTTCCTGAGTGCTTGCCCTCTTCACTTTTGACTTTGTATCAATACTAATTCCCTCATATTAGTAATGCATAATGAAAATTCACCATGCTTTCTCTCAAAGCCAGCAACTCTAACCTGCAGTATCTATTTTTCATTAAGCTTACAGTTCCAAAGTTTCTACTCTACTTGACTTGAAACCCAACTAACCCAGATCCCAGTTTGAAACTGACATTTAAATTGGTATTAAAACTTTGCTAGTTCTAATTTCATTAGTTCTCTAACTTTTTTTATGTCAAATCCTTTTGGTAATCAAATGATATCATGTGAATTATGTTGTTACCAGTTTTAGAATTTATCTGTCCCTTGCAAAGAGATACAATATCACTAGAGTGAATTTTACTTCTCAGTGTCAGTATGCTCTCAGAAGTAGAGTCCTACTGGGACATAGTTCATCTTCTGTGTCTTTGCCATCAGAGAAACAATCCCATCTCCACACTGATAACATATCATTAAAAAACCCTGAAAGGATGCAAACATTATCAAGTGAGAACAGGACAATAAATATTCCAAGCAAAAAGGCACTAAAGATGAAAAATTATTAACATCCTAATAGTAAAAAGTCAGACAAATCAATATTTCACTTGGTTTACAACTTTCATCTTGCACCTTGATTTACACCAGGAGTTTTCAGAGACTTGGAGGCATTTGTTTTTCAGACTTATTTGAATTTTAAAATATATAAGTATTGCAAAGAAAAGTCTGCATCTATAATTGTCAAATTTTGAAGTGGATCTTTCTTTAAGTTAGATGAACACATTAATGTATGAGTCTATTCACAAAAAATAATGGGCATATATATATGTGGCAATATACATACATATGCACTTGAAGCAAAATAATGCATACTTATTTATTTTTAGCATATTGTAGAATTCATAGTTGGCTGATTAATGCAGTTAACTGGTAAATCTCATTATAATAATTTTATATACAACAATGAGACTTTTCCTTGTCTGAGATAGCTGCAAGAATTTTTACAATTTAATTAAAATTAATATGAGGCAGGAACTTTATTTTACCCAGACTCTTCTCCTCCTACATCAAAGATCTATATGCATAAAACAGTGTGGTTTGTGTGTGCTGAGATGAAAAATTTATTTCTGTCTTCTGAAATCTGCATATTAAAGTAGAGTTTGAGATATAAAAGTTTTCTCACAGTAAAGATTATATAATAAGCTAATGCAAAACCAAATATGCTTTCCTCGAAAAAAAAATCTTAAGAAATTTATAAGCTGCAAATCGTAGTCTCAGACTTGACAAAGTATAGAAGACTTAGACAGCAGTCTTCAATTAGTACTGCAGAAAAATTACTGCAGCCTAATCCCCTCTGAAACAGCTCTAATAGTCACAACGTTTCTGTAGGTGACAAATGGTCCTTTGTACTTTACTGTCACAACATTGAAACTGTCTCTTTTCGGCTTGTACACTGTTGCTTTGTAGTGAAACCAAAGCCAAATACCACTTAACTGTCACAGCTCAAACTGAGTCACAGAAATAATATTCATATCTCTTTTGTCTTAAACCCATTTATTTCTTAATCCCGTTCTTTCAAAGTTATTGAACTTTACCTTATTTCTATTTCTCTGTGATTCCAAGCAATCCCGTGTTCTCTGCTTATTTTATTCCTTCCCTGTTATTATAACGATAGCAGGGTTGGATCACTGATAACACAGTATTGGTGATCTGGTGTTCAAACGTTTTTTTTAGAAGTCATCATTTACGTTATGGCTTTTTCCCTATTTAACCAAATGAACTGCCTTCAGCCTTGTATTTCCTCTTTCAACACAAGCACATTTTTTGTTGTTGGTGGTATTCCTAATGTTACAATCTTTTCTGATACCCCTAAGTTGTTTTCCAAAATGGAATAGCTAGATGAGGATGAATAATAATAGTAACAATAAAAACAACAACAACAACAATAATAATAATAATAATAATAGATTTTTTTATTTTTTTATAATGGAACCAAATAATAGCCATGAAGAGCCATCTATTTAAAGACTGCAGAAAGGACCTGAGAATATTCAGCTGAAAACTAAAGTGAATTTGTCAGTAAGGCTCGAGATTCAAAAGAACAATCTTGATGCCATATGGTAGGCACACTTTCAGTCTGAAAAATTCCTATGGCATATACTTTTATTTACATCATAAAGTTTGCTCTATAAATTAGTTTCATCTCCTGTGTACCTGAAAATTATTTAAGCATTTAAAAAAATGTTTCCTTCTGATGAGAAATTAAGATCTGCAGTTTTAGAGGAAGCCTATGGATTTCCAGTGTTCTATGCAAGACTAAAATAATTTTCCTGGTTTAAACTTCAATTTATTATCCTAAAGAAGAGAAGATATTTATTGCCATGTATTTAAAACAGTTTAGTAGGTAGATGTTGAACAAGGAGATAGACATTAGTAAAGAAAATCCATACCTGTGCATCTCAATTTTCAGAATGCCGCTCAGAATTCGCATTTGAATAAAAACCTAAAACTGCTTGGGACCCTGGGGATGTAATCAACTAAAAATAGCTTTTTAAAATCAGCTTTTTGAAGCTCTAGATAATCTATATTTTGCCAAAGCATGTTTATATGGTGTAAAAAATAGCAAGATGCTGGCTTCATATAGATCTTCCAATCTACAGTCTGTACCTTGGGTTGGTTTTCTCAATAGCTACATTGGAAAGCAACTTGCTTTTTGATTTTCCAGCATCTTTTATTAATTTTTAATTCCCTTTCCATTTACTTTTGTGCTCATGCTGTTGGCTAAATATGAATGTTTCTTCTGACTTACTTTTTTAATTCCTGTCTTATTTTGAATAGGTTAAACAAGACACTATTACAGGCCTTAATTTAATTTCCAATATTGTATAACTAACCATTTTCCATAGCTCTAGTGCAAATTTATGTTTCTCACAGATGGACATCATTTATTACATATGATTATACATATATATGCATTTTTCTATTGAGTGTGAACATATTTTATGTACTGGTAGTTCCTGCTGAATTAACGTATCAGTTTCTGCAAGTGCACCCAGGCAAAGTCGTAGCTGATTCAAGTGTAGGGTTTAGTTTTTTCTTGAGAAAAGTAAATTCAGGTCCAAAGTTATAAAATTTTTGTCAACAAAGTTTATTTTTTCAATGGTGTTTAAGGCAGCCATAGTAATATTTTATCACTTTCCTTCTAACACTGAGTTCTACTGAAGCTGATAACTTAGTGTATAAAGCATCAAGTAACTGCAGTTTCAAAAATGTAGCATTTGCTCTGTCTGGAATGGACAGAATCCAGTAATGGCAGTCTCTATTTTCTGCTGTTTTGGTTTCTTTTCATCAGTAGAAAGTGCTGAATGTTGTTCTATATTATTCTTACAACAGTGAGAGAGCCAACTTATTTTGTTAGTTATAGCACAATAATTGCATGTCAAGAATATAATGCTTCACACACAGATTGCCTTGAGGTTTGAAAGATAATATGAAACACTGCCAAAAAGTGGGATAGTGGAAATTGAACTGCTTTTTGAAGTAGGTATTAAACACTTTCATACAGCACTACACTTTCATAATGCAACTACAAGTGCTACATGTGAGAATTTTATACTCTAGAGCAGCTGGCTCTGTACCTGTTGCTTCTTTGCTTATGTACAGGGTAGCCTGTCAGTTTCCCAGTCTTCGCAGCAAAGTAGATAAGTAATATTTATTTTTGAGGTTGCTGAAGCATCTCAATATCTACAAGGGCACACAGACACAGAAAAACAGCTCCCTTTCAGTAATTTACTTTTTCTAAAAATTATTCAGTCTATTTTAAAAATGTAGGTGGATTTAAATTCTTTATAGAATAAAATCATTCTATAAACAGGAAAGAGGTTATTTTCTGTAATGGTACCTGTATTCTTTTCCTTTGTCCCTAGAACAGCTCTGTATTTCTTATGTTTCAAATACAGAAGACAGTGGAAAGATCTATATATTGTGCTGAATACAAAATTCCCCTATGCCTTTTCACTGTAAATTCCACAGATAAATGAATGACCCTGATTTTATGATCCCAGTCACCCACTAGATGTTTCAACCAGATGCTGTTGCTGCTGTCTCTGAGTGTGGGGTAAGAGATCCTGTGCTTGGGAGAGGAAAGCCTCCATGCCATCCACTCTAGGTGCTCAGCTCTTAGAGCGAACAAGAATTCATGGGCCTGGCAGGTCCAGTGTTTTCTCAGTAAGTTGCCGATTAACTTGTTCACTTCTGGGTCCATTATCCAGCATGGTATTGCAGCTACCTCAGAAATAGGCTTAATCACCTTTTTATGCCACTAAAATTTACATGAAATGTGCAATTATGGTAAGAACAAAGCTTAAAAAGGCATCAGTGAGTTGAATGTAGTAGTTTTCCTTTTGTTTGTGGCGTTCCATTTTGCTAAATAAAACAAGAACAGAATGAATTAAATAACCCTAAGCATTTTTTCCAGCATGCAAAACATAATTTCTTTTTAAGAGCCAAATAAACACTTGATGACTTAAAGCCTTAGATTACTTTGCTATGCTTCAAAACTGAACTTGACTACAGATTATTTAAATTACCAGTGACAAGATATAATTATGAGAGAATCATGTATGGATGCTGTAAATTATAGCGTAGCATTTTTTTAAAATAGAAAAAGAAAAAAATTCTGCTTATTTATTTTCTCCCTTGTCTATTTCCCTTGCTTTCAGTAGCTTTATCTCTTTATTTTTGCCACTTGACTGCATCCAAGGTCGGGCTGAATGAGAGACAATCTTAAAAGAGACAAGAGATGACAGGAAATGCATTCAGAATCAAATAATGCAATAATCTGTTAGTGGCAGTAAGGGAATTGCTACCAAACCAGAAATTATCCTGTAAGTAATAATATTTTTTGTAGCTTCAATTTTTACTAAATATTTAATAAATATTAAGAGGGTGTGAATTGGAAGAAAGGATGAAAAATAAAAATTATTCTGGGGCCTGACAAACACTTTAAATTGAAATCATGTGCTAATCCATGGGCTGGCTCTTTGATTTAATTCACTAGATAAACTCTAGAAGAGAACACTGAATTGAGTATTACGTTCATGGCCATATGTCCCTACTTCTAATGAAAAAAATGTGAAAAAACATTATGTGATCTTAAGTAAAAAAATAGTGAAGTCTTCAGAAATTTTGATTGGAAAAAGAAACAACTTTCTTGACATAACTTTCATTTCTTCCCCGCCTTGCCAAAAAAACACTTAAAAATAGTTTAAGAAAAAGAAATGGAAATGCTTAACAATCTGATAGACCTTGTGGGGTTTCTAGAAAATTCTTAGTGAGTTAATATAAGTACAACATGGTTTCATTTACATGATCCATTTTATCCAGTGCACAAATAGACATGCAACAGGGCAGAGTGTGCTAGAGATGATTTCTAACTTATAAATGTTTGCCTTTGCTGCCTAATGTTCTTATTTATTTTGAGTAATTTGTAAATAATAGACTATCAGCAAGGAATACAAACTGAGAATAAAGACTCTTTAGCAGTGTAAAATCTTTAAAATGAAGATAGATGGGACAGGGTGACCCAACTGGTATTCCTTCCAAGGAGGTCCACTCTGCTGTGCCTCAGAGAGAAACAGACTGGCTTACATGTAAGGTGACAGGCTGGATGTACTACAAAAAGTATTAAGAGCAAACCAAACTTTCATGTAAGGGCCAGGTTCAAAGTAAGCTTCATTCTTTACCTACTGTCTATGTTGCTTCAAGTTTTGCAGACTACTTGTTCCCAGTAAACTTGGCAATACTGGACTGTACTATGCACTCTTTATATTAAAAATCCATAAAGGAGGTTCTGTGTAAGCTGTTTTCTTTTTTTACTTTCTTTGTTATAAATGTCACCTGATATGCTTGCCTATTCATGCTGTCAGAGTCCTTGACTTTACTGTCAGAACTACCAGAAGTCATTCATGCCCTCTAGTTCTGTTTAAATTGGGGTTAAATTGGCTTTTTTACTGTTGCAGATGCTTATAATTTCTAAAATTATGATTACTTTTCACATGAAGCATAAGCAATTGTCATACACTTATCTGCATCTGAAACTGATGGAGAGAGCAACCCATTTTAACCACTAAATCCATTCAGCATTTGTGTTCCAGCAAATACGCCACATCATAAACTGATCATAAAATCTTCCTTATATTTCAGTCTATGAAAAAGAATTTTGATGTTGCTTCCTTGTTTCCTTTTAGCATGCTTTGTTGTTTTCCTTTAACAAATGAGATGTAACTAAGCTGTATAATTTTATTAAAGATACTCTAGCATTTTGACAAGGAAATACTTTGCGTTCCCTAATAAGTGTTTTAATTAATCATCAATAACTGAGGACAGAATACATGGAGAGAAGGCTAGGATATGACCTGTCTGGATACCATGTGCTAGGCTTCACTTCTGTCTTTTTTGGATTCTTTGCAGTTAGAACTTAATTGAAAGTAGAATAAGTGGGGTTGTATGTGTGTAATACAAATGCAATAAGATAGCAAAATAGTCTTGTAAGTATTCAATATTCCCATAAAGCTTTTTAACAGATGCTTTTAAAGAGGTTCTTGATGAAATCTACTAAAAAACATTATTCATAACTTTTCTTAAGTACAGTTGGTGGTCCCCTCAGGGATGCATCTTGACTAGTGAAGTGCAACAATATAGGTTGCAGCAGTTACTTCTAAACATCACTCCTGACAGCTTGACAATAAAACAAGCACAATATTTAGGTGTTTCCTATTCCAGAGGGACAGGATGAGCTGCTTTCACATCTGAGTGTGCATGTTCCATTGCAAAACATGTACGTGCATCTGTGCATAAGGAAAAGCAGACAGTAGGTACTCAGTCTCAGCTGAGCACAGCTTTCCACAGAATTTTTCTCTTTCCAATTTCTCTTGCTTTTCCAGCATGGTCTTTTGCAGAAGCTTACAACTTCTTGCAGTTTACAGTCTATCCTCATCATCTTTGGAGACTGACCTGCATTTGCTCTTCTTAGACTTTACAGTAAAACGACAAATTCCAGCACTGATCTGAAGGCAGTGTGCCTGAGCTAATACCATAATCTCTGCTGGGTTTGGATTGGAGCTGGTGGGCACCCAGCTGGCTGGAAGGGAATATAGAGTAAGGGCAGGTCTGTCTGCCAAAGGCAATGATGGCATATCTATAGGCTAAGAATTGGTTGGTCCAGATAGATACCTCAGAATTTTAAAATATCTGAGTATTCTGAGCCCAGAATTAGGACTGCAGACATTGTTCAACGTTCAAAGTTTTAATGCAAACTTTAGGTACACCATCAGCCAGGAGCACCTAAGTTTTACAGACTAATGTTAGGCAAGAGAGCTGGATAATTTAATTAGTGTTAGTCATAAATATTTGCAATTTCAAATTGAAGATGGTATTAATGTTTATATATCCCCAAGAAGAGAGAACAGCTTGTCCATTGTTGAAAATGTGGAGCAATTCCTTAAATCCACTTTGCAGTAGTCTTGACAGGGGTCACATCAAAGTGAAATTAGGATGTGTTTTGTTGTCTCATTTATCAAAGGATATCACAATCCAGTCAAAATTACTCAAGAAACTGGATCTTACTAACACAGGTGTTATTTTGAGTAGGCTTATTTGAACAAAACAAAACAAAACAAAAAAATATGTTAGTGAAAGTGAAGGTAGGAAAATGAGACATTGTCTTGATTTAAGAATGTGACTAGGTATGCATAAATTGAGATACTCAATTGTCTCTTTTTAGAACAGATAAAAAATTGTTGTACAATGCAGAATAAAAAGTTAACTATCCTTTTATTCTGTTTAATTGGCTATGATAACTTGAACCAATCCTTCTTAACTTATGAAGACAATTTAACACACTCATTACCATTAAATGGTTAAGTGAAAAGGTATGCAAAAATATTTCAGATTCTAACAGTCTCGATTAGGCTGCTGCAAATTTGTCAGAAAGTAGTTACTAGTTCAAATCTAACATTGCCCATCATATGAGGTTGCAGTGGTCATACCTATTCAGTGTAATAGCTGCAGCTCTAAGGAAAATACTGAATATTTTTAGGTGTACAGAACATTTTAACAATTTATCTAAAAATTTTTCCTAAAATTACTCCCTCTTTAATATAAGCCTTGTTTTATGGACAAAAGAGACTCCTACATGCTCATTTGCAGCCTCCCATGCAATTGCATTTCTTCAAAATTTTTCTCCTAAGTAAGTCAATGACAGGATACAGAATAAAGTCAGATAATGAAGGCGGATACAGAACATCTACTTTTCTGTCAGTACAGTAAAGAGCTATGATCTTTAGAGAGCATAGACTTATTGCAGCAACATAACTAATTAGTTTGTCACGTGTAGTAGGGTAGGTTTCCAATGGAAAAAAAGTATTCAGTAGAAGTGCATAACCTGTGCATCAAATGCAAGAGTTATATATAGAAGCAAGAAAATAGTTTTTAAAATTTCTGACATAGAAAAGATGATCAACAATTTCAAAAAGGGACTGCAATAAGGTCTGAGAGAACTCTGGGGGCAGGGGTAAAGTCTGAGTTTAGATAAATCACACTGAAATATTCTGAAGTTTTTCTAGTTTTGATGTCTCTATTCCCAAGATCTTGGCTTTAAAGGGAAAGGAATATTTTACACAAGGAATGTTACATCAAATTTTATATAAGGATGGGAAAAATGTTTTCCAACAGCCAAAAAATACATCAAGAATCAAAAATAGATTTTAAATGGAGTTCATCTTACCCTTTTGCATTCAGACTACTGCATAAAGAATGATATTATGTAATGACAGTATAAGAACTGGTATATCTCGTGGGTACATTTGAATGTCATACTACTGGTAAGGCTTTAGAACAGGAATTGGAGTCATTGCACATAAATCAGAAAAACGTGTTTAAGTTAATACAATTTCAATCACAGAGCACTGAATTAAACTGCATATTTTACTCAAAAAATTCTTCCTAAATCTTTCCCTCACTTCAAATCTACATAAGATGAAGGATTTAGGTGGCTATCTGCCTTCGCCTGGAAAGAGATACAAGGCTGAAAGCTGTATCCTGATTTCCATGTTATAGGAGTAATTATAACAAATAAGAAGTTGTACAGAGATGATATTCTTAAATATAAAGCTTAGATTTTATTTTGCAGCAGGGATGGATTCTGTGCCCTTTTTAGAGGTAGGGAATTTCAAAATTTTGGACTGCATTAAAGACAAATACCAGAGTACGTAGTTATGATGAGGTGAAAATGTTGTGAAGCATTTTTACTGCTACTGATAGCTAAAATCTTACTTAACATTTTCCTTAACAAGCTGGGAAAAAAGCAGAAATAACCATTATATTTCATTCCTGGATCTTTAAAAAAATCTATGTTTATACAGAAATGGCAAATTAAAGTTTAGGTTTGGGAGAGATTCTTTTTATTTGCAAATTGTGACAATTATTTTACTACTGTGGGAACATCTTTCAAGAAATTATAACACCTCAGTATTTGAGAAATAAAAATAATGTAGTACATTTAAAGCGCATAGTTAATTTTAAATACTGGAGAGGAGTTCCCATGTATGGGGTCAAAGTGGGGGATAATCACTCGTCACCCATTTGTTGTTAGAAATAACTTATGAAAGAATAGCTTAAAGTAAAGATAAGGCTCAAATATTGAGATGTGAGCTTGTGACAGCACATCAAATGTGATCTAGGGAGAAAGTGTGCCTGGGTGAGTAAGGAAATGTCTTGGGGGACAGCAGTCCTTCTCTGAGAGGTCTCACACAGACAGCACACAGATTTGCACTTATTTACTATCTTTAAAATGCTAACATACATTTGAAACAGAAATTCACATGGGGCTAAAATCTTGGTTCTGTCAAGAAAAACCTGCAGATATGAGTATTCCCTCATCAGACCAGCAACACTTAACACTTCTGCAAGCCTGTGGGAGTCCCAATGGAAATGTAGCAGAAATTTATCAGCAGATCTGACAATCTGAGCCTACAAGAAAAATTACAGTGATTTAAAATTTTATCTCACAGTGGTGGTCTCTAGTTGCTTAAAGGCAAGCCAATGCTTGAAACTCCCTCATCTGGAGACTTTGAAAAGTAGGAGTTCAGTCTTCTGAAGAGATGAGAAGTTATCGCTTCACCCCGTTTTCATCATCTGTAGAAGTAAAATTAGACAGTCCAAAATTGAAACACACATCCAGAAACTGTATGGAAGTAAAATGAAGTCAAATTACAGTTTGATTCACATGCTGTTAAATCAAATCTTAATTCTTAAAATAAAGCCAAGAGGCAAAATTACAATGGTCTCATCTCTGAAAAGAATCTTTAAGCATCAGTTAGCATGTGCTGCCTTTTTGAAGAACTGTAACAGCCAAAGCTTTGTTACTGACAGTACTTTTTCCCACTAAAGTGGGAAATGACCACTGATATTAAATAACATCATTCAACAAGGTGAGATATCAGTTGACAATTAAATCAGGTGTTCCAATAAAGTAACATCTTATTACCATGATAACCACATTGTAAGAGCCATAGAAACACTTGAATAAGTATTCCTACCTATCTGCAAACTAACCCAAAAATTTGAAAGCCAAAGATACTTTAAAAAAATGAAGTTAATTTAATGGTTTATTCTCTGAGATGGATTTTCTGAATGATAGAGATACTTTAGTCTGTAGAATAATTTCCCCTTTATAAAGACTGTAACAGCTGTGTGGCAATACTCAGGACAGAATATTGAAAATGCCGTTGCCTTTTTCTGCATACCAAAGAGTGGGTGCTTGCAAGTTTACATGGCTAACCACATCATAAAAGGCTTTTGTATTCCCTCAGAACACCTGTGACAACTTTTGCACTACATCTGGAAATGCCTTCCAAGAAGTGGTTTTACAGCAATGTCTATGGGAGCTTTGTGCCTTCTGCTGTTCTGCACTATGAGACAGGTCTCATTTTTACTGAAAAATGAAATTTTGTGGAACACACAAAAGGACTGAGGTCAGAGCAATCTCATTGTCTGGTATCTTCCTCTCATTCTTTTATTTCCATATCATTTTTTCTTTTCATGTATGCATAAGACAGTCTGATTTTAATTCAAAGAGAAACTCTTTAGTAAACTTGTGGCATACTGAGCATAGTCCAAGATAAAATGATGTTTGATAATAAGTGTAACTATTGAGAAATATAGTAATTTTAAAAAGTATAGATAGCAGGGAGTTATAGACAGACTGTCTAACTTCATGTGCAGGCAGCAAATAGTTTCCTATGAAGATTAAATGATCAATATGGAAAGAGATTTGATGGTATGTAAAAATAGTATGTAAAAAGGTTTAAAGAATTTATTTGAAATCCTGTTATGTGGAGGGAGTTGAAAAAGGGCATGGACTGGGTAAAAACCTACCTCTAAAAGCTACATTACACTAACTCTTTGGTAAAATCAATATTTGAACAAAAGGAATACATTTTCAACTAAAATTCTTACACTTCATCTAGTCACAGAACAAACCTCATGTCTAAAATGACAATAAAAGTAGTACAGTTTTTGTGCTTGCTAAATTTCTTCTGAAACTTCTGGCAATGGCTTTTTAATATCAATATAAAGAGGTTTTCTGTATCAAGCATGAGATAGCAACACTAAGAATTAGTTCAAAAGGTTTTAGTAATAGTAAAAGTGGTTTAAGATAATAAAATAGGATAGAAAGAGATATGACTAAAACTATTCTATTTCTGGTTCCAGTGTACTCAGTGTGAGAGGCTCTTACCCAGTTTGTATTAGACCAATTCCTTTTGATTTTGTAGAATACATCTAGGTTATTATGCTTTTCAATTTCTGAGGTGAATGGAGTGGCTCCTGAGAGTTGCTTTTGTGCTGATGGGTAATTTTAAGTTCAAATTTGTAAATTTTATTCTCTAAAGTAGTAATGTTGGATCCACATAATTCCTGGGCAACTTAAAATAAGGTACTTATTTCTGCTGACACCAGATGAGTGTCTAGGTGGCTGCAGTTTTCATGTTCTCTGTGTCATGTGTCACACAACTCTATGCCAAAAAAGTTTAAATTCCACATGCAGGAAAAGTAGGAAAGAAAACGCAGAGAAACTAAGCTGCTTGGAAGGAGAGGAAGGAAATCTTGCTTTCTCTTCACTTGACTCATCAAGCTGACTTGGAAAAGGAAGGACAGTGCAGTACAAAGTCATTAAGAGAAGGAAACCTTGCTTGAAGCATAGGCAGTTCTGAAATTCATCAGGTAAGCCAAGTGTACTAGAAAGGAGAATGTCATCTCAAAAGTGGGGATCCAGTTCCAGGAAGTGAAAAACAGATCAGATACTGAGAGGGGAAATGTGGGCAAGACTTTCCACAACCTCTCCTGCATCAAATTGAAATCATTTATTTCATGGTGTTCCCGAGACTGTGCCCTGAATACATTATTACACGAGTCCAGGGCATAAAGGGAGTCAGCAGGATTTTTCCCATGGTTCAGCTTCAAGACCAGCTAAGTAGGAAGGCAGGATGTTTTACATCCTTTTCCCTTTCTCTTGCCACATTCTAATTGTGGAGAGATTAAGACTGGAATTTTTCATTAGATCAACCAGTCTGATTTGTGTATGTTAGACTGTTTAAATTTCACAAGGTATTTTAGAGACCAAGAATTTGTTTGTACTTGACCACAATCTTTCAGAAGGGTAGCCAAGCTGAAGAGATGAAGAAACCAAATCTATTGGAAGCTTGCTCTAATAGCTGAAGCATTCCTAATTTTCTTGAGTCAAAAGTCTCTTAATTTTTCCAGCTTCAGATATCAGCAATTTGTTATTGTGATTCTTTAGAACAGAGGCCAGACAATACTTAGTTCTAATTCTGAAGCAATACAGTGCAAGCAGATACCTTTTGGCCTGCCCTTCACATTCTTGCCTTCACCACGGACCTCATTTGAGGGTCAATTCTCTGTACTTCGTAAACTTCATAACTCCTACATTCTATATCTTGCTGCCTATTAAAACATTTTCCTTTCTTTTTTTCCTGAATTCTAAATTATATACCTTTCTCTACTCTACTAGGATCAGTCTTGACATTGAAGTATTCTCCTTTACTGAATATGTAAGCTTTGGTTTGGGCAGGTAAAACCATTCTTAAAATAGTACTGATTTTCAGTTTTCATTTCTTTCTAGTTCTTTTGCTTGACCAGTTGCAGAGACACAGGTAAAAAAATTGCAAAACAATCAAAAGACAAAGCCAATAGATTCCCTCTTTCACACACACCACCACCACCTCCTCCTCCTTTTAAAACAAAAAGAAGCGCTTGATATAAAGTCAAATCACAGCATTAAACAGAGCAATCAAACAATATTATGTTAAGAATTACATAGATTGAATATGGATTATAATTTTTTTCCCAGCAGGTCTGCATAGGTTATCCTATCTTCCATAGAACAGATAATTATGTTCTAGGTTTAGTCACATTAAAAATGGATAAAAATGAAAAATTTATAACAATTAAAAAATTAATAAAAAATGGTTATGCTATCAGAAAAAGAACTCTGATGGGAAAAAATGGAAATGTTAATAAACTACATCTCATGGTACTCCAACAAGAGGTGATATTTTCAATTAATTTCCAAGTTATGAATAGAAGCCTCAGTCCCAACACATCCAGTAGTCTTTCGCTGCTTCTACTTGAATTACCACCTAATATAATAGTTCATCCATGCGGAAAACAATGTCACAGACTAAGAGCAGAAGTGGTAGCTGAGGTGGGATCTCAATCAAAGGCAGATGTAAGGAGGCCCCACCCAGAGATCACCATTTACCTGTTATCACCATTCAGATTCAGGAGAGGGCTGTGAGCACAGGGACCAGCAGAAAATGAGATATTTTCCCTGAACAGAAATCTTTAGGTTCAAAGATTTTCATCAAGAGAAACAAGTCATGAAGAAAGGGTTGACCATTGCCTGACCTCATGAAAGAGGGAGCTCTTATCATTCTGACTGGAAAAGTGGGAAGGGAGGAATAAGACACTGAATCAAACAGAAGAGAGCATGGATAGAGCAGAGCTAAAAGATACTCTGCCAGACTTTGAAAGAAACACTAGGGCCTAAGAAACATGCTAAATTCCTTTCTTTAAAGGAATTGAAAAAGAGCTGGCAAGAGTAAATTTATAATACCTAGATTCTGAGAGTGTTTGAAATATTTCACAGCATCACAGATGAATCCAGAGGGTCAGCACTAAGGTGTCATCCAAGGGAGCTCAACAAAAGACAAATGGCACTTCTGAAAGAAAACAGTTTGAGATGAAGAGGACAAGCACTGTACAACAAGCTTCAGTATTATGATCAGTTTGTTCACTGAAGTAGAGCCATGGCGTAAGATAAAGACACCTGTTGTGTCTTTATGCATATAGATTTGAAATAAGATTGGAAAAATAAGTAGAAAATATAATGATGATAGTAAAATATTTGGCTAAAGAGATGAAATTTACTTCCTGATGGAAATGCTCAAAAAAATTCTTTTACATTCCAGAATGAAAAGTACATTTTGATTTTTTTCCATGAAATAAAATCCCAGATATTTAAGATTTTGGTCAAATATATGACAAACACAGAAAAAAATGGGCCAAAATTCTTTTGCCTTGCAAATGTTTCGATTCCACTGCCCTCTGGAGCCAGGGACCAATTAACCTCAGATTAAGCTGATGAAATTTTCTTTGACTTGAGGTGACCTTGGCTTCATTTGATCTGGGTTTTCATGTGGTAACTACATAGTGACCTTCTCAAATTAACTGATAATATCCCATGTGACTCTTTAAATTTCTTTTACCTTCTACATCTCTAATTTACTCATAGTGGCAAAAACATGAAAAAATTCAGTGCTGAAACCTACTTTTTATGAGGCACCTAAGGACTTTTCTGTAATTGTAGTGACTGTAGACCAGATTAGAGAACATGTTTACACAGTGAAGAATTAGAAAACATTGAGAACACATGGAATTCATCTGCTAAATGAATGGAGGATTGAAATAATAAAGCCTGCTGTAATGTTTTTTTTAACATCTCATTTGAAGGTCTTTTTGGTAACTGTCCCATTAAATTGCTGATCTATAAATGAGTTATTATTTCTATTGAAAGGAAAGCAATGAAAGGAATGGCAAGTTCCTATGTGAGAAGAACTTGCACTATCTGGACTGTCCTAAGCTTTCCTCCCACACTATCCCAATATAAATTTACAAATCTGGACATGCATGCCTGAACACTCAAACTTGCAAGATTTTTTTTTTTCAGTCAGAAATGTAAATTCCTTCTCAATAAAATGGAGATGATACAGGGTGATTTTAAAATATTAGACTGTTCTTAGGAAAATTCTTTTGAAAAGTTCAGCAGTTATGTGATTTTCAAGAAAGAAACAAACTTCGAAATTGTCTTTACAACTTGTAGATAAGGCAAGTTTAGAAAAGGTGAAATTTTGCCCTGCAACCACTTGTTGATACTCATTTAGTGTATATAATACTGATTGAGTTTCAGAAGACTAGAAAGAAATATGTCAATTAGTTTCACATATTAATTGAGTATCAGGTTTTGGTTCAGTATAAGCAAGTTAAATTACATGGAAATTTTTTTTTGTTTTGTTGTAATTACTTTTATATAGTTTAAGGAATATGCTTTTTCTGTTCCCTGTAGCTCCTAGGACCTCATTATTTTACCTTGTAGAATATTTTCCTGCCCATATCAGGTGTTTTAAGAGTTCCCTATCATCCATCAAACACATTTTATCTTTCCTTTCTTCCCTCTGTTTCCTGTCCTTTCAACATCCAAATGCTCTCTCAGTCAAGCCTCTGCATGGCAAAAGCAACCGCAGGCTACCAGGGAAGTTGAGAGACAGATCCTGATTCCAGTTTGAGAACTGCACACACATTTAGAGAATTAGCTATTGGCTGTTTGGAGGTTCCTTCACCCTCATCCCACAAGCATCCCACAATGTTTCAATTTAAGCAGAAGGAGACAAATGGTGAAGTACCTTTCTCCCTTGAACCCCAAACAAAAAATTCTGTTTCCAGATGGTCACTGTAGTGAATAAATCTGCTGCTGCAGCATCTTGTGGCATCCATGGATATTACTTTTCAGTGCGAAAGAGATTCTAAAAGCTTGGGTACTATGGGTAAACATTTACATGTGCAGTGTGAGGGTGCTCCATGAATGATGTTATGAACATGAAAACCCATCAGAGACAGTAATGTCCATCCTCGTGCAAACTCCCTAGTTTCTGCTGGAAAACACTTAACAGGAGTTAAACTACTCTGCAGTCAGGAGCCTTTCCATGAAGCTTAAATGAAGAATTTAGCTTCAAGGGTAGATGTACTGCAAACATTTTATAAATAGAAATTGGAAAAACATCATAATCTCCCTAGGGTTACTTTTTCTTACAATGCAAAAGGCTTGTGGAATCAGCAGTTAAAGCTACAGTAAATTCTACTTTACCGTACATAAATATATTTATGTATTTATAATTTGTATAGGTTTATGCTTATTAATTTATAAAATAACAAAATGTAATGTATCTAAATATCTATATTTTTATCTTGGCATATTTTAATAGTTACATTAGTATATCCTATAGATAAATTTTATTTTATGAAATCTATATTAATTTCTATACTTAATCTACTGTTCAACATAAATGTCAAATCAAATTGTTTGCAACATACTTTGATTTTTGAGCAGAATATCAAAATTCAGCTGTTCATTACTCCATCCTGGTTTTGGCACTCATTCCATGTTTCTGCTATTCATTTCTACAGTTTTACTGTCTCACATGGGTAAATGTTCCAAACAATATACTGTCTCTTTCATTGCTTGCTTCTCTGCCTCAGCTTGTCTGTAGGACTCTCATTTTCTAAGTTTCTTTGTTCAGACCCTCAAAATTTGCTACATTGCTCTCTCCTTTCATAAATACAAACTTATTCTTTTCAGTACCTCAGCCAGGTGCTTCTTTAAGTTCATCATGAACTTGAGTAGTATCAATACCTTTTCTTTCAACCCAATCTGCTTCTTGATCAATTTTTTTCTTTTGAATTATATGTCTGCAAATGCCTTAATTTTTGTGGAAAGATTTTTCATTTTGCCCTTTCTGTTACTCTTATTTTCCATTCTTAAAACCTTGGTTTAGCCTTCTTGTCTCTCTCTCTTTTTCTTTTCTCAGCAACATCTTAACAGCTACACTAATTCTAACAACAACAAAAGTCACAATTTTGATCAGAGATAATATTACAAAGGGCTGTAAAGACAAGGATAGTTTATGCTTGTTCTAAATATTGCATTCATATTAATGCATTCATGTACTTAAATTTGACAGAAATCAGCTCCCTCTAATGGCTACAGTTAGAATATCTATTGCAGGTTCCTCTTCTAAGGCATTTAACTAAGTTTCCAATAAAATAAGCCTTTGTCAGAGATTTTTATAGTGAATTTAAAAGCATAGATGGTGGGCTTTGCCATCTTAGATGAGCAGTGTACCCATTGAAGCACAGGGGATTTTGTCTTTACCACCTACAGATTAGATCAAAACCTATGTCCTTTGAATATCCTGTAATTCTACAAAATGCAGTGATTGTGTAACAGTGATTGAGAAACCAATTTTCCCCTAGCATTAATCATGTGGTTTACAGAAGTGTTCCCAAGTCTGGTATGACTAGATCAGTACATTAAGAGAGCCTGTCAAAAGCTGGCTGCTTAATATTCTTTACAATCCACTATGAAATTACAAGGCTGCCTCTGAGTATTAAGATCACAGTCATCCTTTGCATTTCCCTCACCTTTTCTTAGAATCTATCTTTGCACATATGTTATTCTGGCTTAATCAGGCAAACAAGTAAATATCCCTACCTGGTTTGAAAAAAAAAAAATTAAATCTAATGTTTATGTACTTAGGACTCTGGTAGGCAGTAACCAATAACATGAAATACAAAGCATACATTGCTTGTTACAGGTAGTTTATAATAAGAAGTCTGATCACTATTATTCTGTCCATTCCTTTTGCCATGCCACTGAGCAAGAAAAAAACTTAGGACCTCATTCAGGGAATCCAATTTGTGTGAGAATGAGGTGTTCTTTGTCAGTATATTCTGATATTATCTTTTTTTGGAGCCTTGCTTTGGATGGATTTTAAGTATCTAGTATTGTTAGAATTATGTTAGATCTGGTGTGTCTTCTCAAGTGCCAGTAAAATCTAGTAATGAGCTATTTTTATACTGTTATTCCAGTAAAGATCAGCTGCACATTCCTTGTCATTTCAGTTCAGAGTCCATGTTTGGCATCCTCAGGTACTGTGCACTGGCTGTATTGACAGAATGGTTTTGGTACCCACTAGTTAGGGTTCTTTCAGAGGAATCCAGCTCTTAAGTCCACAACAGGCATGCACAAAATAAGATCCCCAAAGGACTGCATGAAGTGTTGAACAGTCACTGTGTGTGCAGGGAGGACATATGGCTCAGAGGACCCAACGAAACCTAATCCCCAGTGAATGCAGACTGTCTGCAAGGCTTCCAACCTCAGCTTCTTCAATACAGTGATCTCTGATTGTGCTAAATTATATCCTAGTATAACGTAGACACACACTCTCAACAGTAACTAGGCTCTTCATTTTGTCTTTGCCTGAGTGTGAAAGTATTATAGAAAATAATTATCTTTGCCTGAGGAGTGAAAGTATTATAGAAAAAGGAAGTGAAAAAACTGCTGTCCTTGAAGGTCCTCAAAAAATTCAGAGCAGTTGTAGTGATTTCATAAAGATACAATAATGCTCTTATTACAACAGTGTACAATAGCTACAAATCTAGATCATCTATACATGTCAATGAATGTTCTTTAAATAAGTGAAATTAGTGTCTCAAACATAATATCTGGAAAGAGATGAATGGATGCTTTCTTGGTGTTTAAGTAACTGAGCTTGGAGTCCTGAAGACAAAATACAGACTGTATTCTTCACAAAAGCAGAGTTGTGATACGCTAAAACTTCATTCATTCTTTGAGTTGCTTTAAGTAGTTCTCTGAGCTAAGACCATTCTGATGCCCTGAATCTCTTTAGATATTGCAGAACAGAGCAGTACCTGTTTAACCCTAGGCTGTGGAGACTAAGACAGGATGGCATCTTATGCTCCATATTGCCGCACTGATGTTCTTCCTTGGAGATGTTTTTTCTGAAAATTGCAATTCCATTCATGATACAGTGTGGCTCATCTTTATTAGGGAAACAGTTACCAAAGAGACAATAGGAAAAGTGAGAAGAGCATGGGAATAGGGCAAAAAAAACATGAATGGAGTGAGCAGGAGCCTGTGGAACCCCTACCACAGACCTCTGAGTTGTCAACACCAAATGTAGAAACAAGAGGGAAAGAAGTATAGATTGTCCACTCCACAAACAAGAATTTATGGACTGCCCAGTCTACGCTGCATGTGAAATTCATATTCTACTCTAACAAGGTGCTCTTTTTGGTAGTTGTCCTCTTAAGTAGTGCCAAGTTTGGATTGCAGCATGGCTACCAATTTTCAGAGGGGAAAACTCTTCTGTGAATTATTACAGCCACAGAGCTATGACTTGGCAGATAGATAAAGGTCAGTTGGAAAAGGTAAATAATCCCCCTGCTCTAGTGGAGAACTAAATCGCAGAAGCATCTTGTTGTTTTCTAATATAAAACCATGATTTTTATTAGGTATATTACCACGGGACCACTTTAAAAATCCCTACTGGAAATTGCCGGCGAAGCACATGCACATATTTTATGACCTAAATTTTAAGACTGGGGTAGTATTGCCCAAAGTAGATTTTGTTGTTGTTTTCTGTGGGTTTTTTTTCCACTTCCAAATTTCTTAATCCTCTTAAAACTGATAATGAAATTAAGACATAATTATTTGCTGCAAGAAATTTTTGCATTCAAAAGAGACTGGGAAATCTGTAATCTAGTAATTGTATCCACCCTCTATAAAAAAATATTATAAAACAAAACATAATATTTATAGCTTGCTTTACACACTCCTAATCACATGTTTTAAGAAATGCCAAATCTTTGATGTTAAGTCCCTTATTTGGAATTTTTTTCCCTCTTTCCTCCGTCTTGTAGAGATTGGCATTTTCTTTTGGCTCTTCTCTGGTTTATTATGTCGGACTAAGTCATTCCCATATAATTTTTTTGTATCATCTATTCTCTTCACAAGGTCTAGAATAAGCAAGGCATAATCCTTTATAAACATTTTTCCTACAAGCAATGTGGCTGCATTAGGAGAATCTACATTCTGATTCAATAATTTGTTTTAATATAAGACCATTCTCATCTTAGAATTGAAGTCTGGACTGGAATTTAGGAGAAAGAACAAGTGGAAGAAAATTCCATTGTTTGTATATAAGAATCAAAGAGAAGAGGATAGCATAGTAAGGATTTAATGCTAGCTTCTTGTTATAAAAAGAATGTAGATAAGGATATTTCAAAGCAACTAAAACTTTCAGAAGGTTTCACATGGTAATAATTTTTTTTGTTCTGGAAGCTATACAGGGTGTCATAGCAGCCCAAAATGTCTCTTTAATTTTGTTTCATTTTAGCTTATTTTTTTTTTTTATTTTTCCTTTCATTTTAATGAATATTAAAGAGAAATGTGACAATTCAAAGTTAGTAAGAAGTCTGTGTGAATTATCAGGAAATAAGTTTTACAGAAAGAGAAGCATTATGAGAACAGGAGACTTCAAAAAACAGTTTAACATCGTCAGGAACCTGATGGCTTGCAAAGGAGTCATTGCATATGAAATACCAAAATGCAGAATATCCAAGAAAATTTTAGAGATATCTATATCATAAGGCCTGTAATGATCTCCAGATAGGGGAACCCAGTAACAGGAATAACATGAAAAATACAGAGAGAAAAGTCAGGTGAAGTTGCAAGATGATTTACCATTTGTAGAGAACATAGAAATAAGACATGCAACCCGTGTTTCCACACAAGAATGTACAAAACTACATTAGAAGAGAAAGAAGAGAAATACATCAATCCTGTTAGATGTGATTGACTTATGAAACAAAGAGTGAAATAGACAAGGTCGTTTCCTGTTTTCATAAATTTTATTAATCTTTAAAATTATAGCTTTTCCAAAAAGAATGTTTCAATGCAGAGGTGCAAATCAAAAAGTGGAAACAGGAGGTTGGAGAATATTTAGATGAACTAGGGATGCTTAAGTTCAGAATGCTTGATGGATACACATGACATGACCAGGGGAAGTAGTTACAGGTGTTAGGCTGTACTGTGCTTTAGATGTTTAGCATTGGCAGTAAGGAAGAAGGGAAAATGGGCAGGCAGATAGAGCAGCTTTCTCTTGAAAGAACAGCAAGGGTGAGAGAAGGATGGACAAATTTGTTCCAGACAGCCCAACTTCTTTTTTGGTAGAGCACTGCATGACATCATGAAACAACCCATTTGTAAGTATAAAGCAAATGGTGAGATGTTAAAAGAATACTGCATTTATCAAGAAGAAATCATGTCAAATGACTTTAATTTCTTTTTTGACAAGGCAACTGACCTAGCAGATAAAAGGGACTCTCAGGTTATGCTGTACCTTGACATCAATAAGACTTTTGACACTATTCCACATGACATGTTCGTAAGATTAGTGTTAACAACTTGGATCACAGAATGGAGAGTACACTTATAAAAATTTAATGATGTTACCAAGCCAGGAGTATTTCCAAGATCTTTGGATGACAGAATAAGAATTTAAAATTATCATGATAAAGTGAAGAAATTGTATAAAAAATGGCAAAGTTCAGATTCAGTAATGAGAAGAGCAATTTTCTTCAATTGATTCTGTTTTAAAAAGAAAATAGAATCCTAAGAGAGGGCATGGGATTTCAAGACTTCCAATACATAAAATTATTGCAATGTCTTCCATTATTGTAAAGTGACTGGAATGATTGCTCTCCTTGGTTCTCAGTGCTAACAGGCTTATTTTAAACAGGGTGAACAGGCTTATTTTAAAAAAATTTATAACAAATAATTATTTAGATTTTTAAGGAGACCTTTCTAGCTGCAACAGTCCACTTTGTCTAAGAGTCCCTCCACTGGTGCTTATAAGAAATATGTTGATACATATGCAGTGGAGATGATGTATGTACACTTTATCATGCACCAAAGAATGACTATGGTCTGGATATTTTTGAGAGATCTCTCCCTGTTCTATCATTTCTACAGTAAAATATGAATTTAGGTATTTTGCTACATGAGAGAATTGCTGAAAAGACCCTGAGTGGAAATGAAATATCTTAATATCTCTATAATTTTTTCTTGTTAAGGTTGAAATACCACAATAGCATCTTTGCTTGCAATTTTTTTCATGTTTGCCCTTCAGACCATAACCTCTGAAGAAAAGGACCTGCAGAAAAAATATTTTAAATATTTTGTAATACATATATGCATATGCCCTTGACTGTTTTGAAACTTACCTTCTATTTAAGTCTCCTTCTATTTCAGTTGCAGGTTATTTACTTTCTATCAGCATCACTTCTTCCTAGTAATAACAACTTCTCATTTAATTGGGTTCTCTGTTTTCCTCCCTAATACACTGTATTAGAGAAAGATTATTTCACAGAAAAACTAAGACTGCAAGATTTGTATCTGGGAAAGCAACTAGGTAGTTTGGGGAGGATTTCCAGCGCAGTATTGAGCTGTCTGTTTCCATTCTATTCTTGCTCATTTTTCTTATTAATGGGAATGGGAAAATTAAGGTAGAATTTGAAACAAAGTTATTCAGATATGTTTAAATAAATTTTCTTGTGGTCACTGTAGTCCCAAAAATATGTAACAAGCATACCTAGAAAAGCACAGGAAAGTTATTTACCGTGGGATTTCTGAATGAGTTGACTTCTTTCTGTTTTTATCCCAGTTATTTAGTAAAACCAAGCAACTCCTCCAATCAGGAAAGGCAGAATTAAAATTAATAGGAGCAAAGTAATTTTCTAAAGAAAAAAGTGTAAGGTGTCTTTTGGGTAAATAAAGAATTCGTTATATAAAATATATATGTTCCTTTGATAAATAGCACCTTAGGTAAACATAAAAAAAATGATCTGCTTATGCATATAAATGATAAATGCAAGTTAGCACTTCTGTTGTGGTTACTACAACACCAGTTTCCAAGTATTCTGCAGTTGAAGTGTTTAAAGACAAGGAAATGCATTTCCAGAGGTTGTAATGGAAATCAAAAAATTTTGGAAGTGCCAGCATAATAATGCACTTTTGAAATCCAATAAACACATAAATAATATTAATAACTTCCTTGTCAGTCACAAGCATGGACCTGTGCCAAATATAGACCTATAGCTACACTGCAGCTGTGTTCTCCACAACTTATATCAAACACTTCACTGCTATATCCCAAAGTTATATTTATGTACAGGTGAGACATTTTATGTTGGTCCTGTGCTAATGCAGTCATTGTGGGTTTAAAATCTAGGCTAGGGTTTTATTCATTGCACAATGCAGAGACAGGACATTGGGCACATATGAGCTTCATTAGCACTAGTACAAAATTCTTTGTACTGGACTGCACTGAGTGATTCAGATATGTCTTTAATAAAAGATACAAGGTAATTAGTAATTACTCTTTGCCTGTGTCAGTGGCATAATGGGGAAACAGGAGAAGCTCCAAAGGATGAGTTATATTTGATGCAGTTAAATTTGAGAACTGGGAGCTGCACAGAGGCCTTCAGGGTGAAAAGGAGGGGAACAAAAAAAAAAACCCACCAGAAAATTAAAAAAGAAAATTAGGATAAATAACACAATGTGTATACACAAATGGAATAAATAAATAAATGTATATTGTTACAGTCTGTTCAACATTATAGTGTTTGCACAAGTATATGCATTGAAGCAGGTATGTCACACCTAGCTATGCATGTGTGGGTTTGTGTAAAGCTAACTAAATAAAAAATAAATTAGTTTCGTCAAAATTTTGAAGTTTTCCTCCCTGTGTCTTTGCAATGATATGGCAAAGTATCTCTTAATTCAGGTCTGTCTAGAGGAATCTTATTTGCATATAGTAGCTATATTTGAAAAAATATTGTCTTCAGTGTAAGTGCCACAGACCTCAGAAGACTGAAGATTGACTTCAGATGTAGTGGCATAATTGTTAACTTCAACAAAAACTTGGATCACATGAATGATTCAATATTGAATTAATCAGAAGATACAGTTATAGAAACTCTACTGAAGTATATTCCTCATTTGTCATTGTGAATGCAGCCTGTAAGGTGTTTTTTTTTAAGTACATGAGAATGCTACTATGATTCTCTAAAGATTTTTAAAAAGCAGATAATTAAATATTTACTTTACAAATAAGTTTGTAGTTTCAACAGTCATACAGACTCTCCTTACTAAATTCCTTGGAAATTCTAACATTTTATTCAGGTGCTCTTGCTGTCATTCTAATAGTTCTGTTATGTCCCTCTATCTCCCCTGCTCGCTTTTGCCTGACACTCTTTATTTGTCATCTGTCATGAGGTCAATATTCAACTATAACAATACCAGTTGCTGTGAATTTCTTTCTCACCGAAGACATAGTGTTCAATTGACTTCCTGGGGGTTGTGGCCTCTCAGCAATTTGGAAAATTAGTTCATGCATTTACACCAATCATTATTTTAAAAATCAATAGATGCCAAAAAGTAACATCTGCAATAGTAAGGGTTTTAGTTTCTTTCTAATAGGAAACAAAACCAAACCTAAAATAACATTTGAAAAATCAATATCAAATTGTAATGTGATGCTTTATATGTCAAAATACTTCCTAGATTTTGAAAACTCAGATCAATGAATGTCCCTTTTATATAATTTCATTCCATCTTTCCAAAAGAGGAAGCTGATTTGGAGAATTTCAGTGCCCTAAATCACTGAAAAATACTGTTATTCAAAGGGGAAAAAAAAGAAACCTGATCTCACTGTATTAGGGGAAAGCTACAGACTGTGAAGATTCACAAGTACAGTAAAGCAAGCTTATTAATAAAGCTCAGGGTATGTTGAATTATTTCAGTTAGCTGAAGAACACCGAAATACTTTGATACATCTGAGTTTTAAAGGGGAGCTATAATGCTGAGAGATAGTAGGATCTTGAATCATTTAAAAAACATGAGAAAATGTTAATAATGCTTTTTTTTAAAGGTGCAAAGAGCTTTTATATTTCAGTTACTTAAGTAATCTTTAACCAATCATGGAAGAAAGCCTGGTGCTTTATCTTTGAACCAGAGTTCAAAGATTCCTTGTCTTTTACTCGTATGTGTTGCCTTAAGATCTTGTGACCTACTAAGTTAGAGTAAGCAAAAGCAGGACAAATTAAACAAAGCAGATTGTAGGTACTGTGGTATATACACATAACCCATTCCTATCTCTGAAAGAATCTTCTGAGGAAGTCAGCTTTGTATGTCTTAAAAACTGCAGGAAAAGAAAAACTACAGATTTTCAGTTCAGTTCTCATTGTAAAACAAACTAAGGACTGGTGCAGAATATGTAACTAAGTCACTGGTACAAGCAGAAAGATTCAGCTAAGCTGTATCAAACAAAATGTCTTTAAGTCTTCATGGCATTCTAAAATATAAATTGTAAAACAAATTGTCTTTCATAGAGTAGGATCCAAAATTGTTTTGTTTGGAAAAGACCTTTAAGATCATGAAATCGAGCTATTAAATCAGTTTTAAAAACAGAAATTACACATATACACTGTCCACAGAGAGCCTGAGTTGGCCTTCTTTACAAGATGTGAAGGCTGTAACTCCCCAAAGCTGGCAGTCATTTACATTAACCAAACTGGAGACCCACAACCAAAACAGTGTTTTGGCTCCTTCCTTTGGTCCACTTTGAGATTCAATTCTGGGTTAAATCTAGCATCTAAATTTAATTCTGCTTACAAACCTGAGATTGGCATGCTCCCCTCTTAAATCTGCTTCTTGCAAAAAATGAGAAATGACTTAACTTTATTTAAGATAATAATATTGCTGAAGAGCTAGAACAGGAAGAAAGCCCAAAGATTTGGGAATGAATATGCACTGGGGAATCTTCAAACTCTGAGTAAAGTACTGCAGTGAGTCTGATAACAGGCATCAAATACATTGCACCTTGCTAGCTAAGCAGCATCATTCACACCCTGATATATCAACATCACTCTAGCTGGAGGGCAAACAGTAAGTCTCCTAAAGAAATCAATTAGAATTTTGCAATCAGAGCCTGCTCAAGCATATGGTTTTTCACTCATCAAGTATACCCAAATCGTGCTCTTGCATAACTGTCTCTTATCATATGCTTTCTTTTGATTCAGTATATCCCTGAATGCCCTGCCTAGCAGACTGAATTTGGAATATGGACAAGGACAATAAGTAAAGAAGGTTTAAAGCCACCTTTTGACCAGACCTAGAAGCATTCTGGTCCTCCCCAGCCACAGGGAACCTCTTCTCTTGCCTAGGACATCACCTGTTTAGCTAGTAGGCTTCACTGGGTAGTCAGCATCATGTATTGCAAGTTTCAGCAATTCTGATGACAGAATGGCTGTATCTTGACTACCATAAAAGAAATTCTTGCTAACTCTCAATAATGGATTAACCAAATGGATATATTTTGACATAGATTGTCTTTTTATGTAAAATAATGCTTAAAATTTCAAGTACTTAATACAGAACTGAATAACTAGTTTATTTTTGTATCCTATGATAATGTCACAGAAAAAAATATTTTTTTTTTAGTAACACAAAGAAATTAACAGCAGAAGAGGTGTTAGTCATTGTATTGTAGAATGCAATACAAAAATCCTCTTCACTTGGACTGGACCAAGTGTTCATTCTGTGTCTATAAAAAGATACTTGCTCATGCTTTAGAACATTTTTTCCAAAAGTACTTATATTCACATATCTTTCAGAGATACATGTCTTTAGAATAATGTTTGTTGCTTATTTTATTTCTCTTTTAGAAAATTAAGCAGTATTTATGTTCATGTCAGATCTGCATGATCAATAATAGACTGAATTTGTAATACGCATTTTTAAAGGAAAATACAATTTATTATTTCCTCAGAATAGTCAATGGTTCTTCTGATAATTCAACAATATATACACTGTCACAGGTTAAAGACTTTGTCTGACACTTTGACAAATAAACCCAAGGAAAGCTGCCATCTCTTTTATGAAGAAATTAAAGAGGTTGTAAGATTCAGAACCTTCAGGAAGGACAATAAGTATGTGAAATTGATTCTTAAAGCATTGCTTGCTTATTTCTGCAACGTGTTCCCTAGGTGGTTTTATTCATGCACTGAAGTGGGCTAATTTCGACATGATTTAGAGTTGGCTGCCACCTGCTGGGGGTCTGGCCATGTTTCTGTTTTAAGGCTCTTCAGAGGAGTCAGTGGCAGTTGGGTTTGTATTCATAAAAGTTGGTAAAATGAACTGTGGGTGCCTAAGAGGATGAATTTAGGAATAACTGAATTGAAAATAGAAAGTACTGGTCCCTGCCTGGTGAAATATATTTAAAGGGGAGTAAAAACCATTCTCTCTGTTACATGTGGGGCTGATATTCACTGAATCAGAATTAAAAAAAGAAAGAAAGAAAAAAAAAAGTAAAAAAGTTGAATCTAATAAGTAAGACCCCCTAGAGGCATGCAAACCATCCAGATCTTCCTTTCCTTACACCAGTATGAATAAGATTTACATAAAATCATCTATTATTCACTACAATTTACTCTAACAAGTACAAAAACTCTGCATTACAATGACACTACAAGAACTTTACCCAAGAGCATCTACTGGTACTTAATAAAGGCAGGATACACCACGTATTATAAAGAGATACTGCTTTGTGGATAGTGGTAACTGAGGCATCAGGGAAACTTGCAGAATCATGGCTGTAATTATTGAGAAAAAAAATTCTTTTTTTATTGTATGAAGCCAATTATTTAATATCCCTGCAGTCTGCAAAGCCAGTGTGAGATCCAATGTGCCCTGCTCCTCTGGCACCCTTTTTGCAGTCTGATGTACAGTAGGAGGAGCAGAAATCTTAAACCATTTCCAAGTCTCTGTAATTATTATGAGCTTGTAATGCTAAACCACTCTATACCATCCAACCAACTCTATCCCATCACTGGCTGCTTCCAGTCTGCAGAGTATAATAAACACACTGCCAGTGCTACTGGGAGAGAAGCTACATTTTATACATTAAAGTTAATTGCAAACAACTGTTTCAGTTAACCCATTGGAGTAACTCTTCACAGGATGACAGCATGTCATCCTCAACTCAGGTTGAGAATCAGGTTCTTAAACTATAGTTTTGGACTAACCACAGGTCACAGGATTGCTCTGTGAAGACAGATCAGACAATGAAAGAAATCTCAGATAAAATACTTAATGATCTGCTCAGTGAAGAGAAAAACTAACTTGAGAAGTAGTGTATCATGCCATTCTCTTGATTAATCAAGACTCATCCAGATTACAAAGTTTGAAAGTGCTTTAAACTTCCAAACAGAAGTAAAAATCTGGTTTCCAGGTGCCTAGATTACCTGAGCTTCCAGGTGTAGGACTTCACTCCAGCAGCAGCCTGGCTTCAGTGCTGGGGAAGACCTCTCTATGTAGGAGCCTCATCTAATTCTCCTTGTCTCCTGGGAATGACAACACATCCAGAAGGTATCTTTGGTTTCCTAGAGGAACTCTACAGCTTTGAACTGCTTTTTATTAGATTTAGTTAACACAGAAGTTACAGTAGAGTAATGCTGCTGGTTGAGCAGTAACCAATAATTAGCATGCAGTTGTCACATACCTCATTCAACTAGATTTACATGAAGAGTAAGAAGATTTTTGTCCTTTTCCTTAGAAGCAGGAGTTATCTTGGTGTGGCTCAATAGACAGATGAGACTTGATATCATCAGGCATTATTTTGGCTTATGAGTGATCAGTTCAGTAAAAATCTTAATAATTTTATCAGAAATGGTGGAAAAATTTAGTAACATCATGAACTGATAATTTCTGTATTTGTGCCAGTGAAATTTAGGTTACTTAACCTGTTAATAAGTCGTAATCCTAGTTATTGTGTATTTAAGATTCATATCTGCAGTACAGTTTACCACCAATGCCGAATATTTTCTGAGTATGCAAACAAATGTTTTGAACATGTTGGGATAAGTTCGTCTAGTTAGTCTTACTGACACTAAAAAAAAAAAAAGGAAAAGAAAAAAAAATTTCCATATTTCCTAATGCTACACTTGGAATATAATGGTTCAGTTCAGAATTAAGGACAGTGATCATTAGACAACTCATGTAGATTAAAAACCTAGATTTGAACACACTAATTGTCCCTCCTACTGTTCAGTTGAAATCTAACAAGCCTCATGCTGTTAGCACATACTCTGTGAACAGATGAGCACATCAGTCTGTGTCCTACCCCATGTGCAGATGCAGTGTATGATCATATGTAACTAAGGAAGTATGATGAGAGTACCACTGGTACATCCTCTGACTGACAGCTCAGGCAGTGACCCACCAGGCAGAAATCTCCTCACTGACCCTGTACAGCCATGTTCTGGGCAGAACATGGTAGTTGTCTTGCCATGGTGTGGGCTCTAAAGTAAGGCTGTCCCACAGACACCAAAATCCTACTCCTTCCCTGAATAGTATAGATGTGCCAGGTTACTGAGAGACAGCTCTTTCACTGGCTTGCCAAGGGGAATGGACTGTACAGAAGTTCATTTTTTCCATTCTGTCATTCCAGCTCTTCATGTCCTTCTTTTCACTTTCATCTTCTCCCTGCATATATCATCTTTCTTACCGTTCACTTCAGAAACAGTAGCCCTGGGACCAAGTGAATATTCATGACTTCAGCCATCAGTCTTTGCAGCATGTTACCAGGACTCCCCTTCCAAGGGTACTATAACACCATATCAGTTCCCTTTGCAGCTTTCCTCTATAGTCTTTGTCATGTATCCTGAGATACGTTTTTATCTGCTAGGCAAAGGTGACATACATTAACTACATCTCCCCAGTGCAGTGTCACATAGTAGGGTTGTATTATGCTTCCAGATAATTCTTATAAAAAAAAAAAAAAGGAAAAAAAAAAAGGAAAAAAAGGTAGTAGTAAGAGTTGTCATCTCAGTTAGGTTGTTAGAACTCCTTTTTTGCTTCAGAAGGTACAAATGCAGCTTTAGTCCAGACACAGATGATATATCATCACATCTTATTTTATCCTTGAATTTACAATTGCAATAGTACCTAAGAAAATGTCATCTCTCGCATCCCTGTATTGCTGGTTTTGTTTCTGTTAAATACAACTATATTGAAACTTAAAGTTTGCTCCTCAATAATACTGCTGACCTTTTAGGAAAAGATTGGTTACAGGGAAAATACTAACGTGTAAAAGGGCACCAGCAATATCATTAGAACTGCAATCAGTTATCTATGTTTTTCACTTAGTGGGTGATTTCTGTGCTAAATTTATATTTAAAAGACTTTTTCTTTGACATTTTTTGCAGTTTGTATTTTCCATACTAAAGTCATGTCCACACTGCAGTTTAGAGCAGAAATTCCCACACTAGTTTCAGATGACTTAGAAGCAGTAGCACAAAGTAAATACTAAGGTAGCCTGCCTTTGAAGCTACTATTAAAATAACCTGATATTTGAAAGCCTGCTACAAAGAGAGGCTTTGTGAGTCATGATGGCAGCCCTGCTCAGTGACATAGCTCTGCTTGCTACAAATTAAAGAAGCTAAAAACCTAGGAGTGTAAAACCACCTTTAATTCTATGAATTTCTTACTTTATGAGCTGAGGAAACATTATCTGAAATTACCCTAGACCTTCTCTTCCACTGTGAGCTTGTGGCTCTTTCCTGCTTACTTCTTGTGTGCACAGTAAATTATTTTGTAGTAAGTCAGCTAACCCCTCTGAGAAATGAGGATATTTTTAGCAGTAGACAGCAAGTAATTGATTATTTTCACCTCTGCAGTCTTTGATTAAAGACAATGTGCTTGGGGGAAAAGTCAACAATCATTCCTAAACATGTACAAGCATTTAATTGTAGTAATTAATTTATCTGTATAACTCAGTGTACTTTCAAAAAGCTTCTTGACTGAGAATGAATGCCTTATCAGTATTAAATATAACAGCCTGAAATAACAAGTGAAGTCAGTGAAATAGCAAACAGTACTGCAGAAACCTCAGACGCACAACAAAAAGACATTACCAGCTCTGTGCAGAACAGAATTATGGAGAATTTGACAAAGAAAGACAGCAAAAGAAACACAAACTGATAGTTACAAAATTGAAGCACATCATTGTATACATTGCTATGTAAAAGAAATGAAAATATTGAGAAGCCTTGAGTTGTAATTATGGAAACGATTTTCTAGGAGGGTTTGAAGAATACAGTAGTTATGGATCTCATTTTTATAAATGCCATGTTCCCCATCAGTTTATCTGCTTGCTACAAATGAGTATGGCTGTCAAAGTGTGACTCAAAGGCAGCAGCTAATGGAAAACAAACATCCAGAGAAAGGGAGTAGAGATGGATATGCAGCAAAGACAGATCAATAGCTTCAAAAGAATCAATGTTGCAATGACTGTGCCATTAGTTGGAAAGGGTGGACAAGCCCATCTTGCAAGGTTGACCCTTCCCAAAGATGACAGTCCTCTGAATGTGGATCAGCGCAAGAAGGGGCTGCAACACATTTGAGTTGTTGAACTACAGAGTTTTACCCAAAAACTTGTGCAGCCACCTATAAAGGATACCCAGGAGAGACCAAAACAATCTAAGAAATAGTTCAGTGCTGAAACACTTTCCCAGTGAAGAAGACAGAAGTAGGAGGAGCAAAAAGACAGTAGAAAATGAACAATCTTTATTACCTAGTTGCAGACTTCATCTAGCACCTCAGTACCATCAAACTCCTTGATATTCACTTTCAGTCAAGTGTGACAGGTGGTGCTTGTGACATTAGTCAGATAACTGTACAAAATTTCCTCACGTAATCAGAAATGTCATGACATAGAGACAATACACTAGAGAGTATAACAATGATGTAAGTCACATATGTGGTTTGGTTATTTTTATCTTTTAAATTTGTTTGAAGTAACATACCTTTCTGAGAGAGATGGAAACATTCAAGTTAATCTACAATAGCATTTCAGGATTATTTAGGTTTTGTCCAAAATTAAATTTAAAATGTTTCCGAACATCTAAATAACAACTCTTTTTTGTTTCTTTCCATAAATAGGAATTTCAGCAAAGTGAATTGTGGGATAAGTCAATTATAGGACATTTCCTTAAAGATTTTCTATGAAAGAGAATAGTAGAGTAATTTTAGTTTGGTGTACTGTAGGTACTTCACAGAATCACAGAATCATCTGGGTTGGAAGGGACCTCTGAGATCATCAAGACCAACCCTTAAAACCACTGTGATTACTAGATCATGGCACTGAGTGCCACATCCAGCCTCTTTTTAAAAACATTCAGGGATGGAGAATCCACCACCTCCTTGGGCAGCCCATTCCAATGGCTGATCACCCTCTCTGTAACGAATTTTTTCCTAATATCTAACCTAAACCTTCCATGACAAAGCTTAAGTCCATACCCCCTTGTCTTACAGGTAGCTACTTGGGAGAAGAGACCGAGTCCCTTCACAGCCTCCTTGCTCTTCTAATACTCGTGTGTACTTGTACTCTTTTTTACTGTTGATGTAGAGTTGTTAATATTTATAACATCTGCTGTAAATAATCAGTGAAATTCTTAGGATCCCCTGAGGAGGAAAAGAAAAGAGGAATTTATTTTTTTTCCCACACAAGAGAAAGAAGTGTTGCAGACAGCTCGCTGAAATTATTCCCAGTCTTCTGAAGAGCAGCCAGTCCCAAGATGAATCCCATCACCTGATACAAACATGAGGTAGTGCCAAGTTGGGTGGATTATTTCAGATTTCCTTAAAACAATGCTGAATGTGAAGTCTAGACTTCATTGATAATAACTCAGCCCTTTTAAAATTTTTTTGGTTCTACAATCTTTCTAATCTTTCACCTTCCCAATGTGGTGAAAGATTAATATGTTTAGGCTTTCATTCTCTTCTGTCATCAAAGTTTAAGTTCAGACCTAATGATCTCTACATTTGCTGAAGCAGTATACCAGAAGGTAATAAATGTTCTTGACAAGAATAAGGAAGACCTTCCTGGTGCACAATCATGTTCATGTAAAGCTTCAGAGCTAACACAGCTGATGGTGGAGCTCAGGGTAATGGGGATGATGTAGATGTAGCACATTAACCTAAGTGAAAAGAAGCATTACAGGGCTTGGAATGTACTAACAGAGAGAACTGAGAACCACTAATCTCATGGGAGTTAGATCAGATATTGCAGGACTTTTATCTGGCTTTGCCATACACAACAGGAGGAAAAATGCTGCAGTTAGTGGGGGGGAGGGAAAATCAATGCAAGAAGCAGCAGCTTTATTTTTTATATTCCAGGCAGGCTGGCAGATAATTATTAATAACAGAACACATCAAATATTTGTTTTCCGTTATTTTACTGTGCTTATGAGCAGGTGTCTAGAGTTTTCATTTTACTTTTTCTACTGGATCTAGGTGGTACACAAACCACAATACTAAAGCTAATACTGAGGTAATTGACCATAAGTGAAACCATTAGCCAAAGGAATAAAAAACCTAAAAAAGTCATACAATAAAGGCACACAACATAGCTTGGCTTAGAACCAAAAATTAATATAATTGTTGCATTTATAAAGCAATACCAAAAATTCAGCAAATAATAGAGAAAATACACAAAAGAAAAATAAGCAGAAAAGAAAAATATTGTCTTTTATATCAAGAAAGATGCATATAAATCACTTTCTAAATTGCTAGTGAAAAAAACATCCATGCAACAGATGTTACTTTCTTATGAGTGAGAATACATGTCTGATCTAACTGGCTGAGAACTAGAAAACAGCAAAAGACACACGTAAAACTGTGACAGATAAGAGCATGATTTTGTTTGCATTTAGAATAAGGCAAAACAAAGTATCTATTTTGAAGTCTGTGAAATTATGCAGTATTATCTGGATCATAAAGAAGGCATTATCCAGTACCCAAAGCAAAGGAGAACAAATTTTAACACAATAAAACAGCTGCAATTAGTAATTTTATGGTATCTTTTAAAACATGACCTTATTGTCTTTAAAAATTTCCATAATTTGGAATACTTTCCACATGCAGTACTGATATATCATTTCATAAAGTTTTTTTTTATTGTTTGCCTGGTTTGGATATTAAACCCTGCTTGAATTTCCAGAACATGTTGATATAGGTTACAAACTACTTTTCTTTTTCAACACATTTAATATTACAACACTGACAACTTTTTTCCCCTCTGATATTCTGCAAAATATTTGGTCCATAGTAATTTCTATTTTAAGTTTCTGTAATTATACTGTAAAATTGTTGCAAATTGTTATAGTCTGGTTAAAATTTATTTTGGTTTTGGATCCTTGGGAACAAAGTCCAACCATCAAAGTGTCAGGTGCAAGCATAGACTTTTATTTGACAATTGACACAAGCAAAGGATAGAACCCTGTGAAAGTATGGGGGGATATGTTGCCAAGCAAATGAGGGAGAGAGGAAAAGAAGGTAAAAGAGGGAGAGAGAAGTGGGAGAGAAGAAGAGTAAGAAGAAAGAATGAGAGAGGGAGAGAGTGAGTGTCAGTCACCACCAAGGGTGCAGCTGCCCAGCGAGTTTCTTCAAGATGGCACTGATCCTGGACAGGGCCCAACATGAGTTGGAGGTGGGTCAAGAGTTAAAACAGCCACAGAATGGACAGCCATATGTAGCCCTGAGTTCCTTTTGGTTCAGCTGTCAGTCAGCTGCTGCAGAAGCCAGGGTCATTAGCAGCAGAGCAATCAAGGTGTCTCCCCACCCCAGCCAGAGCCATTGAAGACAGGATCACCTGGAGAGAACTTCTATGCAAAGGTTGTTGTCTTCACACAGCCTATGGTCTTATCTCTTTCCAGGTGTTACCCCCTGCTCTGCCCTGGCCAGGCCAGGTACATTAGCATCTTCCTCCACCCTAGCCAGGGCTATTAATTTTAAAATTGTCCTTTTGAGGCAAATTCTAATCAGTGAGATCAGCAGACTCACACAAATATATCCTCTGCACAAAAATTTCGATCTCTCCTCCAGGCTGAAAGCAACATAAGAGAATTTGCCATAGAGTCTTTGGAGTGGAGGATGCAAACACCCCTGACCTTGAAGGAGTTAACAAGACTCAAAAACAATTAAAGAATTAATGAGCCTCTGGAGAACTGCCAGGTCCAATTAAAGATGGGTGCCAACCATTTGTAGTCACTAATAAAGGGCTTTGGAAGTAAGCAAAGCTCTGAGTCTTCTTAGAAGATAAGATTATTAAAGGATCACAAGAGGGGTTGTTTTTTATTTATCTTTTATATTTTTAGTAGTAATTGAGTAGGCTGAAGGAATTGTAATAATGTTTGTGATTATGATATCTGTATAGAGAGGCATTTCTGAGCAGGTGTGCTTCCTGGATGTAGTTCAGAGAAATTACAATGCCCATGGGAGGATCTTGCCTGTGAGAACACCTTTGAGTTTGAACACAAGCTTGGACTTTCCCTGTATTAAATACTGGGGAAATTACACTGAAGTCTGTCTGGGGCCTTTGAGGAGGATGAAATGAAGTTGTTGAACTCTGACTATGAGATTGAAGACCTGGTGTCAAACTTCAGACTTTTGACAAGTGAAAACCATTGTGCTAGAAGTTGGCTGTGGCTCAGCTCCCTTCAAGGGGAGGAAAGCACTTGTTGAAGAATGGCTGCTAACACAAATATTTGTTCAGCTACCACGAGACATACCTCACGGTGAGTTGTCTTTCTCCAAGTCTAAATGTGCAAGATGTTAAAATTACTGCAAATTTCATGTGGGGAGTTTTAATTGTGTTTTGGTTTTGTTTTTTTTTTTTTTTTAATATTATAAGAATTATATTGATGGCTGTCAAGACACTTTTTCACTCTATAAATGTCCACAGACAGTAGAATAATGAACCCCAACTATGAATTTATGTCTTCAGAGAAGTGTACTTTTTCACATTTCCCCATATTTATAGCTATAAGACTAGGAGTTCTGTTCTATGGATGCTTCTTTTCTTGGCATCTCTTAGTATCAGTCTTCTAGGCAGTGCCAAGACAAGAACAAGCTACATCTGAGCTGTTATCTCTATGTTTAAGGTGGCATCCATTTGAGTCCTCTGCCTGCTAAATAGTAGGGAATGCCAACTTTTATTCCTAAAAAATAGTGAAACTATCAAACTGGAAGAAATGTGGGGACTGTAAATACCCTACTTGGTGGTGTAGGAGAGAGGAACACAAATCCAAGCTCCTTCTCTTTCACTCTCAAACCGCTTCTCAACTAAGCAGCAAGCAATAAGCATTTGGCTAAAGCAAAACCCAGTTTTGGCAGCTGTAAAGGAGATGAGGCCAGGAAAGAAGGGCTGCTCTTGAGGGAGGTGTGCAGCAGGTGATAACATAAATTCCTGCCATGATATTGGGATATGAATCTTCTCCTGTTGGAGGGCTATAATCCTAGAACTTGACAAAAAACAAGTTCCCAAAGACACGAAATAAGTTCATGTTATGCATTATCTGTCAATATTCTGCCTGGGTCTTTTTAACCTAGTAAAAGGATAAAACAAAACAAAAAGCTAAGCACCTATTGGAGGTGTTTGCGTGTCTATTTGCAAGATCAGTTTTCCTGGGTTTTGAGAGCAATATATTGCTCTTAATGTAAATGAATGAAATTCATAATAATAATGCTGTTCTGTATCAGAGGTAAATTAAGGTATTCTATGTGTGAAATGCATTTCTTTTCATGGAACAATGTACTAAAAAAGAACTGTGTTCATCAAAATTGAATCTTAATGACTCTTGTTTAGGGGCTGACTTCTGCTTGAGATTTAGATTTTTCAATACTAAAAAAACTGTCACAGACCTGAGCTACATCTTGTCTCTTTCCACCTCTCTGTACTATTTCTGATTGTTGTAAGAAATAAGGGAAGTTACCTGATAAATGCTATTGTAAAATCGGGTATCAGTATTTCAGCTGGTTTTGGAAGTTTAAAAGGTATCTGACTGTAACAGGTTATCCCTTCCTTGAAAGTGAGATATTAAATATGTCTTGATCCAGTCCTTATTAAGGACTATCTGTGATCCATGTTCTGGTGCTGTATTGTTGGCAGCTTTCCAAGAGTGCATTTCCTTCATGTGTAATTGAAGAAAAGTATAGTAGAAAAGTCATGGGAAATCTGCAAGGGGCTGGAAGGTCAAACTTAGATATGGTTACTTCCAGCTGCCTTCCCACTGTGTAGGCTGCTGTGAAAAAAATTTCAAGAAGGATGAAGGTTAGGACAAAATAAAACACTGTATGCATAGTACAATCTGGTCTTGCCATGCATGTGCAACACCTCAGATCAGGATACAGATAGGACACAGCTGGCCCTTATGGCACTACTAACATTTGGTATCTGCCTTAAGTACAAAAAAAAGTTCAGTGTAAAATGATTGTCCTAGCCTATGCACAGACCTTGTGATGCTGATTTCTTAAAAACAAAACACCCAAACTTTTAATGGATTTTATGGATTTTGAATATGAGCGAATTTTACCTTTAGGCACTGAAACCCCTAGGAAGAAATATGAAGATGAAAAATTGAAGATTTAACTTTGGAAAAGCTTCTAGAAAAAAGGTCTTTAGTCTTCTTCTCATCTCTTTTTTGAATATATAATTTGCTTAATTTACACAAGACTGACCAAGTGTCTTCCATAAAAAGCATTTCTAGCTCATTTTATATGATAAAATTTTAAAAGAAGCTAAGAATTTTATAAAGTTATCAGAAATAATGTGCAAACCGATCTGTTTGCTGTTATGAAAATACTGTTGCTAACACAAGCATCTGATGATTATTTTCAAATAGACATTAATTTGAAAGCCAAAATGTTTATGTAAAAAGTTTATTATTTGTGTAAAAGACAAATAATCGTGGAGTCAAGAAGCAGTAAATATTCCTTTACAAGTTGCTAGAATATACTTTATTTTCAGAGCTGTCTTTATTTCTGAGCATTTGCTATCTATTTTGGCAGCTTCCTAGAATGACCTGATGATAAGAGAAAATTAAATACAGGCTATTTTGTATAAGCTGTTTTAGATGTTTTGAATAAATTGGTTTAGCTTTTTCTACTCCAGGTTTCTTGGCGTGTAGAAACCTGGGAGAAGAAGAATGAAATAAGACTATTTTATTTTCCTTTTTCTGATTGATTTGACATAATCATTAGGAAATTAAATGAAGCTTGTCTTTAACTCATACTCAGAAGCCCTCATTTACTCAGCTGCAAGAGTCAAACTAGAGGAAGGATGTACTAACAAGCACTTCCATGGGAAATCATAGGGATGTGTGAAACACAGGTGAACATGCAATAAGTGCCTTTCTGATACTTAGAAATCAGCACTCTAGAGAAAAAAATAACTATAATATATCTATATGTACATACACAAGGTAGGGGTGGGTGGGACACAGGAATATTCTGTTCATGCTGTATATGAATTTGCTAAAGAAAATTATTTGTCTTGGCTTAAACTGACAAATAGCACAGATGTAGCATACCATAATACAATTAATATAATCAGCTTTCCAGCATGAAGCCAAAGTCATATCATGTGTCTCTGAATGGCACATTTTCATTAATTTGTTTCAAGTTCCACTTTGCTGTCCTGTCCCAGATGCTGTTCAGAAAGATACCAGTGGGTTTTTTTGTTTTTCTTTGTTTTGGGTTGTTTTTTGTTTTTGTTTGGTTTTGGTTTGGTTTGGTTTGTTTTTTTGAAGCTGGCTAGTATATGTGCTGTCCAGAAAGCACAGATTAAATTTTAAAGTTTGCAGCTAGTAAGTGTTGTGATTAGTGGGAAAAGAAAAGAAGATTCCTTGCTAGCAAATATGGATTTCTCAGCACTCAAAATCCAGTGCATCCTGTGAACTACCCAGCAAATAGCCTGCCCAGGACATGAGAAGTTAATGAATGAATTCCTTTCAACTTCTGTGATGTCAAATAATGAAAGTCCCCCATGTCTTACCATTCCTTGCACACAGGATGATGCTGCAGTCCAAGGAAATATGAGCCATCTTTCTTTTGTCATTAACAGTCCACCTGGGTACTATCTGAGCATCATGATATCCTAAGAGCTTTCAAGCTGTAAATATGACTCTTATCAAACTGGCTATGGATCTCATAGAAGACTAGAAGCAGTGAATTCTAGTATTTCCTAGAAAAAAAAATATTTAAAAATAGTAAACGTGTAGAGACTTTGTAAAAGTCATGCCAATCTTTGTAAAATGGTTCAGTATGTGTTTTAAGAAGCTTATAGCAGTGCTAAATATCATTGACAAACTTTTGTTTGTCAAAATATGATTAGTTGTCTGTGTCATCGCTCAGATTGTTCTCCATGACTGAAAGGTAGAGACACTTAGAACAATTAAAGTCTTCTGAATCTCAACTCATTGGAAACTTTCCATAAAGGAAGAAGGAATTGTTAAAAAATACAGGTGGCTTAAATGTAGTTTTTTATAACTTCAAGAGGATCTGTGATGTGTTCAGTACAGAAGGCTTTTGAGTGCTTCAAAAATGACTAGGTTTTACTCTTCTAACTCTTGTTAGTTAAGCATGTTTCATGTAAACTGTGGCTATATGTTTTTTGTTATCTTTTATTTTTTCTTAACTTCATTTAAGAATATTTTCCAATGTAATATTGAAGGTTCAAGCACAAATAAGAAAAAAAGTAGTGTTTCCACTTTATGCATCCTGCTTTAAATATTATTAGGTATGAGTTAAGAATTTAAAATTTCACTGGGCTGCTGAAGTTTCTAACAAGGACTTTCAGAAATGTATTGCAGGAGTCTTGCCACTCGATGTCACTGTTTCTTCTACTTTCTTGTTTTAGACTCTAAACATTATACTCAGATCAGCTCTTGAAATGCTTCCATGACAGCAACAACAAACAATTTACTTTGAAGTAAAGTCTGCAAGACTTAAGAAAGTTGGGGACATGTAAATCTGCTTCAACAGCAGGAGGAAGTCTCTTTCAATTCCTCCCACCCCGCACGTGGAGTCGGGAGATTTTATTGATTCTTCCTGTGGTATGAAATAATTCTGTCTCTGCTCCTAGCCAAAGCAAAAGTATGAGAGTATAAGTCTTCTTTCTGAAACTGCAAAATATTATTTTCTTTTCTTGCCTCTAACTGACTGCTGCCAGACAGTGAGATTGGCTCACCTTTTGTTTTATCTTGGGTTTTAGATATAGCTTAAATGACTTGTCATCAGAGCACTTTTAGAGAAAATGTTTAAATATGAAAATAAACATGAATTAGTAACTGAAGAATTTGTACTTATGAAGAAATTTGAGCATCTGCTTCTTAAATAACCGTGCTCATAAACAACTATGCCCCTAGAGTTTGGCCTATTTAATTAACCTAATCTCATCTAAAGGGGGAGAACTACGCAGATAAATTGGAAGGAGGAAGAGGAAGAAGGACTAATAGCTCCCAGTGGATTTTTTTATTTTAAGCTTTCACACTTCAATGCTATATCTGGTAATTAAACATGAGTCTTGAGCCCTCATTAAGGAACCATAACCTAGAGCTTCCTAACTCTCTATGTGGATATTTTCTTTATAGCTGATACTATTTTTATTATCTGGCCATCTCTATATTTTATAGATTACTAGAAACCTATCAGTCAATAAATATTTATTCCTCTCATGTCCTCTCAGAGTCTTAGTGGAATAAAATATATATAATAATGATGCCTGGTATAAGTTGGTTTGATCTAGCAAATTAAATGAAATTGGTTATTTTGCTTCTGAAGTTTTTTTAAGTTGGTGACCCAAATGCTATTTCATAAGACAATGTTTTTAAGGCCCTTCTGCGGTGAAAGGTGCAGAATCTTAGAATTATTTCTTTCCTTTTTATACAGTCAATTTTTATGTTTGCACCTCTGCTGAGAGTGATGTTGAAACAGACTTCAGCAGAAATAATCCTCGTATTGATCTCCTAGACTATCCATATTTATGTATCTAGCTTACCAGCTGCTTTGTTTTAGACATTTAGTTGTAAAATTTGCTGAAGGAAAGGTTTATAGCAAACGTTTCTTACTAGTAAAAAGACTCACATGCCTAGTAGATAGTATGAAAAATAGAAATTTAAATAATCACTGTCCCAGAGAGCTATGTTCCTTCTGACAGCTTGAATAGGGTCATACAGTCTCACAGAAGTGCATTAATGCAGCTTAATAAGTGCCTACCAACCGTGTTATGGTAACTCACTTTAAATGTTCCTAGACCACCCAGCATGCAAAATGTGACAGTAGGAGGTAGCAAAGAGCATGCATATAACTAGTTAGTGAAGCTTAGAAAGTCCCCTTCTTGCTATGGCAATTTCTGTAGCTTACATTGAAAGGCATTTAGTTAGTATCTTCAAAACTTTTTTTTTTTTTTTTTTTTTTGAAAGATTATGAACTGAAAAGTTTAACTTGAGGACAAAAGAACAAGAAAAATAGTCATTTCTCATAATGTCAGCATGATATGACAATTAGGACAGATGATTTCCAAAAGTCTTTTGGTCACAAGACTACCTTTTCCACACAGTTCTCTTTAACTAAAGATGGGGGAATATGTGCACAAACACCTAAAATTCAGCTGAACCTTCCCTGACAGAGCTACCCTGCAAAAGTTTGCGTGTGGGACCATCCATGCTTTGCCATGTTATTAGAGAAGTGTTGTGCTAGATTTGTCTGAGGAAAGAGAAGATCTGAATTTGGTAGATCATTTAAGAGCACTCATACTGGCTTTTTTTAGAGACAGCCTTAGATGGATTTTAAGAATATTAGACTAATAATAACTGATAATACTGACAGAAACACTGACTGCTGTTGCTCCTGGCTTGTTGAATTGATAGAAACATTGTCTGTGGTAGCAATGGAAGCTTCATATAGGCATGGTCTGACAGGTAACATATTTTCCTTTGAACAGTTAATTTCAGCTCAGACTACTTCTCCTGATCTAGAGCAGTTAGTTTCCAATTTACTAGTTAGGAAACCCATTTCTCATGTTTTTTTGTTTTACTGTATTTTCTAATCCATTGCCTAATATGAGTAGGAATGCCTCAGGCTATCACTGTGTAATGGGCTGTGTACAATAGGCATATGGTCTGACAAGGGGCAAGGGGAATAAGACTAGCAAGATGTGGAATGTGATAGCTCACCTTTAAAACACAACAGATGAGAAGAAATACTCCAGTAACATTTTAAAACTTTTATTTCCAGGATGACTTTCTGAAAGAGTAGAAAGAAGATTAGCAGAGAGAAAATGCAATAAAAACTGGGTTTCTAGCTACTTGCCTGCCTCTGTAGGTACATAGTGATCAGAATTCTAGGAGAGAAGGAGAAATGCAGTTCCAGTTGAAGATTAACGTATCTTGAATAAAAAAACTGTGTTGTCATAATAGCCAACATGGTTTTACACAGCGGAACTAATTCTGACCTCCTGCTCTAGCAGGGAGATTTGCTACATCCATATTATGAGATGAATAATCAATACATGGAAAGTGTCTTGTATCAGGGAAGTACGAGGACTAATCAAATTGTAACAGGACCGATAAGAGCATCTTTGTACATTGTATAATGTCTTTAAAAAGCAAAAGTATGTTCACATCAACAGCCAAATTTTGAATTCAAGCAATAAACAAACATGATTTTGTTATACCCTTTGGCAGAGGAGACAATTACATAGTCAGTTCTGTCTTACATGTCTCAAGCCACGTGCTGTTTGTGACTCATTTCATTTCTACGACTGGCTTTATTGTTCTGTGGAGCACAACAGTATGAAGGCATGTCAACTGAAAGGCAAGAAACAGATATTGCATTGTTAGAAGGAAAAAAAATCCATTTTTAAGTCATTCATGACTAAGTCTTTAGAGAGCAATGGTAAAAGACAAACTGTTCTTCATAAGAGATAATCCTTTTGTTTCTGGTGTGAATGGAAAATGCAAAACTCTTTTCACTTTTGTTATAACCATTCCCTTTGTAACTTGATCTTCAGTTAGTGGCAACAGCAGGTTGTACAGTTCTTCAGGGGAAGCAGGTGACAAGCAGACTGTCTTTCCATGGAAGCACTATTAAGGGAATGAAATAATCAAGTGAGTGTATGAAAGAGGACTTTCTTGCCTAGTAGTTATAGTACTTTGGTATGGTTCTAGAGATGAAGAATCTCATCTCTGATTTGTACTGTTTGTTCTACAGTTTTGGCCAGAAAAAAAAAAAGACTTGCAGGAGTGGAAGGATTCTGAGAAGCTGGTTTATATATTCCTGCATAATTTATTAAGTATGTATTTTTCTAAAGAATTTTCCAGAACTGACCTGTTTTCTGACCTGTTATTTATCAGTGGCAAAATTGCTCATTTTGGTTGAATGTAACTGGTGCTAGCTGGCTGGTAAAAGGTGGTTATGTTGGTGTTCAAGTAACAAACCTGCTTATCCAATATAAAAAAAACCTAACAAGATCAGAGCATGTTGTACATTTTCAGTGTTAATATAAGAGAGATGCAGAGCTGCCATATCTTTTGCAAGTGTTTGTTTTCAATAACTGTAAATAAATACCTTACAAAGGGAAGATGTAAAAATTACTGTATGATTAAGAATGGCACTACTCATGCAAGAGTTACAGTGGTTGGGATCTATTTCTGGAAGCTGGGGTGTCAGGTACTGTCTAACTTTTATTCCAGTGACTGTTATCTGTAAGGTATCAGTGGGTGTCTTGGAAATGCTTTTTATGTTCTGACACAACCAACAGTGCTGGCTAAGCACTGGGTATCATTTTTGTTTTCCATTACACAAAGAACTGGAGGATTTAAGCTGTTCTGTGGAAATGCAGATAAGGAACAACAGCAGGGCTGGGCACAAGGATAAAGTCATCTTGATTCAATTCTTAAACTTTGCTTCAAAATCATAGGAGGATATTTTTATCTCAGCATAGTTTGTTGTGGTTTTTTTTTTTTTTTCCCTATGGTCTTGGAGCCTGTCCCAGTGTGTTTGGTGCTTGTTGTTGTGGCTTGTGTAAATTACTTTTTTCATCCATTTTTCTCGAGTGGCTTCCATGTTTACTAACCTTACATTAAAATGGTTAACATTTTGACTGCCTTCCCGTAACATGTTGGTAGGTATATATAAATTTAAAACTCTGCTGTTAAATAGTTCTATCCAAGTGGATTTTAACAGATATGGGTAAAACCACAGCCTATGTCTTCCATCTTTCGTGACTAGTACTTGACAAGGAAGCTGATTGGATGAAAGACATGCTAGCATCAAGATAAACTATAAAAATATGTTATGTTGGAATATTCTGTTTTACTGAGACCTGAAGAACTATGTGCTAATAAATTGTACTCTATTATGTATGTTTTTAATATCCAATATAACTATAAATTTATACCCTTGAATTGCTACATGAAAGTGATTTAAGACATATTTGGCAGGATATGTATAACAGGGTTTAAGGCTTATAAAAATAATATCAACAGCTGAATCTTCTCAAAAATATTGCTGAAAATGTTTTTTACATTTCTTTTATGAACTAGCCAGTCTCCTCAGGTTTTACATTTTTGCTTTAGCTGTATAGTTGGAAGGATTCAGAATAGCTATTTGAGAAAATATTTATCTGAAATTCTCATGGTAAGGAACGTAAATTTTAAAATGTGTTAACAACATTCATTAGCAGTATTCTAATCTTTAGTGGCTTTTCTTAAGCTTTAGAAAAATGCAGATTCTTTCACACTATGTGGCAAGGTGTTTAGTCGTAAAAGAAACATTGTATGCTTGGTGATTTATAAGGTGTATCCTGATTAGAGCTCAAGATCTTTTGTAGCACACCGTACACACACACACACACAAAAAAAAAAAACAAACAAACAAACAAACAAAAAAAACCTACAATATCCTGGGACAGATGATAAAACGACCTGAAAGTGTGAGCATTAGGGATATATGAAACATTACAAAATTTTTCTCCACTTCAGCATGCAGTTATAGTGTATTTTTCTTATTTGAAAACAGTAGTAACTTCACATTTCTTCTTTTGTTTTGGAATCCTGTAATGCAAATGTAACTCTGTGTGGTCATATGTCTAAATTTTGCTCCTGACACTTGAAAGATAGAGCTGTGGAAAAACTACTGAAATCCAGGCAGGAGATGTACATGTAAATATCATCTGGTAGGAACAACTCCCTTGGGAAGAGGAAGCATTGAGCTATGTGAAAATAAACTTGGAATAAACAACAGAGCAAATAATAATGCAGCTGAATAGACAAAGTCCAGATGTGCATTTGCAACACAAATATCTGACTAAATTGTAATTCAAATATGCAGATCAAATACATGCAGCATAAAACCTGTTATGGTCATTGTTATTAAATAAAAATGTTTCCTTTTCTTCCCGCACATCCACTTATGTTCTTTATCTTTCTTGCTTCACCTCTTATCTTGGTCTTGAAAGCTCTGAAGTTACAAGATGTTGTGTTATCCTGGAGTTCGCCATAGGGCATTTGATATTGTACCTTTTGAAAATAAATAGGTAATAATTGTTCCGTGCACTATTGTGAAATGGCTAAATTCTGGAGTCAATGAATTATTAGGGAAGGGGAGAAAACACCAGACCTGGCATTTCCAGCCCCAGACCTCTGGCTTCTTAGCATATGAAAGAAATATAAATCTCCTTTTGGTTTTCTTCTTCAATTGAATTCCTTATCTATTTAAACAAAAATGAGAATAACACTGATAACACCTGAGTCCTATGTGAGTAACTGCTTGTGATGAGCTATAACTAATGTGGGACCATAACCTTATAGTTTGATGCTATATTATAACTCCAGTTATTTCCTTCTGTGCTACTGCACATTAAGTTCTGTGTGCATTTTGCAGCTCTGGCACTGGAGCAAATCAGTGATGATCTTTCATATCTGTCTGTGCAGAGGCTCTGTTCAGCCTCTTGCCATGGCTTATTTGGCAGTAGATTTATGTCAAGCAATGGGTTGAACTTCCAGGTTTATTAATTTCCCCTTGGTCCTCTGTACCCATAATCATGACACTTTGGAATTTCTCTACTTAAAAACAAACAGGAAAAAAAAAAAAACAAACTGAGTACCCAAGCTCAAAGCCTCAACACAAGCAGGTACTTTGATGCTTTGTTGAGAACATGTAGGAAGTGTGAGACCAAAAGACCTGATGCCAAGCCTGATGCTTTATTATTTTTCTTCACTGTTTATTTTAGTATCACATAAAGTAACACCAATTCCAAGTGAACTCTTTTAGAAAAAAAACAAACCGAAAAACCCCCCCAAAGAACCAACCTAATAAAAACAAACAACACCCTCCCTCACCCTCTCTTCCCCCACACACCCTCACACCACCACCCCCACCAAGCAAACAAAAAATACCTAGGACTTAATTTTAAAAACAATAAATGAAAAGAATAGAATTCCCATGCCTGCCAGGAAGTTGGGGAGGAGGGAAAATTAGAGGAAAATAAAAATAATAAATGAATACACAGTTTAATGTTGTTTGAGACTAAAGATTTCATCATGGAACATTTCTCTTTGGGAGGGTATTCGTCTCCCCTCCTGTTTTTAATATGAGATTTTCTCAGAAGTCCAAGTTGATATTTTGTTAAAAAAACAGAGATTCTTGCTGAGATTTGACCTGAATGTATTATAAGCTTTTGCTGTTTTCCCCTCCCCCAGAGCTGGGGAGAGAGGTGTTAGCTTGTGACATGTCTTTATCAGAATAATAGGGTCTCTCACTAGTTATAGAGGAAAATGCCTTCTGGAATATTTGCTTTAACTTTAAAAGTAAATGTGACAGAAACCCATTGACACTTTCTGTCTTGACTGATGAGAATGTATATTTTGTGAAGAAAGTTTAAGGCTTGATCTTATAGTCTATGTAGGGAATAATTTAGGTCTTTTTAGGACTAATAAATTAGTCTTGTTTTTTTGTTTTTTTTTTCTTACTGAAAGGATGCATTTTAAGTTCTACCCAATTATGTATTTGTTAGGTTTAAAATAGTTATAACAATGCTATCCTTGAAGCCATGTTCAAGGGGCTTTGATGTCAATAACTGACAAGGAGAACTTGGTGTTGTAATTAGGTGTGATAGTTTAAAAAAGTAGTACTTTTTCGTTTTCAAAACTTCTGTACAACCTCCATTCCAATCATTCCTCATTCATATCTTCCTTTTGGGAAAGAGAAAGTTATTCCCTTTTTATCACAGAAGCCATGGAATTGATCCTCCAATGTTAGCAAATACGATGTTTCCTATACTTCACCTTTATTTTTAAGTAATTACTGGAATTTTTTGTTCTACATCAGCCACTGCAAAACAGATGTGAATTATAAATCTTAAGCATCTTAACCATGGGACAAGAGACAAGACTTCAATACAGGCTATGTACCTAGGAGCAGTGCTCCTTGGTTTAGCCATGGTATTTGGATAGCCCTTTGTGTCCAGAAAACAAATAATGTGTGCTAAAAAATAATGTGGTATATATGACACTTTTTTTTTTTTTTCAGTCTTCTATGCTTATATTAGTCTGTGTGTGTGTATGGGGGGAGGGGACGTGGGGGGTGGTATGGGGCGGTGGAGAGAAAGAGGAAGGGGAAAGGGAAATATCCTCTTCAAAGAAACTTTCAGTTTCTTTCCCCAGCCCTCAAAATGACTATGTAAAGTGAATTTTAAAGATATTGTATGTATCTTTTAAAAATTATATGTACTCAAAAATTATCAGCATAATGGACACAGAAAATACAAGTAAAAGCAAGTAAACTAGTTCATAACAATTCACATATAGTTGAAGAGCCTCATACAGTGATGGGAAAAACTTAATTTTTAAGTACTGCCAGAAAAATGCATCTGAACAAAAGAAAGATAATGAGCATGGGAAGAAAAGAAGGAAAAACAAAAAGATGATGGAAGAAATACAAAATAGTCTCTAAATATTGGTCTTAATTCTAGTTTTGGCTACATTCATTTTCACAGAAACTAGGAGGAGGAAAAAAATTCCCCTTCTCAAAGGTCACTAAGAAAGATTTCAGATGTAAGTCATGGGAAACAGGAAACTTGGGGAATGTTATAGTATTTTGATACCAGTCTATGAATATCAAAGTGAAAGTATTTATAATCTGTTCAGTTATTCATGAGAAATGCAGTGACTTATACAGTTTTAAGGGACTTTTCATCTTTTCAATGCTTTTCCTTCTTCCACGTGGCCACAGGTTTAGATGTATACTGTATGACAATTATTCAATTCACCTGTGTCTCAGAGTTCTTTTGTTTTTTGGTGTTTTCTTGTTTGTGTTTGGTGGTTGTTGCGGTGGTGGTGTTTTTTGTTTTGTTTATTTAGGGGTTTTTGAGGGGCGGAGGGGGAGGGTTAGGTGGTTTGGGGTTTCTTATGTGTTGTGGTGGGTTTTTTTTTTTTACTTTCTTTAAGAACAAGTACTCTGTCACACAGTATGATGGCTTAAAACCTGGACCTGTTCAAATTAGTGATCAATCCCTCCTCAATATTATGGGGTTCAGATTTTGTCAGAGTTCTTCATCCTTAGTTATACAGCCTATATGAAAGCCAGAGCTTGATTTCCAAAAGGCTCTCCTGCGTTTAACCTCAGTCTCTGACTTACCATAAAAGATCAGAGGATTTGTTTTAACAGACAATCTGGACTTCAACCTGTATTCTTCATCAAAATGTACATCCAAAAAACTTTGCCACTCAGCCTAGGTTTCCAGTGATCGTCACCTGGGAGATGTACACTGGGAAAACAATACCTTGAGGACAATTGCTCTTTTCTTCCATAAAAGTGGTCCTGCAACTGGACTGACTCTATAGCTCTGCCTTGGCAAGGATAATCTTTGAAACTTGCATCTTACACCTCTGAGTTACAGGCTTCTCTCACCTGTTTTAGTGAAGAATGGAACTATGCATAAAATCAGAGAGCAAAATTAAAAAAAAAAAAAAAAAAAAAAAGTTGAACATGCTGCTTGAAATTGAGGTTTTATGCATTGAAATCTTGAAAACTTCAAGGATAGAGACTGTGCCATGTCCTTGGGTAACATACTCCAACATTTCATCACCCTTTGAAAGAACATGTTTTTTCTAAATTCCAGCCTGAACCTTCCAAACATAGATTTTTGGCTATGGCGGAACCTTCTTAATAAATTCACTATCTCTTGTCTGCAAAAATTCTTAATGCCTGTGCCAGTCAGCAATAATGAGGGGCAAACCAAGAAGCCTAGGTTCTTGAATTTGGATACTTACCCAAACTAGAGTTTTTGAATAGTTGTTTCCACTACTAAATATGTCACTATCTAGACTTGTAACATTTTGTGTGTGTATGTAAAATAATTACATAATAATTTAATATGTGGAAATTATTTTTTCTTAGCTGAGCCTGGCAGTTTTCAACTGGGTTCCTGTTCATGTCCTAATGAATTAATAACTTCAAAAAAAGCCCAGATTAGGTCAACATGAGTGATTTAGAATTACCTTTTTTTTTTTCCCTTTACCTCCTTATTAATCAGCATGTACTATGTAGAATAGGGTAATGAGGATGCTTTCCTTGAAGCTGCTTTAGAAGCACTTTGAGTGTGACAGTTGCTCTCTCTACTGTGGGAAGCAAAGTATTTGTACAGAAATGGTAAGTGATACAATCAAAGAAAATGTACCTGATATAACTAGAGGTTACTTTTGTTGAAAAAACATAGGTAGCTTAACCAGACAAATGCAGAGCTTAGAATAAATAAGTGAAAACAATTTCACTCTTCAATATTCTATGTAATTAATTATTGCTTAGTGGTACATGAGATAGAGCAGGGTTTCCCTTATTTCTCTACCAGTTTTAAACCTAGCATGATTTCCTTTGGGTTGGTAAGAGGCTAATTACCAAGGCAATTGATACCTAAAAGAAAAGCTGTCTTCTAATATTTTAATAACTGCTAAACCATATTACAACTCGTAATTATATATAGAGAATTTGTTTTGAATTTCCTGTAATGACACAGGAAGCTAAACTCCTTTGCGAAAGTAGCCTCTTTAAAGTGTATTGGGTTGCTTCCATTTCAGTGCATAGTTTTCAGAAGAGAAGAGATGTAATTAGTTTTGCTTGCTGTATAAATAGGACACCATCACAATGCTCTCGATGCTGGCAGGAACTGATGCTGGCGTTGAAGTACCATGCATGATCTGAAGAGAGGAAGCACTGCCCACGCATCTAACCTCCTTGCCCTGTATGCAAGTATTTAATCAACAAAAAAAAAGGGTATCCTCAGAAAAATGTATGAGAATTACTTCACCCACAAGCTGTAAACAAACTTATCCTAGCAACAGGAACGCATTAAGAATTGTATTGAGATAAACACTCTAACACTTGGGTTTAAAAACTGTGTGCTTATTAAAAGATTGGGAACCAGCTCAGTGTGCTAAGTGTAGTATACCAGTGCAGTGATGCATCTCCAGAAAACCTGCAGAAAATAAAACAAATCTTTTCCCTGAAGTTTCTAAGAACCTTAGGCTAGCATTAGCTAATAATGACATATCAAGCTGGTTGTGTAAGTCAACTAGAAAAGGCATAATCTCTTGCTAGCCTTCTCTGTAGCAGCTTCTAACACTTTCCCTCACTGGAGCCTTTTATTTCATAAATTAAGCTCATCACAATAGTAGAGAGAAGTGTAGTTTGAAACAATTTATTTTCAAAAGACTGCAACCCCTTAATGGAGAACAATATGCACAGGGGTACTTATTAACCATTTCCTAGTGTAATACTGTTTGAGGCATTCCAGTCTGCTTGAATATATATAGCATATATATATACACCTCTTTTTTTCATTATCTTATACATTTTTCTGAAATTACTGTATTTATGGGAAACATTTCCATAGCACATGTGATAATATACCCTCTCTACACAATTAGTTGAGCTCAGAATCCTGTACAACCAAACCTCTGCAATGACATTTTTTTTTTTCAAGGTATTTGTGTTCTGGTGGAGAATGGCATTTTTAAAAAATCTTTCTAAAAATGCTTTTAAGTAAGGTTCTGCAATCTCTTTAGTTAGAGGTGACTGTAACTAATCTCTTAACACTGAGGTGACTCTACAGTTCTCTAAAGGTGCCCCCAAGTTCTCTTTTGTCAGCCCTTGTTACAAGAACATCTGTAGCTTTTGACAAATACCAGTGACGGGTTTTTTTTTTGTTGTTTTTTTTTTTTTTTTTGCACTGAGACATAGTGAGAGCTCTGCTCTTTTCATACTGATCAGAGGACCGGGTTCCACACAGAAGCCTATATATCACGAGAGAAAAAAGTGATAGACACAACAGAACATCAATATTTTATTGAAAAACAGAATCCATGGGAGTCTCATGCAGGATGTGAGTTGCCCATATGATCTGTACTTTAGCATGGAAAAATAAGGAAAATTATCAGAGATGTATGTTTTCTAAAGATGCATATTGAGCTTTTCTGACTGGAAGGGAAAAAGTAGAAAACACTGATGTGAGAAAATTTATCTTATGTTAAACGCCTCTGAACTATGATTCTGCTTTGATTTATTTCTGACAGTGGGAGTCTCTGTTTACAGCTTGTAGATGAAATGTACTTTCCAATAATTGAAGTTGTGTCTTTCACTGAAGCATTCATTGGGTTGATCGTGTGCAAGTCTTGCTAAATACTGGTTACAGTTCTCCAACACAATACCAATAAATCAAATAAGTGTTTGCAGAAAGATGACATTTTATGAATTTTTATTTCCTTTATCAAACAACACTTTCCAGTTTCAAAATGCTGCAATATAAGGTGATTAAAGAACACCTGTATAGAGGAAGTGTATTCATTACTGACTAGTAACAGCAAAAGTATAACTTCAGTTTTGGGGATCTAACTGCATGTTATTTCTTTGCTTGAAAGACAATACCTTTTGTGTTTGGCTTAGTTTTTCCACAAAGTAATCTTTAGAGTAGATGAAAACGAGTTAGACAGTAATTTAATACAAGTAATGTGCAAGCCAGAAAGTGAAAAGGATTTCAGCTGAATGGTGGATCAATAAAAGAAGGTCTTAAGTAAAATTAGTTTTTTAGGTCAGAATAATTAAATTCTAAGGTCTACCAGGGTGCAACTACTTTATACAAAGACCTGAACCAAAGTACTTGGAGAAGTATAGTACACCTGACACATATAGATTTTATTCTTACAGTTATGAAAAGAACTTTAAAATGCTTCAGATTTCTATATCAAATTGGGAAAGGAGCAAGGTTAATTTAGATAAACAGTCTTCATTCTTTTAGTCATTCTAATGGCTTTTGAATGAATGTGACACACATATGGTTAAAACTGAATTGAAATGTATATGACAATTATATCACTTTTTATCTTCATAGACAGATGACATTCACAGTTATATCCATATAAATAATTCCTATCAAAATAATTGTTTTGAACTTTAAAAAAAAAAATCTTTGGATAAAATATTTCCAAAACAAATATACTCAACTTCTGCATGCTCAATATGCAGAGCTTGCACTAAAAACCTTGTCTGTTCAGGTCACCTTGTACTGATCAGCTCACCAAGCCAATATACAACCAAGTTCTCCTACATCATCTAGGATACTTTTCCTTGACCTTTTCTTAAAGGCTCTAAGGCAAGCTGGAAGACTGCAATCTCCATCTTTAGCAGTAGATCCTTGTTAGGCATTGGAAAATCTTTCATCCTTCAATTTAAACTCATTGCTATTTGTACTATGTGCTATAAAGATGGGGAACAGCACTATTCTTGCCTTTGACATAGTTACATACTACCATTTTTGTCCCTTGTTGCTCTTCCTTCACCTTCTGCCCTTTGAGTTAAGCAACTGTAAATTCTTTTCATTTCTCTTGATATAAAATCCTCAAAATTCTACTCCAGATAAGGTCATTACCTGCTATTCATGTTATGCTCATGTTTGAACTTCCTAGGATGATGTTTGTTCTTTTGGTTACTCTTAGGTAGTTCAGATTCTTGAGTGTTGCATCCTTGCTGGGACAGTTTCAGAACAAGGTGTGGTAAGCACACAGACCACTTCATGACTTGCTGGTTAGGGCACTTGTGCAGAGAAGGGAAATGCAAGTTGCTTTTCATAGAATCATAGAATCATAGAATAGGCTGGGTTGGAAGGGACCTCAGAGATCATCGAGTCCAACCCTTGATCAATTACCACCACAGTCACTAGACCACGGCACTGAGTGCCATATCGAGTCTCTTTTTAAATATCTCCAGGGACGAAGAGTCCACCACCTCCCCAGGCAGCCCGTTCCAATGTCTGATCACCCTTTCTGTGAAAAAATTCTTTCTAATATCCAGTCTGAACTTACCCCGGCACAATTTAAGACCATGCCCTCTTGTCTTACTGAGAGTTGCCTGGGAAAAGAGACCAACCCCCGCCTGGCTCCATCCTCCTTTCAGGTAGTTGTAGAGGGCAATGAGGTCTCCCCTGAGCCTCCTCTTCTCCAGGCTGAACAGCCCCAGCTCCCTCAGCCTCTCCTCGTAGGATCTGTGTTCGAGTCCCTTCACCAGCTTGGTTGCCCTCCTCTGGACCTGTTCGAGGACCTCAATATCCTTCTTGAACTGAGGGGCCCAGAACTGAACACAGTACTCGAGGTGTGGCCTCACCAGGGCTGAGTACAGGGGCAGAATCACCTCCTTGGACCTGCTGGTGACACTGTTTCTGATACAGGCCAGGATGCCATTGGCCTTCTTGGCCACCTGGGCACACTGCTGGCTCATGTTCAGCTTCCTGTCAATCCAGACTCCCAGGTCCCTTTCTGCCTGGCTGCTCTCCAACCACTCTGTCTTTGAAGGGAAGGGAGCTGAATTTGTCTTCTACACCCTGGATGAATGCTGGGGTTTATACAGAAGACAGGTCTGATTGTTTGCACCTCTTGTGTGGTAGTTAACAAGAAACCTTTGTAAGTGTACCAAGACAGATGCAGTCACTTGAAGGCTTTAGGGAAGAATCTTTGTTTTCTGGTCAACTTATGATTTTTGAAAGACCTAGCTGGAAAAAATTCTCAATCTTGCCATCAACAGAGAATCCCTGAGTACAGAAGTAAATACAGACGTATGTAGAAAACTTTATTTATTCTGTTGATTCCCTTAGTGGTTCTCCTTATTTAGGTATTAGCTAAGGCTTGAGAGGGTGGCTTTTAATTTGAGTACCTAAAATGTATTGAGTCCTATTTTTAGCTTGCTGGTTTTAATTGGTTTTAGATCTAGACATAAATTTTGTTTTGTTCTGCTTTTTATCTGTAAATGAGATAAGGGAATCCAGTAATGGATGTGTATGAACATCTTTCCTACAGTTCCATTGAAGTGGCTGGTTGAAGACTAGGACACTTCTTCACACTTGTCACTTCATTGCCACAATCTTGTTAGATACATCTCTTTTTCAATAGGATAATCAATCTGTTCTCATGTTTGTTTTCTACTACTTTAAGTGATCACATATACTCTCACAGATTTTTTTCTTATATATCTTAATATTAATCCTTATAAATATAACTGCTCCTTGTTAGAGAGCTTTTAAGAAGTTTTTTCTGATGTTGTTGTGTTAACATCTTACAGAGTTTCTGCATTAGATTTGTACTACTACTGTACAAGGGAAATTAGTGATTGTCAGTGGGGCAGATGTACATCTGCTTTTTATGCAGTTCATCATTTGGGACTAAAACCTTCTAAAGAATTTTAAAGTAAGGGATTGGCATACTTGGCTTTAAGTTTCTGATTCTCAGATTAAATGACTAGAGTCACTAATAGGTCCAGCCGTGTTATTTTGCCACACCCATGTAGACTGAGTAAGTAATTTTCTCATATTTAGCTTTTTTGACGTTCCTTTTTTATATATATAAAGTGCATATAGGTACACATATATGCATACACTTTGCCTGTAAAGCAGCGTGCAGTTTTCAGCCTATTTGTCAAAGCTTTAATATATAGAAATATTGCTGCATTGCTGCATTTATATGTATGTGTACTTACTTCCTGGCTCCTAACTTAATCATCTGAAACCTTGTGACAGTGAATGTAGAGTGTTTTCCTTGTCGGCATCAGCATTCTTTGAGAGGGAAGATTCCCTGGTGAATTAATTATTACACAGAAGTCCAACCCCCACAGAACTGCTGTAGACACATAACAGGATTACTGCTCCGGAGTTTACTAGGATGCAAGGAAAATTGTTCCAGTCAGTCAGAAGCAAGCATCTTTGACTAAGGTAGGAAAATGCTCTATTTTCTATGCCTCATGACAAAATAAGGAAGTTTTTCTGGATTGTTTTCTGTGATTAAAATTTCTTATGGTATTGCAGTACTTTTAAAATTTGTATGGGGGGAAAAAAAAAAAGTGATCTTTTAAATACTCTAAAACTGGCTTGGCAAAAATATCTTTTTAGGGTTAGTATATTCCGATACATATAATTAACATGTGAATATTGCTTTACTGTTTGGAGAAGAAATATGGTTCAAAACCATCTGAAAATAGTGAAGAGAGGTCTTTTGTACTTAATAGATTGAATTACTTGTGTTAAGAGATGATACTTCAGAGTTTTTTGTTGCTTAATATTGTTTCCTCATATCTTGTAATTTCATAGAGGTATGTCAATTTTACTTTCAAAATATTGTTCATTCTATGTTATGTCTTGAAAAGGGATACATTTTCTCTATATGTTTGGTTAAGAGTAATTTTTTTTTATAAAAAAGGTTTGTTACAAATCTTCTAACTTTTTAATTAGCTGGTGTGTCAAATGCAGTCGTGTAATTCTAGGAAAACAAATTAGCCAGATCTAATAACCTAATAGCATAGAAGTGCTCTCAAAATGTAGAGCTGCCTAATCGATGTGGTGACAAATGAAATGATCTGTGGACTTCAAGGTTAGGAGTTAATTGAATGAGTGGACAAAATGTGGGGTTTTTTTAAACAGCTGCTCATATATTCCTAATGGAGACATTGTTTTTATTCTTCCTTAAAGTAATTGTACATTCATTCTTAATTGAAATTCTCTGGTTTTATCTAGCAAGTTGCTTTTAGGCAGGGCAAGGGTCTTTCTCATTTATACTTTAGAGATTTAAGTTGTCAATGTGATGTATAGAGCACCTACTTGTAACTATGACTGACTAAAAATTATTTTAATCTGCCCTCTAAAAATGCTTCCCTACTCACAGATTCTAAAAGTTGAGTGAGCAAGTGCTGGAAAATATCTCAATTTATCAAATATATTCCATGTTTCAGATACTGTTTACTCTCCTCATTACTGTATGCGGAAATATAACAGTTTAATTTTGTTGGAGTAGTAGATTTTTATTTATTTGCATTATCATCTACCTGCAGCATAAGTTATTTACTCCACAGACAGCTAGGTTGAGAATACTGTAATAAGACCTCTTAATAAGACCGTAATAAAACTCTCTTAAGACCTCTTACTATGGTTCAGACATCAGTAATGTCATAACAACTGTTAATGTTCATGTGATCATCCATCTATACAGAAAATTATGCAAGCCAGCTGTTTTTCCTGCACTTAGTCCAAATTTTCCATCTCCTGGGGGACACAGTAATCAGAACTAACTTCATTTTTGACTGCCAACACTGCACACCCACTTGTGCTCAGTGGGAGCCTGTAACTGTCAGTCAGTTCTGGCCTGTATCATGTCTTCTCATTGCTCCTCCAACAGCAACTGTCTTGAAAGTCTGGATTTAATGTCTCATAAGACTGAGAAAAGGAGGAAAATAATTTTCATCTGCAGAAGCATAAATGGAGTAATTAATTCATGTTCAAACAGGGTCACAGTCAGGACTTGGTGAAAAGCAAAATTAAAACAATGAGAGAGTAAAGAAGTACCTACTGTCAGTGGCCCAGCAACATGTCTATGCTGTGACAAGCTATTTAAAAGTTTGGCATGGGGTAACTGTCCTTTTACCTCAGGAGTGATTGATGAACTGAAGAAGGAGATGATGTCATCATCGGTAGTTGCAAATCTGTGCCCAAAATGTGGGATACAATTGTGATAGAGATATCTGAGTGGTCTTTCAAAGTTGGGGAGGGAGAGACGTATCTCAGTGGCAACCACATACTTCAAAAATTACTGCTACTGGACAGCCTGTCAGCCTTAGTTTTACCCTTCAAACTTAGAAACTTTTTCAGATTGACCTAAACATATATGGGTCAGTGTGAGCAGTGGTATACAGACATGCCAATTAGGCTGACTGGCAGATTGATTTTGTTGCCTGTGGTTTTTGGGACTCAGTTATGCTAAATCCAGAAAAAAATAATTATACATACCACTGCACCTACTGAAAGTCTGACATACTCTAGCTGCTTGATAAAGCAAATTGTTTTGTCAGTTTAAACTTTAAATAGTAAATAAAGTATTTGTAAGGAACTACAAGCTGTTTCTCAACAGCCAGGTTTATTTCAGAACATTGCTAGTGGCACAGGAATTTTGAGTGTGTTTTGGGGTTTTCAAATTTTAGTTCAACAACTTAATTCTATTATTGCTGGATCTAATTCTCACCTCCTGGGTTCTTGAGCAGGGGCTTATTACAGTTCAGCTACTTGGTGGTAGGGAGGTGGTGTGCAGTGAAACAATATGTTGTGCCAGGGGAAGTTTAGGTTGGATATTAGAAAGAATTTCTTTACGGAGAGGGTGATCAGACATTGGTGATCAGACATTCACTGGGCTGCCCAGGGAAGTAGTGGATTCTCCGTCCCTGGAGATATTTAAAAAGAGACTGGATGTGGCACTCAGTGCCATGGTCTGGTAACCACAGCGGTAGTGGTCAAGGGTTGGACTTGATGATCTCAGAGGTCCCTTCCAGCCCAGCTGATTCTATGATTCTATACAAAGAGAAGGAGATCCTGAATATAGACATATCACTGTATTGTGAAGAGATAAGATCTGTAAGTTAGAAAATCATGGAGGTATGCAAAATGCAAACAAATTATGTAGGGAGAGAAAGAGGGAAAAATCATTCCACTCTTCTTGTGCCTGGCAAGGAAAGAACTTGTGCTACCACTTTTATTTAATACATAGTGAGATGTTACCCTGTCCTACTATTCAAGTTTTACAGGGGGGTAAAGAGAATATTTGTCAAAAGTGATGTTTCCATGATGAAATCACCTCCATCAATCTATTTTATTGCACTTTTAATAGTAAGTAATAATAATAACAAAACCCAGAGTGCGCTAACAGAATGCAGTTTGGAAATGAGAAATGGAGAGGGTTGGTTAAGTTTTTGGTTGTTTTGTGGGGGCTTTTATATCCAGAGTTCAGTAAAAAGCTGCTTAACTTGTCAGAGGGTAAGAGGAAAATTAATAGCAGTAATGTTGACACACCATTGATAATATTATCTTCCTAAGTATGTGATCCACTTTTTCATCAGAGAAGCAGCTTTGACCTCTTAAAATTCCTGCATGCTGGGTTTCTCAAACAAGTCCATGGGGACTGTGGTAAAATTGCTACACAGGCAAGGCTTGAACATGATAGAGTGTGTTTGGTTTTGTTTGGTGGTTGTTTTTTTTTTTTTTTTCTCTGCTTCTGTCTCTACTCCTAGTCTGGTGAAAAATGGAAAAAATGTTTACAGGATTATGGACTTTACTGATAATCTAATGTGATTTGTGTGTAGAGCCTTGAGGGCAAGATATCTCTGTAGAGTATACTGACAGTATCTGCTTAACAACTCACCTATATATGTTCATACCAATCTGGCTAGTAACTGGTGGCTAATAAGGCTCTGAATTTGTGATAAAGGCACCTCTGGATGAATACGGGAATTCGTCTGCTGATACTTGGCCTTATACATGCTTACTACAGGCCACTAAAAAAAATCCTTATTTTTATACTGAATTTTCCGAGTTTATATTTCCAAGATTACTACACATATCTTTCCCAGGAAAGCTTCATACAGAAAATAATGCAACTGCAAATCACAGATTCGCCACCACTGGACAAGACCTCTAAGATCACCACATCCAACTCTCAGCATCTTCCCCATCAAATCTATGTATCGCTGTCTTTATCACCTACAGCATGCCATGAAGTGCCTTATCTTCATGGGTTTTAAACACCTTTAGGATGGTGATTCCACCACCTATCTGAGCATCCCATTCCAATACTTAGCTACTCTCTCAATAAAGAAATTCTTCCGCAGTTTTAGTTTAAACCTCCCCTGGTGCAACCTCAGGCCATTTCCTCTAGTCCTACCTTTATTCACTTGAGAGAAGAAGCCAGCACCCACCTGCCTACAATCTCCTTTCAGGTAGCTATAAAGAGAAATAAGGTTTCCTCCCAGCCTTCTCCAAAATAACATTACCAGTTCCCTCAACCTCTCCTCATAGGATTTGTTTTCCAGACCCTTCACCTACTTGGGTGCCCTTCTCTTAACTTGCTCCAGGAGCTCAATGTCTTTCTTGTAGTGAGGGGCCCAGAACTGAACCCTGGGTCATGATCCCTTCACTTCTCCTGCTGGCCACACTATTCCTGATACAGACCAGCATTCTTTCTTGGCCACCTGGGCACACTGCTGGCTCATATTCAGCCAGCTGTTGATGAGCACCCCCAGGTCCTTTTCTGCCACTCCCCCACAAGCCTGTAGCATTCCATGGGGTTGTGACCAAAGTACAGCACCTGGCCGTATTAAAGCTCATTTTATTGACCTTGGCCCACTGGTCTAGCCTGTCAAGGTCCCTTTGCAGAGCCTTCCTACCCTCAAATAGATTGACTCTCACCCAGCTTGGTGTCATCAAACTTACTGAGGCAGCCCTCAATCCCCTCATCTAGATCATCAATGAAGATACTGAACAGCACAGGCCTCAGTTAAATTGAACAGGACTGGACCCAGATCACCACCCCACTGAAATAAAGGTGAAATTATGTGTTAATGCAGTGATTGATCCAAAACTCTCCAGCAGTCCAGTAGCTAATGGAAAGTAGATGTGCACAACCCGCATTTACTCTGTTAAATCTTTCAGTGTGGGATATTATTCTTCCATGCATGGTTGCCTCTTTAGTGGTTGAGCTGGGCAACCTTTAAAATGCAATGGCTGTTCTCAACACAGGAAGACACCCCATAATGCCAAAAATCTAGTGACTAGGAAGAAGAGCATGGAAAAGTTGTATATTACATATAAAAAGCATATTTTGTGGAATCCTTCTCTTTTTAAAGTAGAAACTTTAAACAGAGGAGAGATATTTCTGTAGTCAAATACTGCATATAGTGCCACAACAGAGAAGGAGATAGCAGCAGAAAAAAAAAAAATAAAAAATGGTGCCTGACCAAGTTTCCTTCATCATACCAACAAACATCTCCTACTCTACTGTCTATGTTCTGGCATAAGATAATTCTTTTTTTAAGTCAAAAGTATTTATCTTTTTAGTAAATCTTGTTTTGTGGTAAAACCACAAATATACCCACAGGTATTCAGACTGTGCTACTTGAGGTCTAACAATTGTAACTGAAGAAAATCTCTTCTTGGCTCAATATTAATTGCAAGATTTTCTAATTGTTTATTTAACAAACATCTGTAAGCTAATAGGCTAATTGCATCCCAAACTTTATGTATGGTTGTGTATTATATAGATGTGTAAATCACCGTGCTTTGTCAGATGTATAACAAATTGTGTGATACTTAAAGCACATAAATTCACAAACTATTTAGATTTCTACTTGGTTTTTACAATGCAAACATTAACATAACAAAGTATGAAGCCATGAATTCCTATGTCAAGACATATATTTCCACATAAAATTCTGGAATTAACTTCTGTTACATATATGATAATTCTGATACATGTATTTATACAAGATGAGAATCATTCTTTAGTATTTTGAAATGAAAAGATATCTTTGAAATGCAATACTATTCTTGTACCATTTAAGTAAGATGTGCTCTTGAAAGGATGGTTAATCTAAGATATGATAATCTGTACTGATACATGAAAGAGCAATGAGTACCTTTTCTATTATTCACGTAATATTACATTTCATTTACTCGTAATTTTACCCTTTACTTTTAACTTCCCTGTGGTAAAGTTCAGTAAAAAGGCTTCTATTTTACCAGTTTTAGCAATCAATTTTACAGAACTATTCTGATTAATTCATCTACAGTGTTAAATTTATTTACACTCCCCTAATGGTACTGAAATTTATCCAACTTCATTTGGCCTACTAGTCACTTAATTGAGAGCTCTACTGAAATCAGTGTTTCTAAATATGCATAAACAATCATGTATTTTCTGTATAGTTTTGCCAGAAAGTGTTATAAATTTGCATTATATTTTTCAGCCAGCTCTCTGCTACTTTCAGTTTGTGCCTTGATGTTACACAAGTGAAGTAGCTTAATCTAAGTCATACTGGGAGGTTCCAAGGGTATCCTGGTTGACCAGAAGGCCTGCTACTGAAGAAGGGACTAAATTTCTCTTCCGGAGAATTTCAGACACCTTTTTCAATCTTGAGAAGTAGCAGAAGCCTAGGTGTAAGTAACTGAATCTCAAGCTCCCTTATCCAGAGATTTTCAGCGAATGAATACACTTGCCAGCACAGCTGCTTTGCTTATAAATCTAGCCTGAGGAGGCTCTGTGCCTCAACCTCTCTTTCCAATTTTAATATGGGCTTTTAAAAGGGAAATCTCCACAAGTATCAGTAATGTAAACATGACTTATACACTCTCCATTCCCTCTATAATAGCTTTGAGTGCTATAGTGGCTATAGCTATGTATAAAATCAGGAGTTGGTGGTTTGAAACTATTAAATATAATGCCAGAATTTTCTGGATTTTGTGAAGCTGCCAGTCATGTCATGTCACAACTAATGGATTTTTAATTTTGTCAGAACTGCAACACAGTACGGGCTTATTCCTGGCATGTCCTCATGTTGACGTTTCATTACTTAAGTCTTCTCTCAAAGTTTTCCTGCTGACTCATTTTGATTCTGGACTTTAATCAGGCTGAGTGGGTGATCCTTTGGACAGGTTGCTGCCAAATGTGATAAAGGCATTTCCCACCTTTTGTTAGGAAATAAGCTGGGTAAACCGTTAGCTTTTGCTGCTTCTCTTTTCTCCCTCTCTCTTTTTTTGTGCGGGGTTTGAAGGCTCTACCCAGGTTATCACTCACAGGCAATAGAGGCACTCTGATTTTAATGGGAATTTGTAAACTGGACTACTAGCCTATACTTCTACAGTACCTTGGGCCGAGAAAGAGATATGGTTATCAACTTCTTAAAAACATAATTTAATAACATTTTAAAATTCCACAAGTCAAAACCTTATTCTAAGTTTTGTGAGTAGGAGGGTAACTATATTGTTCTTGAACTAGAACATCTAGAGCACATACAGACATCAATCAAGATACTGTAAAGCAACATAGTTGGGAGAAACTTTTATAATTATTTTCTTAAATGCTATCATATTTTCACAATCTGAGTCGTCTTTGTCAATGACGGGGAAAGGATTGTGAGGAGAGTAAGAGAAATGAATTTGATACCCAAAATAAATGAAGAAAAATAATATAGTACCTGAAGGTACTGGGTGCATCTTTTTTTTTTTATTATTTATTTTTATTTTTAATTCTCCTTGATGTCAGGACACAAATGTCACTCTGGCACAAAAAAGTATTTTCTTTCTTATGCCAAGAGTCATCAAGTAAATCTCTGTCAGGTGAATCTAATGTTTCCAGAAAAGGAGTTCCTGTAAGAAGCATCCAATTAGCCTACTTATGTCACTCGGTACTCTGTGCTTTAGTGTTCTCTGACTATAGATTAGTTTCTGTGCTCTAATTCCTACCATTAATATTCACTCACCATAGCCTTGCTTTGCTATGCATTACGTATTAAGTTTGAAAAGTGTTACAGAAGATTTTAACTAGGAAACTAGCAAAAAGTGTTGTGCTTTTAACCTAAGCATTTCACACACTGACAAAGAAATGTGAAAAATTCCTTTACAGGCAGCTTTACAGATGTAGTGTCATATTTCTTGCTTTTCTTTTTTTTTTTTTTTTTTTTAAACCTGTTTGTTTAAATATTAAGGATGGAACTAAGATTCTATTCTAAGATTCTGGAATTTGGAAAAGTGAATTAAAAACCCACCTCAAAGTAAATCAAAGATAATCTATTTTCACGGAAATGGAATCCAGCAACTAGCAGTTAGGGGGCTCGTACAGATACTTCTGTAAGTTGGTGTGCAGAGTACAGTCAGATCATCTAACTGATGAATGTAAATCACTAACACAAATTGATTAGTCAGGCTGTGCTATCATTTGCTAAATAGTATGCATAGGGTTGGTAATATACCTGAAATTCCTTTAATAACAAAAAGAAATGTTGACAACTTTTATTTCTATGAAGGGCATTTAGATTGGGTAAAGGAACAGAGGTATGCAGAGTGCTGTTTGTGAATATAAGGTTTTACAAGGGCATTGGCTAGGGCCAGTCTCTGCAGGTAGCTGTGTAGAGTGCAAGTTCTTCTGTTAACTATCTAAAAAAAAGATGTTTAAACATTTGAGAATTCATTCAGGAGGAGCTGTCAAAGCTCTGTTTAAGGTATAACTGGTGATTGTATGAAGTCACCTTTCTTAAAGATTAGCCTAATGATTAGAGCACCAAAGTAAGCAGTCAAGTATTTGTATTATGTATGTATAATATAATATTAAATATCTACAGGAGTTATAACTCTTAGTATCCTTCAATACTTTTTTTTTTTTTTCACGAGTTACATGGCTGTTGATTCTGTTGATTATGGACACTACCGAAGGTTTACTCTCAACCTGTGTATTCTTATTTTTTAAATCTTCATCAAATAGGAAGCTGTCTGAGCTGAAGTTACTGTGGGAAGCTGGACACCCAGTAGTTCTAATTTTAATATATTCACTTTGAAAAATATTTTTGTCATTCAGAATATCTGTCATTTGGGATTTCAGAAAAATGTGATTTGGAGAAAGTGAACAAAGTTTTCTGTCATTAGTTAAACTTTAAACTCATATAGGAATATCTTAAAGCTGATGTAATCTGTGAGTTGAGGGAAATTATAAATTGCTAGAGTATATTGTCATAGATTTATCCACATTTGTGGGCTAGGAATACATCTAATGTTGACTTTGTAAGGCCAGTTGGTTTCTATGAGTCATTTTTAAGGCACTTCATAACCATATGAAAGTGAATTTGAATTTTCTTGACTGATTTCTCTGCTTTCTCTAGCAAATGATTCATTTACTGTTACAGATCATGATATAATATGTATCCCCAAACATCTCATTTTAAAATTAGAAAATCAGAAAGGCTGGATATTTCAGAGTCAAATACCCTTCAAATGACTCACACCTCTAAACCAACGAAGGAATTAAAAGGTTTATGTTATTTCATTTACAAAGGTGCAAATATGTTTTGTGCAGAAACCTTATTCTATTTCTACCATAAAATATCTCCTTTAAAGGCATGTGAAGCCTCTCTCAATATGGCATTTAATGCTTCAGCTGTTGAAAATCTAAAGCTTTAGATACATAATCATGGAGCACAAATGAAAGTAAACTGGTGATGCCTGGAAGTGAAAGGCTTTGTGCTTCCCCTGTGTCCTGATGCACACACAGTGAATCATTCACTTTCAAAGCATGAACCTAAGATTGTTAAATTTTTTTCTTTTTTTTTTTTTTTTTAAATATTTCCTTCTACTGTTTTTCTATTTTTTTTTTTTTAAACAAAACCAGCAACAACACCATTTTGCTTTCTCTGCAACACTGCTATAGCTAGTGTTAATGCTAGAAATAAAATTGGAGGAGGAACACTGCCTGGGCTGAATTCTGTAGAAGAGTCCTGCTGGCTGAACCTAGCTTATTGCCCAGGTCTATCTATAGATGTAACCCCCAAGCATGTAACAGCAGGTAGCTGTGATATATACAAGGGATTAAAGAGACCAAATTCTAATTTCTTCTGTTAGCTGCATAAGACCTCATACAGTAAGATGTTTCAGTCTCTATCTATATCTGGAAGCCTTGAAATTCTGAACTACTTTTCTCCATGGGACATCTGAATAACCATGTAGCCACAGTGATGAGGAGGGCTTCTCTGGTTCAGCACTGGAGAGAAAATCTGCTTTTCAAAGGGTGCACCCTCATGTGCAATGTTAATACCATTCTGGATGCAGAAGGGTTAAGCAACATGCCTGGAAAGATAAGTGTTGGTTTCAACGCTGTTTCCAATTAGGTTTGATAAAGAATTGTATACAAGAGCAACAGTTAAGGGCAATGGGGAGTTGCTTTAGAAGAAAGAGCAGATGATGAAGATGACATATTTATACTCCAGGTGATTGGTATAATAAGCTAGAGGAAATAATGCAGGGGAAGCAAAACATTTTAAACAATATTATGTGCATACTTTTGCTGAGCTTTTTATGTGTGGGCTGCATTATTTTGTGGAACATCTGACATGCTGTAGTTCTGACTGTACCTGCACCCATTATGGGAGAGAAGCTGTGTCTGACCTGAGTCACTTAAGTGTTAGTTCACATTATACTTAATCTATTAGTGTTTTTGTTTGAATAGAACTTAGAGGCCAAGTTGAAAATTCAAGGAAACTTTTCTTTTTAAAGACATGTTACATCTTCTGTTTTAATTTGTCTCCTTCTGAAATCCCCCAAAGAGCATGGAACCAATTGCACCAAAAATATTTTATATTTCTTTTCTAAAGCTGATAAGAGTTACTTACCTGATTTGAGAGCCTACACATCTCTGCCCTTGAATCTGTGGATTCTAGCCTTCTATTCCTGGTTTGCTGAAAGGTATTCCTAGCATCTTCACAGAATTATAGGATGGTTTGGGCTCAAAGGATAATTGCCATTGGCAGAGACACCTCCTACTACACCAGGTTGCTCACAGCCCTATCCAACTTGTCCTTGAACACTTCCAGGGATGGGGCATCTACAGTTTTGCTGGGCAACCTGTTCCTGTGTCTCACTACCCTCATGGTAAATAATTTCTTCATAATATCTAATCTAAATCTACCCTCTTTCTGTTTGAAACTGTTATCCCTCATCCTTTGCAAAAAAGTCCCTCCCCTGGTTTCCTGTAGGCCCTCTCAGGTAGTGGAAGGTGCTCTAAGGTGTCTCTAGAACTTTTAGATCTCAGGTTGAACAACCCAGACTTTCTCAGCCCTGGACTCATAGGAGGCCTGCTCCATCCCTCTGATCATCTTCATGACACTCCACTGGACTCACTCCAACAACTCCATGTCCTCCTGTGTTGGGGGCTCCATGACTGGACACATTATGCTAAAAGCCATCCAATAGAACAGGACTGGACGGATAGAAGATGGCAGAGGGCAGAGATGATCTAATCAGCAATGAGCTAAAGGCTGTGAGTTAGTTCAACACTGTTCACACAGCTGTGTCTTTTTATGATGTACTTACTGTTGTGTCCTCCATAATAAGTGTTCAGCACCATCTAAGCAATCTTGTCCTATTAAAGGCCTGAGGTTCCTGGCATTGCTGCACTTTGCTATATATCAGAACAGCTAGGCAGACCTGACTCATCAACCCTTTAGTCATCTCATGTGGAAGCCTGCACATCAAAATATGAAATAATATATGTTTACTGATTGTAAATACAGTGCTTGAGAAAATTTATTTAATGGATTACTACTCTCTAAACTGAAGTCCTGCTAGGGAATTCTCCAAGTTTTTTTAGTATTGTGGGCAATTATTCTAGCATTGGAGAAGACACCACTTATATATTGCTTACTTTGGGAGGATTTTTTTTTTCTTTAGGGTCCCTTTTTCTGAGCTCAGGAGACAAACATATGAATAGAAAGCTTCTGTGCCACATAGCTGAGTTGGCCAACAGCACCTGCAAAAATTCAGGATAACAAAATGTTCTTTGCTAATGATCTGAACAGAGAGTTCTGAGTTTCCTCAGAACTGCAAAGTAACGTAATATCTTCACAAACATTTTGCAACCAAATAAATGTAGAACCTGTACCAGAGGATAACTACTTATGTGTGGATTCTGTGTAATGCAAAAAAAATAACCCCCGTGAATTAATGTAATGTAAGAGTTTCTCCTAATCCTTAGGACATCAGATAGCTGTTTCCCAGTGGTGCAAGAGACTAAAATCAATATGTTCCTTTTCATGTTGTTTTTGATCTTTTATTTTCTAAATTATATATATAAACCCTAGAAGGCTGAGTTCTGACTCCCTTGTTATAGTGCAGGTCAATTTGCTTGCAGCTCCTAATATGGCCTTGGCAAGAATTTTGAGGAAGAACTGGGACTGGATGTTCCAACACTCAGGCAAACTCAGGTTAGAAGTTTATCAGGAGTTCAACATGACTTGAAGATAGATTTCCACAAGAGCTGCTGACCAAATGCTTGAAAATTTGTTAAGAGCATGGAAGACTGATTAGAGTTTCACAATCTCTTGATGTTTTCTAGGTTTTAAGGAGGGCATCATACTCTGTTTTGGATAGTTTAAATAAAACTTCAATAACATGCTTGCTACACCTTATGCACATACACATCTGAATACATCCCTCGTGAAATGTGTGAATTTACCCACAGTGAAATTGCAGAGACCAAGAGGTGAACTGAGTTATTTGGGCCATTTGGAGTTCAATGTAATCAGACCTTACTGTTGTCAGTAGGTTTTATTAATAAATCAATCTAAGTCCTCCACTGGGTGAGAATATCTTGCATCTGAAATGTTGCAATTAAAACATGCAGAGAAAAAACTATTTAAAGAGTTTATATGTCATGCCTTATGTATTATAAAACATTAATACTCAATCCTGCTTCATAAAATTAATTTGCACTCTGATCAAAGATCAGTTTTCAAGTTTGAATAGATGCAAAAAAGTGCCAAGAATAGGTAGAACGTACAGCATGGTAGTAAATATTACTGTGAAACTGGTCAGTTTGAGAAAGCAGGAGAGCAGCAATGAATTGCTGTAAAAATAATATCAGGAAAAGAGATAAGGGCAGATGAGAGCACTTTATGAAGCTATTGCTTAGTTTCAGGCAGAGAACTTCTTAGTGTGCACAGGATGAACATGATTCTATGTAAATCATGCAGTCTAGCTGCTATTTTTACCACTTTCACCACGTGGAATCTGCTGTGGTAATTTTCAGAGTACAATCTGGAAAAATAAATGAGAGGCATTCACTTAGCAGAAGACCACTTATAATAAAGTCTGTTAAAGCAAAAGATAAATCACTCCACTCCCAGCTGACACAACCAGTGAAGTGGGTAGTCATGTCCACTTTGAGCTTCATGGTACAGGCTCTTGCAGAGCAGGGAATTCTTGGCCCTTAGTCAATTTTTCCTCTTCAGAGTCAGCAGATGCTGTCTTCATCTTTTCTTCCTTTGCCTAAATTGGTCATATCTGCCCAAACCTCAACCTGCAGTCTGTCTTGCAGCAAAATCTTCTTAATGTGGGTGGATTGTGTGGACATTTTTAAGGCTAGATTCTCATTCTTGTTCAAATGATTGCTTTTGATTTGGCAATAAATTATATCCTGGTTATGACCCCATCCATTAGCAGTTGTCTTAAATCTGTTCTAGTTGTTCTGTTTCCTTTCAGGAGCTTACTGAATCTGACTGCTCATAGAGTGTGTGGAAATTTATCTGCAGTTAAGGTTAGAAAGTTCAGTTGCAGATTCATCTGAAGCTTAATGTTTGCTTTTAGAGCAGGCATGCCTCATCCCTCATATTCTAGTTTTGGCTGTAAACCAACATGTAAAATACAGGTGGCATCCAATTCTTATTATTCCCAAAGAGCAGAGACTACACTAGTAGGTAGATAGATTAATCCACAGGGATATAAAGACCTACTGGATGACAGCTGCAGGATGCACAAACACCAGTAAGAATCACTTGCATATCCTATAGACTTCCTCCTCTTTTAGACACAGTATAAACTTGTTAATAGAACTATGTGATACCTGAACTGAGAGAACAAGCTGTCTACACCTGGTTATGTCCTCATGTAAATTTAAAATAAACATATTTATATTTAGTTTTCTGTGTGATTTCATATAGGTCTGTGAGATGTAGTGTCAGAGCAGCTGAAGTGTTTCACAGTGCACGCAGAGAATCAGTTTGAGCTTTCTGCTGATCTCATCATAACTCGGCTTCAAATGCCATCTGCTTCACTACAATGCTGTTGAGTGTGACATGCCAAACTGGTGGGCTGCCTAGGTTCAGGGTGGTTCTTTAAGAATTTGTGTTTTGTGGAGGTTTTCTTAAACTGTAGATGTCTCCTTTTATATTAATGGATTCCATCTTTCTTGGGTTCCTCATCATTCTTAATAAATTAATGATGACCTATCAATCCCTACTTAATTTTGTAACGGTCCCTCTAATGTTTTAGAACTCTACATTACTCATCATTTGTCCGGTAGCAAAGATACACACCTAACTCTAATTTTCTCTCAATATTTATAGCTTCCTTTGTAATTTTTGCCATTTTTTCATTGAATTCCTGTCAATTTGATGACAATCTTTTGACAACACACAAATAAAACAGCTCCACTCTGCTGTTTTGGCTGTATGACTTTGAGAAGGGTTATCAAGAGTAACCTATCCAGGAATAGGAGTATGTTTAAAATCTGATGGGGTAGGTTTGGGGATTTTTTTGTTTGCTTGTTTTTGGTTTGGATTTTTGTTTTTTGCTTTGGGTTTTTTTGGTGGGTTTGGTTTTTTGTTTGTTTTTTTTTTGTCATTTTCCACTTTTTCCATATTGATCACATGGGACTCTGACCAGTCAGACTGAAGTTTATTTGAAGCAGCTAGAAAGTGACTGAATCTTAGTCATACTGACAGGCCACCCACAAATCCTCAACCAAATTCTTTAAACTTCATCCACTGTTTTTATTGTCTTGGATCCAACAAATGGAATGATCTGGATATTAGTCACAGATGTGTGTTCTACTTCATAATAAGCATGGGTACTACCCACAAGTTATTGGTACATGAGTTTTTTGGACTTCTGTAGAGCAAATAGTGAGAGGGAGGAGATCCAGATAAATAGATATGTGTAGGCTCACTTGTGAGCTCATCATCCGGTATTTTCTGATGACGGGCTTTGGAAAGACTTACTGAAGAAGATGGATCCAAGTGTATATTTAACTTTTTGAGAACATACAGACAAATATTTGCTATAGCTCCATTTCACCTTTCGCATGCTATAGTCTATTAAACCACAAAACCACACTGGCATAGTTTAGGTGGGTATTTAAAATTACAATCTTCTTGCAATAGATGTGTTTGGGGAGGAGTGGAGGGGGAAATGATCCTGTATGTGGCATTTTGTTTTTTTACTTCGTTTTTGTTTTTTTTTTTTTTTTTTTTTTTTTTTTCCCTTCAACTGTGCATGCCTGGTATTAACTATCTGTCATCATTAAAAACTTATCACTGGTTGTGCACCAACACTCAGAAGTTAAAATGAAGATGAAAGAGAGCCCAAATATTCTGAACTCTTAATAGCGATACCTGGAACCTACAAAAAACCAAACAACAACAAATAAACAAAAAAAAACCCAAAACCAACCAAACAAAAAAGCCTAACAAACAAAAAACCCCAGAGATCAAGATGGGAAATAAACCTTTCAGAAGGAAAGCTCTCCCAGAAATTTCATGTGTTTCCAGAGAAAGTATTGGGAGTTCATTAAGTTTATTATATTTGTCGGGATGTATTTCCTAATCTTCCAGAAGTTTCCCTTTTTAAATAGGCTTTATATGTGCTGAATTCCAATTTGAATTCTGCTGGAATGGGAAATTTTGAGCTGAGGAATTGTTTAGACTCAAACACAGAACTTGCAACAAATCAGTTGTTCTCGAGTTTTTCATCATGCAGACTGGCTCATTTTTCTAGTCTCAGACTATATATAATATATGATTGTTTACATCTGTTTATGAGGTTTAATTTCTCATCTGTAATTAAATATTGAGGGAGAAATTCAGTTATGCATGTTGCTAACTGAATAGATGTATTTAATGGAGAAAATTGGTTTTGTAACTTGTTTTCTTGAGTTGTCATTGCTGTATATCACTGCATTAATTTATAACTGTGACATAAATCAATTAGAGTATATAACTTTCTAGATTTTAATATTATCTTAATATTGAAGTTTAAAGTCTTCAGATTTGCATATCTTAGAATTTGTGTTTCTTGGAATGCTTACCCCTTCAAAACTAAAATATTACAGATTTAACGGTTTTCTCTGACTTACTCAACCTAGAGAAAAAAACAACAAAACCAAGAAAACCAAACCAAAAAAAACAGACCAAACAAACAAAATAAAAATCCCTAACCAACCAAAAAAACCCACAACAAACCCATATTTATTCCAGTGATTTGCGGAGTTTAGATTTTGTTTATAAAATTGAAGTGACAGAGGGAAATGTAGAATATTACATATAGCTCATATTTAGCAAGAAGGCTGTTACTGAGATGCTGCAATATTTCAAATGGTACAGTTCCAGTTATAGTTGGCGTGGAGTTTACTTTGAATGACTACTTTTTTTTTCAGAAGGAACTCGCCTGTCTTTCCTTCATTTGCCATTCTTAATTAGTTTCTCTTGTTTCTCTCCTTTATGAACCCCACTTCATAATAGTTCTGTGTCACACTTGGCAATAATGATTTGCGGATTTTTTCTCTTTCATCCTTTGGAATTGGGATTTTCCCCCCTTGGTCCTTGCAGTTCAGCCAGGAAGCACAAGAATATAGGAAGTATCACCAAAAGTGTAGCACTGACTAAAATTTACAATTTTTTGTTAACACCCTTTCATGTTGATAAAATGAATATGTAATCTGCAAGACCAATAACTTTATAAATTACATCATGAAATATATCAATTGTAGGCAACCATATCTTGAGCATTTCTAGCTCATCATACTGCTTGCATTTAATCCAGACACACAGACAATATAACATTTTTCTGTTTTCTTCTATTTTAACTTTTTCTCCGAGTTTAATGTTTTTGTGGTATAATACAGAATTAGCACAGTGATGAAGAATTTGTCCTCATGAGTTTTCTCAAACTATTTTAATCACAAGGGTCACTGTGTGTCAAGGACACCTCTCCAAAACACAAAGTTATGTGAGAAGGTTAGTAATAACTCTATGTCCTTCCTAACTGCAAGATGGGAAAAGGATATAGAAAATCTCTTTGATCTTTGCCAATTATACCTAGTGGTCTCTCTGGGTTACCTAGATATGCAGAAAAGCATACTTCAATGTTCCATTCATGCTCTTCTTTGAATCTCCCTTAGATTAATGTCACAATTTTGCACAGCCCCTGTTAAGTGCTCTACTTTTGCTTTTAGGCGAGTTCGCTGAAAACAGGGTGCCATCAGCTTACCTGAGACAAAACATTCAGTCATTGATATTGGGTAGATAGACAAGAGTTCATGTCTAGTACAAAAACACTGACCTTTTCTAATGCAAAACTTGATTTATTCAAGATAATAGCAACAAAAACAGTGGATATGAAAGTGTTTGATATACCTTACCTTCATAACTGTTTCTATGTGACTAAACAGATGAATAGAGGAAGCAACTTGCAATAAAATCTTGATGCAAAAGCATAAGAATACATCCCTTTACCATATTTGTCACTTCGAGCGAAGATAAATTTTGCTTGAAAATTTGTGTGATGTCCAGAAAACATTCCATGCCTGCCTTTCTCTCTGAAAAGATTTTTTTAATCTCTCCTTTCTCTAGTTTGTAAATTAATCTTAGCATCTAGTATAGAGTAAATGGCATGGGCATTGAGGTCCTGTAAAACATTAATAATCTTGCATTATTCTTCTTTTACTACTCAAATGCCAAAAAAATTGTTTTTCAAAATTTGCATTTTGGTTAACCTAATCTCTTGGTAAAGCATATCTTATTTCTCTTATGTTTCCTTCAAATCTCAGTTTATCATGGGAGGCAGAGCAAAAACAGTTGCTTTCCTTTGCTTGGAATAATTTCTCAACTGAAACTTCAAGTCTGATTCACACCAGTTTTAGATGAGCACAACTCCTTCTGGACTCCACAGATCCTGTACAGCATATATTCTTTTGTAATTCTTCCTTTCAATTTTACCACTTTTTAGCTTTCTTTTAAAAATATATAACCAATGGCTTTTTTATTTATGCTATTGCTATTCTTTGATCTTCCTCGTAAATATTTGCTGTGTTTGTCACCATTTTTCAGGTATCTTTTCATTATCTTCTTCTAGTAGGTCTCTTAACAAAAATATCCTTCATTTTCCCCCACTTTCAGGCCATGATGCATTTCCCTTTTCCAGAGTCTCCTTGCTTCTTTAGAGAAATCTAATTAGTAAATCAGGTAATGACAAGCGTTATAAGTCATATTTTAATAGGACTTTACAAGGAATGCTGAGTTGCACTATGTGCCAATGTTAATTTTGCTTGAATCTGGGTTGGTTTATTAGTAAAAACTTCTGTTCTAAAGACCAAATTCCAGATCTATCTAATTAGCTCAGCAGGGAGGTTTCCTGCAACTTAAACATTTATGTTTATATGGAATCACTAATTGGAGTTGTTCTGATAAATGATGGAGTATGGGAATAAAACAGCTTCTTTTTTCTGTTTATCTTAAGTTTCTGTTGCCTTCAAATCTTTGAATAATCTCATTCTCATAATGAGAAACAAATTGGTTACAATGCTATTATTTACTCTGGTATGTTTTATTTATTTTGTCCGTTGTACTTTGAGCTCAGTTCTCTCTGAGGAACAATCGTTTTTTTTCAGATATTGCATGAACTCAGAGTCTACTGTTGTGCTTATCCTTGTTTTGTTCAAGTTAAACAAGTGGTCTTGAAAAAAGCTGTGAAAACAGTCTTTATCATTGTCATTTTTGCCATTTCTAGAAGGACTAGCAGCTGGGAACCTCTGAACAATCATGGTAGTCAGACTAAGAAAAGTAGGAAATCTGAGAGAGAGGGAAAAACTGTTTTACTAAGCTAAATTCTGAGAAATGTACTCTGTTTTTAAATACCATGCAAGTACCAAATATTTCCAATGAAAATATCAAGAATGGAAAGAGGAAGAAAGAATCAGAGAGGGATGAATAGAATATTTATTCTGCAAAAAGGGAACCGGAAACCCTTCAAGATGAAAGCTGAAAATGATCTTATTTTGTACTAAGAGTCATCAATGCATTTTTAGTGAAAAACATCATACTGGTACTTATAATGAAGTTAAAAATTGCATCTTTAAAGACAAATTAGCAAATCACCCTGACATCTAATCCAGATCAATAAAGGAGAAGCGTCCTCCTGCCCTGAAAAAAAACAACAAAACTTGCCTTAAGACAGGTTGTTTCTTTAGGGGGGGGTGGGGATGTTTTGTTTGGCTTTTTGGGGGTTCGTGGATTGCTTGGTTTGTTTGTTTGTTTGTTTTTTCTCCCAGGCTCCTAATTCATCTGTGTTAGCAGATTAGTGCAAATCAGGCACATATTCTGAAGCAAATCTCCCAGTCATCATCATTTACTATATTTTGCATGACAGTACAGTGCCAGCTCAAGGAGCATCCCCCTTGGGCATGAAACTGAACTGCATCACATGGAGCACCCTGTCAGTACTAGTTTGAAGAAACAAAACATCTGAAGTGTATGTTATATAGATCTGCCTATTTTTCTCTGCGGGTTTAATTTTATCACTCAAAAATGCCCACCAATATGACATATTGTGGTCCCAGACAAGACTAAATAAACCACAGGATCATGTAGACTTTGGTAAAGCAAGCGGTCCTTGAAAAGCACTGTGAATACGTGACAGTCTTGGCTTAAGGGCAATTTTGAAAAAAAGAAAAAGGATAAAGACTTGTCTGGACATAAAATCTTATGTGAAAGGAATCAAAATATGCCTCCCTATTTTTTCAAAGTGTTAGCTGTTATAGATAAGTAATAAGGTAGGATGTTTTAAAAATAAAGTCATTTGGAGTAAAGGAACTTAAAATTTCCATTTTAGAAAACTGGGAATGAAATTTTGTCTTTGTTTTTTCTTTTTGTTATCTTTTGCTGGTTTTGGTCTTTTGTTGGCTTTTATGGGGGGCAGTTTGGAATTTTTTTGGTGGGATTTTTTGTTGTTGTTTTTTGGTTTGGTTTTGTTTGTTTGTTTGATTTGTTTTCTTTTTTGTTTGTTTGTTTTGTTTGGGTTTTTTCTTTTTTTGTTTTCCCTAACAGTCTTGCTGAATTTTGGTTACTTAATATTCTTTGTTTTTCAAAAATATTTTTTTAAGACCAGTCTTTTCTTCAAACTCTTTTCAACCTTACTTTCTTAAGTGAGATGTATGCATGTCTGAGTATGTCAACATTGCCTTTAACTTTTGAACCTATCACCTGGTTGCTGCCATTTTAGGAATACTTTGTTGGAAAAGAGTGAAAGCTACTGAGAATGATTATTCTTGAGAGCTCAAATCCCTGTAGGCATTAAGAATCTAAGGGTAAAAGACAATACCATAAGAAATCAGGCTTGGTTATTCTTGCTGGTCATGGAGAAACAATAATTGCCTGAAATAATGAATTAGCTAAGTGCTGTGCAGAAATGGTAAATTTATAATCATCAACACCTTTTCTTCAAAAGTTACTTATTTCAGCTTATGGAGACATTACTTGAATTTTAAATTCTTTACTGGTTTTAGAAGTAGATTAATGTGGAAACCACAAAATCTACTGGTTTTAACTAATGTTGAGGATTTTTGCGGCCGTCTTTTTGTGGTGTGTTTCTTTAAAATAAATTTAAAAAAAAATAATAGAAGCTTTTCCAAGAAATATATAGCTCAGTTTACGCTGAGATGTATGCCCTGTGCACTGGTATCTAGACTTTGCTCGTCTTTATAAAAAAAAGTGAGCATATACCCTGATCCACTAAGAAAATCATCATTAAGCATTCGCACTGTCCCCATAGAGGCCTACCCCATCCTTGGATAGCAGCCACATTTGAAAAACCTGTTGCAGCAATTGATGGCCTCCTTGTTTTCATCACAGCATCCTTCTAATTACCATCTGGCAACTAGAAAGACTAGAATAAAAATATTTGTGTGCATGTGTCATTGATTTCTGTAGTTTTGGCTTCATATGTACACACTTATGTTTTGAAATGTTCTTATTGACTATATAACAGTGTATCTCAAACTGTGCTCCAGGAAGGCAGTGGGATCTAGAGAACAACCATTTACATGTCTAAATGCATTATGCTGTAATTGGCATGTTGGCTGTCCATCTACTTTAGTTGCTGTCATATTACAAATTTTTTTTTTTCTTAGAAAATTCTTTTTTAGCTACAATATTTAAGGAATATTTTACATAAATATTTTCTGCTCCAGGACTAAGGGCCAATATGTTTGAGATAAATGTGTTTGAAAATCTGGGATGGGGTGGGATGTGGGACCTTTTCACTCTTATCACTTTTCAAAGCCTGTATGGATACTGGCAAAACATCCCTGGAAGTGATCAAGGCCAGGTTGGGTGGGGTTTTGAGCAACCTGATCTAGTGGGAGCTGTCCTGGCCAATGCAGAAGGCTTGGAGTTCAATGCTCTCTCAGGACCCTTACAATCCAAACCATTCTAAGATTCTATGAGAACCACTAGCAACAGATCAAAATTCTTTGTGTTGTGTACAATCTTGATAAGATGTAGTCATTTACAGATGACAGTTTTCTTGTCTCAAATTCATATTAAATTTCAGCAACATTAATGTATCTGAGATTTTAATACAGTGGTGTTTTGTTGAAGAGCTGGTGCCTTTGATTGGTGATCATGTTTCATAAACCCAAGAAAGTCAAGAAAGATACTTCTGTAATACCTATATGTTAGGGCACATGGCATCTTAGCTTTTCCCAAAGTTTTTTTTGTTGATGTAGACACACTAGTGTCCACACACTGGCAAAATTAAAGTACTGATATGAAGTTGTAGTTCACAGAAATGAGAATGACTACCTCTTTGTCAAAGAAAACCAACTTCCTTTATATATTCTTAGTTTAGTACTGTAGATACATAATTGTTTTGAACATCCTTCTGCTTTGTACTGTCCTTTTCAATGGAAAGAAAATTGTTAACTTAGACTTTTGTATGTAATCTAATTAGGACTTATCAGTTGCCACTCATAAATGTAGAATTTGGTACATGCTTCAGTATACAAATATGTCTAAATAAATCTAGCTTCCACAGATGACTGATTTTCTATAAGAAATGTATTTTATAGAATGTGTGTATCTGTAGTGCAAAGTTATGAGCCATATTCTCATATTCTACTGACACAGAATGTCTCCAGTAATTTTAAATTTTTAAAAATGTTATTTTCTTTTGTTAAATACCCATTTGCACCTTTTCTTGAAAGATTTCTGCTATGTAAAAATGCAAATTCCAGAAGGATTTTTCTCAGAAAAAAGATATATTCATATTTTCCCTGACTTGCTCTATAAAACACAGAAATCTTCATCTTTGAGGCAGTAATTCCTAAATTTGACTCCTTAAGTACAGCATTATGCCTATAGATACATTAAAGCTATAAATATATTTGGCCCAAATTAAACATATTTCTGGAATGTAAATTTATCCATTTGGAAGTCTGGATCTCTCAGGGGATGTATCCATGCTGTTTTTGTAGATTCAAAACTTACATTTTGAGCTCAGTGCATATTTTGTTTCCTATAGATAGATTGTTCAGTCATCATATATGATTATTCATGCTGCCATGTACATGGAAACTTATCAAGTAATAAATTTCTTCTAATGATTATGCAAACTGTTTTAAGGAGCACAACACGACTACAGTTAAGGACACTAAATAAATTGACACCAGAAAGGAATTTGTCTGAAGTAATCCAGTAATTCCCTATGGTTTGGAAGGTCTAACTATTTTGATTAATCAGTGGTTTCTACAAGAAAGCAGTGATAATTATATTTATGTCTCCCAAGTATTTTCTGAGGAAACAAACAGCCTTGCTTGTTTTCTTTTAACACAGTACTACTATAAATATTTTCTTGTTGACTCTAAAGGTGAAATGGGTTGCTAATGGAATGAAATATGTTATTGAAAAAGCAGATATTTAAGGTATTTTGCAAAATGCAAAATAAAGGTAGACTTTGCACAAACTTTTTAGATTCTGTGGAAATGTTAAACGGTGTGTATATATTCAAATGAGCCTTGTCATTTTATGCTGTATAGGCTGGAACCAGACCATTGCACAACATATTCAGCTAGGTGTGCATCTTAAAACCATGTGTTTCAGTGGTTTGAGGGCTAATCTGGAAAGTAGATTAACATTATTGAAGCCAGAAATAAGTCAGTACAATACAGTTTTGGGTTGTTTTGTTTTGGTTTATTTTGGTTTTGTTTTTCATTGGTTGGTTTTGTTAGCAACTGAACAACAGCTGAAAAGTACTCCATAGACAATAAAAAAAAATGTAGAGTCCCCCAGAAGTGTATAATGCTTTGTCAAGTTCTCCATAACAGCAGTACTGAAGTAATAAATATTTTATGATTTTGCATTTTACAAGACCGAGTCCACTGGCCATCCTTCACATAACATGACTGGACACACCCTGAGTTAGATGTAGACATAAGTGATCTTTAGTTAATTTGCATGGGTCTCCTTAGCTCTTTGTGCCTCCGTATGAAAAGTGGTTTGAAGTGGCTGAATATGAAATCAATAGATGGTTGCAGATAGATCATTGTGAACAGAAAACTCGACATATATATTTTAACGTATAATTTTTTATAGCATTTTTGTCTTAATTTTCTCATCTTAAGCTCTGACACAAAATGAATAATGAACAAAAATGACTAGTTTGTCATGGTCTTTGGCTAATAACATTCACCAAAAAACTTGTTTCATTGTTAAATGCATATTTAGTTGTCATTTTAATGTTCTGTAGTGGTTTACAAATAACTTTTTTCATAGATAGGCATGCAGTAACTGATTAATCTAGCAATAGTCTTTGTTTTACGTTACCATTACAATCTTGTTTCTCAGTGTTTGATATTTCATTCAGAGTTACACATAAAGCTGGAAACAGCTAGAAAAAAGTTCAGTATTTTCAGCAGTTATCCATTGACCATGATGAGGTTAAGGGACAGAATCAACTAAAGGTGATGACCTATGCATTTCTAATTCTTTCTGGAAATAGCTGAATAGTTTTAATAGCCTTATAATGAATGTAGAAACCTTTCCATTAGGTATGGTTAACATCATTACAAGACATTACTACAGACAGTTGAAGCATAAGAATGTTATGCACTTATGCTGAGTAAGGAAAACAAAAATAGCAATAGCAATTTAATACACAGTGGGTTTATTTTTCTGTTCATAATCCACTATTTTGCAAATAGTCTACAGGCTGATGAAGAATTCAGTTTTCTTGTTCGTTCCCTTTATACACATTAGAAAGTCTTATGAACACTGTTGAAATACACCTGGCTGAACTGGATTTGGCCTCATGGCTCATAAGACTTTGTGCTAAGCATTTCCTGTACTTGTTAGTATTTTGCTACTCATGTAATACATTCAGATTAATTTGAAGGGAGAAACCTACTGCCATGGTTTCTTACTGTAAGCACTCACAGAATATGTGCAGAGGACATATGTTTCTCCATTCACCCACTGTAAACTTACATGTTATTTCAGTGAGAGAAAATGATGTGGTCCTGGATGTTATTGAATGCTCTTACGCATTCAGCCACAGAAAAGAAGGTTTAGGAAGTAGGACCAACAGCTTTTATGTTCTGATTCCACTTTGAATAGGTGGACAAAAGAAAAATAATTAACACTATGTTAATCTCCCCTGAGTTTAATGCAGCTATTTTGATCCTATCAAAAGAACAGTAACAGCAACAAAACGTGACTCCTAAAGTAAAAATACTACAATGTCCTTCCAAGAACACTCATATAAATGAGATTTAAGGAGAGAATTGTCTTCACTGAGACCTGAAAAATATTGAAGAACCTGACTGCATATTGTCTAGTTATACCTAAAATTTAATGTCACTTTCCTTAATATTTACCACAGTAAGCATGTATTTCTCATGCTTTATCAGTGCCTGTCAGCTCACTGGAAATCAAGCGCGCCACCCAGACCAGTGCAATCATTTTAAATTAATTTTGTAATTAACTTTTTACAGTTAATAACTTTTTACAGTACTTAAAAACAGAGGGCTGTAATTTACTTCTTCATGCCTTACTTTTGCTTGGAATTTGTGGTTTTTAAAATAAAAATTGTCTTCACGGAGGCTCGATTTAAAAAATTAATAATTTTTTGAAAGATATCACCGGAATAGAAGAGACAAAGTCTTCACAACAGGAAATGTTATTGTACAGCAGTACACAGATTTTTTAGTTCCTTGCCAAGTTATGACAGCTACACTGATTGATTACTAAAGGGTACAATTAAGGCTAAAATCTGGATAGCATATTCCAGTGAGACTGGAACCACTCATTCTTCAATTAGGTCTTGAAACTGTGGCTTAACTTCAGTTTACATAATTGTGTAACAGTATCAAGCAAATAACTTTGCAACGTCTTCTTGAACTTATCTAGAAACGTGAAGTTGTGGAACACAGTAATCATTTTTGTCATCAGTTTGCCAACACGAGTCAAGGTGTGTTCATCATCCAACTTGTCCACAAAGGGGCCTGCTTGAGGGCTAATTTGTGAAAGGTTCATTGTCCTTAGAACATGAATTGCATCCACCTTTTAGGTTTCTAAGATGCTTCCCCCTACTAAAATAACCTGAAAAGATTTCAGATGAAAATAAATGAAGTTTTCAAAATACTGACACAGAAATTCCTACCAATATTTGAAGCTTGCATAGAAGATTTTCTTGGACCAATGGTTATCTTTCCATGTCAGGGAAAATGTAAGCAACTCTGACAAACACGCTTTAAATAGTCTAATATATTATAAACAAAAACCTTCTTTTGATCCTTCAAACTTGAATCTGAGTGATCAAAAAGTCATAAACAGGAAGTGGAACAAACAGTACTAAAAATAGGTGAACTGCATGATGATTATCATCAATTCATTTTGGGAGTAATTTTATTCTTTTAATCAATGTTAATCCTCATTTAGCATATTATTTTGCTGCTTGTGCCTGCATAAGAAACAGATTCAGATTTCAGGTTATCCTCTGTGGAAAAACGAAGATCTTTGCATGAAAAACACAATGGCGTTAACTTTCTTCTTTCCCTTTAATTGCTTAACAATCATCTTTTCTAACATGTTACTGAGAACAGAAAGGTATACAAGCACATGCAAAACTAAAGGCTTTTAAACTGTGATCTAAATGTTTCTGTGTGAATTGTTGAGAAGTTTAGGGGTTTTTGATAACTATTATTCAATATTCCAAACTGCAGAAGTGTCATTAGCAAATTCCAAATGAACAATTTATTTGGAAGTGTTCTTCTTTGTCGGTTTGTTGGTTTTTTTTTTAATGCTACATTGTTTCTCATAGTGATGCACACAGATATGGAGGCTGATGAGGACATTTCTCAAGTAGTTCCAATTACCTCCTATTCATCACATCTTGGCAGTGAAGAGTTTTGCATACAGATGTAGCCTTAACATATTCAAATGAGTGTCATTTTTCTGAAATAACCATTTTAAAGTTATTTGTACAGGCACATTGTAAAGAGCATTTTGTAGACTTCTTCATGCGACACATTTTCACTCTAATCCAGTGCACTGAGACCTAGGAAAGATATAGGATTCATGCTCACTTTCGAACAAGCACATGAAATTTGGGTTTCTTTTGTACCTGTCCACTGCTCCCAGCCTCTCTGTTATGCCAGTTGTGTATGCCTGACGAGTGCTTCTCATTCCTTCCTTTGCTTCCTCTTGTGTTTCATCCATAATGATTTAATCCAAAACACCTTCATTGAATGTCTCAGCATTTAATCTTAGCAAATATGAATATACTTCAAGATAATTCTACTTTGAAGCAAAAGCAAATATTGAAACTTCTAATATTAATAAAAATAGAGCTGTCTCCCTCTGTCTTGCTTTACTTGCAGCAGTTTCCAGGTGTACTTAAATACAATAGATTTTTTTTTTTTCTTATACTTCAGTCATTTGGGGAAATTTCCTGAGTTTAATCATGGTCTTCTTTAGGAAGAAAAAAAAAAAAGAAAAAGAAAAAAAAATCCAAAACAAAACAAAAAACAAACAAAACAAACGAACAAACAAACAAACAAAAAAAAAACAAAAAAGAGCTGTTCATAAATCTTTCATGGTTTTCTACAAGGCATTTGACAGGTTCCATTGCATAAAACAAATGTGAGTAACACACCATGTGCTTTTCAATTTTTTATTTAATGCATATTATTTTCTCAGCATAGCTGCTTCTTAAGCACAGAAAGAGATGGGGTTAGTCCACAAATCCCATTCTATTTAACTGAAGAAGTTTTAATTTTGCACACAATAAACCATGCCTATCAATATTGTGGGGTTTTGGCTTTTGTGGGTTTTTTGTTTGTTTTTTTATTAGTTTTTATTTTATTTTTTTTAAACATCTGCAGCCTTTGAAGAACTGAGTTATGGAAAAGTTCTACCACTATGTAAGGACCTTCTAGGTCTAGAAGGAAGAGTCACAACATCAAACAAATAAAGACCATCTGAAAATATCCCTGTCTGCTTTATACTAATATCGGTATACTGGTACAAAAGAAATTGCTGGAATACATTTAATTTTTCTTATTAGCATCTTAATTGTTTCCCTTTCCATAATATGTCATGGCATATATTAATATGACTAAAAATATTTATACTTATGGCTAAAAAACATTATAAATTATAACTTTTCTGTGTTATTTTTTATAATAATTTTATAAACATACTTTAAATTAAAATTTTATTTATATTTATATATATTTAAATATTTAGATATCTAGATACCATAATATTAGAGTATATAATTCTTAACTAACATTACCAAAACAGAAATCAGAGTTGTCTGAATACCTGAATTATAGGGATTATATGAATTATATATGGCCTAGATTTGAGCCACATGTCTTTCTGTGTTTCAAGAGGTACCAACAAAGAAGACCATCTCTGTGACTGATTTAAACTCAGAAGTGGAAAGGAGCTACATCCTAGCATTTTAGCATAGTCAAAATGACTGCAAATGAAGTGTATTTTATCACTGCATGTGAAGTACAGCAGTGCTATTACCTTGTCTCATTAGTGAATCGCCTTGTTTCTCATTACTCCTCCACTCCTCTATTTGTTTTTTCAGTTCTATAGAATGTCCAACATACAACAGAAGACTTTCTGACTTTTATGTTGTGGTTTCATGTGTTCTTTATTTTCCATTTGCACCATAAAATACTGCTACATAATATACATAAAATACCATAAAATACTGCTACACGCTTTGTTAAAATTGTTATCATTAAAAAATTTCATTAAAGCAGCTTTGGAGAAGTATTCAAACAATATTAATCTTTCATTATTCTTGAGATTATTCTTGCGGTAGCAAGTAAAGATATATAGGAGACATCCTGGCCCCAGTTTCCTTAGATGGACAAGAAATGGATAGAAATTGTGTACAGTGTTGTTCTTTTCTGGTTTTTTTTTTTTATATTTATCAGACATTAGAATATTTGATAGCAAGTTGCCTTTGTGAAACTGTTTCACAGAGCAGACCATGTCCTAAGAATTTCATACTTTAAAATGTCTTCATTTGCAAATGCTTTATTCTGTCTTATTCTCGTGAACAGCTTCTGAAAAGACCCTCACCCTATTTTATTGAAATCAAAGCTTTCTAATGGAACATTAAATGAAGTTTAGCTGAAGAAAAATAATTAGGAAAAAAATATTAAAATCTGTCTTGAAATATCTGTATTTTTTGGAAGAGTGTATTTGAACTTTTCATCACTTTTTTGGTATTTTAAAAAACAACATTCTTAGTAAAAGTTAACTTTAAGTAAGCTAAAAGGTTTTTGTGTTATTTTGAATCCCATAAATATAAATTTTAAAAATGTTCAATTTATGCAGTTGCATAATTGCAAATAAAATGTGTTCCTTCACAGCCTGTAATTTATTCCATGAATTCCAACCTGGAAATCTTTCAGGAAAGTAGTATAAATCACACTTTACAGTAGAGCAAAAGTTATACATTTGGATCTTGGGCTAGCCAAATACAGTTAAAAATAATTCTGAAAAGTTATTTACCTGTGGGGTTGCACTTCTAACTGTTCTGAGTTTACCACTACATACGCCATTGCCTTTTATGGGATTCAAAGACCTCTGTCTTTGAAGATGCAGAGCTTAGGCTGGTAAGTCATTCCACTTAAGGCTTTTTACCTCCACTGTCCTTGTACATGAAAGCTACTGGGAAAAATTTCAAACCCATTTCCATTTGGGCCTGCATAATTTTGCAACTAACTTTTAAGGTTAATAACGTAATTTTAAGGCTGAAACATGCAGATATAAAACTGCACATATGACAATGAATACCGCATTCAGCAAATTCAGCAGACTTTAGCACGAAGTTCCACATGTTGAGGAACTGAAGCTTAACAAATTAGCTCCAGATATGACCATATTAGTGGGAGCTGACGACAGCTCTACAGGGCTGGATTTTCTTTGACCAGGGAAATGTCTTCAAGAAGACTCACTTGAGGTAGTGAAGGCATTATATAAACAATTAAAAGGCAGTTGTTGGAGGGTGGTGGAAAGCTCATGTATCAGCAGTTAGTAATAATGAAGGTTTCCTATCTTCTTTCAGAATAAATATCCTGTCCCATTTTGTGGCAGGACTGCTGAATGGAGATCTTCTGGTTGCTAGAAATCCAGGCACTATTTCTTGTAGCACAGCATATGCAGTGTCTTACCTCTGCATCTCTACAGCTCCCTCTGAAGGCCAGCCAAAGGCTGGAGATTCCATTCAATAACCCGTTCAGTAACAGTAAAATCATTTACTCGGAGCAATAATTAATAAAAAGTTTTACCCTGGCTGAAGCCGTCGTCAGAAGGTACATGATGTATGACTAGCCCACCTGGGAATGTGATTAAACTCAGCAACAACACTTCTTTCTCTCTTTAAAGAATAGGAAAAAAACAGTTGGCTTAATCCTGTAGTTTGAAACGCATACATCATCATTGTCATGATGATTCATATAGAAAAAAATGAAATAAAAATTGAGTAACTTATTTCACCTAAATATCAGACGAGTGCCTAAAGAAGTTTTTTACATGTCTCTACTAGTATAGAATTTGTTATATGAATAGCTAATATTTATTATTAATAGATACACTAATTAAAGCCATACTCGTCATTTCCATTAGCTTACCCTCAAACTTCCACAGAACTGTCCATCTGGTTTTAATCAAAACCAAATGGTAATCCAAGTTCTCAGGCTGGAACAGCTAAGAGGAAGTCATTCAGAGGAGGCAGAAGAAAGCAGAAAAGATAAACATGATATTCACTAAATTTGTATAGAGCAAAGGATGTAGATGCTGTGGGTTACTCTGGAGACGTGATTCAGGCACCCTGTCAAACTGGAACGAAGTAGTTACAAGTGTTTTATGTCAGCAAAATACTAATACGATCAAGATGGAGTCTGTCCTTTTGCTTTTGCAGAGCTGGATTTGTGTGACCCTGGAGGATTCTCAGAAGAGGTAAAGCAACATATACTACTGCCTGCAATGTGACTGTATTTAAACTTTAGCATTCATTTTCTCAGAACCAGCTCATTCTCTTGGGTAGGAATGCGATTTCAGCATGGGCGTGTAAACGGTACCTATCTAACCGTGTATGCATACGCTCATTGGAACAGCACTAGGCTCTTTGTCAATGCAATGGGCTCATCGAGTTTAGACCATGTTGTTCTTTGCCTGTTTCTTACTACCTGGTGACAAAGACCAGGCATTTTGGAAATGTTCTCCTGTTGTTCTGGTTAACTTCTATCTTTGCGCAAATATTAGAGAGGCATAAAATATTTTTGCAAAGGAGAAAAAAAAACAACCCACAGAGGAGGGAGGGGTTTGAAAACACTTTTACATTACGTAACTGTAGCACAGATCTTTGCACTCGACAGAAACCGCCCAGCAGTATTAGGCTGAATGTCTTGAAATGCTCAATCTTGTTGCCTTTTTTCCTTTCCTACATCTCTGTGCGCTCTCTCCCTGTCCCGCTCCCCGGCGCAGGCAGGCAGGCAGCTCGCTGGCTCGCTCTCTCCCGCTCCCTCTCCCTCTCTCTCAAAGGCAGGAAATACTTTTCAGGCAATCTGGGCCTGGTTGTTGAGGCCCCTTTCACAAAACATCAGTCTGAATTTAGTAGACAGAAGTCACTGGGAAAAGCTTGACAGGCTCGTGCTTAGTTAAGGCTCCCTCCAGCTGCAGAGGGTGATTTTGTTAGAATCACACATTGAGCAAAACTGCTTAGAATGGAGAAATTATCTCAGTAGCAAAATCTGAACTTTTATGCTAGCACGAGCTAATTAGGACTGGACTCTTGTTTGTTTGCTCCTTAGTTTTGTTTTTGTGGGGGGTTTTTTGTTGTTTGTTGTTTTTTTTTCTATTGACCAAAGATTTTAGGGAGGTCATGCCTGAACTCCAGCTTCTCTTCATTTAGGTAAGGCTGTCTTGGAATCTTCTGATCTATAAACTATCAAAAACAAACAAACAAAACCAAAAAACCCAAACAAAACAAAAAAGAAAGGAAAGAAAAGAAAAATCAGCAAAGAAACAACCAGTTTCCAGCACTGGAGCTTTCTGCATTCAGGATCTCAGCACTAAAACTGAAGGTAAAAAACTTATTCATTAAAAATGTATGTTTAGTTGTAGGCTGTGCCAGTTCTGTTATGCCAGATCCATAACAAAATCTTGTGCATTTTTATTCATCTTTTAAAAATGTGCTTCATATGCTGAATGTTGTTTATTTACCTTCATATATAAATAGATTTGCCTGGTCTTGTTTTGTTTTTTTTTAATGGACATTAAATATCAAAGTTAGACTTGCGAATGATTTCTTTTTTTCACCTCATTTGCCAACAGGGAGGGCATTTAGGGGTATGTTTTTTCTCTCCCCCCACCTTCCCTTCCCTCCGCTCCAGCAGTAATCATGATGAGGAGCATTTCAGTAGGTATATGAGTTATATTTCTTCTTGGCTTTCTAGCCTTTTCTCAGTCTTAGACAAAATTTGTGGTATAATTGACAATACAGGCTTAATTGTGTACACTGTACATATGAAATTCCAAGGTTTATTTCTTGGCAGTAGCTAAATTAGGTTATTTTTAGTAACTTATGATTAGATATGCAGCTTGGGGTGTGCTGTGATAGTAGAGGGAAAGTAAGACTCAATAAATGCCAGCTGACTATAATTTTTGGTGAAGATTAATATTAACTCAGTTTTTTCCTTAACCTACTAAGTGTTTAACTATTAAATATCAAGAATCTGCTGTTAAATATTTTAGGACGAAAATCAGGATATCATCTTCAATTGATGCATGGATGGAGCTCCTGCTATTTCATGTAAAGGTGTGATTTAATTATTAAATTGTTACAGACATCGGAAGTCTTTTTCTTGCCAATAAATATAGTATCCTTTGTCTTTGCAAAAAATTGAAAGGGACATCTGTTACTTATAAGTAATATGAAAGATTCTTTCTTATGTGCATCATTAAGGCTCCATATATTTATTGGCCAGATTGGTAACTATACAGGAGTCATCTGTTCACATATTTCACAAGGTTTTTAGCTGTGCTTCTACTGATTTTTTTTCTTCCTTCTTTTTTTTTCAAAATGGTTGGTGAGTAATGAAATGACTTTATGGTGTGGAAGGATGTGCAAAAACAGTAAACATTCCAGAATAAGGCCAAATATCTCCTCTCCAGCAAATTGAGAATTGTATAATTTACTGCCATTCAGATGGAAAATAGTCTTTCATGATAGTCAGAAGTGTCTCTGGGTTGTGGAGGACATGAGCACAGAACAGCTGGTGGGCAGCAAGTTGTCCTTGGGCATTTGCTGGGATGTATTTTAAAGTCACAATCACTCATTTGCTTATGGACAAGTGTTCTTCAGTTCTCTGCCCTGATCTGGCAGAGCTGTGGTAGATAGGTGGTGGAACAAGAGGAGATGAGAGGAATATGAACAGCTGAGTCTCCATTTCCCCTGTGAAATTTGCCCTGGAACTTTGATGTCTCAAAGGATTTGGCATTAGTGGCTTCTAATGCACTGTATCAAACAAGTGTGTATGTACATGGTATTGACAAGTATTCCAGTTAAACAAAAGAGTAAATGCCAATTAATAAAAATAATCATTTCATATCAAGTGCCTTCTTCTGCAGCACTGTCTTCTGGGTTTTAAAGAATATAATAACCTCACCTAGCCTCACTTGCAGATGAGAAAACATATGAGAGAGTTCAACTATAGAGTAGACAAGAGAATGCAACCTAGAACATATTTTTTTAACTCTGAAGTTTCTTAGAGACTATAAGAAAATGTGACAGAGATAGCTGCCCTCCTTTTAGATTTTGAAGGCTCATTTAAAAGTCCTGAAGACAAATCACTGTTCATCTCCTGGTTCTACTCAGTCTAACTTCTCTGTTGTGCTAATCTTTTTTTGTTTTTTAAGATATTGTTGTTCCAGAAAAAGAATTCACAGGAAATGTACTGTTTTTAAGATTCATCTTAAAAAATCCTGAAAATTATTTTATAGATATATACACAATGAACATGGAAAATGAACATCTGAAGTTTTTAGCCTTCAGAAATGTTGATGTTCTTAATTTGAAAGAAGAAAATAGCCTGTGTAGTCATATCAGATGACTTCTTTGAACAATTAAGCACATTAATTGATGTCTACAACCTTGAGAAAAATTAATGCAAGCGGTTACATGCATGTAATAGATATTAGTCAAAAGCTTTCCTTCACCATAGGTTTATGTGCCTGCAAAATTCTTTTGAATCTTGTACCTTTTGATTTCCATGTTAAATTCCATAATCAGAGAACTTGACCAAAATAAATTTGCATATTTGAGCCTAATTCATTAAGATCTCTGTAACACAAAGCTTAATGTATTCCTTTCCAAAACAAAATTGAAAGCAAAGATAACAGCTTGAGTAGGCAGTTTTTGAGTAGGCAATGTTGATAGTAATTATTTAAAATTTCTTACCGTAAAATCAATTTTTAAATTAGTCTTTAGGTGGTGGAACAAAAGAACGACAACCACATGGCAAATAAAAATTAATATATATTTTTTAAAAGTAATGTATTTTTTAATTGTCAGAACTTTTAAGATGTTCTTTATTATATTTTTATCTTGTCCTTAGTAAGACTTTACTTGCTAAAATTTATCTGCTTTGATAAAAAGATTTCCTGAAAAGGGCAGTATCAGAAGAAGAGATCTTAAGAACAGTTTTCTCTTTTCTTAGGAAGAAGATATATTTTAGAGCATTCTCCTTTTTTATTTTAGTCATCTGGTTCCATTTTCAATTGTTTGTTTGTCTAGAGGCATAATTAAGAGAAGTTTTTCATGTTGGTATTCTGTTCCTTTTACGAAAGAAAAAGTACAATAATGGAGTAACGGAGGGTGACAGCAATAGAAATAGCATATCCAGCATATCTTGATTTCAGTTCTAATGGGAATGAACCTCTGGAAGTCTCTGGTCCAACCCCTCACTCAAAGCTGGGCCAACTAGACCAGCTTGCGCAGGGCCTTTTCTGCTTAAATTTTAAATATTTCCAAAGATGGTAGTCGGTGGGATTGCTCAGTAAGGCCTTAAAGCTATTAAAGACATATTCACATTATGGGTATTATAGAGGCAGAGAGAAAGAGTAGTGATATGCAAACACCTTGTACACCAGTCCTTTGAAAGATGAGCTTTCAGAAATCTGAAACGAGAATGTTAAAATGAAAAAACAGTCATTTGAAAGGTTTTGGTCTCATGAAGACTTGTTTCTCCCTAATTTCAGCAGTCTGGGAAACAAATTTTTACATTCTTACTTGAAGGAGGAAGGTGCATCTACAAAACACTCAATATGCACTACACATTATTTCTCTCTCCAGTTTCAAAGAAATACATTGTACAGCAGCCATTTTAATTGTTTTTTTCTTCTGACATCTTCAGATACATTCTGGAAATACTTGCTCAGTTTACTTTCAGTACATTTTTACATGTGCATCAAAATGGAAACTCAAGTGGCCATATAATATGTACATTCCCACCAAAATGCACAGCCATCTCAGTAGTCATTCTCTCTAGGTTCTTTTTTGATGGGACCAAATTATTTTCAGCTCCTTATGTACAAAGCATATTTGTAATAAAGCCAAAAATTTTTCAGTCCTCTCTACATAAGAAAAGTCCAGTAAGCAGACTGGTTGACAAAAGCCACTGTCCATAGTTTCTCGGATTTCATAGCTCAAACAAGCACTGGCCACTTTTCTTTAAATGGAAATACAGGCATTGAGAATATAATCTGCTTAATTTATATTGTTTTCAGAAGGACCTCCTGTAGATAGAAAATTGTTTTTTTACTGGAGTTGGCTAGTAAATGGCATTTCTTCCACCCTGAAAAATAAAAAGAGGGGGGTGGGTAATATTCTAAGCAGAATGAAAAATAATAGCCAGAGTTTTCTGGGATACCATGTCTTATGAAACGTTGTTTTCTCATTTTATATTGCCTTTTCAAGACACTTCCAGTCAGAGGTGTAAGGAATCTGCCAACTATGTTATTCTTTTCTGGCGGTAGAGAGCAGAAATGCTTTTTGGGAGGATTGTAAGGGCAGTGAATTTCCATATATAAGACCTCCATTTTGGAAAAGGAATTAAAAAATTCCTTTAGGGAAAGAAAAACTTCTGCAGAGTCAGATTGCTTTCATCATTCTGAAGAAGAAAGGGATTTATATTATGTTGAAATCAAGGTGGCACAATATCTTTCAGACTACTAAATTTTGAAGACCAGCAGACACAGGTCAGAATTGGCAGGTATCATTGGCTCTGATTTTCTTCTAAAAAATCTATGCTAGGACTGCTTTTTGACATTGTTTCTCTTTCTAGTGGGTAGTTATAAATTCAATAGCTGTTGTAACTCTGAAATGATGCTATGATGAAAGGGATGGATTATCACAAGAGCTAGTAAGAAGTTAATTCTGATTATTAATATATTAAAATGACATTAAATATTATAGTAAAGTAGCATAAATTATTGAAAAAATAGTATTTCTCTGTTTTTTAATTATGTGTCAATGCCAAATAGTACAAAAATCTATACTTGGGTATTTTATAGAATCTTTTATAGTGATTTTGATTTGACAATTAAATTGGGTATAAATGGATAACTGTGAATCAGTTTGGATTCTGTCATTTCCCCTTTCTCATCCTTGAGGAAAGAGGCTCAGCTGGTCTGAGGTTCAGCAGTGGAAATGAACCAAATACAAATGCAACCAAGCTAAAACCCATTGTGATCATATGCTGGCTACAAGTACAAGCCCGTCTTTGTATGATGATGAGCACTGGTAATGCAGAGAAATAGAAAGTAAAGAAACTCTGTTTTATGGTTTGTAACAATAAATCAGAGTATCTTGATGAAGTTTGGGCTCATATCTTAGGGACCAATAATATTTTTACAAAACAGACAGGCCTTCGGATGTCTCTGAATGAAGAACTTACCAACTTTATGATTTGGAGCATCTAACATATTGATGCCTTATAATACTGCTGGAAAGAATCACAATTTGTTAAATGTTTTTTAAAGAAAGGTTGTTAACAACCTTAGCATTATTACACATTTGCATTTACAGCAAACTATAATGAGCATATCTGACTTATGTAAAATGAAATGGCTAAATGTTATCCATTGGTTACTCATTCTTCTTCTATAAGAAAACTGTAGGAATTGGCACTTCTATTATAGTGATATAACAATTTTAATAACCTGAAACAATGTATTGTATTATTCAGTTCTTACCCACCTAGGACTGTATCATAAATGAATTTGGAAAGTCTCCCTATCTGTGTGACATTGAAAAATTTCCATTTAGATATTTTTAGCTGAGTGAAACTATTAGCACAATTTCTATTCATTATCTCACAGGTGACAGTAACTTCTATTAGGAGACAATCAGTGATCTTAAACATTATGTATCCAACATTGCTGCTAGTTTTAGTTTCTCAGAATTAAAATCCATCTACAAAGTGTAAGAAAAGAGAGGTGTTAGGACTTTAATATTTTTGCCATTGACTTCAATTATGTTTTGCCTTGAAGATCTGCAGAATGAAGAAGAGAAACAGGTGAGCAGTTTCTAGTTAGCTGTACCAACTTTATAGTTACATGGATTGCATTGATTTCAGTCCTTTAAAAATAACTTTTAAAGCAGGGACATATATATAATGCACCTGTCAGTCAGTTTTAATATGCTTGTTTGTGTAGGCAGAACTTACCTATCTTTTCCTGAAAAAAGGGAATAGAAAGTATGTGCTATTCCCATTTCACAGGAGCTCCAATTGCTTCATTCCACCTTTCAATGCTACACAAACTGTACTTATATTTCTTTTCACTTATTCAGTGGTGAAAACAAACAGGAAGAGATCCTCCCCCCACCACCACCCCCCCAGAAAAAGGACAATTACCATGTGAAAAGACGTTCTTGGGCTACATTTGTGTTTATCTGTACAAAAATCAGCAACAGCTACATAACTGACCTATGTTTACATTGATATTTAAGTGCATCACATGCATACGCATGCAAAGCTTACCATTAAAATTTATAGAAAAGTTTTCAAATGTTTTATGATGTTGTTCTGAGAACATATTTGTTTTAAAAGTACTATTTCTCTTCTGATTTTTAGAATGAAGTTGTAAATATTTTCAAAAAAATTCTTAGTTCAAACAGATTTTATTTTTGATCCTACATGTTTATCTTCTATATATAGTAGAAATAAAGAAAAATACAACAGATCATCCTTATATTCACATATTTTAGGACATCATGGTATACAAGAGTCTATATCTATGCACTACAAAAGCAGTTTATGTAGTGACTGCAGATAAGGTGAGCCTCTGTGTTAGTAAAATCCAAAGGGTATATATCCAGGAAACAAGAAAAGAAAGGATTGTAAATTCTAAAACAGGAGATATTTTAAATTACTATCTGAGTGAGGACCTAGAGGCTTATGTTTTATCTCAAATTATTTGTAAACAACATACTGTCTCAGAGCTTTGTATGGAGTTACTGGGAGAGCTGAATGTAAGCCAGACCAGGATGATGTGAGATGAGTTTATAGGAAACAGACCCTGTTCACTCAGACTTCCTTAAACAAAGTTTGCTGACTGGGGTCACAGACCAACAAAGATAAAATAATGATAACAAAATAAATATTTCTGCTTGATCTCTGTTGCTTATGTATGCTTGCTATGTAAAAAATTTAATGAAACAGTCTTTCATCTCTGTGGAAGTTCATAAACTACTTCTTTGCCTTATTTTTCCACAGAAAAAAAAAAAAAAAAACAAAAAACCAAAACATTAATGTAAAGCATTAGCAAAAACTGAATTCCAGTGGCAGGACAGTAGAGGCTATATTGTCTCGGCCACCATCTGAAACTCTCCTGCCACTTAAGCTTAGTCACTCTAAGTGACTAAAGGGACTCTGCTGCAGTGTGACAGACCACACCTCACTTCCATTTCCTTTGGTCAAGAATTTTGTACTGAGTCAATATTGCCAATGTTTCTTAAATCACACCCAGCATCAAGATTTTTTTTTTTTTTTCCAGGAGAAGTCTTTATCATTCATATTTTGTTTCAAACCTTATCCTTCAGAAAGGTAAAAGCAAAATGCAATTCTGAATTATGGGAGCTGCAGAGTAGACTGTATCACACTGACCGAGTCTTTGACAAGTAAACAAGTCTTTTCACTCTACTAAACAATTCAACAGACTTCTGTGACTTCATCTGCCTATCTTGAAAATCTGGAATAAATCAGATATGAGGGTTTCTAGTTGTGGCTTGGTAATGATGAAAAGAGAGAAAGAGGGATGCTTCTACCCAAGGTGAACAGTACAAATGGACTTGAAAGGGTCATTTCTCAGAGGACAAAAGAATGTCAGGAAAACGTCATGTCAAGAAAAAAGTGAGCAGCAATAGCAGAAAAGCAGTGATCAAGGCAGGAACCCTTTCTTCTTCAAAGTGGCAGAATAGTTTGTTCTCTGGAAGAGAAAGGAGTACAGTATGAATCTTATTTGGAGGTCTGGAGTAGGGAATCCTCTAAGGCACAGTCTATATGACTTCATGTGAGTGCATAGGAAACATTTTATTCAGAATATAGAGGCAGAAGAAAGGAAAAAGTTGGCCCATAACTGTTGAGTAGATAATGCAGAGGGAGGGGAGGGAAGGGGATGGGAGAGGAGAGGGAGAGGGGAGGGGGAGGAAAGGAAGCTTCCACCAGACTATGGGCTCCTCTGTGTACCATGGGAATGAGAGAATTTCAGGAACTGGAAGATGAAGCTACCTGGAGAGGGAGAGTATGTAAGGTAAAATTTTCATACTCAGTGCTAAAATAAGGCCTTATTTTAGAGAACAATGAAAGTGCCCTTGTCATATATTTATTTGTCTTGCATTGCAAGCAAGGCATTTGATATGCTCCCATTTAATACTTTTTTTCTGCAGTCTATAAGGCAGCCAAAACTAGTGATAGCACAAGTGAAACAGAAGGGTTCCTAAAGTAAAATTTATTTGTTTTTCATCCCCCATGAAATATAACTCTCTACATCCCAAAAATGAAAAACAGTGAGGGATCTGTTCTCCCCTTTCTGCACACGTGTAAATCCATTTAGCAGCAGCAAGACTAACACACACACCCATTAACTCTTTGAATACCAACCTTCTGCACGCTAGGAGTAGCCTAAATCTGAGGTAGATGGTTGCATGTATGTCATTAAGGAGTTGCATGCATTTTTTCTTTTTGCACTTAATCTTACTGGTGTCTTCCTTGTTTTTTTTCAGACATTCCTCTATGTGGCTATAGCAGTGTGTTTCATTTTGTGTATGGTAGCATCCTAGTAGAGGAAGAAAGAGGGAAGCTACAAATGCACCTGGGTGCAACTCAAAGAAGCTAATGGAGTGCAGCAGAAATCATAAGAGCCCCTTTGCAGAGTTCAAAAGAAAACAGAACTGTAAAAATAATTTGATTGCTTCTGAGGAGTTTTAGGGCTCCATCAGGAAAAGGTGCAGCAGAGGTTAAAAGTATTGTCATTATTGATATGCACCCTGTGGTGATCTTGGACCATGCAAACTTAAAACTACTAGGAGAATAAAAGTGTGAAATTAAGTTAAAATAAGAATGCAAATTTATAAAATTGCTGGACTCCATATTTCATTATTTAAGTCTTGCTCTTATATTCAACCAGAAAAGAAAGAAGAATCTTAAAGTTTTATTAAATTCTTACTACCAAATTTTGCCTCTGAAACCAGATAATTTTTTTTGGCCTGGCTATGTATGTTATTTTCCATTTTCCTCAACCTCCCACACGCTAATGATTTGCGCATGGAATTCTCTTACCCTGTGAATATATTTTCTTTTTAAGCACAGTCTCCACAGAGGTGGAAAATGTGAATGTGAAATGAAGCTTGCCATCCTCAAAGAAGGTAAAGATCTAGCAATATGTACAACTCTATCCTGAAAGTCAGTTTGTCAAGACATAATTTACAAAAGTTCAGCTGCACAGGCATAATTCTGCATTTCTTTCAAGATGAATACTTTTACACCTTCAGGCATGTGATTTGTCAAGGCAGTTTGTGGCCTAGTGGGCAATCAGAACTTGCCTTAATAGACTGAAACAACCCAGAATTAACTCAGTATTTAAACTTCTTTATTGATGAAATCAATAAGCAGGTCCATGCTAGGTGCTGACAGTTCTTATGTAGGGAGTGAAAAGTAGAAGCATCGCTTCTTGAACCTCTGCTGTTTTATGGGCCAGAAGTTCTGTTTTATTTGACAAAGAACTTCTTAATTTGGTTTTATAATGCATAAATTCAGATGAGGTATTTTCTTTGTGCTAATTCATACGTTCAATATTGCAGGATTAATGTATCTGAAATGCCATCGTCCACAAGACCAGATACAGCAGTCTGTGGAAAATACCCACCTAAACAATCAAGCAGGGACTCAGTATGCACTGGCAGAGCCTGACAGTCAAGGGGAGTGGGACTTTTAGGGCCAACAGCTCACAAGCTGCCCTTCTGGAGACCCACATCCTAAATAAGGATTCCCTCCCTTCCTTACACTAGTAGATCCTGAGTATATTCACCAAAGGTTTCATTTCAAATTTCATAATGTATTTGTGGGAAGGAATATGCCAAAAGCTTAAATTAGTTTTCCTAGGGTTGTATATTTTTTTACTCCACAACAGCTGATTTCTCCTGCAGTTTCAGGTAACACTCATAATTACATCTTGCCCTGAAAAGAGTGAAACAATAACAATGAAAATGAGAGCAATTGAATGGGCCAAAGCTACTCATAAGTTACGTGGTTTATAACTTCAGTAAATTCAGAAAAACCCTTAAGTTCTGCTCTACCTCTTTGAGAAACAGGCAAAGTCCTGCACTCCAAGGGTATCCCTGGAAGAAGAAATACAAAGTAATTTTTTTGTGTGAAGCAATGATAAGATATAATGCCATTTATACCCATGGAAAATAATATCTTATGACAAACATGATATAGAGAGAGGTACTATCAAATTCTGGCTCTGGCGCTACTTGATTTTCCATGTGCATGTTTATACCATTTTTGTTTACTTGATATTGGACAGTAATCAGAAAAAAGTTATACTGAATTATGACTAATGTCAAGTTTAGTATTAAAAGTATTAAAACTTTAAACAAAGCAGTCTTCTAAATTTCTGTCCTTCTGGTCCTGCAGTCTTATCTTGCTTTTACACTTTTGTTTAAACTGTTCCTTCCATTTCCTTTTTTTATTTATTTTTGTTTTTATTTTTATTTGGAGCTGATTCAATAACCAGGCCTTTTTTTATTTCTTGCAGATGTTAAAATGAAGAAACCCTTTCTCCCTCTGGAGCAGTGCACAGCAGCCATGACATCTCTGGTCCTCTGTGGAAGGTACATTGCAGCCTGCTGCTGAATTGTTATGACATGTCTCTAGCAATCAGAAAGAAAAGCTGGGAAGAACACGTGACCCAGTGGATGGGATTGGCTTTGGAGTCTGTGGAGTATAATACAGCATGTCGTCACGGACTTGTAGCTGATAACTTGCAGACAAGTATGGAAAAGGATGAAATTTTGAGTGTGGACCAGAAAGAAAAATGTGCTGCATTTCCAGAGCACTGTTATAGTGGAGAGCTGATTGGCTTCCCTGCAAAGCATCTGGGAAATGTTTCAAAGGAGGTGGATGAAAATGACAACCATGAGGATGAGGAGCATTTTCTGGAGGCCAGCACAGAAACTCTAGTCCATGTGTCTGATGATGATGATGACTATTCAGCACTCAACATGGATAGTACTGATTACCACACCACTGCTCTAAGAGGGGAACCAAAAGATGAAGAAACAAATTTAAATGGAGCAGGCTCCTTAACAGAGATGGAACAAATAACAGAGAGTAACAAGGCAACTGAAGCATCTGTAACAATTGGAGATATAAATAAGGAATCTGCCTGTGACACAGCTCCTAAACAGGAGATGGAAGAAGATGAGATTTGTGGTAGCGCTGGCCAAAGCCTGGAGCTTTATAATTGTGAAGGCTTAAATGAAGTAGTAGATGTAGAGAAAGAAGGTCTTTCTAATTCTCCAAATGTGAAAGAAATTATTATGCCTGGGAAGCAGATGCTTCATACTGCTGCAATTGCACAACAGCGCCGGAAATCTGATGCTTTTAAAGATGGGCTTGGAAAGTCTGAGTGTAATGTGGTAGAGTGTGGGATTTCTTCTGAATCATGCACCAGCAGTAATAGACAACTATGCTCAGCACTGGAATCCAGTGACTGTCTTATGCAATCTTCTCCTTTCTCTCTCATCCCAGCAGTGGAAAATGGTCTGTATGAAAGTGGTTTCACAGAACCTCAAGTGGCCCCTGGAAACAAATGCCTTTCAAATGTTAGCTCAGCAGAAGACATTCAGTGTTTACATGTAAGGGATCATTTGACCACACAGGAATATCCAAACAGTCAAGTGAAACTGCGCAAAAGAAAGGTAGGATGCTCATAAACTGTAGAGATTTTTTTCTAATGTTTTCCACAATTTCTTTTGAAGGTTATTACACAACTACTTGATATGAGATAAAAAGTATGTCTCAGCCTTGTCTCAATAACTTGTGATATTTTTCTTCAAATGGTTTTGAGAATGATGTCTCCATACAACAACCAAATCACATCAGGTCTTTTTAAGGTCTGTAAATGGCTAAGCCATAAATTTGAAAAGTACTTTAACATATTCAATTTATTTATATTTGTATATATTTATATAAAAGCACATAAATAATTTCATTTAAGTTGTTTGAGGCTGGATGGATAAGTACCTTCTATGTGTTTAGGGTTTTTTTGTTTGTTTTATTCTGCTATCAGGTATCATTAGCCCTCTTAGAAAACAGGTTGGGTCTAGAGGTTTAGAAGCCTGATTGCTAAATAGAAAAGGGGAAAAGTGCAACAAAACTTTCAGAGGGAAAGGAGTGGAAATATTTTGCAGTTCTTTGGTTTTCAGCTCAGCCCCATGAACATTCTTGCAAGAATTATTTTTGAGTTTGAAACAATGTTTTGTCATTTTAAAGCAACCCTAGAGTTTCCCTCTCTATACAGAGTAAGAAAAAGTTTTATTACAGAATTTTAATGGACAGCTTCTCTGGTAATAAAAGTTCCATTGGCCTTCATGGGTGATGGTCTGGCTGTGGAACTTCAGAATTCATCTTGAAGTCTCGCTTTTCCAGCCATGTGAGATTCAAGTGATCTTGTAGTAAGTATTGCTCTGAGTTGTTATCAAGAAACAGAAACCTGACTAGCAGTACCAGAAATGCTAAACTTCCTTACCTATAGGAAACAGTTCAAGTTTAAAAGAAAAAAAAATTAACATCATATTTAAGAACAAATTGACTATTACAACCTTAGGCTCAGTAGCTCTACTTCAGCATCTCATTTGTTTTTTTACTGGGCATAGATTTTAATATTGATGTATCCATTTCATATTGTTAGTAAGAATTTTTTTTTATAATATAATTTCAAAATTCTGCAATCAGTATTTGAAAATACAGATAATTTTTTCATTATGTACACATGCAGTTACTGTACTGTGACTACTTTCAGTGTACCATGATATATTTTTACATAGCTTTGAGGTTGCTACTTTCCATGTATCTCCTTGTATCTTGTTTTGAGATCATACATTCATCTTTTAAATATACACTTACAAGAATTATATTTGAAAATACATGTAGGATTTGTGCTTGTGTAACTAAATATTTTAAAAGACAGACTATGAAAATTCCACTGAGAATAATGGTGAGAAAAACTAAGAAAGGACATGAGCACAGAGAGGAGCCAAATAAAGTGTTACTTTAAGGAAGGTTGAGAATTACATGGCTGCAGCAACTGCAAAGCTGTGTGTGCTATACAAGGGGATTGAGTCTGTAGGTCTGCAGGAGTGACCTTGTATCACTTTGGTTAAAGAAGTCTTTACCAACAACTGTAAAATGTTTGGCAAAAGTGAAAAGATATGATCTTGTGTTGCTTCTGGTATTATTTATCTCTAAGTTTGCAGGACACTTCTGCAGACAGTGTTCCTGTGTGCAGGATTTTATCATTTATCTCTAATCATATTCTCTTTTACCAAAGCCTGTCTGTGTTGGTAATAATCTGTAATGAAAAATGTGCCTTTGTTTACAAACTTTCCCTGAAAGCCACTTTTGTAATTTTAACAAAACTTTGGAAAAACAACAGACTTGAAACTGAATCCATCCGTAAAAGTCAAGTATTTGCTTTGCAATGACAGGAAGACTTAAAGGATTGGGAATGGTATATAAAACCTTTTTTTTTTCAAGGTCAGCAGTTCAAATGCTGCAGTTAAGGCCTAAAACACACCACTGACTGATTGATGTTCAGTGTCAAATATAGTTGCACACAAATGTGTGCTCACAGAGGTCAGAATATGGGAAAAGGCACATGGAGATGAATTGCTAAAGGCATTTGTGCACCCAAACCTTACAGTGGTACCTTGGGGGATTGTTGAAAGGTGATGAACTTTGGGTACTTCCATGACAGTGAAGATTTTAGGACCCTTGAGGAGACATCATTCTGCTCTTGCTGCTATTAAATTTTTCTGAAAACCTGTTCCTCATTAACACAGTTTAAACCACTTTTAATTGTGGCAACAGATCATGACCTCCCATCTTATCTTTAGATCTTCTGTCTTCCTACTGAAGCTGAGGTGAGACACTGGATCTGTTGTGCTTGCTCTGCAGATGAATGCAGGCTTGAGGGCTCAAGGGCTTAGAGTTTAGCATCTTTGACCAGCTCTAGCTCCATTTCAGTAAATTGCTTTAGCCATGATGGATGTACTGACACTGAAGATATATTTTGCAAACAGGTCCAGCTGTTACAGCATTTTTGCTCCCTCAAGTTTCCAGGATTCAGATCACTGATACACAGCACCTTCTTTTCCTTTACTTCTCAGAGAGACTTCCTGAGGCTCCGAGACAGGAAGTGACTGAAATTAATTGTGAGATATAAATTATGATAGATATAAATTATGATAGATATAATTGAAAGGTCCCACAGTAATCGAGCTATCCTGGTTTTGAGTTGACTGGTAATCAATGCAGTTTACCCGCTACATACAGCTAATGGTTATTAATGGTTCTGAGTAGCAAAAGCATAAATGGATTACCTATATGTACCTACACCAACCAGTCTCTGATCTATGTTTTCCCAGGTTAAAGAAATTTAAAGTTTTAAACAGTCATTTGAGAATTATACACGCTGAATTTCCAAAAACTGAAATAAACTTTGGAACTAATGACAAACTCTAATTTTTTTAATGTGGGACATCCCATGTAAGTTCCATTTTCACATTTATAATGTAACAGAGCTTTTAGAGAACAGCATCATGCAAAACCAGAAGAGTATTAACTATTCATTCTTGAGGGAATACTGATAAAAGGAGAATATTTTGCTATTTTACTGATTTAAAAATGGGAGGGGGAAATAACCATTAGCTTGTAAAGGATCTTGCAAATTTTTGCATATGCTCCATTTTACGTTTTCTCCAAGCTGCTCATCTTATCCAGGGATAACCAGCAAAATCCCTGCTGGAGGATATTAAGTAGGTACACAAATGCACCAGAACTATAAAATAGTTGTTGAAGTTATTTTTCAACATGAAAAGCCACTTCATACAACACCAGGATAAAAAGGTGGGCTGAAGCATATAAATTCTCACCTCTCCCTGAATAAAATCGCAGCTGTAGTACTGCAACCTATATTAATCAGTATTTTGTAAATGCAATTTTTAAAAAAAGGCTAAGATACCTCTTTGCATGATGAATCAGTAAAGCAGTAGAAAGCATCATTATGAAGTTTGACTCCAAATAGTTTGAGTAAAAATCCATGAAATCCAAACCAAAAATGAAACATCAATGAACTTGTCTTAAAATTAAATTGTACCTTATATTTCATTAGTTTTGTCCTCCCTTGCTTCCCCTCCCAAATCTTAGATTTTAAGACCAGAGGTTAAGCCTTTAGATAGGGGGGAAACTGTTAGAGAGCCAACAGAGAAAATTAATTTCTCTCTCCTGTAGGACAATGCTGTATCATCTATTATTTTTATTAAAATGCAAAGTGACTCATGATTGTGGAAAAAGAGAAACAATATAAAGTCAATTCATAACAGAAAATAGCACTGAACTCAATTCGTAGAGTTTTGTAATATGTCTGCATTCAAGGAAAGGAGGCAAAGGAGTCTCGAAAAGTATTCAGCAAGGAAAAAGATAGAATTACTATTAATAAGCTTTCTAATAAGGAAATTGTATTTAATATTTAAAACCAAATTCCATCCACAAGATAGCTGAACAATATAATATAAGAAGACTGAGAGGAAAAAAACCCTATGAAAAGATAAACAGATTTTTCACTGAATATACACAAACATACAAGAAACATATTCTGATTTGATCCAGAGCAAATTCAGGAAACATTCATTACATGTATTTGAGCTGCTTTGCTACAATGTAGCTTAATATCTAGATTTCAGAAGAAGAACAAGAATTTAATTAATACACACAAATTAACATTATCGTGTCAAAATTGTAAGTTAGCTGTTCAATTGTTTTCTTAGTTTGTATAAGGTACACATACCTGCATGCTTTTACACTTGAAGTTAAGCACAGTTTACTGAAAATCTGTCATTCATTACAACAAAAACCTTTTCTTTCTATTTTTATATTCCAGATTGTAATGATATAACAAAAATTTGACAGTAGTAATTTTCTCAGGCATCTTAAACCGTGTTCCTTTGCAATGCTTCATATTGTTGTTATTTTCACTAACCTGTGGAAGAAACAGGTTCTAGACTGCTCAGTTGCTGGGGAAATCTATTGTTACAGTATTTTTTTTCTGAGCAATCCATAGAAAGAGCTTGGAGTAAAACTTCCAAAAATAAATTCTCTTGGATGTAGAAATCAAGTCAAGTTCAAAATAGTGTAGACAAATTGTGATTAGTATTGAAGTTCCTGTTGCTCATCTAAGTGTTAATTCTGAAAATTCTGTGATTCTTTTCTAATGTAAAACTTCTGGTTTGCTGCAGAGATTTTTGGTTAAAAGTATTAATGAGTTCTGTAAAATTAGAGATTATAAAGTACTGGGAAATTTCTTGCTCACAGTGTGATCAAATAAGAAATCTATACATAAAGATTGGTTTTGGGAAATGTAATCAGTTTATTGTGCCTGGTGATTTGAAGTTTCCTTTTTCTTCCAAGGAAGGCCATAGCCAAGAATGCTACTTCTGGAAGGGTTAACTGCAATATCAAACTAAGTGGAGTATGTGTGGATGAATTTGTATCAGTTTCTCTTCTCAGGTAATCTCAGGCTGCATTTTAGCGCTTATGCATCACTGGAAAAGGAAGAAGTAAAAAAACATTTTGGTGTAGAAATTTATCTCTCTTTTAAATATTTGCTATTTGCAATTCTTCTCGACAGCCTGCTTAGAAAATTTCCTGTTTCCAAGTTGATGTTATCTCAAAGTCATTCATACAGTCCTAAAAAGTATAGTAGTCAGTCCTATTTCCTATTGCTCACTATAATTATTACTATTTTAATCCAGAAACATAGATTAATTGCTGTGTGGTTTGCAAAGGATAGCTAAGGACACAGCTAATATCAACACAGAAGCAGCCAGTGTCAATGAGATACAGACTAAGAAAAAGATTATCAGAAGGATGGCAGTAAATGCAGAAACAAACACAGGTAGAAGGTTACCCGGGGTAAGATAGTTTTGTAGCAGTGCCTTTCCCCCACATAAAAGCTATGAGGTCTTAATGTGTGGGTCTGCATTTTTGCACTGTTGCAATAAAGTTTGTTTCATTATTTTATCAATTATACTAATCTGAGAAAAAAAAATTGCATAGTTGAATTCAGGCCTTCCCAGCTATAGTTGCTATTTGAGTATTACACTTTGCCCTGGATTTCAAGGCTGACTCTCTTCTGATCTATAATAAATTCTGTTTCACAAGCCCAAAAACTATGCTTTTTATTCTGATCTAGGAAGTTAGTTTTTTCCAGGAGCTTCTGCTTCTGCTTCTATCACCCTGTAAATTGACTCCACAGGAAGCCTACGGTGCCTTGCCTGCTGTATTAGTTCTCCAAGTCAAGTTCCTGGGAGAGGTAGTAGGAAAGTATCCAAAAAAATTCATAAGAGTTACCTATTTTACTGAAGTGGTTTTCTTACAATTTTTTCCTTGCCAACTCTACTATTCACATTGCATGATCCTTTCAAACTCTATGCTCACTTGTCAGCAGCAGATCCTTACTGTAAGAGTAACTTAAGCTTGTTCTGAACAATAGTATCCAACATTTTAGATCTTTTTCCTTTTTTATTGCTACTAGAATACCAGAGATTGAGTTTCCAGACCTACCACAAGTATGTCTTTATGGAGTCTTAGTCAGCCTTTACTTCAGTTCTATCTTGGTTGAGATGGGATAATTTAATTATTTTCCAATTTCAAGTCATTCTTTCTCATGTCAATTTTTAGTTTAACTTTTAAGAATCTTGAATTTTATTATTTTAATAGAAGCTGGTTTAATAGCCATCCAGTCTAAACTGTTACTGCTTTAGTAATATGTAAGCACATGGAGGTTTTTCAGTGATGGGGTCTGTAGCAATAACTCCAATAAAATAGCTTAACAGAGGAAAGGCAATAATAGGAGATAAATATAAAGAAAAACAACTGACATGTGCAGGAAATGGTGCATTTTGCTCTATCCTGATTTTGTCACAGGTAATTGAATTTATCTTTTTCTAAAATTCAATCTGCAAATGTGTGTCAGCCAGAGGCAGCTCTGTAAATTGGTAATTTTCAGGTTTTTTCAATTGCACCGCTGCAAAATATGATGTATAAACACATCAATTTCCCACAATTTATATTTTCCTATTGAGTATTTTTTAAAGATATATCTTGTGAATATTACAGTGGACCAATCCAGCAATCAGGAAGAAAAATATCTGTTTTCAAATTACAATGGTCATTAGCAATTCTGAAAATGGGGACAACAGTGAATGTTGTTTGGATGTTTGTGGAAGACCAAGGCTTCACTGCTCAAATCTAGGCATTTAAAAACATTAATAGATGTCATTAGAACTACTCTTTTTAGGTTATGTTTGATTACCTTGCTGAACTTGAGTGTTCTAATAATTTTTAACCCTCGAGACTGCAGAACCTAATAACGATAGAAGCACCATCACAGTAAAATTACTTTCAACCCATTCAGTTCTCTAAATATGTTTCTTGTCAACATTTTTTCTTCATTTTATGTAGTACAACGGCAAAGGCAAATACTGAAAACCTGCTAATCTATTTTTAAAGATGATCATTCAAACAGTGGAAATCTGTGTTATCATGTATGGAATTTGGATATGCTTTTGTTCCTTTTCTGCATCTCTTGTAATATTCAGAATTAGTTTCTAAAGCTTTTAGGAAAGAGCATGGATCTGTTTTTCTAAATTCATAATGTGAATATGAACACCATCGAAAATTGATGAGAGAATTTAAGCCACAGTAGCTTTCTGAAAGGTTAGTTTCTACCCACATGTCTCAGAGCTACAGGCTGTAATATTAGTACAGTGGGTAACTATTACTGAGATCCTCAGTTGCTTCACCACAAAGAATTTGCTGCATTTGCACATTACTATTAAAGGGTCATAATTTTGGAGGCATTGGGAAGAATTTGGCAAGAGCTGCAAGTAAAGCAAAACAAATAATATGATTAAAAAAAAAAAAAGCCTGAAAGCTCCTTGGCTGTCATGAATATTTGTTTCTCTTTTCTGCAGTGAAAATTTGCTTCCTAAATTTACCATTTCATAATGAAGACATGGTTCAAAAATACCAATAGACACAGCCAGTTAGATGCATGTTTTTTAAATTATGCATATTACCTATGGTAATAAGCAGAAAGTGGTAGTCATAAAGCACTCCTATTATTGTGGTTACATGACCATGAATTTTCTCTATTGCTTTCACAAAAATATGTATCATAAATATTATCTCCATCTGGGAAGCTAAAGAATGCTTTCCCACAGACTTCCTTTGTGTTTGGACTGAAGTATGATGTATTTCAAACAATCTGAAAAGTATTTAAAACAAGCTCAGAACAGGATGGGACAACTGCCAGCCCATTACAGTATAACCTTTATGCAAATTTTACTTTGACACATTTTTGTGACAGTGTTCAGCAATAAATTTTAAAGGCTGCCAGAGTTGTCTAGACTGCAAACCAAGAGACTGTTGCACATCAAGCTATGCATTAGTTGGAGTTCAAATACCTAAAATGGTAATGAAAGTATTTGTATTTATACATAGTTCACAGTCATGCACTATCACTTCACCAAAATGATATTACATGCTCCCAGGAACCAATGTAGAGACCTTTAGTTTCATGTAGTATATAGTCAGAAATGTCTAATTCTTGTCCAAGTTTGCAATAATTGGCTGGAATAAAACTTTAAAAACATTTTTTGTTTGTTTGTTTTTAAAATGAATCTTAAAGTTCTTATTGGTAAGGGCCAACTATTTGCTGTTTGTAGTCTATAAATTCCCAGTTGTAGGTCACATTACATGGATTGGTGACCACTTTCTAAAATGACATCAGATTGGTAATTAACACCACATTTCTGAGGGCAGCTCTCTTGGAAGAATGAATGGGCATAGTACGGAAAAAAACAATATTAACATGTCAGTTAATGGGAAGCAAAGTTAAAATGCTTGGGCAAAAGCTTCTAGATTAAATGGCATCAATATCCACAGCACACGTTTCCATTGGTTAAAGATCATTTTTAAAAAAGGACTTTTCTACATACAGCTGATCATCTGCCATTTTAATAAGAATAATATTCACTATAAATTAACACGCAAGTGAAAATGGAGAGGTCTGAGAGGCACACAGAGAGACAGCTTCCATCAAAAAACAGTAAATACAGCAGTAACCTGAAAAGTCAGTATTATAGCAGCCTTGCCTATATTAAAGATCCTTTGAAGCCATACCTATAGTAGAGCAGCTTTTTTTGGCACAATGCTTTACTGCAGATATGACCTGTGACAAAAGCAAAGGCTTTTCTGCTAGTGATGCTGTGTCTGAGAAGGAAGCATGAAAGGGCAGCCCAGCCCTGCCAGCCCTGGGGCTTGAGGCTTTACAACAGTGATGTCTTTGCCACTGCTATCAAGGAGTATTTGGCCATAGCAGAAAAGTTTTGGGTAAGTCAGATGACCAATTCCAATTCAGCAGTGAAAAGCAAAGAAGAAAAGAGAACCCCCCACCATGGTCTAAACTGCAACAGGGTGGAAGACACACACAAAATATTTTCCATGTTTGTGTGGTTTTTTGTCTGTGGTGTTTTGTTTTGGGTTTTGGGGTGGGGTTTTGCTTCCCATCATGGTAGTACATGTAACTGAAACACCTGAAAATGTGTTGCCCATGCTTATGGCCTTTTACTGCTCTCTTGTAATGGCAACATAAGAGACAAAGGGGTCTGTGCCACACATAGGGTGTGTTGGATATGGCTTTTCAAAATGAAACAATATTGTTTCTGCTGCCAAAAAGTATTTGAAGCTCCAGGAGGATATAGCCTAAAATGGTAATGAATTCAGATTTAGACAGATATTCTTCCAGGGAGCAGTACAGCCTCTCTCTATATGTATGTGTGAGTGTCTATGTGAGATGGAGTAAATGTATGGCAAATATAAACCAGATCCTTTCTCTCCTTAGCTTATGCACATTGCATTAATGAAAAATTGTCTCACTGTAACATGAGGATGTCCTTTAATAATGTGTCATACATACAGCAATAACTTTCATATCTTAAGTTTCATGCTCTTTTAGCTGTTTCACCTTACATAAAAGTTAGAATAGCACATGCAATATATAAAATAGTTGTTAAATGGAAGTTTATTTATCATTTCCTGAAAGATGTCTTCTTCCAAAACATTTTTGCACACAGCACATTGAATTAAACAGGTTTCTATTTGTATATTCTGGGTGTCTTATTCAATTGGATAGTTTTACTGCCAAATAAAATGTGTCATCTATTATACCAATTTAAAAAAAACCTTTAAGGAGCTGATTCTGTTCTTGTACTGCATGCTGTAAGCTCTTAAGTAGATCCTCAGCCTTCTTAAAAAAGATGTTTTGTATGCACTGCTGATCACTTATATGTGATTCATGACTGTTCCTCCGATATGAAGGCATGAAATAGATCAAAAAATTCGGCAGTGCTAAAGCTCATAACTTGTGCTGTATGTAATTTTAGCTTCCAAATATTTTAAAAGCTGACACTTCATTGAAAATGAAAAAGCATGGCCACAAGCAAAAATTTGGGAATGTAAACTAAACTGCTTTCCTACATCCAGATTTTCTGAAACACTACTCTTTTCTTCTGATAAATGCCAAGCTGTATTTAACTCACACAAATTTAGTAGTGCCTGTATGTGTGTATCGCACCTCACTACATCTGCTTGGTTTATTCCAGCACAGTAAACTCACCCGTTTACAAATATTCTCTACTGCTTGATAGATGATGACAAAATGATGTGATAGGTGAGTACTGTCCTGTTGAGGCTTTACACTTAGGAAGTAAAGTAGCCAGAGAGTGAATAAGAAAAGAATTAGGACAAAAAGAAAGCCAGAAATATTGAGAGACTGTCTGATAGGCAGCATAAGACTGGAAAAAGTAGGTGACAACTAATAGATTTTCCATTCAATTCTTAATTGCACAAAACTTTCTCACCTAACAAAATTGACATCCAGATGATCAGTGTGTCTGTTTCCAGGACTTAATAGTCAAAGACAGCTTGGGAAGGAGTTTTTCCGTATCTGTACCTTCCTTAATTTTATTATGGGTAAATATTCTGCAAGAAATATAATTTAGCACACTCCACGGATATTTTATTAATATTATTTATTACTTCATAAAGTAATACTCTAATTCTTACTGAAAGTTCTTTTGTAACATGTTTTATAACAATCTGATTGTAGTTTTGCAAAAAGAAGCCTATGAGCAGTTGTAACTGTGGGGAAATCAACATTAATGAGACTCAGAGTATATACATATGTTCCTGAATTTTACTCTTTTGGGAATAGTGACAGAAGCTTTATATTGGAATGTCAATTAATTTATTTTTAGGTCAACCACACTCCCTGTCAGATATAAAAATCCTTCTTCATCCTACTCAAGTTCATCTAGTCAGTATGTTAAGATTACTAATTCTTCCCCCTCACTCCTGCCATTTCAGAAATGCTTTGATTTTTTTTTTCTCATTTCACTTACTAAGCTCAGTGTGGCAGTATTAAACTTTTTAGCCTTTTGAAGCTTATGTGTATTTAGGGGGGGAAAAAAAAATCACTAATTGACATGTGAATTCTGTGTGTTTTTCTCCTTGCAAGCAGTATCATTTCACAGTTTGATACTTTGCTCAAAGGCAACTGCCAAGCAGAGCCACACAGTCATATGAACAGACTGGGAAGGGAATATGAGGTTAGTGGAGAAAAGGGTGGGCAACATCCATGACTGACTTTTCATATGAGGAGGAGAGCTGTCCCAACACCCTCAAGAGCTAGTTTTGTAGTAGTGACAATAGTTCCTTGTCCCCTTGCCCAACACTAACTACAGGTGCGTAAATCTCTACTCATATCCATTTTTGAAGCTATCTGACAAAACCCTGAGAATTCTGTGTCTTTTTCACAGCTTTTTTAGCAGATATAGTCTGCAGTGATTTCATTCCCAGTTCTGGGCGTCCTCTCTCAGTCCTTTCCATTATGCTCAGTTCATGGAGGACAAGCTCTCCTGTGTCAACAGTATTGCCTCATGAAGCATAATAATGACAGTTTAAATGTCAGCACTGTTAGTCATTGATGATTGTCTTAGCGTTTAAATAGAAATTTCTTATTTTTCTAGCCAGTGTGTTCAGAGGCAATGTTTACCAGCAACAAAGTATAATTGTGGAGCTTTGATCTTTGCTTTGAAATGTGTCTTAAAGTGTAAAGAAAACTCATATATGCTGAGAATGTCATTAGAGGCTGTTTCTGGAGTTAGACCAGGATTCCGAAGGTGAAAGGACACTTCTCCAGCTCTCTCAACAAGTCCCTGGGAAAGTTAAAAATAAGTCTTGCTGAAAAAAAATATTTGGCACTTGTTATTTGAGAAAATTTCTTTATTCCAGGAACTGCCTCATGTAGCAGAAATTTATTTACCATCTGTGTAGACTTGGAAAATTTTCCATCTTACCAGATACACAACTGAAATAGAAACAGATTTTCCATCCCTAGGCTTTCCACAGATCTCTGCTTTAAGAGAGTGCTGTTGTAAAAACTTCTGAAATTTTTGTGCTCTCCAAAGGGAGGTAGATCAATTATAGCCCATCTGTCACATTCTGAAGTTCTAATTGTGATCTCTAATGATGGCACCTCGCTGTTGAGAAAGTGTGTCACTCAAGGGAAAGAGGGAGGAGTTCACAGACCCAGAAGTTTAAAATATGGGCTTGTTTTAATTATAGCAGTTATTTTAATTATTATTCTAGTTGTTTTAATTACTGGTACGATAGTGACCTCTAATAAAAAAGTCACTTGAGAAATTTATTTACTTTCCTTCCAGTACAGATGTACCTCCTCAATCTCATAGCAGTTCAACTGCAGGGGGAGGAAAAAAGTGTTTAGTTTGATTGTGTTGTATTTTTTTTTTTTTTTTAATAAAAAGCTGAGTCTTGAAGTAACTGGTCCTTTAAATGTTCCTGAGTACTAATATGAATACACAGCCAGAAACAAGCACAAGCAATTCCTGGGATAAAGTTGTTCAGGAAAAGATGACAGGGGACATAAATTTAACTTTCATTTGCAGACCCTGGCTGTTTTTTTCTCTTTCCTGTATTCTGTGGGTACATTTTACTTTTGTGCACACCAAGACCCTTCAAGAACTATGATTCTTATTTGATGCTTAGGTGTCTTTTGATCCTCTACCAAAATACCACTTGTGTGAGTAAGAAGCTTGGTGTAAAAGGCAGGTGTCTGAAATCCATCAGTCTGATTTGCTTAAAGAAAAAGAAAAACTATCTGCCATTCTTATAATCATTACATTTTTGTCTGCTGTTTCTATTTTTACCTGCTTCAGTATTCATTATGTTTGTTTGAAGGTTCAATATTCTGAGTCTTTGAACTAGTAAAATTGTATGAGATGGGACACTGTTTTAACTACAAGTATTCCTGAAGCCTTTAATCTAGCTATTTTGGTCTGTATTTTTAACTGCTCTCTGTCTTTTTTGGGGCTTTTTAATAACTTTCCTATTTGACTGCATAGGGTACAGTAAGCTGTTTTCATTTGAGCAAAATCATGTCATTTTGAAAATTAACAGATGTGAAGATGTGAATTTCTAGACATTATGTATCCTTTCCCATTGCTGCTAAATAATCTGCAATCCTAAAATGAGGAAATTAGAGTTTATATCCTCAACATGCAATTGCATGTGTTATTCAACAATGAAAGATTTAAACATGAGTTGCAGTTTCCAAAAAAAAGTAGTATTTCCCATTGTTTCTTAGTTAGGTTTGTACTGGTGGGTTAAGGCACAAGAGCTTTTGATGTGAGCTTGCTGATTGGTGTTATATAAAGCATAATAAGTGACATGAAAGGTGTAAAATAGCGAGATTTGATGTGGATTGCCTGATTTGATAGCTGCATGGCTATATGATAGATGCTAATGCAGTGCTTCACAACAAAGAAAAACTGTATTTTATGGTTGCAAATAGCCAGGAAATTTTTTTCAGATATTAGGAATTCGAAAAAGGATCTCAGATGGAGCAGATTCATGCCTGCAGTGTGAGAGGTATGCCCTGGAAAGACTACTTATCAGATGTAGTTACAACAACGTGAGGATGTTGGACCCTTGTCTTCTACCCTGGCCAAACTGGATGCAAGATATGTAATTGCTTTTGCTGCATAATGTTAAATACCAACCAGTCTTCTGAAGACAGATTTTTCAAAGAGGCTAGTACATTACATTTTCCTTTTAGGTGAATTTGATAAATATTCCCTGGTAGAAGAATAAGTTTCTGACTTGAAGTCAAAATTGAGCCCCTAAGCAAACTAGGCAGTCTCTTGAAATTTTTTACAGTTTCTGCTTCAGCTGCCTGAAATAGATCAGATCAAATGTAAAACTAGTGAAGAATATTTCTCCCCTGTACTTGTGCTTTCTAGTTCTCTCACTAATTCCCAGTAGTCTTGTGGTAATGTGTTCATTCTGTTGGCCAGCTGTTCAGCTCTCCATGAATTCATCCTCCTGGTGTGCATTACCCAGCATTTTACAAGTCAGTGTCCTGTTCCACTTCAACATAAAACTTTTTTGAAAACAAAACTGGGGATCTAGACAGATGATGTAAAAAATGTAAGCATAACCAAACTCAGCCTGAATAAGCGATGAGTAAGGGAATAACAAATAGCACAAATTATAAGCAGCAAATTGCTCTTAATATTTTTTTTAAGTAGTAGAGAGAGGTTTTGTCTTATATACTAGGTATTTTTTTTCTCTAACACAATTAGCTTTCTTTTGCTTTTCTTAATTACTGCCCCTAATAGAAGGGAAGTCTGGTTCCATTCTGCAGGCTGCTTGTAGTAGTACCCTATAGTAAAGAAGAAAAGATCTCCCACTATTGCCACTAGTATTAGGTCCAGTATTTGGTAAGGGCAAAATTGTGAGCTGCAAATATAAAGCTTGCCTGTAAAGAGGGAAAAGAGCATATGAGCAGACTGAAAGAGCAATATCCGATTTGTTCCTTCTTGGAACACATTTTTCACCAAAGTTGCCTTGTGGGATCATTAAACACCAAATATTAAGAGAGCTGAGAATGGGGATGGTTTTATCCCTGGTGTTACCCCAGATTCTTCAAGGCAAAAGAGAAATTCATCAGCTAGGAATCATCGCTCCCTCATGGGTTTTTTTTAAATCAAAAATGCAAAGGGAATATTTGTCTTCCGTTTATTTTAAGACTCTCTCTCTGTTTATTGTGTAGCGTAACATTTTATCCAGTGGTATACAGTGCTTTGATTCGATTTGAAATATAATTCTGTACAGACTGGGAAAACTCTTGTGCATAGAATTCTGTAATAGTAAGTACAGTTTATAGTGGGTATTTAGGATTTGGGCCATATATCTAATTTGTATTCTCTCTTTTATTTAACAATGACTGAGATGTACACCCAGACCACAGTTCCAGGAGGCACAGCAAATTTTGACTGTGATTTAATGCAGTAATGCACAAGGAGGCTCCATGTCGAGAGGAATCTGTGGCATCCACTTCATTACATTGTTGGTCATTCTCTGCTTGAGTGATTCCCATTACTCCATGACAAATAGTAAGATTTGTCTTTTCTACCATGACCAAAGCATAAAATATTCTACCTTTCTCTGAGACTCCCCATATTGTACTCACATGTATTATGTGGCAGTGGTTTTGATCATTTTTGACAGCGTCTTGAACAGTTGCTCTGTGATTATATCACTTCACATGTTCTGAGGGGAAAATAAGATAAGCATTCACTTGTTCCAGTTCAGTCTGTCCTGTTAAAACAGTTTCCATCTGTGTATTTTTTGTCTTTTAAAAGGCAGTATAAGAATTTCTAGAAGTAATGATTGTAGAAGATTTTTGTGAAAAACGTTTATCACAATCTCCAGTAAACACCCTATCTTTTCAAGTTGTTGTTTAGAAAATCTAGCTGAGAGTTAGCAGATTGGGGAGAGCTGCTGATAATAACATCAGTGCAAATATGAATAAATCAAACCAGAGAAGTCATCTTTTTCTCAGTCAAACGCAGAGCTGCTGAAGACTTGTAAGTTCTTTGAATTCCAATACTTCGTTAAATCTTGAGTGTATAGCATTCAGGCAAAATGAGCATTTTTTACTATGCTATTAGCTATTTTCAATAGCAAGTTGAATCCCATTAAATATGTAACTTATAAGAGGAATATCCTAGTTGAAATAATATAATGTACTTAAACGAAAACACAGACAGGAAATAGAAACAGAGTTTGGATGTGACTTGAGGTTTTTTGCAAATTTAAACCTATTGACTTAGCTTTGGAAGCCAGAAATTTTGAAATACTTGCTAAAACTTCCACACTTCCTTGGTTTCACCGAATATCAGAAACAATGCCTTCTAGAATTAAGACATTTCTGCTGAGTTATATCTAATCTCTCACATGAACCACCTCACCTGAGACAAGATAAGGCCAGTTGTACAGGGGGGGCAGGAGCAGCACAAAAGCTCGATGTATTGACAAGGAGGATACAGAGAGAAAAAGGACAAATCGGGAACAGTGCCCATATATCACTTAATGTTGTACTCTCACTATCCATATCCACATGAGTTATACAGAAGAACCCAATTCTTTGTCACTTAGTGACATTGGATGTCACATCCATTGGATGTGGTAATTGCCCTATTATCTTTTTATAAGCAGTAAGAAAGTTTTGTGACTATGGGAAAATATACTGATAGAAGGGCAGAGAAAAATTGATAAAGAAACAGGTCTCCAGTGTTAACGTTTCGCTTCAATGAACTGCTTCATGTGAGCCAGGGCTCCTACAATAGCAGTCTGTGCTAAGTTACACTGAAGTGGAATTTACTAACCGGAAAGATAACGCTTGTTCCTTGAAAGAAAAACTCAAAAGATTTGATAATTAGCTCTCAGAGGAGTCCGTTGGTTATTTTACAGCTGTGGAAAAAACAGTAGAGGGCTTATTTATTGACCTCGCTATCTGATAAATCAGGAAGAGATCAGTGTCATGGAATCTTTTTGAACAGACCACCTCCTGACACTGGGAAAGATCCAGATGAGGTCAAAACCCTCAGCTTCCTGTCTAAAAGAGGAAAAGGAGAAAAGAAAAATCTGATAAACACAGAGCTGTTTTGGAAATCTCTGGAGATGAAGGGAGGCTGGGGAAAATTTTTTTTTTTAAAAAAGGAACTCTCTCATTAAGTGCAGAAAGAATATATGCATTCAATAATATCAAGAAAATTATGATTTAAATTTTTTTCCAATTTTATTGCATTGTCAGAACTGAGTCTGAAACATGAGAACCATTAATGAAACATCCCCAGCAGGCACAGTCAGAGCAAACAGTCATTACCCCACTAACCAGAGCGCTAAATACACTTCCAAATATTTCCACTCCAGGGAGGGATCAGAGAAGCAGGGTTAGAAACAGAGGGGAACTCAGCCCAGTGGCCAGCATGGCTGGATAGGTCAAGGCCTGATTTAGCCTTGGGAAAAAAGCTTATCCTGCCTATCATTTTCACATCTTTCCATTGGAGATAATATTGTTTGCCCTTGTCACATTTGTTTTGAGGTTAACTGCATTAAAAATGCACAGAAATTTTGTATTGACAGGAACCCTACAATTAGCTGAGATGCGTTGGTTGATGTTCAACCGTAGTCTTGAAAAATATCTTTCAGTGCTGCAGTATTACAGTGCTTGTTACTCTCTCATCCATTTGGTATTAAAAGTCACAGCTTTTCCCAGTGAGGGCAAGTCTCCCATTTTTGAAGAGAGATCCCATGCTCCCATCTCCCAAGCCATATAACCATTTTTTAAGATGAAATTTTGATAGTTTCACAATCCCATAAATTTTTTTTTGTGAAAGCGCTCATAATGAAAGCTCATTTTTATGTGCTTTCTGTACCTCTGACATATCCCAACAACAGCCTGAGGAAACTATAGGATCATTTTCCCAGTGCCCTTTTCTGCCATTTTTCTTCATAAGCAAGGGTTCCTTTCAGCTATGTTCACCTCTCTTCAGAAATTTCACAAAAGCTCAACCTTTTTTGAATGTATGTACTACTGAACTTAATTGCATGTTTAGAGACATTTATCTTTCTAATTATATATATATATGGCAGCAGAAGAATCTAGCATAAATGGAGTCAAAACCATTCCTTTAAAGTAGTCACTGGACAAAAGAACGAAAACTCAGAATAAAAGATCTCTCCTGGGCATGGTTGCCCTGGATGATACACAGGGCAGATAGATACAAATCAGTTTGGTGAAAACCTAATTTTATTGCTTGTAATCCCGGCTGCTTCAGAAAGCCTCACATTTCATCTGCAGATAAAAAGCTCTGTTATTTTGTCTTTTCTTAAACAAAAAAGAGCCAAATGGTATTTTGCTCATATTAATAAACACATTTAGTGAAACAGACATACTGTCATTAATGTGTCATATTGATATGAGTCAGAGGGAGCAGGATTTAACTCAACAGTGGAACTGCAGTTTATAAATATTTTGTAGGAAATTCTGGCATGATTATACACTTATCTTTCTGACACATTTTGATAAGGGTATCTTTTGTTTCAATATTGGATTTCTATACAGTAAAAAAGTTTTCTATACAGTAAAACGCTTTTAAAGCCTGCAGTGTTCTTGTTGATGTTCTTCCTCGGGGACACCAGCTGGTGGTGACACTGAATTCACTACAGTTTTCCTCGGCACTGGCTCTGGAGTCAGGTTCTTTCTCCAGACACCTATTCCTGCGCATTTCTGCTCTTTATTTCTGAGACTTCAGCTTCACTTATTTTGGCTTTGCTTGTGAATCAGTAGCCAGAGCTTTCATGCAGTTTCTTCCCTGAGCTGGTTTTGTCATGGTGTGTCTTGTGTTAACCCAATAAAAATTGGCATACACCACAGATAAAAATCAAGCCAAATAACCTGATATTATATATATATATGTAATTGTGTAGGGCTGGTAATTCTTCAGTTTTATTGGGATAATGGAGTCATATCTCATGAGATAATGTTTGATTAAATTGGGAAAAAAAATTGGAGTACACTTAAATGCTCTCAAGCTAGTTATCTCAAGTTCTCTAATAGAAACATTTTGATTGTATGAGGACATAGGCTAATCTGTGCCAGCTGCTCTGTAGTTAACTATTCCAAAAGCCTCATTCTCCCTTCTCAAGCAATTTTTTTTTCTCTGCAGACATATTTCATGCAAAAGCTATGCTGACCTTTAAAGATGTTTTATATTTTCGTCACAAGATATGGTGACAGTGTTTATTTCTTTTAATATCAGGACACCCTGCATATAAAATGTCTTTTTTTTTTTTAAATAGCAAAATATCTTGTTATTTCTTTGTTTCTGAAAGGTAAATAACCGTTGAGCTGTATGCCTACTATAGAATATAGAGAAAGTTTTAAGACAGAGTAATATTATTTTTTCATCATGCAGAAGAATAACTATTATTTTTTTAAAAGCTAGTAAAGTTTGTCAAGAATGTATCTATTGCTTTAATTCTTTACCTCATGTACTCATTAACTGGAGATGATGGCTATTGTTTACCTCATGGACAGGCATAGAAATAATAGGTATAGAAACACTGTTGTCCTACTGACCTATACAACTTTCAAAGATACAACCCATAGACATTCTTTTTCTCAAAGATTAAATACTCTAAAATGTACAGTGCTACTTTTATTTAGTGTTTTTACTTCGCATTTATTTTCAAATGTAAATAAGAAGGGCTTCAGCAGTTTAGTGGCTGCATTTCCAATAGGTCATTCTGCTCAAATCCTATTTACAGGAAAGCAAGACAATGCTTCTAAATGGAGGCATGGGGTATACATATATGCTGGGGGAAAAATATGTGTTCAGGATATATCCGACTACCAAAAGTCACTATGTTGCTGACTGGTAGAGTCTTCTAAGGTTCATATTTCTGAAGTGTGAATCAGAGTAAACCCTGTCAGTTTTTACTTCTGAAAAAACAAAAGGATCAAGTCTACAAAGAAGAGTGGCGTTTCAGCTTGTTATCAATAAAACTTTATGACAAAGGAAAGTAGTTAAAAGATATAAATGCTTCAATTTTAGGCAGATTTTGAAGCAAACATTTCATTCTCTGGTGTTTTTGTACCTTTTGCTTGAGGACATGCTGTTGTTACTGCATCATGACTTTGTGATTCATTAAACTTCTTTTCCGTACAGACACTTCTTAGTGACATACTATAGGCTGACTATTGCATAGTTCCAAGGGGGAATGAGTCACCTGGAAAATAATCCAGCCCAGCTGGAAGCTGTGGAGCCAGCCCAGCTGAAATAGATGTGTGCAAACTTCACTTTTATTTTGCTCTAAAAAAAAGCTTAATAATTAAAATAGAATGTTCTTGTGCATCTTAATAGACTGAAAAACTTTGAATGATCAGAAATTTCCATTCAAATATAAATGAAAAAATTATACAGGATTCGAGATTTATGGATTTATATGAGCATAACTTTTGCTTAAAAGATTTAGCATTTAAAGTGCACTTTACTGCAATCCAGCTAAGCTGAAATATGTAGATATGTAAATGGAAAAAAATTAGCACATACAGTCTGCTTTCTACCCCATGGTAACTATTCATCATTCATTGGAAATTCAGTTTACCAACTTTCACTGAATCTTGACATTTTCCCTTTTTTTTCAGTTCTAAAAATAGTTCTCATAAATCTGAAACCTGATACTGTACCCATTGTTAATAGCTAGATTCCATCAATCTGAATTTAATTTATTAAATCATATTTGGAGTCTAGTCTCATTTATTTCAGTAACATTAATTGTGAAGAAATGGCAAGTAAATTAATTTATTTTGCTTCAACTTAAGTTGAAGGGTTGAATACCGTTCAAACAGAAGCTGAAGAAATGTGAAAATCAGGTCAGGTTAATTGCTAGGCTTTCAAATCCAACTACGTAGTTACAGGAAAAAAATTGATCAGTTTTATGTTCTGCAGTTTCTTATAATTCAATCTCATAAGCTCAAGTAGGTTGTTGGAATCTTGATTTAAGCCTTAATGCTATTGGTAGACCTAAGAACTACAATAGTTTCAATCCTTTCACTCAACACTGATCTCTAAATGCACTGAATATCTGTAGCATTATTGTTGCTTTATAGTGGTAACCTCACACAGGCCAAATAATGTGTTAGATGACAAGTGTTGTTGCTTAAATTACAATCTGAATCTGACTTCAGCTTCATCTCATTGTTTTAATTTGCCTCTGCTGTTTCATTTCAACTTCTTTAACCTCTTCTGTGACCTTATATTAATATGCAATTGAACAGGAAGACAGTGTTTAATAACATAAGAAATAAGATGCTTTCTCCAGACTTTCCTACTAGCCTTCATCCAGTAATACTGGTCATGGATTACATGTTACCCTATTTGCAGAACTTGATAAGCTATCCTCTGAGGACTGTTCACATGTAATTCAAGTGTTTTCTACCATTCAGAGACAAAAGTCCATTCTGACCTGAAAATCTTGGGATGTTTGGAATATTTTTATTTTCTTTTTTCTCAGAAATTCTGCCTCAGAGTAGGTTGACATGATTGAAGAAGAGAGGCTTAGCTAGTTGAGGCAACCATTTCTGGTTATTTCACAAACTGTGTTTTATCTGCAGTGACAGATGTGGCATAGTGGACATTTACTTAGTTCTTCTTGTGGCTTAGCAGTTATAACCAGGTGCTTGATACAACTTGGTTACTGAAGTTTTTGCAGCTTTAGTAGTCTTTGTTGTTTGTTTCCTTGTCTCTATGCTTATGCTCTTTTTCGGATCAAAGATGCAAAGGCAGACATAACATGCCCCCAGATGCTCTCCTCCTCCCTTGCTTCATCAGTATAATCTCATTGTTCATTTCATCTGCGATTTTGCTACTGATTTTGTCTGCTTCTTAGCTCAACCATTAATCCACCATAAATGCCAGACTCATGTTTGCAATGACACAATACAGACTAACACACCATATACCTCAATGAGTCAGGGAGACAGACTGAAAAAAGACTTTGAAACATGATTTTCCTCCAGTGCTCTTGAAAACCATGTTCTTCAAATTTTGAGAGAGAACTACATCCTTCATGAAAAACATTTACTTTACTGAAACTCATGTTAATATTTCAAGCTGAGGAACTGAAAGGAGATTCACTGGGTAATTGCCATTCATGCATCTGTGATCTCTTCCTTAAAAAGGAGAATGCTGTCATTGAATGCACTTGAGGTTTAATTAGAGAGCCATGATTTGTGATCATTGCCTCTTAATCCTAGAGCTTCTTGAAATCTATGTTATTCCTTGCCCAGCTGGCCCTTCGGTAAGATCACATGGATCCATTTAGAGATTCAGGGTTGATAGAATTAATGGAAGTGATAAGTGGTTTATATTGGGTAGGCCCATTTCAATAGATGTTGGTTAAGATTATTCAGCTGGCCTGAAGCAGGATGAATTAGGCAATGGGCAAAATAACAATTCTCAAAATTTGTGGGTAAAGTATGCAACTTGTTTTATTTATTCCTCTTGAACCTGACCTGGAGCTATGGCTTTCATTCCATTAAGAAATGTTAGTCACATTATACTTGGTTTCCCAAACAGATCCAAATAAGTTTGGATGAATAAATTTTCCCTGAAACATATCCAAGCCTTGTTGAATACCTTCTCAAAACGGTAATGTTCAACATTTTAAAAATAGCCCTCACCGTTTGCTGTTTATATCTGAACTTGTTTACACTTCATTGATTCCATGAAATTTCTGGTTACCTGTGTAGCACCACAGAAGTGCAAAATACTGAATTTCCTGTCATGTTTGTTTGTTTCTTTTCCTGTCCTGAGTTCTACTTTCTCCAAGGGCCTTTTCGTCCTGTCTTCTTGGCATGCGTGAGTTTTATTCCATCTGTATTTTTTACAATACAGCTTGTTCATTGTCAGTAACATTCTGCTTGAGTGTTTATAGTTGCCTGTTCATCCACCTAAAATCTACCACAAGTGGAGTGCCAAGATCAAAGATCATAACAAGGTGCTGATTGATGGTATTATTGTGTTTTCTGTTCTGGAGCAATTTTCAGTTTCTTTGCTTTGATATCTTTCTCTTTTCTCACACACAATGAATTTTCCTTTCCTGTGGTCTCTTTTCCAACTCCTGTTCTATGCCTGAGATTATTTTTATGTTTTCATTTAAAATTAGTCTTTTCAAAATAAAATCTTACTAAAAATCAAGAATATTTATAAATATTCTGTTTATAAATAACTGTTTTGGGGAAGAGTGTGAAATTGAATCCAATTTAATGAACTTTAAAGTATCTCATTTAATCCTGGCCCTGCCATGTTTGTCTTTTTTGTTTTATCCCTTTTTGAGATGACTCTTGAATTCAAGCCTCCTGTTTGGCAAACCAGATTTTGGAACCAATTAAATTTGTATCCATTTTCTCCCTTTTATATATGTATAAGTGTGTTTGTGCATATAGATGTCTAATTTATAGTTGTATATTTGTACCACTGTGGTCATGTTTTGCAGTGCAGATACATTGAGTATTGGTCAAAATTTGGACTTGTAGCTAACCTTATTTCCCATCCAAATTGCCAAGCTCCTAACTTTAGGCTACTGGGCCCTTTGTGGATGGACACAATCTGACCCAGTGAGTTCACTTTAAGCAGCATGCCATTTTTGAGAGATGGGCACATTTCCCTCGCTATTACTAGGAGGCAATAGCAGTGAAAGGAAGAGATCAGTCAGTCATCAGCTCCCTGAAATGGAGGGGATATGTGCAGGCTTCTAGACATGCTGCAGGCTGAGCTGAGTGGCAGGAGCTCACCTCCCAGCTGGGACCAGAGCAAAGCTCAACATTCTTCCTCCTGAGCCTGCCAGAGTTGATCACTAATGTCATTACCTTCTTCAGCTTAGCTCCAAGTCTCATAAATTAAAAGGGAAATGCTGTGGCCACAGCCCAGTCTCAGATGGACTCAAGTCCAGCTTTGCTAATTTGCTACTCCTGGCAGTACAGGCTAAGGCTGTCATTTACTGTTTATTTACACCTTATTACTGTCTTGATTTACAGTGTAAAAGCAAGCATAGCTTTTTTTAGATAAATAATGTGTCAAGAATTCAGGTATGATATGAAATGACCTATAACATCAGTATACCTAATGTATTTTGCTTCCTTTTATATTTTCTCACCTTGGTATATCTATATGAGACATTTTCTGACTTTATATACAGAAAGAGGTAGGGGCTTTTGAGCATCTTAATCTCCAGTGTCTGAGACTTTCAGAATCACTTCATTGGAATAGAAAATCTGGAAGCAGAAAAATAATAAAACAGGAAGAATAAAATCTTGGTCTGGTTTTCCATCTGATACCTATGCATATAATTTGCAATAATATATTTTTGTTGTTGATAATTAGAGGAAGCGAAAATCCTTAGACAATCTTGGTATAGGTCACACAATACTCATAGTGGTTACTGCATTATGAAATCCTGCAAAAGAAAATTATATAGTGATATCTCCATGGAAGGTTATTGGCACTGAATTTTCACTGTAGTAACAATAAGCTATGGGTGCTTTTAAAAAGATTATACAGTACTATTTTGAGGTTATTTGTCTTTCTTCCAAAGAGAACTAGTTGTCATATACTGCAGTGTAATTGGTTTGCTGGTGGGAGTGACTCCACGGTATGACTGGCAAGCATACCCTGGATATGTGATGCCATATGCAAAAGCAAAAACACCTATCCAACAGCAAAACAAACTATAAATAGACTACAATAGAGAGGAGAAGGGCAGGGGAAGGAATGAGACTGAATAAGAGACTAGAGGGGGAACATAATACCATCTCAAAGGAAAAAAAGTCTATCAAGACAAAAAATTGGCAAAAGAAAGAATTAATGAGCTAGAGAAAGATTGTAATTCCACATTCAGATTAGGTTTTAGTGCTAAGGAAGGTATCAGTGGAATAAAGCCCTATTTGCTTGGGGCACTTTTGGAAGTTTATAAGAAAATCTGGAGAACCATACATCAAGTATGACATTCCTGGAATTGAGAGGGAGACGGATGACATTACATTTCAAGATCTCTTCCAATTGTATTTTTTATGCTTCTATGACTTTCTATTGTTAGCTCATTAATGGTGTATATAAATGTGCAATATTTAATATTGTGTAATATTTAAATCTGTTAGTGTTGACAGTTTCAGATTAAAATAGTCACTAGACCTGGGAAGCCGAATTTATTGTTGAAAAAGCAGTGAATGCTTAAAAGCAAGTATGCAAATGTATTCATGTAAATGTCTATGGAAAATTGCTTTAATAGCAGTTATGCAGTCCAACTTCAGGCATGCTTCTGAGGATATAGGATATAAATGCTATAGAAAAATGAGTATTTAAAGTGAATGAAAAAAGTATAAGCAGAAAATTTTTAGGGGAGATGGAATTCGAGGATTCATAAAGATAACTGCAGAATAATGAGGCTTTCAGAGTAACTTTGTCTTTCGTTGTGGTTCATGTCCTTTGATGTGAAGGGATAGTCAACCCAAAAGGCTAGTTTACAGGCCAGTGTATATGTCTGAGCAAACCCTCAATGCTCTTCACTGTGCACAGATCAGCCCCATTAAGTAACATTTAATAGCTAGAATAATTCCCGTGCACATAAACATATTTCAAACGTATACATGAAATATCTGAATATATTATAAATGAAAGTGGAATTCTTTGTCTGAGCCACAGGCTTTTAAAAAATTCCAGTCAGCCATGTACCACATGGTGAGATGCTCAGTTTTGATGAATATCAGACAAAAATATACAGGACAGATGCTACTAAGGGGTAACTTAGGTAAACAAGACTTTTTTGTAGTTTTTACCCAATTTGGGCCAATGTCATCTCTGCAGAAGGCATATCATAATTGGTGTTAAGTTTCAGAGAAGCTGACATGACTACAGCATTCTGTCTATTTAATACAGTAAATAGTTGTAAAATACGGTGTGTGCCACATAAAGGGTGGTCCAACTTCTTTGATTCTGTAATTTCTCAAAACTTCTAATTTCCATTTTTGACTGCTTCCTAGGAAGTCAAAGTGAAAGAGAGAGAGTGGTCTATGGAGACTTTTCAAGCTATCTATAATCTTCCTCCATGTGGCTGAAAAGGAATAACACTTCCCTTGATCAGCTTTTTCACTCTTTACACATTTGATCTGGATCCCAGTTTGAGGGGCTTGAATTGCCTGTGACCAGGCCTCCATACACTTAAACTAAGTCTGATATGAACATCTAATTTTGCAACCATTTTGTTGAAACAATTTTGCTGAGACAAGTTCTGAAAATTCAGAGGTAGTGTGTCTTAAACAAAACCTGAACTCTAACTTTTCTTCAGTCTTATTCACAAATACAAATTTTATCCTTATTCAAGATCAATGTTTTTATCATCACCTTTTCAGTCACCAGTAACTGTTCTTATGAACACCGGTGTGCTGAAGTTTGTGATACAAAACTATCTAGTTTAAATCTACTGTGCAGAAGTAATTTAATAGAAAAGTAATTGTCACTGGGACAATCCAATTTTCACATGGGAAAGAATGAACTCTTCCAAGAAAACAAGGCATTTAGACTCCTTTCACTGCATATAAAAAAATTAGCAATGGGTTTTCTCATGCTATCATGTTCTCCTGTGAACTTGTGACACAAAAAAAAATCTCTGGCATTTCATCAGCTGCATAGATTGGCAAAGCTGAAGAAGGATACATGGAAGAACTGGGGGGGACAACAGCTAACTGCCCTTTTTTGATAATAAGCCTCTCTTTCAGACCCTCACCAACTAAGTTAGGAATGTGCAGATTCCTGTAAGTTCTTTGTAGTGGTGGACTAAAGCAAAACATTTGAGAAGCCCCCAGACCCAACAATGTCTGTAAAATCAGCATAGCCTTGCCTTAAAGACAAAGTTATGATTATGTGGTCATTTCACACAAGCAAAAACCCAGGCTTTTAAAAAAAAAAAAAAAAAAAAAAAAAAAGATACAACTTTTTGTCCTGTCTTTGTCTGGCCTTCCTTGGCCACATGCATGGAGAGCCAGCCTAGGGAACAGACCCTGCTCAGCTCTACCCCTTTTCCCAGCAATAATATTCACCTGGATCCCCACTGGCTCATCATTAGAGGGTTGTGCTGTCACAAGGGGAGGCAAGGGCGAGCCAGGCAAAGTATATGAGGGAAAATCAATCTGTAGTAGATTGCACTGTGAATTATGGGAAAATTAAAGTAACCATGTATCATATCATGATTTAAATATTTATTTATTAAAAATAAGTTCAGAGGACACCTATAAACAGAACAAAGTATAAAGTTACCAAACAACTGAGTCCTGCTTACATTTAAATCTTGAAATGCTAAGCCTTTTTTAATATCATGCAAGGTGAAAGCATATTTTAAATCATTGACTACTATAAGTTTTTGTAGTGGGTTTACTATACTGTAGTGAATGTCTATTAGAACTTGTCTTGGTATTGAAAGGAACCTTTGCAAGAAAGTAATGAGCAGTATACACAATCCATGGAGAGGAATAGAGATCAAGCTCAGCTCACTGCTAAAGGCAACATCAAGTGGTAATATAGCTAATGATCAGTTTTAAGATAGCAAATATAGAGAAGCTATACTTGAATTTTCAATAAAGCACCAGTCTTGCAGCAGTGTTGTGAGAAAAACTGAGAGGGAAGCAAGTAGATATTTGGGACTTTCAACTAATGTTTGAACTGCAAAAGACTGCAACCTTTTCTGAGCATTGCCCTTAATTGTAGGAAGAGACACTGGCCTCCTTATACAAGGTCATGTTTTGAAGATGCATACACTATAATGCCACCACTGTTTTAATGATTTTGAGAGGTTTTACATTAAGTCAAACATAAGAATCTTTCTGAGAATCTGTTCCAGTGCTTTTGTTGCAAAGAACACACTGCCTCTGAAAGAAGTTCATTATTTCTAAACAAATTCAGTCTTACTAGGGAGGAGTTTAAATTCTCAGCTTCCGTCCTCTATTTATCATGAATGGTCTCCACAAGAAAAACATGACTCTGGTATAATTTCTTTAAGTTTGCAATAGCCTTTGTTATCCATTGCTACATTTGCCACAACAGTAAGCCTAAGAAAATCTTTAAATAATTCTTCCAAGTCACTTGCATGACTTTAAAAATTTTCAGTTAGTGCATTTCTTTCCAACTAAATGAACCAAAAGTAACACCAAAATATATGAGAGATATTTCTAAATAGATTGGTGTAGAAAGGTGATCAACACAGAGGGAGAATATTAATGGTTCAAGAAAGTTTTGTGTATTGCCAAACTTCTGCAAAACTTACTCTTCAACATTTAGAGAAAATAATTCCACTTTTGCATTTTTGTTGTTTACAGCATCACAAATTTTCCTGCTTTTGTTAGCACTAATAATTCTCACTCTACTACCCAAAGACTTACCTTTAGAATGTCATTGTCACCATAGTGGTACTTATTTCTTCCTTCAGTTTTCTACATTTTTCACATTAGTACTTCTGAATAGCACAATAATGAAAGAAAAAAAGAAAAAAAAAAAAAAAGAAAAATAAAAATAAAAAAACAAAAACAAAAAAACCAACCAACAACAACCAAACAAAAAAAACCCCAAAACCCAAACAAACAAAAAACACCACCACCACCAAGAAAACCCCTCAAATTAACTCCAGACTAGGTCTTTCATTCCGCCCATCTTGACAGCAGGACTGGAACCAGGTCTTGTCATATCACCTGTAGAGCACCACACATTACATCATCACACCACATCACCTCTTTCAACATGAATTCTTAATTCTGAATTTAACAGGTTGTCTTTTTATCCAGATAAAATAGCAGTTTATATTTCTCACCTGGAAAAGGTTGGAGAGTGCTTTATCATTTTATTCTGTGATACTTTACTTACTGCACAGATTAAGTAGGTCAGTTCTGCAGCAGAGCAGAGTAACTGCTGATTCATTTAGAGTAGATTTTAACACATTTAGTTGCACACTTTTTGTGTCTTTATCCTGGGTGGCCTTTCAGACACAGGGTTGCATGGGCTTACTGAGATTCAATATGACTGATTAATATCTGTCTACATCATATAGGTTTCTGTAGAAGGACTTGAGTTCTTCTCTCTACATCAAATGCCCCACCCCATTCTTTTCACCATCATCTCTGAAGCTGTGTATTTTCTCTGTTGCCTCTTTATAGAGGACTCCATAATCTATTTCAGGGTATATTGTGGAAGAAAATACTTTTTGCTGAGAGCATCATATCTCAGCTTTCCTTGGTTCCCTTTCTCTTCTGCCTCCTCCAGACACCACAGGCATGGAAACTGTGTTTAGCAGAGAAGCCAAGTGAATCTCTCATGTAAACTGCTAATTTGAGAATGATAAATGCAGATTCCTCTGTCTGTCTCTAGATATCTGAATAAATGACCAGATTATCAGAAGACACAAGCACTGGACTGATTTCAGTGAGTGCAGGCTATTACAAAATGTTCCCAGATTTTTCCTTCAGTATATAAAAATTCTCAAGCAACTCTTGGCAATAAGCCAACTCAATCATTTTTTTTTTTAATTTTTTTTTTGTGTGTGTGTGAATTAGTTTTTCTAGGTAAACTTGTAATATTTACTTCCATATTTACCTTTGCAAAAAACACTTTGCTTCCAAAGAAAAGCAAATACAGGGAATTTTGTGCAGCCTGTTAAGTTAACTGGGCTCAGAATACTCAGTGGGTACTCTCCATCCCTTGCAAACAAACACTGGTCAAATTGATTAAGGTATTATTAGTAAGGCGACTGTGTTGGTTTTTTAACAGGTTTTCCATTTATTGACATCATAATTGTATTAATGAACAGATACCTTTTCTAAAAAGATAAAGCTAACAATGTAACCTATGTTGTTAAAAACCTTCATTTACTGAAGTAGCCAGCACCTCTACTTGAGACCAGCACCTCTACTTCTCACCTGGGACAGTGTACAGTGGTTTGTGGGTTTTAATTCTCATCTCTTAGGTCTGATTAAAAGTCTACTGCAATTGTGAGAACAGTCCCATTACTTTCAAGAGTCTGCTCCATCCTACTGTTGAAATATCTTCAGGTACTATGGGGTAGAGATTTCATGTAGGTAGTTACCTGGTTTCTATGTTTTCATTGGTAACCTGAAGGAAAAAGGAGGTTTTATATCCATTCCTCTTCCTCAATCCTCTTTGCACTGTCTCCAGTTCATTGTAAAACTGTAAGTATTTGGTTCCTAACTTCCAGATTTGAAAGGCGCTGAATAATCTCTGCAGAGAAAAATTTTTTTTCCAGTGAGGACAGTCAAAGATGAGAGCAGATTGCTTATAGAGATTGTGCATTCTTCATCCTTTGGAGTTTCCATAACCTGACTGAATCAACCCTTGAACAGCTTGGTCTGATCTCACAGCTGGCCCTTAGGCAGAAGGTTGCTCTTCAGACTTTCAAACTCCTGTCCAGCCAACTAACCTATGATAAGGCTTATTTTGTTCTGTCTAAGTACCTATTCTTTTTCTCGTCAGACCTTAAGAATGACAAAGAGGAAGAAATTAGAAATTCTTGTATCTTGGTTTGTTCCCATGGCCTCTTGTCCTATTGGGTACCACTGAGGAGTGTCTAGCTCTGTCATCTTATTCACTCATCAAATTAATCCCTCCAGAGCCATCTCTTCTCCAGGTTAAAGTGTTTCAGCTTTCTCAGCCTCTCCTCATATGATGCTCCAAATCTTTAATCATTATTACCAGGCTTGCTTCAGTTGTACTTGGAAGTCCAGGACTGAGAGCCCAGTGCTAACCCTAGATAATTCTCACCAGAGCAGAGTAGAGGGCAAGGATTCACCACCTTGTCCTGTGGCGTTTCTAGTGCAACCCAGACACTGTTGGTCTTTTCTTTTGCCATGAAGTTGTGATCCTTACTCATAATTATCCTCACTTTAGTGTTTCCAAAAGTGAGTTTCTCATGTCTTCAGCAGGAGCAAATAACGAGTAAGTTATGAAGTAAACTAATGGGCCAAATATATTAAATCTATTTTGTTTGCCTTGTTTTCAGTTTTATTCCCCTAAGCTCAAGGGTTTTTTTTAAGACTGGGGTGTCCTGAATGTTTGTGTCATATCAGACACCCAACACCTGTAAATACCATTCTCAAGTACTGCTAAATTTTGGGAATGTGAACAGTCGGATTAAAAAAGTAATTGTCGCAGTTCAAATATTGATTTCCAAATGACTGGTTTTATTTCCTGGACAACTCAATTTCTAACATTATGAAAACTGAAATTCTCCAAAAGTCTTAGCATTTTTAGTTGTGTTATGAAGATAATAAAATTGTGATTTAACATTTAAAAATATTATAAAATACAAAGGAGAACAATAGATACATTTTAAGACATTCAGTGATTTGACCAATTAAGTTACACTTTTTTCACATGCTATTCCTTTCAGATGACACAATTAGGAGCTTGGACTTTCCAGTCTCACAGATATTATTCTTAATTAATTTTATTTCTCTAGCTATGAGGACCCCTGTGAGTGTTCACTGACATCAGCTCTTACTTTGACTCTGTATGATGAATCAAAAAGCCTGAAAGACAAACAGATTCACTTATCTGTGTATTTGTAAAACATATGCTAACAACAGACAAGCATTCAAAAAAACTCCATAATGTCTGTGATGATGATTTCTTTTCTGATTAAAAATAGAGATACTATTTTACTTGGTTTGATTTATAGCATAATAAGGAAGTAGTAAGCTCCCTGAAGTATTTTTTATTGATTTTGCACAAAGTTACTAGATCTGAAGTAGTTTTGCAATAATATGAAGAATTTGTATTAGTCATCTTTCGCTCACAGTCTATTTAATCACAGAACTATTTAAGCTGATCATTTTTCCAGCCTGATAATTAGAGCTCAGACTACTATCATAATATTCTCCACAAAGCAAAATTTTTCCCCTCATAGCAAGCTGAACAGGGGTCCAGTAAAGGTAAAAATTTTCTTTTTGCTCTGCTTTGTACATCATAGCCATAAGAGTTGACACATTAAAGATGACTTTTAGAATAAGTATATGGCTAATTTATAAATTACAAAGCAGGAAATCAGAAAGTAACTGAGTTCTGTTTATACTGGAAAGAGTGTGATTAATAATTTTATGTTTTAACTATATTTGTCCCTCCAAATGAAGGCAGAATATGTTCACATCGTGCTCTGCACGTCTATTGCATTTGATTTTGGCAAGTTTTCATTGTCATAATCTTGACATGAGTCACATGAATAACCTGATCTAGTTGAGGGTATCCCTGCTTACTGCAGGAGGGGTTGACTAGATGACCTTTAGAGGTCCTTTCAACCCAAATTATCCTATCGTTCTATGATTCTAAAGCAGGAATGATTATTTGGCATTGGGTGTTATCAGACTAGCTACTGTAAACAAATGTAACTCCAAAGATAGGGAGCTGTATTTCACCTATTATTTGTAGTTTATGAACTTGTATAGTTCCAAGTATAAAATCATTACCTTCTACATTGAACAACATCTGTCATTTAGAGTTGATTTTTTAGGTTTGGTTTTACTTCCCTTTGAGACCTGAATTAGCACCACCAATTACTATTTTCTTTACAATTGTGTGAAAATTGAGATAATATTAATATAGGAATAAGAACTTGGGAAGTCTCTGTTTTCTACTAATATCTACCCATGGTAAAATGGCATTAGCTAGGCAACGACCCTGATTGATGTAGTTATTTACTACAGAGCTTCTGTGTTTCAAGACCAGGCACTTAATGAATAACTATTGCTTGCAGTCCCTGATGAATTAACAAAGCCATGATTCCTCAGATTGTTTTGTCTCAATGTTTTTGAGTGATTTTCAACTTCATCAATAATGAATTGCTAAATTTCATTATTAAAGTGACATATCTGCTAGATAGTTTACTTAGCCAACATGATACATGGAAAATTACAATAAAAACTGCATGAACTGAAACAATGTATAGCTTACAGGTTGAGTACATGTTTGGGTAAAAGCAACTGTAGAAATTAAGATACTATAAGTGAATGCTTTTGTTTGCATTAAATTAGCTTTGAAAGTAAAGGATGGCAAATTTCTGCAGTGGAAATCAAGTTAATTTCAGAAGGCCCTGACTGTCAATAGCACATGAGTGTGAAAGTTCTTGTGAAAATCAGGAAATAGAGAAGCATAAAGTCATCTGAAACCTTTGAGTGCCTGAAATTAACCATCTTGAATATATTTGGATTTTATGCTTTCTGTAATTTTCTAACTCTTTTTCCTCCTCTCCTCTGAGTGCAACACCATTCCTGCAAACTCCATGCTGCATAGAAAAAGCTATAACTTTTGTATTGATGTGTAAAAACCATGCATTTTAAGAGATTAGGTTCTTCAGAATTGATTTTCTGTTGTTATTTTATTTATCGCCATTCTCTTAAGGATATTGTAGTAAAAATCACAATTACTCCATAGTTTACTAATCAAGTGCCTCTGAAGTTTCCACTTGAGCAAACTTAAGGTATTTGTAGGTTTTGCAGTAACTAAAAAGTGCATGAAAATCATTGCTATCAAATACTGATATCAAATATTTGGAAAAATGGACTCATCTATCTAAAATACTTTTTTAAAGTATTTAAAGAAAAGCTTCTTTCCCAAAAGCACACATGAACTGTGTAGCAACATCTGCATGCATGAGTATGTCTCTTCACCTCCACCTGTATACACCAGTGTGTGCTTATTTGTTCCATTTTCACTCTATTCTAAGTGTTAGTTCAAAATACTATTTAGTAGTAATATACTATAGTACATTATTTAGTATTTTATATTATTTGCAACAGTAATATTACTCTGATCTTTGCTCATGTTTAGACCTTAAGTCATGTTAAAAAAAGAATATAGTGCTTTAGGTTTTTTTATTCTGCTTTAATGTTCTTTGCCTGGAATACCTCCAATGTAGTGAAGAACAGGATGCTAATAAGATACTGTAGAGTGGTATATTTAGATAAAATTCTTAGGTGTTTTTCAAAGTTTGTGAACTGTACACTGCAATGTAAAAGGATTAAAATTACATATCTGATTCTTTCACCTGCTCGTAAAAGTCAACAGATAATTCCAAATTAGCATACTTTGCCTTTTTCTTAGTGTTTGTTTTCAGTACAGATTAAAACCTTCACAGTGATTTAATAACTATATTTTTCAAAAGGGTATTTTTTAGCAAAAACAATGATGAGTAAATTAATGCCTTCTGAAATGCATAGTATTAATATAAGATCTCAAGTCAGTACAGATGGCTACAAATCAAGAATACAAGGCAAAATTCAGACAACTCTTTCCATGAAAGATCCTTTTCTTTTTTGAGTAAGAAAGCTCACCTTTCCGGTTGTACAATAGTCTTGCCTCTAAAAAACAAAGCAACTGTGACCATCTTGACACAAGGAGATCAGGAAGGAGCAAGGCCCTTTGTGTCCTGATGGCCCTAACAGAGAGCTGCTTGGAGCAGGACACCATCTCTCCTTCATAACATAGACAGGATGAGAAGGATAACTGCTTCAACTGTTTTGCCTTGCCCTGATAGGAAAAAGATTGATATTTTTTAGCATTATTTGGACATTATTGAATATTACTTGGGTATTATTTAGTGTTAAATTCAAATTTGACTACTATTGTACTCATTGACTGGCTTATTTCATTTCAGAATATGTTAAAATCATGATAATGTTCTGATAATATGTGTGTAAGAGCTGCAACCTTAAAAAAAGGTGGGGGCAGAGGTAGTTTTTAGAAATATTTTCCTGAATACTGCCTCTATACAGTGTTCATTGTTGATCTGCTAAAAGTTCAAAATCAATATAACATTATGCACAAAAAAACATTATATTCAGAAACTGCCAAAATTGCCAGGTGTTATCCATGCAGAATGCTATAGGGACATCTTGTTACTCTATAAGCTCAATTTGCAAATGCAGGCACAAAGCAGCATAGTAGTAAAAAGAAAAAAAAAAAAAAAAAAAAAAACACAACCCAAACAAACAAACAAACAAGCAAGCACTTGAAGACCTGAAATCCAGAGGGGGAAAAAATAGTGTTATTCTTTTCAGTAAAAAACATAGGCTCCCAAATGGCAAAAGTCTAAAAAAGTGGCTGAATCTCATCTGTAAATGAAGTCCTCCAAAATGTTTTGATTTTATTAGCATTGTGTGTTGATGACATCAACAGGGCCTGTGAACTGTTTTTCTTGTAAAAACGTTTAGATTTGTTTTAATATGACCTTAGCTTTGGGTTTTAACATTTAATTTAAGAGTAATTCAAGCGTTCTTCATTCTGGGAATAGGTACAATGCTTTCTGCTCTAAAGATATGAATATATTCAATTTTAACTAGTGCCTTTATCACACCAGTGAGGATACAAATTACAAGAAATATTCCTTTTTCCAGTTCATGACCTTAAGTATTTCCTCTTTATTGTGGAGACATGTCAAAAATAAAATCTCCAGACAAATAGCATCTCAAGTTTAACCTACCATGTAAGCTTGTGATACACTCCTGATTTGCCCAATTCAAATAGCTAGAGGCAGAAATGAGGGTTATAAGGACAGTCATTGAACAAACCTTCTGATGCCTGAGTTTTGACCTTATAATGGTAAAGTCAGAATTTATATAGTTCTATAAGTGTAATTTATATTCTTGACCATTAATTTGGAAGGTATCTTGCTATTACTGGGGGGAAATCTGAGAGACTAGAAATGCAAAGGAAATGCTGTGTTTTCAAAAGAAAACAAATGAATTGCTAATATCTTGCTGGATTTAGATCATATCACACAGCTGTAATAAAGTCTCAGAAGGGAGATACAAAAAAAGCAAATAGGCTATAAAGCTCTTGGAAATTTATTAGATAATATCAAGACTAAAACTGTCTAAACAGTTACATATATCTTATGATAATATTTATAGTGTGATGTATTGAATTCCCAACTCAAGATTAACCTTTTTTATTTGTACATGTTAAATTTTTTTCTGTAATGGTTAGGCTTTCCTGTACTAAGTTCAGTAGTACCCTGACCAAACAGAAGGTGATTTTTGTGTTTTTTGGTTAATTGTAAAAATAGAAGCTAAACTTAAAATGTAAAAAAATCTCATAACAAGGTAGATGTCAACAGCAGTCAGCACCAGAGAACTATTTCTAGGACTTCTGAACACAGCAGATAAACTCCATGCTGGTAATATTATTTTTTCTGAAAAAGGTGTTTGCCTGCAAAGCCAGACCATTGTGACAAGCCTGAATATCACTTTGAGCAATATTTTGCCACCTCTTCATTGCTTCAGATTCTTTTCTGACATTCTCAATCTGCTACAAGCATAGTAAGTTTATACCTTTTTGACAGGATATAAGTTTATACTTCTTTGACAGGATAAGCAAACAATTTGCGTGGGGTAAATTCCAAATTTTAATTTTTTTTTTTTTTTTTTTGAATGTAAAACGCCTATTATCTCTCCATTATGAAAAAAACCCTTCAAAACAACCAAACTTAGAAACTCCTTTCAACCATTTTGAACATTTATTTTGTTGTAGTGTGGCAATTATGTTTGGTTTTTAAGTCAAGTTTAAGTTTTGGCTTGATTAACCTTTCCAAGTTTCCAAGTACTATATTTCCAAGGAAAAATAATAAAAATAAATACACTTTTAGGAGACTGTGTAGGAGGCTAGTTTTGGAAGCAGCACTGGCTCCCTCTGGATAGGTAAACTGGCTAAAATCTCAGCAACCACAGCAAAAGTAGCTCCATGCCACAAAAGAGGTCATTTTAGCAAGACAGATATTGGCTCCTTGAGCTTTCTGCATCCATGCAGGTTACATGAAATAAGTGTTCTGACATTTGAAAACTTCAGATATCAATTGAGCTAAAATGAAAATGCATGGAGTTTCAGTACTTTGGGACATTGTGTTTTCAGTTCGAAAGTGAAACAATCCATTTCATTGATCTTATTCTTTCCAAGTAATGCCATTTCATTTAGCAATTGTATGTTCTCGTCTTTAGGAAGTAGCAGAGGATCGGGATCGATCTCGACTGGATTCAATGGTGCTGTTAATCATGAAACTGGACCAGCTTGATCAGGATATTGAAAATGCTCTCAGTGCAGGCTCATCCCCAACCAGCACCCCAACGTACAAGCGCAGGCATATACCTGTAAGCCAGTTTCCCTGATTTTTCACATTATTCTAACTAGAATCTGGTTTTACTTCACCTTTTTCTTCTTCTTCTTCTATTTTTTTTTTCCTTAGGTCCTGTTTTGTAAGCTCTTTGGTTTCAGAACTAAAGCTAAAGAATTTGTCTTGCATTTTTATTTGTGTGTATGTTTTGAAGGCAGTAATAGTGGCCTCTGTTATTTCTGTCTGGCATCATTTCATAAGTGAAAGCTGCAGATCTCCCAGATGAAAGAAAGGGAGAGCAACAAGACTCAGAAACTGTCTGGCTCCCTAATTATCACTTCCTGTAAGTGCAGAGCCAGCTCAGAGTCAGGGTCACACCAGCCTCAGAGCATATGTGTGTGTCATTTGACATTAGTAGTTAGAACTGAAAGTATGAGCTACACGTCTTGTTTTTGTGCTAGTGGGAGCACCCATTACATTTTTGGCAGACATACACTTATAAAATCCTCTGACATTCAAAATAAGATTCTGGAGAGAACTGTGCACTTCAGTTATTGACATTTCTTGAACTACTTCATTTCTTTAAATGTGAAGATCCCTTGCTGAAAGTCTGAAGAGAGACTAGACAGTTTACAAATGAGATTGATGAACTTTTTTTCCTGAAAAATGTTTATACAGGTAACTGAAGAAAATGAAATGGCAGACCCAAGGTGTTCTCATGCAGGCTTCTTGTTAATTTTACCCACATGTACTGCAGCTGGTTTTCAATTTAAGAAACCTGAGAAATACTGTCCCAAGACCTCTAAGCTAGCATTCAGGTCTTTTTTCTGGTTTATTTTGGGTTTTTATGTTATTGGCTTTTGTTTGGGGTTTGGTGGTTTTTTGTATTTTTTGTATTTTTGTTGTTATTGTTTTGTTTGGTGTTCTTTTGTTTGTTTGGCAGGTTTTTTGTTTGTTTTTATTTTTTCGGTAGTGGTATTTTCTTTTAAATAATGAGGGAGTCTTCCTATTAAAATCAGACTTCATTAGTGCTATTCAGTCAACTGAGTGGTCTGTAGGTGAGAAAAGCTATCTTGAAATTTCAGTGGGTTTAGTCGGCTTCATATTATATAATATATAATTTTTAAAGGACATAGCAATAACACTTATAATAGCCAAATATTTCCCTCCTCAGTATCAAAGTTCTCCCAGTATATCCTCTAGTTCTGATGGAGAGGGTATCTAGCATAAAATGTTCTCTATATCTCACCAATGAGTACCAGCATTTAAACTACTTAGAGCAATAAAAGGAGCTGGGAATATCTGTAGAAACAAACCTTCATAATTATCAGAGATGGGACCTCCTTCCACGTGGCACAGCAGCCCTGCAAAGGGACAGCTGGTATCAAATATGGTATATATACTATTTATAGACACTGATGTTCTAGGACTGTTTGATCCTTTGTGTATTATGAATCAGAAGACCAAACAGTTCCATTTTTAGGACATTTGTGCATTGTGTTCAGTCTCATATTGATTTTATAGCAACAAAACCTTTGAATGTGATGAAAAAACAAAGGTAATGGGTCAGAGACTAAAGTTCTGTGCTGTGTCAGCATGGGTGAGCTAAGTAGGAGCTTCTAAATAGCAGCTTTTACAGAGACATTTTCATGGCTCTGCTGCTTTCCCAATGCTTCACATTGAAGAACATTCACTGGCAGCAAATAGTTGATTCAAATGCACAGTCCTGCCTAGACTGCAGCTTTGTCTCTAATTCCTAAACCTTTTCAGAAAACAGCACGTTTGTGTCCATAATGTAGAGGCACCTGTCTAATTGGCACCTCCGGTTTGGCCGACCAGAGACTTAACTGGAATTAATGAATTTAAGGGTTAACTTCTAGGTGATCCTGCTTTAGTGGGGGAATTGTACTGAATAATTTCTAGAGGTTCCTTCCAACTCTCATAATTCTGTGATTCTTTTTCTTTCCAGTTCAGGAGCAGAATCCCCAAGATGCCTCTGCCCCGTATTTCACCTATTCTAGAAACTTGGTTTTTAGGAAACTGGGGCTTTATCTGCACAGAGATGGCTGGGGTTAATAGTTCAGGGTTTTTCTGTGTGCCGTGTAGCTGTATTCATGCAGGCTGCACCTCAGCTAATAATCCTGACAGTATATGGCTGGTTCTAAACAAAACCAACTCTTTGACAGATACATGTCATAATTTATCTGCAAGCAGTACAATCCCCTGCTCTCACTCTACACAGTAAATCAAGCATGTGATATGTTTTTACTTCCTCAAAAATAAAACATATTGTATTTCTTTTTATTCTCAGAACAGGAATGTAATCAGTGTCATTAAAAGTAAGGGCATTTTAACCAGAAATAGCATTTGGCTGATAAGTGTCTGCTGATTCCAAAAAACTAGGGAGCTGGACCTTTGAATTGTATAAACTGCTGGATGGTGATGTCATTTCAGCTGTGTAATGGTTTACAGATGTTCACCAAGCTTGCAAAGCTGCTGGAGACAGAAGGTGGGAGCACACAGGAAATACTGAACATCAGAGAAAAATGTCAGACTTCTGCAACCCCAACTGATTTTTCTTACCTTGCATTCTGTTACTTAGGGGAATTATAACTTTGATGTTAGTGGTGACTTACAACTTCAGAGCAGCAGCTAATGAAAACCATCACACTGAAAAGGATAGCAAGTGAATGTGTAGTAAATGGAAAGAAAAATAAGGGGAATTAATCTTATGTAGATAATAAAACATATATATATATATATATATATATGAATGACCATATAAAAATGTTTCCATCATTTAGAATAACTAGATTTCTATTTCATATTTGAATTTACTGAAGAGACTTGAAACTTTTTTTTTTTATAGGATGTTGAATCTGGTTCTGAAAGTGGAGTGGATGTTGCATCAGTAAGTCACTCACAAACAAACTTGTCTCCTAACATGCATTCTCCTGATCTAGCACCTCTCTGTTCAACAGCCAGCTCTGGAGCTAAACCAAAGGCTGGGGTGAGTAGAAAGATTGGATTTTCTAAACATTACTCATAGTATCAGGTTGGAAGTGAAATAAAAGTATTTTATATTAAACACTACACGGATAGTATGCAATATGTGTCATGTTGAAAGAAAAGGACTAATAATGCTAGTTGTTGCAAGGTGCCATTTGAGTGATGAACAATCTTAGAAGTGTCACATTTAAAAACAAAGTATTATCAACTGATGATTTTAATTGGCTGAGTTTTATGTGAGAAAATAAATTAATGGCACTATTCCATTTTATTTTGAAAGGTAAGATTTCCTGAAGTGATATCACTTTGAACATTTCCCAAGTTTCACAGAGGATGCAGGTAGAGAAAAAATTACACCTGAATGATATAGCCCTGATTTATGACACCCAGACTCTGTCATTCTAGTCCTCTTGAGAGGTTAAACTGTTGTATAATGCAAGCAGAGGTATTATCTCACTGAAGGAGAATGCCATTCTTGGGCCAAATTTGGCAAGCAGTTTTGTACTCTGAAGATCAGAGGGAAGCCTTTCAGCAAGCACTTTGCTGCAGGTGCCAGTGCACACAAGGTGGTGAGGAAGGGCAGGTCTGAGAATTCTTGGTAAGCCTTTAAAAAAATTAGAAATGTACCCAAAATCAAGTTTTCCATGTCATTCAGGGACTGCTTGTATATGTTCATTCTGTATGTATTTGATGGATATTAGTATATTTTACACCACTGACTTTTGAGAGACCAATGTCTCAAGCAGTGTGCTATACAGTTTAGTTCATGGATTGGAGGTGATGGACCTCTCATCCTTCTGTATCCATTTATTGATACATATATCTATCAGGAGTGTGGCACTTTCTTTTGATTTGTCCGTCTATTGAAGAATCCTTCACAATACTGCAGCTGTCAGCATGTGCAGAAAAGCTTGGATGTCCTAGAAACTCCTGTCAAACTTTGTTTCTTCTTGCACTTGCTGTTTCCAATACCTCATAGAGCAGACCAATCTAGTTTCTTCTGAACTGCACCCAGACTGAAAATGCTTAGTGTAACTCCTCCATCTGTTCACAGATCCATCCACTGCTGCCAGACCAGCAGAAAATCTAGGATAAAATATTAAAATATGAAGTGTGGTTAGCATAAATATGTATGTTTATAACAGGTTTATAAAAAGTAAAATAGAGTCCAACTGTCATTTACTGCACCACAATAATTGTAAGTTAACTAATGCCTTCGACTGAGGCAGTAACAAAAGTTCTAATAAACATTTACATTTAGGATTGTTCACTTGTACAAAAATAAATTCACTTGTAATTTATCACCAGTGCATAACTACAGCAAGTAGAGAGCTCTGCACTCTGTCATTGTGTACAGTACAACACAAATTCTCAAATAAGTACATATGTTATGCTAGAAGGTGATACAATATTTTACTAGATCCTGAGAAGAGTACAGACACTTTAAGGCATTAAACATCCCTTTATAATTTAGCTTTCTCTACTAATATTTGGGGAGCTCTTAAAACCTGTCTTTGCAGAAGTGTGCATCACTTCCTATGGACTTAGATATTATGTGTTAATTCAGCTTTAGTAAGTGTTCCTTTGACTTTTGCTGTGACAGGTGTATCGTGCTGAAAATATCCACAAGTACTGCTTTATTTTTTATATTCTAATTCATATGATTTTGGAGAGACCCTTTTTTTTATTATTCTTTATATAGTAACTCTGAATACTCAAAAAATCGCTGCTGATGTGTGGATTGTAGAGGTACAATCCAAAGTCATTTTTTGTTAACTTTTTGATAAGCAAAGCTTAATTTCCTCCAAATTCAACTCTCTTTCCTGAAGTTTTGCATGCTGCAGCTCACCATGGTCTAGAGAGGGAATAGAGGATGGGCTCTTTTTAGTATGTTCAGAAAAATACTATATTTTGATTTTTATCATAGTAGGTTTGACAGATACAAAATTGTGATAATTTTGCTTGAGATCTGTGAACTGGAAAAAATGAAATCCTCTCAGACACCTCCTATTTCTATTGGGTTTTGGGCTTTCAGCTTGTTTTGGCTGCTTACTTTTCTGATCCACAGAGTGCTAATATGTGCTGGAGCTTCAAACTGTTCAAAACTTCAGCTGTCTCCCTGCTTGCAGTCAAACTTTATTTGTAAGCATAAATTTTCTTGGACCACATTGGGAGAAAATAGGCATTAGTTCTCACCCTTAGTAATCTGCCACTAGATGCTTGACTGCAAACCTATACCAGTAGAAAAGAAGTTCCTGTATTTTCCTTGTCATATTTAGCATTAGGCCCCACTCAGGATGATTTTTGAAAAAGAGTATGTTGAATGGCATGTCATTGAAACACTGCCCAGAACAGATATCAGGGATGTCTCTAAAGATGATTTCCAAGTAGAGATCACCTGTGAAAATCCTCAAATCTTGGTTTTCTAGCTCTAAGGGAGACTGCTGTCAGAGTTCGGGTTTGGTTTGTTTTTTTTGTTATAGTAGTTGTTGTAGGAATGCTTCTGTTCGGCACTGGAAACTTAGCAAGCTACTTTTTAATGGTAATGAACTATTTCAAAGATTTAACTTCCTTTTGGTGTGTGCAACTGCAGATCTTCAAGGATTCCAGATGGTTAGTCTCCAAGGACAACTTATTTTGTTGTGTTTATTAATATGTAAACAAGAGTACAACTGCAATTAATTACATTATGGAATTATATGAAGTATTTTTAAACAAACCATAGCAAACTGTTCACTGCATCAGAAGCAGACTGTGTAATTAAAGCACAACATCATGTGCAGTCAGAGGATTCGAATAATAAGCCAGGGAGATATGGGTTCAAATACAGTCCCTAATAAAGAATTTGAAAAATATATTAACTACACAAGACCTTATCTTAGTAATAGGAAATTTGTGTATAGACAAACTATGTCCATTCACATTGATTCAACTTAATATGGATTTTTTAAAAATGTGTTTGACACGCAGAGTACTCCTTACTGAAGACAGCTATGACAAAAAAGATCAGTATTCCCCCTAGAGAGTTATAGAAAAGTATTTCCGTAGAAACGTTTTTCTATCAATCTGTAGGGTGTAGCATGAAATCCTTTGAAGTGCAGATGTGCATGGTATTTTGGGCTTATGAGAAGTATACAGCTGAGTAATCTTCATCTTAAATTTAGGAATCTGTCACCATTATATTTCATGGTCAGGGTAAAATAGCATAATGTGATCAATAGAGTGCTTGGTCCAACAGGTAACTCAAAATGTGTATGTTTGGCAAGGTTCACAAATGGACAGTCCTTGTGAAATAATGATTCATATGTTTGAACATATACTTTTTTTTTTTTTTTTTGCACATACATTTACATTTAGGACCTGATAGTAAGAAATGTATGTGGCATCTATATGTTACTTATGTTTACAGAGTCAAGAATATTCATGATTCTATAATTAGCACATCTCTATATTCTAGGTTTTTATTCACCAGTCTCCAAAACAGACAAACATTTTTTATTATTAACACTCAAATATATACATTTGGCAAGCATTAATCACACTGGAGTTGAAATCAGCTTAAAAGCATATAAAATCAATGGGCTTTTGCCCAGTGGTCATGAGAAACACTGGAAAATGGGAGTGTCCAGTCTGGATTTGGAAAGCCAGGAGTGTAAATATCCTATATGTCATTGCCTTCTACACACAAATGCTACACTTAGATTATTTTACAACAATAAAGACCAGAAGTTATTTATTTTAAAATATGGCTTAATTATTACAAAGCCAATGTGTAGCTACAGAATTTAAAATGTATTTTAATATTTAAAAAGTGAGTTACAATAGACTTTTCCAGCCCCAGTTAAAAGCTAACTAATTAAGGAAAGCTTGATTCAACTATCATTGCCTTTTTTTTCCCCCTAAATATAGAAAATTGGCTAAAGGACAATTGAAACTAAGGCCTAAAAGTGGTGGCCAAATTTTTGTCCTTGAACATCTGCTCTGCAAAGCCTATCCATTTTCTGTTCAGGTGAAAAAAGCCAGCCATGGTTATTTTCTACTGCTTTTCTTGGCAGTCCTATCCCTTTTGCTTCCAAAGGGATCCAACAGCCTTAATTGCACTGTGCAAAGGTAATTAGACATCTATTATCACAAGAATAGCTGGTATCAAGGAAAAGATTGTTTTTCAGATTGCCTGTAATGACTCATTTAAAATGCATTCGTTTCTCAAAGTGATTTTGGGCACCAATTATGCCTGCAAATACAAAATTATCTACTCGGGTTATTCACTACAATGTGATTCAGGTGTAGCTACTGATCTCAGTGAAGCCCTGGATGAGCTCAGGAGTCCACTTTCACAAATTTTGTTGTTGGATTGGGATAAAAGGTGGTATTATTTAGATTACAGTTTTGCTAGCCGTTCATTTTTAGGTACTAAAATAATTAAGCCTTTCACATATGCTTTTGATTCATGATATATTTTAAAATTTCATCTGTTTAGAGAAAGCCAAATGATTCTGTAAATAATAATTGATTTTTTACTCAATAGAGTCAAATTTTCTTGCTACTTTACTACAGTGTTTTTTAACTTATGATAAAAAGCTAAAATTTATGGTAAGGACAAAGAAGTTTTATTTCAGAACTAAATATTCCTTTAAAAAAAATATCAGGACAGTAAATGTTTGAAATGGTTTATAGTAAATTCAATGAACTATGTGCAGACACACACAGAATATGTCAATGATTTTGTGCAGGCAAATTTTTCACAGTGGGTCATGCCACTTGCTGGTAAGCATTAAGGAGGAGGAATCTTACTATGCAGCATTAATTAAATATTGCTTATTCGAAACTTAAGAATTTTTATGAATAGAAGATGAGAGAAAACTTCAGGATCTGACCATGTTAAGTTTAGTATTGCCTTTCACAACTATGTTTAAAAAAAGGTTGTTTATGAGACTGGGTAAGATAATTAATTGTGAAAGCAAATCTTAATACAATCATCTTTTTATTTGAATTCCAACAGCCTATTATTTCACTCTGCAAAGTTATGACAATTTTTACAGTGCTGCTCTGGTCAGGGACAGTCTCTCTCTCTTTCTGTCATTCAGTATTGATTCCTGGGTGACCAAAGTGTATGGAAATTCACGGTGCAATAAGAGGTTTGCCATTTTATATAGCTGCAGCCTATAGCTCCAGGAAATACAGGTATTAGGCTGTCCACTTTTGATTCCAGGTTTTGATCCCAACACAGCACTGGGACTCTGACTAAATACCCAGCTCATGAAGTGCTAAGCATGAGCACTTCTGAGTATTTCCCAGCATACTGTATGTTTACATTTCTGTCTCTTTTTGCAACTTGTTTATATCAGCTATGCTTATACAGTTTTTTCTCATGTCTCTTCTTTTGGTAGAGTTGCTCATATTGTCTTTAGCCCTGTGTCAGTCTGGTAACATACAATAACCATGTATTTTAAACAGAAGCAAAAATTTATGATTTCTCCAGTAGTAACATTGCTAATTGTACTATTTTTAATGTCGAGTACATTTTTTCACTGCATGCTGCCATCTGCTGCCTCAGTCTTGTAAATGAGAAGGTATGGGGTATCAGGCACTTACACATCAGGCAGTCATGCTGATTTAAGCATTTAAGAATCAAACACCCAGGCTCTTCATCTTTAAACTTAATGGGAATTATAGTGGGTGGGGGCACTTTTAGGAATATTTTAAAAATTACACGTAGTCAAAAATAGAATCGATTTTACAATAAAGGAGGGAAAATTCAGCTCTTACTATATTAAACATGTTTGGAAGATTTTGTAAGTTTCACTTTAGGAAGTGCTCATTTAATATTCACACATGCAATTAATACTTGTACATCAAGTGCTGGTATTCATGAAAAATCACACCTCTTTTTCAGCCAACTACATAGTTGCTGGCACAATATAACATCACCACAGGAGGCATGCAGGTTCAAGAGCATTAAGTCTGTTATGTTAGAGAGTATTGGTTCCTCTTGGCTTGTTGCTTATTGCTTCAATTGAATCCAACCGGGAGAACTGAACATTGTATACTCTGCCTGGAAGACAGTCTGTTTTGCACACTCCAGAGTGATTTTCATTTTTTCTCATTTTATACAAGCCTCTTGAGAGTAGAAAACTTTGCTGTAAGAAAAAATCATATTAAGCAGGTAATCCTACCTGAAGTTGTAAATATTTGAGCAGATCAGTAGAAAAATGGGATCAAGGGTGTATTTATATTTAAAGGTATCAGGTTTTAAATGTGTTTTAACTGTGGTCTAAAGTATTATGGTTCTGTTTCCCTATAACAAGCTAGGAGGTCAAAATTCTTCAACATCAGCTCAGACATGTGAACACCTCTTGCATCTTCTGTGTTGTATTCTGCATGAGCTGAAAAAACTGAGGGAATTATTATTTCTTGTTCCTTAGAGGAATGTCACTGTGGTAGAAAATCTAAAAACCACAGTCCAGAATCTCTGACATCTTCTTTGCATTTGGCCCTGGGCAAAACTGTTCAAAATCACTCAGAAAGGAGGGGCAAGCCATGCTTTGCACTATTGTTTCTTCACTGCAGGTCAGAGTTACTGACACTTGGAATCAAAACTGTTATGTTCTTGCACCTCACGTTGTGTTTATTAGTGCTGCCATACCTGTGGTTGAGAAATGGAATCTGCAATCTGTAACTGGATTAATTTCATTCTGTTGCTCTCAAGACCAATATCCTTCTATGTAGCTTAAATTTAAATACTCAAAGCTTAATAGTAGGAAATCACATATGTTGTTGTGAAATGAACACGAGCAGATGCAGATGTTGTCTGGAAAGACGACAAGCTTTCCAGGTTCTCTAAGAGCAAATAATATGAACATCAATCATATGACTCATATGAGGTCATACGACTTAAAATTTTGGCCTCAGTCTAGTTTGTTTCTTTAAACCTTGTTCTGCCATTAGTTAAATACATTTTCTCACTGGAGATCTGTTTAAACCAGAAAGTCTGTATGTGTGAGAAGTGTCACATACGTAGGTATGTACATATGCTTTTACAAAGTTAAGGACTTGTGTCAGAGCTAAAATATTTAATTATCAGAATGAACTGCAGCTAGGACATGGAACACTCCTCCCCAAAGTCATGTGTCTGGTATCTTAAAAAACACAGAAAAATCTTAAGTGACCTTTCCCAAACAATAGAAAGCTCACCCCACGCCTACCATGACTACATACTCGAAGAGTTGACTCCTGCTCTGTTGATTAATAAGTAATGACTGTACTGACACTTGCCACAAGGCAGCCTGAGTTTGCATTTGTGCTAATGATATAAGTGAGAGTCATATGTCCCCTGGTTCTAAATGAATGTGTGATGCCTAGAATTGCTAATGCTCCATCTTACAGAAAGCAAGACAGTCAGTTCTATTTGTCAGCGATTTGCCTGCCACAATGTACCAGTATGATAACGTTGTGACTTCAGCCCTGCAGACTACCATCATTTAAAAAACACATCAAGCTTCTGCATAATGATATGCTGAATTTCAGTGAATAAGGTATCTGGGATACAGCAGTATCACAGGAGCAGAAGGAGAAATACAAGACTTCAGAGTGATACTGAGTAATTACTGTGAAACTGGGGAAAATAGACTTCTATTAATTTTATGAGCAGAGGTGTTCTAGAAAAACATAATAGTAGTAAAGAACAAATTACTCAGAATTTTGGATTATTCCTTTTGGATTTCAGTAGCTTTTCAAAACTAATGACTATGGTAGCCAAAAATACCCACACTCAAAAAAACCCAAACCAAAACAAAACCAAAAACAAACAAATAAACAAAAAGTGAAGTTTTATGTCACTTTTGTACACCACTACGTTTTTTTTCTTTTTAACAACAAACATAAATTTTGATACAAAATTAAATATGGCGTATTGTAGAGAGCATTTGCGACCATAGCTCTTTATTCTGAATAGCACAGGTCAGCTCTTCTTATTTGAAAATTGGTGGTATGCACAAATAAAGCATTTTAGATTAGCTGTTAATCTATTTTTCAGTAAATATTTAGAAGTGACACATTTTGGCTTTGATAACCAGATGCTCTGTCTGAAGTGAAGATTTATATGACACATACTGCCTAGCCTGTTGTTCCCAAACTCTTGTTTATTTTATGAAAATAAAGAAGTATGCAGATGTCAATTTGCAAGTACTTAGCACTGAGTAAAAAAAGTTGGTTCATCTATTATCCATGGACAAAATAATCTATTTAGTTATTTTCACCCTTTTTACAAAATAAAGGCCTCTCATTATGCCATACTTACTGCCATGTACGTCTTATCCCCAATGATTAGTGGTTATGTGTATATTGTCCCATTTGCTAGCAACATCCAGGTGAAAATTATAAATAAATTACTTATTTCTTCTAACAGCTACTTATAACCACTAGGCTAAAGAGTTAGATTAAATATTATGGTAATGAAAACAGTGGGTGATTATAGGCAGTGTGAATAGTTAATTTAGAATTTACTCTAATATGAAGATGTTTGAGGCTGATTTTTTGAGAGCAAACTGGGCTCTGCTTTTTATGGCAATCTGTTCTGCATGTCAGACACTACATTGAATCTTCCACTTTTTCTCCAGTTTTGTTGCCAGGTGAGTTGAGTGCAAGTCTCTCTTCTGGGCCTTTCCATATAGATGGAGTTGATTTCTTACCAAGCTTCCTCTTTTTGCTTTGAAGTTCATTTAAATATGTTTAAAACTGTATGTCAGTATAAATTTTAACCCTTTTTTTTCAGTAGCTGCCAAGAAAAGCTTACAGGACATTTATATTATGTTGGTTTTTTAGACAAATACTTACTAAATTTTCCCTGCCAGCATGTAGCCCATATAGTGCATCTCTGTATTGAAGAACTTGAATCCCATAATCCATCTCAGAATTGTTGTCTCATGCATGATGAAAGATGAGCAAAATTTTTAAAAGGCAGTCAGTTAGAAGCCTGTGAGGGGAAAATTGCTGATAAAGATTTAAACTCTTTCTCAATGTCAACAGCACAGAAAGGTGTTTTTTTTCTCTGAAGAAAAAAAAGTTCACTAAGCAGTTTTATGAGTAAAATTGTTGTTATTAGTGTTTAAATTGCTATAGTGCAGATCTGTATACATCTGAAAGGAGTTGCAGTAGTTTTGCTTTGAGCCAACACTTGCAAAAGAGATCACTGCAAGAGATGATTAGTAGAAGTGAGGTGTGCAGGGAGTAATCAGTCTGTGTAAACTCAGTTAACTGGGGTTTGCTGATAGTCTGGAAGGCAAAAGTAAATTGTTCTCAAAAAATGCTTGAATAGTTTTGAGAAAGTCATTTAAACCCATCAAAAGAGAGACAAGGTTCAGCTCGTTACCATTAAGCTCTTAATGTCAGTTATGTGATGGAATATTAATGCAGGAGTTGCATTTAACTCCAGAGCTACAGTTGCTCTTCTGTGCCTGCTTTTTGTAGTGCATACATGCCCTATACTACCACTAGGATTGCCATGTTTTATACAGAACTTCTAATCTGCTACACACCTTGGGAAGTGCAGAATAGTCTAGATTGATGCCATACATCTGCAGACATGCTCTGAGCCATAGACAGATGGACATGGAAGGTTTTTCATGGGTTATTTCTCTTACAATGAAGCTATTTCTCTAGCATAGTGCTTTACCTCTACATAAATTGTCCTAGTGATTTGTCCTACACACCTTCTCTGCTTCGTCTCTGAAAGAGCATTTCAGAAAAGTAATAAATGCCAAACATTGAGAGGAAACTGCTGAAAAGAATCTTAAAACTCCTGTTAAAATCATACTGAGATTTATTGCACACATTATTACATGGGTACACCTCATCATTTTTAGAATCCTGTCTCTTCGAAGGGAAATAAATGGAAGAGACGGTGGGGGATAAATTTTGCCACCAGTAGAAATTTAGGATTTTTTTATTATGTAAATTTTTAAAATAATGTTGAAGAGCATCTTACTGTGGTAAAATGGATATGTTATGCATAGAAGCCTTTAATAACAACTATGGATACAGAAATATTCATAGATCAGTGGTTGTTTTCAACCTTTCAGTAATAACTCAGTAACAAAGGAAACAGAGGAAAGAGAGTTTCAGAAAAGGTCAGCAAGTCTTCTTTCTGGAGAATATGAAGGAGTGGAAAGGGAAAAAACTACTTGGAGATTTTTTTCAAAAAGCTAGGCTGCAGATTTTCTTGGAATTGGGGCTCAGGGGCTTTACAGCTGTGAAAAAAAACCCTGAAGTTTTTGCCAGTAGAGCAATAGGTGACAAAAGGCTTCAACTTTATTCAGTCCAACAGTGTTGCACAAGACCTTCAGCTAGGATAAACTGTTGTTAGATGTTGAATTGTTGGTTAACTTGCAATTTGCCAAGGGCAAATTCAGTTTTGGTTTTGGGTAGCCTATGAAGAAATCCATTGTTTCTCTATCAGAGTCTGTGAGTGCTTGTAACATCTTGCTAGGAATTAGATCAAGAAGGATCAAGGAAGAGAAGCAGTCAAACTAAACAACACAGATTGAATATCATCTTGTGGACTGAGATCCACAAGACCCTTACCTTATCTATCAACAGTTCAAGAGAAGGGAAAGCTCAGAGTGGTTTGAAGATGAAGAAAATAGTGTCATCTCATGAGTTCTTTTGTAAGGTAATACTAGTTTAGGGGTAAGGTTGTGTCCCAGGCAGTGCTGCTTTTTTTTTTTTTTTTTTTTAAGTCTTTTGAATGACATTTATACCAGGGGTGACTCAGGTCACCCAGCTTGCCCATGTTAGTGTTGTCATGCAGAGCAGGTGAGATGAACTATGATTGCAGGTATAGCAATGATATCTGAGCTGCTTAAAAACAATCAGGAAACCCACTGCTTTAAGAATCTGCAGCACTAACCTCCAAGTGATAATAACTATATAAAACAACTATTTAAACAGATATTTAAAATGTAGTCCTGGCAAGATTGGAATTGTTGTATTTATTGTAAAGTATTGTTACTTATTCTAAAACAGTTTTCAACTGATCTCCTAATATTTATAACCGATGGGTGATTGATGGCACTTTGGTCCATGTGGAGCTATTATGGAATTTGACTGCATTTAGGCAGAACTGTGTATCTAAAATAAGGAAAGAGTAGAATTATTTTTAAAATATTATTGACTTTATCTTAGCTATGCTACTACTTTAAAGTGGTCCCTTTTTTCCTCTTCATTTTTTTCTTTATTCCTCTTTTTTATTATTTTTATTTATTTTTCTCCACTTTTTTCTGTTTTCTTGGATTTGACCTTCCTGACTTTTTTTCTGGATTTTCATCTTGTAGTAAAGTCAGGAAAGTTATTAACATCAAGTCATACACACCCTGATACAAAGCACACTTTCTATTCCCCATTGTGCCTGGGTGTCTTTCACTCTCTCAGTCACTGTCATGACAGCTTTGCTTATCCTATAAGCATTTGAATTATTTATCTTCTTCTTATATGCAGCTGGATAATATATCTACCTGTGATTTGAATAATGTAGAAGAAATATAGGGATTTCTAGCAAACATAGTTATTTGATATTTTCCAGGCAATGGGATGAAGACCAGTGCCTTTGGGGAAGAAGTACATCACAGATAATTGTTGCTGATAGTGTGAGTCTTGTTAGTATTGAATTCAGCCTCCATGAATCCATGTCTTCACCTGTAGCTGTGATTATTTCAAGTGTGATGTCGGCTAATTAATTTGCGGGGGATTTGTGATGTCTGAAATAATAGGTATTTGCCTGAAGAGAGAAGATGCAAAATTTGAAGAAAGAAAAGATGTATTAAAGGGGGAAGAAACTATGTAATATGTAAATATGCCTTTTGGTGAGAACATCCTGTGTTTCATCTAGGAAAGAATTTCAGGCTTGAGTCCAAGACCAGTAAAAAAGCACAGAGCAAGGGGATGAAGGCAGAGAATTTGAGTAGCAACAGTTTAATCTCTCTACCAGTAGATGGAGAGCATAGGAAAGTAGAAGCATGCACATGAAGAAGGAAGAAAGAAAGCTTGCATCAGCTTCTTGAAGAGATTCGAGATGAAAGCATAAAAAAGCAAAGAAGGGCAAGGTAGGACTGAAAAGTAGGAGGAAATTGGAAAAACTGAATTCTAAAGGTTAAAGAGGAAATTACAAGGTCCAAATTATCAGCTCAGTTGAAATTTGTTGGTAGCAAAAAACTATCTAGGTTATCTTCTTTCATGCCTTATATGCAGCACTCTTTACTTGTGGAACACAGTTTAAAAATGTGGCATGAATAGTTTGCATCACAGAAATGGAAGAAATCCATGTCTGCCTTTTCAAACATTTTTCCAGACACAGACATGCTGTGTGTGACATAATGGAAAACCGTTTCTTCGTGTCCTTTATATACAGCTCTCTGAAAAGGAATTCTCTTGCTTCTGTGCTTTCTTCCTCCCTCTCTCTTACCCTCTCTGTCTCTTGCTCTCTGCTGTGTTTCACTTCATGCCTTCTTTTTTCTTCCTTTTTTTTATTTTTTTTCTTTTTTTTTTCCCTTTCCTCTTTTTAGTCTTCAAAGACAGGGTGGTTAGCTCTCTGTGTAATAGCTGAAAGAGCTTGGTTTGGGGTTTTTTAATGGACAAAATTCCTCCCAGTAAGGCATGCCATGCATGCTGACCTCCCCCCCTCCAGGCAAGTTACACACTATTAAGTATGGAGTTGGAAATGAAATGCATCTGAAAATACAGAAATGAACCAGCCTTCCACTTTCTTCACTGCACTGTACAATGAAGGTGTTGTAAATCGTTAACTGAATGGTATGAACTTGTATTTTGTTGGGCTTTCTATAAGTAGAAACTATATTCCAGTGTGCTGCCACTTTTTTTTTTCCTTCAGATGAACTACTGTACTTTGAACCTTTCTGTATTCTAACACAGAGAGTAGCAAAGTTTTTTGTTTCTTTTTATTCCGTAGAACACAACTTACAATCTGAAATTTTGTTCTACTTACGTTCTCTTACCAAATGATCTTTATGGTATTTTTGTACTATCCTGATTTTAAAAGAGAAGTGAAATCCAAACCACCTATGATGGTACGTGAAGTATTCCCTGTATTCTGGCACACAATATATAGTGAAATATGATTATTGCCTTTTAAATAATACTCCATATGTTACGTAGATAATAACTGTTCATATATCACCATACAGAATGTCAAAGGGGATGATGCTTGAGAAGGAAACTGGGGAGATCCTTTGGTCTTCCAAAGTCTTTCTGAAGTTTTGGGCCCATGGTCTATATGTGAATGGCATTGGACTGAAAAGTTTATTCTTGCAGAGAAGTTTGTTAGGTGAACAAAAACCTCACATTAGAGACAGCTGGAAAGGAACTGCAGGCCATTGAGACTGAATACTGCAGTGTGAACACAAAGCAGGATTTCATTTCAGAGAAGGGTGAGGAGTAGATGGTACAATTAATCTCTCAATAATCCATGGCCCTGTAGAATGCTACCACTCTCTTTACAAAGCTGTAACTCTCAATCCAGTATATCTTATATTGCAAGAGTATAGTTTTAGGAGTGCTCAACACAAATGTTGAATATTGATGAGTAAATGTGAGATTAGATAAATATGAGGTTAAATATACTGTTTCTTTAAAATATGAAGAGTTTCAAAGCACCTCAAATAATTGTCCAGGATTCATCTTCAATCCCGAAAGAAATTGTAAATAATGATATTTAAAATGTAGCATCTGCTGAAATGGGAAAGTTTATCTTAAAAAAGAGAAATCAAGTGTAAACCTTTCAGTTGTACAGGAGCAATGAGTTTATTTTCACAATAAGCTCATGCAGTTGATATGTTGAATGAACAAATAGTTTAACAATTCAGTATTTCATTGGAGAGTTAGTGAGGTGGTAGGCATAAGGCAGAAAGGAAAACGTGACAGAGTAATACAGCCAGTTTTATATGTATATTATATTTATATATAATGTTATTTTTATATTTTATATTTATTTATATTTTATATTCAGCTTCATAACCATTAAAACTGAACTATGTGGCTCACTGTGGAGCTTTGCTACACAGTCACATGCAACTTATTATTCTTTTGCTGCTTTGCCAATATAAAAGCCATTCAAGAAAGATACAGTTTTACAGTTGCCATCATAGAGTGATATTGAAACATGTCTAGGGATTACAGCATGTTTTGAGACCTCTATACTCTTAGGCAAGGAAAAAAATCTTTAATGAGCTTCTCGCATTTTTAGTACATCAGTGAATAAACTCTTGGAAATACAGAAATGTTAAGAAAGGAAAATTAAAGCACCTAGGCTCCATGTTGAGATAGGGAATTAAGTTTGTTTTTAAAAAAAATCAGAGATTCTGTGCACTTGGAAGATATTCTGCACTTCTGGAAGACATATAATTGTTCAAAATTGTTTCTCAGTTGAACTATTAATTAATATTTTCTGAAAATTATTAGAAGGACAGACTTTTTACAAAGAAATGTAGATGTCTAAGGCAAAATTAGACAGCTCTTGAGGGAGCTCTTGAGGGACCAACACCTGCCACTGAAAGTTATGAATTGCATTTTATGTGACCTCCATGACTAAGATGATTTCCAGGAAGGAAAAACCTGTTGTTGCTTTTGTGTTACCTCTGTAGCTGAACAGTTTTCACTAAGTTTTGTTGTTCTGAGTAAGTTTTGAAAATGTATGCCTTGCCTATGTATTCAGCAATTTGACTGTAGATACTGAAAACCTTTGAGTGGTCTTCCAAAGCTCCTTGCTAGAATGAGAAGTTCTCCAGGAATTACCCCAGCTAAAGCCAGAAGAATAAAATTCTACCTATGATTATTTTATTAGTTGGTCCTGGCTGCTCAGAGGAAGAGTAAGGAAAGAAGGAAGAGAGAACAGATGTTAAAAAAACACACTACAAGTAAGAACTACCTTCTTGTTGATAAAAATCAGAAGAAAAGCACTAGGATTATTTAGCTGAATCTGATTAAGCTTACATCTCAAAGTATGCTGAAAAGCATCACAGGTCTCATTAAATATTTGAATAAAGAGACATTGTCTTATTTGAAGTGAGATGCCCCTTTCCCAGAAATATAGCCAAGATAATATTTTATGACTTCTGCACTTTTTTATTTATGTATATGCTTATGATTACCTATTACTTAAGATCTTGATTCCATTAAGTATTCCATTGCAGTGCCACAGCAACCTCAATGGCAAAAAAAAACATTGCCAAGAAGATAGGAGTCCAGGGTATGTTCTCCTCCTTTTAATTATAAGGAGGAAGAACTTCTAATTTCTTCCCAAGACCTAAGTTCTGCTTCAAAAGCAAAATTCTCAAAAAAACATTCAGAGATTAATTGACTGATTGACTGAAGCTTGTGCAGGCAACTTGGACTTTTAGGAGTCAGTGAGGTTAGACCTACAATTATTTTTCAAAGTGGAAGGCTCTTCTTCCCTTTCTTTTCATGTGACAAAGATATTTGCACTTTTCTGATATAGCTGTTGCCTTCATCCATCTGAAAATAACATTCAGTACTAATTTCAAAGCAGAGTTTTCTCATTTATTGACTAAAGTTTGTGCACACATAGAAGGCAAGTTGGTTTTCCAAACAAAGTGCTACCACAAAGAATCTCTGATAATGTTTCCTTGTCCCATATCTATCCAATTTTTTTGTGTTTGTTTCCTTTGACACACCTATTGGGGTATGTTTAGCTGATAGATGAGAGTATTTACCAAAGGAATTTTGAAGACTGAGAACATTTGGAGAACAAGACCTTGAGTCACTAAGACAGACCCGATCGGTCTTGTAACTTTATTCAGAATTTCACAATCCTTGCTAAACTGCAAGATAAGGGCCAAAGGCAACAAATCAGCAGGACACTATTCAGAATGTGCCAAAGTTCATAGAATGGTTGCTTCAGGCTGCAGTTTGTTGACCCTTAATCACTCCGGGTCATCAGAAGTTCTGCTGCAGGGCCCTGAAGAACGTGAGTCCGATCAGATCCCCTGTTGCTGCTGTCCAGGCTACCAGGAGGAGTGAAAGATGGAATACATGAATTCCAAGGCAGCATTTCATGGGTGTCTGCCTGTCAGTGGCTCTTTTGCACTACAGTCCTTGTGTAACACATGTTTTCTAATTCTAAACTTCCTTAATCTCTTGCAAATGGTGTAGGTGCAGTTAATCACAGCAGAGGCAGGAGATCCCTTCCAGTTAGCATACCTTTTGCACTTCCAGTAGTGTGTTTTGGTGTTAGTTGGTATTAGTGTAAACACGTTACATATGCACAGTTTTAAATCATTTTTAGTTAAATTACAATAGTAACTTTGTCAAGAAATGCCCTTTTCCTGCTAAGTCTCCTTTGACTATTAGTGTTATCTTTAATGACTGTGTTACAGTGAGAATGCTAGACAGCTGTAAAGCAATAGCTTGAAAGATTGCTGTAGGGAAATAAATGACATTTAACACCCTAGTCTTGCAACAAATCCAGCATGTAAGCAAGCATGCACTGAAAAAACATGCTTCAGCCTTGTGTTCTGTGACTTGAACTGAACAGTAGTAGCTACTAGGGAATATTAACTAATTTGACAATTTTGCCATTCATGGTATAAGAAAATCTTTAATGTATTTTTTTTATGGGCTCTATCACACATTTGGGCAGCTCCAAAGCTTTGACAAAAGACATTGTCATGACTATGAGAGAACTTTAGAAAATCTATCACCCCTCCAAGCTAAAGAGGCATTAGAGTATACTCCATCCATCATACAGATTAGACAAAAATGTTTTGGAAATTATTCCAGTGTTCAAAAGCTCCATAATTGCCCATGTTTTTTGTAATCTTCCTATATAAGAAAGAGGAGAAAGTGAGGGCATATTGCCCTTTGGAGCAGCGCTGTGCCACAGGGACTGATTGACTGGAAACCTTCAGAACTGGATGATTGTTTTTGAGAAGAAACAGGAACTGAGGGAAAAGGAAAGGGTAATGATAGTTCATGTTTCACTACAAATGAAAGGACAAAATGGTTAATGAAGAAAACAATTAAGTCTGTGCTATAACTATTGCTCTCTACAACTACCTGAAAGGAGGGTGTAGCCAGGTGGGGGTTGGTTTTTTTTCCCAGGCAACTATCAGCAAGACAAGAGGGCATGGTCTCAAGTTGTGCCAGGGGAAGTTTAGGTTGGATATTAGAAAGAATTTCTTTATGGAGAGGGTGATCAGACATTGGAATGGGCTGCCCAGGGAAGTAGTGGATTCTCCATCCCTGGAGATCTTTAAAAAGAGACTGGATGTGGCACTCACTGCCATGGTCTGGGAACCACAGCGGTAGTGGTCAAGGGTTGGACTTGATGATCTCTGAGGTCCCTTCCAACCCAGCCAATTCTATGATTCTATGATAACTTTTAGCAATATCAAAAAAAGGAAATAAAAATAGTCATAGAATGTCAGGTTGGAAGGGACCTCAAGGATCATCTGGTCTAATGTTACAGTTTACATGAAATGTCTCAGCACCCCATCAAGCTGAGATATAAAACTTACCAAAGTGGGGGAATCTACAACTTCCCCTGGGAGACCATTCCAATGTCTGACTGTCCTCATTTCCCTAGGAATCTCCTTAGAAGCAACTTGTGCCTGTTGCCCCTTGTCCATGTGACTTCTTGTAAATAGGGAGTCTCCATCTTCTTTGTAGCCCTCATTTAAGTACTGGAATATCATCATAAGGTCTCCTCTAAGCCTTCTCTTCTCAAGGCTGAACAAATCTAGTTGTTTTCAGCCTCCTTTCATGGATATAACATTATTCTTATTTTTTAAATTGCTGCAAGTATGCTCTTTAATGTCAGTAACAGTCTTACTTCAAGAAGTTTTCAGATAGAAGACCAAGGTAGATATAACTGGAAAGAATTTGTAAGCACTACTGCACTTTTAAAGAAAAATATTCTAGTTTTTAAAAAAAGCAAACTAGATTTTTTATATGTTTTAGATTATGATAGCCTAGATGCTCTAGAATAATAGTCATAAAATAACATTCAAAATTGCAGGTAAATCTGAAATGTGAGAGACTGGATTCCTTCACATGTTCCCTCTTAGGACCCTTCCCACATACATCAGCAAAGCCATCTAAAGTACTGTCCCTAATGCTCTCTTGACTCAACACTTTTGCTGGAGTATCTGAAAAAGTTTTATATCAGCCAAGATCCCAGTGTTCCCAGATTACCTAAAATATTATTTATATGAGACAAATTATCATTTTCCTTGTTCTCCCACACTGGTCTGCATGAGGATTCTTACTTTATACTGGTTACATTCCTTTTGGTGTATGGGTAATTATTCTGTCCTGTTTGTACAGGATCTTGCACAATGAGGTTGTGAACCAAGTCTGTGGCTTTTGGGTGCTTCAGTAATACAAATAATGTTGTCACCACTTAAAAATAGGTTTGTGAATTGTTATCATGTCTGATCATGATGAGAATGAAAGCACAAATACTAGCAGGCTACCAATATCACCATTATTCTTATTGTTTTTAATTGCTGCAAGTATGCTGTTTAATTTCGGTAACAGTCCTACTTCAATAAGTTTTTAGATATAAGACCAAGATTAGATATTTCATGCTAGGAGACAGACAAAAATATTGCAGACATTTTCTAGAACATTTTCTCAGTATCTTCTCTTGAAATAACAATGGGTTAGTGACAGCCTTTGACATGGATGGTTTTGAACCTTTGAGGAAAAAACAGTTTACAGAAATCAATGACTGACTTTACTTAACAGATATTGAAAATTTATTCTATACCAGTAGAGCAAGACACCAGTGGACAAGGCATCTATTCACGTTTCTCTTTCAGGAAAGAAGGCATACTGGGAGAAAGAAACAAATCAGCAGGGTCAAAATCTCTGTCAGAGTTAAGGTCAAAAGCAGGTAAAGAAAGGATAACAATGAAGATATTGATTTGAACTGTGTAAGGCAACATAGGAAGACAATGGATGATAATTTCCACCTGAAATTGATGGGTCTTGATTATCTTTACAAATTAAGATGGAAATAATTTCAGACAACAAATGCAATGAGTAATTTGTATTTTGAGAGACAGACATTTCATAGTAAAAGTATCACTCTAGGAACACACGCAATGTATAACTATGATAGGAGAGTATAAATGAAAAATTAAGTAGGAAGATTAAATACAATACTATTTTTTTGATATAAAATAGACTGAGGAATTATTTTTTTTTTTTTTTAGGAAAACCCTGCACACAGCTTTGTCTGCTTTTATAATTCTTTTTTAAGATTCTCTCCTAACTACTGAAGGGTAGCTTGGTATCTTTAATCTGGATGAATAAATTATATTTTTATCTTCATCAAAAAAACACACATCATTGTCATCTACTAACAGATAATCTTTTTCTTTACTGTCTTTACTGGAAAAAAACTGGCATGTTTTTCATTCCCTGCTGTCTTGTGGTCTGACACTAGTACTAGCCAAATCTACTCAAAAAACACCATTAGTATCACCTTCCAAAATGAGAAATGGACTGAATTCTTCCAACCACTAAATCACCATCTCGTGTGAATCCATGTGGAGTATGTAACTTGTTCCATAAATTAAATGAGAAATTCTTTCCTAATTCCCATTGAGTTCTGTGTGGTCATCTGAAGTTCCCACAGAAGCAGTATGAGCTATTAAATCTTGCCTTATTGTTTTCACTGAAGTTCTGGTAGCTCAGCTCCTCAAACTAGTAATTATGCTGTTACTATTTTTTTTTCTCAAGGGCTATGTATGTGTGTATATGAAGTTCCCAGTGCTGCCAGCATCAGTGCAGGTCAGCTATACCATTCAGCAGTGGAAGCTCTAGTATTTGCCAAGCATTTTACTTCCACTGCTTCACCAAACAGATCTGCTCTAAAATGTCAGATTCTGGATACTCTGGAACTGACTCTCACTCAGCTGAGCAAGGATTTTCCCAAACAGTGCAGCTGTCCTTCCACTAAAAGGCAGTACATGAGGAAAATTATACCAGTGCTGCTTATGACACTTCCAAGTCTTTGCTTAATTCATTAATCTTGTACTGAACCCACTATGTTAAAGAGCTTTGTTATTCACCTACAGGATTTATTCATCCGAATAAGAGAGTCTAACAAAGCATTTCATTCTAATGTTCCTTCTCTACTGTCTACTTTATTTTAGGGTAAAGAAATATTAAGATATTTTTGTAATTTCAGTTATAGTTAGTAGGTAAGTTTTTCACAAAGTCTGCATACTAGAAATTAAACATCTACATATAAGAAGGTCCTAAGTTACTTTTTTACATGGCTTTGTAACTAAACACTACAGAATAAACCAAAATTCTTATTCCCTTCTGATCTACTCACATAACTTGCGGAAAGGTGGAGGATGATTGTTTTCTTTACTCTTTTCTCTAGCTGGCAGAAGGACTTGGGCTTTGTCTTATTGTTGGATTTGTGAGCCAGGTGACTGAAGACTCAATATGAGGCAGCTCAACATTTCCACCTCCTTCTCTCATGAGATAGAATATGACACAGGCATGACATGACCCTTATTAAAGGAGTACATTCCATGTATTCTCAGGTACCAAGTCTCTCAAATTGCATTACTGTGGTAGTTTCTCACTGGGAGAGCGAAGCATCTGGTGAAGATGAGGCTGAATTGACAAGAGCAACATCAATTGTCCTAGCATTTCAAGTCAGAGAAGATAAGGGGAAAATATAGTCTCTAGTGATGTAGGACACAATTCAGTACTTACCAAAGCTGAGGAATATTTCCCATTGATTTGTCTTAAGCTCAACTACCAAAATTCCTGTGGTAGGGCTCTATCAGTGTTCAGGGTTTTACAAGGGATCATACTCAGTGATTACTCCTGGGAATGTTAATTTATGCACAGAAAATTCAAATTAAATTCCTACTTGCACATAGAATTGGGGTTAATTTTTTCACTTCAGGATGAATGAATACTTTTATAGCGTATCATATCTTTGGGTCCTAGTTAGCACTGAGGAATAAGCCCAGAGGATAATGAGTGGTTTGATATCTGTATGTAGGAATGTGGAAAAGATATCTAAGAGTGGATGGCTTTTAAGTCTTGCCAGCAAAGGCGTGAGAAGATTCATTTGCTGCAGAATGTAATCAAAGTTCAACCTTGCAGTAACATTCACGTTTATAGCAGAAGGGTAGTTAACTGCTGATAGAGCTCATTAGAAAATTTTGCAGATTGGGACAGTTTTGTCATTTAAACAAATTAAGTTAATGTCTATGTAAGAAAGTTAGATCATCCTTCCTGCTGGTCTTTGAAAAAGTGTGACATGGTGTCAAATGTCTCTCTTCTTCCCGTAGTTCCCATACACAATCATTTTTATCCTAGATCATGGGAAGAACAAGCTTTGTCCTGAATCACTGTGCCTAAAAAAAACCCTTTCTTTTTTAAGTTTTTCAGTGAAACAAGAACTAAAATAAAAACTCACACTTGATTTTAATTCTACATATTCTATTCTATTCTACACATTTGAATTCTACAATGATTCTGTTATTTCATCACCTCTAGGCATCAGAACAGGATAATTAACCCTGGCTGGACAGGAATAATCAGAGGACAAAGGGCCAGCTACATTTTTCTCTGAAGTATTAATCACAAATGGAGAAGGAACAGTGATGCTGCTCTCTCCTGTTTAGCATATACTCTCAGTACTAAGACGTAATTTAAGATGACTCTCCGGTCTTGGCAGAAATGCTGATTATTTTTTTCCCTTCTTCTTGATGTGCAAAAAAAGCCATGCCAATTTTTATATGTCAGTTATTCCAGTTAATTTACTAAATTAATTTACTGATGCACACTTAGGAATTACAGCCTGAATGCATTCTTGCATTCTGAACATTTTAATCTCCTGAAGATTACTGATTTGAATCAAAAGGTAGTTAATTGCCTATAAGACACAGAGACTATTTACTCTGCTCTACTTTGTTTCATGTAGTTTCTGTGATTTCAGGCTTATAAAAACTGAAAACATTCAGGTGGAAATTCTGAGATGTCTTATTAAAAAAACAAAGGACAAGACAAAAAAAAAAAAAAAAAAGAAAAACAAGAAGAAAAGATTTTTCTTTTTTTGAAATTTTTTTTTGAAAAAAATTTTTCAAATTATTTAACTTCTATAATAATTCGTATGTTAAGCAACTTGCAAAGAAGTAGGAATAACAGTGGTAATAATCTTCAGTACTTTGCAATTAGTAATAGTCTTAACAGAAAGTCACTGCTGCCAAATCATCAAGATTTTCCTCAATAGCCAGAAATATGTAGCTGCAGCAACTTTTATATAATTTCATATCAGTAAGCAGAGCTTTTGGAAGTAGAGGCTGTCTGCAGGTGCACTTTATAAAAATGAAGTACTAAAGAAATCTCTTGCAAAATATTTTACTGAGCCTCACCTTTCTAATAACCTACTCATGGAATTCTCAGCTTAGGAAGACAAAAAAAAAGTCAGGAAATTTGCTGCAGTGTATTTGGTCATATGCCTGGCTTCTTCCTGTGCATATACAAGCAAATTTAGGGTATCTCTAGAAGTAAAGAAATGGAGGTTTGTCATGCCAGTACTTCAGGACTGCACTTGAGTTACTGTGAGTCAACTTAGAATAAACCAGATTTCATAAGATATACCAACCATGAGATCACCTTCTGAAAGATATGGGGTATTTTGTGGTGCTTATTAAGTTGAAAGTTTGGATTGTTTGGTACTAGTGAAATGTAGCTTTGAAGCTATGTGCACCTGTAAATGTTGCCACATTCTCACAAACAGGTTGAGTTTGCTTAGAACACTTGGAAACCCATGAAAATTTCTTATCACTACTTATGGCAGCACCACTTCCTTCTGCTGCCATTATTTGTTTTCTTGATATTCATGAAAAGTACTTCAAGGCAATCTGTTGTAAATCTGCAGCATCTGTATGGGTATGGTTTAATTTATGCCTTTCTTTGATGCCTTTGCAAGAAATTCTTACACTTTGTGATTAGTACAAGTAACAGGAGCTTCCATAGGTTTCCCTGTGGAAAGGGAGGGAATGGGAGCTTCCCAGGTTTCCCATCCCAATCCTTCATTGTTTTGGTGACTCTCTAAGATCTCACAAATTGTAATTTTCACAGGAATTCATCTTTTCCTGAAATGAGTGCAGAGCACCTCGTGTGCTCAGCAATGTTTGGCTGAAGACGAGTGTGAGTCTTTATCCAGGCAACAGGAACACCTCATGATTGTCATGATTTTTCACAGATGTTAATTGGCCCTGCAAACACATCAGCCATATCTTTTAGCATGCTTGGGTAAGCTTCATTTAACCTCACAGGCTGGAATACAATGTCTCCAAGCAGTCTCTGGCCTGTTGACTCTTCTTGTTGCTCCTCTCTTCCTGCATTGTGGTAAGACCAGATGTCAGGGAGAAGGCTTTGCCTATGAAAAGTAAATCAGGATCGTCTAGATTTTGATGAGATTAGAAGTAGAAAAAAATGGAGAAATTAAAATTAAGAACATAAACAGAAAAATCTCAACTAATTTATCTGTGTTTTGGTTTATTTCTTCCTCTCACTTTCTTTGGTACTAAATACAAAGTAATGAATACTCAGCTCCTCATCTGCTACCATAATGTTTCTTCTGATAAGAAAAAACAGACAAATATAGAATAGACTTTTCATTCCATACTTCTGTCTTGGCTTATATAGTAAGTTTTTGCAACTTGCTTTATACACAAATTGTTCCTTCCTCTCTGAGTTCAGCATGCAGACATTGATTTGGAACATCTAAAGCACTTGGGTGGTCAAGGGTACTGCATTCTTCTACCCTTCCCAATGAAAAACAGTTACTGGTAGAAAGACTGGTACAGTGTTATTGTTTTGTTTGTTGGTTGGGTGGTTTATTTTCAGTAAGCCATATTTCTGCTTATTTTACTGCCAAGACATAAAAAATAAATCCATTTTTTTAAAAAATCTGCTCTTCCTATAGCAACTCTAATTTTAATTTATGTACAAAACTAGGGAGGGACAAATGCAGGTGCATTTAAAATTTTATATTTGCCCTACTCATAATTCAGACTTTTTCATATAAAATACAGCTATTTTATCAGCAAGCTACTCTGCCAGACTGCAGACTATCTGCTTTCAAAAAAAACACCTCGTGTTTTCGTGTGGTGAAATGGGATTTGTGGCTTTATAGAGTTCTTTGCACCATCATTAATGGTCAGGAATATTTTTAAACGCTTGTGAAATATTGGTTTGAGGAGAGTTGAGTGTGAACATAAGAGTCAGTCAAAAGTGCTTTTGCAGAAAGCGTTTCATACTTTAATAGTCCCTCTTAACAAAAATATGGAATAATTCAACCTCTCCTCAGGGGACTGGTATTGGTATGAAAGCCAAGAGTGTACTTGGACTCTTGTGTGCTCTTTCCCTCTGGAAAGTTTTGAAAGCTTAGAAACTGTGAACTACATTTTTGTACTATGCCACACAAAAATTGGGAAAGTTGGAAAGATTCAGAAAGAAATTCTACTATAAGGGCATGATCCTGGGAAAATGCTGAAGAAAGTGCCCAGCACTTCACAGAATTGGACCCATTTACTACTCTGAATCTGCAGTGCATCTGTCTGCAAGCCTGAGTGAGATTTTCATGGGAATAGCGTGGGAACACAGATGAGGGTGAGATACTTTTGTGCTTAGTGCCTGGAGAAACAAAAAATAAAATTCAGAACAGAATAAATAAATAAAGTGATACTGAAAGAAGACCAATTTTAGAACTTCTGGAAAGAAAGAATCTTAAAACAGTTATCCTCATAGTAAATGTAGCAATTAGTAAAAGGTTTGATATAGTTCCTGTCTTTTAATAGTAGATTTTATTGTCCTTTATGCACATCCATATATGCAGTCAAAGAACTATGTCTTCAGCAACAAAGTGGACTCAGCATAGGCAAGAAGATTACAAGTTAATCAGTGTCCACTTACTTACTGAAGTAATTGGCAAAGTTCCTACTAACTTTAGCAAAGCTGTGCTCTTTATAAGTAATTATTTAATTTTTTAATTAGTTAGAAATTTATCATTTGTAGAAAATAATAATGTTTGGAACTTATGTTAGATAACTGAGTGGAAAAATTGAATATATTAATTTTTAAGTGTTCCATAAAGGGAGAATATAAATTTTTTTTTCAGACAGGGCATATCCCTCACTAGCTATAGTTACCCATTGATTGAATAAAACATTATTATTATATGTGTTAATAAAAATAAAAATGGCATTCATTTTTATGATGTAAGGAGCTATGTGTATTTTAACACCCACTGATTCTAACAATCAAAATCTTATAAATAAATGGACTCAAATATGGAACTTCCTACTGGAAATATTTTTGTATCAGAATGCAAGCTACAGAAATAGCTAGATGATTTAAATTTTTAAAAAACAGGATTTGTAGGAAAAAAAAAATTATGTTCAAAAGTTAAGATTAATAGATTTATTATGGGTTAATCTTGTAGTATACTACAATTTCAGGCAATATACAGAAAAGTCTATCACAGAACACTTAGAATTTTATTCTAGGCACTTGAAAATCTCCTAATATCCCATTTAGTGGTAAAGCATTATCATTTACATTTCAATGATGTGGAAAAACGAGGCGTTTGTATTATTTGTAACTGGCACAAAGATTGTCCAGCCATACTCATGTTCTAATAACAGACCATGACTGCCCCCAGTGGTCTTGCTCTAGGAAAAGCAATTGCTAGCCTGTCACATTAACCATGTAGTAAGCTCACCCTTTTATCTGCAGCACTATGGCTCATCCTTAAGATGGTGAATGGAACCCAGAGTTCCCTGAAATTAATCATAAAACACCCCTCATTCTTCCCAGGCTTTTAAAATACACTGACTACATGAGCGAAACTTTGCAGATGTATGGGTACTTCTGTTGGATTCTGAATTTTTATGTCCTCAGAAACCCAGCTTGACACGTAGTACCTGGGAATAAAATGGGATTACTGCAAAAGATGGAAAATCTTTAGCATTTGTGTTGTCTGTGCTGATGTACCATGAAATGTTGCTGCAGGTATTACTGAGTTAAGCAAGGTGTTGCATGATCCCAAAGAAATGTACTAGGAACCAGTCATGGCACAGACCTGTAGTGGTGTTCTTAGTGATGGTAATTTCAGCTGAGGAAGCTATATGTATTTCTCCCATTTATTAACTGTATCAGAGGAACTAAGTTTTTGTTTAGATGAGAAAAGGAAATTTGATACTCACTTTGACCAGAGTTATGAATGTAGAAATGATTAAGTAAGTTATAAAAAAAAAAAAAAGGAAGGGGTTTGAATACTTTGTTTTCTAATGAGAGACTTTCTGTTGTTATATTTTAACAATTTACTTTGCATCATTTAATTCTGCCCCTTTTAGGAGAAAACTCTCCATTTCTTTTTCCAGTGATAAAGAAACATCTTATTTTCACTTGTTCGGTATTTTTTTAATTTCTTGTTTTCTGGGTTTTCCATAATGGGAAAAAAGGGAGTTATTTTCAACTAAGTGATATCTCTCTAACTTAAAAAAAAAATTAAATCAATTATCTTTAAAGAAACCAAAGTACTGTTTTTGCTTCTTCACCCAAAAGATGTCATTTTGTTTTATGGCCTCTGTCTGTCACCCATGATGTTCACAAATGCTTAAAGGTTAGCACACTACTGTGCAGAGAGCAACCAAAAGTACTAATTTCATTTCAGCTCTCTTTCTCTAGGATGACCTAGAGAAATACTGATTTAATAAGGTCACAGTACTGGTGTTTGGTGATTTTTAAATTCACACTTCCTACATGTGTTTGTTGGAGCACAAATAAAACAAGATTCCAAGAACATGGACAAATGAGCAAACGAGATCCAGAAAGCATATTTTATTATTTATTCCCCTCCTTTCTACTTCTTCCTCCTATGTAAGACAAAGCTAATGTCTTTTTGTGTGCTTCTGCTCCTTACCACTTGTCTTCTCCTTGTAAAAGCAGATGTGGTTTATGTTAATTTATTTTGCCCCATGTGTTTTAGTAAACATCAAAAAAAGTAGAAACATGGCAGTGATCAGATCTAGCTGATTTACAGATAATTTAGTGAAATTAAATAGCACTTTCTCTCTTATGTTCATCCCTGCTACTTTTCAAAGTTAGATGCACTTTTTTCTACAATACAGCACCCCACTGACTCTGTCTGGGATGCTCCCCATCTCCTCTCTCTCTCTATCAGCTCATGATTAGCATCACTTTTATGTGACTCTTCAGCCTCCTGAGGGAAGTACCATTACATTCTGCAGAAAGTAGAAAGAAAGAATATCATAGAAGAGATGCAGCTTTTGTAGTATTTTATTCTTCTATGTCTAGATAAAGCTCAAGAGCCCACCTGCTTTTGATCCTTTCCCACCTGGTCCAACAAATGTAGTATCACTGTGACTTTGTTCACATGAGACTGTGAGCAAAAAGATCTGTGCCAAAACATACATACCGTGGTTTAAAAAGACATTTCTTGGGGTTTATTTTTTATTTTGAGAGAGAAAAAAAACTCTAAACAGTTGTAGCAGTCTGCTACAGTGGGAAGAGCAGCCAGCTGGGGTTACTTGCAGATTCAAGAGAGCAAACTCACACAGATTAGTGCTAGGTGTCAATAGTTGCTTTCTTCCCAATAGGTGTCAAAAAGTTGCTGCAATGATCTACACCTGATTTTGTTTTTCAGAACACAAAGCTGATTACAGTGAGGTCTTCCTTGACCAGCAAAAATACCAAACCTTTATATATAATATGCAAGAATCTCAAATAACACTTTATTGCTTCTCAGTGAGGTCTGAGTCCAGGAGACTAAAGTTAGTGGTATTCAAAAATGTAGTTAGCAGACCTCACAGAAAGATCATTAAAATCAGGCTGGTCATTTACATACCTGATTATTTGTATTCTAACCTTTCCTCAGTCAGCTCATGAACACATAGCTTCTGCATTATGATAAACTCTTGCACTTGCATAAAAGAGATGAGATTCCTGATTTTCATCCTGCACCCTTTAAAATTAAGAGTGACATGCTTTCCTTGGGATGAAGGGCAAAGGGCTCTTTTGTTTCCTTTGAAGTAGCTAAAGAAAGATAGGAACGGTGTAATTGTTTTGTTTGTTTTGGGTTTCTTCTTTTATTCTGCAAGTAAGTGGGCAAAGTTATTTTGTAACTTAGAGTCATCATGTAACAAATTTTACTTTCTATGATCATATGATTGAAAAAGAAATTTATTTTCTTGAAACATGAACTTATTCTAAGATTGTAAGTTTATATATAAAGTCATGAGAAAAGACTGAAATGACCTGGGATTCCTGTCAGCCATGTATAAGCATTCCCCAGATTTAAGGGCTTTAAGGCAAAATCACATTTATAAATGTTGCATGATGTTGAGACAAAATGGGAAACATGAAATTTAAATTAACTTTTACTATTGCCTTACAGAACTGGGTGCCCTCTGGTTCCCAAGTAGTTCAGCTTTGCCAGTGTTTCAGGGTTTATTGATGTGTTTGTTATTGTAAAAGGTTTTATAAGATAAACATTAGGTAAACAAATGACTTTTGAGCTTGGGAAAAAGCTCTCTGTGTGTAAATGAACCCTAATAGAACCTCTGGTGACTGATGAAAAGCATGAGCACTCTTGAGGCTGCTCCAGTTCTAGAGGTAGTGAGTCAGATCTCAGCTCTAGTGTTAACATTCAAGCTATGTTTTCTTTAGGGAAGAGATACATATGTTTGGTGGAACTGGAGAAAGCACAGGCTTTGTTATTACCAAAAGCTATATAAATGTTCCTTAACACTAAACTAAAATTTCACTGATCTCTCCTTCAAATATTGTATGTCCACTGCAGTCCAAGTGGAAACAATTTCTTATCTGGGAAAAAAACAAGTTTATTGTACACATTTGGTTTTAATCCAAGTCCTGATATGCAAATAAGCTGAGGTCTAGCAGTAACTAATAATAATAACTAAAATTATAATTATATTTCACAAAATGTGTCATGATAACTCTCAGGGTACTTAGGTACTTACAGCTACTACTCTGCAAACGTTAGCATCCCTAAAGAGAAAGGGCCTAATTCTGTATTATGGCCGAATTCTAGTTAACGGTCCAGACAAGCTGCAGACAGCCTGTTGTCTTATCTGTCATATAAACCAGCTGTACGTGGTCCTGAAAGATTTCAGAGCTTTGGGAGCTTTTCCTGGTCTGTGGAAAGTCTGTGATAACACCAAGCAGAGCAGAAGGCAGCTTTCCTACATCTTTGTTTTCCACTTCCAGTCTAGCAAGAGCCTCGCTCTGCCAGCTGAATGATGAAGGGGGGGAAGTTACCAGACCACCCCAAGTGCAGGCTTTTGGCAAGTGCCTTGTGGAAGGAGAACTGCCAAGCATCCAGCACTAACTAGAAGGGGACATAAAGAGGCTCAAGCAAACAGAAGTATCTGGCCAGAAACAAAGTAGCTGGGAAGAAGCATGCACCTGACTGGAGGGGAACATATGCAGGCAAGCATACAGCTTTGTGCTTCCTCTAGAACTAAATTCGTGGTGTTATCACAAACTTATGCAGAGACTTCTGAATGTGACCTTAATTTCTTTTAAAATCTGAGTTAATTGATGCAGCTTTACTGCTGGGTGGATTTTAATTGCCTTCTGCTCTACTTCTAGTAATTGCAGTCTTTAGTGAAACAAAAGACCACAAAGAAGGTGGCTAAATTCCCCTTCTAAAGCTGCTCTGTCCTGAAGGTTGGTGGGTTTGGTTTTTTCTTTTTCCTTCCCCAGATGAAAACAAATCAAAATTGTAAAATTTGTGGGTAACTGGAAACTTTTTTAAAAAACTTACTAGTTTAATATTTGTGAGTAATTCTGAGTGTTAAACCAAACATTACTGTCTCTTTCTGCTGTGTTATTGCTATGGTTTTAGTTCAATGCTAATACCAAGAGATCACTTTAAATTGTCTTTCTACATTTTTCCTTTCTTACTCTGATTCATTAACACAAAAGACTTTGTTTTCAAACTATCTAATTTTTCTGGTAGAGATAATATTTCAATATTTTCTTGTAATGATGATATAACTGAGGAAATTTCATGAACTGCAATATTTCCCTTGTTTTAAAACACCTTAGTGATCATGGATTATTTTTTTTTCTTCTCTAAAACAACCTAGTCAATTTTAACTGCTACTTACCCAAGTTAAGAAAACTGGAGCAAACCTTATAAATAGAATAAAATGTCTATTTAAGGACTCAAGAGAATACAGAACATATACTATTTGAGAAATTATGTATTGCTTAAAATTTGCTTTTCTGTCTGAGTATTGCTAACCTCAGTTTTCAGATGCAAGACTGTCCTGGTTTACTGCAATAGAGTTCTCTGTCAATGGGCTCATTAGCCCTTCCCTGGTAATTGTATACTGTGTTGATATTACCTCCAGAAGCTCAGCAGATCACTCTTCTTTAAAGGATTTGAGACTTCAGTATCTTTTAATGGCTTGAGTAGAAAGGAAGATATATTTAAATCTACATTGTTGTTTCTGATCTCCAAATCAATGATCCGAGTTTAAAAACAAATAAAAAAATAAATGTAACATTTTTTTATGTTTGAAAGCTTCTAAGATTGGCTTCTTTTCTGCTCCTAATGCAGTATAAAGCTTCCAGGTTTTTAGAATAGAAACATGGATTTGTCTTGAAACAAATAATTTCAGTGAAAAATACAATTCTACTTAAAACTATTCCATAAAAGAAGCATCCATTAAGGTGAGAATTTAGAATATGATTTTTAATTGCAGGGAAAAAAGGTGATTATCATAAAAGCCCTTCTAAAACAAGGTGAAGGGTTTATAAGAGCTTGTGCTCAGCAACAGCCACCTGCTCACAATTATTAGGAAGGTTGGATTTTCCCTTTCTAGTCAAATGCCACTACGCTAACATTTATCCTGGAATTTTTCCTTCACCCTGGACAGTAGAAGATACTTTCACCAGAGGCAAAATTGTAGATAAAGGCTTGCTAATCAAGATGTATCAAACCATTTGCAAGGAAACTTCCCTTCATGTCTGTTCAAATGCATACCTGAAAAAAGCCTGGATAGCTGGCAACCTTCTAATATGCAAGGGCTCTGTAAAATACACATTACTGTACTTAGGTAATGCCAAGGCACTTTTATCTTCTGTAATAAAACAAGAAAACAAAGAAACCAGAATTTTTATTGTGGGCAAAAATATGGATTTAATGGCTGTCGCCTAAAGATGCTGTATCTTGTTTGCAATATTGAACTACAAAGACACTCCAGCTGGTTTATCAGATACTTCAAAAATATAGATGCCACTAGACCCTTATTTTAGAAATCATATGCTATATACTCCTCTACAGTAACTTTGCAGGTTCATACAAACCTTTGTCATCTATTGTAGCCCTTTGCAGAGAAGTTGGATGTGATGGAGGTGTTCATGTTTTATGAGTGCAAGGAAACAAAAAGACAGTTCAATTTTAGCTACAATGACTTTATCTGCAGGCTTGGAATCAGTACAACAAAAAAAAAACCCTAAACAAAATGAACAAACAAACAAAAAAACCCTCAAACACAAACACAACAAGGAAAACCAGCTGTGCACTGTAATAAAGGAGAGCCAAGTTCTGCTCAGGTCAGACTGTTTGTGCTCCAACTTTTTGCAACGGCAGCCTTGCAACTCAGCAAAGAATCCATTTGGGATGAGGGTACACTGAGATGCAAGACTTCTTTGCAAGACACCACCCACATCTCCTGACTGTACTGCTTCCAGTATGGAAAGCTATAATGCTATTTTTTTAAGCCAGTTCAAAGATTAAATATGTGAATTTTGACTAAGTAAGGGAAGGAAGCCAATTTGGGGAGCAGGGAGGCATTGTTTCTTTCCTCTTTTCATAGTAAAGAACTGCACATAACCAGAATTAGTGGTTGCTGTTTGAAATTTGGTCTTGGTTTTGGGTTTTTTTTATATTTATTTGTCTTTCTTTAAAAAAATCTTAAAAGCTCAGAAAACAAGAAAACAAAACAGACTTTGGTCACCTGAAACTTTTCGTTTGTGCAAAAATTTTTCTTGCTGGAAGACAGTTTTTTCACCTAATTTCTAATGAAATTCAAAAGAAAAGGTTAATTAACTCAGTATAACTGGTAATCAATTCTATCTGAGCAAGGTAAAGCAACTTAAAAGAAACATCTCTATTATAGTGTTTTACATGCACCTTAAAGTCATATTAACAGACACAAAGGTGTCAGTTGCAATACAGTAAGGATGCATGCAAAAATTTCCAATATGTTATTTAAGTAAGACTTGTAATCACATTCTATAATTTAAAAGAAATTAATGTCATTCTAGTAAATTTGTTAAATGCTAGTCTGAAAGGTTGTTAATTTAAAAGAAAATCATTAGTATATTTCAGCAGTGGTCTGATAGGAATTTCCTCCTTTTTTCTTTTTTTTTTTTTCCTTGGTGCTGCTAAAAGCACATGCTATTAAAACTATAGAGAGGAGCTTGACTTTAGGGGCTGTTCATTGAAAGCTGTAAAGGAGGGGTAAAAAGGGCATGTGCCTGCTCTTTTTTAAAAATACATATGATTTGATCATGTGGAAACTGCTAGTCCAATTCTTTAGTTCTATGAAGACAGTGAGAAATAGTGTGAAGTTACAGTGAACCCATTTGGCCAAGCAGGAAAATCCTGTTTAATTTTAGCTCTGTTGCCAGAAATGTTAAATCACTTCCTGGGAATGCAATTCATTTGGAACATATGGAACTCATTGGAAGAAGGTCTCTAGTGAATTCAAAACTGTACTGGAGATGAGAGCATTTCTCATAAGCAACAATCATTTTCCCACTGGGCAGCATGTAAGCAGTATGTGTAGCTGTATTAAAAAAGCTAAACCCATAGCAGGACTGTCTGCAACCTTGTTGAACAAAATTCGCTCACAGTTTACTATATTTTAAATTTGCAGGTAATGCTAGCTTCATTTAGGATTTTTTTAAGCAGCAGTAGGACATTCTGGCAGTTTGTGTTGCTCATTTTACATCTTCATGGGGCAGAGTTACACTGTTTAGAAAACAGACATATTTGAAAGTATTATCCAAGATGTCATTCTGCTTTGTGGATAAAAAGGGCAGTTTTTCAGGTTGATTTTTTGTTTGGCTTGTTTTGTTAATGAGGTGCTTTACATTTACATATGTTTAAATGAAATAAGATTTTAATTTTTTAACTAAGATTTTAATTTTTTTTTAACTAAGCAAATCTAAACCTTTGACTAAATATAAGGTCTATACATGAGTTCAGCTTAAATTGTAATGAATTAATGAATAAGACTTGATTTTTTGTTATACACATTATTTTGAGGAAAACAACTTTCATAACTATTATAATGGATTTATAAGTATGCCACAGTACCATGTTTAGAGTCAAACATCCATGTTACTTTATATTACAATGTCAAGAATACTAATATTATTTGGATTAAGAAAATAGAATCACAGAAAGTTTTGGGTTGGAAGGGACCATAAAGATCAGGTAGTTCCAACCCCCCTGCATGGGCAGGGACACCTCCCACTACATCAGGTTGCTCCAGGCCCCATCCAACCTGGCCTTGAACATTTCCAAGGAAGGGGGCAGCCACAAGTTCCTTGGGCAACCTGTGCCAGTGTCTCACCACCCTCACAGGAAAGAATTTCCTCCCAATGTCTCCCCTCTTCAAGTTTTAAATAATTTCCCCTTGTCCTCTTACTACACACACGTGCAAAATGTCCAACCCCAGCTTTCTTGTAGACTCCCTTCAAATATTGGAAGGTCACTATGAGGTCACCTCAGAGCCTCCTCTTCTCCAGGCTGAACAACCCCAGTTTCTTCAGCCTGTCTTCATAGGGGAGGTGCAAAATGGCTTTTACATGCTTCTTATTCTGTCGTAAGGAAAAAAAAATTACTTTCATTAGTTTGCTACTACTGTATGGGCTGTTTAGAAGTAATTTGTTTATTCTTTTTTAACTTGGATTCCCATGAATTTGAGAAAATATTTGATTCTTAGAAAATTCCACACTTTTCTTGTGCAGTTAATCATTAAGACAAAATCAGAGAAAATTAGTTCTAATTTTAAAACCACATGAAAGAAATAGAATTGTATTTTGCTGAAAAAGTAGGCTAAGTCTGATATCAGGAAGAAAAGTGAGACAACAGAAAGAAATCTCTGTATTATTTATGTAGTGCACTATGGAGAACCTGAAGTACTGATAAAGGAATGTGACAGGTAGTCCCACTGTAAAGGGTCCTTTTCCTAATTATTTGAGAAAAGCTGACATAGCTTGTGGTGCTATCATTTTTAATGTATGCATTTATCTGAATACCCTGGTAGCATTTCTTTTCTCATGTACCTGACTTTATTTCAAAATTCTTACTTTCAGTAGATTGTATCATTCCCATTGGCGCCTCTAACATCAGTCTTAACAAATTTCTTGCTGCAAGATTGCTGTAGGACCATAGGAAGTACTTTTTTCTGCAAATCCCATTTTACTTTTAAATTGACTGGAACTTTTAGTGCTTCTCAATCCTCATTAACAGAAATACTAATTTTGTGATTTACACATCTGTCCCTGAGATGTTATGGTTCTGTGTTCCTAGCTACAGATTTTAACCATGGCTACACCTGTTAAACAATTCCAACAACCTTTAGGACTAGCATCTAAAAATTTACTAAAATTTATGTTTGGTTGCAAATTAACATGTTTTAGTGATCATGAACTAGAAATATTGTGTTTCCAGGAAATAACTTAAAGTGACAAATAGCAAGATTAACAATGTTTTAAACTCTGATATGCTCGTGTGAAAACATACATGCACGATGATACAAATGATTATGGAAGGTGACTCAGAAGTGTTCATTCAGACTAAACTCACTACCAGTTATAGCCAACATTATAAAAGTCCATTTCAGTCTGTCATAAAGCCACCAGAGATATTATCTTCTGTAGCTGTCACTCTGGCATATCCCATTGAGTCCCATAACTGCTAATCCCCAGGCCACCAAATCACATCTTGGCCTAGCATTTTAGGCTTTGTGAAGGCTGTACCCATCAAACTGTTGTCTCTTCTCCATGACACAGCTGATTATTTCTGTGCTGACACTCTCCAGTCATTTCAATATAGTCTTCTAAGTTTACCTTAAAGAACACCATCTCACCTTTGTTGGTTTTTTTATGGCTAACAAAGCTCAGAATTAAAATGTGGTAATAACCTGTCCCCAACTTTCATTTATTCAGTATTTATTAATATATGTTGTTTATAATTTATTACTATATGTTGTCTAATACATGTTCTATTAAGATTTTGTATAGAATAACACCCAGGAAGTGCTATAAATAAAATAAATTTAATATAACAAGAAAAATCAAACCATTAAATTAAATTCCCAAAGTCAATTTCAGGAACTGTGTAGAAAGTGTGAAACTGGCTGTTTTGTGGTTTTTGTCTATCACTCTTCTCCTGTGAAGTCTGCAGTAGGAAAATCTGCTGAAGGCTACACTGACAAAAGTGAAAGGTTTATAAAACTGATACCTCAACTCATATGAGTTTTGCTTACATTGCTTACACAATCCAATTTCTCATCCAGCCTTTTTTATCTTTGTTATATTTGCACATTCTTTAATTCTGTTTATATGTGTGTCATATAAAATCCATTTTACAATTAATTCAGTCTATAGCCTACTTATATTTGGAAAAACACTCTCAAAGTTCTTTCTGCATTATTCTGAAAGAAAAGCGTATGAAAGTTTTTTGACATCCATTGCAAAAAAAACCCCAAACCAACCAACCAATAATTTTCTAAGTGTAAAACAATGACAGCAAATAAAAAAAAAACACTTCTATTGCTTGTGTCTGGAAAATTATATAAAAAGGAAGAAACTGGTATGTTATAGAAAACCATACATTTAATCCCAAGTCCTAACTGCATGGAGTCAGTGGGAGAACTCCACTTGAGTTCTGCAGAAGAAGGATTTGGCATTTTAATCTCATCTTCACCCACACAGTTTTTGTCTTCACTCCTTTAGAATCATTTAGTAATTTCCCAGTGGAATTTTGTGGGCATGTATTCTAGGATGATTATTTCAAAATGCAACCATTGGAATATCCTGTTAACTCTATCTCCTCCCTTCTCTCCTTGTCCTTTGACCTTTTCCTTTTTTTTTATTTTAATTTTTTTGAGCCATAACCAGTTTCATAATAGATTATAAGCCACTCAAATGGGAACTATGAGGAACTATGTTTTTCTCCAGAGTGCTTAACACAGCGAGACCTCAGTTCTTTCCAGACCTTCTGGACACTCATAAAATCTACCTTAGTATTTATGTTTCCCTAATATTCTTATTTTTTTAATTTTTTTTTTTTCTTTTAGGCTATGCCAGTTATTTCAGAGAGGGAGAAGGCTGGTGAGTCAATATTTACCTTTTTTCTCATTTCCTCGTATTTGTTTTTTGGAATACAGTGTTACTTAACTAAGTGACAAAAGATGGGCTTCAGCTGTGGGGTTTTGAATGTGTAGGGTTACAGACCTGACAAATGTGTGTGTAAAGGTTATTTACTGTTTCCTGAAAAGGGTATTTTCTCTTTTTGAAAAGCAAGCTAGCAGTCTGTGTGACAATAGTAAAGATGTTTGAAACTATCTTACAAAGTACTCAGTTAAATTGCAGCTGCCCCTTATATGCCAGTCTTTCTCTAAATACTAACTTGTTACTTGGTGTTAAAATCTGTTTTGATTCATTTGATGTCTTCTTGGGTGCCAATGGGTTTGTTGAAGTCAGTGGAATTTGATGACTTTGTGTAAACATTACTGTCTGCATTTACGTGTGGTAGGAAATTTTTATTATCTGAAACATTTCACTGGAGATAACAATTTTTATTCTGGCCAAGTACTTCCAGGATATTGAAAGGCTGTTTTCTGTTACATGTCTTCTCTGAACATTATATGAACTTTGGTGTTGGTATGTGAAATCTATTGGTGATTGTCTGCTAGAGACTGCCTAATGGGTGTATTGTTGTGAGAAACACTAGGGAACACTCCACTCTTAAAAGTGGAGATCTCTAGAATTTCTGTTGGTTTATTTGTAACTAAAGTTTTTGATAGAAAAGCCACAGTGCTAATCAGTACTGTAAAGGCTATAGAGTTATCTGATCAGGATGCTGCTCCTTGAGCCTTTGAAATTCATAAATGATTCTCAAACTGTCACTCATTTACAAAATAAGCATTTTTAATAGATTTTGACGGTGGTATTCTGTGCTATTTCTTTTTCTGAGGCAGTTCCTATTTGGCCACATTATTTAAATTATGTCCAAATGTGCAAGCTGATTATAACTTGCCCCACTGCAACTAATTTCAAATATTTTGTCAATCAGCCATGCAACATTAAAGGGTTTTGTATGTCTTCAGCAAATTTGTACCACAGAAGACTAAAAGCTATCTGAAAGTCATTAAAAAATCTTCAGGGATGGAGATGTAATGACCTCAGTTTTATACTTCAGGAATAGTGCTGCAACAATTTTCTGCCATAGCTAATGGTTTGAAAAATCAGAAATACAACTCAAAGCTCTATCCCTTATACTAATGTGATGAAACTACCTATCATGTCGGTGTTGATGATGGCATGGATTAAATGTAGTTTTTGCATACAGTTTCTAACCTGAACATATGCACATGAATCTGTCTCTCTCTTCCTTCTTTTTACCCACTTTCTGCAGTGTTATGATTTTTTGTGGACAGCATTATATTTAATATTACAAATATTAGGTGGAACTTCATGCCATCTGAATCAGTTTGCTTGATGAACACGAGTTAAACTGTGAATGGAAATGTGGTTGCCTTTTAGTCAATTTTGACTTTTGTTTAACCCTTTGCAGCTCAGGAGGATACAATGGGTTTTTGGAAATATTAAGTATGCATTAGGGAGAGGATTGTTTAAATCAGGCCTACTGACTGAAGCCACTTGGATCTAGGGGTTGCTAGTGCTATTTTTTTAAAATGCAGTTGGATCTTAATTTAGACATTCAGGTCTCATGTTTTGCAATTTAACTAGCTGTTGCTTGAGCACTGCTTCTTACACTTCATTAGAAAAGTGACACTGCATAAAACTCATGGATGACAAAGCCATGAGTAAGGTGTAAAAACCTCCACAAAAGAATAGAGCATATTTCCATGACTGCTGTAAGAGAAAAAAAAATCCTAGTTTTTAAATTTTTTTGGAAATATCAACAATCTAACACTTTTGATTTTGTATTATTACAAATAGACTAAAAAATATTACAAAATATTTGAGAACCAAAAGAGATATATTTTTTTTAATTTAGTACTGACATTGCTGAATGACACAGCAGGTAAAGAGCTTGGATAGCACTGTGTTAAAATGAAAATTGGATTAAAAATTAACTCCAAATGTCTGGTAAGACATCTTTTCTTGTTTTGAAAATCATAAGCAACAATTTTCTGTAGCTTCCTCTTTCCTAATTAATACTATTTGATATCATCTGAGACTGGAATGAGAAACACAAGGGAACAGAAAAGCTATTATTTCAATATATTCGGTGCAGAATTTCTATATGAGTAAATAAAAATCTGTTTTTAAAAGGCTTTCTACTCTGTAGACTCTAGATACTGTGATACTTCCAAAAGCTTTTCCTATAGGCAACAAAACACTTAGATCCTTAAATGGACCAAGCTGCTTTAGCAGCTTAGAAGTTCACACATTACTAAATAAGTTTATAACAGTTGTTAATCCTTGGAATTAAATATTTTCTCAATTTTATATGTTTTCCAACATGTAGTAAATTTTGATTACATCAAATACAAACTTTCAGACAGAGCACTTTAAAAAAAGCAAACCCAAACACACTATTTTTAGATTTAGAGCAAAGCCAAACATAATCTGAAAACATTGCTACTTTTGTCAATAACTCAAGAGTTCCATAAGCAGTTAATTTATTTTTTTACAGTGGAAAGTGCAGTAAAACTAGCAATTGCAGAGTCTTTTTGGCAAGAATCTATAAACGATCAGTGCATTGAGCAGAACATCAGTCATACACTATTGCTCCAAGTTATGTGAATTGGGACATTGGAAATTATGTATTGTGGACTCAGCTATTTCTGAGAAATGCATTTTTAAGAAGTCTCAGTTAAAAATGCATTTTTAAGAAGTCTCTCTTGTGACATTTCTGGCAAGGGTGAAAAAAAATCTTTCAGAATGACTTTTTTTAAGGTAGAAGTTAAGATTAAGCAACAACCAGTCAGGGAAAAATGATGGTTCAAGGCAAGAGATGACTTGACCATCTGCTGATGACTATCAGCAACTAGATCAGGAAGGCAGGCCAGCAATCAGCTTCAAAAGGCTATTTTCTCAGGTACCATCCATCTTTCTTTTGAGTAAGTTCTCTCATCTTTACTTACCTTGCTGACTGATTTTTGTTGTCAAGTTCTATCCACAAGCTGTGAAGACATTTGAGGTATAAAGGATTAATCTCACCTGTCAATAATGAAGGAGTATGTGTTTAAGTTAGTTTTGTTGGCTTCATTTACAGTCTAAGAGTATTCAATACCTGAACCTTTGGTTCTCCTGGGTATATGCTAGCATTTGTTTTACTAATGTAACTCTCACATGAGACTTCTTGAATGCTATTTGTTAACTTGCCACGAATTTAGTCAAGATATCTCCTAACATAATACAGATACCAGTATTCAGTACCGTGAATCCACTGAGTTTTCTACTTCAGGGCAAACTTCAATTGCTGAAGCAGTGCTCTCAAAACAAAGATGAAATTACTATAAGTCAATATTAAAAGTATTGCCTAAGTCTCTTTGTGGACCTACTTCATGATTTCCCAATTTATCCTCAAATATTTGTAGGGCATAGGGCATAGGCATGTTTGCAACTATGAAACATTTCTACAACAGAGCCAGCAGGAGGGGTAGAGTGAATATCCACATCTGGTCAGGGACTACCACAGCTTATTTCTCTTGAGGTGATGAAATTATGTGTGATCACATAAACAAGGCAGAAAGTTTAGTCTGACCCTAAACAAATATTAACACCATTGGTCCATAATGTTGAGCATTAAAATAAATAATTTTTTTCTGTACAGAAAACAACTGTCCTGTGGTATTTTGGTTGGACACACATTCATAAGATTTGCTGCTCTAAAAAGAAACTATTTTTTAAAATTAATTGAGTAATACATTTCATTTAATAAATACAAACTTAGATCAATTAAAAAAAACACAGAATACATGACTTGATATTAAAAAGTAAGTGACACTACTCATCTGTAGCTGTAAAAATTCCCTATCAGACTAGTAAGTGAGCATGCTTCTAAGAGCTTTCAGACTGTACCAAAACATTCTCTCTTGCCTTAAAGACAGACTATATAAAAAGTGCACAGCTTCTCTGGGAAAACCTCTGTTCTCTCTCTAACTCGTAGATTAACTAGCAGACTCCACAGCACAAAAAATAAGTATCAGTCTTTGAGATGCAATAGAACAGATTTGACAGACTATTTCTCATCTTTGTTTCAGTGATCAGCAATCAAACAATACAATAAAGTAATAAGGGCAATTGAAGGCAGAAGCCCTGCTGGATCTCTGGCCAGTTAAAGTGTTTGAAAGCTCCCTGTTGTTAGTATTACAATTGGGCCTATCAGTGACCAAGTCTCTTTTTTTTTTCTTTTTTTTTTTTTATTTCTTGCATTTCCTCTAGATTAATGGTAAAGATATTTAATAAAATACAGATTTGGTGCTAATTTCCCTGATTGTCTTTGATTCACACAGAGGACAACTACACAGACTCTACTTGTTGGAGTCAGACAGCAGAGGACACTTAGTGCTCAGTTCCATGGCTAGATGAGCTGCAGAGCAGGTGGTGATGGAATGGTGACAAGGCAGCTCATGCCATCTGTGACAGCTTGCATCAGAGGACCTTGAAAATCCAGTAGCAACAGGTTCACTGCCATTTAAATAAGACACACAAAATACCAACTGCTTGGCCCACTAGGTAGGGTTATTTTAATTTCATTTCATTTAACTGCAGATTATATCAAAAAGGAAAAAATAAAATCCCCACAAGATTTTACAAATAGGTTCTAGATTCAGGAAAATCAGTTCTTTCTCTGACCAGTACCCAATGGATACTCTGTTTTCATAAAGTCATTAGATATTCATGCATAAGTTATTTTGAATTTTTTGAGCAAACATTAGGAAATTTAATCTGACTGTCTACAGGATATCAGTTTCCACATAAACTAGAGAGAAATATGGCACAGCTTCCAGTTTTCCAGATGCTTTACAATATCTTTAGCCATTGTTCTAGAATAAACTGGGCAAAATGGAGTACCCCTCACCTGGAGTACTGTGTCCAGCTTTGGAGCCCTCAGCACAAGAAGGACATGGACCTGTTGGAGAAGGTCCAGAGGAGGGCCACAAAAAGTATCAGGGGGATAATAATCCACCCCACTCCAGTTCAACCTGGAGAGGAGAAGAGTCCAAGGAGACCTTATTAGCATCCTTACAGTACCTGAAGGGGCCAACAGGAAAGCTGGGGAGGAACTGATCACTAGAGTTTGAAGTAATAGGACAACAGGCAATGGTCTTAAACTAGAGCAAGGTCAATGTAGATTGGATATTAAGAAGAAGTTCTTCACTATGACAGTGGTAAAACACTGGAAAATGTTGCCCAGAGGTGATGCAGGCCCCATCCTGGGAGGCATTCAAGGTCAGTCTTGAAGGGCTCTGAGAAACCTGATCCAGTTAAAGATGTCCCTGCTCCAAGGGGGTTGGAACTAAATTAACTTGAAAGACCCTTTCCAACACAATGCATTCTGTGATTCTATGATAACTGTTAATTGTTCCTTTTAAAAGTATCTGGTTTTAGTAGAACATTATTAGTGTTTTTATGAGACCTTAGTATGAAGTATCAATTCCTAGCCATTCTTTCTTTCACTGTTGATACTGCAACAATTACAAAATTTATTTTAGCTGAGTGTTTGCTTTCTAAATAAAAAAGCCAGGTGATCACTGGCACTTCAAGCTGTCATATTAAAAAACAGTTACAATAACTGCCAGAATATGCATGGATGACTGCCAAACACTAATAGATGCTAATACATATTTTTTTTATTTGAGTATTTTATTTCAGTACTAGAAAAAAAGGTTTGTGATGCCAGTAGATGCCTAAAGCTGATATTTCCTGCTAAGATTCCTGATGATGTTTAGTTTTCTAGTTTTCTTTATTTTAAGAGCAGTGAAATAGACGATGTCATGAATTTTGGTATTTGATTTTTAGTGGCTTGTTAGCTGTACACTACTGTAGTTGTGCTTCTGAATCAATTACTTCATTTTTAAAGTCACACCATACTCACTGTATGCATGTGGATATAAACACATAAACTTTAAAGTGCATGTAGCACTGTGTGAAGCCAAAGTCTCACTAATCTTAAGGTGCCATGGTTATTTTTCTTTAGGGTTTTGAGGAAATAAATGATCTTGGGACTGCAGCTTTCCTCTGAAAGTCCACTTAAAGCTATGCTAAATACACTGGATGCAGGATGGGCCCTAAAACTCATGTCTGTTGGTCATTATTTTCAAGAGTCTGAAAAAGTGCTCTCAGAGGGAACCAGCAGTCAAGAAGACTGTAAACCATCAAAGAAGGATGAAAATGTTCGGGTCCTATGACTTAACAGGAAAACAAGTGTTTTTTTGAAGGCTAGAACAAATTCCATTAAATCATTGTGAAATACTAAAGAACACCTCAAGTGTCTGGGAACTAATAAGCTCTTGTAAACCAAATCCTTCAGTACTTATCCACCTCCTGTTTTCTTATTTCAGCTGCATCCATTTAGGCCATTAGCATGTACCTGTTTTTATACTTCTGTGGAAGAACTTTTTAAATCAATATGTTTTTTTATCTTCAGAAACATTTATTTTGTTAATTTCTTTAATATTTTCTTATCAATTTTGATCTTCAAAATACTACTCGAGAAAAGCTTAACTGAATTATTTTAGGCCAATAACAAAGATAGGCCATTATTTTTACATTGCATTGGTCCATATCATGCACTTCCATGATTTTGAAGCTATGATATTTTTCTGGGTTTTTTGATGATTGTGTTAGTTGTGGAAATAACTTTAAGTATTTTCTCAGCAAATACAAGGATCAATATTCACTTTAGAGAAAACAAGCATTGCCTCAATGGCCTTTTTTCCTTCAGTGAGTGACTGAATTTTGATTTCTTTACTTGTTTGCTGTCTTTTCTTAAGTTCTGCAATAAAATTACCTTATTCTAATCAAGATATTTCACTGACAGGAATAAAATATATATAGTGAGTGATTAGTGCCGCTGGTCACCATGCTAAATCTTTCAGTTGTTATTTTCTGTCCAATTCAATGTGGTTTTATGGCAGTATATACTTTCCCTGTTAAGGCAAGTTGGTTTTAGCTCAGAAACTATGTGATTAGGAAAAAAAAAAAAAAAAACACGACAAAAAGCCTACCAAACCAGAAAGCATTAGTATTAAAGTATTTTACATGTATTTTGACATTAATAAGTTTCATTACATAATGGCAAGTTGTAACAATGTATCTCATAACAGACTTTATCACTTATTAGTTTAATACCATTTTAAAAAGGGGCTTTCTTGAACCTCTTACTTAAGCAGAAGCAGTCCTGGGGTCAGACAAGATTGCTCAGGACTTTATCCAGACTGGCTTGAAAACCTTCAAGGATAGAACCTGTGTAATATCTGTAGGTTACCTGCTCCACTGCTGTTCTTTTGCCATAGAAGAGAGAGTTTTCACTTCATATCCAGTCTGAGCCTCTCTGGGTTTCAGTTCATGCCTGCTGTCTCCTGTCATTTTCACATGCACAATGTGAAAAGCTCAACTTTATCTTCTTCTTTTCCTTCCATGAGATCTGTGAGGAGCTGATGGTAAAGCACCAAAAAGTCATCTCTTTGGGCTGAACAAGTCCTGAAGCCTCAGCTGACAGGCCAAATGATCCAGACCCTGACCAGCCTGGCTGGTCCTCCCTTGGAGTTGTTCTTGAGGTCTGTCTTCTATTGCAAGGATCCTGAAACTGGACTCAGTATTGCAGACATGGTCTAACATGCAGTGAACAGAGAGGGATAATCCTTCCATCTGCAAGCCATGCTTTATTGATACATCCCAGGATGCTGCCAGCTCTCTTCGCTGCCAGGGCACACTGCTGGCTCATGCACAGCTCCCTGTCTGCCAAGACCCCGGGGCCTTTTCCACAGAGCTGCACTCCAGCAAATTTTTTACAATTTATTTATCTGCCCTTCCAGACTGTAAAATCCCAACTTGTAAACATAAGTATGGTGGGAAACAATGTTACATGATTGAGCTCTTTACTGCAAAAGCAGAAAACACAGCAGAACACTTATGAATTTGTTACTTTCAGTAATTAGTATTACATTATAACTAATTGTAATGTGCTCGCATTTTAGCACACCCCTACACAGGCTGTAAACTGGTACTTCATATACTCTGACTAATATCATATATTTAATCTTAATCAAGTTGTTTTTCAGTATAAAGTTATCAATTACATAGCAGGTCAGTATCATTTATGTTACCTAGCCCATATGGTGATCTAATTTCAGACACCAACTACATTCTAAAAAAAGCAGTCCCTGACAAAAATAGCTTTTAAATAAAAGTAAATGTGACCAAGTTCTTCCTTTCCTTTTATGGCTATAACAAGAATAACAGAGAACAGAGATAACTACTTAATCAAGTCATTTCTAGCTTAATTTCATTCAGACTGAGTTCATGGTAAAGACTTGTGTTGATTCAGATGAAACATAAACTAGTTCACTTGGTCCTAATTGATACTGACATGTAATCATTTGGCCATGGTTTCCAAAGTAGTGATGTGACTTCATTTGGAAATCAGGTGATGGGATTTCTTTTTCAGTGTCCAGAAATAGTCAGTCTCTGAAAAGCTAGAGTGCCCAGAGCCAAATCTCAAAATTAACTTTTGGCTACATTTTCTTAGTTATTTAGATATCTTGAGGATGAAAAACAAGCTCTCTGTTGTGACACCTGATAATTGTGCACAGATTTGCAGTAAAGATTACCTTTGGGCAGTAAAGCCTGTACATGGCACAGAATTCCAAAGGTATCTAGTAATTTCTGAAAAATTTAATAAGCTCTTCTTTACTATTTTCGGTTCCTAGACAACATACAAAACATCTGTAAGATCATATTTTGCTCCCGTGTTCATATTTAAAATAGGACTTGGATTGCTTAGCTGCTGTAGAGTTTTTCAACCAAAGAGCTGAACATTTTCAATCATCTTTAATATGAAGAGCTTAGAGCACTTAAGAACATGTGGCAAAATAGCTTTCCTCTTTTTGCATCTGTCAAAACAGGGGGGTAAGAAATGGTTTCAGTCCCAGATCACCTGGAACATGGGCTTTACTCCACAAAGCCACCACAGGGTTTTGTTGTTTATATATTTTACGTACTTACAGACACACTTCCAACTCCTGTCTTATTAGAATAAAAAGCTCCTTTTCACTAATCCATAGTGGAAATAGAGAGCTCTTTGATGTTTGATGAGAAGTCATGCTTATTTACATTCCTCTAAGGACATGCTGAAAATTCAGGTGAGAGACACCCAAAATCACACACCTGGAGGCAAAGTGTCTTCCTGATGTGGGACTGTCCTTGGCAGCACAATGATTGGGCTGCAGGTAACTGCAGTGTCACAGGTTTCTCAGATTAGGGCTTGTTTCCATGGCAGAGTTGTTGATTTGTGTTCTGAATGCCTTCTGGCACAGCAAGTCATGCTTAAGGGAATTGCTGTATCTGCTTGAAGGATATTCAGCCTGAGCTGTCTATAAGCTCAAGGATACTAACCACATCTAAAAAATTTGGCTTTTATGGTCTTGAAAGTTTGAAATATCTTGTGGTATCTAGTCATCACATTTAGCCATTTTCTCAAGTGTCCTCTGCAAATAATCTTGTAAAATTAGTTTGTTTTTGCATGTATCAAGAGGTGGCAATCAAATAAAATGCTGATATGGTAGATGCCATTGGCCTTTAAGACACACCAGTGGACAATTCTTATATGCTATGTCAATTGCCTCATGCAATTGATTTACTACCATCTACAATCTACCTCTGTATTGATTTTAGCTGTTAGACTTTCTCCCTTTCATGACATTTCAGGAAATAACCAGCTAACTGGATGAAAATGTTCATTAATTCACAAGTATTATAAATAAAGAACTGAAAACCAAGTTTGTTGACAGATGCAGCTGACACATAGCCTAGAAGCTATAAACCTGCAAGGAGTTATTTTTGTAGAGTATAATTCAGTCACAGGATTTTGCACTAAGTTTGTTAGTAGAAGTTTAAATTCAGGTGGAAGATAAATCCAATCTAAAATAATTTCTCTGAAAGTTTCTCTGAGTGAACAGACTTTTAGTTCATTTGGTAGGTATTAATTTAAAGCCCAAGATACAGTAGATTCAATTGTGCCTGCTGCTGGCCTAAAAGAAGGGATAGTAGTAACTAATTTCACAGTGCTAGTTAGGTACATCAAATCTCAGTAGCCTCTGGGAAACAGAAATGAAAGGCAAAGAGGAAAGCAACCAGGGATTTTAATACATATCAAAATACAGGCTTGAAAATAAGGAAGAGCTGTCAAAATATCTGTTTAAAGGCAAGGAAAAAATTAATAATATAAACCACTGCTTCCTACGGGCAGGTTGCCTAATTCACAGTGTCATCCTGGAATAATATTTCATGTTGCAAGGAAGAAGAAGAAAGATTGAGACTTTAGTCAAGAATTTATTATCTATCAATTGACTTACCTGGAACACTGTTTACAGAACAAAGCCCATAGTATACACTAGAAAGATTTTGTTCTTGTAGTTGCCATGGGAGGCTCTCAAAGCAGGGATGAAACTCCACAATATTTGGAGAGTGTTGAGGACTTATTTTGGTGACATAGCTCATGCTAAGACTCTGAGTAGAATAATTTTTTTTTGTGTGTCAGCACAAGTTTTTCTTTGGCAGGGCTCTGTTTCACATTCATAACCAATATACCCACTTTGACTTAAGTGTGTATCAGGTTAATCAATTTTATCAGGTAACATTTCATCATTATCAGGGCATTTTTGTCTGGAAAGAACTATTGTGAAGTTGAAAGAGACTCAAGGAAATAATCCCTGCTTTGCTAAAATTTCTTCCACCCCTTTAGTGAAAGATCTTAGAATTTAACTTTTTATACAGATCACCCTTGCAGCTTCAGACTGACTCTGTTTTAAACCATGGCTCCCTACCAGCATTTGTAAGAAAAACACCTGTTAGTAGCCATTAAATTAGCTATTCCAGGATTGTACAATAACAATGGGTCAAACAGAATACAGTGTTTCTGGGACCACAGGTGGAGTAGATTTCACTGCTAGCTTGGAAGGGTCTTTTTCAGTCAGGGATTTAATACCTGCCCTTCCTTCTAAGAGTAAAAGTTTTTGCAGTTCATTTTTTTTTCTTGGTCTCTCAGCAAAATAGCTGTCCATGTTTGATTACTCAGTGTTGATAACAGCTTCACAATATGTGCAATTGCTTATCTCTTCCCATACATGAATGAGAGCACATCAAATGAAAGTGGCAGGTCCAAAACAAACAGGGGGGGAAGCATTTCTTCACACAATCTAGAACTGATTTCTGGGGCTTCTTGCCTCATCTAGTATCTAGTGTGGATACTCAAGTTTTACACTGTAGTGTAAAAAAGCCTAGACAAACTAATGAGAGACAAATAGATTAGTATACTACTGATCTACTGATTTTTCTAAAACTTATCCAAATTGTACCAATCCAAAACTTGACCAAGATGTCAAATTAGTATTGTTATATTTCTAGTGGATAAGATAGTATCCAAATACTGAATTAGTTTTTAAATCATCTTCTATGTGTCAGAAATGGTACTTCACAGAAAAAAATGTGCGGAATATTCAGCCTTAATATCTACACTGAATATAATATATACACTGAATATACGTTTATTACATCCGTGTTTCTTCTGTTTTCTAAGAGGCAGGAAACAGTACCAACTGTTCATCATCAAATTAAGAACATTATAGAAGTTACACAGCAACACCAAAAGTCATCTAAATGCTGGGAAACTGTTTAGCAATAATTAGAGGGATCTTAAAATTTGCAGAAATCAGTGATCCAAATACAAGGAGTCAAGGCAATGCTTTGGCTGGATAAAGACCAAAGAAAAAAAAAAAGTAAGAGTATATATCATAAGACTATAAAAGCACAAACATAACCAAGGACAATACTAAAAACTGTAATTTTTTATGTGTGTGTGCTTCAGTTATAAACAAAACTTGTCATAGTTTTGTCTTTAATGAGGAACTGGACATACATAAATTAACCAAAAAAAGTTCCACCCTAAGAACTCACTACATATATTAAATTCTGCAGTACACTTCAAAGGCATTTCTAGAGAGACAATGTGTGCCACATTAGACAAACTAAGAGGAATAAGCAGACATATTTTCCTAAAGCAAATCTAGAAAAAATCTTCAGCAAAGTAAATTGCACTTGGTTATATTAAAAGGCTGGGAGATAAGAAATGAGCCATACTTTTTTTCCTTTTTTTTTCCCCCAAAATAATCATTATAGCTTAAGAAAGTTGATCTAACTCTACTGATCCACAGAAAGAATTCCACTTCTGAAAAATCTTTGCTACATCTGTGTTGGTGTTTCATGCTTTTTGGTGCTTCGTTTATCACTTCCCATGACTCTAACTTAATTCTCTCTCATTTTCTGAAGGGAGTTCAAGTTCAACTAAAGATATAGTGAAAATTTAATTTCCTAAGATTTCTTCTTCAAGTTTCCTCACCTGTTTTTCTTAAACAGAGCAAAATAAATCCTTAAAAATAAAGCAACATGAAAAGACAAGCTAAATGTCTTTGCAGTATTCTGCGGTATGGAATAATTTCAATAGATCGAGATAGAAAATTATACTTGTTCAAGATAACAGACAAGTAAATGTGGTGTTATTGTTGACTTCTGGCTGTGTTTAGCTGGTGGATTTACAAATCCATTGATGACAAAAAACAAGGTATCACATACTTCCCCAAAACTGGGAATTTCCACTCTTAGGAGAGCTCTGGGCTCACACAGGTTGGTTTCTTTTGCACAGTCAGTGGGAGCTATGGGCTAAATGACAATAAAACTCGGAGCACAGACATTCAGCAGCCAGTCATGGGGGCCAGAAGGGTACCTCATTCAAGAAGTCAGTCACACAGAAGGATCTGCACAGGTACACTAGACAGGGCATGGGCTCATGTAATGACATGCAGTCATCCTCTTGTTTGCTTACTGTCATGCTGTATTTTTTGCCCATGCCATATGGCACTTTTTTAGACTAGACCCATGAACATTTTGGAAGATAGCATAGACCAGCAGTAGTGAGGTATTCACCCTTACATTTATTGTGAGATCAATCCTACTCATTGTTCAACAAGATCAATCAAATTAATTCATTTTGGTTTCGTCTACCCCTCCTCTGGGTTTCAGGACTCAGATATGAATTGACAAGGAAATCACTTTCTCAGTGTAAATATCTTTAGTCTCTTGCTTCCCAGATAAGGTTTGGGAAGGACAATACCTCTTGAATTGTGTGAAAAAAATCTCCCAGTGAGATTCTGGTATAAGGATTGAACCATTGCTGTCACCTAACTTTTCTCCCCACTTTAGCTACCTCTGACAAACTACCTTCAAGGTTTTTATACTTGAACACTTACTGAAAAGGAGATTCTGAAAGTTAATTCTCTGGTGAAAATGGCCCAGGCGATTCTGCAATTTTGCCTTTTAATTTTTCAGCTATCACCCAACAGTAATTAATTTTGGAGAAAAAAAAAAATAAAGTGATCCAGAAAATAAACTGACCTGCTGCTCTGCCCCACATAATAGAAGAGTGGGACACAAAGGACTTCAGCTGCCTTTATGTTTTCTTAAATTGCAGGGCCAGGTAAGCCCTGGCATAATTGCAGAGGAGAAGAGGTGTGGCAGAGAGTGCTCTGGCAGGCAATGAGGACTGTCCCAGCTGGTGCTTTTGGGAGAGCAGCTCTTTGTACCAGGGTTGCTGCCCCAGTGCTTCCCCTCCTCTGGGACAAATCTTTGGAATCAGCAGAGTTACACCGACAGGCTTAGCACTTGCTGCTCATGTATCAGTACCAATTGCATGTTGAGGTATTTGTAGGCACAAGTGTAAGTCTCTGTAACCATAATTATAGCCTGAATACCAAATTATTATCTGCATCAGTGCTCACTCTGACAGCAAACTAAGTACAAACTGATGAAACCACAGGAAAACTCACATCTGTGTGACAGAAAATAAAGACACTTGGGGGCAGGTCTCTGCATTAATTTGGAAGGAAATCAGCCCTGTTTAACATCCTAACCCTTTCAGAACTGAGCAAGCATTGCCTTACCACTCTCTTCACGCTGCAGGAGTCAGGATTTGCTTTTTTTTCCGAATGGACCTTTGAACAGCAGATCTTACTGATAAGAAACAGGAGATTTCATTGATTCCATCAAGTGAAGTCAAAGGCGCAATAGTTCTGTGAACCTGCAGCAATCAAACGCTTATCCATTATAAAACAGTCCTAAAAGAAATAAGATAAGTGTGCTATGCTCTGAGCAACTCTGGTTTATGCTGTAAATAGCACAAATTTCATAGTAGGATTTTACAGAATCAGGATATCCTCTTTCTTACCTACTTCTCCCTTACAATTTTTAAAAAACTTCAGTTTTCAGAATTATCAAGGAATTACACATCCTGTAGCAAGAGGTGTTCTGGTCTTTCTGCTAAACAAGCTGATTTGTTAAATATTGGTATTTACTACCAAATTATTTAATCACTGGAGCAAATTACAGTTGTAAAGCATAGTAGGAATTCAGGTGCACTCTAATTTAATTCATGAAGTGTTAATGGCCTTCATGTCTCATCAGTTAAGAGATTCACAGAGACAACAAAAAAAAACCCCCAACAAATATACATTAAAGGGAAGAATATGTATCAATTAACCCCACATATCTGTACCTAAGGAAAAAAAAAAAAAACTTTGCAGAGGTGCAGTTATCACCAAACCAACAGTTACAATCTACCAAAATTTACAAGTTGCCAAAATTTAAATTAAGAGTCACTCTTAAAGAGTATCAAATAGATTAATGTAAGAAAAGCAAAGAGACATAATTCAGCTCTCAGTGATACTACAAAATGTGGCTGACTTTGACGGTGCAGTACAATTTTTTTTTTCTTTCATTTCCTACCCTGGATCTCTTGAGAGGAACATTGCCTACCTTGCAAACTGAAGTCAGTAAATCTCTTCACATCTAACCCTGAGAGGACACACACCACTCTGTATCTTAGACTGCAGTGCTTTAGGTTGAAAGCAACATAACCTCCTGAAAAACTGTGCCAAAGCCTACATATTAGAGATTCTTTTAAAATGAGATTCAGCTGACTTTCCTATGCACCCTTCTAATTTTTAATGAACTTCATGAAGCTTTCTGGATTTAATACCCATAGGAATTCCATTGAAAGTAGGGAATCCATTCCCAATTTCAACATCATGGATAAGGGCTGAGCTGTATTCCACTCCACTATGCCCTCCAGCTCTATGCTTCCCTCCAAGCCCTTCTGCCTTCAGTGCCCTTCTCCATGCATCTCCTGAGCTTTCCCAAAAAAGACCTCTATAGCTTCAGACCTTCAGATCCAGAGCTGACTCCAACCAACTTGTCAGATTTCTGGACATGAACTCATTATTTCATTCTAAGCAACAGTTTAATTCTTCTAAGGCATCCAAGTTTTTTGAGTAGGCCAGCCAGTTTTGCACAGTATGTAGGGCATTTTTAATAATGTTCTTTTTTGCTGATTGCACAAGAAACACAAAAATATCAAATCAAGCATTCTTTTTCTTGCTTTGGTTTCTTCACTTTTGTGGTATACACTTCTGGTTTAAGTCTTCTCACCTTCAATAGCTTAGGGTCTTACTGTAAGTCATGTTATGTTATTTGAATGGGGGAGTCTTTTCAGCTCATTTTCCAGAGCATTTTCCTGATCACTGGCCCAATGCACAGATAGTAATGACACAGTCTAAGAGAAACTGTCAAACTAAATCTCTCTCTTCCATCTTCTGCTAAAGCTTTCCTTACACCTACTCAGCAGTTTGTTTCCTCTGCAGTTCCTCTTTGATAAGTTTCCATTCCTTCAAGCCTTTTCCTCACAAAGAGGAACAAAATCTTGTTCCCTCAGTGCTATGAGTCATGAACGAGCTCCACCACAAGAGCTTACCAGAAAGTGAAGTCGGAACCAGAGCCTGAAACTTCCTTATTCAGTAGCACCTACCAAGACTCACAAGTGTATGTATCAGCCAGTATTGGTACAGTACACTGTTTCTTGTAAAAGAGTGTGTCTTAGCTCAGTCTGATTATAACCCTTGTCTTCCCTTCCTTTATGTTTTTAAAGCATTTTCTCATTGCTTTTAAAGTGTTCACTCTATATGAAACAAGGTGAGTATGATTAATTATCTCCTATTTCATACTGAAAAGATACAGAATTGCAGAATGAAGCAGACCTTCAGTGAGAATTGAATACAATCACCATGTTCTTACTGTATCTGTACTTCATTTTTCATCTCTTGGCACTACAGTGGTCAGCTGGAGTATGCTCAGCCCCCTTTATGAAATCTACTTACCCAAAATGTCAAGAGAGTGATGTGAATCCCTAAATGTTGTAGGAACTGTGGTAGCTGTGTATCCTGATGTGGATTTCTGTTCAAATGCACGCTGTCCATCTTTAAACGAGATTCATAGTTTGGCTTACAGCTTAGGCAATAATTCCTGGTTTTCATTGTGCATGAATCTACTCTGCTTGCAGAATGTATATCCTTCTTCACATGTTCTGTGGGCCAGCTTGTGATTCACCTTTGCACAGACTGAAAGTTGTAATTACCTGAAAGAGAGCTTTGTGTTGAAGGTGAATCACAGGGTTGCTTCTCCCACTGTATTTCACTGCCTTCTAAGTTCAGGAATTCAAGAATTTGTTGGGAACTGGATCACTGAAATTATTCACATTAAGTCAATCTATTTTTTAACCCATGTGGGTTAGGTGAGGTGGATTTCAGCAAGCTTTGCAAACAGTTGCCCCAGGATCAAATGAAACAACAGTTTGGTGCAATAAGGGACACAGACAGAAAAACTGAAGGAAGAAATGAAATATTTCCTGTAGCAGCTTTCTGATGGTGATGTTTTAGGAAACGAAGGTCACAAAGAAGCTGCATTAGATGCAGACAGGCATAGAGAATTTGGCACAGAAAATGTATTTAGATACAAAAAAAAATGCAATGTTAACTGATCTGGAATGAAGACTTGAAGGGCCATGTAGCCATTCAAAAGCTGGTACAACAGTCACTGGTATTTAACAGCAACTGTGGAGTCCCTTTGGAGATTTGAGGCTGTTACAGTGTCTATTTGCGGACTAAACATCCCTCCTTCTACCTTTGTGTTCGCTGATGAGTTTTATATATATATATATATATATATATGAGCTACATAGGCAGCCTCATCTGGACTCCCCTGGTCCAAGACACATGCTTTGCCAGCTCTGATGCCTTTTGAGACTCTCCCACCTGTACAGGGTCCATTGCATTAGTCCCCTAATCTGTTCCTGCTGGACTGAATTTTCTGTGGATCCATTAGCATTTCCAAAATTATGTCACATATTTGTAATGCAAACAGTGTCTTTACATAGGCTGTTGATACATCACCATGCTCTGTTTTTACTTCTTGCTAAAGGCTACTGCTCCTAACAGAGGTCCCCACCATTAAAATCTTTTATATCCTGCCAGGAGTATAAAGATCATGTAACCTCCATGAAGAGAGAACTCTGCTGGGAAGTGTAAGGTGGTGTGTGTTTACAGTAATACTAGACATCATTTCAGAACAAGTCTGTGTTTTTTTACTGGACCGGAATCCAGCGTGTTGAATCGCAGGCAAGGAGGAGCAGAATGAGTTTAGGGTCAGCACGTGTGTGCTGTTAATGCAATGGATTTCTTTAACATATGTGATTCCAGATGTGCTCCTACACACAATTCTGTGATAGCACAAATCCATACATAGTTCAGGTTTTTGTTTCAAGCTTCAGCCTCACACTTACTCATCATTTTTTCAGTTTCCTTTTTTAGTAGATGTTAGGAGCTAGCGGCTGGCTTCCCTTGAGTTTTCCGAGAGCTCCTTTCATGAGGTAATAGTCACTGAGAAACTAAATTTAGTACCCACAAAAGTTTGCATGACCTTCTCTTGTCTCCCATGACATCCTTGTTTTTACACACTATGCACAACAATGGGAAAATCACATGGAGAAAAAGTCCTTTTTTTTCCATAAAATGGTGCAGAAACGTCTAACCTTCTCCAGAATGTGAAGCATGCAACAAGCATGAAGTTATATGTGATGGGTTGTGACGTAATCTAACTAATATAATTAATGTATCTTTGGGGTTGCTCAGCCTGAAGAGGAGGTAGCTACAGAGAGACCTTATAGAGGCCTTCAAGTACTTGAAAGAAGGCATACAGGAAAACTAGGAGGGACTTTTAACAAGGGCATGTAGTGATAGGATAAAGGATAATGGGTTTAAACTGAAAGAGGCTAGATGTAGATTAGACCCCTCCCTGGAAGTGTTCAAGACCAGGTTGGATGGGGCTTATGCACCCTGGCCTAGCAGGAGGCATCCCTGCCCATGCAGAGGGGTTACAGCTAGATGATCTTTATGATCCCTTCCTACTCAAACCATTCTACAACTATATAATTTTTGTTCTAAATTAATTTTCAATGTCTGTCAAAAACATATCTGAGAGCGTTTTTTTTAAGCTTATTTAAAATTCTACATCATTCTTAACTGTAGCTGCCAGACTTTATTGTTCAATGATTTGATTGTCCAGGTGCTGAAATATTACAGTTCTTTCATAGGGGAGGAGCAGGTTTTCAACATCAAAAAACTAGGTTATTCAGGTTGAAAGGAGGTTAATTAGGTAATTGAATCTAATCCTATTAATTGAAACTCAGAGCTGTCATAACTTTGTAGGGACAGAGCCTTTCATTTAAAATTGAAGGACTTACATCAAAACCTGTTTTCAATTGTCCTTGTTTTTTCTTATCTATTTTCAGACATGGTATAAATTTAATTTTTGACCTTTTGAAATATATTTCTGTTTTATTTCTGACTTTTACAACCACTTAGTCAAGCTCAAACTTGTTATCAATACATTGATACATGCTCATTTCACTATCAGCTCCAAATTTCAAACAAGCAGTCTAGAATCAGTCTTTTTAGAATACAACAAGACTTATAGGATAAAATAACTTATGGTGGAAGTTTTCATTGAACTCAAAGAAGTATTTTGGCCCACATATGTAACCTTTCTGAGTATTCAACTGAAGGGCAGTATGTTTGGATTGAAAAAAAATTAGCCTCCTTGTAAAAATGCCATCCTTTCATAAAGTCCATCCTTTCCTATCCTTGTCTAAAGAACTTAAATGATTCTCTTTCACTGTTTCCTTATGTGTAAAGTGTTAAAGAATGTCACTGATGTGAGAAAAATGTGCTTTCCCTTCCAATGTCACCTGAAGACACTCATTCTGTTGCAATGCCTTCAGCAAGCTGATTTAGCACATGAAAAAGCATCCAGTGTGTGCCTGCTCTTTCTCTTTCTGTCTTTGGTTTGCTGTATACTACAAGCAGTGACACCTGTGTTTAGCCTGTAAACACATTGAGTATACAAGTACTAAGACTTAATACAACAGACTCCTTATCCAGCTGTGCCTGATGTTTGTTCAAATAATGACTGATGGGTGAGATTAGTTCTTGGGATGGACTGACATGTCAGTGTGTATATAGACATGCATGTATATGTGTTCTGCACTCTAAATAATTTCTTAAGTAAAGTGCAGATTCATACATGAGTAATTTAGAATTTAAACAATATTGTTCCTAAAATAATGTTTTCCATTTCCATTTGTGCTTTAGCCTGTACATTGCCCTTATTTAACAGTAAATAAGGACTATTCAGAGTGATGTATTGCCTTATTGGTGAATTAGTTTTCTAAAATATTTACAGATGATGTCTTGTTCCCCTGTCTTCATGGGAAATTCACTGGAATTCTCCCCATATATGGCATATAGGAAGAAAGGCAAATCATATGCTAGTCTGTCAATATAAAATGGTAAGGTAGAAATCCAATGATGATGTTTGACTGGGCAACGTTCATCTGCTGGTATGTTTGTTGTTTCATGGTCTTAAGTCCCTGTGTCTTAAGATATTCCATATCTTTGTCGAGTTTTTAAATCAGGGTGAGAACTGTTCTAAAGATTTCCATGTTCATGACATGGAAAGAGCCTGTGAGAGACAAGTGAGGTACATCAGAGCCACTGATATTCTGAAAGTGTTATATCAGTCATATGAAAGAAGCAACAGAACTAGAGCTGACACAGCTCCTTTCTACCATTACTCAGTTCCTAGGTATTGGGGGACCAGGAGGAAGCAGATGCTAAGTAGCTGTTGCACAAATAAAACAATTTGGAAAAGTTGTGGATTAATTTGTCTATAGAACAGACCTGAGGCCTACTGCTTTCAAGAAAATTTTACAGTAGTTATCTTTAGCATGGCAGAACCATTATATTTCAGACCTTGATTTCTGAGGTCTCCAAGCTTTTGCCATGGTCTGTCAGGCATAGCTAACCCATCCCTGATGAAATACCCAAGGCCTTGGAGGCATTAATTTAAAGGGAATTTTTAACATTTGTAAGGGATTTAGACTCACTGATCCCACTGGCTATTAATAATCAGAAAATAACCAATGGAAACGTACCAGAAATGCAAACCTGACAATCTGTTTTTCCAGAGTTTGCATACAAAGAACATAGTTTCTGTGTGCACCACACTGGCCTGAGTTTGGGAAAGAGACCTTTTGACAGAGCAACTTGATGGGCACCCTTCCAGCTCTCTCCTCGGTGCTATAGTTATGACAGTCACAGGCTTCTTGATAAGAGCTCTCATATAAACTTGGAAGTTCTATAATAGAGGGATCCTAGATAAGTTGTCAGAAAAACCTGCCTGGAAGAATGAGATTCACAGCCTGTAACCTCTCAGGAGAAATCTATTGAGTTAAGCACTCAGGGTACTTGCTCATGTGCATGAGTTTGCATTACGCCTCTTACTTCCTATCTCTCCCATCTCCCCTCCCCTGATATTTCCTTCATCTTGTCCTTTTCTGATGTAATACTGCATGTGACACCAGAGTGAATGGCATATGGAATCCTATTGATAATTTGCATATTGTAAGACCACTTTTCAGTTATAAGACTGAAGTTTTGATTTAACAAATTTTATGTCTGAATAGCAGGTTCTTTTTACCAGGAAGGAGTAACAAGGTTATCAAATGGTTGAAAAACTTTCTGAGCAAAACAAACCTACTTTCAGGGTCAGTTCTTTCTATAGAGGGTATGAGCTACATTACTGATATATGCTTCCTCTAGTATTATATTCTGCTTGTCATACTAAATCTTGCTATTCCAAATCTGATCATGCTAACCTCTATGTTTAAATAAATGCTGTATTGAGGGCTTTCATCACAGCTGGATACATCTACCCTAGTTTACATTTGCACTTTTTTCTCTTTGATTTTGTACTCACATATTTTATTTTGTCCAAAGATAATCTCCACAGATTAATTAGCCCTAGTTTGGAGGAAAAATATACACAAACACAACACTCATTTCAATGTCAGGTCAGTGTTTTGAAACCTCATACCACCTTAAACACTTCCACTCCTCTTGGTGTGCTCACGCTTTAAATACTTGTAGGCTGTTATCATTACTCTCCTCTCGCATTATTAGCTGTCATTTGGCTAAGCAGAACATGGTTTAATCTTTCCTCATAAATCAAAGTCTCCAGCTCCTTAATTTATGTTGCTGTTATCTGAATTCCTTCAAAACTTGTTGACAACTTTGTGGTACTGGAGAGGCTAAAGCTACATGCTGAATTCAAGAATTTGAGCCAAATACAGTATATCTGTTCTTTATGGAAATACTGAAGATGTAAATAATAGTTGTTTTATCTGTTACATAGGTGAGCAAATTTGTTAATATTACTATTAAAACATCAGGATTATTTAAGCAGAAATGTCATACATTTTTACCACACTTCTCTTCCCAGTCAAATATTTGAGAGGCATACCTTTTCAGCATTGCTGAAATACTTTGTTTGCAATAAATATACCTTAAAAATAGTACTTCAATCTGTCAGTCTCAACTGTGAGCTTTGCCTTCATGTTTGTTTCTTCAGCTTCTGTTTCTTCCTCAACTTGGGGAGTATTTTATTCCTTTCTTACAGTTACCATATTTTTTCTAGAAATTTCTACATTAATTATGCATGAAGATGAAATAATATCTCCATTGTTTCACAAGATCTGTAATTGTTTCCCTTACCCCTTCTATTATAAAGTACTTACAAAAATATTTTTTCTTACCTTGCTTCTAGTGCCAATAAAGATTTGAAAGTATGTTACTGCTGCTATTTTAGATACCCAGTTTTTCCAAGGCATACTTTTGATTAGTCCAGAGCTATTATTATTTTGCACTGAACCTGAGTGCAAGACTCACCTTTCTTATTTTAAGAGCTATATGATTCAGTAGTGTAATGATGGCTCTGAAAACTTTACATAATGTCTCTTAAAGAGAATTTTAAACTCTTCTATGAGCCCACCTCATTGGCTGGATATCTGGATATACTTTAACAACAAATGACTTCAGTATTTTTAGGCTGAATGAGACCAGAGCAATTAATCCTAATTTCAGAACCAGCCTGTAGAATCATAGACTAATCTGAGTTGGAAGGGACCTTAAGTGGTCACCTAGTCCAGACCTGCAATGAGCAGGGACGGCTTCTGTTAATGTGGGAATACCATCATGTGTCTTACCTTTCAAAATAATAACTTGACTGTGAAACAGTATTAGATCAGCTATAAAGCCATAACAAAACACAGGTCAGGGTTTCAGCCCTATAGACACAAATTTCACATTTTTACCTTTCTCTTGGGTCTGAAGTACAAAGTTTGCTGAACATATAGTAATTAAATATCCTTGTAAAATAAAGTATGGAAACTTGCAAGCTAATAGCTATTTTCCAAACTTAAAAGACTAAGTACTGCTGTAGCCTGTCAGCCTCCTTGTCCCAAAACCAGCCAATCCAAGCTCACAGTTCTTCCCCAGACAGCCCTCAATACATGTCAATGCATGAACTTGACTCATAAGTCAAAATTTTCCACACACTGTAGTGATGCTTCAGAGGGTAGATATGCCATGCCTAAAATCAGATGCCAGCAGGAACATCAAAGTGCATGCAGAAGTAGTTTTGGCTGATTATCTGTCAAGTAAATTAAGTAAAGATATGAAGAAATCCAATTCCTAGAATAGCAAAACCAGAGTGTTTCATTAAAACCTCATTCAATAGTGTTGCTAGCTTCATGGAGTAAATATGAAGTGTTAATATCTAATAATAACTTCAGCTGGATTTTTACATTTCTTTTGTAAGTGTTTAAGGTATGCTCTATATATTCATTATTCACAAAGTCTGTATTATGGGTGACAGAATGTATCTTTCAGTTGATATGATGGCTGCTTTAATCTTCAGGATAATTAAGTTTGACACTCTCCATAAAGCTTGAACTTGCATCTGTGATACATTAAGCTTACAAAAGGTGAAGTGAAACATTAGATTTTTTATCTCTGAAAGATTAGGTATTAGAGTCTGTAATCAGCAGTTACTGCAAGACTTCAGTCAAAATGAACCCCAGAAGAAAGATATCCTATAAAATATGCAAGACTTGGTGGAATATCATAGGTTTTTCTTTTTTATTAAACAAAAAACCCTCATATAGTTTTAGCCAATATCCGGGAAATAAATCCATTCAGTGAAAAGAAGAAAATTGCTTAAAATTATATTTATTCCATTCCAACATTTATTCCATTCCATTGGAGCAGGACATGAGGAAAGTTCTCACTAGCTATGTAATAGGTGAATTTGAGTTGCCAAAGGGAGGCATGCAATTAAAACTACAGTAAATAAATGACAGATACACTTGCTGCCTCCTCCCCTTGCATCTCTCCCCCTGTTCCTGCCTCTGCTTCACAAAGCTGTGTATACAAGTCTACCTCCCAACCCCAGCACATCTTTCTCATTCCTTATAACATTTGATGAGGGACAGACCACCTTCCACCCTTTTGTTAGATGAAGCAGTTAAATCAGTAAAAGCCCCAGTGAGATGGGTTCTTTTGTTCATGCTGCCCACTGCAAAGCTGGCAGCAGCCCACAGCTGTGTTTGCAAAGACTTCCCAGGCTGCTTATACCCCAGGTGGGAAAATATCTCCTGGGCTGTTGACCACTAGCATCTAATGCTGCTGAACTGCTGTGAAACAGAGTTTCTCAGAGGCTTGTCAATGGCTACAACAGAAAGATGAAAAAAGGAGCATGTCTATGAAAGACCAAAGTCCCATAGCAAATTATAACCAAGTATTTAAAGAAAGCTTGCTTGAATTTTACACAATCAGGAAAATAACATATCCTTTAATACATTTGCCCCAAAGACCTGGATTTACAATGAACACAGAAAAAAAACCCAAACATTTGCACAAAAATGGAGCAAGAAGTTACCATTCACAAACTATCCATCAGTGCTTCAATTAGTGAAATCTTGAAATCTACTGTCTGTTCTAATACCTATCCAAAAGTTTAGATTAAGTTTGGATCCTGCTTCCTATGTTATTTCTTCCTATGAAAATCCTAATTTTTCTCCTGTTTTCTCTACCACTGAAACCACAAACCAACAGTTCAGGGGGGTTGTGTTATGTCCTGCTTGTCTTCACCTTGACAAACAAACCTTCTGTAAAGATTGGGTTTCACAGTGCCTTGATGGCAGCAGCGGCAGGGATGAGAAGGGAAGAGGGCAGCTCAGCTTCCTTACATCACTTAATAAAATACACATTACACAGTACTAATGAAGACAACTTACATGAGCCTCCTAAACCTCACTAAATCTTCTCAGGAATGAGCTTTTTTCATTTTACTCTGAAAGCACAGGGACTTTTTCTTTGGTTTAAAATGTCTTGCCGCTCTTTGATCAATCTGTTCAGAGTGATCTCAGGCTGTACTCTGAATTATCTTCCCTCTCAGCCCCTGACTTCGATATGTCCAGCTCTCCAGCTCACATAACACTCCCCACACACCCATTCGGCTCACTGCTATGTACACAGACACCAGTCACCAACCTCTACATTATTTTAAACCTGTGTTTTATGCAAAAAATAGGGGGGGGGGGGGGTTGGTTTTTTTTTTCTTTTGCAATTAGTGCTCCGATTGGTCATTGCAGACAAGGTCAAAGACTTGGTTGCTTCAACATTTTATTTATCTTGTGTCATCTTGTGTGAAGGGTCTCCAAAGAGGAAGACCTTTAGTCACTTTAGTATAACAGGGTAGACATGAACAGAAGAGAGGCAAAGAGAGATCAGGAGAGAGAAATAACTGGAGACAAAGAATTAAAATACTGAATTATGAAAGAAGATGATAGAAACAGAGTTTAAATAGGGAGTAACAATGGGATGTTTTGAGAAGTGTTGGGCTGTTGTGGTTTTTGTTCACTTATTTTTGTGGGTTCTGCAGTTTTCTATTATTTTAATTTTGCTATTTGAAGCTATTTGCAAAGCAGGCCTATAATCTCACTATAAAGTTTACTAAATATTGTTAGTGTTTATTTGGGATGATGTTTAATCTGAAACTCAGCAATGTATATTAGAAGACTACTCAGTTTACAAAAACCCATCAGCATGTATTTTTCACACAATGAAAGGTAATTAAGGTAGATATTTTGACAAGATCTTCTTAGTCTTTCACCAAAGAAATCTTCAATGTTTAGGCATTGAAAAGCCCATGAAAACAACAATAGTTATTGTAGTCTGCATTAGGGACTGCTTCTGGGGAAAGTGCATTTTCTGAGTTTTCTTTCCAACTGCCTAAACACTCATGGGTCTGGGCCAGGTCTGGGCCACTGCATGAATGTATAAAGCCTTCACAGCTCAAAAATAAGTGTGCACAGAGGCTGTCACCGGAAGAGAGAAGGATTGTCCTTGGGACTTCCCCAGACTTCCATTGCTACGAAGTAGATGATGCAGGGATAGCAGGCAATGCACTCTTTCCAACCATGAGGAAGCTTAGGAAAATTGCTCTATCTGGTACATTGCTTCCTATATCTTCTTCAGATTGCATCTATTTACCCCCTTGGTCGTTCAAAGGCTTACAACAGGGTGTTGACATGTGTCATGGGGAACTTTTTTGAGAGCAAAACACAGTGGGACACACAGTAACATAGAGCTGAATCATGCACTGCCATCCTCAGCACCTTTGCAGCAACCACCACAACATACACTTAATTTGCATGTCTTTCCATAGGAGTTTCTCTAAAACTTTACAGTCTACTCTGGTTGGTGACTACTTCTTGTCTGCAGATCTGATACACGTCAGATCTCTCAGATACTGCAGATGTTGCAGTACCAGGTTTTCTTTTGGAAAGCAACACATCACCATCAAAATTCAAAGGACTCCTTCCTCATTCTGGTCTCCTAGATAGCATTTGGAGACAACTGCTGAGAGATGAAACAGTGGCACATGTGCCCAGCAGGCATTTTTTATTAGATCTAAAATTTTTATTCTGAATCACTCTTTTGTTTTGTGATACTTTAGTAGAATTACGGCTTAAGATCTCTGTTTCTGTAACAAGGGGAAAGATGGTTGCATGCATCAGATCAGGTAAGCTGCATAGACCACCCAGTGAAGACAGTCTGAATTTGCTATACCATTTGTCCCAGCCCATATGGAAGTCACAGAGAAGCTCAAACTGGCAGCATATTTTAAAAATGATGTGTCTCTCACTGGCTATGCATATTTTGGATACATACATACTTCCAGACTCAAGGGACCAGAATCACATAGATGAACCAGAGATAAACATAAGAATGTGCACATTCATAAACACTTAGAAGGGAAGTTGATACATTTTGAGCAACCCTGAAGAGAGTGAGGCTTGCATAACTGTTTACTTCCTAGGAGCTAGAAGCTGCCAGAACTAAAAATGAGATCACCATCACCATCCATCCTAGTACCTGATGCATTCTGTCTGCTCTTTGCCTTAAAGAGGAAAATCGATCTTTCGTGTTATCTTTGCAGACCAAAGTATGGACAGAACCACTACAGGACAGAAAACAGATGTGTTTGGCAAGCTTAGATCCTTCAGCCTGAAATGCTGAGGAGTGGTAAGGTTATGAGGAATTAGCCTCTGCCTTCTGGCCTTGGCTGGTTTAAGAACGATGTGTTTAAAAATGATGAGCAGCACTTTACAAGGAGCTCCAGCCTCGAGCAGAAGACTGAAGAGGCACAGCTCTGCTTATATTAACAAAGCATTTCTAAAAATATTTCTGAAAAGAGTAGTGGGAGAAGTCAGTGGCTGCAGCCTGGAGGCAGGCCAGGCCTGGGTAACAGGACAGAGCCCGTCCTGGGGGCAGTGGTGTCGGGGCTGCTGGCAGGGCAGGGCGCAGCCTGGCTCCGAGCTGGCTGGGCGAGCAGGTAGGGATCTGGCCCCTATAAATATTTGTCTCTGGAATTCCACAAAGACTCTTCCCTGGGCATGCATGCTGCTCTGCACGTGTGCACGGCTGCCTCTTTCCTGAGGGTGTACTGTCACCTTTCTCCCTGAACACTGGCTGCCACATTCCTCTCTTGTCAACAACAGACCCCTCACTTCAGATTCCTGTCATATTATTTTTAGTCCAGCAAACGTCTTTGTTGACCCTTTCAGTTTACTTTTTGACCATAACTATTTCTTTGGTTTTTTTTTTTTCATCTCAACCACTGAATAGGAAATACTGAATAAAATAAGTTTCCAAACACATTGAAGCCAAGACAGAGCCGCATCATAAATTTTATCTTGATGCTGATTGAGGAGTTAGGATTTCACTTATTTTTGCATGCATTCTGCTCTCGTACCTGTACACAGCTAACTGAATTGTAGATGTAACACATGGAAAGATGCATAGGCCATTGCCCAGCTAAAAGAAAATATTTATTTTCAGGACATTTCTCAGTGCATTTTCAAATACAGCAGCAAAACATTTTGCCACTTTCTTTGATAACTTTTTCCTTGCCAGTTTGTAAATTTCACCATTCAAATCTTTTTCCTTTCATGTCATTCCTGGTGCTCCAGTGTAACTGATTTAACAGTTTCTTCCCCATTGGGTTTATGTTGACCAATGTCAGAGATTCACCAGCTGAGGTCTTGTACTTGGCACCAGTGGCCGCCTCTCCCAGTTCACATTGTGGGCATGAGTTTACCAGAGAGATGTAGAAAGCTCACCCAGGCAGACGACCTGGAAGAAGGCTCAGGCATGTGATGAGGGCAGGTGTCTCCCCACAAAGAGCCATACCTGTGAGAGGAGAGGGATCATAGCTGAGCTGCAAAGGAAAATCTCTCCAGGAGGACAGGTGCCATGTGGGCCATAGCATTTCTCTGAAGAGAGAACAGCATCTGGGAAGGTGGTGAGGCTTACCTGAGATTCTGTGTAGGGCCCTGACAGAAGCAGCAAGCAGGTGATGGCACCACAGCCCTGGCATGATGGCAGTTCTCCCCTGAGCACAGGACTCAGTGATTTCCCACCACAGAACTAAGAGCCACTGCCGCTATCCCAGCAAGTTGGATTTTGTAGATGTCTTTTCCACAACTTTTTCCTATCATGAGCTTCGTACCAAAACTGAGTGCACTGTTTCACATGGGTTGTTATTTAAATAAGACAAAAATAGAGACTGAAACACATCCCTGCTCTGATGCCTTCTTTTAACATGGTTTTAAAATGATTATATATTTTATATTGCATGGTGAACTCATGGTTCATTTTATGACCGTAGTGAATGTGAAGCATCTCAAATTTCTTTCTTTGATTGCATGTATTTGCTTTTAACTATTTTTTCCTGACAGATCTCTCAGTCAACCCTTCTCTAAAATTAAATTCCTTTTATTTCTTCCCCATGTTTCTAGCCTGTCTATACTTCATTGGTTTTCTGTCAGTGGTCCATTAAAATTGTTCTGATATTTACTAAATTCTTTGCACTATCTTGCCTAGGTTATTCATTTAGGTATGAAGTAATACCAGGCAAGCAGACTTCCTTAGTCTGCTTCCTCTGATTTGTTGCAGTTTACCTTTACTTCTCCTTTGCCCTTTGTTGTCCTTTGCCCTCTGACATGGCTACCTGTGTAACAGAACCCACAACAGCTCTCAAATAATTAAAACCGATCACCAATATGTACATACATATATTGGTCTTTTTAATTTTGAATTTTTAAAAGTTTGTTTATCTGCTAAAATGAGTAATGATGGGTATGGTTTTAATAGCATTTTAGCCTGGACGAGGGATATGGTTTTGAAAAGGATTGCCCAGCACTGCCCTTTGGTTTGTATCTACCAGTAGTCTTGGAACATATGAACTCAGTAGCTTTCAGATGAATGTAAGCCAGAAGATGTACCCTAGCAGTGCACCAGTGAACTGCAGCCCCTGGTGAGGATTTTTCAGTTCATGAGACCTAAGTAGACCTAGTTCAAAGTAACCCCACCTTCAAATGTGTCTGAACCTTGGAACAATTTATTTTGCTACATTAATCTACTCTTTCTGGGCTAGTTGTTGGTAATGTAGGCATAGCCTCTGACAGTGATACTCAGCTGAAATATGAAATATGGAGGTATACACATGCAACTCCAGATTTAAGTATCAGTTACTGTATCCTAATTTTAAAAAGAACTAGTGGTCTTTTGGGCTGTTCACTAATAGAAACAACAGTAAACGTCACCTAAACTCAGTGTACGTGTTTCAAACTGAATAGATTACACTCTGGCCTTCATGTCATATCTAAGCACTGTCACTTGTTCTACAAGGAAGTTCTGCCAAAATAATAATAACAAAATAAAACAAAGCAAAAACCAAACCCACCATGTATTTCAAGAGTGTCTAATCACATTGAATTTCTCTAGAGAGTTGGCTGCTTCTTTCTCCATCCGGTCTCAGAAAGTAGAAGGGGTGTAAAGTGAGAGCAACTGCAAACTCTAGAGACAACCTGCTGATGATGATTTTGTTTAAAGATGTACACAGGATATTAGTGTTTGCAGGTGTTCCACAAAGATAAAAGACAAAACCATAAATGGAAACAATTACTATCTGCATTTCATAGATGGTAAGCCAATTCTTTCCTCAATTACACTACTGCAAATCCCATAAATTCATTTTCATGGTTGCAATTAGATCATGATTCTTAGAGGAAATGAGGAATATTGAAAATTAAGGGAACTGAGACCACACTGAAAAAAAATTTACAACAAATAAAAAAGTATGAAAGAAATTATCTGGTACAGAATGAAAAGAAAAACTATGTTGATCTTAAGAAAGAATTCAGAAGGAGTGGAAATCCACAGGCTAAAACTTGTTATTCTGTAATTTGATCAGTGTGTGCCAACCTTGTGAGAAGTTAATCAATCCAATTTAATGATAACATAATACTCCTCAAGAAAAGAGTGGTATCTGACTTTAACAGCTGCAGTTGCAAATGTAAAAATGAAGGACTCCACCTTGAATTAACATGAAGACAACTTTATTCGGCAGTTCTTTTTTTCCCTGATAACAAAGGGGATTAGGTTTTTAGGCTGGGATCTCTCACCTTGTCATACATTACATTACCATACTATTTGGAAGGGAAAAAGAGTTTCAGCTACCCCTTTATTCCTTCTTCTCTCAGGGAATCCACAGGACACAGTAATCAGTTTAAAAGGTCAAAATAAGCAAGGTCAAATGGCTTAATTTACTGGAACTATCAATCTCAGTTCCATGCATAACCTTTTTACATAAGGGACCTTATCTTTCCATTCAGCAAAGATGTCGAGGCCTAGATCACACTCCTTTTTTTCTCCTTTCCCTTATTTCTTCTCTCCCTTTTTTCTCTTATTTTTGTATTTTCATCCCCCCATTACTGTGCTGGCATAAAGTACTATATACAGGCAGATCAGAATCAGGCCCTATTTTGTGCCACAGATAGGGTGATATGCAAGAAAAACAATGTAAAAAATATAATGCCTGAACTACAAATACTTAAAATTACTTTATCTCTTTTCTATTTCTTACCTTTTTCATGTCAAAATGTGAAAGATTACCTGAAATATCAGTTAAGCAGGAAAATATTATTCTAATAAATGAGCATGCAAGTATGTGCCCGGTAAGTTATTTGATTAAACAGGAAGCAAGAATCCTATAGATATCCACAAATAAAGCCCCAAATCTAAATGACTGTATCGTTAGCTCATTTGTAAACTGTTCCAGATGTAAGATTTTGGCAGCTTTCCAGTAGGCTGGCTGCAGTCTGAGCTTTCCTGCATCCGCAGTGAGAACTGCAATGCCTGACTCTTCAAGGAAAAGCTCCACGAGGCTGACGACAAATTATATAAAGTAACAACCTGCCTATCTGGCGAAGAGAAATTCAGACAGATCCCCAGGCAAAGAATGCCCTTTTTCCCGGGGCTGAGCTGCAGCCATTTGCCTCTGGATGTGTGATCGATTTGCATTATGCATCACCCAGTGAAAGCCCCTCTGAGAAGATCATTCAGTGATCATATCAGGGACTCCACCGCTAGAGCCTTGGATGTTATCTGGAAAAACACAAGAGACAGAAGACTGGCAGGTGAGAAGGACATTTCAGTGGGCATCTTTTAAGATTCTTAAGGGAGCTTACTCAGTAATGTTAATTAGCGTTATCATTTGCATAATGTGTCAGGGTCTCTTCCTAAGTATTTCTCCAGCTTTTTGTTTCTGTGTCATGTTACTTCCGTGCTATGCCTACAATGGGACTGCATGTGCTCCTCTAGATGAAACATGGGTTAAAAGAAAAGAAGCAGTGAGTTTTGGTCTGATATTATGGTATAAACTCCTCAGATTGAAGTGAGCTGAAGCATTTTATTTTGCTGCTAGATCAGACCCAGTGCTTTACAGCTGTGATGTGCTTCAGTGAGTTGCGCTACGGAGCGGTTTGCAGCCAAGGAGTGTGTCAGTTGGAATATCTGAATATTTGGCTGTGCACTGAGTGATTACTGGTATTTCCTCTGGCAAGGATTTCAGTGCTATGAACTCCAAGTGAGTGTCAGGTATGCCAGAGCTAGACTTTTGAGATATAAATTACCAACTAGCTATATAGCTGCAGTTCTTTTTTTTTTTTTTTTTTTTTTTTTTTTTTTTTGACTTGGAAAGATGCAAAAACCCAAGGCAAACCATAATAGAGGGCTGGAGGAGGGATAATTTAACTCGCTTTATCCTCTTCTGTTATTGTCTGACTGTTAGATTGAATGTTTCTCATTCATTATGCTGGGGTTGTTACTTTTATTATTGTGGCATTTAGAGGTTTCTGAGAAGGCAGCAGAAATGCACAATGGGTGTGACGTGCCAGAAGATCACTTCAGTTTGTTTGTATACTTATAGTGGGGGCAGTGTACCCTGGAGGTTAGGGTAGGAGGGAAGAGAAATGTGATTAATGATAAGATCAAGGATGAGACTACCAGGAGGCAGACTGCATGGCTCATTAATGTAAACTGAACTTCTACAACATTTTCCTGCACTTACATTTTGGAGAAATAAGAGCAGCTAAGTGCATATCAGACATCAGTGATGGTGCACCACTTCTGAAACTGATTACATCAGGTAATCAGGCAGTGACTGGCCATGGCCTATACAGAAACAGAGAAGCAGAAAACTGCTTTACATCAGAGCAACTCCTAAAAAAAAGTGTTCTGGCCACTGTGTTAGTGGCTGGATAAATATTGAGCCTGTTCCTGTAGACGGCAAAGGACAATGAGTTTGCTGGGCAGATGACCTCAGCTTTACCAATGTTTTACAGTAAAGCCTCCTGCTCATGGGAGATGGGGGACATTGCATTTATTCTAGTGCTCAGCAGCTGAGCACAAACATGACAGTGTTATGAAAGTTCTGGAGGTTAGCCTCTCTTCCATGGCAAACTGAACTGTGTGGATAGTCCCTGTCATCTCTTAAAGGTATATTAGAAAACTGGACTTCTTCAGTAGCTTACAGGCTGCAGGACATGGAGCAGCAGCCACATTGTAGGGCCTGATGTTTGGTACATTGCTGAACTTCACTGGAAGGAGCACCGAGAGGAAAGACATACTGAGTAAAAAGGCAAGGACATTACACAAATCTATAAAAGGGAAGCTGGTGAGGCCAAGTCAGCTTTTGTTTAATCTGTGTGTGGCTGGTCAGCTGGATACTTGTTTAACCTGGCATTCATTTCCATTCCACCTGCTAAAGATGTTTATGTGAATGCTTTGAAATAAGCTGTTTAATTTACAGTCAAGTTCAGAATGTCATTTTCATCAACAGGCTCCAAGTACCTCTGGCTTGTGCCACATAACGCAGCTACTACCAAGTGCCTTCCATAAAGTTGTTTTCCTCTCATCAGTTCACACGGGGAAGCATATAATGACATGTAATTTATAGTTTCTGTATGTGACCTACATATAAAAATATGCAAGTTTTATCAGGATACGCCCCCCCCCCCTTGATATATTTAACCTTGCATATGATTGTCAAATATCTGGGGGATAGACAACTGCTAATTATATTTCTTGAGACACTGTCACATTCCTAGAAACGAGGAGTGAACGTGAACCCTTTAGCCTCAGTAGTTGTGCTGATAAGGGTCGGTGTGTTTTTATTCTACTTGGCAGATGGTTATGAGCTGTCATGGTTTTTATCAATACAAGGCTTAGATGTTAGAGGACCCTTAACAGCAGTGACAGTTCCATTTTCCAGGCTGTGCTGCTGATGTAGGCTTGTGAGTCTGCTAGTATACGACTTCTGTCAGTCGGAAACACAGGAAATCATCCAACTAAACCCCCAGTAAGCTGTGCAGTACATAATTGGAGTAGATATCAGTGTGTATGCCTGAAAATACTTCATAAATAGCAGAGATTCAGGAAGAGAAACAAAACAGCAACAAGTTGTTGCTGTTCTGTTTGTTCTCTGGAGTATCAGCAGTTTAAACTGCTGACTACCTAAAAATGGTAAAGAAGGGTCATGACACTGAAATAAGAAATCCACTTAGATCAGCAATTTGTGTTATCAGGACACGCCTTTAAGAAAGCACATGATATTTGCGAAAGAAAGAGGAAAATGTGAAATATGCATTCTTCATGGCATGTTCCAGAAAAAGTAATCAAAAAAATGTTTTGCCTTTAAAAAAGCTTGCTAGCCTGCAAACAGACATAGCAAATCACAAAATAAAATCTGATACAGTCATTGAAAGGGCAGTGCTATCTATTCTTATGGATACCTCGACAAAGTAGTGAGGAAAGTGTCTTTTCTATTATATCATGTAGTCATGATGACACAAAAGAAAGGTAGCAATAGCCTTGGATAAAGAGTATCAAAAGTATTTTCAATGCTATTAAATTGAACTTAGCCACAGAACTAAAAGATTGTAACTAAAGATGCTTTGATTTTGAGTGAGTGCAGTAAAAGGAAGCAAATGAATATGGACTGTCCTCTCAGATCTCCTCTGCATGCCATCCTACCCTGGCCATCATGGAGTGAATGCTTCACATTGCTTTTGAACCCTTACACCAAAGTTGATATCTTCCATGTACATTCTCACCACGTGGTAGATTGGCCTGTAGTTCAGCCAGCTTGGGCCAAGCACATTTGTATAATTATGGTATTTTTATATCATATTATGGCTTTGTTGTTATTGTTGTTGTATAAATGAGGTATATATGTTTATACAATGCCAGTCCTGAGGAACAGTGAGTTGCAGCTTGGTGTAGTAATATGATGGTCAAACTATTTTTTGATGGCAGCAAGGCTTACAGTTTTCCACTCAGTGTCCATTCTGTTCTTCTTTAGTTTAAACAGACAAAGAAAATCTAGACACATGTTTATAGGCATGTCTGGTTATCTTAAAATGTGGAAAATGAATCACTAAATAAATCACAAAATACAATGAAAGTATTTTCAGTTGCTAGTCTATCACAAATGTCCAATAGTGATGGGATATAATTTAGGGCAATGGAATGAGCAGCAGAAAATGAAAAGATAGAATGAGGCTTAAGTTGCCAGATTCCCTAAATGAGTGATACAAAAATTGTAACTTTTCCTGTTACTACATTCAAAAGAAATAGAATATTTCCCTGGGAATTCCCAGTTTATTGCCCTTCTGATGTTAAGTGATGTTGTCAGCTAGGAAAGGAAGCATATTCTGGCTTCTTCAGTGGACAGACCTCCCAGTGGAGACCAGGATTTTATGCACAAGAATGGCAGCAGCCCAGGGTGAGCTTCCTCAGGGCATGGAAGCATCATTCTCAGCTCTGAAACATACATATTCCCAAAATACTGTGGACAGATTTCTCCAAGTGCCTTCACTGTTGACTGAATTATCTGCATGATAGAATGCAGAAGACCCAGTGTAGCCTTTATCTTCATTGTATTAAGATCCACTATGTCCACTGCATGACATGCCTAAAAGATCCTGGCTTTTTCATTTTCACCTTAATTTCTTAGGAAAAAATCATCCTTTTTCATTTTCACCATAATTTTTTAGAAAATACATTCAGACACTGAGCATGATGGACTACTCATACACCTCTTTTACGATTATTTTTTTATTATTATGAAAATCTAAATTATCTTCTGATATATTTGGTACTATAGACAACAAAAAATAATGTGTAGGTAGTCTAGGTTTGTTGAATTATTGCCAGTTTTGCTGCAGGGGCTTAGTGAAAGTCTGGGGAAAATATCACTTAATTGGTATTTTAAAAATAGACTTCAATTTTTCCTTCTGAAATTGTACAATTTACTTACTTACTTATGATATATAATTTTCAATTATGTCAATTTTGTTCTTAGTTAGAATTCACTGAAACTTTGCAATATTTCATTATCCCAGATTTACGTTGATTTTTTCAATGTTTGGTCTACTAAAAACAAAGTAAGCTTTTGCCATTGTTTTTCTTGATTTAAGCTTTTGTTACTTGCCAAAGCAATTAAAAATGCCTCATTTGCAAAGATCTGTTACAAACCACTTCTCATTATGCCTACTTTGCTAGTGTTTGAATCCTCTGAAAAGATATGTCTGTCTAAGTTATTGCTGAAGATGTAGCCAGAGAAAGAATCCTGGGACTGCAGAAAAAGTAATTCCATCAAGCAATTATTTTCCACTTGGATTCCTTTTAGAAGACTATCAGTCAGCTTTTATCTAGGTTTTTTTGTGTTTTAGAAAGGTTAGATTAATTTTGAATCATCTATTTATAAAGATTTTTCTTTGTGGCCCCTTTGAGTAACCTTACCTAGGATCACTGGGAGCATCTGAGACACGCTTTCTGCTCTTGGTGATGGTGAATTTGGTCTTCCTATCAGTATCCCTATATTTCCACTTGTTTATAATTGCTGTTTTACACTTACCCCTTAACTCTGATGCCTTAACACATGACTGTTTATGGATTACAAAATCTGTGAGTATACGATTTAGTAATTCCAGACATATATATACATACACACACATGCATAGGAAGTAGAGGAAGTAAAGAAAGGAATTTTCATCCTAGGGAAATTTTTGAAACCCCAGGTTAAAGTAAAATGTTTTGCATTAATTCTTACATATCCCTAAGATTTGTACTTATGGACAAGAAAAATTACTGCTTTAAGTGTTTGCTTTGTTCTGAGATTAGAGAAATGGATTTACAGTGTCTGTAGGTGAAATAAGGTTTTAGAAAACTAATACCTTGTAGAGCCTTAGGCCTTATGATATATAGCTTCAGATATGTCACTGTTTGGCTATAACATTTTTAGGAAATGTCTGCCCCCTGATCTAGAGACAGCCCCCTAAAAGTTTGATATTTTATTCCGGCTTTTACATAAATATTAAAAAAGAGCCATTTTCCATGAGGTAGAAAATAATCAGGTATTGATTTGCCATGTACTTGGAAATAAACTGTAATTTATGGAAAAGGAACAGAAAAACAGTAAGCAGTAATCATCCGATAATAAAATAAGCTACTTGTATAATAAAGCAGAGACAATGGAAAACATCACAATAATTATTTATTTTGGTTGAATGGTTAACTACCTTTATCAAGTTAAAGTTTCTTCCCTTTGAAAGTTCTCAAGAGCCTTTTTGTTATCCACAGAGTTGCAAAAAAAGCTTGTAGTAAAAAACGTTTTAGAGAAAATACCAGTTTCACTGATAGAATTTATAATTCTTCACATCTACCAAATTCAGATGTCAAATATAATCAGAAATAATACAATTCATACTCAGAATATGTTTGTTTATTTTTTAAAAGGTTGCCACCTTACGTTTCCATTAATACCCATAAAGCAATATATGCCTTTTTTAGGACTCTTTGTTTTTATCATGGAATGACTGTAATTTGTTTAAGGCAAAGTTCTGCAGTCAAAACTATCTCTCAAAATGGTATTTGGAAGTAAATTCTTTGTTAGATTCTTATTCCATATTCTATTTTTTAATTTCTCCTTATCCATATGAAAATGTAGAGAAGTGCCAGAAAGATCATAGCTACTTGCAGCAGTTTATTTTCATTTGTTGGAATGTCTTGTTTCCAACAAATTCATGCTTCTAATTTGAAGGCTGAGAGCAATAGAGCTTGGAGCACTCATGGGGAAGAGAAAGTGTGCATCCTCTGTCACCTTGGGTATTTGTAATGAATATTTTCATATGCAATAAACCAATTACATTGTTGGAAGACAGGAAAATCAGGAAGTTTTATTTATGACTTTCACATTTTCCCCTGTTAGTGAAATTTAAAACATTTATGTCATGGATTGTCACCATCACTACTATAATCAGGCTACAACAATGGCACTATTTTGTCCAAGTTTACAGTAAGAAGTACACAGTATACTAAGCGTATTATAAACGTGGTTGCTATAAAATCCTCATGCATTCAAGTTACAACAGCTGAAGAGGATTATGAAAATACACCCTTTTTTCAGGATTCTGTTATTCCACAGTCATCATAACCAATTCTAAGTCTGCAGCAAGAAGCCAGCTTGCCCTGCTATGTCCTGCCCCGTACCTAGAATTTTAGGGACGTGCAGAAATGGAATTCAGTCCCAGGACATTTCAGCAGTCAGGAATTTTAAGAAATTACTTAGCTGCTTTCCTGGGGAGTCCAGACTGATTCTTTATAAGCATGCAATAGGGCTAAGGAGGGAGTGAGCACACCCAGAGCCGCCCACAAAACATGTCTGTGGGAAACTGAGTGGTTGTGTCACTCAGCAGAAAGGAAAATGGGTGCCCAAACATGAGAGACATCACCATGGCAGCTTGGACATGAGGGGAAGGAAAAAACACAATACACCTGGCAACCACCTGTTAGGAAACCAGCCACCTTGTTTATAATTCCCAGCATGCAAGGCTTGTATGGGATACACGTTGTCAGACAGGGATTAAAAATGAGTGAGAAAGATGAAAATTATGGTCTGCTCTCTCCAGGCCCAGTTTCACAATTCATCATTGTGGATATTGTTAAATTCTAGTCTTAAGTGCTGGATAACACCAGATGAACAGCACTGTGTCTCTTCTAGAAGCCCCTCCTTATGGCAGACAACTGAGGGGGCTCATCTTCTCCTGCTCTTTGAACATTCACTTCCCAAAAGCAGGGGCTCCCCAGACTGTATATTTTTCAGGACTGAGCAGACATTTTGCTCATCTGAAAGACTATTATATATTTGAAACATTCCTAAAAAAGTGCTGAAAGTGCTGAACTGTTTTGCATCTGATTGTTTGGGAGCTGCCTTTGCTCACAAAATATTTCAACTTCTACGGTTCTGCTAACATCTGGACATCTTCCTTACGTCAGAGCTGGATGATGAGATCCAGATGCTACGACTTACTGATGTTTTCATTAACTTCTTAGCAGTTTTGTCTTTGTTTTGTTTACCAACTGCAAATTCTTAACTCCAACTCACATATGTGAGTCACTGGGGAGAGAAAGAAGAGTTGGAAAGGAGGGGGGTAGCCAAAGAAATGAAATTAGTGTTTGGCCTAGATCCAAAATAACTGATTTCTCTTATTACAATGTACTGTTCCAGGATATGAAGCCTGTGGGAAGGTCACCCCTGGATGATAGGAAACATTTCACTGAGCTGCTATTTTCAGTAAAATGCTATATGATTTGCTAATTATGTTCTAATTTAAGAATAAACATATTAAACTATGAAGACAACAGAAAATAAGGACGTAAGATGATATTAATGGCAACCTCCTGAACTTTGCATTTACAATCATGTCTCAGTCTAATTGCCATACAGAGAATATTTATTACTCTGAGGGAATGCCACTATTGCAGCAGACACAGGAGGGAGCCAAGTTATGTTGTAGGCTACACATTAGGAACTAGCTGAATACTTCTTTTAAGAAGATGTTGGCAACAAATGGAGTACAAAAAACAAAACAAAACAGAAGCAAATCCAAGCAGCTGTATAGTGTCTCTGTGGCAATAAATGTTTTATATGTTCACTAATTTTATATGATAGAATTCCACTTACAAGAATTTCAGCCATTTCCAAGGGCTAGCTCCTTTAGCTTTTTCCCACTGAAAATAGAATTAGTGCTGTCAGAACAGCCCCTCTTGCAATGCATATCCCATGAAGAGTCTGAAGTGGATTTAAAAAAAAATGGCTAAATTTTCTTTTTTGAAGTTATGTGGTTAAATTTGGGGACATTATTGTACACTAAACACCGCAGCATCCTTAGCACTGTGTAAGAAATGGAGATCAAAAAAGTCCTGTTTTGAAGATATTATAATCTGTAAAACGCTCACTGTCAGTGTTCAATGGGAGGAGCTAAATTCAGAAGCCATTTGAATACATTTACTATATAGCCAAAAAAAAAATGCAATGGTCACTCAGACCAGCACAGAATTTACCATTCCACTGAGCTTCCTCATCCACTGCTGTGTTTACCAGCTTGAAGGGACCCAAGAGGGGATGGGTCTCTGTGGAGGGGGCAGGGGAAAGGAAAAATGGGACAAATTCTTGCAGTGCAGGAACTATCTCACTATACTCATTAGTATCAGCATTCCCAGACTGTGAGAAGGTCAGTTAGCAGTATAGATTATGTTATGAATCTGTTAGTCTCAGGGTGCTCAATGTGCATGAATCTGTATTAATCTTATATGGAGGCAGCTACGGAGAACAAATAGGAGAGGAAATTTAGGCAGATTCTATTTCCAAGGGGTAAATCAAACATATAAAATTAAACCAACAAAATAAGAAATGGATAGCAGCTAGCCAGCCAGCTACTTGGAAAGCAGAAAAAAATACAAGTATAGCACAAGCGGGTAGTAAGATCTGAGAAGGAATTTTCAACGTAATATACTAAAAAATTGTAAGCAGATGTGCATACACATTGCAAGGTATGATTTTGTGACTTTATCCTACTTCTTTACGCCATGTCTCTCATGTGATTTGACTTCAGTTCCATTTTTACTTTCTCATGTTCTCTTATGTGATAATAGACTGGAGTCCATCCATGACTGTAGCATTTGGATTATGCTCTAATATAAATCAAAGTAGTTTTATTTTGCAGTTTCTGGCAAATAAGGATGAGAGCTATGCACGTTTCTCTGTGGGAACTTGCCAAATAGAAAACTGATTGCTGAAAAAGCATAGGGACAAAGGAAAATCTGCATTCAGCTTTTTCACATGCTTTCACTTTTTCAGATCTCTACTCTGTACCTATACAACTTCACTTTGCAAGAGAGAAAAAAGAACCAACACAAGATTATGTTCAACTTTAGCTGAATTTTGTCTATCTCTCTGTTGATGCTCCAAAAGACCTTTAGTCTCTGTCAGTATTCTGAAAAGTTCATGTTCAAATTTTGCAGCATCCTTTCAGAGTTGCTGTCATGTTACTTTTACTACTTGATGAAGTTCTATTTTGGCAGCTGTCTTACAGCAGGAAAGTGTCTGCCACCCGAGCCAGAGTAACAACCAGCCTGCCCTGGTGAGCTACAGGCAAAAGAAGGCTTTGGTATATGCCTTTGCCTGTCACTGACAGTCACAAAAGAAAAATCTCAAGGTCCTAAACTGGTACTTGTCCATGAGACTGAGGAAAATGTAAATCTGTGTTGTCTGGTATAACTTTTATATAACATTATACATACAGGATGTTCTAGTTTGTTTTCACCTGTTTCGTTACTCTGATATATTAATGTATATATAGCACATATATATATATACATACATATATATATATATAATCTTCACTTAGAAAAGCTTGGCAGTAAGCAACTTTCTTCCAACCATGATTTTTGTGTAACATGTTTTCTTAACCAAACTCATGCTTTACAATGTTATTTGCACAACTTTGCGGGCAGAGGGGACAGAGACATGGATGCAAAGTGTTCCCAAAAGGGTGGTTCAAAAGAAGCCTGGCCTTGATCTTGTGTTTTCTCTCTAAATCTGCCAGTTTCCAAACATCTCTATTTTACTCTTACGCAGGGGCACAGCTTCCTGGTGTGTTGTGTTTGCCTTGATACACTAGGTCTCACCATACTCCTGTTCACCCTGAACACTTTCATTTAAAGATGGCAAATTAAAGCTTCAAGCATGTGAAATTTATCTATTATGATGTTTCTGCTGATCGATAGTTTAGAAAATATACCTGGATTTTGTTGAGTCCTCTACAGAGGGTGAACTTCAGGGAGCACTGACATACACAACCATTTACTAAACTGATGAGAAAGCATAAGGTTTTTCAATGCAAGTGAAAACAACCTTCCTGAGTAGCCCAGTAAAGACAGGCTTGCTTTACTTCTCTATTAGGTTGCTATAGAGAAAAAAAACAAGACAACGAAATTCTTAAGTGATCTTGCTATAAAAATGAAAGAAAATGAAAGTTCAATAGGTTTCAAAAAACAATGAAACTTGGGCAGAAATTTTGAGGACAGTTGCGTAAGTCAAGGAGAACACTGATTTTGTGTCCTGATGCTTTCAGCCAGTGATCCAGTTCATGTAACAGAGATTCATGTAAAAGATCTGAAGAAGAAAACTCTAATCTTGTTCCTAACATGAGAAGGTGCTGACTTAAAATCTCTCATTGTGCAGAACCAGGAGAAACCGGATTGCGATCAGACATTTATGTTGATGAATTTGTTTGTTTTTCTGCTATAAGAATTTGCTGAATGGACACATTCACAATTTCAGCTCTTTCATACAAAAGTGCTGACCATATTCCTCTGTGAACCACATAATTTAGAAACCTAAGAACATAATGAGACTTATAATATTGATAAAATCCTGACATTCAGTCTTGTAGCCAGAATTAGAAGTTTTTTCACAGTTCTGTCAATGAAGAAAAGGAAGATAATATTTCCATGATATTTTTGTCCATCTCATATACATTAGTAAATACAGGTCATCCATTAATAGATACAGGCATGACTATTGCTATATTTATTGGCCTTTTGGATTTCTACAATAGGGTGAAGTGAATGAGATAAGAAACTTTCTTAAGCAATAGTAGTCAGAAATTCTGTTGTGAGAATTTTTAAGGTTCTCTACTAATTATTCTTGCTTAACTTTAGAACTAATTTTGGTTCAGTCCAGATTTTACTGAGAGCACTCTGTTGGTGGATTGTGAGTTCATCTTCTTGCATCTCAGATCATATAGAATAGCCATGTTTCCTTTTCTAAGACCAAAAAACACCTTACAATGAGCAGCTCTAACCTACATTATAAATGCTGTAAAATCTCACACAGTAACGTGCACATTTTTTTTGAGAAAGTTATATATTATATTAATTTAAAGAGTTTAGATATTTATTTTCTGAATTTTCATTCTCTAGTAATAGGTTCTATAATTTTATTTAAATATTTTGTTCATTGGAAACTAAAGTGATCTGTGGTCTAGGTTAGTTAGGACCCTCGAAGCAAGCACTCAGATACTTTAAGTATCAAGGGAAAATGACTGCACAAATATTTATCACTGGCATCAGCTCAAGTATTATAGAAACACAGACTCCTTGGCTTATTTCCCAGCCATGGCAGCTTTTAAGAGAACTTGAAGCCACTCTCCAGTTTGAGGTTGTTCTTTGAAAGTACCTCCTCAAATCTGTTACATTTCTTATGGGCCTATGTTGTCATCTACAGGCTTTAAGGGTTTGGCCTGCAATCTGTCACAGTAAAATATTAAATATGTTTGCTTTGTATAATTTCAAAAGAAACTTCCTTCTGTACCTGTTAGAATTGTAGGAATGCAGTGAAGTATATGCATGATTATGTTCCATGGTTTTTTAGCCTTTTAGCTTACCAGTATTAATCTATGGAATAATCCTCAGGAGATTTTTTTCTTCAACTAGACAGATACACAGAATAGTTGGAAGAACGGGAACTCAGTGAAGATGAAAAAATTGAGAGATTAGATTATAAATTAAATATCTGAATGTTGATTCAGTAGTAGATATTGCTAACTTTGCTTGGTATTTTTTTAGGGTATCTTGAAACAGGCTGCTGGATGCAAAGCAATTAAGTTAGAAGAGCTCAAATGGAACACATTTTCATTACAGAGAATTTAAATAGCTTATGTCTTACTAAGAGCAAGGAATTTTGCTGATGGGAAAGCAACAGTAACTTCACTAAGGAAAGAATGTAGTCCAACAGTAGAATATGAACAAGTTGAAGATAGGTATTTTGATGAGATTTCAAAGACCAATAAAAAGATATTCCAGATTACTCAATCTTTCCATCTACCATGAGAAGTACAAATAATTCAGCAAGCCTACATAGAAAAGCTTGTGACTTGTACCCTTGCACTGAACTGCCATTTCAGCATTTATGTGTGACCATAAAACTTAATTCCTTTCCCAGCATCCTACTATCTGAATTCCTGTATCGTTCTCACTGTCACCCCATCAGAGGTATGTCTTTAAGAACAGAAATAACAACAACCTCCTCTCTTTATTTTTTCCACAAACAGCCAAAAAATATTGCCAGAACACCTGTTCTACTTTTTTCATAATTCCATGTTCTTCTTCTATATTTTAATTCCTAATATTTATAATACTTCTTTCGCTCAAAAGACACAGAGTAATGTTACTAGGGTTAGTGTCATCAGACAGCCCATTTGAAAGCTAAAACCAGTAGTTTCTGATCCCTGAGCCCACCACTGCTTTTAATAAGGCCTTCTGAAGCTGTTAGGAATTAAAGGTCATTAGAGCTTTGTGTATATTTGGGCTATTTGGCAAAATTAGCTTGCCATGGTGGCCTGATGGGTAATGATGAGCACATCTGTTTCCATTTCTTTGGAGCTACCACAGCAAGATGTAATTTCAAACATCAGGTTTCAGTATCCACCACCTGGGGAAATCTCCACAGAGACTTAACTCTTCTCTGCCCCCTTTATTTAAGATCATTCACTCCACTGCTTCCTTTGTCTTCAGTGCATTGTATCCTTTCAGTTTTCTGCCAGCAGCCAGTTCACAATATTAGGCACAAAACTGTTAAGACAAGGATAGACAACAAACATATGTTCCTGCAATCCCTGAAATAAGTGTTGAGCACCCTCTAATAAATACTTATATCCACACAGTGATAGTTCTGTGATGAAGTTTTGCTCAAGGATAGAATATTCATAGCAATGAGCAAATCTATTTTGTTTTTTATACCCAGAAAGTGTGTGTGTGGGGAGTTATCTGCTGGTTCAGTTCTTTCCATGTCTCTAAAACACCATGAGAACTGGGGAATGGGAATACCTGCTCTGTACACTCAGCAACAGAACTAAATTGTCTGAATGGATTTGTTCTCTTTCTTTTCTCCTATTTGCATGAATGCTGGTACAGAATTAAACTGAAGGCAAGATCAAAACAAGCGCTTTGGATCTCTTGCTCTGGAAGCAGAAAGCAGGAAGGGTCATCATCACTCTCACAAGGAAGTCTTGTAAAATTTTATTTGCAAACTTTGGGTTGATAATTGCCATCAGCCATCTCTTATTGTACATAAAAAGCCATCAGACTCCTCCTGGGGTGTCGCAAAAACATGGCACTTTTAGCAGAAATGTGCCCCAGCACAGCTTTTTTGGGGAAAAAAAACAACAGGAGAACAGAAGACTGGTAACTCTCTTAGAAAAGGACTGAGACATACTCTTCCATTTGCATGGAAATTTTCAATGGATTGTTCATGAAGCAATTGGAACCTCTCAAACAAACTACAGTCTCAGAGGAATTTGTTTCTGTCATCCTAAAAACACTGCTTCTGACCAGTACACATAAAACAGTATATGGAACTAATTTATAACCAGAAACATTTATGCTTTCTTCCCCGTTCTTTGATGTTAAATTTAGTTACTTGATGACTCTGTTCTACCAAAGGGTCCGATACATTATATAAAAATACTTATTTTATGGATACATAATAATTAGTGCCTGGAACTGACGAAGCAGGAAATAAACTTAAAATAGACTTTCTATTAGCAAAACACCATTTTCTATCATACCTGAATTTTCTACAGCATTAATGAATAACCAGTATAATTCAGTTTAACTGAAGTTGGGAACACTGAGTATTCTAATACACTGTATGGGATATTGCAGAAAAGTCCTCCTGCAAGTTATTTTTCCTCTTTTCACAGAGTCTGTAGTACACTCTATACCCTATATTTATATATATTGCTGAACTTGTTTTTTTCTTCAGAGAGAATCACTAAATTTAATAGAGTTGCATCAAATCTTCATTAGCGAAGTGGCAGAAATGCTACAAAAGGCTTGCAGTAAGTGAGCAGGATTCCCTTGTTTCTTTTCTCAGAATCAGCATAGAAAGCCCTTTCATGTTTGAAGTTCCATATGTATTTCTGCTGCCAATCCAGTGCTCTACATATGTGTACAGGAAATAACAATTCCAACTTTCAAATGCAGCTTTCCAAGGAAACGCAAAGAAAAAACCTTGCAAATCCAGCACTTTTGACCTTCTAAAGCTAACACTTTTTCAGAAAAGTGTAACTTGCAAACATGGTGCTGTTCACGTAGGACAGCAGAATCTCCTTTCTTAATGCTTGCCTTGCAGCGTGCATACACACTAACATCATCCCATAAAAATTCCCCCAGCTCAGTCAGCTCACGGTGGATGCACACAGAGTCTGAGTACAGCCACTGACTACTCCAGAGAGCTTGCCAACTCGGATGAGGGTAGAGGAAATTTTCTTAGTTCTTATCTATAACTCCGTCCTTTAGTTACTGGCAGTTAACTCAGAAGATTAACAGATTAACTCAGAAGCGTTTTGTATGTGATGAGTATATTTGGATGAGTGACAGCAAAAGGTTTCAAATGTTTTTCTAACTCACATTTGAGTCCTTTTAAGAGTGCCTTGGTAATACTCTGCTCCTGTGAAGTCCCTTTAAATTCAATGTGATGGTGCAAAAAACAAAGAAGCTCCATGCCGCTTCAGAAACAATCCTTCTTTTTGCCCAAGGTGAAGATGAGCATTGTACCATGGTGGTGGCAGTGGCAGGGTGTATGTTGCTAACCACAGAATTTTGGGCATGTTGGCTCCTTTTGGAGCCACTGGATGTGCAAATTTAAATTTGGGAAATAATACTGCATTTGAATAAAATAAAGCAGGGTTCAAATGTAGTTTTATAGTCAAAATGTAATCCTATTATGTGGCAACACAACAAACTTCCGGGAGATTCAGGATCTGTTTTCAGAGTTATACAACACCCTTGCCACTTATAGCTTAATTTGAACTGCAGGCATGTTTTAAATATTACTGTAGTGTTAAATAAATTGTAGTAAATGGAAATGTCACAATAGGTTAAAAAAAAACAAAACAACTGTGCTGAGACTGTTTAGCAGAAAGGTTTGTAAATTAAGGGTGAAAAGGGACACTAAGCAGAGAAGCTCAAAATAGCACATATAAGAGCCCAGGGTAGTTGAACAGAAATGATGCAGCATTGATATTCATTGAAGAATGAAAAGAGATCACTATTTAGCTTATTGCTTTCTGTAAAGCCTTGTGAAATAGCAATAATCTATTATTTTAGCACAACCAGTAATCTAGGCAAACAGCAATGTGGATGACTTTTATTTTATCCGTCTTTGGCATGACTATTCACAGATTCTTAGTAACTTCTACACCAAGTAGCACTCCTGAGAGCGTGACCTTTAAAGCTCTGCAAGACTCTTTGAAATTCTGAACTTTAAAATTAGCAGAATTTAGGCCCTCTCTCTTCAGAAAGTATTTTGTATGCTCATTTGACACTGTCATGAATGTGAGGCACTGTGTGTGGTCAGTACAGGTCTTGTTAAATCCTGTAACTGGGTGAGCTAAATACATGCAATATACTACACTGATAAGGGTAATTGGAGTAAATAGGACCCCCTAACTTATGCAAATAATACATCATTAGTTCATTTAGCCATCTGTTCTCATTTGCTTAAGTATTTCTAATTGTGCCAGAAATTACATTTGCTTTGGTGGAGTTCAGTTTCAATTTCTGCAAAAATTATTCTGAAGAATTCTGAATCAATCTGAAGACCGATTTCTTTCTTCTCTCACCTGAGTTAATTCCTTACAGATAAGCAGCTAACAGTGCATTACCTCTGTCCTTCTCACCATTCACACTCTTTAAATATCATCAAGCAGTCACAGCAACTGTTTACAAAGATATCCCACTTATGGCCATAAGTGACATGAGTGCTTTATAGCTCTGTATTTACAAGATATCAAAGTGGTTTCTTAGAGAGTAGTGCAATTTCCCCCCTGCCCTGGGCACATGAAATCAGTGAACCTAATAAACCAGAAAAACCTCATTAATGGAAGCAACTGTCCTTTGTGAGTGAGCAGCAGAAGTCCGCAGATCAAAGGTGCCCCATTTCCTTCAGTAGTGTCTACACATCTGTTTTCATTATAGAGAACGTGTTGTTAAGCTTGCTGGTTCACAACAACAAAGCTTTTTGCTGTTACTGTTTTTCTAATATATGCTGACTTCACTTTTCTACCCATCTTATTCTAAAAATATTGAAGCATTTTAACACAGAGTCATTGGTCTGATTGATATAAGCTCTAAGTTTAACTGGGGTGTTGAGAGATGGGTTGCTGTTCTCCTGGTCATACTAGATGTAAATAAAAAGATTAGACAGTGCTGTGCTGGCATTAACTTTTCTTCAAAATAACATCAAAAGCTGAAGTTTATTGCAGCTATATCCAGCTGCAAACAAGTCCAGGACTTGGGTAAGCAGTTACAGCTGTAGGTGTGCTCTCATTCTTTAAAAAAAAATTACTGAAATCATAAAGAAAAACGAAATCAAATCATAATTTCACAAGATCTTATTTAGCTGGGACCAAATTTGAAGAGCTAAGTATTACTTGGCAGAAATCTCATTTCTTTCCTTTCTTCAGATCTGAGACAACCAGATTAAATACTGAAATATTTTCAGAACATAATGTTCTTAAAGAGTTATTTCCAAGAAATATTTTTTTTCTACTTCTTATCACAAAAGAAAAACGTTATCATATTAAAACATTTCCTACCCAACACCATTCTTCCTCTTTTATGTATATTTTTCCACAAATAATTTTGCAGTAGATCATTCTTATGAAAAATCACGTGCATATTCCGTAAGCACAAACTGGCACACTGTAGTAGACTGGTAATTAGAAAATGTAGTAGAAGCTACTTCATTGACAAATGACTTAATACTGAAAGTGGCCATATGCATGTGGCTGAGCAGCCCATCAAAACTGTAAGACACTGATCTGATTGTGATGACCAGTAATTATAATGAGCAGTGACAATGGGAGAAAGGCTAATCCAGTAATTCATGTAGCAAAAATTTGTCTGAGAGAACAACCAACCCCTAACATTCTATGATTCTATGGTTAATGGGAGTCCATCGAAATCTTCCTTTTCCTTCCATCTGGCATACAGAACTGAGGAAGCTGATCAAATAAAATGACAAAAAAGCCACATTATTTCTGAATAGTACTGCACATGTGTTATTAAACACAGCGCTCAGGGCCTGATGTTGGTATGACCCAACATACATTTGTCTCCTTCCTCCTGCTTTGGCAGACAGGTGAAACAATACTTGCAGGATGATGACATACAGAAATCCTTGAGTGAAGTCCATTCTAGGACTTCATGATCAAATTTTTCAGTGTATTTATTTCTGAGTGTTTGCAGTACTACCAAAAAAGAATTCTATTTGCTTGTGAGAATGCAGGAGAAATCTGAATTTTCTCAAGTATGAGAAAAACAAATCTCTCATGTAAAACATGTCAAGAAAACCTTCACTCTACTCAGGAAGGAAAACAGATAATTTTAATTCTGCTGTTTCTATTTGTAACCTCACATATTTCTTCAGCTAGAGAGGACAAGCAGTGACTTTAAATAGGTCTCCTTGTTTCCTCTTGTCCCTATCACTCCCCGATATGCTCTCCACCCTATCCTTGTTTGAGTGATATCCTTATTCATTCTTATTTATGAAGGTTAGGTCATCCAATTCAGTTACGAAGTCAACACGACAAGTTAACCAGGGCATTAGACCAAGAACAAATGTTACATAACTTATGTTATGTACAAACCAGAAATAGAATAAATGATCAAAAATGCCCAAGAAAAATGGATGCACAAAGGATGTTTGTTATTTACTCAGCTTTCTTTCCTTCACACATTCATATGAGTTCTGTTTAAAAAGAAAACTATGCAGTGTTCTGACTAACTTTAGGTAGCAAAGAGAATGTCTGTATATAAAGCTGAATTTCCCTCTCAAAGATGGAAATCATAGCCAAAGAACATCTCAGGGGATAACTGTAGCTCTTACAAGATTTATTCTTCATGATGTGAATGAAGTCTTGAAGGTAACAAGCATGTAAATTATATTTTGCAGTTAGTAATTTTAATTGTATTTCATTTTACATGTTTATCTCTTAATGAGTTCAGAAGGGACTGGACTGTGTGAATCTGAATATAGAATTCAGGGTAGCCTATTACAAACACAAACCTTACCCTACAAATAAAGTTTAACATACCCTACACACTGTTCACCAACACTGCATTTGAATTTGTCAGCAGAAATAAGCTAGTCAACTAGGTGTTGAAAGTACACATTTAACTATATATATCATGCAACAAAATGAATCCTTTCTTAGAAGCTATATCATGAGCATTACTTTAAATCTGTAATATTTCTGTAACCTACTTTTTCTTTTCAGAACTGATCTTTCTTACTATAAACCTAAATGATGGTGCTAATGGATATTTTGTCCTTAGAGCAGACTAACAAACAGCAAGCTGTTAGTTTCATGAGGCTTTTGATGTCAATGGTTTGTGCCCAATTTATGTTACTAATCCCCATGACAGATTAGCAGTCTGCCTTGGAAGCAACATAATCATACATGAGAAAGGAAAGGTGAAGTCTGGCTGACCTTTGGCAACTCATGATACCTTTATTAGATTCAGTCTCTAATCTATAGATATTCTGTCTCTAGGTCTCTTGCTATTCCAAATAAAAAGTTGTCTCCATGTTCATGGTAGAGTAAGACTTTCTGAATGCCAGTGCCGCTTCACTGAATTATGTGGAGTCTGTAGGTCTACATGTCCACACGTGTAAAAAGAGGTATACACTACAGACTACTTTTCATTCCTGTATTGATACTTAAGCCAGAGATTCAGTACATCTAAGAGTTTTCCCTTTTTCTTGTGACCAGAAGCCAAGGGAGATGCTAAGTCATGTACTTAAAAAATTGGTGACTCTCTGAATGGTTTGAGAAAGCATCATGAAGTGTAACTTTTCCAGTCTTTTATCTGTGGTATTCTCTTCTCTTGATCTGGGGAATCTCAGAATATGCATCCCTTGCATCCCTTAAAACTCTCGTACAGGTTTTTTAATGAGGACATATGTCGAGTATTTGGGATACTTGGTCACTATGGAAAAAAAAGAATCTTGCTATATTTCACTTAACATGTTTTCAGATATGAAAACATGTAGTTTCTGCTCTGTCCAGAGTCTTTATATTGGTATTAAAGGGATGTGAACAGCCAGAACTTTGAAAGTTCAGGCTCTGTGAAAACTGTGACAGGCACTCACAACTTGCTAAATATATTTTATATTGATAGTTACATAGAGATCATGCATCTCGGTGTTTTCTGCTGGGCGTTTCAAAAGCTTTGAGAAGCTGTAGAGGATTTTTGAGATGTGTGGGGAACTCAGAACTATTGATAGGGACTGAGAGACAAGGCATGATTGTACATACTGAGTGTCTGCAAAATTGGTTTTATTCACTCTCTCTTTAATTACAGTCACTTTGAGCAACTGAGTAAATTATTACCAGTATCCAGGACAGAATAGATATAGTTAGCTTCCAAATTATTTGTCATTTTGTAGCTTTCTTTTTTATGTAAAATAGGGATGACCAAATTATGACTTTCTGAAACATAACCGTTTCTTGACAGAAATATTCAAGTTTGTTTATCCCATATCTTGCGAAAGGTGATTTTTTTTTTTTTCTACCAAAGGATGAGTGATTAGCAACTTTGCTGACATTCCTAACAATTTGGTAGTGGGATGTGGCAGTTCCAATGTTCCAGTCCTCAAGTGGCCTTCTCTGGGAAAGATTATTCCAAGATAGTTTAGTTATTTTATGTCTATCACTGTGATATACCTACAGCTCATTCTCAGCAAGAGAATGTCCATATGTCATCTCTTATTTCCAGTTGTAGCAGCCCAGGTAGCACATGGCAGCACTGATTTTAGGCACAAAAAGTTTCTACCCTTTTTCTAATGAATCACTTTGTTTGAAATTCTGTCACACTGAAGGAAGTGGGAATTTTGCCAGGACATCATCCTATCTGTTTTCTGAGACTACCCATGAAAATGTGCTATATCACATGACATTCCAAGCAAAGCATTGGGTAGGGTATATCCTGCAGAAAGACATCTCTTGTAAACAAGATTTTAGCAATCTTGGAGGGAATTTCCTGCTGTTGGTCTGATTGTTTTGAGCACCATTGACCTTGCTGCAGATTTCTATTCTAAGAGCAGCAATTCATCTGTGTCTGAGGATCAGTTGCTTTGATGACATTAACTGGAGGTGGATAAGGAAATCTAGAGACACTTGATGCAGTTGTGAGGCCTGCTGATAACCATCCCAGACTGTTCTCTGGCCAGTCTATACCGATTTAAACACTGTTTGGAAGGAAATAGCTTCACTGAGGAAGGAAGCAAGAGAATGCGGAAAACAAATGAAAAAAATTCCCAAGTATAGCACACATATAGACCACATCATGTTGCCATCGTACTGCAAATATGATACAGCAAAACACAAGGTGAGCACCCCTCAGACTACACCAAAAATACATTTCTCAAATACACTGGTATTAGAGGCATTCTCAATTGCTCTTCAGATTAACAGTTATTAAACAGATGAATATGCACTATTTGTTACTACTTTGCAAAGAATGTCACATTTCTCAAAAAAGAAATAATAAAAAAAAAAATTCTATACTTGGGATAATAATGACTGATTCATATACAGTTTTTTCCTGAACACAAGAAGGAGATACAGGCATGGGAGCAAAACAGACTGATTTATTTAGTTTTATGTCTCCTAATTCAAAAAGTCTACTAGATTTTTTATTTCTCCTCTATAAAAATATATTTATGTAACAATTATATTTTAGTGGACTTAATTTCTGGAAAGCAATTTTGTCTTTGGTCTCTTTGGATGGTCTGACTTCAAAGCCCCCGAGATGTTTGTCACATAAAGTCATTTTCATGTGTCAAATAATTCATAGTTCTCACATACTGAAGCCCCTTCAAAGGAATATCTCATTGGATCATGTAAATCTCAGGTAAAGGAGAGAAAATTAAAAATTATTTCTCTTATCACATTGCATGAAGTGTATGGGCTGATTTCTCCAGACAGAGTCAACATTTTATAGGAAATCTTTCCATTTTCTGTCTGGTTTACCATATAATAAAGAGAAGAATATGACTGTATAATAAAGAACAGATGTAGTCTGAAAGAGTCTGAAATAATTAGAAACATTAAAACAATTGCAAAGTCTGCATAATGAAACTCAAACATACAGTATATATTCAGTATCATTTGATATGGAAACTTCCAAGTGTATTACATCACTTTCAATACTTTAGATTCTTGTGTAAAGAATAAGATTTTTATATGGTGATTTACTGAATACCTTCAAACAGCTCTTAAAGAACAGAAATGTAAAGGTACTGGAGTTCTGAGTCATAAACTAATTTAGTACCTTTTCACCTACTATATTTAACGAATCGCTGAGTGTAAATATTTCAATAGCTCCTCTGTGAAGTTTCTTGATTTCAACAAAAATATATTTCTTACTGTGTCTTCAAATGGTTGTGGGTTTTAGTGGTAAAACTTGCAAAGGCTTCAGAAATGCTCCAACAACCATCATGCAATGACATCCCAGCTTTCATTTCATGCCATGTAAGAACTGTTTCAAAAGCTTACTAAAATCATTGAGCATCCTTCCACTGACCTGCAATCTCATACCTGAAATTAATAGTAAATGAAACAAACAAAACAGTTTAGACATAGGTTGAAACTGATAGGGTACAGCGTCCAAGAGGTAGGGAAAGAGAAGTAACATTTTATATTCTTCCTGAAAAGTTGTATGTTAAAGTATGAAACAATAAGGATAAAATATTATCTGAAAGATTAAGGAGAATATTCCTTTATTCAAAAGCAAGTATGTTGAATTATTTGGACAACTTATTCTTCTCCCACATATGATAACATTAAAGAAAACCTAAAACAAATTTAAGATCCAAACAAGACCATGATACAGAGGACAGTGAGGGAGATGCTGAGACAAAGGACAGCACAAAAGCAAACTTGGTCCAATCCATCATATTTTTAATATTCCAGCTGAGTCAAGCAGTCAGGCTTTATAATGTTCTCCAGCTTTGATCAGAAGAGGAAGAACCAAGCTTAAACCTGTGTCATGGATATCACAATTGTTAAACAAGCAAATTTAAGAAAAAATAAGTCTGAAGAACTCTTTCTGGATGCAATACAGATTTCTATCTTGGGTCTAGAGAGTACCCATGTGACTAATGTGCCAAGCTTTCTATGGCCATGGACTACCTTTTGTTAAGGAGGGTGCATAACTTCTGTATGAACAGATTAGTGGAAGATAGGCCTGAAATAAAAATTATAGGGCAAGATTTTGGTCTGAATTTTATAAAAAGTCTGATTATATAGTCTGCTGAGACTTCCTATAAACCCCAACTAAACTAGTAAGTATTTATTTTAATTTTTCACACAGTCCTTTTCTACATACAAGAGGTGATTACTGTGTGATTTTCCTAAACGAGTGTTCAGAAAATCTGATTATTTTATATTTTTCATATACTTTTCTGAACACAAGCTGAACCTGACTGTAATAAATACTGCTCATATTTAACTGTCATTATATACTTTTCTAGATCTTAGATTGAGGTTAATTTAAATCAAAAGAAGTATGTTGCTGCATGAAGTAGGTTCCCTTCCCACCACAGTCTTATTTTGATCATACCTGACCTCCTCTGCATCACCACAATTATGAAATAATGAATTTTCTTTTCACTAACACTTATACTAAGAGCAAATAGCTTTCCAGACCTTTTTGCCTACCAAGGCCAGACAGCTGAACATTTAACCTGATTTGAAACATCATCTCTTAGTATGCTGCATTAACCAACCAAAAACCCAAATACGAAAAAAAACCCTCTCTGCACTTTGTGACATTTCTATCCTGATATAAAGCTCTCTGTAAGGCTTACACAGCAATCAGCTATCACCTTTCCTTGTATTTCTGCATTTCATCACTCAGCTTCCCTCTGGTTTTGCTGACACTCCCTGGCACACCTTCCTTGCCTGTCAGTCAGCAGCTGCATCTCACACGCCCAGCTCTGTTGATCAGCTTGTGAAGTGCTAGCAGATAGTGCTGTCTTCTTCTTTTTTTTTTTTTTTTTTTTTTTTTTTTTTAAGCCTTTCTGTATTTTAGAAATAAATTTATTAATGCAACAATCATACTGAACTGCACAAAGATGAAGAGCCTATTTATTTAAGGAATACAATATGCCATTCCAGTATAAAAAGGTGAAAAATATGAAACCTCAAAAAAATTTTTTATTTGCTTCTGATGTTGAAGGTTCCTAAAAATTACTAAGGCATAACTGTTCATCTGTACATTGACTGAATTTTATTATTTTAATGAAAACAGAAGGGATAGCAGGTCATAAGTTTCAATCTAATATTTAATCCTGGTAACACCTCTGAGATATCAAATACACTTTTTCAGGCCCACTTACTCTTCTCACTTTCTTCTTTAAGACCTTTTTCTATCACATCATGCTATTATTGGCTGCTGAATTGTACCTTGTAGTCCCAGAAGGAATGTGAATATTTCACAAAAAAAAAAAAAATCTAAATGTTTTTTTCACCTAAAAAATTCCACCAGGTTATCAAATATGTGCTCATGTGTAATGAAGCAGACGCAGTCTCTCATGGAGCATTTTCCCCTACCTATTATTTTTGTTGCTTTTGTTCTGTTTAACATAACCAGATTCTAACTTTTCCTTTAAAAAATACCAACTATGTCAGCCTCCTATTCAGAATGACCAGTCTTGTCTCACGTTTCCTCACTCTTGTCTTTTGAAAAGCATGTCCAGGTACCTGCATACCCTCTAAAGATTAGAAATTGTCATTTCAACTGTATGAACTGTTATAATGAGGCCAGAACTGGCAGCATGAAGAGGATTTTGAAAAAAAAAAAAAAAAAAAAAAAAAAGTCACCATCTGGCTGACATGTAGTTAAGATTCCTGGCCCTATCTGCAGGTGAGAGGTGATACCCATGGAAGCAGCTGTTATGAAATCAGACCACTTAATCTTGCAAGATGTTAACCCAAAATGAGGAGGCATATGTTCATGTGTTACTTAACCCTGATTTCCACCTCACCACCAGACATTATTTGATTAGATCTACAGAAGCTGGCATAAATGTGGGCATCATAGTGGTGGGCAGCCTCCTAAGACCTAAGATGTAAACCATTCTGTGCTATAATTGAGTACAGCTCTTTTGACAAACTGAGAAGATTACAAAATTAGAAGGTTTTGAGATAACAATGATATAGTTTAATGACCACTTCAATAGGAGACTGTAAAAAACCCTAGGCAATCAGGAATAGATAATGTAAATTAATTTAAAATAGTAATCTCAGAATCATCATTGTTGGAAATGGTCTCTAAGATCACCACATCTGACTATCAACATCCACCCCCATAATAAAATAATAAAATATTTTTATCAATATCTGTATCACCATGCCCACTAGAGCATGACCTGAAGTACCTCATCTACATGGTTTTTATATGGTTCTCCATCACCTCCCTGGGCAGTCTGTTCCAGTTCCTAACTACCCTCTAAGTAAAGAAATTCTTCCTCATATCTTGTCTTAACTTTCCCTGGTGCACTTTTAGGCCATTCAAGACTGTTTAAGGAAGAACAAAATGAGGAGAATGACATGACCTCTTGAATGATGCTCTAATGTCCACTTGCACAAGATATGGGACAGTTTTTGCAATAGAAAGAGATGTTAGCCATTCCAGCTTGGGGAAGGAGGATCTTACACCTCTGTGTCCATTGAGGGACCTTTAATGATAGAATAAGGAAAGAAGTATTTCTGAAACAATATAAAATCTAAGATAGTGGTGGAAGGCTATGTAGATCACCTTAGCAGCTATGCTGAAGTGGTAAATGAAGATTTTGCCTGGTAATTATAATCCAGGATGGTTTTACTACCAGTGTTACAAATTCATGTTTTCTTGGCTAGTGTTAGCCAGAGAAGTGGGACAGTTAAGAAATGGCCTATGACTGACCCCAGACTTGATATATTGTGCTTCTCTGAAGTCCATTGACTTGGTAGATTGTTAACAGTGCTAAAACAAAGCTGTGTCCTTCCCGTCCCTGCCTTTGTGCTGCTGTTAGTGGTCTCGTTGTCAGATGCTGAGCTGGAGCAGGAAACTGAGTTAGCTAAAAAACAGGGAGGGTTTTTCGAGGTGGGGTTGAGTTGGTTGGTTTGTTTGTTTGCTGTCAGGTCCATTTTCACAGCTATGGAGATTCTTGATCCAAGTCATTGTGTGGCCTGGTGAACTTTAATGGTAGAACAAAGGCAGGAATGGGAGTACATAGGTGTGGATGGAAAGCAGGGGAAGGAGGCAACATTTTGGTCCCAACTCTCATTTGTATCAGCTTTAAATGACCATGAAATCACATCCATGTTTACACATGCACCTTTACTTGGGTAAACCAAAGTCCAGGATGTAAGCACTGCTGAGATGTTACAACATATGGTCAGAAGAGCAAATGAAATATCCCCTCCCACCCCTGGCTTCACCACTATCAAAAGATCTGCAACAGCGTTTGTCACAATACAGGATCAGTATCTCCTGTACCTGGTGTCATCCTTTTCATTCTTCTTGTTGTCTATATATATGCATCACTTAGCACCTCCATTACACAAGATGAAATACGCACTGCAAGATGATGTATAATTACACTGCCTTGCAGTTATTCAAAAAGCATGTTGGTAGTTGTGGTGCAATGATCTTCACAATTTATTTTGTGATGTAATGTAATATATGTGACCTGCTGTCAGGCATCTGTGAGTCCTGTCATATGACCCTATCATTTTTTATATGATCTATGGTTTACATTGTTCTTAATTAAATAACCCGAATAACTCCTCTCCATTTGAGACACAAGCCATTTAAAGCCATTTTGTCTGGCAAAAATAATGATGCAAGTAGGTACAAAATAAAATACTCAGAATTACAATCCCCAGCCCCAAAAAGTGGCTGTTAATCCGGTGTGTGGCCCACGAGCAGCCTGCGCTTATGTTAGAGAAAATATTGCCAGAGTCCTTCCAGTATTCACCAAGTAGTACAAGGCTCTTGAATTCTAATAAAGAGGCACACACAAACACACTGGATATGCCAAGACAGGAGGCCTGGAGTATTTGAGGCACGGGCAGCAGCGCCACGCAACAATAGCGCAGTTTGTGTTGCTGGCAGAACAGGCACACCACTGGCCAGAACTTCAAAAGTGTCCAAAAGACCAAAGAAAAGGCTGCAAACAGAGAGCAACTTTAAATGCCCATAGACTACTTTGAAGTGAGTATTAACAATGCATCCCATAGCCCGAGGCATTCACAAAGTATGTCTGCACACCAAGCTGCTGAATGGAACAGGATTTGTTTATCAGCCCTTCCACCGAGACCACAGAGGCTTCCTCTGAAACAATTTATTCATCTCTGCTCCTGCAGCTGAACATGCCACAGGCATTTTGTGCAGGACGGATTCAGCTAATAAATGATCATCTCACTGGAAGTCATAGTAAGTCATATCTGGAGAAGGCTGTGAGCTTTCTTCCATGCCAGGGAACAAAAGGCTCTAAGAAAACCTCCTGTGTTCTCCTCCTGGCAACACTGGTTTGAGTTTTGGTGGCCAAATGCAACTTCCATACAACTGCTAGCTTTCTGGGTGTTGTAGGTGGTCACAGAAGAACCAGGAGGGATTGTCTGTACCACCACAAAAGGAGTAAGGAGCTTCCACTCATTGCTGCTAAGACTGATGCGATTTCCTTTCTGCAGGCTTCTCTTTTCCTGCTAAAATTTGACCATTTTACTGCTGTCATGCAAGCCTAAATAATGCCTCCATCTTCTGTCTGTATGGTTTGTCTGTCTTTTCCTGGGACCCAGACAAAAGGCTTTCTGCGGCATGAATGGCTGCTTTGTTTTCCTGCTCTGAAGAAACCTTAGGCAAATGTAGTTAAGCTCCAAGTTTGGGGAAAAAGAAAAAAAAAAAATCTGGCAGGTTTGTAACCCTCAAACCATAGCTAAATACTTTGAAGTTAGGATAGAATTTTTCCTCAAATTTTCAGTTCTCTGTGAAGAAATTACTTCAGCTGTGTGGCTAGGAAGTAACAGTCAAGCATGAAGTAAGAAAATTACTATAAAGATGACTTAGGATCTCACGCAAAGTTAATACATCCCACTTTGCAGCTCAGTAAAGAAAAGAATTAATCTAAGAAATGGGATTTATTCCAGAGGCTGAAGTACAAAAGACTCATTAATGATAAATTCTGCATTTGTATGCCTTTTTAATATGTATTCATAACCCTGTTGCCCTGTGGACAGATACTGTATCAAGATACTTTTGGCTAAAACTATAACCGAGCCACAGAGTGGCATTGTAGGCTTCAGGGAAATGGGGATTGGTTGAACTCAGTTTTTGGAGTGTGCCCCTTTATTCTTTGAGACTTGCCTAGCTGGAGAAAAAAAGGAACCAAGTTTTTATTAAGAAACTCTAACTTCAGCTATTGCATATTTATTTCTATATATCTCCAAGAGAGGTAACTAACAAATGTTTAAGCATTTTTTTTTTTAAATAGAAGTTTTATTAAACAATTATGTTTTCATCTCTGTTGCTGCACTGAGTCCTAAACAACCTGAAAAGATTAGCCAAAATAAAATGTTAGCATTTGGGTTTCTGACTAGTTACTAGCTAATATTTAGCAGTATAAATTTATTTCAGATGGGAACATCAGCTGCATGATCTGGCTAGAAATTAAGTTCTGTCTCAACGGGTTAGAAAAGATATGGTAATCAAAATTTCTCAGATTCATTTCTTCCAAGTAGAGCAGTGACACTGATGTGGAATTCATCTTGTATTCATTGCAGTATTTTATTGTCCCCCAAGTAACTGCTAATTCTTCCTAAACAGTGGCATGCATCATTATGAAGTCTTTCTCCCCACACTGCTCTTCTTATGTCTGGCCTAAAATCATCCCACAGCACGTTATTCAGAGTTTCCCACAACGCAGCAGATTTGTGTGATTTTTTAACCATCATCAAGAGGATGATTTTGAATGACACAGAATAACAGTTGGGCAGGGTAGAGTAATGTCTGTTTTATTCTAAAACAGAAGGACTTTTCTCATTTTGAATCAAGAGTTTTCTAATCATTCTAGTAAATGCTTCATTTTAGTCCTCAGTCACAAGAAAACAGAACTGAGGGCTGTTGTGGGATTAATCTTGAATGCTTTTAGCCAGTAGCTCAGCAGTTAATCCAAGATAATTAATACATGCACACAGTTTACACAACCAAAAGGATGCAGTGGCTTAGGACAGCATTGCTCACACCTCTGCACTGCTTCTTTGTTGAACCACTAACCTATTGGGTAGAGCAGAGATGGGTAACAATATTTAAGTGCCAGAGAGCTCTTGTTTTGTGCAAGTTTCATCTTCACATGAGTCCTGCAGTCTCCAGTGGGAACACCCAAGTTTGCTGGCAGGAGGCTGCCCAGGGAAGTGGCTGAGTGAATACCTCCACCCCTGGAGGTATTTAAAAGATGTGTAGACCTTGGTAGTGGTGACCTTGGCAGTGCTAGGTTCACAGTTGCACTTGATCATCTTAAAGATCTTTTCCAACTGTAATGACTCCATGATTCTATGGAGTTGAGCCTGAATGGTATGGGTCCTAACTCCTTCAGATGGCAGATGGTGAACAAGCAAGGAGGCTGAGACACATTCAGGCCATAGTCATGTTAATGGTAGAGATGGGTGCAGATGGGGACTGCTGGGGTCCATTCCTATTATGCATCTCACTGCAAAACTGATGTACCTCTGGAGATATGAAGGACTAAAAATCAGCTAGTTATCATCTTTCTCAAATCAGTAATGTTGAGGCTATGACTTGGGTTTAAAGGGAATTTTCAGCAGCTGCAGCCACTGGACTTTATTTGCCTGTTTGGGGTTATACGTAAGAAGCATATACTTCTACTTGCCTTTTTTTCTCCAGTTCTCAGAACAGTGTGCTATAATATAGAAAGACCTACTTGGCATGCTAATATTAATACCTTCTCACTAACCAATAAAATTCCATGTGGGACTGATGTGAGGTTCCTATCTTTTGTTAAGGATGACTATTTTCCTTTGAAATTGGGTAACAGGGAAGTAGACACCAAGATTTAATTTTTAGCTCAAAACCAGGCAAATCTAATCCTTAGCTCTAAGCAGAGCTTGATCATCTACTCATTTGCTTATTTCCCTTCTCCCAGTCTGTTTTAAGCAAGTCTCACCCCAAACATGTCTGTTTATAAAGCCTCTGTTCCTTTGAGTGGCACCCCTTTTATTGGTGTCTTAGATGTGTCTCTAGTGCTACGAAATGATTAACCAGCACAGAATTTCTCTATAGGAACATAGTGTGTGGATACCCTCAAAAGACTTCCAAGTCTCCTTCATTCTCCAGACAAACCCTCAAGATTCAAGTCACCAAAAGATTTTTTTCTCTTCTCCTCCCCACCCTTCACTTTTTTTGCCAGTTATAAGCAGCCATAAAATATCTGCTGCACACTCCTGTGATGCAGGGAGAATAATAATCAACCCTGGGCCAAGTCACGTACAGAAGCAATAGCAGAGCATTTTAACTAAGCAGGAATGTTATTTATCTCTAAACTACTTACATTTAACCGCATTTCAAAAAAATCCTCTTCTTTTGACCAAAACAAACCTCCAAACACAGATGTTCACAAAGTATCCAAACATGAATAAAAGATATTTAGAGAAATCTGAGGGAATATGCTCATAACCTAAATCCCAAAATCCTTACACAGATTTTATTCAGTCAGGACTTTCTTAATTAATTGAGGCTAAGCAACGAGTAAACCTTTCAGAATTTAACTATCTCCTTACATAACTGCATTTTTTTCTAAATTAGGCTTTGTAGTCTTATACTTTCATACAGCATTGCACCAGCAAAGTCACATACTACAAATGATCTCCTAAAAGCAGTGAAATTGTAGCCAAGAGCTTTTGACTAACTTGAAATTTGCTGCTCCAAGGGATAAATGTGCCAGATCCTAGTATGTGGGTCACTTGTTTTGCCAGTGTATGAACAGATTTGTATCTCTTACTCTGAGGAGGGCAGAGAATAAGTATTTTTACCATTTTCATCGTTTTATGTTTTATGGGCAAAGGCATGAGAGTGAAAAATGAGAATATGGAATGAATTATATTAAAATCATAGCTTTGGGCTTGCTCTTTCTTAATATTTGTGTCAGAACCTATTCTAACAGTTTGTTATGTACATTACAACATCTACATACTTCTAGAACAGGCACTAGTTGGCTGAAGCATATGGATCAGTAAACTGAATTACTGCCAAAGACCATCAAAATAGGGTAAAAAACTATTTGGAGGGCATTTTGAACAAATGTGTAGCCACTCCCTCTGCTTTTCCTCTCCTGACAACAAATATGGAAATTCAAGTACCAAAGCTCTCAATAAATTTCACAGCTGGTAGGAAAAACAAAATAAACATGTTCTTTATTACTGTTCTCTCCATGATCACAGTAGCACAAAATTTCCTTAGGATCATGAATCTGCAGTATCATTTGTTACTCATGTGATATGAGAGCATACCACATAACTATATGCTCTGGAAAGTGTATTCTGTGAATCTGAATCAAGTAATGACTAGGCTAAAATTCCCCAAAGACCAATTGAAATAGGTAATAGTTAAATAATTCTGTAGTTGAGCGTTAGGTGTGCACCGCATTAAACTCTTCCGACACTCTAACCTTAAGAAAGCAAGAAATGAACAGTTATGGAACAATATGTTTACTGTAATCAAAGAATAATATATGCTGTGCAAAAAAAATGGATGAAATTCTGTTTAGTCAAGCATATTCTTGTAGCTGGTTTTCCTTCTTATGCTTTGTTTGAGTGAACTTATCCTTTATTTGCCTATCATGCACAGGACAGGTGTTCAGATTAATAGTTTTAAGGCTGTGTTACTCATATAGTCAGGGGTTTTGTTTTTAACTGCAGATTTTCTGTACTTTGGCTTTCCAATGTGCAACATGTGATCTTGGTTAAAACCCTGCTGTGGAATGCTGACATGCACATAGGATTATTTTCCCTGCCAGGAGTTCATATAGATTTATATGAAGTTTTAAAAGATGCAGACTCAACTTTTATTTTCCATTCAGAAAGAAACACAGCTGTCATGTTAGTGACAAATGGCTTTTAATTTAAAACTGTTGGTTGAAGAGGAAGGTTGAAAGGAAGAGGCATCTTTCCTGACCACACTGTGGCAGAATAGAACTAACTACATCCTGTGACTTGAGAACTACATACAGTATTTGCAGGTAACTGAACATTTTACCAACTGCTTTAGTAAAGTGATATTTCTAAATTCATCTTTCCTAAAAAGAAACCATAGAGTCTACTGCCTCCTGCAGTGGGAATTAACTGCTCCTCTGAATCTCTGACATTTCCACCTATGATCACAAAGCAAAAGAAAAGATTTTCCCAGAAGGATGAAGACAGAGTAAGGAATTTAAAAGATTTATGTGAAGGATGGAAATAAGACATAACTGCCTTAGAAACTACTAGGAACCAAATGCTTTCATCACAAAAAAACTCCAGGCTGAGATACTGTCAGTAGGAACATTTCACACAATAAGTGCTCAAGGGAAGGAATCACTTTCTCAAACCCTGGATTGATTGCAGGGCCGATGAACAGGCCTTTGCAGAAAATCATCTGTGTGGTAGCATATTTCCTGCCTGAACTAACTGACTTGATTTCTGTAGTAATCCCCTCAAAACTTGCCCTTGCTGTGGGGTTTGCATCTGTAGAGTGCCATATTTCCTTCTTTGTTTCTTCTTTTAAGCCCCTACCCCTTCAATTTGATGCCGTGGCGAGACAGCCGCAATCCAGCACCAGGGCTGTGAAAGCCATGTGTCAGCCATCTGGAGGGCACTGGGACCCCCAACATCTGCTACCCTCATTCCAAAGTTGTGTGGCCAGAACATCTCCTGAGGTTCCCGAGCAGACTGTGCCTTGCAAAGAGAAGGGAGGGCTTCTGCTGCCACTGGGTTTCCTCTAGCTGGGAGGCTGAATGAGATATTTCTACCCTTCCCACCACAGGGAAATGCTCTCTTTGTAATTTGTGTTATTTTCCTTTTTGTGGTGTAAAACCCACTTTGATGTGGTTTTAGGGTAACCACACTGGGAGTGTCCCAGGCTGGGTGGCTCTCAGGGGCCCACAGCAAGAGGAGGCAGCTGGGCATCAGCCCTGTGGCTCTGCATGAAAGAAGCCCTTGCTGGGGTCCTCTCCCCTCAGCAAATCTCTTGGTACTGCTATCAGGAAAATTTGTTTATCTGCCCATCTATCTGTCTGCCCTCACCTGTACTTCAGTCTCTCTCGCAAGTGGCTCACAAAGTCAATAATTATAAATAAATGTGTTTTCTTTTGTGATGCTGGCACTTTGCCAGTTCACAGCAACCGAAATCTGTGCCTACTACTTAAGGCATACAAATGTTTACACAGTCTATTCCCAGGCTGAGATTTTAAAATATAAAATGAGTCTAAATATGTTGAAAATTGGGCCTGAGAGAGAGGAGTTGGAAGGAGTCTGTCCTGTGTTGACAGAGAGTGCTCTGTTAACTGTTGTGAATACTGCTTTTGCTATATGTTGTTATAGATCTTTCCTGCCTGATAGATAGACCATAATGCTTTTAATGAAAAGAAAATTGAATTCAGTTGCCACCACGCCACATTAGAGGGACCATTCAAGCACAGGACTCGGTGAAGTAAAATGAGTTTTCTTTGGTCTTTGTAGAAATAATGTTTGCCCCACCCCAATTTCACATTCTAAATCAAAGCTAAAAAAGTGCATTTCCTAATATAACCAAAATCATCATAGTAGTTTGGCTACCTCAGAATAAAAGTGCACTAGCCAAATTATCCACCAAAAGTCAATCAAACTATCCCACTCTTCCATGAGACTAATAAATGAGTTAATATTCTGAATGATTGAATGTGGTAAACAAAGCATATCTAATAGCACTTTTAAAGCTTTCCAATTTTCTAAAATGTCATTGGCCAGAAATTTTATTTTACTTGTAAAGTATTTCCTCCATAATGGAATAGGAGTTTTAAATCATTGTGTCCTTTGTATAGTAATATTTTTATTAGTTCTAGGAAATGAATAGAATATCTGTAATGAAAGGAAAATATTGCTCTGAACTTACTGCATCTCTGTCTACATTTTTCTAGGTAAAAAGTTAAAGTAAAGGAGTTTGAGCTTTACCCTCTCTAAACTTATCTGCAAAATATACTCAGATCTAGTTTGAAAGACAGAGACAAATAGTATGTTTAACCTTAGGAGGTGCTTGGGTTTTCCCTAATCTCAACCTGCCACATAGCTAAAAGTGGAAGCCTTTGAAATGTTTTTACAAAAATATTTACTTTCTATTAAAATTAAGAGTGGAGAAGATTAACAGGGCTTTTCCTCTCCCTTTCTTTTTAACCTTGCAAACAGTTTAGTCATGAACCTCTGCAGGTCAGCATGTTCTGTTGTGTTTATCTGATAGTGACAGAACAAACTTCAAATATCTCAAGAGCTCAGTTTAATCTGTTGAGCATAGATCAGTCTTTTTTCTAAATATGTCTAATTAATAGACCACTTATTCAGCAATGAGCTCTGCATCATGTTAGTTTCTGTGGGAATTTTTTCATGACTATTATGTATTAAAAAAGTGGAAGGGAAGGGCACAAAATGGCTCAAAGCTGCAGAATGTGCACATCTTGGATTGATGGGCTAATAAAGTCTGGATGTTATACACACTGTCTACCAGCTTCTCCTGCTGGTTTATTGAGTAGCCTCATGAGATTTTATGTTGAATATTGAGGTACAGATACTGGGAAAGGAAGCCAGCACCCAACCTGGTAGTCTTAACCTTACAAAACTCTCCTTGGACCCAGTGTTGTTGTTCATGATAGTGAGTGCAGATTTGCTACCAAGTCCAGTAAGGACTGGAAGGGTGAAAGCCTCAAGAGCAGTTACAGCAGTCATTCACTGTTGTGAGCATATCCTATATAGTATACTCAACTATTGCTAAACTCTAAAAGTTTCAGCACTAAAAAAGAAAAGTCAGTCTGAGATAGGGATGGAAATACTACTTTTTTTCTTTAAAACATCCAAAATCTTTTGAAAGCATATGTATATATACACACCACAAATTAATGACAGGTTGAATATTTTTAGCTGGTTCAGATTTGTCATCTCCCCATTGATATTTCCATAAGGCTCTCAGCAGCAGACTCAACTTTTTTGCACTCCAGTTTGCTTTAGTTTAAGAATACATTTTCCTGTTTCTAATCCATGGACTCCTATAACCCTCACTCACTGCAGCAATCCTCCAGGTAGCATGAGCTGCTGATGACAGTGCCCAATGTATGACATCTCCATGCTAATCCTAGATGCAAGTGTTATGTTGTGTCCTAGCCACAAGTATTAAAATGAATTAAGTATTAAATGGCTGTATCAAGTATTAAACATAGTATTAAAAAAGTGTTAAACAAGTATTAAAATGGCTGACTGAGAAACAATTAAGGAAAGGGAGGGTTTGATACCTGAGTAGATGACTGAACTCTGAAGATGTGGAGGAAAGCTTGACATTTCTAAACAACCCCACTCTGCTTATTTTATTTGACATTCTTTTATTTCTGATTTAACTCCTATTGATATGTGATGTTATAATTCTTTGTAAAACAGGAAAAAAAATGTGTGTGAGGCTTTATATCTCACAGAAAATCTTGATTTTCTTTTCAGTGGTGAACATGCAGGTGGCTTCTGAAATGATTCACTTGGAACCACTGTTAAATTGGCCTCCATTTCTACTAGAACCCTTGACCTGAGGATTCCCTTCTCCAGCATTCTGAGTGGAATGCATTTTCTAATGCTCTTTTGCTAGTGTTCATTTTGTTGATGCGGCTGTTGAATTATGGAAGACAACTTGCACTGCAAGTCAGCCGTGGAAATGCTTGTCTTAAACATGTTAACTCATTCCCACAGTCTTGACAAAAGCCCAAGCCAGCTGCTAATCTGTATTAAATAAAGAAAAGACAGGTGGCTGGGATTTATGTTCAATTTATTTATTAGTTCATTATGAGGCTTAAAAGTCTGAGATGAAATTTAAAAAGGGTTTGTCTCAATTATACATATTTTAATACTAAATACATTCATTTCAACCAATAATAACAATCATGAAATGTTTTCAAGCTTCTTCTACATTCTACTTTATACAAAATATACTCAAATGAAACTACTTAGTCTGGCCAAATACAGAAATGAGTATGAATTCTTCAGTATGTCACAGCAGCAACAGCAGCATTAAGATTTAATCAACCTGTCATTTGGATAGAGGGCTGTGGTTGCCAAGGGAGTATACTTTTTCAACATGATTTTCTGAAAAAATGTGGCTTATGGCAGAACATCAGCCCTTCATCCATCCATCTGTACCCATTCCTCCAACTATGACTGAGTTTGATTATGAGGTGGATAGTTCTGAAATATTAGAGGAGGCTCTTGGGCCTTGTGACAGTTTTTAGACAGAGAAGACTCAGACTGGTACCCACGGCAAAAACACTTGTGTGAGCAGAACAGCAGCCTGTGCTCTTGGCTTATTGCCTGGACAGTCAGCACAAAGAGGGCTTAAAGGAGGTCAGAAAAGGTGCTGTCTCTTCCCTTCATGGTTATGAGGAGACCTAGGAGAGAATGGAGGTAAATGGAAGAGGAAGCATCAGATGTTATGGAGATGTGGCAGCAGGCGTGAAATATGTAATTCTCTGAAAATTCCTGTTGCCATTTACTAACAATGTAGTTCTGTTGCACTTGTTAAAGCAGGGACAAGTCTTCCTTGTACTGATATGGAGGTACCTCAGTGTTCATATAAAGTCTGACCAGACAGGATTGATTAAAGAGAAGAAAATAGCCATTTGAAAATGAAGTTGCCCAAACTGATCCTGCTTTATGTGTTATCCCTTCCTTCTTTCTTTTTGCATTACAGTCTACATGTCTACAATTTCTTGACGGATCTTTCCCTAGAGGGTTAGAAGGCTAAATCAGAAATTTGGCTAAATAACCACTCTGAGCTGAACAGGGAATCCTAAACCTCTTCCTTGGCCAGTTTGGGTACAGCACTAAAGAAGATTTTCCATTCTGGGGTTCACCTGATTACTCTGACTGCCCTGTTTGTTTATACAATGCACACTTATTCAGGCATATACTTAGATTTAGGACCACCACTTGAATGAAAGGCTTCCTGACAGTATGTGAACTGTTCTGCAAGAAATAATGTGAGTTTAGTGCATAATAATGAACCAATGACAAGGCAAGGTCCCGAAAAAACTTTACTCTTAAAAAACAAGGTTTTAAGCAAGACACAATGACAAAATCTTGACTCAGTCATTAAGAGGGTTGTGACTTTGTTTAAACTGGTGGGTTATTAAGCTCACATTCATTTTGTAAATCCATTATTTTATACATTTAAGAGGACAATATTTGACTTAAACTCTCAGAAATACCTCCTCTCCCTGTGTTAGTCTCTTACTCCTTATTGTGACCCCTAGTGAAAATGATAGCCCATTTTCACAGAATGGCAGGATTATCAGAGTTAGAAGGGACCTCTAGAGATCATCTAGTCCAACTCTCCCACTAGAGCAGGATCCCCCAGAGCACATTGCACAGGACTTCATCCAGAGGGATTTTGAATATCTCCAGAACAGGAGAATCCACAACCTCCCTGGGCAGCCTGTTCCACTGCCTTGTCACGCTCAAAGTAAAGAAGTTTTTTCTCATATTTAAATGGAACTTCCTGTGTTACAGTGTGTGCCCATTGCCCCTTTTCATGTCACTGGGAACTACTGAGAAGAGTCTGGCTCCATCCTCCTTTCACCTACCCTTTAGATACTTGTAGACATTAATAAGACCTCCCCCCAGCTTTCTCTTCTCCAGCAGGTTAGTTACAAACATTAAGAAGTGGTCCATGTTCCAAAAAGTTAACAGTGAGTAAGACAGCAGAAAAGAGAGGTAAGACAATTATGTTACTCTCTCAAAGTCATGCATTATTCCAGGGGTGAGATAGAAACTGAAGCCAAGCATCCTGGTGCTCTGTGCACTGCTTTTTTTCACTCTCTCTCCCTCTCCCTTCCAATTTTTACCTTTTTCAGTCTCCTGAAAAAGATTTTCTCCCTCACTTTCCCTTCCACTTACACTGCGTCCACCAAGTAAGGAAGGAAGATACCTTTGGCCTCCTTCTCTTGGAGAACTTCTCTTGAGAGATTTTTCAATTCTCCTTGAGTGCTGCATTACAGCACAGCTCGTAATGCCTGATCTCACTAGATCAAAGCTTGCCAAGATTGCCTGCTACTACAGTGACAAAATTTCCAATACATCCGGAGGCAGCCATCTATGCTGACATGTTATATATTTAAGTATTATTCTAGCTAGAATCATCCCTAGAGTCTCAGAGAATCCATATTCCTTCTAGTATATTGAACTCAAGCCTAACCCATAGTACTCTTCACGTCCTTCACAGTGCAATTTTCTGCTTTTTGTATGCTAACATATCAGACAGGTACTAGGGTTATAGAATTAAATGCCTTAGGAATGCTTCTTAGGAAATTACATGGCAAATACTGCATCTGAGGAAACCCTGTAGAAGCTGTGGGTGGTTTTTCCAGAAATCTAAAGCAAATCTGGACTTCTATGTTAAAGGAGCAGCATTGTATTATTTTGGCTAAGTAGGGGATTTCTTTCTGCACTTCTGATATCAATTTACTCTGTTTTTTAATTAATTCTGTTTTGCAACATGAGATAATAAGCAACATTCATGATGAGCTCCAAATTCTATATTGGCTTTGAAACCTGGAGAGCTCCATCAGCACACTGGTCTAATTCCCAGTGTGACCAATTAAGAGGGAGGATACAACAGTGGGAAGATACAGAGTTTACTTGAGCAGTTTCCTTCAGGCATTGGGCAGAGTTTATTTGGCAATATCTCTTACTGCACGGGGAAAAAGTTGGAAAAACTTGGCAACCGTATGCCAGCAAATAAAGAAAAGTTTAGTGGCTTCTCTTGTTCATGGTTTGCTGTGGAAGAACAGGGACCTCAACATTTCCAAACCACCCTGCAAATGAAACTATCTGCTGGCAATAGCTAGGTCTTAGCTGTGGAATGAGCTGTACTTATTTGCATACACAAAATGCTGCTCGTCCCTGCAGCATTTCCCTGCAAGAAAAATATTTTAAGTGAGGTTAATGTTACCTGAATACTATCCTTGCGTGTGTGACTGCACCATAATCTGCACCATTATCCTTCTGTAGAGACTGGCAGACATTTTATTTTAAAGTCTGAAAATCCATGTAATTTTGTGGACATTTTGATTCTTCTTTGTTGTGGAGCTAAAATAAATTCCTCAGTTAAAATTCTCTTTCTGCTTTGTGTATATTAAGAAATCATGGGGAAAAAAAAACAAAAAAAAAAAAGAAAAAACCAACCAACCAAACATGGGACGAGCCCTGCAACCCATTATTCAAATGAGTTATTTCCTTAACTTTATTGAATTAATCATAGAAATTCATGTTTGCAGAATGCAGTCCTATTATTGTTGAGAACATACCGTTAATTAAAAAAAAAATCCAGTTTCTTACAAAAAACCCTAGAGTTTATTTGTATCTTAAAAGTAACATTTATTCTAGCTTTCACAAGAAAGATTAAAGTTTTAGCTATATCAAGCACTGTTTTTACTTTCTTATTGCACATCTTTTGGGAAAAGAAAAACTTTCAGTCATGAAAAATTCCAATAGTGTCTTGTATTAAAAGCGTTTAAACCTGAATTAAAGAACATAATTCAGATGGAGTTCTGGTGGCTGTGCCAAAGATGACATCGTTGGCTGCTGACTACATCCAGATTTTTAGAGCAGGTGTGTTGACTCAGTCTCTGAGAAGCATAAGGAGAAACTCTGGCCTGGTTCCAACCCCATAACGCGGGGCTAACGCAGCTCCAGTGCTACTTTGGGACTACCCACTGCTGTCAGACAGAGTGATCTGCATGGAAATGCGAAGTATTGCTTTAACATGATATTCCAGAGAGATTAGCAATGCTCTGTCCACAGGCTGGGAGGCGATTCACAGCCATACATTTGCATCTCAAGTTTAGTTGCTCCATCAGTAACGCAGCTTGTGGGCTGGGAGGTTTATTGTGATTGCAAAAGCAGCAGTGCCTCGCGTCACTTTTCCTGAGAAAGTTGCTGGACGCCTAGCCTGTGACTCCTAGATGTTTTTTGGAAAACACGTCTTTTCCAACACATTTTGGACATTGTTGAGATTTTTATTGGAGGTTGACAATGCTTGCTTATGTATTTATTATATAAACATGGTATTTGTCATCTTGCTGGTAGCTTCCTAGCTACTTTCTTTCCCCCAAGTCATGCGCATTGTAGTGCATTTATAGGAGTATATTTTAAGTGAATTTGCTGTATCAAGGTTCTGATATTAAGGATTTTATAATTTATTTCTGTTTAATTAATATTTTAGCAGTTTTAACAGTCTGAGGAGTGGAGTGGTGCAATGTCTGTGTGAGTTCAGAGAACATATCTGCTTCCTGTCCCCTTCCCCCTTTCTCTAAACCTGTTTGGAAGAATGTGTAGGTCTTGCAGCAATACCTCAAAGTGAACAGTGAGTAAAGAAAAGATTTTCTTTTCCATAAGGAAAGCTCTTTTCCTACAGCTCCCACATGATGAAATGAAATGGCTGTTAGTGCTGCTGCCTTAATTATTTTTAAAAGTAGCAACTGCCTCTGACAAGAGTGATGGTGTTTAGGATATCCAGATTCACCACAGTCAAGAAGTAACGAAAACCCATGTCACAACATTTTTTACATTTCTCTATAGGCAACAAATACATTTATTTGTGAAGATGGTTGACAAGTGGCATAATAAAACTGGGAAATTCATCAACAGATCATTCATGCTCACTGGTGGCAGTAGATGGCATTTTAGATGCTAGTATCAAAAAGGCTGAGGGAGGCTGGGAGCACTTTAAAGTTTCAATGCAAAGATCAAACACCTCTGTAGAAGTCAGGACAATAGTGGCAGACTGGTAACTGAGGTTAAAATTGGAGAATCTGATCTAGCAGCCTCCTGAAAGTCACTGATAGGGCTGGGTTTTCTGGGAGAGGTTACACAGCTATCACAGATCTTCCAGGTGAGGAAAAAAGACTTGATGCAGAGCTCTCAAACATTCACCTTTCACAGACCCTTAGTCTCTGTTACAAAAAACAAAAGCATCTGGAAATATGTCACTGTAATCTGTAGTCATTCATTTTGAGAGTTTTTTATTTCATAGTGGAAGCTATGGAATTTTTTGGAATTTTTAACTGTGAACACCTGTGGTTATTTTATTAAGGCATTTATTTGTTTAAGCAATGCGTTTGCAAAATTTTGTATTTTTTGTGAAGCTCAGTGCATTAAAAAAAAACTATTTCCCAGGGTGATTGTACTTTAAGTTCACCTTAAGTGTTGGTTCTGTTTCTCTCGCCTTTGCTCTCCTTTGCTTCCACAAGTCACTTTCTAAACCTGATGGGGATATTTGAAATGGGGAACCAAGATGTGAGGGAAGATGCTTGGTGTGGTTACTGCATGGCAACACACATTCCAGCTCACAGCTAATTACAGGCAATGCTGACATCTGAGAGCTAGGAACAAACTGAGATGTTAAATCTGTTTATTTGTGCAGTAAAATTTTTCCACAAAGTATTATTTTACTTCACAGAGCCAAGGGCAGTCTGCAACGTCAGTGTTACTAGAAATTTAATGTTATGTTAATAAGGGATAGTAAAAGATAAAGTAGCTTTATTAACTTAGAATAGAGATAGACCATGGACCAAAACATTAATCATAAGCATTCCTCTATTGACCTCCCAAAGGGCCCGACTCCTCCAGCTAGGCTTATTAATTCCCATGGGAATAATAATACCCCATTTCAACAGTGAGAACAAAACACTTGTCTTGGTTTTAGTTGATGGATGGCCTAACTATTTTTATTTTTTATTTCTTTAAGAGAAATACCAGGCCTCTCTCTTTTTTTTTTTTTTTTTTTTTTTGAGATCAGACAGCATAGTAACAGGCAAAGTCTGAGAATCTCTGCTAAATGGGATCATCAGTGATGTATTGAGTACTCCCTCTCATAAATACCAACTTTTCTTTCTCTGGGCAGTTTCTTTTCATGACACTATTTCAAACATATGGAAAGCTCATTGCTTAACATAATATGGCAAATACTTCCCCTCTCCTCTATGTTGTATCCAAAAGTGACCTAAACATGGTGAAATAATAACCCCACATTTATTAATATTTTAAGACTATCAGCCAGCTGCAGCAGATTTTCCAGATAATTTATTGACATCTTGCATATGTGTTTGCAAATACACTGTTTTCAGTTTCTCTAAAATATATGTGTTCATGGGTAAAGCTTGTCAAAGAAAATACTCATAGTCTACTTATTTTTGCCAGTATAAAAGAAGGGAGTTTTGGCTTTTCTGGAATAATTTGGATATAAAATAGGAGAATCAGACTCTGCTTCCTCTAGAGCACTTACTGATATATCAGCAAGAAATGGGCTGAGACAACTCTTCAGTAAGTCATTTTCAGTTCACTTTTCCCAGCACCTCTCTGTTTCATAAGATAGGGGAACGGAGCTGTGGCAAAAGGATGCGTGCTGAAACATGACCCATCTCAGGTTTTCATAAAACAGCTTCCTTGTTTGCTTTTCTGGGGTCTTTACTCTAGATAAACATATTTTTTGTTGGTTTGTCTGTTCCTACTAAACATTTGTGTTTACTTTTACAAAAATAGTAAAACTGAGCATAAGTTACAGAATATTAAGGTAAAGATTTTCTATTAGCAAGGGTATTCAGTTCTCTCTTCCTGAGGTAAGACAATATGAGCTAGATCCTCTCCCAAGCCATTGGGATATAATAGGGACTATGAACAAATCTCTTACTTCTGGATTTTATTAGGATAGCTTACAATTATTAGTAGGCCCATGTGCATTTTACTGTAGCCCTTAGACACCCACATCACTATGATTCAGCAACAAAAATGCCACCAGGAGATTTCTTCTCTTTCTCTGCCCTGTTACCATTCAGTTTCGAACTTGTGGCCATCTCCTGGACTCTGACAAGGGTTTCATGATCTTTCCCAACACTGAAAAAACATCTCCCTTTTAATGTAAAATGTATTTGGGGGTTAAGTGGAATAGAGTTCAGGGGCTGAAGCCAGGTCATTGCTCTAAACAGCAGAATAATAACTGCATGTATTTTATTCATTCTTTCTTTTCCCACTCATTTACGTTTACGTCTTACGCTATACATCCAGTTGAAGGACAGACATACTTGCATCAGTTTTCATGCATCAGCTCCTGCAAACTCAGCTGTGCACCAGCCCCAACAGAGAGTCTTATTTTTGTTCTCTCCTTACGCAGGAGGCAACGTTTTTTTAAGTATTTAGCTAGGTGCCATGAAATGACTTCATGGAAATTGCACGGCTTTAAATATAACCCTGAGCAAGGCTGGAGGTACAAATCCAACATCCAGGATCAGTAAATCAATTTGCTATACAACATCTCTCCCTCCTTTCCACAGAAGTTTTCTGGCTGGAGCAGTACCCGACCCTCTCAGCCAGGGGCATGGGTCACAGGACCCCGTGCAACGTTGGAGGCTCCCACGAGGGCTCTGGGGGAATCACAAGCTGACAACCAAATCTGCTTGGAAAACAAAGCAGAGTGTGAATAAGCCGCTTTTCCTCCAACAAAAAAAAGGCCAGAAACAGAGATTTTTCCAGCGATTTGGCTGCAAGAACACTCAGTGAAGACAGCTTCAAAGGCAGACGTGGCTGGGGAGGCAGTCCCTGGTGCAGAGGGTACTTGAGTTTGGAGCAAATTAAAAGCCAGGATCTGTCAATGGTAGAGGTCTGTGGTAGAGGTGACAGAAGAAGAGGTTGCTGTTTGTTCCCTACATTATGTGAAGGTAAAGGGTGAATGGTTTAGCAAAGAAACTCTGTTTTTTCTGAACTTATGCTAGGGTTTGTTTCATGAGTATTTACAGTACACATAGCAATGACAGAAGAAAACCTTGTGACCTCCTCATCATCCTTTCTGCTGGATGCCACCTACTCCTGCTCAATACATGCATCCATGCAAGGAACATGCGTGATTGCTCTTATGGATCACCCTCATACAGAGTCTCCACAGGCAATGCAAGTGTGGAAGAAAGCTTTTTCCTCCACTTGTGCTACTGAAATGCTTTCTGTGGGCTTCCTCTTTAAGACATCTTCTAAGATTTCCTCTATTGTTTCCATTGGTTCTTTTACCCTTTCTGCACCCTACAGAATTTCTGCAGTATCAACTCAGATTTCTTGGTCCCACATTAAATGGTTAGTTTCATTTATTACCCCATGGAGCTTGATGCTTTTTAGTACAAATTCAGGTCCTAGAAAAATTAATTATTTGCATTTTCACTTAAATGCATGCAATTTCTTCACTCATTTATTCACATGAGACTGGCCCTGGCAAATATTGTAACATTAAGGGAAGCAGAAATGGTTCTACTTGGAAATCTTACAGAAAAGCCAAGTCATACACAACTTCTTTGAACAAAATAACAGCTGCAAAAAGCAAATGACACAAGCTTTAAAATGTTACCATTGCAACATCACAAGGAAATAGGAGTTTCATCATGTTTAATTATCCTGCATTAGAAGAAAAAGTAATCTGCTATGCAGCATTTCAAATGCAATTGCCTCTGTAAGGAAGTTTGTTTTGTGTGTGCCATAAGGTCAATCATACTTTCATGCACCTGTGCTGAAAAGATTATTTATTTATGCTTAATCATTCAAGAAAATATAGTATAGTGTGTGTGTAAAGAAGATGAAGATGGTCAAAACACATACAGTTGTTTTGTTGTCCCACTCCTGCATTATGGAACAATTCCAATTTTCCTAATATTTGATACCACTGAAGCTGTAAGTGAACAATCTACTTTTGCAGCCTGTTCTTTTCCCAGTTGACATGGTGATTAGTACATAACAGAAAGGTTTCTGACTTTAAAGACTTCTTCATCCAGATCTCAAATGAAGTTCTTTCTGTTCAATTGTCATCCTGAGACATATTATAATCAAGGTAAATTTGAAGTCTCTTTGTCTCAGACAATCCTTATTTTATTTCCAAACTAGTCCTTGGCATGTCCTGTGCATACTGAAGTAAGCACACAGGTATAAATGGAATATGCAGCTCAGAGAGGTCATGTGAAAGTATCTGAGACAGAACTTGATCCTGAATATGTAAACAGCAGCAAATACAGAAGGTGAAAAAAGATGTGGAGAGGGTAAAATTAAAAATAAAAGGAAGGGCATTTTGTGTCAATTTAAAGCTGAATGAGAGCAGTTTTAGAAAATATGAGGAAGTCTCTTTCTCTCTCATTTCTCTTACCAGCACCATTACCCTCATTAGGTAACTAGTCTGATTTTGTAGTCTGAGAAAACTGAGCTCCAGGAATATGAGCTCTGGATATTTAGTTTAAACTAAAGAAACGTACAAAACATTTTGAGATTTACCCATCACTGAATGCCAGAAAATATAAAAGTGATCTATCTTGGAGGACGCTGTGTTCCTGACAGGGAGTTCTAGGGACTCACTGTCTCATTGCATAATGTTGGACACAATCAACAAAACATCTGTTTAGCAGAGAATGCAAGCTGCAGATATAGCTGTTGTATTAAACTGACCAAGAACATATCCTTGGATACTTAGAATTATTTTGGGAAAGTGGTACAGAATAGTATAGCTACACTGGCAATATTATGTCTTCCATCAATTATTTCAAAGAACACAACCACAAAGGTTCTTTCCAGACAAGCAGACTATGAATGTTAGTGATAAGGTAAAAGTAAACTACAATGGATGTATACATACCATGCCCCAGGTACAAGCCCGTACATCAAATACAATCTGAATTTTCTCCTCCTTCTCTAAAACGACACAGGACTTAATTTCTTTCATGGCATCCTAGATATAAACACTACATTTAATGGCACCCTCAAGACACTGACTTGAGTTAGGATCTTTGTGCAGCCATTTACATGAGCACTCCTCTCTTCTATAAGGAATATGCTCCCTTTTCTGGGCTCTGGTATCCCCAGAAGTGTGGTAGAAGTAGTCACATGCACACAGAGAACAGAAACTTCCATCAATTCTGGATCTTGTGCTGGGGATGGTGGACCTTTTACCTCTCACTACAGTAGTGCAAAAGCAAGGCACAAACCAGATGTGTCCTGGAGGGCTATAGGATGCTGTGAGAGGTGCTTAAGTGTGAAGCCAAGAAAAGGGAAAAAGACTTGCAGGGTTTGTTTACAATTTTCTCAACCAGTTCAGAATGTCACTGTGGAAAATGCCCATATCCTTTCGTGTGCTTCAGCCTCTCTGACTGTAAAATGAGACTTTATGCAATAAATTTGCCTAGAGACTAAATGCATTGTTTGCAGTGTGTTTTGAAAACCTTAGTTGAAAGTATCAGAGAGTGCAAACAAGTGTTTCTTCTTATAGCATTGTCAGCTCCCTAATCCAGTAATAGCACAAATAGACAGAGCCACTCCATTTTCTGAACTCAAATTACAATTATAAACCAAAAAAAGCTATTTAGTTTTTGGTTTTCCCTAGAAAAGCTGTAAAACACTTAGGTAGGCTATAGCCTTAATGATCTCTAAGTTGTTACTGGCAATAATTAAAAATGAATGTTTCCCTGTATCATATAATCAGTAATCAGAAACTGCTAGGAAAAACAGTGGTGATGTGAAATCAGTCACCATAATGTGTTTTGACAAGTCTCCTCATTAAGAAAATAATTACCCAAACCACTAAGTATGTAGGAAAAATATGTCTTGCAAGTCTGGCAAATGAGGAGCATGCTCCTTCTAACTTTCATCAATTTTTTTCTATGAAATGGCAGAATCTTCTGAAACCTATCTGTAATCACAGCTAACCTTCTGGAGGGAGATATCCAAGACTGTTATTTCTAGTGCCAAAACAAAACAGATAGTTGGCAGATGAAGCACACCCGCCCATAAAGAACATTTTGGTCAAAAGTAGGCAATTGCATTTTTACTCCAAGTCTCACATCCCACCCCTAGTTCATCACAGATGGGTGCCTCCTCACTCACAGCTGTCTGAAACACCCACATACCTCAGACACAACAGGGAGGGAGGAGATTGCATTTTTTGGTGATCAGTATGAACTTAGTGGTTTTTGGTTTTCCCACCTTCACAAAACACTGACCTTTTTTCCAGTATTATTCAGGACTCTCCTTTTTAAATCTCTAATGGGAGGTGTTCTCTAACTTTCACTGTGGAATCAGTTTCCGGGCAAGGGGTAAAGGTCCACATGGTTTGGGACACCTTTGTGACACAATTTCAGCTCGCTCTTCTTTCTCTTCCCATGTGTTTTTATCTGCAGAAGGTATTCCTCACACTATTCTTCACTGCTTGGCATAAAAAAAATCAAGGTAGTTAAAAATCCAGTCCTTAAATTCTCCAAGGGACCGGGACTGAGTAAAAGAGAGGTCAGGGTTAGCTAATAAAATATAATTCGAGCTTCTCCTCTTCCAGATGCAGATGCTGTCAGTCACTCAAATTCACCCTTAGCCTTCTTCAGAAGATCTTTTACATGCATAGATGTGATGTTTCACCAGTTCTTCATCTTCTTGTATTCTTCTGACAGCACTTATCTCAGTCATAAAAGCAGCTCTATCACATGAAGCCTCTCTCTGATCATTCTGAGCAATTTCTTATGCTGAGCTGACAAACATCAGCTCCATAAACAAAAGTAATAGATTGGAAGACAATAAAATCTGGTACAAATACAGAAACCATAAACTTTGGGTCAAACCCTGAACAAGGAAAACAATGTCAACAATTCTGCCAAGGCTCAGCACAAGAGAACAAAAAAGACTCCCACCCACCACCTTGCCATAAAACTCTTCCATCTTCCATCTTCCATCCAACTTCCAAGAGTTTAGAAACTGAGAATTTTGGGGCTACTTCAAGAAAAGTTATTTCTAAGAAAATTAGAAGTTCATGGCCAAGTGTGAAATAAACACCAAAGCCAGGATAACTCATGGGTGGATACTATGCCAGACCTCAGGAAAGGATAGCATGTTCCTCTGATATGGACAAACTCTGGCATTCCTATGGGTATCCTGCTTATTGTTGTGAGGTTATGGTAGTGCACACACATTTTTTTCACACACTTTCCTGATGGTTTGGTAGGAGGAAAGAAGAAAGTTTTAATCACATCCTGCCACTTGGCTGACTTGCATTTTAGACACTTCCCACATTGACTAAATTCAAAAGTCTTGATGGGTTACAAAGCTGCAGAAGCTAGAGATGGAGAAGGCCTGTTACAGCACTGTTCTTTCCAGCAGTGCAGTACCATCTCTCTTCCTTGTTTCCTAGTGACTTACCAGGTATCTTGTCCAAGAAGTGTTCCTTCCATTTTCTTTGTGGATTGCATGATTACTTGAGCAATTACCACTGTCAGGAAGTCAAAACCTTTTCTTAGGGCTCCAAATAGTACTTTTTTTGTTTGTTTGTCTTTAATTTCCATGCATCTCTGACTTGCTGGTATCTTCCAGAAGCAGAAGTTCCAAATTTACTTCTGAGAGGATTTTTCCTGGCCATCAAAAGCAGAAAGTACAGGAAATTGTATGAGAAATATTCATGTAGCTGTCACCATGGTTTTCAGGATGGAAATCATGAAGAAAATTAAGTTGTTTCTCTGAAGAGATTATTCTCAGTCTCATTCATGGAAATGATACCCTCAAGTACTTTTGTATGTGAATTTTGCAGTTAAATGTTACAAAGGGTTACTTTGACATTTTTATGGTCTGCTTTAATTAACTGAAGCAAATTCTGCTCTTTTGAGTGATTCATTTATCCTATCAACCTTTCTATTTTTGTAAGATTAAATCAGGAAGTTCGCATTAAGCTTCCTTTCCTGGAATTCCAGCTGAACATTATTACCCTTTGTTTAGACTGTAGCACTTATGCAGCTGATAAGCATAGACTATAGTCCACTAGAGATACAAAGATTCAGCAATTTAGACCACTTCAGGAGCATTCTGTATTTTCCAGTTAATTACTATACCTCTACATACTTCAGGAAGTTACTAAAAATGATGCAGTTTTTAAAATCTGCAGACATGAAACTGTATACTTTCACAATGATGTGTCTCAGCAAAGATTATTTTTTTGTCCTTGACAGTAGGAGGCATATTATAGCTTTGCATCATGTGTATTGCAATCCCACAGCTTGCTCGGGGTCTTCAGGACACTGAAAAAGAACCTGGGCTGGCAGACAATGGCATAAAAAGTTCAAAAGACTAGATACTGCTTCTGAAAGAATCAAAAGTTGGATTCAAGCAAGCTTTTTAAACTCAGATACGATTTCTCACATTTTAAACTTTGAAGTTATTTCTCACTTGGAAACTTAAAATCAAGGTACATTCCTAAAGCGGGCATTGTAAAAGGAGACACACCTGTAAGCAGGAATCCTAAACAAGATCTGTAGTTTTAAGTTATAATAATTCTTAAAATCTGTGATTTAACAGTGACGTTAATCTATACATAAGCTCTTTAATTCTTGGCTGTTTGCTGAAATCACAACTTAGTTTGTACCCCAAATATGTTTCTACATTAGTAAATTTACTTCCTGCATTCTTTGAATATTACATTCGATTTACTCAGTACCATTCAGGCTTCTGGTCATATACACCAAAACTGCCCAGATATACTATGCTTTTAACTTCATAGATAACTGCAACTAATTTGGTTTGCCTTCTTGTGGAACTGTTTCTGGCATTGTTGTGTTTTGGTGTTTTGGTGTTTGTTTTGGTTTTTTGTTTAGGGGTGGTTTGCTGTTTTTTGTTTGGTTGGGGGTTTTTTTGCCTAGAACAATATCTGGCTTTGCAAACAAACAAAACCACATTTGTTCTTAAGCTAAGACCTTAATTTCTTCTTAGACTTTCATCACAAGTAGGTAACACCCCAACTATGCTTCTTAGTTCAGCTGAATCACAAATACTTATTTCTCAGGATTTCCTGTTGCAACTGGATCCCATTTTTCATTCATCATGAATTAAAGTAAGAAGTCTGCTTCTCTGTGCAGAAAAGGATATCTGACAGAGTATTTACTTGTACTCATAAGTGAGCATGCTGATCTATAGCATTATATATAGGGCAGATTTTCCAGACCATCTAAAGCATATGGGATCACAGTGACAGGTATCTCTAAACTATCCCACCCCCAAAAAGACATATGTATGATTTATACATGTATATGACATGCTTGTAAAATATGAGGTGAAATTAAATCTGCAGGAAAGAAAAACTTTGCAGCTTCTCCAGATCTGTCAATAACTAGTCACTTGAACGTTAGGCAAAATCTCCATACATAAAATTAAATCATAAAATTTAATTGATGTAGTTGTTTGTGAATGACAAATAGCTCATATTCATATTAACTTTGGGGGGCTAAACCTAAAAGGGTTCATAAAATAACTCTAGTGTCTAACTCTAATTATTGCAAACAAAGATCAAAAGACGAGCTTATCAGAAGTGGAGACAGTTTATTTCCATCTCGGAACAAAGGACAAAAGACACAGTGTCTTGTCCTTTCCTTTGAGGTTTCTCTGTCTGCTCCTTTCCACTCCCTTTCCTGATAGGCTGCAACATCTTGATGGCTGATCTGTTGACTAAAACACAATAATCAATTCTGAGGAACATGTCAGCTACTTATTTTTATAACAGGAACAATGGAAATAGCATCACATTGTTAATAGAGGTAAAAGTGATTAAAAATACCCTCTTGAGTTTTCCTTTCTAGTTTCCACTGTCACAATGCACTGGAATTGATCCAGAACAAACTATGACTGTAGAGACACATTTTTACAGGAATCAGAGAACTTTGATTCATCTGTAGCCTGTAAAGGAATGCTCGTCTTTTAAAAAACTGCTGCTATTTGAACCAAGAATAACAAACTAGCCTTTTAATGTGTACATTTATTTTTTTTCAGATTACTCTTTTAAATCTAAAATGAAGTAGAGGCATTAATTCCTAAATCAGTCTTAGAGTATATATTTGTTGCTTTACAGTATATGCATACAGTCTATGTCATTCTACTACAAAGAAATATGATTAAGCCTCTGCAAATTATAGAATTACATTTGCAAGTCTGTGATGCATTATAACATTTGGCTGTCTTCAAAAAGGTAATTCTTAATTGCTGTCACTAGCACAACGTCCTCCAGGATTTTAAGCAGGCACAGAAAATGTTATTCACTGTGCAATAAAGAAACACTATTAAGCACACCAACTAAAATATCCCTAGCACGTATTTATTTCCTTATTAAAAAATACATATCCTATGTTGATTTTGAGGTTATCATATCCATTATGAGCTTCTTGATATAAAGATGGCTAAGACAAAGATGATTTAAATAGGTGAAACTTATATCAGTGTTACAAAGATCATATAAACAGTGCTTGCTGTACTTCTTTGAGACAAGCCCCTCATTCAGTGCCAAGTATTATTAGAAATTCATTTTCTTAGCTGACACGTGGACTTTCCATGCAGAGAGACCGTTATGAAAAGCCTTGCTGTTCTGAGAATCTTTAGTTTGATTTCTGGCATTATCAGACAGATCAGAAATAATAGGTACACGTGGCCTGAGGATAAAGCATCAGCTTTTCATTCTTGAGAAGCTCTTCTTAATGGAATGAGTAAAAGAGTTTCAAATGAAGTGTAGTTGAGATCATAAAAATGGTCTGTGAAAGAGCCTGAAAATCCATCACCCAAAAAGGAAGGCCATGATCCTGGAAGTATTTATGCACTCAAATTTCAATATGTCCATCAAGATAAATTGAGTTGCATACATGAATTTGTAGCAATGAGGTTTAAATTTTTTTCTACCCTGAGATACACAAAGACCTTTTCTAATCAAGATATGATATACACTATGTTATAAAGTACCTATAAAACAGTAGCAGAAATTCTAGCAGAAACTCAGAAGGATACTTGGAGACCACTTTTTTCTTGTTTCATTTACTACATTTGTTCATATCCAAACATGGGTATCATCTGGTTCCATGGAACCATTAAATTGAATGATAGATTTTCATTTGCTGTACAACTGCAGATGCACTTTGCTCTGTCCCAGCTCATTCAGTCTACCAGTGATTTCCTGTCTCAGTTTTCTGATATTTCCCTTTTGAGCTCGAGCTTCTCAATTCCTCCTAGAAACTAGGTATATTTTTCTTCTTGTTTGTATGTTTTTCTCTTTTCCCTTGTTGATGAACAGTGTTCAACAGCTCTGGATCCCACGTTCCATCTGCTTTACACTTGCATTGGAAAAAGGAAGAGGAGATGAGAACTAAGGAGGGCACTTCTGCTCCTCGCAATCGTCACTGGGAGCCCTTAGAATAAGGAGGGAAAAGAAGAGGAAAAGAGAAACGGAAAGGAAAGAAATGGAGTAAATGAGGTGAAGAAACTGGCAGCAGGTGAAAAGAATACCCAGCATATGTGCTAAAAATATGAAGATGAGAAATTCTTGCTCCAAGTGCAGCACTCTTTTCATGGCTTAGGGGGAAAACAAGGTGTTATCAGAGGGTAATGCAAGAAGGTATTCTGCCCTTTAGGAAGAGATGGAACACCCAAGAATCCTAGGCTAACTAAAAGCTAGCCATAGTTTTAGTTTGCTATTTCAGAAGCAGAACGAAGGTTGAATTGTCTTTGTTCTCACTCTGTATGCTAGCCAGAAAGTTTCCCATGTGGTCCAAACCATCTTGATGAAGCCAGCTAACTTTCTGAAATGCAACAGACATAGCACAGGAGATAAGCTACCTAACTCTTCAAATACCTATCTAACATAGAGGTGAACTTCACTTTTTTGGTTTTGATTTAGCTTTTACATATTGGCAATCACATACATTTTTTGTCTTTTATATGAAAGCTTCCTAAATGAGTGTTTAAAACTTACTATTTTCAAGATAGCTTATGATTTTGGGGTATCTGGCTTATAATTTTTTGACATGTGGGATTCTTGCACCTTAGGTCAAGTGAGGTGTGGCTTTTACTTCCAAATATTTTAAAATAATTCAACTCACTTTATTGTCTGAGAAATTCCACATTATGACCTGCTAGAATTTAAATTTTCAGGATTTTTTTGGTAGGTTTTTTTCTTAGTGCTGTCATGGATTTACATTAAGGAACTGAGGCAAGCATGTGGTTTCTTAGAGCTCAGGTAATTGTTTTTAAGGTCAATAAGGCATGCATGACAGAGCCTAAAGAGCTACTGGTAAATCAGATGGAAAGTTCGGTATATACACCTTTCAAGTCATTGTTTATACTTCCTGACTAAAAATCAAATGCTAGGCACACTGTTAATCTTGATGTTTAATAGACCTTTTGTATCTGGAAAAAATAAAGATTCCTCAGCAGAGAAAATTGAGATTAATTTCAGTACTCTTACGCTGCTCATGAGAAATATAATTCTACTGAGTGCTATAAAGGCTCTTGTTTCAGAGCAGAGAAAGTTCTAGTTTGAGCAGGAAAAGTGCAGGGCAGCTTATCACTGTTAATCACTTGCCCCATTGATCCTAGCACAGGTATGTCCCTGGCTGCCTTGAACTCTCTGAAGTTAGGATCAAACAAAAAGCAAGTTAGCTGAATCAGACTTTTTTCTCCTGTGTTACTTTTCTCAAAACAGATCTTTCTCATTTTAGAAGTACAAGACCAGAAATGATCTGTACCCTTCTTGACACCGCATCCTGTAAATAGTGTTGTTCATACATTTAACAGGAGTCCATAAAGAAATAATATTAAAGCTTATGGTTTGGTACTACCCATCATGTATCATAATGAATCTTCAGTAGAACTGTCAGAAACAAAAGACTGAAAAAATCCAGTGGCAAAAAGGTTTTCAAACCATCAGAGCTGTATCTGTTCCATATATGTCTTTTGTCAGATCCCACAGGGCACATGGCACTACCAGGGCAGCTAGGTGATGATGATGGAGGAAGAAAAGGGTTCTTCAGAATGCATTTTTTGCTATCCTAAAGGTGTCATATAAAAAAATGAATTTTTTGCTATAGAATGAGTAAGCCTGTTATCTGGAAGATAAATCTGAATTTTTTCTAATAAATTGTTTTTAATGGAGTTGCATAGGTAGCTCCTTAGTTCTTACATATTAATGTGCAACCACAGGCTTCAAAAGTAGCCATCTATAACAGTACAGAATCATATAATCATAGAATTGTTCAGGTTGGAAAATACCAGTAAGATAGTCCAGTCCAACTTTTAGAGAATCTGTTTCACTGAATTTTTGATTTAAAGTAATAGAAAGTGCAAAGTTTGCTGTCTTGCTTTAGTGACAGAACTGTTGTAAAGTTTAATATAACAGCCAGGTTAACTCAGTCTATCAGGTGTACTGGACAAAGAGATTTAGGTAAAAGCATTTTCAAATCAAATCAAATGTCTTTGCAGTTTGAAGTCTGCTTATAAAAAAAAAACAGGCATTTCAGAATATGAGAATTATGGTTTTTTCTTTAGTAAAAATAAGATTCCTCGTAATAAGGAATGGTAAGAGAATCCATCTTTTTTTTTCCCCCTTTTTTTTTAATTCAAAATTTAGGTATTTAGAAAACTGCTGTGGGCTAAGGTTAGATGTAAGAGATCTGCTCTCTCAAGAACAAATTCATTTACCATGTCTCTTTGTAAAATGATATGAAGGCAAAACTAAAACCTCAGAAACAAGCAGAGTGAAAAAGGTAGACCTTCATAATGTGGCAGTGTTGAAATATGAAAGCAAACTGCTTTCCATGCTTCTTGTGGTCATATAACAGAATATGTGTCTTTGTTTTTAAAACATGCAAGGTCCTATTAACCTGTCAGTAACTTCTGTGTATTGCATCATGTTCACAAATAATATCATACGGTACTCTCACTCTCTGTAACATGCTGGCATAAAAAGAAAAATGTAGCATGGAGGAAGCATTTTTCAGCTAAACTGTCCATCCATTTAGAATCTATAATCCTAAATTTTAGAGTGACAAATGAACACCCCAACAATTCTGTTACTCCTCCTAATCCCTGCCAGGTCTTGAAGCTGTTGACGAAGGCCAAACAGACACTTCTTTCTGCCTGACCCTCTCACCTTGCTATTGCTGGCTCTCATTCAAGTCAGGATCACATTTATCTGGGTAATATACACCTAATAAATCTTCTCCAACTCAGTTTGTTCTTGCTGGCAAGACAGCTAGCTTCCCCCTCCACTTCTCTCGTCTTTCCTCAGACACCATTATGGGTGTTGACACTCCAGCAAGTTACTTAAGGTGCCCTTAAGTAACTGTCTGCATGTATATCTCCCAGTAAAATACAAGGTAATTGCTCCTGTAAGCTATTTTTCAGTTACAAAAAGTAGGAACATGGGCATGGACAATGAAAGAAGCAGTCAAACTGGCAATCTGAACGAGGATTTTTATTAGGCACAGAATCGGTATAATAATGTCATACAGCACTTCCAGCAGTACATCTCAAGGGCTTTGCAAAAGAGGCACACATTATTCTCCCTGTTTTATCTGGGGAAAAAATGAAGTATGAGGAAGGGAATGGATAGACCAAGACTACAGGTAGGTATTGGGAGACTCAGTCTCGTACACTCTCAAGAACAGGACCAAGGAGGGTTATGAATCTACCCTGACTTACTCCAGGACTGAGTGTGTTCACTGGGCTTATTAACATGTGTTTACCTTCTCCCCTATCTCTGTAATTCCACAATACATTAAAAATATCTATTCTCCATGCTATGGTATCAAGCTAGTAACTCCCCTGATGAATGCTGGAGTGAAATTAGCTATCACATTGTATGTGTTCCAGTTGCCATAGTTATGGTGTTTTATTGAATCATGTGTTTAAAATTATTTCCTGAGTCCTAGAGATTCCCCAAGGCTAAAACAGCAGCAGTTTTTCACATAATGGGTCAACTGGTCCAGGTGGATTCATGTGCCTATTTCCTCCAGAGGAAATAAGTTTAATGAATACAGATCTCATTTAACCAAAAAGCCTTGGATCACACAAGATGGAAGAACAACTTTGTCCTTGAAAGGAAATTTTTGATTGTTGATATTTTTTTACTTACTATAATAATGAAAAAATTTTAAAAAAAATCCCTTTCCTTCCCATCCCCTACTTTTAACACCAGTTGGGCACTGCATGGCTCACATCATCTCTCCCAGGTAACATGTTGAAAAGCCTAGCACCTCATGTGTATTACAACAACACAGCTGCTTCATAAAATGATTTTTAACCACTGTTTTGGCATGTTTAAGGCACCAGTCTTTCAATTTTCATCTACTTCAATGAGCAACCTGGATCTTGCTTTAATGAAGGTTACTGTTGTCTGTCTGTAAAAGTTGACTTTTTTCTTCATCAGACTGGAGGTCATGTGTGAAGCACAGAATGAGCTTTACAAGCCCCCACATCTTACCACTGGAATGCCTTGGGAACCGGTGGTTTTAAAGGTGGAAGGTAAAATCTGTTTGTTTAAAAATGAAGAGGGAAGAGCTGGTTGACTTAGTAATGATAAAGCCACTGTCACAGGAACACAAAGTAAAAAGAAGAGCATTGGTCTGAAAAGAATCCCTCTTCTTTCCCAAGCAACACAAACCAGTATATATATATATAAGTATATATATATATATATAAGTGACTTGCACAGGGCAAGAGAACAAGGGGTGTGAATCCTAGCACAGATGCTTCCATTCAAATTAGCCACCAAGGCAGCTACCACAGCTAAACCTAGGGATGGTGCCTTGGCAGAGCCAAACCTTTGTTGCAGCTTTCTCTACTGGAGTATGTCAGAGCAACTTCCTCTGACATATCCATTAGGTCTCGCTGACATGACTGTTTCCACCATGTAAATGCAGAGGTTTTAGTCCTGCCAATCCACAGGCAGATTCCTTGTTGTGAAGTGCTGATTGATTCTTTATGAATAAAAGAATTCTGAGATCTGAATTTTTCAAGTACAAGGAAAAAGGACTACTATGTGCCACAGGCAATATATTTACTCTGATTCATCTCTAAGCCTTCATCACAAGTTAGAAATTTTAACTACTCTAGCACTTCTAAATAAGGTTTATCCTATCCAAAGCTGAATCATTCACTTTTTTTTTAATGTATAGCTTTTTTAACTGAAGGGAAGGCAGACCCATTAACAGCAGAAAAATCTTCAGCCTTCAAAACATAAATCATCACCAGTGACAGCATCTTAAGCATAGATGGAAAAGATACCCTACATCTCCAATTTCTATAAAACAGTGGTATTCCATGTAAGCTGTGGAGCTTACCCTCTCCATTTAAATGGAGTGAAAGTACTTATTTTCTCTCCTCCTCCTATTTCAGTTTGTCTGTATTTATATTTTACCAAATTATATCTTTGCTAAACGTAATCAATTTTTATTTCTCACCCATACAATAGAGCCTTTCTGGAGTATAGTTTGAACCCAGTAATTTCATTTTCATCTTGAACTGTTGAACTCAGTGTTTGAGAGCATACAAAAGCAGACAAAAACATAGAGCTCCTTCTTTTAAAATAATCATTTATATGCACCACAAAGAATAAGGCAAGGTTACAAGCAGTAGAACAGCACCTATGTTTATGCAATACAATGACTTTCCTATGTATTTTGTTTAAAAATACTTTGGAAAGATGCTTTCTTTCATTTCATGATTCTCTAGTAGGTGAAACAACACCTTTCTCTGAAAGCAAGGCATTCTTAAAACTGCTTATCTCTGAGAAGTGATAGTGCAAACACTCTGTCAAGAGGCCTCAACAATTACAGACTCCTTGAAATAATTACATTTCAGTAAAGTCAAGTGCGAGAAAACGCAAAGTTAATTGTTTTGCTGACAATGGTTGGAACATGAATGTCCTTTGGACTGTGGAAATATTACACACAAATACCACAAGGAATCCAAGCCCTGAGCCAGAGGCCTGGAAACTCAGGCTGGAGCTGCTTTATAATCTATCATGCTGCTGCTAAGAGGTTATTAATACTAGCGTTTAGAATTGCAATCATGTGCCTGACAATCCTGTGTTTGTACCAGCAGGTCAGTTGACTAATTACAAATTGGGACTTCTCTGTGTACTGCACTATTAAGAACAAAAAGGATGACAAGGGTACAGTTAACCATTAAGGCATTTGGGCCTGGGAGGGAAAACAGAGGACAATCAAGTCCTTATTATTAGATGCCGTCCTGCGAATCACCCCTCTATGCAGTTACAACAGAAGCAGAATTCACCTTCTAAAGTGAATAATTGTGCCTGTCGGGCAATCCTTTACAATTACTTTACCATCCAGCAAGAGCTCATTGATTGCATTAAGGATAACAGCACTCCACAGAGACAATCCTCTTAGGCAGACTACTTCCAAAATCCTGTGTCTCTGTCAGACAGCTGCCTGCTCTTTGAATAGCCAGAGAGATAAAGAAATAAAAATATTAAAGGCCAAAGCTCTACTGATTTCACAACACTCTTTAGAGGCAGATGAGTGATTAGGGTGGTTGTAGCCTGTTAAACACCCATGCCTCAGGTGGAATGCTCCTCTGAGCACGTTTTACAGTGAACTGGAGACTGGTGCCTTGCTTTCCAGCTCCAAAAACATGCCTGCCTAAGCAGCCCTATAGAATTCCAAGTTAAAATGCAAGCCAGAGAGACTGCATGTCTTCAAGAGTTGATAACAAACTAGAATCAAAGCATTTCTCTTTCAGATTACCAGCAAGAATCTAATCCAGGTCAGTGATAATCCTCCAGCATCTATTTAGTAATGATCCCAGCAGACAGACTTCTCCAACACTAAATCCCTGGTTCTGACATTGATGAGGGAATCCACAAAGGCTCCATGAGAATGGAGATCCCGCCTTTACTGTGGAAGCTGATTAGCCTTGAAAGCAGAACAGGAGAGTAGAACTAAAGCTCAAACATAGTGTTTTATCAGCAGTGGCATCATTCATTTGCTACTTCACAAAGTGGTAGAGGTGAGAATGATAACCTTTTATTTAACTACTGAGAGCTTCCCATCTTCTATGTCTGGGACACATTTGTCAAGTATTCAATGATCTCACTCACCTCTTCCAGAATCTTCAATCCAAATCTCTCTGACTTCAAATTCTTGTTTTGCATCCATCACACAACCTTCTCATTTTGGATTTTACTTCACTGACACACACTTCTCATCCTTTCAATAGTTTTTTTCACGTCCCTTTCACACTGCTGAGTCCTCCAAAACCTTCCCCCTTCTTTTTTTTTTCTTTCTTTTTTTTTTTTTTTTTTTCTGTAGAGTACAAGTCCATTCTCTCCTTCTTCAAAAGCTTCCTGTGGCTTCTATACAAAAGCTTCCTATACAGAGATGTAGGTTTGGTCCAGGAGGCAGCCTAAGCAGTCTGAGTTTACAAGAACAAACCCTGCGTTTTACTGAGGGTATTAACTTGGCACATGGTGGTCTTCTAGTTCTATCACTCTTTAGTGGCAGGATGCTTTCCCATATATTCTGCTGTATTCATACATATTTTTTAAATCTTTTTTTTCTAATTTTCCTCTCTTTTGAGGATGCTTGCTGGAGACATATATATTTTTCAGACTCTGAAAATCATATGTAATGTGGAACTGGACTTTTACAAGTCTTGTCATTACTATTTCTGTCACTTCCTACTCTACAAGTGTGTAAAACTGTGTAAAAAAATGCATGTCCGTCTCCCCTGGGTAAGAGTTAAGAATTCACACTTTATGGGCCTGACCTACCTTGTAAACATATATCCCTTCTTCCTTACAAAAAGCATTCAAAAATGCAGGTTAATGGGGATATGCCAAAAAGAGCTGGAGCAAGTTTAGATATGAAGAGGTAATTGATTAAGCAGGTAACGTATGTAAAGTCAAGCTTGAAGATATAGTGAAGTTCCACCCTCTTCTGGGCTATTAAAGTAAATTAATGATCTGGAGCTGTGTAGGGGTTTCCAGAAACAACACTATATTAGCCAGCTGGCCACAGTTGCAGCCTATAGAAGGAGGAGATGTTTATTCTTCAGCAAATTGCCTGCTCAGGCACCACACTATATATACTCTATATCTGACAGATTATAGTGCAGAAACGACAACCAAATCTTAGAATAACACCAGTAAGTATAAAATATGATGCTGGCTTGGAAGAAAATGAACCAATCATAATCTTTGATGGGACCCAGATACTTTCAAAATTTCACAGTACTCTTTTCCATGCTGATAGTTTGGCAGTTGCTCAAAAGTAGCTATTTTGTGCCGTTTTAAAGCCCTGAATGTGAGCATCAACCTAGAAACAAGCATATGAACAATCTTCACAAAACACACATGGGAGTAAATAGTGAAGAGAGTGATTTCCAGGCACAGAGCTACAAAAGCAGGCTTTGCTGTGCCATCTCCAAGCCATGCCTATGGTTGTGCTGTGGTCCCCACAGCGAAAACACTTGGTTTCTAACCAGGTCCAGACTGAGACTCTGATGATGTGCAGGCATTTTCAACATTTCACAGCACTCTTTGACACTCTGTCTGGGGAGGCAGGCACCACCATTCCTGCAACCATCCTGCATGGCTTGGTTCAGGCTTCAGGCTCAGCATCCTTTATGCCTAGGGCAGCTCAGGCCTTCCTAACCCAGTTTGTGACACTCAGGGGCCACGCTGCCTTTCTACATCGGTGCTCTCTATACATTTCCTGGAAATAATATTTAGAGCATGGCTGACTGCTTTTTATAAACATCACTGTCGCCTAAAAGGCCACTGCATGAGCTGATAGCCATAAAAAAAAATCACATAGGAGCAAAGGGGACAGATGCCATTTAGATCGTCTTTGGCCGCATTACCTTTGGTTTGTGAAGGTCCCTTTGGGCCCCCCCTCCAGGAGGGGAACATAGAATCATAGAATAGAATCATAGAATTGGCTGGGTCAGAAGGGACCTCAGAGATCATCAGGTCCAACCCTTGACCACTACCGCTGTGGTTCCCAGCCCATGGCACTGAGTGCCACATCCAGTCTCTTTTTAAATATCTCCAGGGACGGAGAATCCACTACTTCCCTGGGCAGCCCATTCCAATGTCTGATCACCCTCTCCATAAAGAAATTCTTTCTAATATCCAACCTAAACTTCCCCTGGCACAACTTAAGTCCATGTCCTCTTGTCTTGCTGGTAGTTGCCTGGGAAAAGAGCCCAACCCCCCCTGGCTCCAGCCTCCTTTCAGGGAGTTGTAGAGAGCGATGAGGTCTCCCCTGAGCTTCCTCTTCTCCAGGCTGAACATGTGGGGGCATGGGGGGTGTGCGTGTGCTGCGTGTGTCGCTTTCTGCTAGGACCGTAACCAGGTAAGGATTTGAGGGGGTTGCGCCGGCCTGTGCCGAGCCCTCCTTCTGCGCAGAGAGGTAGCGCGGAGGGGGCGCGGAGAGGGCGCGGAGGGCCCGGTGCGGGGCGGGTCCTGGCGGCGGGGCGGGGGCGCCTGAGGGGGCGGGCGGCCAGGCAGCTTCCCCATGCCGGGTGTCAGTTGCGAGGAGCCGCCGCCGCGCAGGCAGGCAGGGAGGCAGGAAAGGAGGCAGGAAGGCAAGGAGACAGGCAGGCAGGCAGCCCCGCGGAGGCACCGCGGCAGGCGGGACACCATGATCCTTACACGTAAGCTCGGGGCTCGTCCGCCCTTCCCGATGATCGGGGTGAAGGGGTTGGGGGCTCCGCGGGCGCAGGCTCTGCGCGTCGGGGCCGGCGTTGCCGAGGGGTGCCTGGGGGGCAGCGCGGTGAGGTTTGGGGGGACGGGGGTCCCTGTTTTGTTACCCCGCTGAGCGAGCTGCCGTGTTCCGTCCTGCCCTGCGGTGCATGCCCAGGCGCCGGGCTTCGCCCCGCCGGTCCCTCCGTGTTTGCGGGAGTGAAAAGCGGCCGTCGGGGCGCGGGCAGCTCCAGGTGAGGCGGGAGCTGGGAGTGATTTTATAGCTGGGAAGGTGCCGTATATTGCGGCTCGGGAAGCGCGGGGCCGAAAGGTTAACATCCGCAGGGCCCGGGGCACGGAGCTGCGGAGTGGCCGAGGGCGCGGAGGGGCGCGCAGGATGCGACCGCTCTCTCTTTCTCTCTGGAGGGCACCGTAGCCCGTCTCCGTTCTCTTTTCTTGTGTTTTTTAACCTTTTTTTTTTTTTTTTTTTTTTTCCCTCCCTTGCGAGACGGAACCGTCGAGTTTCTTTTGAAGTTCTTGGTAATTAGCCCGATGGCCTCCAGGAGCCCGGTGGCTCCCCCCGTGCGGTGGTGGCCAGCCCTAATGTCACCCCTGGCGGCTTTGATCCCGGCGGAGGAGCAGCACCTCCTGCCAGTCGGGATCAACCCCCCCATCCTCCGCCCCCTTCTCGGGGCAAACAGAAAACCGATGCTGTTTTCCAGTTTTACCTTCCGTATCCCCCTCCCTTTTTTCGCAAACAGCCACCAATGAGTTACTTCCATCGTAACTGTGAAGTTGTTGAGCGATGTGTTGCCATTAGTCTAATGAGCTCTATTGCCAGTCAAGGGCACTTAGGGCTACAAGTCTTTTTTCCTTTTTTTTTTTTTTTTTTTTCCCTTAATTCCTCTGTTTTCTTTTGGATAATTAGAGAAATAAGTACATTTAAACAATGTCTTCAGCTAGGTCAGAAGGTTCTGCCTGATGTCTCATAGTACTTAACGTGTGAATTGAAAGACCAGGGAATGCAGTTTTCTCTTAGGCATCAATTATGGATGCTTTTTTATTTTTACAGGAATAAATGTGATCTGTTTGAATTGCCCTGATCAAGATATTCTCAGCAGCAAATGAGTATCACTGCTCTGAGTCACATTATTTTTTAGGGGTTTTGTAGTGAACTTTAGGAAGATAATAGACAAGCAGATTTTATACAAGGCTCTGAGTATGCGTCTGTCAACAGTTCAGTGTCAGACTGATTCAGCCTCTGTCTGGCAACCATACTATTGCTGACAACACATGGAGTTGGTGTTAGGCTCCTCTGTTGATTCCACAGCTGTAGCCTGCTATCTTGACTCCCAGGTATCCTTACTGATGTCCTGTAGGCATTCTGATCTGCATGTCCTGTAGAAGCAACAAAAAAGAGGAAGGCAGAGGTGGCCAGGAAGTGGGATTGATGTCTCTCTAGCAAATAGTTTTGGGATTACTACTTCAGTTTGCCTGTGGGATCCTGATTAGGACTGAGATTATTTGATTATGGAATACAGTATATGCAAAAGAAGATGTATATATTAGTTTTCTTTCATCTACAAGTTCATAGAGTCAAAGCATTTGAAGATACCTATTGTAACCTCCAGGACTTCCTGATCTCTTTATCTTCTTTTAAAAGAACTTCATTTGTTAATTGATTTTCTTTATCAAAAGGAAGGGCAGGTACGTTGTTTTGAACACCATGGAACTAGTGTTAAATTTCATTTCTAAGTGGTAGTTAAAAGCAAGAGTATATCATGTCATGTTTTTGTTTGGGTTTTAAATCTCAATTGTGTAGATTCAGTCTAGGATTTTTAATTTTTGAGTCAGGATCTTCCTAGCCAGTTCTGCAGCTGTCTTTGCTGGGCTAGAGAAAAAGACTGCTGCTAGTCATGGAAACTCACAAGTGCCCTGTGTATTTTGCTCCTGGTGGGTGCAGGAAAAAGTACTGCAGTCATCTTTATGCACTAATCTTGAATGTTTATATTTGGATTCCTAGAAGAGGGAGATGAGAGGTGACTTGACTTTACATTTCTGGTTCTTCTAAGTCATTACATTCAAGGCAATGGTTTGTTTGAGGCATGCGAATTTATGAGTTCTGCAAATATTTAGAGCTGCAGGTCGCATGATAAAATTTTTTCTGGTCAGCACACCACAGTATGTTATGTTTGGGCTTCTTGAGAGATTCAAACTTCTCTTCCCCTCTGATTGAAGTTGTGTTACTGGTTTTAGCATAAACTCAACTGCACCCTTGGCTGGTTAAAAGGAGATGGAGGAAGGGAACTCTTGTGTTTAACAGGATGGTCCTGTACTGTAAACAAGCGCTTTTCATGCTTAACTATCCTTCCTAGCAACAGGAAGAAGGAAATGAGGCTATGCAAAAGGACCCTGACACATTTCAGACAATGCCAGACCCACCCTAGCATTCACACAGTATAGCCAGAAGACTTGGGGAAATAAAAATAACTTCAGATGTTTCCCCTTCCTTCCTTTGCATATTATAGAAATACAGTGATCAAATGATCTACAGTTCACAGAAACTTGCTGGCTTTATTTCCACTAAGCAAAGAGGTCATGCCCCTATGTAATTCATGTATGAATTTGGTATGATGTTCTGCTTACAGTCTGATCCTTGCTGTTTCAGGAAAAATGAATTATCCAGTAATTTTGGTAATTTCATCAGTTCCAGGTGTACTTTTTACTTGTACCTGTACTGTCACTAATACTGACTGGTGCAGGGTTTCAAAATTGTATTGCATATTTCTTGATTTCCGAAGGTCTTTTCCAAGTTTTTTCTTTTTTTCTTTTTCTTCTATTTTTCCCCCTTCTCTTGTTTCAAGGGGAAAAAAAAGTCTGTATTCCAAAGGTAATGAGCAAGTCTCATGAAAAGGGCAGAGGACTGGGCTGTGGTTTGAACTTTCTGGTTCTTTTCACTGGGTGCTTCTACTGCCGTATTTGCTGACACTGAGTTAGTTCCCTATCCTGCACAACGTACTTTCAAAATCTGCAGGTCTTGTAGTACCGTATACCACTGCATAACTGGTAGAATTAAAGTGGAGAATGACTTAACTGGCTACCTTTAGTTCACTGTTTCATTGACTGAAAGTTACAGATAATACTACACACCTTTCTGAGATACTTTGGTGTCTTTAGAGGAGCATGATAAGCCTTGTTATTTGTTGGGATGAGTGTTCTTTCAAATATGGTATATTATTATTTTCCCTTGGGAGGAGCTATTCTAGATGAGACTAGATGAAGAGAAAATGCTATCCAGTCTCTCTTCCAATGAAAACACAATATGATGACTCACTTACTGCTTATAAAAATTTTATACAATTTTTTAAAAGTCAAAAATGATGCAGAGTTCCTTAGACTTGATTTTATATTTCTCAAAATCTGTATTCAAATGCTCATGTCCATCTCTGCAAAGTATGCTTCTTGAAGGGATGCATGAAAGACATTTGCTGAGGCCAGCAGTGGACACAATTTGACCTTCCCCAACAATTCTTGTCATTTACTGAAGATTCAGGGTTAAGAAAAATATACCCCTCTGCATTCTTGCATTTTGGGGATGTTCCTTCTGTAACCCTGTGGAGCCACAGAATGAGATGCTCCGCTGGCCATGCATCCCTCTGCTCTCCATGTGTGTATCTTGAAACAGATTTCCCCTGTGTTGTGAGAAATTTCCAGTGTAAAGCTTCATGATCTGTTATAACTTCATTTCTTCTTTCCGTGAGTAGTCTCTCTGCTTTCTTTTGCAGTACTGTGTTGGCTTTGCAGTGCTAACGATGGCTCTGCTGTACCTAGAACATTCTGTCAAGGTGTGACCATTAAATCAAGTACTGAGAAAAGCATTTTCAAGTGTGCACCATCGCAGACAGAATACTATAACTGTCTGTAATACCTGGAAATAGAAAATTCCTAGTAATATTTGATTTGTCATAATCCGGATTTGCACCTTAATTCTGATTTAGGGAAAGAAGCATTCAGTGGGCCACTGACAGCTTTATGCTGAGCTGTTTTACTGCCACTACTGTGTTTTGTATCTAGCATTGGTTCCACACAGCGTGCAGCTTGTGGACTGGCCATCACTGAGGTAAGCACTATATGATTATGATGCAAAGGCAATCTTTGTTCCATACCTTTGTTCCTCTTCCTATGTGTGTGGATTGAGACTGAGGCTTAAAAAGCTAGAAGTAACTACCTGTATAAAATCTACTTCCTTCAATATGAACTATTGAGACAGTTCAGATCAGTTCTTGCACCATTATTATTTTATGGATCTGGATAAATAACCCAGACTTTGGATATTTTTGGAGGAAGTTTGTCACTCTGGACCTATTCTTGCCTCCCTCTGGAGCAGAATGAGCCTTTGCTTTGAGCTTTGCATGCAGTGTACAAGTTGAGCAGCTTGCAGACAGGGTGTGATGGGAGATTAATGCTGGGCTTGGGAGTAGCAATGGTTAATGTTTGCCCTTCAGTATGTTCTCAAAGGTCATTTTAACCAAGTAATTTCTGAGGGAAGGTTAAAGTCATCTTCTGTTTCCCAGTCTTTGGAGGAGGATTCGTTTCTCACTCTGGAATCTGTCAACATGACCTCCTTCAGAGGATTTGACAAACTGCTTTCTTTACCCCAAGTAATCCTCCTTCAAGACCACCCTGTGTTAATCAGGCCAGATAAATAACCCACGTGCTCAATTATTTCTTAAGGTTTTTTTAAGTCACTTGACATTGTGTTCCTCTTCATCTGTGAACCTTCTTAAAAATGAATGAAGACCATCTTTAATATATAAAAATAATCATTCTGTTAAAGGAAAACTGCCATATGAAATTTGATTTTCTGTTCCAAGTTAGTTTTATATTGCATTGTTTTCTGAATTTACTTCCATGATCCAGCAGTATATGTTCAAAATGCAAAAAAAAAAAAACATTTAGGAATAAATTAAACTTTGTAAAGAGTGTAAAGCAGGAGTTGTGATGGGGTTTTTTGTGTTCTAGAACATGTTTTCCTTCAAAAAATTAGGAAGCAATGCAGCTGACTTTGGGCAATTAGAAGTACACTTAATAGTGTGAAAATAAGCAGTAGCTGCAATCTGTTAAGAGTGTATAGGGAAAGGGCATGACAGATACATGGAGAATATCCTCTTTCCCCAGTAACATCCTATTAAATCCAAAAATTATGTTGCTTTGATGATTGCTCCTTGTGATGGAGGGGAGGACTTGTTGCCAGCTAGGGCATGTTCTGGGGGTAGTGGTTGTGCCCTCACTGCCCTCCTGCCATTAGGTACTACCCTTCCTTCTGCTCTGATGAAAATCAGAGCTACTTCCCATGCTTGGGATGGGGCTTACAGGGAGACTGGACTTAAAGAAAACAGTCTCATTTTAAATATTTTTAGGGGAGTAAAAATAATGAGAACTGTAAGACTAATTCCTGAGAAAGAATATTGTTAGCTTTCAGAGACCTGTGGATCTGTGTTGGGATTGGTTTAATTCATCTGAAAATCATGGTTCCCATTGATTTCAGAAGGTGTTGGCTCAATCACTAAACATTTTGAACATTTTCATCACATGCTGTTTCTCTTCTTAAGTTTTGAGCTGAAAAAATCTTTTCTTTCAATATGCTGAAGACTATGAAAAGGAGATTCAAGGTAATTAGATTTTTATTTCACAAAAACAGTATTGTGTTTCCTGTGCTAGCCAAGAGGATTGGTGAGAAATTTAAGCTACTATATTGTGTAACCTGCTATATTTGACAGGAAAGGAAATGACATGCAGCCAACATACACCTATGCAGATATTTTAGAAACCAGTAACATTTTTTCATATTTCTTTTTTTTAATTTAGCTTTCATCATTAAGAGAAAAAACAAACTGAAAAACCCATCAGTGGAAGTAAGCCATTTGCTATCTCCAAAAGCTCTGCTGACAAAAAAAATGTTCAAGCTAAGCTTCCTGATTTTTTTTCAGAGAAAATATCAATATATGATCTTAAAACATCTGTTTCCTTACTTGTTCTTCATCTGTTCCCACACAAATTCCAAACATACTCTGCTTCTTCTCCCAGGGTCCTGTGGTTTATACATAACATCAGCAGCATAGTTACTGTCTTGCTGCAAGGCTCTGTAACTTGAAAAAGCCAGTCCCATGTTTAACCTAAAGCCATCCAGGAGCACAAGGACAGTGTTTCTTCAGTCATCATCATCATAAAGTTGAGAAATATTTAAATATTTGAGTAATATCCCCTTCCTCCCAGCCCCCTCCTCCCTCCCCCCCCCCCCCCCCCCCATTCTTAGGTTTTTTATGATTAGAAAGGAGTATGTATATTTGGTGTCATATATGGTTTCTTTTAAGAACTTGAGGGGGTTTTCCCCCAGAAAGTTTTTGGTAAGAAATGTTTTCTTTAAATGGTGTGTGCATCCATGTCAGTGGCTGTTGAGGCAGCCAGCATGAAGTGGAGATCACAGCATGTATCATTTGACTGTGGAAGGTAAATTGAAGCACAGGAAAACACAGGAGCACATCAAAAAACGCAGCTGCTATTGCAAAATCTAAGTTGCACTTCAAAGGTGAAAGGAGCAAAGAGATCCTCTTGGGAAAGTTGTCAGCTTTCACTTCAAAACCTGCAAGCTTGTATCAGCTCAAAAGCCATCTTAATATTCTTCTGGACTTACTGGTTCTTCAAGAAATGAATCTTTTATGGGCTGGATGTGTCAGACTGATATTTTAGGACTTGTGTAAGATGAGATTGTTCTCTTAGAATTAAAAGAAGAGTGTCCAACCATGTTAGAAATTTGGCAAGAGCTTTTAATGGGATTTTCAAAATTCTCTAGCTTTTAGTGGTTGACCATTTATTGACAAACTTACCAAGTTTCAGTGTTTGAGGACATTATTCTTGTAAAGTACTGTTCTTCATTAATTACATTTTTGCTTTCTTTAGTCCTTGTTACATACAGCTTTTCATGAAAGGTGTGGAGCACTAAGTTAATTATAGTGCCTAAGGAATATTTAACTATGTAGGTTTGAGAAAAAACAGACTTATGGAAAGGAATTTAATTATTTTCAAGCTCTAGTTGCGTATCTTCAAAGTGAAATAATCTGAGGCAATGGACACATAGCAGGCTAACTCTTAGGAAGTCATACTGTCCCAACTTTAAAGGGCTGCAGGCGTATGACATTACACAGAACTGATTTATCATTTTCAGTGCCTGGCCTGCTCATTTGTAGATAGTTTCCACAGAGAAGTTTTTAGCTGGTTTGTCTCAAATTTCACATCCGTGTTTATGTACCTATAACCTAGAGGGTTGGATAGTGTGATCAAGTCTAGTGTTGGGACCACAATTCACGTGTCAAGGATGTAATTCAAGCTCTTGGAAGAATGATTACTTGTAACTGGGCAATGGAATTCTATCCAGAGGAGAATATATCTCATATATACCACAGCTGGTCTTAAAAAATATGATCCTGAATGATTTCAAGCTTCTTAATAGCTCAGGATAGCATTTTGGATTTGGAACACAAATTTTGCAAAGCACCAGAAATTTCAGAGGGACACAATAAGTAGAGACAAGTATTTTCCGATACAGACATAAAAAAGAAGACAAGCTTCTGAGCATGCAAGTCCTTCTTCAGCCATTAAACTGGAGCATCAGTCCTGAATGGTAAACTCCTTTGTGTTCCATCTGTGCCTTAGAAAATGTGCAGGTAGTTTATGGAGTTACATGCATTATAGTAAAGCTCAAGAGGGTTCATCTCTAGCATTCATGATGAGAAATCATATTCTCTGTATTGCAGAGGAGACACTCTCCAGCAAGCTAATTTAGGGAGATTATTTTGTATTAAATGTTTTCATTTATTTTTCTTTTCTGAAAAAGTTAAATAGTGTATTTCAACCCCAAACAAACCAGTAGTTAGCTCTGGCATTGGAGTGAAGTGAACCTTCAGCTCCAGTCGCATCACAGATTTTTACAGTCTGCTTTAGGAACAGAGACAAAAGGTGAGATGAGTAGAACTGATGTGTGGAGGTGCTAATATGGCTATAAAGGTGTCCGAGTTGAGTGAGGCAAGAGGAAACCATCTGCTTGGAAGAACTGTTCTTATGATGTTTAGCACCTAGGTGAAAATGGAGTCAGTGCATAACTGTACAAAGATACATCTGCTTTGCACCTTGTCCTGAAGACCCTGAAAGAGATAGTGTTTAAGTTGTGTTTTGTTTCATAGAAGCAAAAAGAAAGGAAGAATGAAAGCAAATGATCTACATCCTAGCTAGGCTGCTATGCTTTTTTTTTTTTTTTTCTTTGGAAGAAACATTATTACAGCATCACACTATGTGGTTTTTATTTTCTATAGTAAGGAAGGTTTCATCCAACAAAAAAGCTGCAGACAACTTAAGAGTTTTCCCCTCTGCAGCTGCAGTATCAAACAAGGTGTGAATTGTGATGATTTTGCTTCGAAGTTTTAAATTTGCAAATTTGTGGAGCCAGGAACCAAGATTAACCAAAGTTAAACAAAAAGGAATTTAGAAGTTTCCATTTTCACTTACCAGTTTGGGGAAGAACTGGGTCCTCCTACCCCCCAGGAAGTGGGTAAATAAGGACTAATGGTTCCCAACCATACACAAAAGGAACTCCTAGCCTTGATTTGAGCATGGAGGCCTGCTTTGTGAAACAGACTAACAAATAAAGCTGTTTCCAATAAAAATTTCCTGTTTCCTCTTTAACACATTTGCCTGCTGTTTGCTTACATGACACGAAGAATAAAGACTTCATTGTCCTCCTTTTTGGGTTATTTTTTGTTTTGGGTGGGTTTTTTGTTTTGTTTTACTTTCTCAGAGATTTTCTTGTGTATCAGGACATTAAGAAATAATAGTGTGATCTCTTTCTTGCCAGCGGTTCTTTCGTATAAGAACCTCCTGCTGCTGGAGGAGGGCTCAGGATGCACATCTGAAAAGCTGTACATACATTTCTTGCCTGAAATGTATACTGAATTGTAGTTTATTGTAAAGGTATTGACTGGCAAGGATGCTTGATTCAGAAAGGAAGTGGCAGAGCAGGGAGGAGGGAGTGAAACCAGTCCCTTGCCTGCAGCAACTTACATCAACTCAGCTGCCAAGTCTTCTTCAGAAGGATGCGCATGGTGGGAAACGGCTTTGCATATTTTTGCATATTGCACATATTGTGGCAGATCAGTTGGGGCTGAAGTAGGGCTGCCCTGAAATGCATTCGAAAGCAGTGCAGAGTTCCTCTGCAAGCTCCCACTGCTCCCACCTGGCCCCAACGAAGCAGATGCTATGCTCAGCAGTAAGTTTGTAGCCCAGGTAATGATCTGTAACCTAGGTACACTGGGAGATGGAACAAAGGCTTCTGGCTGCCCTGTCCCTTCTAAAACTTTTCAGAAATAGTTGGAAAATCTGATTTTGGAAGCTCTGTTCTCTCTCCTGTCCCTTATTCCTGTTGCCATTGATCCAGATGACTAGTACTTGCATGTATTCTCATGGCCACCTGAACATAAAACCATGGCAGCTGGTAAACCAAGAGTCCCAGGGCTGATGGTGCTGAGCTGGAAAAAAAGGTGGTATGTGGGAAGTGTAGGAAAGAGCTCTCTCTAGCATAATTTAAATGAGTTGACCAGAATCTCAGGTTCAGCTAATGTGTTTTATTCTCAAAGGCAGATTCCAGTGAAGTTGTGATAAATAACTTTTTGCCTATACAAGCTTTCATCTGTTTAAGTTTGTGTTTCTTATGTGAGAAAGATTGTTCTATGTACTCAGCTTTCTGTGCAGCCTATTCAGCACACCCTGGGCTGGATTCTCCCTCTGGCTATATTTTTAATCTGCCTGAATTTCACATATGTACACAGTTTTTTATTCCTACTTTGGCTCCTTAGTGTAACCAGCAGGGTTGAGATGGGGAATTTGGATTGGTGTGACCTTTCCATTCATCTGACCACAGGGCATTGGTGCAGTTTAGAAGCAGTCCCGGGTTTGGCCAGCTACAGCTGAACAAAAGTTTTAGGTTCTGCCTCTGGTCTGTCACCCATACCCCTGCCATGTCCTTCTCTAACACAAGCTTTGTGTGGATGGAGGAGACACAGAGCGAGCTCTGACCACAGAGGCTCTCTGCCCCCTTCTTCGAGACACATCCCCAAACCTCTTACCCTTCCAGGGACTTCCAATAGGAACCGGTCTAGAGCCCTGGCTTTCCCCAAATGTTTGAGAGAGAAGTGGGGTAAATATTGCTTTTAAACCCTTGGTGCTGTCCTCTACCCAGCTCTAACTTAATCGATGATCAGGGGTACTGGTGTTTTGTTATTCTCTGCAGGTCATGTGGCCAAGCAAGAATAACTCAGGTGTTTCATTGCCTAGGCAGGCTTCTTGGGAGATTCTCAAAGGTATTTTTACAGCAAATACGCTCTGAAAATCCCAAAGGTATCTGACACCTGGATGGTTGTAAAATATGACTGCCACATGACTTTTGTATATATTTGCAGTAAAAACACACAAAGTTCTATAGAGAAGCTTAAAAAAAAAAGTCTGATAAATGCATATGCATAATTTTCTAGCTCTGAAAATATTTTACAGGTCATACACCTGGGGTGCTCAGTAAAGAGCCTGGGAACAAATATTTAGACACATTTAAGAGCCACTGTAGTAGTAAGGAATCTGACACATTTTTCAATTGCACTGCAAGCATCCACCTGCTTTTTTTAGGTAAATACTGGATATCAGGGATAACTTTATTTTCAGTTTTAAATGAAGTAAAATTCTCATTCAACCCAAACACTTCTGCAGGATGTGACCTATAAGATAGTGCATTTTATTTATTAACTTTCCCATTATTCCCTTCTTTATTAAATTTCCCATGTATTTCCTTAGGATACTGAAATTTAAATACTCCTTTAAGCAAAACTTTACAATCACTTGCAATTGGAATTAAAGAATGCTTTTTCTTAATGAGTAGCTAAGTCAATAAGTCTGTACGTGCTTGTTCTCATGTGGTCCCATAACCCAAAGGTGAAGCAAACACAAGTTGCACAAATGCCTGCTTGTTCAGGCTTCAGCGAGAGTGGATTTTTAGCTGTTTATTTATCTGGAATGTTGTGCTTTGGCTCACCTTAAGCCTTGGTTTGGGTATGTATCTTAGCAAAGTAGTCTGGCAAAGCAAAAATATTTTAACCCTCTTGTAACAGTTTGGAAAATTAGGGGGGGTTGCAGTCATTTTGGAGAAAGGTGCCTGCCATTTCATCAGATTTTAATTGTGTGCCTGTATCTCACTGGGAATATTTCATAACATGCCAAAGTCTTGAAATACTTTACTCGTGTTGTATTTGGCTCTTCGCTACCCTATATGCAGTAACTTTATTCTGAGCAATTACTGAAAAAAATCCTTAGCACATATTTTCTGCAGCAGGTAGCTATATTATCCTCTCCAGGTAGGTGGCAAAATTGTCTGCTGAGTTGTGCATAATGAAGCTTTTTTCTGGTCTGCCAAGAACAGTGAATATAATCAAAGACAGTTGACCTGTAAAAGTTTGATTGCTTAATGTTTGTTTGATCAGTTCTAAGCATAGAGCTAAATTCCCAGTACCACTTTCTGGAATTTTTAGAAGAACAAAACTAACTCTATCTGTTTCCTGAACACTTGGAGAGTACCCTAAACATCTATTACATTTTCCTAGTTTGAGCTACTAAGATAACATATTCTGTATTTCCGCTTGTGTTAGGTAACATTAATTTATGTATAATTTATTCACAGACTAATATAAGCCATTTTCACAATGTTTCCTTTCTTTTGGCATCATGTATATTTATGTGAATAATTTCACTTTATGGCATGCTGTTTTGGGCAGTGAAAGTGAGCTGAATTTCCAGTTACATACCAAGGAACTCATAAATGCCTTGAAGACCTCCAGTGAAACCAGGTTCTTGTTGGGTTGTAAATATGTGCTTGAGTGAACTGCAGTACCGTGTGTCAGTTGTTCCACGGCTTGGGTCTGTCGGTACTATCTACAAGATGCTAAAGTGCACAGTAGTACAAGCTCTACTAGGAATTTCTGTCAAGACAAAATAGTTGTGCCAAGATCATATGTTTTGTAGAACAAATGCTGCTCAAGTTCACTGTGGTGCTGGTTCCTCTAGTGTTAACAAAACCTGTACAGAATAATCCATAATTCCTGCAACTTTTATCTGTGCCTGTTTCTCGTAACTATTATAATGATGAGCTGTTGGTAAAATATGGATGACTGCTACTGGCTTCCCAGAATCTAAGATATGTTTGATCACGAGAAGAAAAGCAAACTGGGACAAGCAAACTTGTGTGTCAGCTCAAAGTTGCTGAATATCTAGATGTTTGGTTTTTAAGAGGAATAGTAGAAGTGGTAGAGAGGAAGTTTTTGCTCTGCAGATCACTAATCAGAGGGTGTCTTTTTTTTTCTGTCCTCTTCCAGAAATCGAGGCCAAGGAAGCTTGTGACTGGCTGCGGGCTGCCGGGTTCCCGCAGTACGCACAGCTTTATGAAGGTAGGCACCTGAGCTGGCACACTGATCATCCCCTGGCAACTTTTGAACAATAAGATGTCCAAGATGCACCAATAAATAACGTTCAGGGGTACAACTGAAGTGAATTTTAGGGGCTAGGCTGCCTTCTGCTACTCACCACATGCATAGATGTACCAAACCCAATGAGACTCTGAAATGCTCTCAGAGTTTAAATTTGTTCCAAGTTTCTCTTTTAGCCTTTATTTTGCAAATATCCTCATAGCTCTGGTACATTCCATGCTGTTAAAACACAAGTGAACCATATTTCTGTAAATGTGATTGTCCAGTGCTATGAGCCCAGTCCTAGAGAAACACAGAAGCTATGTCCAGCTCTGCCTGCCAGCACCCCTGGTGGAGCAGAAGTAGGCAACTCTGCACATAGATGGATGTGTCTGTACACTTCATGATTCACAAGTCTTGTGTGGTTTTTCAGAACAGTTGGAGTTGGTGCTCGGCATCATTTCAGTATGACAGGAAAAAAACAAACCTGTGTAGGTGTACAGCAGCCCCTCAGGGACAGCTGACTCCTGTGTTCATGTTTGTCTGCGGGATGGATTCACTTCTCATGTCCACTTTTACAAAGGTTTTGCTTGAGGAAACTGTTCTTCATTGCCTCTCTAGCCTACTAGCTAGAGCAAACTAGAAGTGTGCTTTAAAGTGAGACATCCTAGAGATTAATTTTACAGAGGTATATTGTTTTTTATAATTTCCACAGACACCACCTAAAACTACTTGCATTGGAGTGAAATTACTGTGCACTCTTATCTGCCTCTTCTTCTTCTGAAACAAGCTGCAGCTGCTGCTTGAAAGAATGAGCATAGAAAGTCCATTATTTATAGTGAATAACTGTTGGAAATTACAGCAAATGCTGAGCTGACCTTCTTGAAAAATGATCTTGTTGAGCTTTGATATGCAGCTCCACTGGCAATATAAGATGATAATAGCACTTTCAGAAGCAGCACTTTTCTTCGCCTGTTCAGAAATTGAATTTCCTTTTATTATTGCTCTTCCTCTTTTTTTTTTTTTTTTTCTTATTTCTTTTCTGTGCAAATGGAGATGCCAAGATTTTCTTGTGATGCAGAGCTGGGACTGTACTTCCAGTCTTTGTTAAAACTGGGGACAAGACTCCCAGCTGAATATATAGGCTTGTGGGTTTCAGGTTATGCTGAACTGTAAATGCAATAAAGTATTTGAGTTCAGAAAACAAATGCTACCTATGATTCCCATTGCCCTACCTAAAGACTCTAAACTTATATCAGGTTTCTAATGTGGGACCATGTCCTACTTAACATCAAAAGGACCAAAAGGAGGTGAGAGCAAGAGTCAAGACCAAAGCCAGCTATACCCATTGAATAGGCAGCTGTCCTTACACAAAAACAATACACCATTGTCCTTTGCAAGACCCCTGGGTGGCAGCAACAACAACAAAAGCAGCAGTGGGATAAATTCAGTATTAAAAAAAAAAGGACTGATGCATACTATCAACGTTTTCCAAGTCAGCTCTCTGACAACTCTCTGACTTAAGTTCTCCCATATGTTTTCTTGTGGGCACGCTTAGGTTCTAACTTTCTTAAGAGTAGAAACTTACATCAGCATGGGTGAAAAATGTCATTTGAATGTATTCAACCACTTCACTTGCACATTAGACTTAAAATATGAAGGGGAGACCTATTAATCACTTGGGGATAGTGCAAGTGTTCTGAGAATGCACCTATATGGAGTGGTTCCATGCAGTACACATTTACAGTGGAGATTAATCAGTGAGCCTTTTAAGTAATCATCTGCTTTGATTAATTAATATAATCAATCAGCTTCCTTTTGATTAATCAGCTGCTTTACTAAAACTGCAGTTTTCTGTAGAAAAGCTAGAGTTTCTTGCATATCATGATTATGTCATAATTTTTTTATACCCAAAGCAAAATCAAGACAAATAGTTGATTTGAGAGATTATCTATTGATATAAAAAAAAGACAGAATATTGATTACCTCTCCACAAATTAACACCAATCCTATTCTTATCATCATTTCAGCTCACTATTTTCTAGTCTTTGTAGATGAAAATATTTTCTAGACAATCACTTGGACCAGGAATGTTGCATGCAAGTGCAACAGCATATTCAGAGCGTGTTCCTTTGTTGCTGTGTTCTCTGAACACTCAGTGGCTTTGATGGGAGTTTTGGCTGTGGTAGGAATGCTGGATCAGGACCTGTATGACAGTCAGGAATCTCTGGAGGACAGTAAATAATATATATGTGATTGTTGCTTCAGAGCTGTAGTAAATTTTCAGCTCTCTGCCAACATTGTTTCCTCCCCCTCACTCTCCCAGTTGTTTATCTAAATAATTCTCTAAGGAAAGGAGGCAGAATGGCCTCCAAGCAGCTTGGCTTGCTTTCATTTCAGACCATATCTCGTTCATGTTCTAACAGTGTCAACTTTTAAATAGCCTGATTAACAGCCAAGGAGTTTCTGGTTTTCATTCTTTTCCAAAGATTTGAGTTTTAACCAGCTTTCCTCTTTAATGTGAGATATTAGGGCTTTGATGGAGGATGTGTGTTTATTTTAAATAAAGCTAGCCTAAATCAGTTTTAGCTTCTGATGTCAGGTAAGGGAGCTCACATTTGCCTCTTTCTTTCTCCCCTTTTTTCATCTCTGCTTTGCTTATTATCTCTCCATTTTGCAGATTGAACTTTAAGTTAGCACAGCAGGATGTCAGTAGCTGCACATGAGAAGGAAGCATCTCTAGTGTTTGAGATGGTAACGTCTGTTTAAAGTGCCAGTCACTGGCATCTTGGCGAGCTCAACTGGAAGCAGATGGTTGTTTTGAAATAACTCACTGCTTGGACTAAGAGTAGTTTCGATTCATTGTCTGTATCTATTCCTGCAGATCTTCTTTTTCCAATTGACATCGCCCTGGTCAAGCGAGAGCATGACTTTCTGGACAGAGATGCTATTGAGGCCTTATGCAGGTAGGTGAAAAAAAATCACTACATTTTGAAACAGCACTCTTTGTCTGTCATACAAAGTATAACCTGGGAAAGAATAACCTCAAATTTGTCATGGACTGTTAAATACCCCTTTGCTTGAGATCCTTTTATTATTCATTGGCAGTGTGCATCTTTGATTAGAATATGTTGGGCTAAGCAACGTTTGGGGATCTTACTTAAAGCAAAGCTGGGAGGAAAGTGGCGGAAGAGTTTGTGACAGGTATTTCATAGGCACATTTTTTATTATCATTAAACCTGGAATTATTTAGGCATGTGAAAGCAGAGGTGTGCTGGCTCCAGCCATCTGCACGTACAACTGTGACATCAGTGCACACATGGGAATTATTTTATGAGAGCAATATTTGCAAAGCTGTGCTGCTGCACTCCATTGCTCTCCTTCCTCACATAGGTGAGTAGCTATGTATACAAACAAAACAAAAGCTATGTATGCAGACCCTCATGCTGAGCTCAGTGCTTCACCCTGTGTGCACCATGATCACCAAAGTGCATGTGGGCATGGTGAAAAATGCCTTAACTTTCATACCTGTTTTTACCTAAAAATGAGTGGTTTTCTGCTTCTGCCCTCCATTATGGCAGCCTTCCAAATTGTCTGCAAAATGAATGCTTTTGGATATTGCATGCATGATGTCTGCAACTCTAAATGTCAGTAATTCTAATGAATTACTAAACCCCTATATGAAAGGCTTTAAGTTTATAGTGTTCTCATGGTGTCACTGCTATACTTGGAAGGGAAAGAGGGAGACTGGAATGTAAAGTTCTTCAGAAATATTTACAGGATTTTCAAATTAAGAAATCAGATTTGTTGTAGGGATAAATTCTCATTAATGTTAAAATCACACTCAAGATGTGCCCTGCTCAAGTGTAGGGCACTTATTACATTGATACTAAAATGCAGTGCATCAGTGTGCTTATTTATGTGCTCTGGAACTTGTGAAGTCATTGAACAGCAATGTTAATACATGTTGGTTCCCAGAAGCATGGTCTTCCCTTGCCAGGAAAACAAGATACAGTCAACCTAGCATATTTTGGACCTAGTGCTCACCTGCAAGAATACTTTTTAACCTGATGTTATATATTTATATGGGGGAAAAAGGTAGCAGGTTGTTTCTCACTGGTGCAAGTAAGAATATGCCCTCTGTATCTCTTTGAGATTTGCAGCTAGTGGGATCTGTAGTTAGCACTTTTTTTTCTGAACACAGAGGACAGTAAAAACATCCGTATCCTAAGAATGGAAGCTTGTGTTGTAATCCATCTAATAAAGGTACACAAACAAAAATTATTTGGCTATGTAGATATTTTGTGAAACTATGATGTCTTTCTCAAGTCTGCTAGTTGTGAAATAACCTCTTTTCTTCATCTTCAAAATGTGTTCTGTGTAATATGCATAAGAATCCACAAGTCTTGCACTACTTGGAGACAAAGGCTGAACTATATCTTTCTGAGGCCTGTAGTGTGTATATCAGTTGTCTCTTAGAAAATAACTTGGAAACTGAAGCTAATGCTTCTCCAGAAGCTTTCAAATCCCACCTCAGACTTAAACTGAAGTAATTCAGTTATTCATCTCAGATGTATTAATTCAGCCCTTTACCATTTATTTTAGACAAAATCATTAATTTCTGCCTTTAGATTTTTTTTCCCATGTCTCTTTAAATTTTTTTAAGCTCTTTTAAAAACATGGAGAAAGCACATAGTTTGGAATGCTGCACTTCTGCCTGAAGCCTGGGTTTATTTTGACTCATGCCATGATCAGTGTGTAAACGGTACAGATTTTACTCAGTAAAAGGCTTAGAGCTGCTTCACAGCCTTAAGTCTATTACTGTTTCTTGACTGTATTGAAATGGTATTGGAGTTATTTGCATTTTCAGCACAGAGCTAAATGGGCACTGCAGTGGATGGGAATCTGCTTTCATGGATAACAAGGAGTGTTCTGCCAGACACTCTACTTACTTGGCTCTAAGTAATTCATGTGAAGAAATAAATTTTAAAAGACTGTAGCTATCACAGTGAGCTTTCTTTAAGTTTGAAGCATTTTAAATTACAGTTTTTATCCAAACAGTAATGTAAATTATTGTTTAATAATCTTATTAATGGAAGCAGGAAAACTAATGTAACTTTAAAAATAGCTTATTAGTAAATGTTTTGCCAAATTCCTGTCTAAACAGAAAAGGTATCAATAGCTACCCTATTAAGGATTTTCTTGAAAAGCTTAATGTGAAAAGTGGATCGAGATTTGAATTACAGAGATAGCATATGGCACTTGGTAACAGTAGAAGACAGATGGTTAAGAAATGTCATTTAATGATATTATCATAAAATGTACAGCTAAAAATGTTAAAGCAATGAGTAATTTGTGAGCATACTTAATATAGTGACTACACAAAGTACTGCTTGCCTTGGCTTCATAAGACTTTATGTAGACTAATGGCTGTGAATTTGTTTCCACATGACAACTGCTTAATGCATTGGTGAACCTAAGTACTGAAACATGTGCACCCTACAAAGGTTGTTGCGAAGTACAAAATACATAGTTAGGACTTCACATCTAAGAAATCAGTTGTAATGGATGGGCAGGAGCAGCATTCACTGTTTGTATCATTTGGTTTGCAGAGTTGGCCTCCTTTGCAGGTTAGAACATGCAGATAAAACCCAGGAGCCAGTGCAGGGCTGTCCACTGCTGTGAGGCAAAAGAGCCCTTGTATCATCAATTAGTTACAGGTATAATGGAGCTGGAATTTGCCCTGTAAGGAGTAAAGAATTTAAATGTTAAGAAAATATTTTAAAATTTAAAGCTGGGTTAGGTACTAATTGAAAATTGTGGTTTCAAATGCTGAAGCCTAATATCCTGCATTGCTTTGACTTTTCTTGGGTGCCTAGAGTGAGAATTTTCTCCTGTTAATGAGGGTAGAATGGATTATCTGAGATTCTAGCCAATGCAAAAGTGACTGATATCTAGATTAAGAAAGACCTCCTACTATAAACCCATATTTTAATTTATAAGTTAGTTGACGTTAGCTGTTTGCCCAGCAAGTTTTGTTAATGAATGTCTTGTTGAGTTTGCCATTCTTAAAAAAAGTTCAGGCTAACTTAGTTTGCTCATTTCTGAGATGAGTAAGAAAAATGCATCATTTGCTCATTTCTGAGAGAAGCTGAGGTACCTGGTGTTTTGAGTGCAGCTGGTTCAGGCTTCCAGTGTAATTGCCATTCAGGGCTGATATGGACCAGCCTCAACTGGCAGGGACTGGGAGGCAGGTCCTCTTGCACTGGTCAGCCTCAGGAAGAAGAGATTTGCAGAGCCAGAGAGAAGGAGGATGAGAGCCTGGGTAGGAATATGTGGAGGGCAAGGAAAAGTGATGTCTTGGAGATACAACACTCCACAGGAGTGAGATACCATCTGGATGTGAAAATGTATGGAGTGAGGGCTGTCTCAAAGGCATTTGTCTAAATGATGGGACAGAATATTAGCTTGTCATCCACACAGTCATCCAGAAAGTGGCCAGGGTAGGAGGAATTCTAAAAATTGAGAATGAGATAGCCAGACAGTGAAAGCCACTGTAGCTTCTATCAGCAGCAATCCTGCCCCATCCCTCCATCTCTCGTCTTGTCCTTGCAGAGGTGTCGCTGAGACAGGTTTGGGCAGAATGAGACAGAGTTAAAGAATGAGGCAGATCTGCTGTCTCTCAGTAGGCAAATGATAAGTTGAATTTATACCTGGGAGTGGAATTACCAAAGAAGAATTCTGGTCCAAAGCTAGAAGACAAAGCTGGTTTGTTAACAAGTATCAATTTGATGAGAAGATCTGTAGAAAACGAATGGGTGCTTATGCACTTTAAAAGTACAGCGAAGCGTATGTGAAGGCTTGTGAAATTTGTATAGGTAACTCTCATCCTGGCAAAGCCTAAACTTTGTAAGCTTGGCATTGCAGAGTAAGTAGTGTGTTGTCTAAGACAGTTTTGTCAATTGTCCTGTGTTTTCAGCATCCTGTAACTCAAGGAACTGAGCGGTACTGAACTCAAGAAGAGTTTAAAGCAGGATGTGTGATGTATGTAATGAAAGTTGCAGACCTGAGGCAATTACTGCAGAGCATTTAAGTTTTAAAAGGGAAGCTGGTTTTGTGATGTGCCTTTATTTGCCTCCCTGCTATTCTATTTAACCTTGCTCATTGGGGGTTACCTTATCTTGCCTTCATACTTATTTTTGTGAGTTGTGCACTGAGGGATTTTTTTTCTTAAACACCCTCTGTGGAAACAGAGATCTTGCTCTACCCTTTTCCACCTATTTCAAGGTTTTAATTTGAGTAGGATAAAAGTCAGGGGATGTAATCTTTTTGAAATCGGAGATTGTCTTTATTAGCGGTCAGGAAAGCTGGAGCTAGATAAAGCCTGATACAGAGATTCAGTGATAACTTCTCTCTGCATAAGTCAAAGGTTGCAACACTGTGAAATTTGTAAATTATTACACAATATAGAACTGAAACCACTTTAATATTCCTTGCTCTTGAGGGCCAGGAGGTAGAGGGGAGAATGGTTTTTATAGAAGAGAGAGGGAGGTGGCTCTCTGCTGCTGTGTGGGCTCTTAAAAACCAAAACATCATTTTTTTTGTGTAGCATGTAGATGGGACATTCACCCTTTATCCGTGCCATAAAAATACATTTCCTCTGAAATTCACTGGACTAGTGCAGGTACCTACCAGCTGCAGCCATCAAGACTGAGTCTTCTGCCTTTCAAGTCAGAGCAAAGATACAAATGATACAAATAGAGAGATCTGGATAACTTTCCAAGCCTGCCACTGACCTACTATTTGACCCATGGCAAGTCTTCCTGTTTCTCTTCTCTTCTGCTGTGTTGTGGCTGTGTCTAATTATAGATCAAACTGCCTTTTTTTTTTTTTTTTTAACTTCACGACTGCAGCAAAGCACCAGCAGGAGCTTTTCCATTTTCTTTGATGGTCTCAGGATCAAGCTCTGTGTAAATACCATCTGCAACCAATCCTGTGCATAAAAGGAGAGAGGAAAGAGAGGAAACTAGTAATTCTTCTGTGCACACATTTTCTAGATTCAAGTTACAAGTTTCATGAATACTAGAAAACTCATCAGAAGCAACAAGACAACTCAGCATTTCTTTTTTTCTTTTTTTTTTCAGGTATTTTTTGTTCTGGGTTTTTTGTTTTTTTGTTTTTTTTTTTAGTTTTTCAAAGCTGATACAGGCTCTCCTTTACACTTTGCCCAAACAAATTAATTGAAAATTATACAGCTTCCTTTAGAATTAAGTAGGCTTTTTAAAGCTCACCTTTGCTCCTGTTGAATTTGGGATGCAGTCAAGCAGAAGGAAAGGGGCGGCTCTGCACCTCTGCCTCCCCAGCACACACAACCCCTCACACAGCTCTAACCATGCTTTGCCAGTGCAGATTTAAGCTGAACCATGTCCCTGGAGCAGTTTCTGGGGAAGAGAGAGCTGGGAGAAGGGCTGGCGTAGACCACAGCAGCCTGGACTATGTGCATAAATTGCCATGGAGCTGTGTGTTCAATAATGCAGTTTCACTCTGCTTTAAGCTGTTTGCACTCAGGACTGCACACTGAGCCTCTGGGGAGAGAGAAAAGAGAATTTTTTTGGTTTGGTGATACGTGCTGGATCAGGGAACAGAGACATGCTTCTGTACATTCATGCAGTACTTCAAGATATGCATCCAGACTGCCGTCACGTTTCTCAGGGGAGGCTGGTTAACTCTTGTTGCTGCAGCATTTGATTTTTGTTTAAATTTTAGTCCTTCAGAACAACATTCTTATGTCTAAAAGAAACTTTCAGCTTCAAGAGGAAAGATCAGGTTGTGTTGCTAAGTTGTTAATTTTTTTTTTTTCAACTAGTGAGTTGTCTTGTCCCAGGACTGTATAGAAAAATAGCATTGTTCACAAACAAAACAGTCACGTAATAATAAATACAAAATAATTTTTCCTCTGTGAGACTTAACTGATAAAGTACCATTTTAAATCAGCATGCTGTTTCACAAGAGCACATATTCAGAGTGTCAAATAAGCTTTTTCCCCTACTTTCAGTTTCTTGACTTTACTTGTGTTTTGATGTCTGCTATTTAAAAAAAAAAAGCAAAAACCAACAAACTAATTACCACAATTCATTGAATTTAATGCATTTCTGGACAATCTACGTTTTCCTTCACTTCTCTTTACTTTGATTCGGGTAATTGTGACAAATAGTCATCCATCCCTCCCTCTGAAGTTAGAATACAACCAAATGTAACGGGTTAATGGTTAAGTATTATTAGGGCTCTAATTGAAACTCTGCTTGTGGCTATTTGTATGCAAAGCACTTTGGGGACAGCCTTTCTAAAGCTTTTGAACTGGAGTAGCCTGTGTCAAAACACTGGAGTATTCTCTTAATATGGTTTCCTTTGCTTTGCAGGCGCTTGAATACTTTAAACAAATGTGCAGTGATGAAGCTAGAAATTAGTCCCCACAGGAAAAGGGTAAGTTCCTTTAACTTCTGTTACAGCGTTGGATGTTGATAAAGCTGGAAAAAAAAACCAAAAACAAAAATAAAAAAACATCTAAGAGATTGCTTAGCTGCAGTCTAGGATAACACCTGAGTAGAACCTGGCAAGGACTCAGAGTCAAAACTGCTTATGTTTCATGTTCTCACTGAGGGACAATTGAAGAGTTTGGCCATGAGTACAGGTTATTTGTCTAGCAAACTTAATCAAGATGCTGCTGCCAGTCTTGAGACGCACTGGGCTTTTCTGCCTGCCAGTGGAGTTGTCCCTGTTGGAGCATGTTACCTGCACTAAGGCAGGTTTGTAAAGAATTGGCTGGATGCAGGGGATCCTGACCAGCTATGATGAGCTGACATAAATGTTAAAACATCCACTTCGGCATAATTTTTGAGGTTTTGGTTCTTTGCCATCAAGTTAGAATTGTATTGTTTTATTATGATATAGACAGGAACATTTAGGCTGTGCTTGGCCTGCAGAGGGAAAAGAAATCCTGTGTAGGACTGGTCACATTGTTTCCTTGTTTTTTAACTACATAGCTCAAAATTAAAGCAATATATTTACTGTTACCTCTATGAATGTTGAATTTGAATGTTTCTAGAGAGCTCAGCAGGAATTGTTTCCTGAATGTTCATGAATGCTGGGGAGCACAGTGAGAAATAAGGGAGCACCTACTGTAATTTCAGTAAGGCAGCACTGACAGAAAGCTGGGGTTTGCTGGTAAGGTACCAGTCAATAGCTGTCTTAAAACTATGTGTGTGTCCTAGGAGGGATCAGCAGTTGATACCATCCCTTGGGATATGACAACTGCAGATAAAGATGACTGAGCTAAGGCAATATAATGCTGCCCTACCCTTAGCAAGAATGCATACAAATGCTCTGAGGTTGTTTACCAGGAATTAATCCCCTCTTTCCCTATCTGTTTGTGGTATGTTGGAAACAGCATCCAAGCTCTATAAGATAACACTCTGAGGAGGATACATAGGAACTGGCTAAAAGCAGGAATAGAGAGCTGGATTGATGTTTATGACCACTAGAAGATTTCTTCTTGTTCCTGAACCTTGTTAACACTGGAATGATCAGCATTGCTTTTCGAGGTCAGACCAGGTCTGACTTCATGTCCAAACCCCAGATCTTCCAGAGTCTGGACATTACCTTTTGGTTCAATCCTTACTGATTTTCATTCACCACCCCATGTTCTGGAAGATGTACTCAGATCCTAGACCTTTTTGTTGTTGACTTCATTAAAATCAGTACTCAACCTTTAAGGCTTTTGAACACTAGGTAAAATTTGTGATGACAGGAACATGTTTCCTTATGTTTTCACTGACTGCTTTGCAAATTAAGATCACTTGACTCCTTTTTTTTCCAGTCAAACTGCATTCAACACTAAGCGATCATTGTTGGACACTAGTAATTTCAGGTGACTTCTGAAAACTTTCAATAAGCAAGAGTGTCCTCTTAGGTTTTCATCTGAGTCCTGGACAAAAGTATTTTTTAGTAGCTGGGAAACAATATGATGCTTATTCTGTATTTCACATATATTTGGTTATAAAAAAATAAACACAGTGTTTTGCTTATTTTGATGAGCTGATGAAATGTGCTATAAAAAAAGCACAAAAACCCTAACAATTTTATGAAAAACCCACAAAAAATCTAGCAAAGGATCAGAAACTAAAATACTCATAAATTGAAGACATGAAATAAGAATATTTTACTTGGTTTTTAGAGTATAAATGTTCATGATACTGGCACACAAATAGTTACAGTTTGGGGCATGCTTGTATGTTTGTTTTTAAATTAAAGCAGTCTAAACAAACGAAGTGAAGCTTATGGAGCTGGGTGGCAATTAGTGTTTTCCTGCTCTGAACACCAAGGATTATTTTGTGGTTTCAAGGTGTCCTGTTAAAATATCATCATTGGTTTTATCCTTCCAACATGAAATTTTCCAGGTATTTGGAAGACCAAAAATGTCAGTCTTGGATCATTCCCTTTCAGTATTTAGATGAAAAGATTGTACAAAAAAGTGATGTAGGTGTAATTGTGCCCTCAGGAATCAGTCATACATCAAACATCATCAGTGGAGATGTTATTTACAATTTACTTACGTGCTATACTGTCAGTGAGCTCTTGCTGCTCATATCTGTGAGTGCTAAAGTTTGCCTGGAGCAAAACTGAAGTAGAAACTTCACAGGACATTCTTAAAATGTTAACTGCTAGCCTGTGGGAGGAAGAGTGGACCAGGTAAAAGCCTGAAGGCATCACACTCTTGCAGTGCAAAAGTTTCTTTTGCTGTCTCATTAGTCACAGACGACCATTCAGACTTCCCAAAGTGGTAAGGAATTAAGCTGCTACAATTCAGAATTTATGAGAAACATCTCATAATTGCAAAGAGGAGTATAAACACACAGCTGCTATCAACAGAGTGTAGCTTTGGAGAGAGTCCAGAGGGACCCCAGCCCCTGACTGACTCCAGTTTAAAATTTTATGCATGCCAGGAATTTCCATTGATCAGAGGACTATCCACTGTGACCAATTAATTAAAAGTCTGGGTTGTTTTAGAGAAGTGCAATTTAAAGCAGATTGTAGTGTTTGTTTCTTTTTTACAAAGCATGTATCTTTGTGTTTAAAAACTGTTAAAAAATATTGCCTCCCATGTTATCTTTTCCTGTGATGGGCTTCATGGCCTAATCTTCCTCTCCCTGGAGTAAAAGACTGTTTACACTTTAAATTCAGTGAGAACAAGGCCATACTTACTGCAGTTTAGTGGGTATTGTATTTAAATTCAACCACCTTCACCTTTCTGGCAGTTTGCAAGCAGTACTTTCAGAGTTCTTCCTTGCAGAGTGAAGATTCAGATGAAGATGAACCATGTGCAATAAGTGGCAAATGGACTTTTCAGAGGGACAGCAAGAGGTGGTCGCGACTTGAAGAGTTTGATGTGTTCCCTCCAAAACCAGACTTGAATACCCCCTCCCCAGAAGCTCCTCACCTCAGTAACGCTGCAAGCCACGAGAGTGTACTGACAGACCTCAGTGAACGCCAGGAGGTGGCTTCCATTCTGAGTATCAGCAGCACCAGCAGCCACCAACCAACCCTGCAGAGTGAGGCATCTACCACCAGGACAAACTCCGTCGTGAGCGTTTGTTCATCCAGCAATTTCATAGCAAACGATGATTCATTCAGCAGCCTGCCCTCACCCAGGGAGCTGAATAGCTTCAGCTTCAACACAAAAACCAACGAGAAGAATGCCAAATCCAAAACAAAGAGCCTGCTCAAGAGAATGGAGAGCCTGAAAATCAAGAGCTCTCACCATAGCAAGAGCAAAGCTCCTTCAAAGCTTGGCCTTATTATTAGTGGGCCCATCCTGCAGGAGGGCATGGATGAAGACAAACTGAAACAACTTAACTGTGTGGAGATTTCTGCCCTCAATGGCAATCACATCAGCCTCCCCATGGTACGAAAGAGGAGCGTCTCCAATTCCACCCAGACCAGCAGCAGCAGTAGTCAGTCTGAGACAAGCAGTGCTGTCAGCACACCCAGTCCCGTCACACGAACACGCAGCCTCAGTGCATACAATAAAAGGGTGGGCATGTACCTGGAAGGCTTTGACCCATTCAACCAGTCAACATTCAGTGATGTGATGGAGCAGAACTTCAAGAACCGGGGAAGCTTTGCAGAAGACACAGTGTTTTTTATCCCTGAAGATCATAAGCCTGGCACTTTTCCCAAAGCACTCTCCAATGGCAACTTCTCCCCGACAGAAAGCAACACTTCTGTGAACTGGAGGACAGGGAGTTTCCATGGACATGGCCATCTCACCCTCCAGAGGGAAAACAGTGGCGACAGCTCCAAAGAGCTGGGCATGGGGAAAAGGCGCAACTCCTCCAGTTCAGTGTGCAGCCGCCTGAGTATTTATGACAATGTGCCAGGCTCAATCCTATATTCCAGTACAAGCGACCTGGCTGACCTTGAAAATGAAGACATATTCCCAGAACTAGATGACATCCTGTACCATGTCAAAGGGATGCAGAGAATAGTAAACCAGTGGTCAGAGAAGTTCTCAGATGAAGGAGACTCTGACTCGGCACTTGACTCCATCTCCCCATGTCCTTCCTCTCCAAAGCAGATCCACCTTGACGTAGATAACGATCGAACAACACCAAGTGACCTTGACAGTACAGGGAATTCACTGAATGAAACAGAAGAACCCCCAGGGATGCAGGACAGGAGGGACTCCGGGGTGGGTGCATCACTGACACGGTCCAGCAGGTAAGATCCTGAGCCCTGGGGCTAAGGGTGGCCCCAGTAAGATCCCCTGTGGGGTGAGTGGCTCTGTAGTAGCTGCACCACACTTGGTTAAGGTGTCAGTCAAGCACATTCCCATCACAGAGGCATATGTGTGCAAGACTTTTAGACAAGTGATTTCCACACTTCGTAGCTATATGTTAGTATCTTCAGCCTGAGTTTTCTTTGGCACACAGCTTGCTCAGCAACTCAGCACTGGGAGCAATGTTAAGGCAGTTTAAGGGATGGTGATTCTTCAAACTGAAACGCTGTGTGGGAGGGAGAGGGACCTCAAGTCCCTGTTAACTTTTTAAGTTGGCTAGGAGAACCAGTGCGAGTATGATCTGGTTTGTTTCAGTGTGCAGTAAAAGCCTCAATTTTAAGTTTGTTTCAAAAACTTGTATTTTTCAGTAGCAGGCTCTTTCTTAATAGCTTGCTAGAACACTAAATCTGAGAGGAAAATAAGGTTTGTTTATTATTCTTTGATTGCTGTAGCACAGTGGGAGACTGGGGGAGTTCCAGTGGTCTCACTGTTTCAGTTTTACCATGGGATGGATGATGGTGTTTTGTGCTGTGAACAGAGCAAGGAGTTGTAGTCCATCTGGCTTCGTTTTCAGTTTTTCTTTAAAACTGGTGAAAATCATCTAGGGCCTGGTTTCTGCTGTTACTTAGTTGCCTACAGCTGCATGTATAAACTGAATGGGGCTTTTAGAACTGTTTAGTTCCCATTTGATGCATCTTAAAAATTTGGGCCATGTCTTTTTAATGGAGTTTTTAATTACCACTGCTTGTGCTTCATCACACCAGGAAAGGCAGAGATGCTGCCTGTTGGTGCTGGTGGAATCTCAGAAGACATTGGGTGCCAAGGCGGGGAGCTCGGTGGTGTGCTCCTGAATGCATCTTGCAGATATGTTTCAGTGACGGGTCCTTGCTGTGTCCCCTCTGCTCTCCCCAGGCACAAGCTGAGGTGGCACAGCTTCCAGAGCTCCCACCGGCCCAGCCTCAGCTCCGCGTCACTGCAGATCAACTGCCAGTCAGTGGCACAGATGAACCTGCTGCAGAAGTACTCACTCTTGAAGCTGACTGCTCTCCTTGAGAAGTACACACCTTCCAACAAGCATGGTTTCAGCTGGTAAGGGCACAGTGCTATGTGCAGACAGGCAAGCTATGGATGCACAACAGTTGCACTCATCCTAAGCAACTTTTGGAAAGATGCAATGAATCCCTCTGTCCTTCTTTTTCCATATTTGCACTTCTTCATCCAGCCTGTGCTGACAGTGATTTGTGGTTTCCCTAAGACAGGGCTAAAGTCAGTAACCCTTTACATAAGTGTAATCTTTCTAGACCTGAGAAGTATGTTGTAGGGGGCATGTGAAGAAATTAAAGCAATGAGGTACTCGCCAGCTTTCTGCACAGGAAGGTGTCTGCTGTCCATAGCAGAAGAAGGGCTGCTAGTTTATTGAGACAGTTAGCGAGCAATGGCACAACCTCAATAAATCTTAAGATCTCTTCTTCGGTTATTCTTAAATAATTTCATCAGTTTCTCTATTTAATTGTCATTAAATAACATTTATCATTAGCCAAAAACTCTCTCCCCTCCTTACAACCTATTAAATCCACCACTGTAAATCCAGTTAACTTGAGAAGAAGATGGAGGTGGGGAAGAAAGGTTGGGAAAACCATGGAGTTTTTTGTAGGCATCAGTTTCTGCTGTGGCCAGGTGTTTGTAACTGAGCAGAATGGGAGGGTTTTGTCAGAAGAATGAAAAAGCTCTACTACTATTGTATCTGCAGCAGAGCCCATGTAACTTTCAAGACGCAAAAGACGCAATAAAATGTTTCGTGTCCCTACCACAGGCCAGCCTCCTCCCTTCCCCAGGAGTCATAGAGAGCATTTAGCTTCAGCATCAAAGTACCTCCTGTTCAAAGGCTGTTATTATGTCAGCCTTTCTAAATACAGAAGTTGTTTGTTCTGAAAGACAGAAATAAGTATTGACCAGTTATCCCTGCATGCTTCAGATTCTCAGTGGAGATCGCAATGTGTTTTTGCACATTCCATTGGCGTGTTTTTTGACAAAGCAAGTATTATTCATACATTTATCAATAATGCCCTAAACTCAACTATATGGCAGTACAAATTGGTTCTCTTTTACTATGTAGCAGATTAGTCAGCTGTAAATCTAATGGACTGTTTGTATAGCTTCACTGTATATTGAAATGTTAATTGATGTCCCTGTTTTCCAGTGCTTTTGTGACCTATTAGTTGTTGCACTGGACATTAGCTTTTTTCCCTGTTTAGGAAAATGTTCTTATTATTTTCACATTTTAATGACTTTTTTTTTTTCCCCTCCGTGAAACCACTGCTCTTGGGGACCTGAGGATAAATCATTCTTTTGTATTTAATAACTTTTTCCTTGGAGTAATAAGCAGATGGAAAGGCCTCTGGTTGAAACTGGAGTCAGAGGTGGGGGTAACAACAGTCACTGGCTAACAAGGAGGGGGGTCCCTCAAAGGGCTTGTTTATAGAGCTGAAGTTTTTAGCTGACAAACTCAAATGTATTACATCAGTTTCCTGCTGTTATGCACACTGGTGGGTGGTGGACCCAGTTTGAGGACTTCACAGAACAAGTAGTTGACATACAAAAGATCGTTGTTCAAATGCCCATCTTTTCCGAAACCTAAAGCAGCAGTGTTATAAGGGGTCACTGACCGCGGGATTTATTTTGACTCTTTTGCAATTCAATCTGGCCCCTGCAGTTCTACCCTGTAGCTCTTGTCCGACTCATATCGATAGAGTAGCACCACAGTAATACTTACAGGCAGCATACTGCCCCAAATGTCAAGCCTTTCTCTTAGAGATACTGTTTTCTCCCCAATTCCCCATCCCAGCTCTGAATGGATGAATCAATTTACGTTGTTGCTGCTTTTCATATTACTAAAATGTTTCGCTTATTTTCACACACTATCTGAATTACTAGGAATATGTAAGATGAATCATCAGCAGAGGTTTAACTTTATTTTGTCCTACACTTTGCTTAACTAGGGCAGTACCAAAATTTATGAAGAGGATAAAGGTGCCAGATTATAAAGACCGAAATGTGTTCGGAGTGCCGCTGCAAGTCAACGTCCAGCGCACGGGGCAGCCTCTTCCACAGAGCATCCAGCAAGCCATGCGGTACCTCCGCAACCACTGCCTGGATCAGGTGAGGTTGGGGTACTCTCATCCTGCACACATGCAGCCCCCAAAACTCAGCCTTCCAGGAATTTTTATTGCTCCTGGGTCAGACTGAAAAAATAGACTCAAAATTCAACAAAGTAAATAGTTAATGCAAGGAAAGCTTTCTTTCCATGAAATTGCAACCCATAGATAAGAAGCTAAAGAGCATTCTTATGGTTCTGATTTGCTGGACTGATTGTAAATGTCTTTACCTTTCCATATATATTTAGGTTGGACTGTTTAGGAAGTCTGGAGTCAAATCAAGAATTCAGGCTTTGCGGCAGATGAATGAGAATTCAGCAGACAGTGTCAGCTATGAAGGTCAGTCTGCTTACGATGTAGCAGACATGTTAAAGCAATTTTTCCGTGATCTCCCAGAGCCTCTCATGACCAACAAACTCTCCGAGACCTTCTTACAGATATACCAATGTAAGTACTGAGATTTCTATGGCTAGGTGGTAACTGGTGATTTGTGCAGCAAGGGAGGAAGGTTCTAATACTGCTTCTCTGGGCACTATGCATGTTGCCTATGTTTGTGCATTTCTCCAACTTTCTGGTTTTATAGTGATTTATACTGCAAGTTCTTTTCATTTCACCTTTCTCTGTAGTTTGGGATAAATATAAATCCTCCCTCACTAGCTAAAATTTTCCCTTTTTTCAATGAGCATGCTAGATACTGTGATTTGAAAATTAACGTGGCTAGGTAGAAGAGAGCAATGCAAATACTTCCAAGGGGATTGAAGTCCACTAAATAACTGACATTTTTTAGTATGACCAAGGCTGACAAAATGAGTCTATTTTCGTATAATTCACATTCTTCTAACCTTCAGCACAACTTCTGAAAATAACCTTTAAGTTGAAACCTTTTCTGTTACTGACTAGCAGCTACTTTTCTGATAGGTACCATATTATCCGTGTAAGTGAAGAGAAAGAATTAATCGTTCTGAGATGGCAGGTTGAAGTCCAGGAAGGGAGACATTCTCCTTTGTGAGCTAGAGAAACTGAGTTCTGTATAGACGGTAATTTTGTGCTGGATTTTTCTGAACAGCACGTTGTCTTTCAAAAGCTTTCTTCACTATTGTTTCATTGGGAGTATTCTCACCTTATAAAATGGCCAAAGATTAATTAATGTTTGGTGACAAGAACACCAAAGCTATTTGAAATATTCATGGGCTTCAAACCAACTAGTATGCTATGGGCATCTTGCTGTTTCTGTGGTTTCTCTCCCTACCAGCACCCCAGCTCTCTCCTTTGGGTCATTGCTGTATTTTTTGCCTTCCTTAAGATGATGGTTACAAAAAAGTTATGGGAACTTCAGAGCTCCTTAGGTAGAGGTTACTGGTTAAAATAAAACATATTTACTGTTATTTCACTCCACAGATTTTTGTGTGTGTGTGTTTGTTTGGATTCCCAGAAAGGTTTATGAACAAAATTAATAAGATTCTCCATTTCTGTGCATATTAAACAACAACTCTCTGTGGGTTTTGTGCCAGAAAAAGTTTGACAGAGCATTGCAGAAGTGTGTGTTCCTTTCTTTCTGCAGGCGGTAGGTCTGAGGAATCCCCAGAGGTGGTCAGGAAGTATCTCTGTGTAAAGCAAAGAGCTTAAAAGCAGCTGTAAATTTTAGTTCCCTGCAAAGAACAAAATTTCCCTTTGCTGTAGTGTTACGCACCAGGCTGCACTCAGGAATTCTCTGTGCATGGCTTAACTGTGCTTTAAACTGATGGGGGGAGACTGTGAAAAACTGTATTTTTGCTTAGAATTGCTTCCCAAACTCAGTTTCTAGTCTTAACAAAGCTGCTGAAGCCTAAAGCAAATACCATTTAAATATCTGGTTAGCACCATGTGTATTATGAGACGTGCAGTGAGGGTGGTGTGGTGCTAATGATGATATAAATGCTCCAGGACTCAGTCTCTGATGTTGTCTTCAGGGATGGCTTGTTGGAAATCCCTTTATAAGAAGCAGATCTGGTCTGGATTATTTCATTTTTGTTCTCTTCAAGTTTGGAGGAGAGGGCCTTTTATAAAGACACACATCAAATTTTTCCAGTGGCTGTTTGTTGTTAGTAACCAAGGAGCTGTTTAATGGTATGGGGCTTCACAGCGTTGACTTTCTTTTTCCACTGCATGATTTTGTGTGATCTGCTCAATAAAGCAACCCTCTGTGTTTGGTAAAACACTTTCTGGATATTTTATGACATCAGTGTTGAAACGTTTTGCTAACCAATTTATATAATTAATTTACCTATTCTAAAATGCATTCATGTTTTGAATTTCTTTGAAAGCCAAAGAATTTCTAAATTGGCTGGACTGTTTGCTTGTTCACTGCCTGACTCCAGGCTTCTGTCATTTTAGTGCATCTGTGGGAGCATGTAGCTGTTGAAATTAAATCTAAAATTAACTCTGGCCTGGGCATAATTTCTTCTTGGTTGCATTTCTTGTGAGGCAGGAAATAGCTGAGCACAGTTAAACTAGTGGGTTAAAATAAAAATTCCTTCATGTTTCCTACGAATGGTATGCATCCTGAAGGAAATCACTTCAAACTCAAGTCAAATATTTGAAGCTGGAGTTTGCTTTGGGTTGTATTCATGCTGCGTGTGTGGAAAATCAGTGGGCTGATGAGAGAATTACTAATATTATGCAGATGTGCCAAAGGATCAACGTCTCCAGGCTATCAAGGCTGCAATTATGCTTTTGCCCGATGAGAACAGGGAGGTCCTCCAGATTCTTCTCTATTTCCTGAGTGATGTCACAGCTGCAGTGAAGGAAAACCAGATGACACCAACAAACCTGGCTGTCTGCTTAGCACCTTCACTCTTCCACCTAAACACTCTCAAAAGAGAGAATTCTTCCCCAAGGTACGTCTCTGGGGAGCAGGGCTCCAAGCTGCTGGTTCCACACCACAGCTGGCAGCAGTGTGCAATGGGCATAGCCTAGCATTGACCCTACCAGTTGTGATCATCTCAGAGGACACGGGGTGTAGAGCTGTTATGGGATTCTACCTTTTGTTAGAGATTTGTTAAAATATAAGCAAACTTCTAGGAAGGAAGAAACAGGGGGGATCCCAAATAAAAGTTCAGCAAGAGTACCAAGAGAAGTTGCTAGCACCATGGCAAAGTTTGGGTTCCAGGAAACACTGGTCTAGATCACCAACAGGTTTGGGAATCTCTGTTGCTCTGCATTAAATAACTGGATTTGTGTGTGCTCTTTGTCCCTGTGAAGGGTGATGCAAAGAAAACCAAGCCTGGGAAAACCTGATCAGAAAGACCTAAATGAAAATCTGGCTGCAACCCAAGGGCTAGCTCATATGATTGCTGAGTGCAAGAAGCTCTTTCAGGTAAAATACCTATTTGCAAAATTGATGGGTGGAATGTTGGCCAAGATGCCTTAGATATGATGGATAATGGAATGCTAAGAATGTCTCTTTGTTTTAATTCAGTTTAATACATGATAAACAGCTTTCTAAAAACTTTGCACCTTGATATGGGTCCATACAGGTATTAGAAGTGGTAGAAGAAAAGACATGCATTTTGCTGGTGCTGGTACTCAAATGTCATGAAGCAGTTGTAGAGTTTGGGACATTTTTGTTACCTCAGGCTGCATTTAAATATGTTTTCAAGTTTCTAGTGTGTGGCTATGAGGATCTGTGAACTTCATTTCTAATTACAAAGCAGGAAGCTACTTCCAGGAATTTCAGTGCTTGTTTTATACTTAAATTCCCAAGAGTTAGCAAGAGTAGGCCAAAAGTTACCTGGAGTACCATGACAGTGCCAGACTCTAGCTTGACGGGTCTGTAGTATCAAAACGTGCTTCCCCTAGGATCTAGGATGGAGAACCAGGCAAGTTTTGAGTTCCGGTTCGTTTAATTTTTTCAAAGCCCAAAACTGAAGGAACCACCTGTCTCTTTTCTTGCTGCTCACAACTGACCCCTCCTTTGTTCAGTCTGCAGGATAAACTGCTCTTGGAATGAATCTGAGCTGTGTAGCAAAGAGGGATACTCCACAATAAAAAATAAGATGCCCCATAAATGAAAGACTAATTAAAGTTAAAGTCACAAAGTTAATTTTGTCATTTCTTCACATTGAGTGTTTGACTTGAAACATACACATCCCACCACTTAAAAAACTAGTGAGCCCATCTGTCTGTGGCTATCAAGCTGCTAGACTAAGTCTGTGATGTGGGGAGAGAGCTACAGGAAAATGATTTCACCCTTTTCACCCCTCAGATACCAGAAGAAATGAGCAGGGGCCGGAACTCATACACAGAGCAGGACCTGCGTCCCCTCAGCCTGGAGGAGCTCCGGGGCGGCAGCAGCACCGCAGAACCCTCCGACTACCACTGCTACCTCCAGGACTGCGTGGACGACTTGCTCAAAGAGATGAAGGAGAAGTTTAAAGGCTGGGTCAGCTGCTCCACTTCAGAGCAAGCAGACCTGGCCTACAAGAAGGTGTGTGCCCTGTCACTCACACCACACCTCTGGTTTTGCGCTCATATTCTCCAATATAAGCAGGCTTTTCACATAGGGTATTGCAGAAGGTTCAGTGCAGAAGGTTCTTTACTTTGCAGATAGATTTAAGAAAAAAAATCTTTTGACATAGTTGCACACATCAAAAAGCTGCATGTCTTTCAGCAGTAGTCAGTTAACATGCACTGATTTGTGTTTATCCAGCCCAAGAATGTTGGCTGGATTGCATTTACATGTGCAAAACCTTGACAGGCTGAGTGAAGCCTCCAAACACTGTCACTGTGCAGGTAGTAGAAAAGAAGTTTTTTAGCTCTGTTCTTACACACCTCAGACCTAGCACAGGGAGACGTGCTTCAGTGAGTTTTAAGATACTTAAAAATAAAACTGGAAAACTGGGATATTTTTCTGTAGCCTGAATACTGGAAAACTAACTTAAAAATAATCTGGAAGTCAGGGTGCAGATGCATTTCACTGTTAAAAACACAATCTTAGTCTGAGTTTACAACAAGCTAAGTACAGTATATACATATATGTGGGTGTATTTAATTTTCTGTATTTAGGAGACACTAAAATGCAAAGGAAAAGAAAGTGTAAGGAAGAGTAAAACTGAGGACTCTGTGCTGATTTTCCCACAGGCATGTGAAGGTCCTCCACTACGGTTATGGAAAGCCACCATTGAAATCCCAGCTGCACCAGAGGACGTTTTGAATCGTTTGCTTAAAGAGCAGCATCTTTGGGATGAAGATCTTATAGATTCAAAAGTAATTGAACCTTTGGATAGCCAGACAGATATATACCAGTATGTGCAGAACAGCATGGCACCTCACCCAGCCAGGGATTTTGTTGTCTTAAGGTAAGACTTTTCTACACAATAGTGTATAAACACATATAAATCTTATACCTCTGGCAACCTTGACTACAATTTCTATAGAATATAAGTTCTATAGGTCAATACCTGCTTGTGTATGATTTGAAATCTTACCAGTTGTTCGAATTACTTTTTGTCAAAGATAAGACTTTTTTTCCTCCTTTTTTCTTAGAACGTGGAGGACAAACTTCCCCAAAGGAGCTTGTGTGCTTCTAGCAACTTCAGTGGACCATGACCGTGCTCCAGTGGCAGGTGTTAGAGTCAATGTGCTCCTCTCCAGGTATCTGATTGAGCCCTGCGGGTCAGGAAAATCTAAGCTTACCTACATGTGCAGAATTGATTTAAGGTATGAATTTTCACTTTGTCCTTTCATTGCAATAATGTTTTGTGTATGGTTTCCATGTAGTCAGCACAAAATTGAGTTGGCTCAACAGCCTTTAGCTTGGCCAGTAGTATGTTCTTCTCAAAGGTATGCACACAGGTCTCTGAGATGAGAGAGAAAATTGACTTCAGTGCACACCTAAGAACAGGTGCAGTTTGCTGCATTAGCAGCCTCCAGCATGTGCTGCACCATAGCTACTGGTATATAGTCCCACTCCTTCCTCTGGTAGATGTATTTGGATGCAAGGACGTGTTAATTTTAATATTAAGTTAGTAACAAGGACCAAGTTGTCACAAAAGTTCTAACAAATTTTCCTCACTGTGGCAAACTTATTTTTGACAAGTCTGTATATTTGTAATGCAGATCTGAGGTCAGTAAGAAGTAATATGGAAATTTCATAGTCAGGCATTCAACCAGCTACAGACCTGATTCTGACTAAGGAAATGCATGCAGAGTTACTGGTACCAACTTCATCATTACTTTTTCTCCATGCATCAGGGGCCACATGCCAGACTGGTACACCAAGTCTTTTGGACACTTGTGTGCATCTGAAGTCGTAAAGATACGAGACTCTTTCAGTCATCAGAGTCTTGAGAACAAGGAGGTAAAATCCAGGTGACTACTGAAGAGGAACAGCCATGCGCTCCACACCTCAGCAATGTAGACATTACCCAAAACTAAGCCTCACCCATTGCAGATGGGACTAGTGTGCCATCTGCAAGTCATGTCATGAAGGGATGACAGCATGAGAACTTGACTGTGAGCATTACTATAGGACTGTGGCCATACCATACACTTGAAAGCTGCTTCCTGTCTGTTTAAGGTCTATAGTGTAGGCCTCGACTGGAATATATAGGATGACTGTGCAAAAAAAAAAGTAAGGAAAAAAAGAAAAATAATTGTACTATTTGATGGTTTGAATTGCTTCTGAGAAGCAAAATTCTTTAAATGCAAAATATATTATGAAATATGGTGAAGGCTCATCATTCCCATGTGAAATACTTAGCTTTATGTACATACCCATATCATTTTATTTGTAGTGCGTTGAGGGACTGGTGTATCCACTGGAATAGTTGGTACTCTTCAATGTGTTCTCACTGAGATAAGCAGAGAAAGGTTTGCACAGAGATTAAAGTGTGAATGAGTGTGTTAATAGTTGAAAGACTAGCAGAAGTTGAACTTGAAATGTGTCTGGTACACTGATAGGCAGCCAGAATGGATTTTAGTATGCTGGGTACGGTTCAGCCTAGAATGGGATTTCCCTGTGGACCAGGAGTAGCCATCCTTCCTATGCACCAGGTCTGCATTTTCCTCTGCTATTACTTCATTGAAAATGCTAAGCAGATGTTACAAGAGGCTGGCTCTGATTACTGTCCACTCCTTATCCAGATGATCTTTTAGAAGTGATTAGTAATTTTATAGCCATTGTAAGTAAATAAACTTTTGAGCCACGCAGCAGCTTAGAAATGAAATACCTATGCAACAGTGAAGAAAGCTGGTAATGTCAGTTGTTAATTTGCAAAAAAAATATTGGTTTTATTTCTATCCATGTTAACTACAAGTGCTTTTATATATTTTACTGTACTCTAATGGCTCAAGAGGAAAAAGTCAACACTGGAGTTGTGGTGCTGGGAGGTGGCAAGACTCCTGCAACAGCAGGTGGGGTGAGGAAGAGTCGCATGAGCTCTCTCCCTTTCTCTCCCTTCTTTGCCTGTTTTGCTAAAAGCTGCACAAGTTAACATGAACAGAACCTGGATGTGAGCAGTTTGGAGGGTTGTACTTGGGGGCAGAGAGGAGGGTGGGGTTTTCTCTTGGGTTTTAAACCCTTTGGGATATTCCCTTCTCTTTGAGAATCAACTTGATGAACTCTAGGAAGTCATGAGGTCTTCTGGAAAGGTGTCTTCCCGTAGGTTTTACTGTAAAGGTAAAGATCTGCTTTTGAGATGCAGTATTAAGTGATAAATGTATTTTGTGGCTAGGGTATGAATGAGTTGCAAGATGGAATTTTGACTGAGACTTTGTTACCATTGTCAGTATTATTTTAAGCTTTTTGATGAAGATTTTTTTTTATTATGGCAAATAATGTAGTACTTCCAGTAACAATGTTCCTCATGAGTAGGAAAATCTTGTATATTCTTCTACATCAAACACTTTTGAATTTGTAAAATTGTATGTTGTACATACCATTCTATTGTAAACATGTATACTTGCCCACAGTGTACTGTCCAACATAGATAAAGCATGATAAAGATTATTTAAAATATACCTGTATTTATACCTCAGATAATCTTTTTTGGGTTTTTGTACCTCAAGTATGTTTTCTATTGTAAATGTGCTTTACATGACTATGATCTACATGAGAGAAAGGAAAATGTTTAACGTGCTATAGATGTCTGTACAGAATATACTCAATAAGTGCACTATTAAATGTTTAAAATTGGAGAAGCATAATGTTTTTTATTTTATTCTGTATTCTTCTGCTTTGGTGTCCAGAGGAGGAGGCATTTTTCTTACCACTTGTCCTTTACACACTACTACCAGCTGCGTGGCCACCCCTGCCCTCTCCCATGACAATATTTTTAAACAGAGGTACCAAAGCAATTTTAAAATTTTTTTAAGACCAGTCTTTGTGATGGCAGACAGCTCAGCAGAAATACTTCCCAGTCAACAACTTAAGGCATTCAAAAATAAACCTTTATTTTTGCAGAAAGTTACTGTTGAGTTTAACAGGGAGCAAAGCAAACTCCTGCTTGATAGTCAGCTGTATGCAGTGCTGAAAAAGAATTCACCACTATTCACCCTGTTTTCCGTGGGGAGAATGAGGACCTGATGATCTGTGGAGTCATAGAGTCACTTTTAAAAATGAAAGTGTGAAAGTAATTGGAAAAAGCTAAAGCTCATGCAGCAGTGAAATGAAGCCAAAGAGGAGGCCAGGAGGATATACAAACAACTGACTAAGGTGAAAAATTAAGCCAAAGACAGCTGTTACTTCAAGCAACTTTAAAAAGTTTTTAAAGTCTTAGCCAACAGAAATATAATTTGGGCATCTGAAAGAGGATTTTGATTCGAGAGGCCTGGTTGACAGAGTATGTGGAAGGAGTCCTGCTGCTTTTCAGTTACAAGTGTCATTGTATTCTTTCTCTGCCTGATCATCCCAAAGTCCTGATCACTGTCACTTCCCAGTATGTTTCCCAGGGAGCAATGGGGGATGCTGCTTCCCATTCTGGCAAAAGCCAACCCCTTACTGTCACAGTACTCGTTCTTACTCACTAAAGTCTTTTAGGGAAACTTTCTGATAAGGGACTGTTATTTGTTTAGCTCAGACACTTCAAAAACTTACTCTGCATCTTATTTCAAGTGCATTTAGGTTATTTTCAAATCAGCATTTTCCTAAACACTCCTAAAAACATGAGTTAATTTTGACTATTCTGAATTGCCTCAAGCTCCTGAATGTTTTGGCACCCTCAGTTGCAGGTGTCCATGTTGTAGTTGGACAACAGAATTAAAGTTTCCATGTCTGTCTTTCTTGTCTGGTGTCACTTACAGCAACAATGGCTCTTGCTTGGACACTCTCTTGCTTTAGGCAGTGGGTGTCACAGAGGAGCACAGCCTGCACCCTCTCAATTCTGGCTGGGTGGTCCTGGTGTGGCTTGCTGCAGATAGTATCTCCCATGCAGCACTGGTCCAGCCTGCTGTGTGCTCTAATAATGCTGAATATCAGTGCTGCCTTCTAACAAATTCAGGTGGAAAAAGTCATGTTCTTACTGTCACTCCTCAAGTAGTGCAAACCACAACTAGATATTTCTGAAGCTATAAGTAATCAGTGGCCTTCATCCTAAAGGACAGAAGGCAGTGTCACTAGCACACACAGGCATCTGGGAAAGCCAGGCTGACCCAATGTGAACAAGCACCTCTACAATTCTTGAAAAGTGCAGGAACTGGTATAAATCCACAGCTTTCTGTGCCAAGAGAAAGTTGGTATGAAGACAGTATCTATCACTTGGGCTACCTTATAAAAGGTAGATAATTTCCACTTGAGACATCTGAAAGCAGTATACACAGCTCTTCTAAGTGCTGAAAGCAGTGTCCTAAAATAATAAGGAATGAAATCTAAATACTGTTTTAATGGAGCAAAGTGTTAACTTTACAAAGACAAAATGCTAATTCCTTTGCCCGTGTTATACCATAACTTGTCAATACAGCCATTGACTGCATCCATTCTACCAGGATACAATTTTTGCATTCATGCTTCTTGTGCACAGGTGCCTGAACCATGTTCACTTTCACTTCCCCTCTGCACCATGCTACTATATTTTCCTATATTCCCTGAGGTGTCCAGACTGCTCACAAGAAATGTTCACAAGAAAACTTCCAAGCTGAGTCCAGGGACAGGAAAGAGCAGTGAAGGATGGGAAAGAATTCAAAGAAAAAAATTCCATCAAAAGATATTGGAGCACTGAAGGGGCACATTTATACAGAAAGATTCAACACATAATCTGGCCAGTAGACAAAAGGGATGTAGTAAATGTCTAGCATGGGAAGGTCATAAAAACACAGAATAGTTCAGACGATCTGAGTGGGTGTACAAGTTGGGATAAAAATTTGTTAATGGAAAATTTGAGGCGGAAGGAAATGTAAAGGCATTTTCCACAAAGCAAGAGGTCTTTGAGGCTGTGGGATAATATCTCCCTGGGAAGCAGTAAGAGTGCAAGACATTTAAAACTGCACAGACTCAAACCCTGGAATTATCCCTGCACTAGTTTCTATAAAGCATCATGAAGACATAAAAAAAAAAAAAAGTCCTCTTAATTATTTGACATGATTACAGGATTCAAAGACCATCGTTTTTCATCTGTGTCAGCTCTGCCTTGCCAAGTGAGAGACAATATGCTGTCAAAAATAAAGCTACAATTAAGTAAATCAGTTGTGGAAGTAGCAAATGAGCATGTCTTTCTCTAAGAATCATATTGGAGGTTGTGGCATGCAACTTGCTTAGGTTTTGTAGAAGTGGACGTTCATTTAAAGGAAAACAGTGCCTTCCTTCTGTTAGCCAAGAACACAAAGATCATGGGGAGGTTACCAGACAACTGGGACAATCTTTTGAATTTCTAAAATTTACTCAAAAACTAGACCTATAACTGATAAACAAATTTCCCTATCATAGCAGGAATCAAATCCATTATTCTATTGGCTCAATTTTTTCTTTATTTGTTACTAGACAGAGAGAAAAAAAAGCCCTAGAACAAGTGTATCATGTGTGCTTCTGCAAGTATGTGTCTTGCACTTGTCACTTTACTAGGTCAAGTCATAAAGGGGTGATGTGCGGGGTCTGAACATCACAGTTGCTCCTGACCCACACAAACATCTTAAGGCTTTGTAACACTAAAATTGGAAAAAAAACCTTTGGAACAAAGTTCTCAGTTCTTGATTACCATTCCAAAAAATCAAATAGAGTGCTAGAAGTGCCAGTGCAGTTATGTATGTGTTCTAGAGAGTGAAAATAGATAGTATTTTCTATTATACAATAAGACTGCTATAAGCATACAGACAGGACAGTGTAGCTGAGATGGCTTGAGGGGCTTGTGCCTCATTAATTAAAGAAGTCATTGCTGTTAGCAAATGAAATGGGAATTTCAAGAAAAGGTTGTCTCAATTAGAGCACTGAATTGTCATTTTAGAGAATTGTTTTTTTAAATAAGGCAGCTAGTAGCAGAAGTGGATTATGTTCATAGCACAGCCCAGACTAAGATGGTGTGCAAGGTGTGGGTAATAGAAGAAGGTTTCTTCTAAAAGGAAGAATAGGACCCAGTTGGCCAAACATTTACAACACGTTTAGTGGCACAGCAGTTAAAAATATGTGTCCAAGATGAACAGGTCATCTGGTAAGAATTCTCCTTTTTTTCAAAAACAGTTAAAAGAAAGTAAATTTCAGTCAAGACATTGCTGTGAGCTGGTCTAACATACAATCATGTGCTGGGCTATAGTTCAACTTCATAGAAATTCTGATGGGATGGTTAGCAAAGTTCCTATAGGCCACTTTTTTACCCTTACCACTAGGGAAATTTGTATGATAGAGCATATTTTAAGCAGTCCATTTGGGCATTTGAAAATGAATGTAATAATACAAAAAATACTGTTTCAACCTAATCATATAGTCAGGAGTCTGTATTCTTTTCATTTCTCTAAATAACTGCCAGCACCACAGCAACACAATAGAATGTCTGAAGTGCACACAAGGGGTTTTTCAGGGAACTATGAGCATGCTTTTTTGTTTGTTTGTTTTTTGCAGTCTTTATCCTTAACATTTCTAAAATGCACAGTCCTTTGTACTGCTGCCCACGGAATAAAAATTCCTATTGAAGCCTTTGTCACCTACATCATTCATCAATTAGGGATTTTAAAGCATAGAACAAGCAATAAAGTATCCAGTAATAATAATACAAACAATAATCCAAATCCAGATAACCCTCCTCAGTGAACTGCCTACAAATAAAAGCAAGAAAGTGGCAAAACTTGACTAGCCATGAACAGTTTCATTCACTATCAGATTTATTTTTTTTCAATGCATAGAGAATAAGTTTTGAAAGCCTTGCTAGACTTTCTTACAAAAAAAGAGAGTCCATTAAGGTAACATGTCTGGAAAACAGCACCTGCCCTCCCTCCACATACACACTGTACTCCATTATCTAGGACTGGGAGAACTATGTACAAGTTACTGAAACTGCAGATTCTGGTGTTGTCTCCTGTAAACCCTCAGCAATGGTGGAGCATCCACCTCCCATTCGAGGGGAGAAGCAGACAAGATCAGATGCTCATTCTTAAGTGGTGAGAGCTAGGAGTGATTCTCTTTCCCCAAGAAAATGCAATCTCTGTGTCATGCTTCTCATACGGTACCTGAAGCATAAAAATACATATTCCTTAAAACACAGGTCAAGTATTCAGCTAAAGTGGAAATAAGCCACATTTAGAAGGGGTCGTAACCACTTGTTAGTTCCAGGACTGTAATGGTGCACTCAGCAGCACTAACTCTTGGTCTGCAGTCTCCCTGATTTGATTTTGGAGGACTCTGAAAACACATTAAGTTGTATTTGGAATCCTTTTCAGAGTGACCTTGAGCAAGAAGAAAAGTAGATATTTTCTAGCTGCTCGTGTATAAAAATAGCATATAATAAGGAATTTGTGGCACTAGTTGCAAACAAGATCAGACAACAGTTATTAAACTGGGTTCAATTCCCCAAAGTTATTGGACTAGGGAAGGAGGGAAGGCTATGCCCCAAGCATCCTACTGGATAAGTCAGGATCGATGAGGAAATGAATGAGAGGCAGAGAGGTTTTAGCAGGCCAGGCATGGCTAACAAACTATTAAGCATGTGTTTGATAAAAACCTAAGCAGCTTTCTGGCACCATCAGCTTTTACAGGAATAATTATTTTCAGGATATCACTAACATTTGGAATTCACTGCTGGCCTTCAGAGATGGAGTTTTTGCAGAGTTGGGGACAAATACACTTAGAGAAGTTACTGTTATTTTTCTCATGCTTCAATTTCTGTACTAGCCCCTTGGACTTACCTCTGGACATAATTTTCACATGAGCCTCCAGGAAGCTGTTTTCTGAACAGTCTTGTACTGGTCACTGTCAGAGAGAGTATTTATTTAAATTGATCATCAGCATGATCTGGGACATGACAGGATACTTTTGTGCTCCTGTTTACAATGCACCCTGCAGAAAGGCAAGCTCAACATCCTTTTCTTTTCCAATTCTTTGAAAACTACTGCGCATTTTGCACTGTTTAAACACTCTATATTATGGATTTAGGGATTTTCTATGAGGCTATTTTTTTTTTTTTTTAAGTTTGTTTCCTGTGCATCCTCTTCCTCTCTTCTTAAATTGCTAAAACAGTTTCCAGGGCCAGCTGCTCCGTGCAAGGGTTTGCTGGTTTCTGGTGAAAGAGCTGCTGCCAAATTTTATAAAGAATGTTCCCCGGGGCACAGAGGGGAGGGAAGTATTCTTCATGGCCTCTGTTTTCTTCCCATATTGTTTAACAAACAAGCAAACTGCCCTGCAGTCACTCTGACCCCTATTTAGACATATTCCTTTCAGGCAGCCACACGAATGAACTAGGAAGGAAGTGCTGTCATGGCCCTTAGAAAACATAGAGGGAAATAAAGGCAAACATTGTGTGTCTAAACAAACAAGCTCCCTCTGTTCTGCCCCTGTCTTCTGCCTAATTCTTACAGGAATTTTTCCCAGAAGTAGAAGTTGGGACAAAGTATTTTCCCGGTTGTGCAGGACTGGGATCCCTACCTTCACTTTTCCCACTCCCCTGCTTCAAACACAAATGAATAATCCAAAATCTTTGGCATAAATGGGAACCCAGTCCAGGCTCTTTGTATGACTTAAGCCTGTCCCTCAATCGGGTTTCACACATGGACCTTGTGCTCTCTGTGCCTCCATTTCCCTAGCTAGACTTCTCCAGAACTAAAGGGGAAAAAAAAAAAAAAAAGATTTTTGTGCTTCAATCATAGATTGAAAGTACAAGTTTTGAAAGAAACTGAAACAAAAATACCTACAGGCCTGAAACAAAAATACCTGAGAAGTTTTACTTTGAGCTGCTGTTTGCTTATGCACAATTCCAAAGGATTTTTAAATCTAATTACTTTTGATAGACAAGAGATGAAACAGATGTGATATTAACCCCATTTTGTGATGGAGAGCTAAAGCATAAAGGACTTGGGAGCTACAAAGATGCAGTTAGAATATCAGAACAACCACCTCAATGTTGTATGCTAAACCACAGAAACAGGTTTTAAAGTATCAGAGCTGATAAACATGGTTTAAATAATGCTTAGATAAACTGAGGGAGAAAAAAAGTACAGTAAGATTTTGAGAATGATTTTTAAAAGTATTTCCACATTTCTCTGATAATGGCTACTATCAGAGAATGTAGTCTTTATCTTGCTGAAACACAGATGGATATTTACCTTTGAGGAGTTACTGAGTCCGAAGTCAGCACTGGCTGACAAAGATTTGCTGCAGGAAAGTGACCCGATACAAGCATCATCCCCTTGGGTTGCAGGTGCCCTCTCTTCTCAGTGTACCAGACCTCAGGGCCCCTTTTGCCCAGCCATGATCTATAGCTTGACCAAAAGATGGGAAATTCAATTTCAAATAAAAAGGCTGGACAGTCCTATTTGCACTCTGCACTCACGCTCTGTGGCTAACGCAGATTTCTAGGCTTCGATTAAAATTTGCCAGAAGGGTACATAAGAGAACAACCTAAACATTTGCAGAGGATTTGTCACGAGCATTGCTTTGCCCTTGCTCATAGCTCTTTGTCAATAATGCCATGCAGAAAAGCAGACAGAAAACAGAGCTGGATCTGGTCATCATCATACACAGGCTGTGATATGTGCATATTTGTGCCTGAGGAACTACCCATCACTGTGATGAATGGCATCACATTTAGCTATCTCCTTAAAGAGATAAGACCCTGGAAATTTTTGTTATCAATTGTGCCCAGATTTGTACTATTAGACAAAAAATTGTATTAATGTTTTTAAACAAATGAGGTTAATGTTTTATACCCATTGTCATGCTCTAAAGAGTCATTAACTGGGATAAAAAAATATACATAGTATTTGCAGGCATTTCAACCATGAAGTAGAGAATAGCCTACAGGACATCCTTCATAAGGAAATGTTTCCTAGGCTGCACCCTAGGTTTTACTACTCTAAAGTAAAATATTATTTTCTTTCTTTACCTCTAAATTATGCTAATCAAGCATAATGTGTGTGATTTAAAGATGAATCATAGAATCATAGATTTGGTTGAGTTGGAAGGGACCTCTGAGATCATCAAGTCCAATCCTTGATCCACTACCGCTGCAGTTACTATAAATGAAGATGGACATTTCATTTTACAAAAGCACCAAATATCCACCAAGTGCTTCCCAATGGCAGGTAAGGCATTTCGGTTGCTCTCTGTAAAACATGTCAGTAGCAGGCAGCCCAGGCTGAGCAGCAGCAATAGCTTCTGAAACCATTTACTGCTCTCACAACCCTCCTGTTTTCTGTATTTCCTCTTTCTTTCTGCAGACCTACTCTCAGAGCCTGAAAGCTTCTCTTTTTTCAGCAGTTCTCCATGTGTGTGTTTTGTCTGCTTGTGATGGTTGCTCCATCCCACCAGAGCCAGCACTGCAGCCAGATCAGGCACAGTCCTTATCTCATTTCCTTCTCCCTTTGCCCACCCTGATCTGATGCAAAACTTTTCCCAGGCATACACATACAGCTCAGGCTAGGTGGCCTATTTTGTTTATAGATTGCATCATGTTTAGCAGTGCTTGGAGGTAAGGGGTCTGTCATCACCCTCTTGGAGAGCTCAAGTTCTGAACAACCAGCCTTAATCCTAAAATGCACAAGTTTATCCAAGAGAAGAAATTGTCCAGAAGTTTCCCTGGCTGGGACAAGTGAACCTGATCAGAAAAGATAGCCTTGCTCGTTATTTTTAAGTATGGAGATGAAGTTACTAAATGAGGAACCACAAGCTCATGATTATAAAAAGGTATTTTTCTTTTCCAACATATTTGACTATTTTTGTCCAAGAGGAAGGAACTTTGAGCTCCTGATGTGCCCCTGTATCACAACTCATGCCCTGATGAGCTGAGGCTCACTCTGGCATTCAGCTACCAAGGACACTATTTTGTCAGCCTGCCAAAGCAGCCATTGTAGCCTGTGTCTAGGTCTGGTGTTTTCAAAGAAGACAGCTACCTCGTAGCATATACCTGATGGTAGAAATGTTGCACCCAGTCACTTTTAATCAGGAGAGAGACCAAACTACAACAGCACAGCCTCTCTTCGGAGCTGCTTTCTGCTGATATCACAAGCCCAGGTGTCTGTGAATCACACATGAACACTTATACTCTGAGGAGTCAGCCACTGCTCAACAGGGCATTTATAGGCCTAGTAAAAATAATGGGCTTTCAGTCATCTCCTTGACTGTCACATTTCATAAGACGTACCTGTGATGCAGCTTTTCTCAAATTAGATGCTCATCCAGGCCTACAGAACAGCAATGGAGGAAGTTGCTCATTAGAAGGTATGTCAGACCCCCCCCTTGATCATTTTTCCTTATCACTGCTCTATAGAGAATAAGAAATATGCCCTCTGTTAGAGTCAAATGCAACACCTATAATTTGATCTCAGTCCAGATAAACCCACTGAGCTAGCTCAGAGGGTATTTATAGGCAAGACACAGCTTCCTCGGGGAATTACAGTCTCCAAATCAGTGCAGTTGTTCCAAAAAAAGTCTGCGAAAAGCTGCTTCTTTCTCCTTCTCCTCAAGTATAGTGAGTTCCTTTCACCACAGAATTACAAGTATGAAATTCACCCTCGAATGCAACCAGCTGGCTGAAATAACTTTTTGTTTGTGTGGCTGCAATGCCATGTCCAGAAACCCTGACCATCACTAACTACACAGTCATATTCACATGATAAAAATATGGTGGCATTAATAACTTGTGCTGGCATGCCTCCACAATTGTTGGGGCTTTACATATATATGGAACTTGGTCTATAGATTTATTTCAGAGCCTTTTTATATCTGATTATGGCTCTAGGCAGATCATTACTGTACAGTCACAGTAATTAAGGATCAGTAATTCTGTCCAGCAGCCAATATTCCCTACAGTGAGAGGCATATGATGGGTTTTCAGCTGCTCAGCATTTCAGAAGCTCATAGAAAGTCAGCTATCAGAGAGCTGCACTGTACAAGGACAGCAGCAGCCTCAAATGAATACAGCCAACAAGCATTTCCATTTCAGCATCACGGCAGGAGAAAGTGGTTGCCCTGCAGACCTCTATAGGAAACAGTTTTACTTACATAGCTCCACAGATGCACGTGGAAAAGCTGAAGCTCCCATCTGTTAAGCCAGGGACAGGCCCTGGGAGCCAGCACTTCCCTCATGCCTCCATCCCAAATAAGTATGCAGCCACGCTGTTTCTTGGGAACAAGCTGGATACACACAGAAAAACAAAGGAGGGTTCTTAAATTTCTGAAGTACGTGTCATAGAAATAGTAAATAAGTAAAACATCATCAATAATAACATTTTTCTGGAGTGACTTTACAGAGGTAAAAATTTCAAGAGCAAAACAAAACTTCACTCCAGCAGTTCCCAAGTTTTATTCCCATACTTCACAGCAAAGGTTTCTGTCGACTGTAAGGAAAACACAGCTGAGCTGGGGATAGAGATCATGGATGTTTGCAAATGACAGGAAGAGAGCACAGCTTAATAGCAACACCTATTCCAGAACTGAAGATATCAGCCTCTTGAGTGGAAATGCAGTTTTAATAGAAGCAGCTGATTTTGTTTGGCTTTGGTTCATCCAGGTTTTTTATAGGTCAAGTCCCCCCATGGGCACTCCTGGTTGAGCATCAAATCCTTCCTCCAGCTCTGCACTGCCACAGGCCAATACCCCCATGTGCATAAGCTCTAAAGCCCCTTGGGTTGAAAAATATGGATGGGCTTGATTTGAAACACATCAGACTAAATGGAGAGTATAAGATTTGATGAAGAGGTGTGTATATATATACATATATATATATATACAATTAAATAACCGAGGGGCAGAGGGAAAGGTAGTGCTGAACTGAACTGCTTCCAGCTCATACAGAAGAGTCTTCCCTAAGGCATGTGTGACATTCTTGTCCCAAACCTTCTGCATTTACCTTGCCAGGAAAAACAACCTCCTATCAGCTTGCAGCTGAGCTATTCACAGACTGACATCTTAGTTAAAGGATGAGAGAAGTCAGTTCCTGGTGACCTCAAAAGCACAATCTTTGCTAGATAAAGGTCTTTAAAAATTGCTAGCACAGGTGTGCTATTAAAAACAGTACCTTGGCATACAAAGAAAAAAACACCTTCCAAATCAGCATGCTTCTGGGAAGAGTCTTCCCATGTCTCATGATCCAGTAGGGAAATTCACTGTTTACTGTAGTACCACGGGCAAAAGGAGACAAATTTAACATCCTATATCAACTCTCTGAAGTCATATTAAAAGGCTCTTGGTGCTAGGAGTTGAAAGCACTCTGAGAAGACAGGAACTGCTTTTATTCTCATTTTACAAGCAGGGTACTTGAGCTGAACAGAGGTAGGGTCATAAAATCACAGAAGAGAATCATAGAATGATTGTGTTGGAAGGGATATTTAGAAGTCATCTAGCCCAACTACCCTGCATGGGCAGGGACATCAACTATTCCAGTTGAGTTGCTGAAAAACAGCACATAGGCATTCATCTCCGGGCTCCCAGGTCCTCCTGCAAAGTCTTGCTGATGCTTCCAGGACCTCCTGGCCCACTGTGTCACGCTGCCCCTCTGCCAGCCCCACCACTGACAGCAAAGAACAGAGTGGTGTTTGGTCTTCTTATATCTCTCCTCCTCTGGCCCAACTGATTCACTCCATCTTAGGTTATGTAAAATGGGTATTTCATATACATACATATATACATCTCTGGGTATTTCAGAAGGAAGAAAAGCACAATAGGAAGCCTACAGAATTTTTGTAGCTGCCGGTGAGTCTGCCCATTCTGTGCATCTTGCAAAACTACACAAACAGACCTACAAAAATATTCTGGTCTTTTTCCATCATACATAGCCAGATTTCCAAACCAGTAGAGCAGTAACAAATACCATAAGCTAATTTTAAATTGGGGAAGGGATTCTGTTAAAATACGTTTTAGTAATTCCTCTAACAGATCATTTTAATAACAATGCCATCACTGTAATGGCCACTGGGAGAAACCTAACACCTAGGTAAGTGGGAGAGCTACACTGTGGTGAAAAGACGCAACTCAGAACGTAAAGTAACCTGTCAAATAATACACCAATAAATGAAAAGCAGAAGTGAAAAATAGGTGAAAGAATGGATCTTATGCTATCTGGATTCGGTAGGGGTTAGGCACCTCTTTGGATTACAGAAAAAGTAGTCAGTAGGAAGCAAAAAACTTATTGAGGAGCCGAGCCAGGGGTCCTGAAGAGAAGACTGACACTGATGCCAGTGTAGAAAACACAGGCTGTATGATAAACCACCACACTGGTTATTCCTTTTGGGTCTCTTCTTTGTCTGATCACACAGCTCAGCAGCCACAGCCCAAAAGCAACAGGGCAAACACAGAGGCTTTTGGCAAGCCTGGGAAGCCCAGTCCCTCTCCCTGTCACCTTTATGAACATTGCTCACCATTTCCTTCAAAGGAAGATTCATCTTGCTGGAGCACTCTTAGTCTTTAACCTTTTCCATGGTGAACGTGGGGTATAAATGGAATTCTTTTCACAAAGCTGCCACTTTTTTTTTTAACAGGCACCTCTGCCATCATGGTTCTTGATCAGATTTTCTCAGTTCATTGTTCCCATAGGTACCCTGCCAGTCTTCACTCAGCTGGGGTAGAGAAGGACCTGCAGCTCTCAGAGTAACAGCTTCACAGAGCCTCAGGGTTTAACAATCTTGATTTACAGATGCTAATGCAGGCACCTGGGCACAGCAGGCAATGCAAGAACCTGTAGCCCATGTGAATGCAACCTGTTCAGAGCACCTGCAGATGTGAAACATTACTAGAAACTCTATCTGGAACAGACTCGCACACAAGATGGGCTCTTTGAGTTTTATGATACCAGGCTGAAAATTATCTGTATGTGTTTCCTCTTGTGCTTTCTGTAGGATCTTTTAGGCTACTTTGCCCAGATTTTGCTCTGCATCACCAATTTTCTTTCCTCTCCTGCAGCTCTTTCTAGTGCTGCCCTCCCCACAGCAGCTCCAGTCTGTCCAAGGCTGACACAGGGAGTCACTTGTCTTCAGTCACCATTAGATAGAGACATGGGATGAAGTTGCCACTAGGGAGAGTCACGTCTGGCTGCCCTTTTCAAGTCCATATTTACACACTCCTCTCCTTGTGTCTCTTCTCTCCTCTCCTCCCTTTGACATCACTTCCCTGTTTGTTTCTGCTCTCTCCTTGCACTCTCAAGATCTGTCCCGATGACCTTTCTGTGCCCTACACTATGAAAGGTGCTGGGTTTTTTTTAATGCAGTAGCAGTTCAAAGACTCAGTGCTTTAGAACTTTCTTGAGAAGTGTGGATTCTGTTTTCCATTGCAAGATGGGATATCTGGGGCACCCTCCCACGGAAAGAGCCAATGGAAATAACCAAGCAGTGTCTCGCAGGCATGGCCAGCCTGCCCCTCCTCTTGCTCCCTGCTTTTCCCCTTCCCCAGAGCTGCTTCCTCACAGATCAGCTGTATCAGGCTTGGAGTGAGTGGGGGTTTCTTTGATTGCTGTTAAAAAGGAAAATGTCAAGGAAAAAAACAACAACAAAAAAAGAGATTTAATTAAAATACAAAATTTATCATCCTTTTGAAATGCTCTAGTCAGTACTTACAGAAAATTACTATTTTTAGAGCAGCTCTGCATCTGCATTTTGCTCTTGAGTCTCTTCTGCACAGATCCTTTTTAGTCAAAGAAATAGACTGACTGACACCTAGTGGAAAATTGCTTTTTCTTTTTCTCCTGAATGGAACGTTTTCAGCAGTATTTAAATAGAATTAGTACACATTACCATGATTGTAGAAAACAGACCTCCTGCAATTTATCTCAGCTTTCTTGGTGTATACAAATACTGAGTATGATCAAAGTAAGAACAATCAAAAATGATTAATTTTAAATACATACAGGTTCTTTTGTTAACGAAGGAGTCTGATATTAGACCACAGTACATCCTTTCCACATTGAGCAGATCAGGAACGCATAGTTCTGGGAGCCCCTTAAGTGCAAAAAGTAAACAAATTAATAAATTTCTTCTCAAAACTGACAGACTTACAGAGTTCTTTCTACTGAACTGGAATTACCGATACCCTTATTAATGACTCGTGTAAGTATTTAAGAACTGGAAAGGAGATTTTTTTTTTCCCCCTAAATTTTTTATTTCTAATGGCCGTAGGGAACTTCATCAGATGGTATCATTTAGTCTGACTGAAGGTAAGAATTTGAAGATTATTTTACTTTGTCATTAGGATTTGCAGATGCTTTAGACTCTTGTCTCAGCAGTCACCTAATGTTTAGCATCTGTGAAGGGATTTTGCAATATAAGACAAATGCCAAACAAAGCTTAGCTGACTGCAGGGTTCCCACAGACTGATGTAGGTACCACCACCCTTATGTGCCTGTGACTAATACATGTGATTGGTGCAATGTTGTGCTTTACAAGCCTTGCTGAGAAATCGCTTTACAAGGCCCAGCTGGAGAAGTATTAAACAGAGAGGATTCTCTTGTAGACAAAATGTCTAAATATGATTCTGCAGTAGTAAGAGGCTTTTGTCCTCTCTTCCTTGGGACAGCATGTCTGTTCTCCCAGCACCTCTGTCTGTGGTTTCCAAAGTAAATTACCTAAACTGTAGGATTCTGACTAAGAAAATCCATATGCCTCTGCCTTGTTCCTCTGTCTCAACTGAGGATCTCAAACTGGATGTTTGGAAGTAATTTTATGTGTAATTTTTGATCAGCACTAAATTGCACAGTAAGCATCTGAGATTAAAACTTGACACTTCCAGCAGTGCCATTCACACCCAAATCCCAATGATCTGAATGTTGTGTTTGATAAAGATGATCTTGAGGGAAGGAATGCAAAGAAAGTACACAACATGAGCTAAATAGGAACTTTAAAATATAAGTATGTCCTGAATGTTACTTATAAGACAAGCCTGTTTAAGGCACTCTGACTGAAAAATTAATTTGTCTACATAAAATACCAGACTAATGACCTTGTAAAAGCTTCTGCATTCCAACCACACAGCGATTTAGGTTTTACTTCTAATTTTTCCTATCAAAATAATTAATTCCACTATGCTATAGAATCAGCTAGTCTCCATGTTCTTATTCCAATTTGTCGTATACAGTTTTAATAAACTCAAAGAACCGCACGGAATCAAATACTAAAAATCGTCACTTAAATGACCATTAAACTCTTCTGACTATTTATGTTTCTACAAAGAAAAGCAAGGACTTTAGATCATAGCTGTAGATCCTGTGTTTGTATTCTGTCTTTCATAACACTTGGTTACTTTCGGTTGGCCTCCAGCAGGATATGGGAAAGTCAACTTTTTCTAAAGGACTTTGGGGTTTTTTTTTTTTCAGTTTGGCTCATTTACCATTCCTCTGTCCCTCTTTTTGGTCTCTGGGAACAGCAGAAACCACAAAATGTTTTTGATTATCCACATAACCCCCTTGGGCAGTGTAGTGTCTTTAGTCTAGACTTCAGTGAAACTACATCTATTTGTTGAGCTTTTAGCTCTCAATTTAAAAAAAAAGTTGAGAAACTTCCTGTGGTCCCTTGGACTCTTGGCCAGTTTATCTGAGAAAAACACTGGCTTATATTTCATCCCCATATTTTTTGTTCCTTTCCCTTAGTATTTTTTAAACTACAATATTTAATATTTCTTTCTTAATTGTGGCACTCGCCAGCACAGTTAGGAATAGTCCTGGTTATTGCTTTCTCATCCTCTCTCTGTCTCTTAATTTCTGAATCCTTCCAACCTACTCATTCAAACCTTTACACTTGCTCTGGGGGGAATCTGGCACACAAATGCAGGAGACTGCTGTGATATTATCAGCAATGACCTTGGCCTCAGCAGGAAAATGTCACTTGACATTATCTCTGCACACAGACTGTCAATCCAGGAACAGCCAGCTTCAGTACATATGACCTGTAGAGATCATACGAGCTGAAACACAGTCCCAGGTCATATGCTGGTATTTTCTTGATTATGTTACCTTTATCTTTAATGCCCTTGTATTTAAGAATGAGCACGAGTCTGTAGATATTAGAGGCTGCAGCAATGACTTTCAGAGTGTCATCTCCACGTAACCAATGTGGCCTTCAGAGAACTATCATATGAGAGAAGCCTATCCTATCAAATATCTCTTGAAAAGGATGCAGCTCAAATACGGACCATGTCAATGTCTGAACACCATCACCATTCATAGTTCATTCCTCAGGATATGAGGACACATGAGTATCTCAGAGAGGCACCATTCTCCAAGAATCACTTCTCTCCAGTGATGTTCAGAGTCAAGATTAGAAGTTTGGGAATGTGCAATCATCTCCTTTTTTGACTCTCTTTCCATTCCATGGTTTCAGATAAGTATCCAATAGCCTGTTCCATTTAGGGAACAAACATTCCGACACAAGCACAGGAAGATATAACTTTCCCCTACTTCTGCTTCATCTGCTGATGATCCATTTCCCTGTCATTATCCCTGAATTTTCTATATTTATTATCATCAAGTGGCTATCACTGCACATGATGTTTTATTTCAAACTTCAATGTAAGAATGTTAAAACTGTTTATGTAGATGCTATATTAAATCTTTTTAGTATTTATCCACTTAAAACATGGGTTTTGATCCTCTGCTTGCAGTGGGTTCTCTTTTATGCTACTCTACTCTCAATAAACCAGAACCTAATGTTGCTGCAGAAATACGAACCAGTGCAGATTAAAGGGCTCACATGGATAACCTGCTCAGAAACACTACTGTTTTGTTTAATATTTCACAGATCTCTCAATTACAAATTCTGTTCATATTTGAAAGGCTTCTTTCTAAGTCACTTCACATTTCCTGTAAAGCCTTTATGTAAACTGGAGGGCAAAGGTGAATCTGAGGAAACATAGGGCTTTTATTTCCTTGTGAATCTCAGGTAAAGGCTGCAAAGAGAATGAGGGTTGGACATGCCAGTGGATCACTCTTCAAGGAAGCATGGAAACACTCCAGGGATGGTGCAGTCAAACATTTGTTCTGCTATTAAACTGACTGATCTAGTCTAAATCTTCCCTGAATCAAAGAAAGGAAAATCTCAAGGTAAACAGTCATTTCTGATACAAAGACCAGGGAAGTCAATGAAAGAATTTTGACTCAGATTATGAATGTAATTATTCCCAGCATCAGGTCTGACTTCACAGGTTGGGGCAGTTTACTCTTACTGTGGTTCTCCCTTCCCTTCTTCCCTGCTGCCTTCTTCTAAACATGCCCTGGCTGGTGCTCATTCATACCAATTGCTTAATCCTTTCTTCCTGTTTATCAATGGTCTGTTTACCTTTCAGAAATTGCACCAAGCATCAGTTACTGTTCTAAAGTAAATAAAACTTTTAAAACATTCAAAAATAAAAATAAAACTAAAAAACCAAAACCGAATGAAAAATGTTGCTACAAAATATATATACACACAAATTACATACATTAATTATTTAAAACAGGAGTTAGAGTAACCTTTTTAAATGGTCCAGTGCTGGAACAGCCAGTCTCCATAAAATGGAGAGACCAGATCCCAAGAGGCAGCAAGTGCTCTTGACTGTTATTGATGCTGATAGGAACTGCTACTGCTCAGTGCAAGCAATGCCCTTCATCAGGCTATTTCATTGAATAAAACATCAATTTCAAGCAGCCTGAAGATGCTGTGTGTGACCTGGCATCTATTAATTTCATCACCACCTCACCTCTGGTGTTCTCTCAGACAAAGTGGAAAGGGGCTATAGCCAGTGAGCTGCAAAAAAAAAACCAACCTGTTATCCTTCTTTTTAAGTAGAAAGGTTTAACCTCTCATTAAATGGCTGTGCTTGCTCTGCACCATAGCATTTTTTTGGTCTCCAAGTGCCTAATTCCTCCTTTCACAGGAAACACTTTATTATACACAGTCCAAACATTCAGAATTAAATCTGACAAATTCTGTGGTAACGAAGCACACCTGTGAAAGTTTGATTTATTCTCAGTAATTCTGACAAGTAGCATAGCCTCTTATATAAAGACACAGAAAAGCAGTACAGAGAAGAACATGATGTTGCCTCACCAAAAAGCCTCCTATGGATGAATTTTATTTTTATCCTGTGCAAGAGGAAACTTCACCTTTTAATATGACTGTGCATGCAGACTTCTTCATTAGCATATTGGTAAAAGGTGATGTTTTTACCTGCTTATTTATGCGTCCTTTGTGTCTTTTACTCAAGATAGTTTCAAAATGACTGAGTCATAGAGCAGTCCTCTTTATTTAGGAATTTTAGATGCTGTACAGTCAGCAACAATCAGTAACAACAGAAGAGGGCAACCTAATACCATCATACCGTTCCTTCTGCTCCTTCTTCCCCTGTCCCAGCCACATACCCCACATCAAAGCAGAGTGTAGCATCTTTTCAAGAGGAGGAAGAATTAGATCCAAGAATCTTTTCAAAGCTAGGAGTACCACATGTAATATCCAAACTATCTTTCTCCTCCCATAGTTCAGTCTGGATGTGACTGCAACTGCTGAAACACCTCCTGCTACTTTTTTTTTAATCTGTTGCTAGGGCTGTTTGGTTTGGGGTTTTATGGGGAGGGAGAATTGGTTGTCTGTTTTTTAAAAAATCATATTTCTTTGGATTTTATTTAAGACAACTTAAATAAACAGGCACTGGAAAAAGCAGCAGGTGCATATGCTGAATTACCACAAAAACGACAGAGGTATTTGCTGTCCTCAAGCACCACAAGCTCTAGGAACATGTAGGCACGGCTTAAGGAGTTCAGAAGCCACTGATGAACGAAAAACAGATGAGAATAAAAGGAAGAAAAAGAGAAATATGTGTAGATGATAGCACTATGTTTTTGCACTATTAGAGATTTTAAGTGCTTCTACCCCTCTAAATCGCTCATTCTAATGAAGTTTGATATGATGCTTTGAGGCAGCGTTTTTTTCATTTTTGTCTTCAGCTGTCCAAAATAGAAGCATGAAGGAAGCCTGGAAGTATTATCACAAGTGGAGATTTAAAGGAAAAAATTAGAAATACATACATATTTGTATTCATTTGAGGTGCTACTATTATATTTGTCTTTTGAATAGAAAAGATGCAGACTGAGGTGGGGAGCCTTTGGAAGAAAATGCTTACGAAGAAGAAAACAAATGAAATCAGAAATTTAAAAAAAACCAGAAATGAAATAGAAACAGTGGAGGTCTTGGTGGAGCTCTTGGTTATTAGTCAAGCAAAGTGGGGTTGTGAAATCCCATTCACCTGAATACAGAATTATAAAACTATTTACAACATAGAAGCAAGTATCCAGTAGTTCACTCATGGCAGATTTTGAAAACTATTTAAGCATCAAAGATGCAGGTACATGCCTGGTACAATCTTCTACATCTTTCACCTATCTAATGCATTGTCTCAGAGTAATACCTTTGTTACTGTACAAATAATAACAGCAAGCCTCTGGTATCCATTCACTGCTGAAAATATGAACCTTTCTGTGCCTTAACGCGTCTTTAATCTGTTCCAACAACCCTTTCTATGTGCAAAGCTTGTACCAATGCAACTACAGGGGTAAAAGAGGTAACTAGGCAAAACAAAGGCAACCCCAGACTGTGGGCATAGCTGAGGAAGGTCAGAACAACCAGAGTGAGCTGAAGCACTCAGCAAGAATAAAAGGAATCAAAACAGAACATGCTGCAATGAAGTGATGGAGATATAAATTAAAGAAAAATTCTTATCCCTAGCCAGTCTTCTTCTGCATATGCCTAGCCTTGGAAGTGTACAAGAAAGATACTTGAGTTTGAATGGTGAGAAAAAGGTTCATTCCTGCCTCTGCACAAGCTTGAAGTAAGAGACAGCAGGGAGACTTCAACAAGACTCTCCAGAAAGTAAGATCAGTCAAGACAGGGACCTCTGCATATCCTAAGCATATCCAGCAGTGTTGATTGTGCTTTCTGTGCTGTCATTGCTCCCATCTTTACCATCCCCCTTCATTTCTCTACATAACTTCCTATCCTTACTCTTCACCCTTAGCCTTTCCCAACACCATATCAGATTTAATTCATTCCCTTTTCATAAAGACCATTATATATCCCCCTGAAATTACATTTGTCAACACCCTATTGTCCAGACTATGCTCATATTACTTTCCCATAATTTTCATACCATTAGGTTACATACTCCGTAGTACTAAGCATCTATTAATACTCATCTGGATAGCACTTAATTACTATTACATCCATAGTTTTTACTATAAAAACGTATGATTACAAGTGATCACTGTAATTGTACAAACACAATGATCACTGCAACTGTAAAAACACTTCTAACACAGTATAGCTGTGTTAGAAGCCTACCAGGCAATTCACCAGGCCTCACCAGGCAATTCATAAATTACTTAGATGCAGGACTTGAAAGACTGCTAATTAAAGTTGTAGATGACACCCAATTAGGGGGAGTGGTTGACAGTGCCCAGGGCAGAGAGGTTGCAGAGGGATCTGGACAGATCAGTGCTGGGCAATTGCCAGTCGTAGGAAGTTTAACAAGAAGTGCCGGGTCTTGCACCTGGGACATGGTAACCCTGGATATTCATAGACCCTGGGGAGTGAGAGGCTGGAGAGCAGCCCTGTGGAAAGGGATCTGGGAGTTCTGGTTGCCAGCAAGTTGAACGTGAGCCAGCAGTGTGCCCTGGCAGGCAGGGGGGACAACAAAGTCCTGGGACATCAAACACAGCATTGGCAGCTGGCCTAGGGAGGGCATCGTCCCACTTTACTCTGCACTTGTGCAGCCCTATCTTGAGTACTGTGTGTAGTTCTGGGTGCCACAGCACAGAAAGGACACAGAGCTGCTGGAGAGTGTCCAGAGGAGGGCTGTGAGGTTGGTGAAGGGTTTAGAGGGAGAGGTGTATGAAGAGCAGCTAAAGGCACTTGGTCTGCTCAGCCTGGAGGAGGCTGAGGGGAGACCTCATGGCAGCTCACGGATTCCTCACTAGGGAAGGAGGAGGGGCAGATGCTGACCTCTTCTCTCTGGCAGCCACTGATAGGACCTGAGGGAATGGTAGGAAGATGTGCTGAAGGAAATTCGGGTTAGATATAAGGAGAAAGTTTTTCACCCAGAGAGTGGTTGAGCAGTGGAACAGGCTCCCCAGGGAAGGGGTCACAGCACCAAGCCTGCCTGAGTTCAAGAAGCATTTGGATGACTCTCTCAGACACATGGTGTGATTCCTGGGATGCCCTACACCGGGGCAGGAGTTGGACTTGATGATCCTGATATGTCCCTTCCAATTCATCAGATCCTATTCTATGATAATTGTATAACTCTAATTACATTATTTTTTCTTTTCCATTTTAAATTGGTTTAAAAAAAATTTTAAAAATCAACAATCTCAGTGAAACTCTTTAGTGTTCTCTTATGCCAAAAAATTTAGTCCTGAATGACTGTAAATAGATCAGAAGGAACATGAAATGTAGCTCCATAGCAATTAATTCTGATGACCATCCTGCTTTTCTGTCATCAACAGGACACATGGTACTGATGTAGGTAAAAAAAAACATTTCATTACCTTTATTTACCTAATGCAAATAGTTACATTTATTCCGAGGCTGACTACAGCTGCCTAAAGCAAAGATAGAGTCCTTAGTTTCATAGCAAATCACTGTGCTACCTGCTGTGTCATGTCAATGTGGTCTAATTTATAGAGCAAATAGCACGAATAGAGTCTCCTCAAATTGAACATTCATTAAGAACTTTTCCAGACATCTAGTTTCCAGTGGCTAATATATTTATTAACTAATCTAAAAGCACAAATGTTCCATAGGAAATAATATTTTAACCTATTAGTGTTTATTTTCTGTCAAATGCTAGATAATAGGTTCTATGTATGGACAAAGAATTGACTACAGAGCAGTATCTAAGCATGGTTTTGAGCAGCAGATTGGAAGATAAAAATCAACAGTAGCTGCCAGAATTTATATACTGTAAGAATAAGAAATGCTGGACTCAAAGAAAATATATACAAACGTAAATATTTAACAGACACTTCATTTTCCTTGAGTACTACAGTAGCCACAAATCCCATAGAAATGCTGAGTAAGAAAGTGGGTAGAGCAGTAGATTCAGCACCACATTGATACTAACACATCCTAACAGTGATATTAATACAGTCAGGTGGAGACATGGCATGGCAGAGAGGATACGGTACCAGAGCCATTATTTCTATTCTGAATCCATTCAGGAGGTTCACTAATATTCCTCTGGTGGAACATACACAGCTCTTCACTCAGCATTTAAACTGTGCACATAAGTAATTTGTATGTAAATATGTACCAGAAAAAAAATCTACTAGAGTATTTATAGCTTGCATACCCTACCTGAGCTTTCAAAATTCCTACACTATAAGCTTGGGAGAAAGTAAATTAGTCACCACCAGTAAAAAAACAAACCAAACCAGACTAACAACAAAAAAACACCCAAACCCCACACCACCCCAAAATCCTCACATCATTTATCAAAGATTGTAATTGTTTGTTCTGCAAAAATAAGTTTGCTTAGCCAGTCCAGACTGACAATGACACCAGTACATCACATTGTAATCAGGACATCTTTTCTCATGTAATAAAGGCTTCTCCACGTGCCATTTAAAGCAAGATTTGCAGCTTCAGAACAATTCTAGCCCACTGCAGTCAGAAGCAGATTTGTTATCGGCATTACTGAAATGAGAATATTGCCCATTATATTGCCCACTTGTCAGACAAGAAATACAAGAACACATTTGCCTTTTACCTTTTAAGAGTCAGATCTGTCAGATATAGCTGAGAGTTTAGCTTGCAAGGAAAACTGGGTTTTATTTCATTATTCATTCACTTACTATAGACTTTTCAATGGTATATGCACTTCTCTGGGCACATTAAGTGTGCCTGTAAGCTATTAAAGAGAGGGATCACATGGTTTCTTCTGGAAATTATTTTGCCTAAGATGGGCCTCATCAAAAGAGAAATCAATGAAGAGAGATATTCACCATGCTCTGTGTAAGGTAGCCTGACTTCTTATGAAATGATAAAGTTTCTACAAGACCAAGGCAGCCTCTATAAATAGATGAGAGGGTGCACTTATATAAAAAAAGCTTGCTGTGCAGACCTCATATTCATGACCTAGCTGACTGATCCCCAGTCTCTAAAAATTAGGTTACATTGTGATCACGTCCTCAGAGGAAGACTGAATATTTGTAAATACAGTTTACCAAAACCTCCTTTTTTCTTCCCACAGCAATGTGCAACAATGCAATCCAAACTTGTACGTAACATGACTTAATTGCATCAGCTTTTAAAAAGGGAAAATACAATGCAGAAATAAATAATAATGAAAAGCATCCCCAGCCAAGAATATCAACAGCTTGACTACCAGCTGAATACTCAACAGATAAACTGCAGAAGTACAAATAACAGGATTATAATGTTCCATCTCCCAGTTAAATAAGCCTAGCTGTCAGTTTAGATTAATAATAAAATTATTATTTTATAATAAAATTTTTAGAAGTATTTTTATATATATGTAATAGAGTTTCTGCATGTTGGAGAGAAAGAACTTTCAAAATTGGATATAGAATGATAACCAGTTACCTGTTTCCTAAGTAGAGCCCAAATTGAAGAGATGCTGAAATCCAGTGACATAACTTACCTGGAAGCAAGTAACTTTTCTTTTAAAATCCTCAAGCTCCACTAGAAAGTCTCAAGAAGTAAGGCAGGCCTCACAAGCATGTTGCAGATGAGTTGCCGATGAGCTCAGCATGACCCACGCTGGATCTGCAATTTGCCAGCATGGGCATTTTTGCTCTGTGCTTCTAAAACTGGAGGTTAAGGGAACAGCAGGAACAGCCATGAGCAGCTAGACCCAGAAATGCAAGAAATATTGACAGTTTTCTAAGGCATGGGGTCTGAGAACCACAGCCCAGGGCTGTTTTGAAAGTAGTATTTAGAGTATGATAATATTTCAGATGTCTCAGATGTATGGTTCTTTGACCATGATTTTATTTTCAATAGGTAGTGGGAAGTGCAAGTGGTACAGACCCAAAAAGTACAAGGATCCTAATCTATGAAGAAGACAAAGACGATTGTTCTGCTAATACATTACTATGGGATAATTCTCCTGGGCAGCTACATCAAACATTACTCAGCACCATTGGGACATTCTACTGAACAAGCCAAAATCCCTCTACTTACAACATGTAGACTGGAAAAGTTTCGTATTTCACCCCTGTTGCTCTGTTTTCAAAGTTATTTGTTCACTGATATGGCAGACAATTTAATTATGTGGGTCTCTAAAACTGCTGTATCAAAAGGATTGATCTCTGAGGTGAAACTGTGTGGGTCATGAAATCACACCAGCTGAAGATGTGCTCTAAAACCACTGCCTGTAAATAAAGCCTAAAAATGGAGTAACTTGCCTAACAAGGAAATTAGCCCAGCCAAGCCCTATTTCAGCTGGTAACAATTACAGTTTCACTACTAATCTTCAAAAGTCAGGTGGATTTTACCCATACCACAGGTAACTTCACATCATAGCCCTCCTGTTAAAAGGGGAAGATTACATGGGCAACTGCTACCATCTAGGACAACTGGATGATAACAAGGCACCAAACTGAGCCAAATTTATGCCTTACAGGGAATGGGAAAGTTGTTTAAGCAATCTACTAACATTTAGGTCTCAAAAGATTAATTTCAACTGAAGAGGACAGGAATTTGTATTTTATATACAAACTGAACCTGAATCCTCTTCCTATCTACATTATTTAGCACAGTATTTAATATATATACCCATGTCAGTGGCTGAGCAAATATGACAGCTGACCAGATACGCACTAGAATTTTAATAACTTTATCTCAGCTTTCCAGGCTTATCAAAATGTATGTATCTCAAATATTTGATATTTTGTAACCTTTACATAATACTGTCATGAATCGCTCTGATGTAAATGTACATATAAGCAATGAAAAACTACAGCGAAGGATGTTAAGAGGAAGTATTTTTGAGAGCTAACATTTAAAACTTAACCTGCACCTAAGATATGAATTAGATTATTAAAAAAAAAAAAGTCCAAAATACCGTTCAAAATTTGTTCTGCCATTTGCTCCCAAACATAAATCTCAAATTATAGAATATGGGGAGCTTGTTTTGTACATAGTTTTTGCCCATTAATAACTCTACTCCAAAGTAGGTAGCACTGGGACCATGCTTGCTCCCAGTTCTGCAGCATGCACTCCAGAAATATACAGTCAAGTATGTTACTGAATGTGCCTATGTCTCTCTTTACAGGACTTCAAGAACAGGGAGTAATGTGACACATTTTCAGCATTTGAAGAATAAAGCCTACATTTTCTGCTCAGAGGATATTTCTCATAAAAGATGCCCTGATCCTTGTCTTATAAAAAAGTTTTATTTTTCAATAGAAAAGTATATTTAAAAACACCACTATTTGCTAAAAGCAATATAGAACTCTTAGTTTTAACTTCATAAAAGTTTAAGAAAACATAAATATTGTTTACCACTTACACTCCTATATACAGACCTTCCATTAGGTAGTTAAACAGGTAGAGTTAATAACTCAGAGATGAATGGCACACAACCACATGAGATTCAAATACCACATCACACTGCACAATTACAGGAACACAAGGAGCAGCTTAAAATCCTCAGTCACTGAATTCTGCTTTGTTCTCTTTACAGTTATGTTCCTCTTTTCTCTGCAATAATGCACCAATTTCCATGGTCATAGCAGGAAGAAAGTATTTGAAGCTCAAGAACATTCTCTTCTATCAGGGAGCACAGCTCCCCTTCCCGAAAAACATGATAATAACGCATGAAGGCTTTTGTATCCAACATGGCATCAGTTTGGTCCCCAACAGACACTGCTGAATCCAAAGCAGAGTCAGTAGAGTCAGTTGTTGAAGTTCTTTTGAAAAACTTGCTGGCAGCAGGCTTACCAGCACCATTATTATTACAACTGCAGCTGTAGTCCCGACCTTCCACTGGGCCATTTATAAACGAAGCTTCTTCACTCACGCTCGGAGCTACACTTTGGTGTCCTCCAGGTAAACTTAAATCCTTCAGTGCATCTGTGGCTGGTGACCACTGGGGTTTTTTGAGAGGCAGGCTTTCCATGAACACATCATCATCATATAAACTTTGTTCTTTTAACAGTGCCCCATGGTGACCTAAATCCAAGCTGCAGTGTCGAGACTGCTGAACGGGTATGGTACAGTTTGCCCATTCCTCATTCTTCAGAGGCTTCATTTTATCAGTTTGCTTTCTCAGGGCTGATTCATCAAGTGACCTGGAGAAAAACCACGAGCGGAAAGATCTTCCCAGAGCACTGTAAAATCTGTTTTCTTCTTCAGAAATTTTCATGCAGCAGGCTCTGGATAAGCAATGGTCTGTACTGTGGGGATGTTTTGGATCAGCTTCTGGCTGCAGATTGGTTTGGTAGCTGCAGTCAGAGATGACGAGTTGTGCAGGGTCTATGTCTCGGCTTTTTACAGGCTGTGCTAACTCCCCCTTATCTCCAGGCTGATTTGATTCTGAAAAATGCCTCGAGCACAGGGCCTTGTTCCAAGGAACAAACACATCTTGTTTCTCAAAGCGACGATTCTTTTGTTCCATAGCCCAAACATAAATCATCATTTGACCACCAGGTATCAATACCCTTGCCATTTCCTGTATTGCTTTGATTCTTCTTTGTTTAGTTGAGAAGTGATGGATCACTGTGAAAAAAAGGAAAGGCATTATGTATTTCATATTATTAAAGACATGGCATTTTCATCTTCAGCCTGAGAGGTTAATCATTTTAGTCATTATAACACACATATATCACTCACTGCAAGTCAGCAACAGTACTGAATTTACTGGTACTACGGTGCAAGCTTTTCCCAGAATTATCTCTTTTAAATCTCTGTTCAAAGAAAAAAATAGGCAAATCCCAAAGAAGGAAATTAATTTAGTTTCAAAATGGTGATTCAAAATAAGTCAGGCATATAAGCTGGAGGTTTTTTCCCTCTACATCACCCATGAAATATCATAGCATCACTAGCTTTCTCTTGGATGCCTGGCCTTCAGGTGAATTAGGTAAGATTAAGTTTGACTTTAGATTTGGGACACATTTCAGACTTGTCTTACTGGAAACAAAGTCTTTTCACTGTGTAAAAAATACAGTAAGAAGTAGTATCACTAAAAAGATACTCTGTATTTTCATAGCAGTACACTTTCAAAAGAGCTAGTGAGAAAATTTAGATAGAAATATTTTCAATTCCATTAAATTTGTAGAAAGGTGTTGCCTTTATAGAAGGGAAAAAAAAAGTATTTTACTTAGTCTGCATCTGCACTTCTGAGAATGATGGGTTTTGTTCTATAATGTTATGTTTTTTTTAAAAAAGTCAAAGTAAAAATTAAAACTTTTTATCTCTATATTTGAAAAAAAAGTTTCAGGATAATTCCACATTTTCAATTTCACTGCAATGTGAAAGGGCACTATGTTTCAGGATTTTCATATTGTTTACATCCTCCTACTCACCTGAAGTAACCACTTTTAACAGACAGTGATTAACTAAGCCAGCTATTTGCTCTCTAAATTCTCAAAAAAATTAACTTGTACTGAGGTTGGTCATGTCATTCTGTGTTGTCAGTACTAGATTTGATTAAAATCAATGACATAAAGAGGATAGATTCCATAATTTGTTACAAGTGGACTTGGAGTCAGCCACTTCTATGTGCAAAACCATATAATAATCACGTACTTTCTTAGCTGAAGACATCTCCATACCTTCAAATTATCTTTATATGTGTCACTTGACAGTATCCAATTCCACGTGTAGAAATAGTGTTGTTGACAAGTGTGTCCAACTAGCCCTGACTTGTGATTCTGTGATTCTGTCACTTTTATCAAAACAATGATTAAAGCACTGAGGGGAAAAAAAGGTGGGTTTTTTTTAACCACAAGCCAAGAAAATAATTTTTGGCAGTTGATATTAACTAGTCCCTCTCAAGCATATGAGAACAAAAGAGAACTCTGAGGAGAGTTCCCCAGTCTGTATGGTCAGTTCTTGTTTCCAAGTGCTCCTAACTCTTGTAAGTATTTTCTCGATGTTTCCAAAAACAAAACAAAAAACAAACAAACAAACAAAAACAAGATGGGGAGAAAGGAAGTGGTACCTTAAGGATCTGGTATTTTTTTTAATACTGGAGTTAGGTCATATATAACCACAGAACTTCCTATAAAGTAATACCAAAACTGGCAGAGTCAGGACAAGCATGTGAGCCTAGGTCACAAGAAAGAAGTGCCAATCAACCAACAGAATCTGTGCAAGCTTTATCTAAGCAATTAATTTAATGGGTTAAATATTCTTCATGGTTAAAATTATAAAATCACTCTGGTGGTTCTGCAGAAATATAAATCCTATTAACAGGATTACAGTAGCAAAGCCAGGAAGAGTATCTGACTACGTACATAAATACTGGCTACTCTCTGGAATGGGATGAAAAACACATTATTTATAATTCGATGGACACAGGCATGCCATGTTTCAATTCAATAGGGATTAAAATCTATTATTGTTAAATGTACAGAAATACCACATGAACTTTTAATCTTGTCAGGTCTATAATTGGTAGGAATATTAGATAGGTACACTATCTTTCAAAGCCAGCTGATCTGATAGCACTGAAATTATGCTACAAGACATGAAATGTGGATAAGGCTCACTGGTTAATTAGCCAACATGAAAACCAAGTAATATAGATACAGCTTGCATAGCAGTCACTCTTCCTTTTACCCTGCCTATGTGAAAGATGCATTTTAAAATAGATTTCTATCACAGTTCAAGTAGTTTGTTGATTGCTACCAATAATAATTATCATGATGATTATCATGTTGTTTGGGGGTTTTTTTGCTGATAAAGTTCAAGTGAGAGTAGAACTGAAACTGTAGACTGTAACTGGGTACTCTAACCGCTCTCATTTACCTTTTTCAAGTTTAGATTTCTCAAAATATGAATAATATTTTCAAAAAGATAGGTCACAGGAGTTAAAATGCTGAGATGCTTCAATAATTTTCAACAACAGGCACCTATATGGCTCAAAGTTCTGACTTCATGACTATTAGAAGAGAAATTTTCATTCATAACATGTAATAGTTAACATGACTCAAGTTTTGCTATAGAGAAAGCAGGGGCTCTTTTCAATGCATCAGCTGTCCAAAACAGATGCTAAGGAAGAACTAAGAGTTTATCTTGACCACCTAATATATTTAAACTGAGAGCAGCCATATTTATATTAGTTTCTACTTGTTTAAAATGCATGCTGGAAAGCAATCTTTTCTCCATAGGGTGAACAGGACCACATTTAGACAAACAAATAATCCACATGCTTCCCTGGTCAACAGTGCCTCTGTGCAATGGAACTAATTATAATTTTTTTATGTTTACTACATTTAGTTCAGTAATATCTGCTGTGATTCTAAGAGAACAGTTTCAAAACAAATTTCACTGAAATGAAGACATATGGACAGCAAAGGATACAAAAAATTTGCATTTGATGTGGACCAGAATGCATGTTTGTTGTCTTACCTCCAATAGAGATGACTGCATTGAAGCAGTGGTCCCTAAAGGGAAGGTTAAGGTTATCACATACCAGAACTTCATCATCTTTTTTCCTTGCAATCTCTACCAATGGTCCACAGTAATCACAGCCAACATTATACACCTGACTGTTGACACTGAGATACTTTCCAGTTCCACAACCTAAAGAAAAGAAGACAAGATCAGAAGGTGTAATTCCTAACACGTTATTGCTCCCAAAGCTGTGAAAATAATGGGGAGGCTTTCCAAATTCTAAGGTTACCCAGAAAACAAAATGAGAACTTGCTCCTACTAGTCCAGCTGCTGCAGGGCTCATTTGGACTGTTTGAAATTAAGTATTCACACCATTAGAAGTACAGCAGGATAAACATCACCAACAAAAGTGCTCATTACACAGCCCTGCATAATAGAAGGTAATGTGTACTCCTTTGAGGAAGAAGGGTAAGAGCAGGTGGGAGGAGAAAGGAGTGATGCTCTGCAGCCATTATTGCCTATCTTAGAGCAAAAAAACAACCCTGCTGGTTCATACTGAGCCATTACATAGCCTGGTACCCTGATTCCAACAATAGCATAGACAGGCAAGCAGGAAAGAGTAAGAACAGGGTGAGCATTATGACCCTTTTCCTCAGCTTCCAATTATTTTCAGTTCAGGGGTTTAACTGAAGCCAATGTGCATTGTCTTTTTAATGACCTATAAATAGTGATCTCTCTTCCGAGAACTTCCCCAGTCTTTGCTAAATGCCATGCAGTACCTTTCCATTGCATCCCATTTCTCTCCAAGTAGTCCTAAACCACAGTGGTCACTGACACAAGTCAGAGAGGACAATTTTAACATCAGATACACACTTGAAAATAAACATGAATCATAAAAATTCCCGCCATGATGCAGGCACAGCCTCTTTCTGCCTTTGTGCATGTAAATGTAATGAACAATTCTAGAATGTCTTCCACCTAAAAGTAATGTTTCTTTTCAAGGACTGTCCTATTAAATTGAAATGTTTCAGAGTGTTCTTCAATACCATATGCATAACAGACACTTTTCAAAATGAGATTAGGAAATATTCCCTACAGTTATGGGTCAGTAGTGAAGAATTTCTGAAAATTGACAGCCAAGCAACGGGGTAGCAGCTTGGCAAAGAGTATCATCTCCATATTTGTAATTCAGTTTAAAGGCCTGGAGTTATCTTTAGAAACATCATTGCTTCTTGCAGTGCTGCTTCTCTCGTCGATGTTAATGTGCACCGTTATCTAGAGAGACAGCACAGCAACTGTTGGAGAACAGTTCAGTGGTGAAAAAAGAGAACATTTCTAAAGCAAAAGTAAGCACTGTTCTTTGAAGTAACACTTGAAAGAAATAGGAAAGATTACTAATGTTGATGCTGTTCAAGGAATAAAACACAAAGCTCTGCATCTTAGTTGGAAAGCATAAGTTTTAAAATTAGTATAAATCATTATCAGTTTTCTTCTTTCCAGAAGGAACATATTTATTCCAACACACATTAACTTAGAATATTCAGTTGCATAACACATTGTGTAGTGGAGTGCTTTTTAAGCACACTGAGGTTTTGGAAGTATAGAGTTCTCTCTGGAATTAAGCTAAACAGCAACAAAACTCAGTACTGTAAAAATGTAAATTTGCAGAAGATTCGCTTTTAAATGAGTCATCAGGAGATAGATTCCTTCATGAAGCTGTTAACAATAACCATGATACTGTCATTTATTTTGATGTATAATCAATAATAAGGCAGTAAGACAAAATGATATTTTATGCTGGTACCAGTACCATGCTTCACGTAAAGCTAGCAAACAAATACATTTTAATAAAATTAAACATAAAATGAAATTATCAGGTAAACAACTAATTTTGAAAAGTTCAATGCCACAAAAGTTCAATGCAACCTTCCCCCCCAAAATACATACCAAAAATAAACTCAATATTCCGATTCATGTAGATCTTATTAAACCTCATAAAATGAGGTCCCTTGTATGCCTTGATGTGAATGTTCTTATTGACAACTGTAAGCATCGACCTTCTCTCCAGATGTATCACATGCATTTTAATTATTTCAGTTGAAGCTGTAACAGGGTGTTCTTAACCTTTTAGCAACCACTGTGATGACTGCTGATAAAGCCTCAAAGAACTTCAGCTTATCTTCACATGGCTTATGTTGAGGTTACAAAAAAATTTGGCTGAGAAATATGTGAAGTCGGCTGTTGAATGAGTGTATGCTATAGGAGACTTCCTGAGGTTACCAGTGAAAATAGTGTCAACATATAAGAGAATATATGTATTAAAAACAACATCAATTGAGTATTTTTGTGGTACTGCTCAGCAGCAGCAGGAGAATCGTATATATTATCTTTTGATTATGGCCTATGACATTTTGACATCTTCAAGGAATGATCTGATAGGATAAGGCAGATGAATAATTTATTTTGTACATTCATTATACATTACTGCATTAAAGCATTGTTAGTCTAAACAGGACTACAATGTAGAAAATCCAGTGATACAAAGAACCATCTTGCTTGCAATGATGTGCAGTATAGCACTGAAGTCCTAACACAAACACAAAGCAAACACATCAGGATTTGGCAACCCCTAAAAGGTGAAACAGAAAATCAAGATATAAATTGGACTGGTAGGGAAGACAAGACCATAGCAGGAAAATGAGGTTATGGTGTCTCTACTAAGGATCATAGTTGAACTCTCAGATCACAATTTTTTAATAGTTTTTTAACAGTGATCACATCAGATTTCTTTAATGTTAAAGCCCTGATAGGAGTTTTAGATCAGAAGAAAAGCAATACATTTCAGACCAGAAGTACTTAAAACAAGAGCTGAAAAGAAACTAAAATATGAAATAATAGAGTCATTAACACAATTTTTTAAAAAGGGCTCTAGGGGAAGGACAGACCACTAAGTCTGTGGGGAAAATAGTAGATTAAGGCTTAGCTCAATCAAAATAAGACAAAAATCATATTTTACCTGATACACTGTCAAGGAGACAAACCAAATGGTATATGTCATCTGAGTATACAAAAAAATTGAGAACAAATTTAAATGAGTTTTAAAACCAATTGCTCTGAAGGATACATGTGATTAACATATAAACATATAAATCTTTCACAGCACCTCAAAGAATACCTTACCTATGTCAGCAACAAGACTGCCAGGCTTTTGCTCCAGCAGAAAGTTTCGAACCCGAGGCCATGCTTTGCTCTGCAGATCACTAAAGTAGGCAGCTGTATTTTCATACACACTGTGCACATGCTGCTTTTCTAGCTGGGCAGCCTCATGTTCCATCCTGAAAATACAATGAAGAAAGATTGTGTACAATGAACACAAACTTTTGTAGCATAGACTTTATGCTTTATAGACGTGTAATTCAGGACCTTGTAAGTTTACATTAGTAAAATCATCACAACAGTCTAACAGCCTAGCACACTTATAAAATATTCCTTACTTAAGAGATCTGATTTTATTTCACAAAAGTGAAGAAAAACTGAGAATGTATCATCTTGCCTGAAGAGCATTATATAGCATTATGTGACATAATATGCAACATTCCAATGTGTTCACCAATGTGGTAAAAGCTTATCTGGTGCAAAATGGAGCCTGTATTCCACAGAAATGCTGAATGGTGAGTAGGTAGGCAAACATGTTTTCAAGAAACTAAGCAATATATTATCAAGATTAAAGTTTAAAAGTGACTCCATTAACTACATTTGAAAATGTCAGAAACAAATACAAAGACACAAATTCTTCTGCTTTTCTTGATTTTCAAATAATATACATTTTAAAATCATGACTTAAATCATGATTTTTAAATGTCTGTTTCTGTTACCTTTGCTGCTGAAATAAGTTATTAGGAGAAAAGATTTAAAATAAAATAATGCATGTAATAAATAAAAAATGTGAGCTGTTCAAAACATCTCTCCTATAAACACCATCTTTTTTAATTTTGAAAATGCAACTTAATCCCAGTGACTAAAAAATAAAATATTTACTTCAAGTTGTGTGTGTGAGTGCTTGCAAGAGTAGTATCGAAGACTTGATCCATTTCACAAGGCTTTATGCACTCAGCTATGTAAAAGGTCTGGCCACATTGTCACAGCTGTCACAATCTACTCTGACTGTGGTGTCTATGAATATGTCTCTTCAACACATTTATGTTCAATGTTTTCAAAATCCCAACTGTTTTCTGGGGGCATGATCCACAATCATCTTTTATGATGCATTAGCTCACATTAGTAGCTCTCTCTATATAGATATATGTACATATATATTTATAAAAATGGATATCCATTTATAAAAATGGATAAATTCCTGGTAGGCACATTTTCAGTGTCATCTTGAAGAGTGGAAAACTGTGATAGACTCAACAGCAGAAACAGGCAGTATTGAAGCACAAACTTGAAATTATGTTACATGTGACAGAAATTACTCAATCAGATCTAAGTATGCCTTTCAAAGTTTTGTTGCAAAATAGGAGATTAGTTGCAGTAATTTCAAGTAATAATTCCTTAGAGTCAAAAGCCCATTCTTTTTTCTTATTTGACCCTTAAATAAAACAAATAAGGCAGCTATCTTTCATTTCTGCCTCAAAGCATGCTCTATTTTGTTCAACAGCCTAGAAATCCTCTATTTATAACTAGGAATTCCAGAGCATTTAGCCATCTGCTATTCTCCTGGCTCTAGTTTGTATTTCATGAACCACAGTTCAGTGCATACAAGTGTTTTTATCTTTGCACTTGAAGTTCTTTGTTCAATCTTTGAATTTCTTAAAAAGACAGGCAGGCAGGAAGGAAGGAAGGAAGGGAAAGAAGAATGCTTTCACTCATTAATACTGAATTCCAAATCCTACTGAAATTAGGCTTTATGGCTACTTCTGTAGCTGTCTGAACTGAAGGTTAATCTGAATAATTTAAATAAACACAAAAGCCAACATGGACTTGGCTTAGAAGATTGGAAGAATTTTCCCATTGATAAATCTTACATTATACGTTTTCTGAAATGTCTTTATTGAATTCCAGTGTAGGCTGAAATTTGTCTTGGTTTTCTACTGAATCACAAAACCATGAAGTTTTTTCTTTAACTATCTCACTCACTGGGACAAACAGTGAGTCCTTCTATATAAGCTATACAAGACATGCTACAGATTACGTGTATCACAACACTGCATTAGAGGCTGTTATTTTTAGATACACTTAGCACTGTCGAGATAATACGTCAGTTGTAATCTTAGAATAACAATAGTCTACTGAAAAACAAATTGTTTCATTTATCATTGATGATTTTTTATATTTTGTGTATAATTAAGTCACATGATCAAATTACTTGCAAATTTTACTTTCCAGTCTTGATCCATAACACTATCAGGTTTTACTTTGCAGCACAACAGAGAAATGTCCTAGCAATAAACCTTTTCATTTCAGTCACAAAATCACCGAGTGGTTTGGGTGGGAAGGGACCTTCAAGATCATCTATTTCCAACCCTACTGCAGGGGCAAGGACACCTCCCACTAGACCAGGTTGCTCAAAGCCCCATCCAACCTGGCCTTGAACACTTTCAGGGAGGTGATATCCACATTTCTCTGGAAAACCTGTGCCAGTGTCTCACCACCTTCACAATAAAGAATTTTTTCCTAAAGTCTTGGCTAAATTTACCCTCTTGCAGCTTAAAACTCTTTCCCCTTGTGCTATTGCTACACACCCTTGTAAAAAGTCCCTGCCCAGCTTTCCTGTAGGCACCCTTCAGGTGCTGGGAACCTGGTACAAGGTGTCCTCAGTGCTTTCTCCAGGCTGAACAAACCCAAATATTTATGAGAGGCAAGAAATCTGTGGAGTACAATCTGGCCTGCAGCTGTACCAGTTTCACACAAGTCTAATGTCTCCCAAAGCATCAGAAACATAAAAATAGTAAAAGTTATAAGCCAAATCCTATACCCCTATTTCTCTTTATAAACAAAACCAACCATTACAACCTTTTTTTTGCCTTGAAAGACAATGTTTCAGTTGCACATAAACTGTAGGAAATGTTCAGTTCATCCAGGCTCAGTTTTGTAATTTCCAGAATAATAGCAAAGTCTGTTTTGCAAAGGAAGTAATAAAAATCCAAGATATCCAGAAATCCTACTGCTTCAGCCATCTGCTCCAGTTCTCATTTAAGTTACCTGGAAGATATCCAGTAAGCCAGCAAAGAGGAGAAGAGCAGCAGGAGGTGGTAATTATGGACACACTTTCCCCATGCTCAATTCCTCTTTTCTTGTGGAGTAGCTTATGCTCCTCTCAAAGGGTTCATGCAGAGACTTAGTGCAGAATACATGCAGTAAATTGGAAACCAGCTATTCATTCACCCTGCAGCAAGTCTTGTCAAGTCTCCAAAATCTGGGTGCAGCTTAAGAAATGCAACCAGGTGGTTTGGACAACAAATGAAGAGTGGGATTCTCTTCCCTTTCAGTGCTTTCTGGTCACCAGGGTTCATTCATTCTGCAACAGGCAGCTGATCTATAAAGTAAAAAAACTGCACGAAACCTTGTAGGGTCATTTCTGTTGAACTTGCAGGAAAATGGACCACCAGTCCATGACACGTAAGTGTGGTATACAAACAAAACTGCTTGAATGTAATTTATAGTCCATTGACTCCTACATTGCTGCTTCTTTGTGAAACAAAAAAAAAGCTAAACACAAAATAAACTAAAATATTATCTCTTTCCAGGAGGTGAAAGGAATGGTATAAACATATAATATCATATATTTTTATAGCTCCTCATCTCACTAAAAGTTCCCTGACTCCAAGGTAATCTAATTTCTTCCTTTTCCATTAACATTTTGAAACCTTTTATAATAATTAGCTCTTCAAGGATACTGCTTCAAGGAAAGTCATGTCTCTAAGACATTTTCTATCACTGTTGAATCAATAAATACATTGAAATCTGTCACCTTGAAATGACAACAACCAAAAATTATGAATCCCTGTTTCCAACATTTTTAAAAGTTAAGAATTTTTTTTATTTGGGGGATGAGAAGGCAAGGGATAGTATTCCTGACTTCTTTGTTTGTTTGTTTTGAAAGTGTCTGACTTGTAATTTTGATAAACTTTATTACTTTATCCACACATGGACAAAACAGTTGTTGGTTTCCCAAAGCACATGGTGCCCTAACACTGAAGAGCAGGAGGTAGTTTTTAATAAAAAAAATCTGCATCAACTACAGCCCATCCAAAACTTTCTCCACATTCCTGTAGCTCTTCTGAATCCCTTGCAGCCTTCCTCATCCACCCTATTATCCTTCCCAATCACCTAAGACTTTCACATCTTCCTCCATCTACCTTAGCATGTGCTATCTCATCACCACTATTTTAATTTGATGTATCATATTGGGAAGGCTTTACCTGGCCTATGTTCAGTTCTACCCTGCCTCAATTTCCAGGCCAGTCACAATATCCAGACCACATTCTAAATTTTTTTCAATGACCTCTTGGAAGCACCCTGTTATTTTCACTGCAGTCATAAAATACTGCCTTGCTTCCACTTTTCAAATCAATTGCTCTCGATTATTTTGAGCCACGGGCTTTTATTTGTCTTCTCTCTTGCAACTGCCTATTTTCTCTAACTCTTTTACGATCAGCAGAAATTTACACAACTCAGTTTGAGACTCAAATATGAAAGATTTCAGTCAACTAATGAGGGCCCTTCTTAGTTACACTCCATGCACTGATGGGAACACTCAACCCCACTTTGGATTTGTAGAACTCCTACTTCAAGATCGAGGCAAATCAGCGCAGCTATGTCTCTTGATGTTGCTACAGCAACATAAATCTTGGTTACACATCCAACTCCAGCTATGAATGCAATAACCTAATTAATCACTGGCCTTAAATCAAACAGTATAAGCCACAAGGGCTAAGTCTATGTCCCACAATACCCTGCTCTTCAGCAATCATATGTGCAGCTGTAGCTGACACCAACAGCGTGGTCAAGAGTGAGGCAGACCAGTTTGCATTCTCATCCTTCAGCTGCAGAACAGAGAGAGCTATCTATACTGTCAGCAATACCTTCAGGCTACTTCCAGCTTGTGTCAGACTTACCAGTCTTTTCACTTAAATACAAGTAGTCATGGGAAACTAAGTGTACAGTCCTAATCGTCACTTATAAAACAGTCTTTTTTTTTTTTTAAAGCAAATAAAAATATATGACTGCAAGACCTCATTGCAGCCCTTCTCAAAAAAAAAAAAAACAAAAAAAAACCAAAATTAAGACTTCCTTATCAGAACTTCTTTTAGCCTTGGGATTGAATTTGTAAATCATAGTAACAACTCTTATTGACAGTGCTTTTTCATTTAATTAATGAAAGCAACAAATAGCATGATGACAAATTCAGTTGTTTCAAGATATGAATCATTATGTAAAACAGCTTTATTAGTAAATAAAGGATAATGAAACAAAATAATAGGAATCCTGCTGTGAACAGTTAGAATAGCTGCCAGTGAAAGTTTAACAAGACATGATGATTTGTTTACATAAGGCCAACAACTCTGGTAATTCATTTCACCCACAAAAGAACTGCTATAATCACATGAAAATGCACAGCCTGAAATCAGAGCAAGGGAAACACTGTGCAGCTTATATAAAACTTTACTGAGCTGAAGGCCTGATTCAGGACCCTTCCTCCAGTGAAATTTGGGAAATTCTGAAGTGAAAACCAAAGAGTTGACACACCTTTGACAACAATCACTGTTAGCTGAAACACTCACTGTGAATCCAGCATTTTAAAGTAATTTAATTAATTAAAACAAAATCACTATCGCTGTATTTTTCTTTCTAAACAACAGCAAGGACCTTGCCCTGATGAAAAATTAAAAGCACTGTGGCTATTCATTCCAAATCTTGGGTCAAGCTCTAGTTACTCAAAACGACAGCTTCTCAACACTCATTTTTTTAGCTTTATTTTCCAATCCAGACAAAACCTATTCACTGAAGATTTTTGGAACAATTAATCATTAAATATTCTCCTTGCTGGTTTTCATGTAGAGTTATTGTCTATACAGATGAAAGGTTGCACTGTAAACAGTATTTCACTATGTATATATATTCCATTATGTAGATCCGTAACACGGTGCTAAAATGACAATGCACAAACACAGGCCCTTGGTCATTAAAAAAACCACAGAATGGTGCACATTCATGCCAAAGTTGCACAGTCCCTTTGAGCATCTGTTTATCTCCACTACCACACCAAAACTCATACCTCAGCTCCCAACACTGAGGTTCTCTTCTTAATGGGGTCCGCACAGTCAAAAATCCCTGCTGCTAGATGTGCACTGATGCACATCTCCAGATGCCATGCAGAGAAACACTCTGTAATGACATTAGAAGAAAAGGGAGAACTAGGAAAAATTTGGTCTAACATGCAGAAATGAAAATCCGCTTATTACTGGAGACCAAAGTCTTTTTTTTTTCTTCTTGCTCTCCTTTAGTGTTCATGTTGATTGTCCACAGGCAATCAATACATCAGTGAAAATGAGAAAAGAATTTAGGATGGAATGGGAAAGAGTAGGTTGTGGCTTTTTAAATAAATTCAAGGTTTTCAAAACTACTAGACTAATAATCAGTACTTAGGGAACCTGTGTCAGATCAACCACTCTCAAAGACAGCAACAATTAAAGAGAAACTAAAGAAATTAACTTTGAGGATCTATGGGCAACAAGTACAGGTTCAAACCTCATATTCTCAGAAAAAAAAATAAGGACAATAGATTTAGATAAAATTGAAGTAGAAGCTGGTACTGTTCAGTGTGGTTATCAACAATTCACTATCACACTGGAAGGATATCCTGAGAAAATTTGTTCAGCAGTCTGTTTTGTATACTCCTCAGTTATTTTTTTGCATGATGGATTAGGAAGAGACATTATATCTGCAGATAAAATTGACAAGGGTTCAAACACACTGGATGATGGAATTCAAGTGTTTCAAGGGACTGAAAAAGAAAAAAGCAAAGCAAAAGCATTTAACTCAAATAAGAATAACCAACTGCACAAAAAGAGGCTGAGGGAGGCAAGATGGGATGACTGGCAGCAGTTCTACAAAAGTGGATCTTAGTGCTACCACATTTCACAGATTTAACACCATACATGTTATGGTGGTTTTTGCAACATAATGTTGCAAAAATGAATACTTGCACATCAAAATAGGGCAGATGCTTGCAAGTTACATAAAACTTCCCTTCTGCTACATCTGGCACTGTTGATAGATCAGTGTCTGATTTCAAGCAAGACTTGTAGATCCATTGGAAATGTTACAGGAGAGAACAATGATCAGAGCTCCTTGTAAACCTCTAAGAGATCAGATATTAAGTAAACCTCTGAGAAAGACATTGGTTTCTTCAGTGGATATTGACCTCTCAGACAAGGGAGGACCATTTTCTCATCCAAGAGGGGCTGATGCAAAGAGGTGGGAAATAATATGTCCTCCAAAATGAAGGGTAGACAAAAAACAGTGGGCTTTAACTACAGCAAGGAAGATACATGTGAAGCATTTTAAAAACAAGGATGAAAAAGCATTGGAAATAATTCTGCATTGGGTGGGTAATGAAGCCTCTGTCACTGGGGTCTTAAAAACATAAGTTAGGTCCTGTCAGGAAATACACTGATGTAGTTGATGCAGCTTTAGGGAAAGAGATGATGCCCCAACATCTAGGCTTGTGACTCTACTTGTCTATGAAGAATAAAACACTAATTTTTCAAATGATAAGCAAGATTTCTGTCCACTGCTGTATAAAAAAAATGAAAAGCTGAAAGGCTGATTCACAATAGTCATTACTCTTTAACACAGGCATTGTTTCTGCAGCTAAATTAGCAAAAATATTAAACTTATTTCCTCCTGAGTTTCAGCAGGTGTGTTTCCTAAGAGCCCTACAGCAGTATCTCAAAGCCCCTGATCATACTATGCTACTCATAAGCTTTAAATGTAGCTAGTTTCCCTTCTTGGTTGCTCTCTCATTCAAATACTTGCAAACAGTTATCTTTTATCCTTATTTACCAGCAGTTAACCAAACTTTAAATATTTAGTACTTTTCATCCTCTCTGATGAATCAACCTAGGTGCCTGCTGTTGTCATTCTCTGTGTCCTCTCCATATGTCTGCATTCCTCATGCCAAAATATATTCATAAGAATATTTGATTTCTTAGGGTCAATCTGCAATTCTGGAATTATAGCTTCCTAAATTTCTTGTTTCTGCAGTCTCTGTGTTTTCATTCAGAGCACTATTTCCATCTGGATTCTTTTTAATTTATGCAGTATAATTATTTTTGTTCCTGCCCATACGGGTCATCTCTGCTGGTACTGGTACTGTACTTGGTGCTATATACAAAGCCTCCCCAATTAAAATAATTTACAAACTAACTTAAGTAGGACATTCAACTACTTGAAAATTGCTGAAGCTTAGTATCTTACTGATAGAAAGATAAGCAGTGCATTTTCAGATAGGATCCCAAAAGAAAACTGTCAATGTTTACCTTTGATCACATGACTAAATATAAAATATTGCATAATCAATTACAGTAATTACAGAAGTGGCTCTCTTGATACCTTTTATAAACTACTTTTGACTGTCACATGGTTATTATAACTGAATATATAATTTCCTACCTTAAAATATTCACATACAAATGTGTTCAGTGTTCAGTATACTCTTGAAATACAGCTTCAAAAGCAAAAGACTTGTGGCAGAAATCTTCAGTAGATGACCATCAGAAAGACAGTATCCCCCCCTTTTTTTTTATCCTACAAAATTAAAAAATCTAACTGATTACCTTTTACTCTTTTGTAATTATGAATCACAGAAAGAGGCTTTCTTGAAAAAGAACAGGTGTCTTGTGTGTCTTTAAAGTTGGTGCTATTAGACAGTACTTAGAGTAAAATTACTTAAACAGCTGACAAAGGAATCTGAAGATACAACACTAATCCTATCAGAATTCAGAGATAGACACAGATATATTGCATTATGTTGTTGCCAAAAGGTCAAGGTGTAAACTTCCATGAAGTGTCTGGCCACTGTCACAGACAAAGGTTCTTCCAGTCATAGATGGAGTAGACTGAGCACTGTGAAAGCTCAGCATCCCTGCAGTAAAATCTCACACCCCCCCCTCCCAAAAGATCCTTCATTTCCATAAGTCAACAGTTTCACTGATTGTTTCTTTTTAAATCCTTTCTAGTATGAGTGATACTTTTTTACATAACTTGGTATTTCTAAAACCTCTATTTTTAAGGCAAAAAAAGGCCTTTACACAAAGCAATTTTTCCTGTTTATCATGGAAAGGAAAAGCTCTCTGAGAGAGCTGACATTTCATACACACCACTGAATTTGTCCATTTGGAAAACATTATAATACCACAGTCCTTTTCAGATATTTTTTTTCTTAAAACCAATATTTCCCAGTAAGTTATGATATCATGGGGAACAAGAGATGGTACCTACAAAATTCAGTAGCGGGACCATCAACAGAAATATTCTCTTAGGTGCACTTTAGTTCATAAGTAATTTTTCTGAGATGGTTACATGTGATCTGAATGTAAAGTCTTCTTCAAAATGGAATATTTTTAACAGCAAAACAGAAATAGAATAAAACCAAAAATAAATCCTTTACCCCAATTGTGTAATGTCTAAACTTTTCTGAGGAAAAAAAAAAAAACAGGCAGGACTCTGTCATATGAGTTTTAGTCAATTACATAAAGCCTTGCTATAACACAAATACTGATTTTATTTTTCAATAGCTACATGTCTTTTCTACCAGTAACTCAGATGATACTTCTGTCTCCATTTATGAAGGTATATACATAACTTTTGAAGAACCAGTGTCTTATTGTTAAGCACTTTTAAACAAAAGTTCATTTTTCATATTAAAATTATTTTTTAATTACTTCATAAGTATATAAAAGTCAAAAGTATTTTTTCAGCCTCTTTGATCTTTACAACTTCAACAGATGTGCAGGCCTCAAACCATTGTTTTCTGACACACAGGATTATTCTGTATCTTATGACCTATAAAAATGCCCATGTTGATGCTGCTACTGCAAAGCCATGGATACCTGCTTACCTTTATGCATGGTAAATAATATTACTATTAATAATAACTAAAGGCATGAATTTGTGTGTTTATGTTCTGATGCAGGGCTGATTTCAAACTCTGAATTGGCTTTATAACTTCAGCTGTGGATTTATGATTGTTTTACCTGAGAAAATGCTGCAAATTATGAAGTTGCTTGTATCTTTTTCTCTTCAGCAAGTTCAATTTAGCATTATATGTATATCTGAAAATGTTTTACACCTTTGAAGACCTGCTTTCCAGAGGTGATATTAAAATGCACATCCAGAGTTATCCATGTAATTAACCACAAATGCACTTCTCAGTAAATTAAACAATAGTAGCACCACTGAAATATCTCTGCATGCAATCTATTACAAACATACAATGTGAGAAAGAAATTTGTAAATAAAAATGCATTGGTTCAAAGAGATGCTCTATAACTGAAATAAATATATTGAGATACCAGACTGAAAACAAATTACAAAAATGAAACCAACACCCCTGGGATCCATTGCAAGGCATTAATAAGTCTCTAGTGGAGCTTTTATATTGCTCATGTAGAGACTGCTGCATGTTATTCTTATTTGTTCCTCGAATTTCAGGCTCAAAATCATAAACTCCAGACGCACGCATCACCTGAACAACTATATCAGCAGGGAATGTCATCCTGTGCACTCCATCAACACAGCAGTGCTGCTGAAGTAATGCTGCTCCCTGCTTCTTTGCAAAGAAAAGGAGGGGGTGACCTGACCCCCAGAGCTCTGTCTGCTTCCACTGACACTCAGTGGGAATGAAAATCCCCTTACAAACAGGCAGTAAGCAGCCAACACTTTGCAACGCTGAGGGCTCTGTGTCAATTAAGAAAGACAATACTTCAGTATTTCGAATTATTTAGGAAAGGAAAAAAGAAAACATTAAGTATTATGGTTTAGAATTGCTCCAGACCATTGCTTAGAACCGTTTGTCGATGCACAGCAAGTACTTCATTTATTATTAGTCAGGCGACCACGGAGAAACTTATTATTTCTACTGCAAATTCCCCCCACGTCTCTTAAAACTCCGCTTCCCAACAGCTACGCCAAATTCAGCTCCAGCATCCCTGCGAGTTCGGCTCCATCCAGTTCAAATAGGAAGGGGGGAGCGGGATAAAAAATTACTTAAATCTCCAGATCCTTCCGTCCCGGTGTGGGTCAGCGCCTCAGGGGCGACTCCCGGCTGGGCGTGCAGCATTTTGGAAAGGATCATCCCAATCTGCAAAAATCCACCGCCGCCAGCCGTTTTTTGGGTGGGTGGATTTAGGCTTGGGGGGTTTTGCCCACCCCCCCCCCCCCCCCTTTTTTTTTTTTTTTTGGCCAGCCTGGGGAGAAAGAGGGGATGCAGAAGGCATCTCCCCCCACCCCGGCTCCCCACTCCTCAGGGCCACCTTGCCCCCCCGCCTCCCTCCTCCCCGCTCCTTACCTGCACCCGCGGGGCGGCGGCTGCATCCCGCCGCGGAGGCGGCGCTTGGACACGGCGGGATGCGGGATGCGGGATGCGGGATGCGGGGGTGGCTCCCGGCGGAGAGGTGCGGGGAGAGGGCGGCTTTGCCTTCCCCGCGCCTCTCCGCCGGGGGCCACCCCCCATCGGCAGGTCCCGATCCCCCCCTTCTCCGCAGGCGGGAGGCGGGGAAAAAGGGCCGGGTTCTCAATTCCCCTGTTAACTCTTCTCCTTGCGGTTTTCTCTCATCCCTTGGGCGTCTTCCGCGAGGAGATGAGGAGCGTGGTGATGCTGGAGATGATGGGGGTGGTGGGATGCTTCGTCAAAGGGGGTCATGAGGGGAGCAGCAGGGTCCCCAAGCCCCTCTGAACGAAGCTGGTGGTGATAAAAGCCGACAAGGAGGATTAGCTCTTGCTCATTTAAAGGTTAAACTCCAGCCAACCTTTGTGACTGGATCCAGCCTGAAAGGCTTCCCGCCCAGAGAGTGTTGAGGGGGATTTTTCCCCCTACACCACCACCGATTTCTGCTTAAAAAGTCTAAAAATGGCAGATTGTTTCTCTACCTTCATATTTTTATAGGTGTTTCTTAGAGAAGTACACAGAACCCCAGCCATGCACTTGGACCCCAATACTATTAGCACTACATAAACAAGATGAAGAGATAGTCCCGTCCCAAGACCTTACACATTTTGTATAGGGGACTGCAGATAGTGAAGAATGTAAATAACATGAGCCAGTATGACAGGCAGGGAACTCACCACATCACAGAAAGTACTGAAGGTACTGAACTATTCACTGCTCTTTGTCACCATCTGCTTAAATCAGCTTTGAAAGTACCTGCAGACAGGATTATGGGGAAATAGTGAGAACACACCTCTGCATTGATGGGAATTTTAAAACTGCCAAAATGACCCAGGAACATGCATTCCTTTGATAATCCTACCTGAATTAAAAAAAAAAAATACACAACAGTGACACAGGAAGATTAAAGGAAAAAAGCTGCAAAAAACTACACTGAAGGCATTTGAACCCATATTCTGTTAAATATATCAAAGTCATGGAGCAACTATGAAGCTCTGTCTCCATTGTCAGGGTACTCAACAGTCAGGGTTGTTGGCTAAATCCTAATTAACCTTCTTAAGTCCTTTACAGGGCTTTGACTGATCTGTAAGACCTGACTGTCCTTTACAAATATTGTGTTGACTTCTTCCTGCTACTCCTGCATCCTTCCACATATGTCTGCCAATTTCATTCTGTAATGCAGTGTCAGATAAGCTGACTTGCAGATTGGGCTCCGTCATTCCCAGACCTTTTGCACAAGATGCCATCATACTTGCTTCATTCTGCCTTTAGGTACCAAAGCCACATGTGACATGCATTGTTCAGCACCTGCAGTAACTTGGTATCTGAGTTGCCTAAAAATTCCTCACATGTGTATACCATATGATTTGCTGACAGAATTACTGGCTTATTTTAAAAGCTACACAGTTTGAAAAATATCTGCCTCCACTTTAACCTTCTTAGAATAAGATTCTGATGTAGACTTTCTTAAAACTCCCTCTGGGTGAATTAATGCAGCCTTTCCCCATACAACCTAATATTTTCTGGAAGCTCTTTAAAAACATTGTTATCTACTGATCCTATAGATTCTCTGGCAGAGTTCCTGCTTCTAATGCATTTAAACCAGATGTAAGTTACGTGGCTTAATGCAGTTTAGAAAAAAAGCCCACAGGTATTAGGTTCTAAGCATGGTACACAAATTTATGCCAGATATATATTAGAATACTTTAAAAGTAATATGCATCCACAATTATATAATAAAATGCAGTCCTGCCTGAACAATTACAAGATCTCACCAAAATAATCTTTTTTCTTTATTAAAAATTACTTAGGTCACTAAAAATTAAGTCACCAAAAGTTGGAAAATCCAGAAGGCTACCCTTGAAACCTTAATTCAGGCCTCTTGTGTGTGCATTGCAACCCTGTACTTAATTATGAGCTTGTCTGCAGAACATCAGGCTCCATTGTAACATTTGAAATTATGTAGTGATAAGCATGTGAGACTGGCTCATTATGTCTCCTCCTGTGCTCCCATTCATTTCCTCCTTTACTTTCAAGGATCTCTTTTATGCTCATCTCTTCTCATCTCTCACATGGAAATTTCTCTTACCCTGGTCTGCCTGAAATTCTTACCCTTAGGTAAACAATAGTTACTAGTTACTACCTAAGTAAATGAATCTGGTAAAGTGTAGTAGTGAATCAGGTAAAGAGTTTTACTAGAGGGTCACAGAGATTGCTAATTATTACTTGAGAGGTTATTTCTGATCTTTCTCCAAAGGTGAAGGGAATATTAAAATTAAAAAAAATATATAAAGGAAGGAAAACAAAGACAGGAAGAGAGAGAGAGAGAGAGAGCAAAAAGGTAGCAAAAATTTCCTCATTGAACTAGATGGGAAATACTGAATTGAGGTCAGTCTCCATGATATCATAGAACTTTCTTCATACAAAGGATCAGCTCTCAAATTACAAGCTTTACAGTGAGAGACAGCTGTAGGTGAAAGCAAAAGGAAGGTATTAAGTGGCAGGGAAAGGATCACACTATATTTCTAAGTTATGCTGCACTGTCTAAGTAAACATTCTGGAAAATTGATGATTTTTGTTATTGTTTCTGTCGAAAACTCTGCTTTCTATCTTTGCTTGGAAGAAGGCTTCACCAGTCAAAGCCATCATTTCCTCTCTGGGTTTTATAAAGAACACATTTTTCAGAGGAATATTTTCTATCGAGATGCTTGAGACATAATCATGAGCTAATAACTTACATTTTTGGTTGGTGAATTTGGTCTTCACATAGAATTAGAGTATTTCCTTCAAGTTGTAACATTTTTTAAAAGTTTTCCAACAAAAACTGAAACCAGTAGTGTTTGTGACATTAATAGTAAGTTGGCAGTTTTACAGTGGATTTAAAAGCTACTTCCACTTCATGGGAAGTTTTGAACCTGAAACAAGCTAAAGCAGTAACAATTCCATATTCTTTTTTTCTGGAACGTGAACACTCCAAGAAAATTTGAGATAGAAAAATACGTGAAGTGGGGTCCCTAAAGGCTTAAGCTACCCAGTGAACTTCAGTATAAGCATACTTTGTTTGCCAGTCAATCTCAAAGTTAACATTTTTAAAAGAAGTGGCTAAAAATGGTAGTTATTCTCCTGAGTGCTCCAGTCTACATTTAGAGACTTTCTTACCTTATCCCATACACTTTATTTGCAATCCTTTGCCCTAGAAACTTGATTTCTTATATAAAATTTAGGTCCTCTGTTTCTCACTTGCTTCAGGGACTTAATAAAAAAAAAATATTCTCAAATTGGAATAATACTCTGTTGTCAGACATGCTGGTGGGTAAAACAGATTTACCTTGAATAGGATAAGAAAGCAGAATTAATTTATTGAAGGCAAGGGATGTTAGAGTCCAGTAAAATTAAGCAGTCACGATTTGGGGCTGTGCAGATTTTTCACACAGGCTTAGTATGCAGGGAAGCTCATCTTGTGAGCGATTTTTAATATGTGGCCTTTGTAACCTACTATGCAGAGCTGTTGTGAGGATTAACTAGTTAAGATTTGTAAAGTGCTCTGAAGATTATAAAGCATTAAGTTGCATAAGTGCTAAGCACTATTATTTAATACTTCAGTATTATAAACAGAACAACTCATGTTCACATCAGTAGAATGAGTCCTTGTGATTTCAGTATAGTTGTTGCAAGAGGTAAAGCAAGCAGAACTGGTCACAAGACCAGAAATTCCTTTCTTGTTTTACTAGCAGAGACTAAAGTGAGATCTATCTGTAAGGGTGTTGCAGAATATTTAATTGAAAAACATTACTAGGAAATACAAGAAATACACATAAAAATGCAGGACTCCTTAAGGTGCCAGTTGTGCCAACCTTAATTTATCTGTGCCCCATCTTACCAAAGGAGACCCATTCTTCAGGAAGTACAACTCCAAATCCCAGATCCATAGATGGACTAAATACATCAATTATATTGGCTCAGAACATGCCAAGTGACAGTAAGACAGGGTAAAATTGGTACACCAGTAAGTTGCACTACATGAATATTTTAGCTTTGAATTACATCAATTAAAATTACTTAAGTCAAAATATTAGAAGAAAGATAAACATAGAGATTGAGAAGAACTTTTTTTTATATAGTTTCTTTGTTGAGTTTCATTTTGGTATCACTCTTCCTCTCCCTTGTTTTGTGAAGTCAGTTTTCAGCAGCAGAAGTAACTGTTGGATGGTTTTGGGTTGTTTTTTGTTTGTTTGTTTTTTTTTAGTAGTAGTAGTGAGGGGACAGAACATTTGTTAATAAAATAAAAATGGCAAACAGAAACAACATGACATAATTTTCTGCCTAACTATGTTGTAGAGAGGAACACAAGAGTTTCAGGACTACTGACACCCATGCACTATGGGTGGCATATTGTCAGACCCTGAGCTACATCCCAGCATTCTGAAGCAATAAAACCCTACTTGGCATGCAGGGAAGGAGAGCTGGATGTATGCACCTTACAAGAACCAATTATTATTCAATGCCAGTCTCTTTGCAGGACAAAGCACTCAGATAGTACTTAAATTTCTCCTCTCTGCAAAAGTGCTACTGACATTTCACAAGGACAGGCTTTTCAAGTATATGCATTTCCTTTCTGTGCCTAAGAATGAAGATTACTTTCCTATAGTGTTTTGACATTTTGTTCTGAATTGAAGCATATAGAAGAATGTCTCCACTATGAACCAAAATTCAGAGCTAGAGACAAGGAAAGGGAAAATAGGGCAAAAAAACAGTCAATAGTCACTTATTCAATAAATGCAGATCCTTGTTCTTTCGTGGGTCAAGGAAGCTGCAGGACTCTAATGCTTCTACTTCTGATTGGACAGCAGAAACTTTGCTTCCTCAATGAATTTATTAACTATCATTGTCTCACAGGAGACAAATTATTTGTCCCAAAACTCACATACAGTAAATGAAAAAGCTAAAGCCCACCTTTAGCTTTCTAGACACTGTTTGCTGTCCCAGACTACTTTAGCAGTTCAGCTTGGAACAGACTAGAACAGCTCAGTGTACATCATTAAGAGAAAAGTTCTAAATATGGTGGCAAATTGGACTCCATGCACTTGTTAACAGGGTCTTACCAGTCTTTTGACCAGCTGTCCCAGGAGATGTAGGAAACTGGAGGTAGCACACTGCCTTCAGACTCAGGTCCTTAAGATCAAGTGTTCATGCAGAGATTCAAGGCTTCTTTGCTTTCATCAGGTTTTATGTTTTGCAGTCCTTTATCTGAGGCTCTGCTCACCTCTGCAGTTGCTCTCCCACCTCAGTGTCACTGCTAACGCAAGAAAAGAAACTCATTTGTAACAGTCTTTTCTTTTGTCTTTTCAGGAACCTTTTGCTTTTATTTCCTTACTCCTTTCTGCTTTTTTCGGTGTCTCAAATGGCAGCTACTAATTATATACTTGTTAGCATTTTTTTCTCTTTTTACAACAAACCATCTTTCTGAATGTCACTTCTCATCTTGAAAACGCACCTTCGTTAGTTTGCTAAAGCTGTAGGTTCACTTTTCTTGTTTCTCTGAAGTGAGATCCTAATACCAGTAAGATCACCCAAAACACGTAACAGAAATTTAATAGACCACAATAACCATTTTAGACTTACCCATACAGCTCACTTTACAAGGACTTTCAGCTTTCTCCTTTAGAAGCAAGCTGTTGTTACACTAACACCACTGGCCAGGAGAAGTTACCAAACATGGTTCTCTGTTGATCTCACTTGGACATTTTAGGCCTTGAGAGAGTGACCACTGGCAGAAATAGTACCTAAATAGTACCAGAAATAGTACCTAAAATTAGGATTAGAAAGATATGGTTAAAATGTAGTCTCCCAAAACATTTAAACCAAAAATATGTGTGAAATGTTCTTCCTGAGCACTGGTGTATTTTAGGTTAGCATCTCCCTGTTTTAAAAGAAATTGCAAAAAAAGATCTGAAGGGAAATGGCTGATCTGTATCTGAGAGGGACAGACTAATAATAGAGGAGTGAGGTATGCTATGCTACATTCAAACCAATAAATCAATCAGGTCAAGGCACCCCTACTCCTTGGCCACAATGATGAGTGTTATTGCATGGGACAGGGAGCATGGAAACACCTTTTAGGAAAAATCCCCAGCCTCTGCTGTCACCCGAATCAAGCTCAGGAATTATCTGGTGAAATCCTAGCTGCCAGAAGATCACAAGAAGCATGCTGACATCTGATCAGTTTGGACAACTGGAGCACAATGGTGGAGCCTGAGCCTCCTCCCCCCCTTTTTTTTTTAACTCCTGCCAGTCTAAATCTAGACTTAGGTCCTGTTTACTTGAAAAGAAACTTCTCTGATACAGTTTCAGCTCAGGCATGCCCACCCCTCACCATCAACAGCTGTGTAAAATATGCCACAAAACCCATGTTTCCTTCCAGATCCAAGAAATGCCACTGAGGCAATTGGAAATGTCCTTAATGAGAGATGACAAGCTCTGAGAGCAGCTCACTCATGGAAAACAGTGAGCTAGTTGAAAACCAGGAGGAGGGAATGGAGGTAGATTAAAGCTAGTGCTATATGCCTAAAGGAACAGTGTGGTGATAAAAACAGTCCTGCTCTACTTTCTTATTTTCTACAGATAGAAAATGTGTTTCGGTTCCTATAGCATTATGATTGTGTATTATTCACAATACTTACAGCTGTCTCACAACTATCTTCAGACAGTAATGCAGCCTTTGCCTTCTCTCCATATGTTTACATAGCAGCCAGTTGTTTTGTTCCTACCAGTTCAACCACTACCAATCTCACTTGTCACAAAGCTGTTGCTCTAGTTCTGCATCCCCAGAGCAGGTTTTTAGCGCCTGATAAGCACATCCCTCCACTTACATTTGGACAACACATACAATTTGCCCTGAATCAGACAAATGGATGCTGCTGAGCCATCTGTTTGAAGATATGTTTAGTTATATAACCTGAGGCTTCAAGCATTTCCTCACAGATGAAGACAGCTCAGTTTAGACAGCTACAGAGAGGGGCCTGTGCACCTGAAATAGCCCAAGACTGAAATATAAGGCAGAAATTGTTCAAGACCTGTGTCCTTCCACAGAAGTTTGTGGAAGCCTGTCAGAATCCCCAAGGTCATCACCAGTGGCACTGAAATCTATACTATAACACTGAAGTGAGCCCTAAGTTCTTCATTTGACTGAATGTCTAAGATCTGTATAGTCCATATGAGATCTACTCAGCTGGAGTAGATCTCCATTCAGCTGGAGACCTATTCAGCTGGAGTCCAGAGAGTAGCTCAGATGGTAAAATACAGGGATGCTTGAATTTTTAAGTTCTATCCTTTCAAAAAAATACGTTCTTTTTGGTTGATTCAGGTAAATTATCACAAGACATGACTGTCCCCAAATTTGTATATGCTACTCATCTGAGGTGCCCATTGAGATTCTTATGTTGCTTCAATAAATGTTTACAAGCAGCCCAACTAGCAACTTTACTTGCTTTATAATACTTCAGTATTAGTAGTTCGCTTCTATTACTGTGCAGCTTGCTTTATATTATTTGGTCATTTATAAAAATAGAAACAATATTCATCAGAAATTTTGAGTGCTGTTCTTCAAGAGTCATGATATTTTGCCTAGTTTCTGTTTGGTATAGTTATAAATGAAATCTTTTTGTGTGATATGTGCGTCTCACTTGTTTGTTTCACTCTATTTTTCTGTTCTAAACAGACTCTCAACCTGTACTCATCATCTTAGCATCTGATTCACTTTTCAAGTACATGAGGAGCAGAGCATTATTCAGCAGTCCCACAATTCTGCTACGTCTATTTTGTTCTGCTCTTGCAGCCCAGCCTCACACTTCAGACTGGAGATGAGTTTAGTAGATGCTCCAGCTCAAAAGGCCCACTAATCCAGGATGTAGCCTCTGAATTTAGCACTATGGCAGAAACATATGCTTTTAAGTATACCTTAAGGTCTCTAACCTTTCCAAGAGCATGGGTAGCCTCATGCAGGAATTTTGCAAGAAAGCAGTCCTCTTGTGGAGGAAGAACATGCAAACCAACCCTGACAGAACTTGTGCTTGTGCTAAGTCAGGACATACAGTTGTCAAGATCACAGGATCACCCTAAGGTGGATGCAGATTATATATTCTCCTACATATGCCTAGATCAATTATGACTGACTAGCTAGCCTCAAGAAAGCAGCACACATTTCTGAAGTAACTATAAACAGGGAAATGGAAACAGGTTCCTTCATTACTCCTACAAGCCCCAGGTGTTTGATTTTATGTCTGCTTTACTTCTGAGGATTTTTAGGGCTCTTCAAAAAAAATGATAGTTCAGCAATGATTATCTGTTTGTCTTAGCAGGATAGATGGCAACTTTTGAAAGAATTTGGTTTGCTCAGAGAAAAGATTGTTGGTCTGAAACACAAACCCTATGTTGAGTGGTTGTGGGCATATCCTTCATGCAACACCCTCCACTCTTAGTGACCATTATCTTGATAGAACACTGATCTCCACAGAGCAGACTGTGCATTCTCAGTTCAAGGCTGCCACTTCTGTAAGACTTTGAAAGACAAGGAGAGAAAGGGACAAGATTTTCACCCATGGAGAAGCCCTCCTAATCAACACTGTAGCCTTCATCAAGGTTGAAACTGTTAGCAAGTTGGAAGTTCTACCCACCTGGTTCCCCTTTGGTCAGTTCCATGCCAGTGATCACCCTTCCTTCCACAAAGGAAATGGAAGTGCAAGTACTCATAGATCTAGCTGAGCTTCCTGTCAGAGATAACAAGGCTGCATAGAGAGGAAGACAACATCAAAAAAATCATAGGATCGTCACCCAAGAGAAGAACTGTCATTTCTATGACAACCAGAGCACATTCTCTAAGAATTCAAGTGCAATATCTGATACTTTCATCTACCTGCAGTTTCTTCTTATACAAGCAGCTCCTTCTTAGCAGGAGAACAAGCAGCAACTCTTCACCATCTGAAATCAGGTAAAAAAAAAAAAAGTTTAAATATTTTTTAATGCTTTCTAATTCTCTCTAATTCAGAGAACATCTGAAATAATAACATTTACATTTGACATATCAGTTATTGCTTTCTCTCTCTTATGTAAGAAAGCTTTATTTGTAAATATTTTAATTTTCCTTTATTTCAGTTCTTTCAAAACTATAACACCTCCATATTAGAAGACTCTTTGCCTAAAATTTCAGATTTAAATATAATGAGGACAATATAACCCTTAAAGTTTCTCTCCAGCCCACACAAATTGTCAAGCATAATGTTTAAAGAGCTGTTCCTCTTGGCAACATAGAAGTATTTCAGTTTATTAGTCTTCTCATTCCAAGAATTTCAGAGAAGTGATTTTAGCAAATTAATGCCCATAAGCACAAATCAAAAGATATTTGATCTGCCATCTTGGTAAAAGATGTAAATGATGAATGGCGCATTCTGTTTGCTTCTATTGTCAATTATTTTAATTTGTTAAGAATTTAAGGAAATACTAGAAGACTCTCCTTAGCTGTTTATTTTCTATTTCATTATAGAAAAGTAGGGCCTTTTAGATTGCTATTTTATTTCTCATAAAAAAGAAAAAAAAAAAAGGTATGTCTGATGGATAAATCTCTGTTACCTTGGTTCAAAAAGATACCTGTCTGAGCAGGTATACTTACCTACCTACCAGTCCAGACTCCCTTTATAGATAGCAGGCAGACAGACAGCTCCACAAGGCAGTTTGTCCCACTCTAAAAAAAAGTGGGATGACTTGTCTTCCAGAGGTGCCTCATACTGCCTTCTAAAAGGCTAATTCAACAGACTAAACTGGAGCATATGCTTAATGTTCACATGGCTATGGACAAGTAAGAGAAATATAGCCCCAACAAAGCTATCTGATGAGACTAGAAGAGGTGATCAAGAGTAAGACTACTGTTTTACACTCCTTCCAAACCCAGAAAGATAGCAAAGAGCAATGCAGGGTCAGATTTCATTAACACCACACAGATTCAGTAGCATTTTGTAGTTGAGTAAGTTGTTCTGACTACCAATCCAAACCTGTTTAAAGAAAGTTAGATGAAATTAAGCAAAATCAGGCTTTTTGAGAGTGAGCATATATTACTGATGTGTTCTGTCTTTGAATGATTAAAGGGAGAGAACAAGGTTGTTATCCAAGAACCAGATTGTGACTGTCATTGCGAGCTGGCTACATAATACCTCTGATGATCTGAACACAAGTCCCAAGCCTCCCTTGTTGCATACAGTGCCATATATCTGCCTGGTTACAAGCCCAAAGAAGTGCTTCAGCTAGTTCAGATACTTAAATTTTAAATCTACTGTTCATATGAATTTTTAACGTGCCATGAAAACCTGGAGTTCATAAATGATTTACAATAACTCTTGAAGGCATTCTATCTCTGAGTCATTCATTTCTCAGATCAACAAAAATCCTTTTAGCACTTTGAAATAAGCTAAAATATGTGCCTTTCTAAAATATGCCTCTTAGAGATCCAGAAGAGCTGGCTCTGCTCTGTAAGAAAAACTTGCATAAACTTCCAGCCAAGAAAGAAGGGAAAGTGGTACACACATACTTCTTAGGAAGGATCAACTCAACAAAGAAAATATAACAACCATGAAGGCTAGACAGAGGAGATTATTTTCCTTAACCATATGAAGGATGTTGCTGCCTGACCTAAGGAAGAGTTTTCACTGTCTTTACGGTTGATTTGGCAAGTTTATTCTTTTGTTGGAAAGGAAAAAAAACAAAAAAACAAAAACAACAAACCATGGTCAACAGATTTTTCTCTTTGGAAGAAGAGAAACATAGGGATATATTGCATTCTTTAGACATTATTGTTCAAAGCAGCTTAATGAGAGAGGTCACCTACAAAGCTAACTACAGATGGACAAGCAGTTTCATTGTAGACAGCTGTAGTTCACTAACTATAAAGACAACATCAAATAAAGGAACAAAACAAACTGTGTGAGTTTTCTTATCTCCTAGACAATTCCCACATTTATCTAGGAGTTTTCAGCAAGGCTTCTAGAATGAACAGCGACTTCAGTTGTAGCTCCAGATAAAAATGCCAATTTTTATGGTCAGACAGCATACTTCTATACTAATTTCCCTTTCTAAGGGACAAACTCTCGACTTACTGTTTCAGGCTCCTTTTTCTAACCCTTGCTCCCCATCACAAACATGCAAGGTTGCATATCCAGGTATGGCCATTGCTCTTGGGAATCAAGTAATTTGTTTTTACATTGTCTGCTTGTCAATGTATTTGCAAGTACCTAATGGCTCTGACATCAGTATCTAACCTCTTTTTTCACCATCTTGAGCAGAATTTCAACCACAGGACTTAAAATTACCTACCAAAGAGAGCCATGTTCACAGGTAGACTCGAGCTAGCTCACTTAAGGCAGTCTAAGTAACTTTGCACTGAACCTCTGCAGGCACCATGTCAAGGTGTTTTCTCTTCAGCTCTCTGAGAATGAGAAAAGCATTGAATATAAACATTATTGAATCCCTAAATATGAGACTGAATTTACGTCACAGTGTTTTCAGCTCTCTGAGGCAGTGAAAAGCACTGAATATAAGCATTATTGAATCCTTAAATGTGAGGATGAATTTAAAAGAAAAGTAAGGTTTTCCAGAAAATTATCTGTGGATGAAAATTCAAATAGCTTAAATAAGGAAATCTAACTCATAGGGAAAGGTAGAACTTTTTCTAAAACCACAATACCCATTATCCATATTTTCTTGTAGCTAGCTCAGGACAAAATTCATGTGCTATCTTCTATGAATGCCTTAATGTATGTTTTCTATGAATGTAATTAGATTTCGCCATATGGATGACCTTTAGCAAATGCCAGACCATGAGACAGATCAATTTCAGGAAGAGCAGGACTCTATGATGAGCACTATGTCACCTACATCAGCCTCAAGGAAGCAACCCCCTCTGTATTCTTAGCCAAAGTCCCTCTGTTAAGGTATATGGCCTTCTGTCTTGGTTTCATCTGTTCTCTGACAGAGTATTAGCCTAAATTTCCTGTCTCACCCCATAATGTAGGCTTCCTTTGAAGCTTACTTTAGCAACTTAGTGACAGATACATCTTTTTATAATTGATATCCAGCAATTACAATTTTACACCTCACTTTCATATTATCATTCCTGTAAAAGTATCTGAAAGGGTTAATAAGATTTAAATATTTTCAGCAAAATATGATACACTAATTATCTGCCTTATTTCATGATAGAAATTATGCACCTAATTACAATGGAAAATTATCTACCAGTGTATCTGAGTCATTCTCCATGATATTATCAAAGTTAGTAACAACCTTTCTGGGACTGTCCAGGGAATCAGAAATGCTAATTGGGTTATCTGGTTCTGACTGGTCTGATAGTACTTTACAAAAATAAAAAAGCTATTGTATGTAGCCTATTTAAATCTAACATAATTGGCCTGCATGAATAGCAGTTTAGAAAAACCCTTATGTGAGCTTTGCTATTTAGAGAATCTTGCAGGCTAAGTGAAACAAAGCATAATCCTTCTAAAATGTGTGTTTGATTATTTTTGCAGGCTTTTCTGATTGATTCAGCATGCAGGGAAGTGATAGAATAGTAGCCACTGTGACAAAGTTTTCTTAAGCAGAAACTGACAAATTGGCAAATTGGTTTGATTTTTCTTTTTTCTTCCTAATGCCCAATAGATTTGAACATAAAATATGTAAATCACTGCAGAACGAATGATAGTCCTTAGACCTTCTTATGAGACTAGCCTGGAACTGATGGGCTAGCGGATCTCCTAGATTTATTTTTCCTTAAACAAAAGAAGAAATCATGCCTCGTGCATCACTTGCCATTCAAGCCAATATTTCTTTTCCCTGTCTGAACCAAAGCAGACAGACTTCCTAATCTGATCAGTTCTCCTTGATGGCCTATCTGCTGCATACATAGCATTTTTCACAGAATAGAAGCAGTGAGAAGGACTTTTATTGCAGTATATTTTTGCATACAAGCAATGACCAGGGCAGATTTTTTTAGAGACACACAAAAACTTCTTGACAAGAAGTATGACAATTACTAGATATATACAGTACTTGCTTCTGACTTTGAGGGAAAGGGTCCATACAGGTTGTGCCCCCAAATCCTCTGGAACTGACAGAGCTCGAGAGCAAAAAGGTAGCAAGGATGCCATAGCTGACTGGTGGAAAATGGAATTTTATAGGGAGCTAAGTCTCAATATCTATACCATAACTTAGGCATGAACTATATATTCCTGTTTTCTGGAAGCTGAGAATCTTCTAGAATCCTGCTAGCATAGGAGACCACACACCTTCTTTGGGCTAATGAAGTACAATAGGTACAATAAAGGACCAAATTTACATATTAAATTCTTACATGAAAACATGTCATAGCAAGAAAGAAAAAGATCTCAGTTTGGGTCTGGTTTGTGTCATAAAGCTCTTAATAGTATTCCAAATGTGTGTTTTACATTATTTCATCCTTGTCTGAGTGATATTTTAATTTTAAGGAATCCCATGGTTCTTCTCTCTTTGGATGTTGTCTGGGAATTACTAATGGATTCTTATAAAAGTTCTTTATAACATATCCTAGGGGTTTATTGGAAGTCCTGAAAGAAACTTTGGCCATGCTAAAGTAAAGCAGCATGGCAAGCACATAACAGCTACATACTACAGAGCCTCAGTGCTCATCTAGTAGCTCAACTGAACCTTTCCTAGTCATCCAGAAATGTAAGCAAGCCCAAGGGCAAATGTATCACAACAGCATCTTATGCCATTGATTCCACTGTTTAGATCCACGAGAGGGAAGGATTTCTCACACAACTTGTGCAGAGAAGCCAGTGGTGCTTTCTCAGACTTAATACACTGTCCTTAAAGAGAAAGAAAACTTTTATTCTAAAATATTTTAGTTTTAAAAAACATTATCTTCTATCCTGATCCACAATTGATATAACCAGCAACCCCTTTCACTACAGTTGCTGTACCATTATTGTCTCTTTAATAATCTGTTACATCTTACGTACATGGGAAATTGCCTGGGCAGCTTCAGGAGCTCAGAATGTGGGAGAGTTGTGCATCAGTATTGCACAAAGCAGTGCTGCAGAGTGACCTGGGCATCCCTGCTTTATGCTTCCCAGTTTAGGTGACTGAGGCCATAGTGCTGCTTCAAGGATTAACACATCACTGCCTGAGCTCAAATGCATAGAGAAAACAAATTGTAAACTCAACTCTCTCCAAGGTTTTGGGAACCACCACCACTTTGTTGTTGTCCTCCTATGAGCTCCAGGGCTGTCACTATTGACCACTAAGCTTCAGGTCCACAGGGGCCAGCCTTGAACTTGGGCTAAGACTGCAAGCTGGAGCCAGGTTATACTTATTCAAGGAAATGTGGATGCCTCTGTGCTGTACGTCCCAGTATGCCTGGCTTTGAGAAGATGTTTGCTCAGCATGCAGCCAGCTAGCTTCCAGCTGGGCCTCGCAGCTCAGGCTCTGCTCCAGCTCCAAGCATCTGTTCTGCTCCAGATGAGCTGTCCCTTAAAGCAGAACATCTCAACTAAAGCATTTGCACAGATACACTGCAAGCCAACGTATCAGTGAATAACAGAGGCAACTGTAATGGCTCCTTTAATCCCAGCTCCCTATTGTCACACGTTTCTGACATATATATGCTTTAAAAACATTTTCCTCAGGCTACCTTGTAGGATTTGAACTCCATTTCAGGTTACATCTAGACTCACTGTACACAACTAGCAGACTCTTATGGCTTTTCTCAGAAATTTGTATGACACATACTACCATGTTTCCTCCCACAGATGCAAGAAAAGCCTCAAAACACACCAACAAACTTTTTGTGGCTTTACGTGTCTGAAAGCATTAAGTAAGGAGTAGAATTAAACCTTGAAAATTTAGATTTACTCTCCGTTCCTCCCTCTTCAAACCTGCTGAGTTTGTAACCACCAACACTGAAGAAATAACTACCAACTTTAAAGCACTAAAATGTTTCAGAGTTATGATCTTATCTCTGTAACTTTTGAATGATGGTCACTGTTCAAGTGAAGTTCACATGCATGAAGATTTTCACATGTGTACATTTTGCAGAATCGGTTTACTGAGAGAGGTATCCTAGTGAATAAGCATCCCCTGTTAAAATCCCTTTAAGCAGTTGTGTGAATGGCTGTTAGCATGACTGGAGGACAATTCCTTGATCTTCAGTGTTCTGAAAAACAGAAACTATATTACAAGACAATAGTAAAAACATTGTGAAAATGAGTCACTAGGCCTAGAGTTACAGATGATATGTGTGATTACTGCTGCCTTCTGGGGTTAACAGAAGTTTGTACTTAAAAACATGAAAGATGTTTTGCCTCACAGCCCTTCCTTAGCTACGCTGTTTAATTTCAGAGCTCAATGTTGTTATTATCAACAAAATTGCATATTGGTTCTTCTTTAATGAAAACAAACAAACATTCAAACACCTCAAAATTATCTAGGGTTTTTATCTTTGTTCTCACTATACCAACATGGCTCCCTTAGGCTCCCAAGTAATGAGAGGAAATAAGGCCTAATGTCTGATATTCCCATGAGCTGATCCTGGACATACAGTACCTGTCTCACTACTTATCCTACAGTAAACCACAGGGAATTGCACTGAGAACAGCAGGGCTGGAGTAAGAGCTTCCACTACTTCTATTCCACCTGTGAGGTTAATTAAGAATTTACCTTCTGGTAAAAAAAGACTGTATATCTGATCCACAGGTATTTTGCCTAATATGATATACACAAATATACGCTTTGAGCTGCAGATGAAAAACGTGGCTGTTGCTGACCTGCTGCCACTTCAAAAGACCTGGAGTTCCATGAAAAAATAATTACAATGGAGAGTTATCCACTGTACACCAGTTTCTACATAATGCAGCTGACAGCATGTGACTTGTCTTCAGTTCCTCTACTGGAAAAATTATTCCATTATTTTCACTGATACAATTATCGTTATCTTTTAAAATAATCATAAATCCTTGAAATGCTCAAGGCGTCTCTATTTTTATGTTTTAGATGTGAAAATATTTATGATATCTACAAAATCAAGTAGAACCCAGTGGACAGTATAATTTTTGCAAACAGGTTAAAGATTGAGTTAATTTTCAATGGATTTGCAAGGGCATTTCACAGAAATTTAATGGATAGAACACTTCTAAAAACTAAAGCCATTGGCAATAAATGCCAGTTTAACTTGAGGGATCACTCATTCCTATTGTAGAGCCTTGGCTGCCATAAAACTAGTGGTTCCATCATGAGGCTGGAATGTGGGGATTGGGACTTTCTCAACACTTCTCAGGCTTACAAAATTTCTCTACATAAGCTTACAATGGGGTCAAAGTACTCTCAAATTGCAGAGTTTTACGCTGGGGTCAACAATATTTCTAAATGTGTTTTGAAAAAACAACCACGATGGAAATGGTGTCAAACACAAATAAACACTGTAAATTATTTCATCTTGGAAGAGTCATTATCTGGCAAAAGCAAACTGCTCCTTCAGTGCCTATATCCAGCACTGTGCACAAAGCAGAATAAGCAGCTTTCTGTGGAAGCCAGAGGCAAACTGATTTGTCTCCTAAATTTTCCACTTGTACTTTGCAAAGACTGTTATTTCACCCAGATAAACTGTGACTTGTACAAGATTGAAGAACAGAGGGAGAAATGGCTTTAAACATATTAATATGAGCAAAAACAATTAGTTCACTTTACTATTGCTAATTAAAACATCAGCCATAGTAGCCACACTATGCTAATAGGTCATTGCACACTATCTGTCATCTTGTTTAATATGCATTTTTTATGTCACATGGGTGTAAAGAAATTAACAAGCAATAACAATCTCACATTCTAGCTGAGGCTTGTCTCACTTAAAACATTGCAGATAGTGATACCCATTTTCTTCTAATGGACCAAGATTCAACTGATACTTCAGATTCATTTGAATATATTGGAAAATACTTAAACAAAATTACTGGAAAATTATATCCAAACAAGTTAAAACATTAAAATCTAGCAGATCATAATGAAATAATCCCTTCTATGTGGATTCAGTAATGTTCTACCAGGAACTGATAGGGTTTTGCCAGAAACTCTACAAAATTTCCATCAGAACATGACAATGGCTATATTAAAAATAAAGATAATTTTTAAAAATGTATTTAGACCAATGACATTCTGTTTCAGTCTATTCTACTGACTTACAGACTTATGAACTTGTCACAGCTGATAATGTTTTGATTCACAAGTCACAATGGATCCATTTCTGCCCCACATATCAGGATGAAAAGACAGTACGACATTACATACTGTCAATGAATTCCAAAAACCTTTTCCTTTGGACAAAAAATGAATAACAATAGACTAATAAGACTGGACAAAACAGCTTTGAACAGACTTATTCTGAGAGGTATTTTTAAACATATACAGTTTCATCACATTGTAAGAGACTACAGTTTAGATTTTGTTGCCCTAGGCTTTTGGCAAACCAAAAGAAAATGGGGTAAATCTGAATTATAAGCTACGTGTTTTTATATATAATATACATGTTATAATAGATAAAATGGAAAATACAGAGTGCAGATAAGCAGGAGGAGACATTAGTCTCTGTTCTACAAAGCTTGTAGGTAATTAAAGAAAGTAATATTTTTCAACTTCCATTTCAAAAGATACTTTTTCCCTGTTCCACTACTCTCCAAATTCTTTGTCTCCTACTCTCTAACTTTTAATCCCTCCTCCAGTTGTATTCTGTTCTCTTCTGCTTTTTTTTTCTTTTTCAGCCATCAAGAACTTCTCCCATCATGTTTACATTCTTTCCTTCTTCCATGACGTTCTCCTGCACTGCACACCTCCCTCTTGTGTTAAGGTCATGCAAAATAGTTTTGGTAATCTGTCATTTGACATATGTATCATCATAGTTAGCAGATGGCCTAACCTAGATGAGCCTGCTGGAGCATCATTTTTATGCTGAGTATTTAAGAGCACCCTAAGATTTTACTGTTCGGGATTTCATCCCGTCAGCAAGAGACAATGCAGCAGCACATTTTGTTTATTCTCAGTAAGGTAGAGAGGTAAATCCTTTTAAAAGGCAATCTTGTGGCTATAGAGCATTAGATTTTACTCTGATCTAGAATGATGGCATTACTTGCTTGGAGGACATTACTTTCCAAAATTAACTTATCGTCTCCTGGCAACCAAACTGCTCTCACTAGAGTCTTAAAGAGCCTTCTGCACTGACCTGACAGAGTAGGTGATGCTAATTCGCTTTATTTCCGTCTTGAATTAAGGCCAGAGGAAATACTGTAACTACCTCCACAATTTTTCTTTCTTGCAAAAGGAGCTGCTAAAAGTGTCAAACAAATTTTACTGTATTGTAAGACAGAGGAAGATCTCTTCAAATGTTGTTGTGTAATAACTCTAATTGTATATATTCCTAAATTAATTAAGGTTGTCAACACCTGCTGACAAAGGATAAGCCTTCCTGTTTGTTATCCCACATGCCTTTTAACTGGCATTCAATAGATGGTCAGGTTTTCTTTATGTAGTCCCCACAGATGTTGACATCATCCAACTGATCAGAAACTCAGATCTACTGGTAAGAAAGCACATGGGATCTCCAGTAGAGCTGAAAGGCCAGATAAGGTTATTGATGATTGCAGGCAGATGATCCCAGGAGAAAAGGAGGAGGGCAGAGAGAAGCAGCTTCCCTGATGATTCTCTTGAAACATAGCTGAATTTTTTAGTTGATCATTTTGGACAACCCTCTGTGTTGTGTTCTCCTAAGCAGTAGCAGCTGCAGCATTACCTAGGCAAAGGACATGAAGCCCTTCTGCTGCTGTACAGTCTTAGAGAACAAATCAAACTGATTAATATGTCAGCAGCTACATAATTTTGTTTCATTGTGAAGAATAAGACTTGTGTTTTTTAATAATCTCCCAGGGCTGCACCTTGAATATTTTTCTTGTGTTGGTAAAGAGACGAGAACTGTGAAAGATTTTCTACAGCAAAAATTTAAAACATGCAAGCAGATACACACACACACAGGATGCACAAAACCTAAGAAGTTAATATAGTCTGGGCATAATCCAGAATTACTGGAACTGAGCATGTGTTACACTGTTTTCTGAGAACAGCTCTGTAGATTTCATACTGTGAGGCTACGCCATATATTGCAGCAGCCAGAGACAAGGTGCTACAGAGCAGAATAAAACTGTCAGTATCAATATTAAACTTTTCTCTGTTTCTCTCTCATGTATAAAAACAGCAGTAGCTCACAAGGCTGACTTAATAGCTCTGTCAAAGGACTGTTCGCACTTTCCAACAATGCTATTAATATAGAAGACATTAAATTCTATTGCTAAGTAACTGGATGCACTGGATCAGCTGAAAACATAATGCCTCTGTGCTAGGGACACACTCATAGAATTAACAGCTTATGACAGTAAGGATGCAGAATGATGTCTGTATGTACAATGATACATGATTAACTGTTATTTATAGACAATCTTTTACCATTATCCCTTATTTATTATCATTGGTTTATAATTATAGTTATTCCTTTTTCTGGTCTTTTAATAAACATCAAAGTACATATGAGAGTGTGACAGAACTACTTATACAGTTTAACAAATATTTTCCATTTTAAAAAAAATCTATTAAAAGATCCAGAAGGATGTTTGTACAACTTGCCTTCATGAGTTTGTTATCAAAACCCAATCACTACTCCCAAGCTTGCTTTGCTTTCACAGTAAACAAATGAACTTAGAAAACACATGCAACTCCTGAAAAACTTTGAAAGCCCATTTCTTTTCAGGGGCTAATATACTGACTAGAAACTTCAGCACATCTGAAAATACTAGTTTGCAATGTGAGTAGGAAATTGTTAACTTTGATGAATTCCCTGGGAATCCAGCCTGGAGCACTGAGGACAGTTCCACGAATGAATTTGCACACAAAGATATTACCCAGGTCTAGGTGAGGCTGCACATTCATACAAGCAGGGTCAGAAATATGCACAGGCTTGTACTCTAACTGCTGGGCTATGAGCAGGAACAGGAGGAAGCAGTCTGCTCTTAGGGAAGCATGAAATGTCAAAATGGCCATTCCCTATCTCCTGTGAGGGAAAGGCAGAAGTTTAGCAGCCAGACTATGCTGACCTAGAATAGCCAGTAAAAGGAAGTTATTGAGAGAGCCACTGCTCAGTACAATTTAAATGTGACATACTTTTTGGTGCATTGTCCATACAGCTATGCTGCAAAATATATGGTGTAAGGACAGGAAGAACACAGAGCTGTTGAAATAAGTCCAGTGGAGGTCCATGAAGATGATCAGAGGGCTGGAGCTCCTCTCCTATGAAGACAGGCTGATAAAGTTGGTGTTGTTCAGCCTGGATAAGAAAAGGGTCCAGAGAGACCCTCTAGCAGCCCTCCAGTACCTGGAGAGGGCCTACAGCAAAGATGGGGAGGGACTTTTTACAAGGGCATGTATTGGCACGACAAGGGGTAATGTAATGGTTTTAAGCTGGAAGAGGGTAGATTTAGGTTAGACAGCAGGAAGAAATTCTTTATTGTGTGGGTAGTGAGACAGAGGCATAGGTTGCCTAGGGAAGTTGTGGATGCCCCATCCTTGAAAGTGTTGAAGGCCAGATTGGATGGGGCTTTGAACAACTTAGACTAGTGGGAGCTGGCCCTGCCCATGGCAGGAGGCTGGAACTAAATGATACTTAAGCTCCCTTCAAACACAAACCATTCTATAATTCTATGGTGCTTTTCTGCTGCAGTGAGGTTGCCTTGTTCCATGAGGGACCCCAGTCAGCATACCATGGAAGGTTATTACCATACAGTATGGGGGCTGCAATGAAATACCTCACCAGGCAGCCCTGGCCAGAATGTGTCCGTATGGCAGACAGAAATATGAGCCCATCCCTGGTGGTGACCTACCAGCAACCTGCCTGTGTTCAGATAATGGGACATAAGGTGAGTCTGGGCTCAGACACAGGCTGAGGACCTGCATTTAAAATACATACTGAAATGGACTGTGCTTTAATTCCCTAATATGAAGACATCCCCACTAAGGCAGCCACACACTTAGATGACTTCACACATAACTGCTTGTTTTTGCTATGTGTCACGTTCCCCAAATTCACTTGTTTGCAAAATTGCCACTCACAGGAACAGGTTAATCACCAAATTGAACACCAAATCTACGGAAAGCTACATGAAGCCATTTAAAAGACAAACTCTTCTGATTTTTTATCAGTAATTAAAAGTGAATCTGTAGAGATGAGAACTACAACCATCCATTACCTGATGTTGTCAAGGTAACAGCTGCTTTAGGATTAGTGCCCAAAAGATAGTTTCAGTCTTTCATCACAAACAATACAAACATTACACGTGTTAGTCAGCTGGCTGCTTGCCAGCCCTTTCTTTCTTGGTGCTCTTCCCAGGACAGTTATTCTATTAGCTTTCCAAGAGCAATACAGTACTAGCCCCAAATCAGGAGGGATTCTTTTAATTGCATGTTTATACATTATTTATTTTTTATCATTACACAGGCATTGAACTATTGTCAATTTACCTCTCGATCCAAGATAAGCATATTACCTTTTTAATTTCATTCTGTGAAAATACATTGCTTCACTCTGTCTTGAGAAATTCCAGTGAACTTCTTCTGTATTCCCACAACATCTTTTTGTTTGTTTGTTTGTTTATACTGCATACCCATAAAAAAAGGACATGAGATCTTTTCTTAAAGCAGGACAGATTTTCCCCAATTTCTGGCACTAAGAAACTATACTTGCTCCTAGGATTTTCCCACCATCCTTCAGGGCATAACCCTGAAGACTGAACAGAGAGTTAGAGGAAATCGCCTTGGAAACAATGAGCCCATCTCTGTATAAATACTAAAAGAACACCTCTGGTTCACAGACTTTGGTGTACATAATAGAAAATCATTCATCAGACACATTAGCAGTTGGTGTGAACTGTGCTGACAAAAAAAAAAAACAAAAAACCAGTCTCTGTGGACTTCAATGCATTTATTATAGGCACCTGAAAATATACTACTTTTCTTCTCTTTATTTCTCTTCTGTAAGGATCCTCTACTAGCCTTGAGCAGCACTGTCATTTTGTGCCCTAAAAATTGTCAGTGCTAATTAGTGATGCAATTCACACTCCCTGTGACTTTGCTTGTTGTATCACTGTCTCAAAAGAACTCACTAGACATCTATACACACTGTCATGCTATCTCAGACAAGGAATAACATCATTTTTTCTAAGAATACAGGCAGGAGAAATACATTAACTTTTGCAAGCCAAAACAATATTTGCTAAAGGAGTATTTACAAGAAAATTCCCATCACAGGAGATATCAAACTTGGCACATACAGCATTTTTTCCTCTTCTGGGTAACTATCATGCAGTAATTCCTCCTTTCAACACCCAGCTGAGAAAAGTATGTGCTCAGGAGGCTCTGGCATTTAGTCTTGCTGTCATTCCACACTTGGACCAAACTGTGTCAGCTAAAATACTGCATTCACCTGGCAGTTACTGGCTCTCTGTTTCAGAGTTTAAAATTTTCCATGACTAGTGTCAGGCCTCCAGTCTAAGACCTTCCACTTAATGCTTGGAAATATCTTATGCAATCCCCCTAAACAGTCATAGAGAAAGATGGGCTGTCACTCATAACTTTAAGACACAGAAAAGTGCTCTGAAAGCTTCTGTTTACCTTCTCTTTATGAATGAAAACAGAAGATGAACCTGCAAGAATACTTTTTAATTTTTGAAATCTAATTGCTCAGATGAGCTCTAGTAGATAGGATAGAGCTCATTTCTCTTTCCTGCTACTAATGCTTCAAAGCCATCATGCTGACATTAATGTCAAAGAAGGCAAAAAATTACAGTGTCCCTATTTTGTATAAAATTAATCTCATTTATCATTAATCATATTAATGTGAAAATCAACTTGAAAAGATGCTATCTCTGAGGATATAATATTCTTGTTTGTAAACAGTGTTGAGTAAGTCTCAGTGACATAGTGACAGGTTTCTGAAAATCATGTCAGATTCTCATGCATTAAATCTCAGGATATGACATCGATCCTTTAATGGTTATAGCTATTTCTAGAACTAAGACCATCAATTATCTCCTCTTTTACATTTCTTTAAATTTTATGTTAAACAACAAATCGTGAGGAAGTTGATTATATCAGAAGACTCACTGGATGAATTTCAGATTACAAATGAAAGGCTGGGAAATTCTTTAGGTGTCCTAAAGGTCAATCTGATTGGGAAGTTAACCTTCACAGTCCAGTTCATTATTCTGCTGTAACTCTTCCATGTAGATTACCTTGGAGTACACTAAACAGTAAACTACCTCAAACAATGGCATTTTTTATGATTTATTCTCAGAGTTAACAATGACAGTTATTTACTCTCCAAGTTAATTTTGTTCCAACAGGAACACAGCCTATCAACATAAGAGCATTGCAATACCCAAGCTAGCCTGCTCTGCTAGCTCTGATTTGTTACAATACTGGGCTCTGACTTCAGCAAGAAATAACTCATTTACTACCCTGTGAATCATTACAAGAGGCTCTTCCATTTTCAAGACAGCCTTTATTATTAAACAGATATTCAGATACTGCAGTTACGAGTTCTGTCTAAACACCTAGTTAAATAATATTTCATTCCTTTTATGCTAGCTTTCCTGCATTAGAAATAACATTCCTAGGATTTTAGCTGTTTTATCTGGGGCAGTGAGGAGAAAAAAGAAGCCAAATTCTTATTATCAAATTTTCATGACTTCTGAATATGCCTCTGGGTGAACCATTTAACAAAACAAGGACAAGAATTATGGTATTACTTTTCACAGGACATTCCTCATTTCTCATTAGGCTGGTTAAAATAAATCAAGTACTGACATGAGCTACACCGCACGAGACAATGCCCCTTTAAAACTGGAAAACAGGTGCCAAGCCATAAATTTGAACTTCATTGTATTATCTTGCTGTCATTGAGCACGTCTAGGTCTAGAGATTTCTTTGTATTGGATAGGTACAGCAACATCACAGAAAAGCAGTTATGCTGACACTGGGCACACTCACATATTATTGAAAGCAAAACAGAGTAGAGGGGAGGAAATTAGGTCTGCAGAATTACCTGGTGTCACGTCACCTACAAGTGCAGACAAGTAACTGATTTTTCTCATAAATTCAGGCCTGTCCTCGGTACAATATATTTATATCATATTCTCCAAATAATTACATTTTCTCCTTACAAAAGAGAATAGTCAGTGTGGGGGAGAAAACTAAATGCTTTAAAAAAGAAACCTCATATTACTTACTGAAAAAGAGCTCAAAGTAATACGTCACCAAGGGGAAATGATCCCTGGACAAGGGCTGCTATAAAGGGGCACTTGAGAGCAGAGATCTAAGTGAAACTTGGAAAGGAAGATGGAGAAAAATTCTTCTAAGGATTAAAGATAGCATACCAGGAGACAAAAAATCAGGATCACTATGGAATAAGTCCACCAGCTATGAGGAAATTCAGCCCTACATGATAATCATTAATGGAGTACTGATGATGTCCACACCACAGGACAAGCATTCATCTGAGTCCCTGCATCTGCCAATCCTGGTAACAGGTTCCACATTTTAAGTCTCTGCACTAATGATTGTAACCTCACTGTTCCTATGCTATGGTAACATCCCACGGTCTTTTGCACTGCAGTGCTCAAGTGTCTTACCTGATAAATCAGCAATATGAGAACTTATTTACTCATATGAAAAAACAGAAAGAAGGTTGTTGGAAGATTTGCAGATTGTTAGGTAAGATGACCATGTTTTAGCCTGAGATAACAAACTGCTTTGTATAGCAAGACCTTAGAAAAGGGACACATTCATAGAAGCAACAGCTTATGACAGTAAGAAGACAGAATGATGTCTGCACGTACAACAATATTTGATTAACTATTATTTATAGACAGCCTTTTACCATTATTGCTTATTTATTATCATTAGGTTTTAATTACTATATATTTGCTTCCTTTTTCTAATCTTTATGAATGCTGTGCTGCCCATCTCCAATTGAGTTTTCATCACAGTGCCTATCATCTTAGAAATTTCCTGTAAATAAAGAAGAAACAGAGCACACAAGATGAGATACTAACAGCACTTGGTTGCTCATGTCAGAGGAAGGACAATATTTTGCTATTGTCTGGGTGACAGCTCCTAAAACATTGGATGCAGCCTTAAGGAGCAGAGGCAGATGACAACTCCAAATCTACATGCTATCAAGCCTCCCCAGGTTGGTTGACTCCATCCCTAGCTTCCAGCTGAAAGCTGGGCAGTGGCTATAGTCCACAAACAAGGATCTCATGAGAACCTGACTTAATCTATGTAGGTCAGTCTTGGCAAGCAATTTAACAATTGCACAAACATAACATCTCCTTCTGCTCTACTCTGAACATAAAAAGGGAAATTATGTGATGCAAAATGTGTTAAAAACACACAATCAATTTCATTGTTCAGTTTCCTGATGCATGCCATTCAGAGCTTAAGATTCTGTGAAGAACTGTGACTACACACTTGTTTATATTGAGATTGGCTTTTGTATAAAGCCACATTAAATCTCTAAACTGGAAGAGGAGATGGTAGGAAAAAAAATCTTATTTAGGAATTATTAAGAAAATCAAAGTTCACTGACTTTCCCTTCTTTATAATAAGGATCAGACAGACTGTTACCATTCTCAATCCCATCAGAAATGTTACCACTATGACAGAAAAATAATGCTGCAATGTCACATCATTGTGATCCCATACATCAAGAATTTTTTCATTCTGAAATGTGAATCCCCTAGAGGATTACATGTTCAGAGTTTGCAGGTCACTGGTGATGGAAAAGATAAATAGAAGTGACATTAGATACCCACTCACTTCTACCAAGTTACTACCCAATATATTATCAGAAGAAAACAGACTTTAAACTAGTAAAAAGCTGTTATCTTTAAAATCCTAGCCCACAAAAGCAAAGTTTGTAAACTTAATAACATCTTGCTACTGCTGTTTTTAAATACATGGTAATTTCATATGATACATAAGCATTAACTGACAATAATGACATTTTTAAATGTCCTTTCTGATACTCCTAGCAGTCTTGTAAGGTATGGCTCCCTAATATATTACCATACAAGTGAAATTAAGTACAAAAGTCTTTGTGGGCTGGGCTCAAAGCAAACATGGCCTGTTTTGAAGAATGTATGAGCTAAAAAATAAAATATGCTTGATGAATGTTGACAAAAAGAAAAGTACAACGCAACACTTCCAAATTATTACTGGCACAGTTAAAGATTGCAAAGATTTCATACCTAGTCCTTTAATTGCCATCATTCATTACAACAGAAACATTTGAAAACCAAAATTGATTTTTGTCCTTTGTAATATTGATTAATTTCTCTTCAGTTTGATCAAAAAAGATAGTTTAATCTCATTTCTGCTTTGGCACAATGCTACCCTGTCTGAAGAATGGCAGATAAATTATTTCATTTAAGACATTTTCATCAGAACATAAAAAGCACACTGTGGAGATATTTATATACATAAAAGTGCAATGAACCCTAAGTGTCTTATTTTATTACATTAGTGAAAAATAGCCCATGCATTTTAAGTGTTTTGCTGAATCAGGATCTCAGTCATATTATATCAATAAATTAAAAAATGAATCCACAAATGTCAGCTAGTTCCATATAACTTTCCCTTCCCATTAGAGCAAACTTCAGGTGACACCACATTGCCCAAAGCTCTGTAACAGAATAATTGTTTGTAGGCTGAGGTGACAAATCAGATCAATGAATTAACCCTGGTTTGATGAGCATGAGGTTTTTTATTTGTAGGGTTAGTTTTCACTTTGATCAGCTGGCTAGTTTTATGTAAAGTGGTCTGATGAATTACATTCAACACATTTATGAATCTGTATTATATAAAATATATACCAATCACAGTACATAAACTCTTTCTCAATAATAACTCTTGGTGGCTGCAAGATTAAGAATTTACTTCCATAATACATTTCCAGTTTCTGTATCATTTAAATACCACTTCCATTTTTGTAGGCACACAGAAGTTGGAATGCAGCTCTTAACAATGTTTGTTTAATAAGCAAGTTCTGTAAGGAGTGTAGTATCATTTCTAAAGTAGTTTTGTTCACTGGGATAAGCCAGAAACTTGCATTCATTTTTAAGTAATAAGGCTTTCAAGATTTCATAATCTTAAAATAATTAATATGCTGTATTTTTATGTTTTGGGGCTGCAATGTAATATGTGATATTAATTTTCTGTGAGTGAAAAAATTAGGCTTTTATGGGATGGTGGTGGTCTGACTGGTGGTACTGAGCAGCTGCCTTTGCAGGGCTCTAGAGAACGCTCTGGCAGCTGGACTGCCATATCTATTATGATCAGCACTAGCTCCAGCCTTGTGCAGGAGGCCACCCACTCCCAAAGCCAGAGCACAGTGATTCAGATGGCAAATCACCAGCACCTGGGGCAGGGGATTGGGGCAGTAGGACACACTATCATCCACCAGTGGAAGAATATCCACTCTTGTGCCATTAATATATGAATGCACAAAGTCACGGCATGGCCCTGAGTGATGAGCTGGCAGTAGTGATTGTGCCACAACGTGCTCGTTTTTACACAACCATCCTATCCCAGAAGTGGGTCAGTTTGATGCCAGAAAATGTTATTACAGCTCTCATTGGAATCCATGGCACAAACAGCTTTGTGTCTGTAAATTCACTGCCAGGATCATCACAGTGGACCTGCAAGAAGTAATATACCATCTGGGTACATCCTGTTTGGGGGCTCAAATATCAGAGCCTGCAGGCCAAATTACATGCCTAAATATAACAAGATCATCAAGAAGATAGATTTCCAACCCAGTGCTACCTGGAAGGGGGCTCCAGCTGTAACACTCCCATTAATTTCCATGGCCTCACTAACCACTGCAAGTACCCTACAGGAATCTCTTGTCCAAGGGTTTCCAAAGCCATCTTCCAAGGACACTGCCCTCAGCCCAGCACCCAGCACTGGAGTACAACCTCAGTGGTCACAGCTCTGATGATGGCAGGTGACATCCAACACCCCACATGTGCTTTTCCAGACCACATGTTACCATCTAGCACTAGAGCTCTGAGCACTATGTAGATTATGTAGGTGTGCTTCTCTTTCACCTCATACCTGGGGGATATACCAGGAAATTAGAAGTACTCTTCACTGTTCCCTGACTTAAAGGCCAGCTGGCACTGAATGGCCTTCATTACTAATGATTCATACCCTCCAAAACTACAGAAAATAGACAAAGGCTAGTCTGAGGGATAAAGAGGGGGGAAAAGCAAACCAGCAGTTTGGAAGGAGAAAGTGAGGAGAGCAGCCAGTATGCTGGAAGTTATGGCAGAGGGGATGCTTTCAGGGGGATCTTGACAGGCCAGAGAAAGGGTCTAGCAGGACCTCATGGTGTCTAACAAGGACAAATGAAAAGTTCCTCACCCAGAAAGGAATATCTCATGCCCAGGGGGCATCTGACCAGCAAGCAGCCTTGCACAAAAAAAGCCTGTGGATCCTGCTGGACAAGATGTTGAATAGAAATTAGGAGTCTGCCCTTGCAGCAATGAATATTGAAAACATAATTGTGCTTTAACAGTGTGGCCAGTAGTTACGGGGAGTAGTTACTGCTATTTGTCACTTGTAAGAGTGCACCTGAAGTAATGCACCCAAGATAGGATTTCTGGTACAGTAAAGGCACTGACAACCTGGAGTGAGACCAGAGACAGGCCCAGAAAATGTAGTTTCCCAGTATCTGAATCAGGAGTTAAATATCTGTGTTAACTGGCAACAAATTAAGTTAAATTCTTTATGTCAAGTCTGTACTTAGTAAGCAAATTCCCTGTCTTTACTTCAACTCACAAATGTCACTCTTGTTCTTTCCATTTTCTCCCCTTGTTCCACTGCAGGGATATTTGGTGCAAGTGAGGGGCTGTGTGGGTGAACAGCCAACTCCACAAATATCAATTTATGCCACGACTGGTAGGTTCCAGGCTACTGGATTTCTGGCAAGACCTCTGCACCGTGGTGAACTCAAGCTTGTTACTATTTCCTGAAGGCCTGTCTTCCTTTATTTTCATGGATTTGCTTGTCCAGCATTCCTATTTTAGTGTCAGTTAATTTCCATTTATTATACTGTCAGTTATCTCAGACAGCTGTTTTTCCCCACTCTACACAGCACGTGCCAATGCTGATAAAAAGGCAGCACGTGTGTGAAGGAAGGAGCAGAAGAATATTTCTGACATCTGAGACTGTTAGTGAGAATAACAAATAGCACAGTTTGTGTAGGCAGCTTAGTGAGGCAGACTTTTCCAGCAACATTTGGTTTGGATCCAACTCTGGCTAAGAGCAACTAGAAGTTACTGCCACCAAAGGCTCTTCTGTTATCCAGAGATGGCAAGACACTGAGTCCAGATCAGTTATTTCTGAAGTGCATGGGATCCAATTCATGCAGAATGCTGCCACACTTTTATCATCTTAAGTCTACCTGGCCCCATTTTACCATCTTAGGGAAAAACTAGGAAAAGCACCAGAAATGTGTTTTAAAGTGTAAGTTGAGTGAGACAGATAAGATAGGAAAAATATTAAAATGTTTATGGGATCCTGAAACAATCATTCTTTAAGGTCATTTCACTGACCTGTATACCAGCCCTAGTGACCATTATTTCATTTTGCATGTTAAATAAATTTTAACTAATTAGGTATTTTTATTTGGAAAAATTGTCTCTTGTTATGAAAAGTCAGTTGTGTCATCTCAAAGAAATTTTGCTTCAGAAATTAGAATTATTTGCATTTTTATTATGGGTTAAATTTTAGAATTTTCTAGGTTTGTTACACTTCACCTTGGCAATATTTTGCAAAAATGCCACATTTGCCCCAGTACTAAATTCTACCCAGTACCACAAATAAATATAAAACAATTGCTGAATTCATATTCTCTTTCTGCTTTTGTTGTTTTTGTTTTTTTTTTTTTAAGTAACATAAGAAACTGGCATACCAGTTACAGAAAGTGGGAATTGAGGGTGAGATTAAAAGAGAAGCAGTTTCTTCACATTCTTTTCATTTTAATAACTCCAATACCTAGTAAGTCTTAATACAGAGATTATTTTCACAGCTAAGGTAAAAAAATGATGGGTGGTACTGTTGCATAAAGGCAATAGAATACAGGCAATGACCTGGATTCAAATAGTAAAAATTAAGTTCATTTTCTATCATTTATTCTCATGTGTGACTGTGTGCAAGTTTTCATTTCTCAGTAACACAAGGACTAGGGTAACGAAACTATATTAATAACTAAAAAACTGAAGTAAAAGTCATAAAGAAGCTGATGTGGCTTATACCTATCACTAACATCTATAAAAAACTCCTTTTGCAGATGAAATTCATGCATTGAGCACAATAGAAGCTGCTACTGTAACAACTAAAGCTGAAATTCATGCATTGAGCACAATAGAAGCTGCTACTGTAACAACTAAGGCTGAAACTTATTGTATAAAAGAAATAGACTAATTATCTGCATATAGACAGTAATAAATTATGTATCCATGCAAGTCTGAATGTCTGACATAAAAACTAAGTTTGTGACATTTAAACTGTAATTTATATCATTATTCCATTCTACACTATAATAATGAAACATAAATTGTCAATGAAGTGATAAAATTAGTCTCTATTAATCTAAAATTAGATATTAGTCTCTATAGAGCTGTTTTTTTCCCCAAGTTAATTTTTGTGAACTAACATGAGCAGACCTGTGCAGCTTATATAACAATGAAACATGGCAAATTCAGCCTTAATTCCTCCTTCTGCTGATCCAATCCTTTGTTTATGGACAGACTCTCTGAGCTATGAAAAGGTGTGGATTGATTGTGGTGTTGTGTGTGTGAGGGGGAAAAAGCATACTCAGACCTCAGACCACAGGTGTATTTGGCTTCTGTTGTAAAGATAATTCTCTTTTCTTCTATTCCTGAGTATTCCTGATGTTAGAAATATATTGCAAATATATATATGAATTCATAAGAATTTTATTCAAGATAATGGTACAAAAACATGAAAGGAGGCTTCTGTAACTGAATACAGATAACAACTAAGATGTAAATGACAACTTCAAAAGGTAGTCTCTGTGTAAGTATCTCTGTGCTTTTTTTTTAAGCCTGAGGAAACTGATCTATTCTGCAGCTTGTCAGGATACCAGTGAATACTGATACAAGCATTTCTGATCGTTTAAACAGCATAAATGAATAAACATGTGAAGGGAATGAGCTGAGCTGAAGTATGCATTATTCATGCAGCTAACAACACTCACTCATGCCTTGTATAAATTGAAACCTAAAGTGCAAATCTAGGACACTGAGAAGACTTTCAAGCATGATGAGTTATATTTAAATTTAATCTATGCCAGAAATTCTGAGTTCATTTCATGTTTTCACATTAGCACAGAAGCTTTTGACACTGTAAAACATCCTTTCACTGGCTACACTTTTGGAAATATAGCAGTTTTTAAAAATAAATGGTAAAAAATGTCAGATGGGTTTGAACTTCAAGTGTAGTGGACATGAACTTGGAAGTGCACAGGTCCATGGGACCTGATGAGATACACCCACAGGTCCTGAGGGAACTGGTGGCTAAAGTTGCCAGGCCATCAGCCATGATATTTGAGAAGTCATGGCAGTCTGGAGAAGTCCCCACAGATTGGAAAAGGGGAAACATGACCCCCATTTCTTAAAAAATAAGCAAAGAAAATTCAGGGAACTACAGACCAATCCGTCTCACGTCTGTGCCAGGTAAAATCATGGATCAGACTCTCTTGGTATCTGTTGTAAGGCACACGAAAAACAACGATGTGATCAGTGACAGCCAACGTGGCTTCACTAAGGGCAAATTCTGCCTGATGAATTTAGGTACAGATACAGAGTTACAGCTTTGGTAGATACAGGAAGAGCAACTAACATCATCTGTGTGGACTTGTCCGAAGTGTTTGACATTGTCCCACATGACATTTTTGTCTCTAAGATGGAGAGACATGGATTTCATGGATGGACCACTTGATGGGTAAGAACACAGCTAAGAGGTCCCATTCAAAGAGTTGTGATCAATGGCTCCATGACCAGTGACAGGCGGAGTTCCTCAAGGGTCTGTTCTGGGTCCAGTGCTGTTTAACATCTTTGTCACTGACACGGGCAATGGCACTGAGTAAGTTTGCCAATGACACCAAGCTGTGTGGTGTGGTGGATTCACTTGAGGGACTATAGCCAGTGCAAACTGCATGAGGTTCAACAAGTCCAAGTGCAGGGTTCTGCATCTGGGTCGGACCGGTCCCACGCACAACTACAAGCTGGGTACAGAGTGGGTTGAGAGCAGCCCTGAAGAAAAGGACTTAGGGGTGTTGATGGACAAGAATCTAACCCTGATAGATTTTATTATCCAGATGATAAGACTGTTTGGAGGTAGAGGTGAACTATTAGAGCACCTATGATAATATAGCTGTTTCAGTTGTATTCTATTGGCACAACTACAAAATAACTTTCTTTTCAAATGGAAGCAGTTCACCCATGTCTTCTCCTTTTTTGAGGCCTAGGAAACGACAGGACCATTTTAGTAAGAAACCTGAAGCAGCAATTCCTTTTCTTTCTTTAAATGCAACCAACCTAACAGGCCCTTGCTTTCAGACACTCATTGCAGGATATGTGCACACAGCACAGGAGCAGACACCCAGCTGGCTTAGATGCAACATAAGGTACTTTAGCATAACATTGTACTGGTCTAACTGCTTGCTGTCACATAAACTATCACTGCTTATGTAAGAAGAGGAAGAATATATATCTACAGTGTGGTTTTCCCACTGAACAAGTCAATAAGCTTTATATAATTGCTATTAAGACATAATCCTGCCTGTGAAAAATCTGCAGACAGGTCCCAAAGGACTACTATCAGACTGGAAATTCTTTTTCTTTTGAGATGTTTTAATCTTAGAGATGAAAACAGTTGTAGCAGGGAAGGTATTTTATTTATTACTACATTGCCCTTTAGAGTATTGAACAAGAACTCTGAAAGAACATGAATTAGACTGGTGCTCCTGGTGCTGGAAAGGATTCAAACCCTGTTCCAGAGGATTTTGCACATGGAGTTGATTACAGTTTTTCTTCTAGAGAAGCCTGTTAGGCAAAAGGTCTGAATCAGAAAATGCGTTGTAGTTCCAAAACAGTGAAGTAGGCAACATCCAGATATAAACTCTTTATAGTGGACTAGAGACACTTAGAGTTTGAGTGATGTGAACAGGCAAGTGAATTTTTCTTGGATAGGCAATGCATACACAAACGAGACCTACGTCTTAAACCCTATATCTGAAAGGATGTGGTGAAAATATCGTGCCATGATTTGCTTTCTAAACAACTACTACAACAAATGTAGCATGGCCAAAGTCTGTTTGCAAAAGCAAGTAGAATCCTTGTTGATCCAAGGCTGAAGGTTTTACAGCTTGCTCACGTCCAAAGAAAAGCACACAATGTGGTAATATGATTACAGAACTTCCAGCAGCTCGCACAGCTTTCAGACAAGCACATTATTGGCAGCAGCTGCTCAAACAAGTACTCACCTCCCTGTGCTCACCACATCCCAGCAACTGAAGCAGCCAGAAATTATGCCAATGAAATCAGCCTTTTCTGAAAACTTGCACAGTGTGCTTCCATATCAGTTCAGCTACTTGCTAAGCAATTAAAGTTATCAGCTTGACAAACTATTTAAAGGTTACTTACATCTATCAAGGTTATTTGATCATTGGAAAGAAAATATTTTAATATTCGGGATATTACCAAGGTAGCATTTAAACCACTACACTGCCAAATTACTGGGCATTTCACCAAGTTATCATCCAAACTAAAATAGGTAAAAATTACAGCTATGAAATGCTAACATAAGGCTTTTATGATAATTAGTTTGACACAATTTAATTACGTATATACATACAAGACTACTGTACATGCAGTCCAACAAAGCAAAAGAGAAAAAAGTCTAAGAAAGCTGAAGCTTAGCAGCTTCTCTTAGTTTCTCTGAGGCTACTTATCTTCATGTGGTTTGTTGAGTTTCTTTCTCATTTTCTTGCCTTAGAAAAATTTTATACCTGTTGGCCTGCTGTCCCAGTCTGTAAAGTATTACAATCTAAAGCACCAAATTATTATATAGAAAAATGACACAATAAAAAAAAAAAAACATGAATTAGAACATTAATAATATCAAAAGTCATTTGATAGAGAATCACCTACAAGAAAAAGAGAGGGGCTATAGAAATGCATCAAGTTACCTGAATGACCATGAGTTAAGTTGGTAAGAAAACATTTCCGCATTCTCATTTTGTAATCAAAATAAATTTACAGCTATTTATCTTCTTAATCCTGATTTCCCGTTCAACCCATGTAACTACACTGACATATTCCAATATTATTTGAAATCCTGATCTCAGTTCTGATCTCGTTTCCTTACTAAACTGATTTTACATCAGAAAAAAAAGTTTATCAGTTAATTCTCACAACAATGATGGAATTTTAAAATACTATTATCCTCTAAGATCTTCATACAGTGCCAATATAGCTCCAAGTAAGTCAATGTAACATCACTTTATATATATATATAAAAATATGTAATAATTAAAGTGTGTATATATATATATACTTATACATGTATATATATACATAATGGTCATTAATATATTCTAAAGATCTGGCCCTTACATTAGTTGTGAAAATTTAGGAGATCTAAATGTATGCCTCTTAATTGTTCATGGCCTTTACATGTCCTACCTGTCAAGATTCTCTTGGACAACAAGATTTCACACAAAATATTCAGGTATGCAGTTCCTGATTCAGCTTGCCACTACAGAAATTGAAGAATAATGACCACAACAAAAAATCAGCAACAGTGTTATTGACAGTTTCAATGGCCTTTTGGAAACCTCAAAAAATCCTGAAGGTATTTTTGATGACAAAATGTACCATCAAAAAACAATGGGATGAAAAATCAGAAAGTAAAGAAAAAACAACAACAACAAATTAGAAACCCCCTCTCTTTTCTCGTTTTTCCAGGTCTCCAAAATGGGCAATTGGACTAGCTCAATCAAAATTTTAAACTGAGAATATTATCAGGTTTTCTGAGTGTTGATAATTTTTCATTATGGTTTAGAAAAAAAAAACCCCAAAACTATTTTCAAAACAGCAACATTCCAAAGAAATGGAAAATTAAACAGGCTGAGAAAACAACTCAGCAGATCCATCCTCTTTCAGAGAATTCTTTGGCTCTTATCATAAGTGTTTGCCATAGAATTCTGTTTGAAAGGAATTTTCTATAACACAGTTTTGCCATTGTGGACGAAAATCTGTAATGATGGGAATACAAACAAAAAATTTTCCAAGATGTCTTGTAAGATGCCATGGGGATCAGTTTCCTTTTAATCTCCAGGTGATGATATACATGTTGTTGATATATATACACATTGTGGGGTTTTTTTTCTTTAAATGTAGGCACATATGAATCATTTAGGTCTAGGATCTTATGTTTATCTAGAAAAAGAATTAGCTGCCAGTATTGTATGCTGGCTAGATATGCTGACTGCATCCAACATTATCAACATTCTTTTGCTTCAGCAAATTGCTTTATTAAATTTTCCTGGCAAGAGTTTACTCTGTATGAAAAATGGATGTACTTGATGCACTTCCAAAGAGCTAACTAACTGACATGTTCTTTATGTTTCTCTAAAAGATATCAAAGGACAAAGATACAGTGTGCATCTTGAGGTTGAAGAACTACCAGAATTTTTCACCAGGCTGTATTTCTTGAGTAAAAGATGTTACTGTAGATTATTTCAGAGCCCAAACACATCACTAGTTTGTCAGATGAAGACATAGGGTTAGTCTTGGGTGGGTTGGAGGAGAGGAAAAGGTGTGATTCCTCCGTTGGCAACATGTGACACTCACTGAATCCTCAGCACGCTGACATTTTTTATAAAATGCTGTGCAAGTATTTCAGTTCTATTGGCTATATTTCACTCAGAGTCTCTTCAGAGGCTGTTGCTTCTCTTACAGTGTAATAGCAATAAAAAGACCAGTGGAGGTGTGCTGACGAATTAGTGCAAAAAGTCTCCCAAGCATGCTCTGTACTTCAGTACACTGAAGTCCTGTTGTCTTCTCATGCTACAGGCAAAGATAAATTCTAATTTTAAATACTGGTTCAAAGTTTTCATATGTAAATTTCATTTAATCAGTCTGAAAGCATGCAAACATTAATCTCTTGATGCATTCTGGCATTGTCTATAACAAGCAAACTGCACAGAAGCAGCTCTAACAATCTTTGTCAATGTAATTATCTAAGCTGAAGCTGAAAGGTCAAACCTTGACAATCGCGTGCAGGCAAATCGGGTAAATCAGTCAGAACAGAAGGTTTTAGAAGAACAATTTTCAGTTAATCATTACACAGACATCCAGAGAAACCAGACTAATTGATGACTGGGGGAAAAAGGTAATCAACAAAGACAAATTTCTATATGCATACAGATGACTGACTTAAGAGCAGATTGACTACATAGATGTACAAACTGCATCACACATACAGAAACTAATTTCAGGAATTCAAAGTGACAACTTCTTTTTCTGGATTTTTTTGGGAAAAAAAATCTACTAATTAGTTTAGTTTAATCAGAGGTTGAATCAGTTACAAAGTTCTCCTAAAACAGAGCTGAGCTCAAATTTTTACTTCACAGGAAACAAAGGCATTTCAAAATCTGACCTCGTTGCAATGCTGATTAAATCCGTGTACTCTCAGGATTTCCCATGAAATTCAATTAAAATATTGTGTTAAAATACATCTTTTTCATGCTTATATTTATTATTTTTATCTTATTCTATTACAGGTACTTACTATATATGTCACTGGATGTTGTCAATGCATAATATGATTTATACTATGTCAAGTTGCCATATTACATCACAACACACCAAATAGTCCAGTATTCTGATTTTATATGATTTTTATATTGTTTTCATTTAAAAGCAAAAACGGTTACTACATTGTTTATAACAAAACAGGTTTGCGGTTTTTTCTAAATCAGAAGATTTATAAGAACTGTGGCTTGGTATAAGTTTTGGGGACTGCTAAAAATCAAACATAGCGTTTCCTGAAGATGGAAATGCTCAGCGGTAATTTGCAGAACTAGATGCTTAGTGCAAGTGTATCAAAATTATACAGATCTGAGAAAAAAATAATTTTTCGTGCCAGCATTTCAGTAACCTTGCTGTAAATCAGATTGATTTTTATTCATGTTGCAAGAAGACAGCATGGTACTTTGATGCAAAATTTATTGGTTTATTTTCAGTGCCTAATAGCATTATGAAGAAAACAGGTTTTTGATCTTTCTGAATTTTTCCTAGACATGGTTTTCTTTGAACAACCTAGTCTTCACAGAGTTATCTCTAACTTTGTCAGATGTTCTTTATTAATCCTTGCACCCACAGATAAAGACTGGAGATATTTCTCATAGTTGACATATATGCATAATGGATGAACAGAGGTGTGCATTGAGTTAATTCATATGATCAGGTGCAAGGTCTCAGCTCTTGCCAAGATCTTGGTCTTTTGATTGCACATACCACATCCCAGTTCTACTTGGGTTCTCATTTGGAGCAAACTGATTATGTCCTCTAAGACACTTGGGTGCAGTCCAGAGGTATTTTTTTCCAAGGGCTTCAACCTAAATGTAGTATGGACAAGACGACACCAGAGCTGGCTCTTTCCTCCTTACGTAGTCCACCAATACTATTTCAATAAACTCTTCCTCAGGAGACCAGTACTCTCAAATAATGTCCCTACCATCCTCACATATCATGTTCCATGCATGCAGTACACAGCCCTGGTACCATCTTGTAAAAAACATCACTCTGTCAGCACTGACACAACACTGACATGACTGCAGACCTTATCAGCAGAAAAAGTACAAGCTAAAAATTTGTGTTCCCAGGGGAACAGCAGATGCAGCCAGTGAGATCCAGGGTGAATATTCTTTTTCGTGGATGTAGACAGTCCTGCCTAATGGAAACAACCATTAACAACACACTTCAGTATTTTTGCCTTGGAGGACATGGAGTTCCTTCACCTTTACACATCTGCCATCGTGTTCTCCATTCAAAAACTGAATTTTCTTCCTGTGACACAAAGAGTCTGATTTTGCAGGCACAGCTGGAAATGAGAAATGCTCTGTTTTGGGAGATCAGAGTTTGAACAGTAACTGCAGTTCCTACTGGAAAATAGGGCATTTTCTGTGAAATGTGATAATAATTCTAACACTAACAGAGAGGAGCAGGTCTTGTATAGAAGAGAAAAGGTAGATTATGTTAAATATCATTAAAACAAGGGGAGGCTTTTTTACTATTTCAGTGAGAGGGAGGTAGAAAAAGAACAAAGATGCCGAAGTATAAAGAAAAGGTAACATAAAAATGCAGCTATAAAAGCATTTGGTCTGTAATTCCATGCTAAAAGCATTCCTGCTTTGTTTCTGCTGCCCCCAGCTGCTCACTGGGATCTGCATCTTTGTTATGTACACAGCATAAAACACAACTTGAGAGGGAGGACAACTGCACAGAAGGGCAAGAACCTTTGAAAGAGATTTTCCAGCAACAAACCTGTAATATTGTGATCTCACGGGGCTTTTGTTTGTTTGTTTAGTTTGGGTTGGGTTTGGTTGGTTGGTTGGTTGGGTTGGGTTTGGGTTTTTTTATAAGTGTTGCTGTAAGTGTTGACTGGATTTCTTGAAATCCTAAAAAAATAATTTAACTTCTTGTGAGTAAGCAAACCGTTGTGATTTGGTTTCAGGGGCATTTTTATTTAGTTGTCAAAAAATGAGGGAATTGCCCTTAATACATACAATTTCAGGCCGTTCAAGACAGAGACAACTTGCATGGAAAGGAATGTTGCTTCAAAAAAAGGTAATATCTGATACTGTTTGATGCATAAAATTTTTATTTTCTTGGTTTTGCACATCTGCAAAAAAATCCATAAAGGAACCTTATTTGATTCACAGCATACTGTGCTTTATAAATTAGAACCTACATCTAAATGCACTTAAGCTAAAAGAAATGATCTTCAACATTTCATTAGTGCAAAAGCAGTTCTGCATTATCTTTCACAATTGCTTTACTGGTTACAATATCCAATATATTCTGTAAAATTATTTCATGCAGAGCATAATCAATAAAACTATATATAAAAAAAAATACAAAAACTTCTTTTATGGGTAATTTCAAAGAGAGTAAGAGGAACAGCTCTGCTTTTCTCTAGGTATATCTATATTATAAATATTGTACTCCTGAGCTGGTTCAGTTCTATGTAACCATGCCTAAAATAGAAGCAAAGTGCAGACATCTGAACTGAAGCTATACTTGCAATTCCATAACTGGAAAAATTATATGACTGGTCTAAGTGCAACAGAGCCATTATTCACAGCCACAGAACAATTATTCACTATAAACAAAAATTCACTTAGCTGTGAGCAGTCAAGTGCCTAACCAGGAGTAGGTAAATTAAATCCAAAAGGTTCCTCTTTTAGAACCCCTTAGCACAGATTTCTGAAAAGAATGGGTAAATATAATAGTAATTTTATACCAACAATTCTAGCATTCATAGCCCTTTCTATAAATATCCTAGAAAAAGCTGAATGGAAATGAATAGTAAAGTATATGGAGAAAAGTGAAAGGGATTGTTCTGGTAATTATTAAGAAATGTTTTTAATTGAAATAAGAAATAATCATGTTTCAATAGTATCAGTGTTCCTGTTAGAAGAGTTTTTGTACCTCAGAGGAAGATCAATACAATCTATAATAAATAAATGTGTTTGCTTTATCACGTACTATTTCCCATTGGATATACTTGATTAGTTGACTGCCTTAAACTCACCATGCCCTACTCCAACATGTATTTTCCTAACACATTTCAGGTTGGAGAGCTACCTAGTGCCAAATTAGTTTGGGGAAAACACGAGTAGTGGGTAAACAAATTAAGGTAATGCCTGATGAAATATCATCTTTAATAGGAAATACATTGGCAGAAAGACAGACTACCCCAGGAATGTTTCAGTAGTGATTCCAATCTAGCAGAGAAAACCTTTTCCTATGAGCATTCACATGAATTACAAACAGTGTTTAAAAGTTGCTGATGATGTTTCTAATTTTTTACAATTCTGAAAGAAAATGTTTGGGACATGGTATATCCCTTGAATAAGCACACAAAAATGAGCTATCCGTGGTAATTTTTAAATCCTAAAAATGGCCTGCGGCACTAATTGCTTGCAGTCATTGAAGCTCTGAAATAGTGGCTGGATTCCAAAGTGACTCGTGTGCCAAAAGACCAAGTGGAATTACTTTCAGATTATTATTAAACTCATTAAGCATTTCCAGAATTGCTACTTTTTGATCAACAGCAATTTTGCCTTCCCTGTTAATGCAATGGCTACAAGTATAGATCTTACGCAGCATGTGACCTAAATAGCTGAAATCTAAATAATTAAGAAATTCATTTACTTAAATACCAAAAAGCAAATGATGTATTACAAAAGCCCACAGCAGGTTAGATCCTTTTTGGATCTAATATGAAAAAGCTGAAGATGGCAAATCATGAAGCCAAATACTATTCTCTGTAATCATCAAAGCAGCCTAAAAATTCTGAAACTGCTTCAGCGGTCAAGACGCTCCCAAATATTGTAGTGGCCACCAGATCAGGGACTAAACAGTTCCTCCTAAGGCAACTTTATTGTGCTCTGAACCAACAGAGAGTGCAAAACAAACATTTAAAGTAGATTTTAGGGAAACTGTGAAAAGCAGTAAAAAGTGGCAACTATTGCTATGCAGTACTCTGATAGTTGGGTTCTTTTGAAGTTCATGCTGAATACTATATGCAACTACTAGTGCATGCTATTTTGGGCCAGTAATGCATTTGTCAGTGATAGGATGGGGAAAACTCATTATTTTCCTGTTGTCTTAAAGACAGGCATGTCTAAAAAAATTATATAAATAGAACAGAAAGTCAAATAAAATAAAATTATAAAATTATAGAATCCTTGGAAAATAGGTACTCTGGTAATATTTATGTCTTAGGCAAAGGCAAAGCTCCTAAATAATTTTAGATAAATAACTGTGGATAAACTACGGTTGTAATTTGCAATGTAGTTAGACTACATGGTAAAGCTACCAATAAAACTTAAATGTCTACTGGCTGAAAGAGAATCAATGAGATATATCACATAAATCAACTGAAGTTTTACCAGAAAGGCACTTCTGTGTTGCAGGATCCAGTAATCACACTTGGCTTGACCTCTAAATTAATTTAAATGTTCTCAGTAATACTCTTTTGGATTCCTGGAAGCAATATTCCAAGCCTACAATAAGCACACTTTCAAAAAAAAAAATTAATCTGGGTATATAGAGAAGCTCCCAGAGTCTGTTCAGAATACTGGTGTAATGTCCTGAGAACTTAGTGTAACCTGAGGCAAACATTGCAGTTATCCATCAGTCAAGATCTGGAAAGAGGTAGAAAGGACTATATGCAAGTTATAAATTGTTCTGTGGACTAGTACTGCTACTACTGTTTTAAAAAAAAATTGATGATGTTGGTTAAGGGATATTAAAGAAATGGGCAGTGCAGAGAGGGGGAAGCATATTGTACTCCCCCACATAAAAGCTGTTTTTCCATATCTTCTGGTAAGCTTAAGTTTGGAGAAGAGGAAGCTGAGGGGAGACCTCATCACTCTCCACAACTACCTGAAAGGAGGTTGTAGTCAGGTGGGTGATGGCCTCTTCTCTGAAGTAAATAATGATAAGACTAGAGGAAATGGCCTGAAGTTGCACCAGGGGAGTTTTAGACTAGATATTTGATTATGAAACACCAATAGTCCAAATTCTGTTTGTTTAACGCACTGAAGGAAAAAATAGTATTCCATACAAATAAAGAATATTTGCAAAAAGTAGACCCTGCCAGTGCTAGCTAAGTAGCAGGAAGAATGTAAAATAGGACATTGATACATTTCAAAATGAGGGAAATGCTTATTCCCTGATTTCAGCTGACTGGGCTGTATAGGTATTGTTATTATATTTGGGGAAATGGGAAGCTTCTTTTAAGATCCAAATTTCAGGAATCACTAGTATCTGAAATTTCATCTCCAAGTTAATTTCAGCTCTTCTTAAAAAAGCATTTATCAAATAGAAACCCATACTGCCCTAATTTCAGTATAAAGATGTGTTAGCTTCAAAATTTCTGTACAGCATCTTAATTAGACAGTATAAATTCATGCACATTCTTACTAATTCTTTCAGTTTATAATACAAATTATTTTCCTTATTTTCTAAATAGTAGGAAACTTGCTTAGTTCTGTCAATAAAAAAACCTTCTAGTATACCACCAAACAATAGAAACTCCCTAAGATTTCATCAAATGAACTTCAACACTTACGCATTTTGAGAAGAAAGCATTGGGAAAATATTAGATAGAAATTACTCTCCATGTTTTCCTTTATCTGGAATATAGCTCACTCATGCTAAAAGAATGATTTAGGAAAGCAGCAAATCCATCTCAGGTACACTGGGACTGAAAGAAGGAAAAATTCATTGCATTTCATAATTCAGATTTTTTGTATTATCTGATGAGAGCCAACACAGAATAAATTATATGACTGATTTCTGTAGTGAGCAATTCAGAGAAAATATACATAGTCTCCATTCATATGTTTGTTTTAGGAGTCAATGCATGGTCTTCTTGGAGCTGAAGGAACCCCCAAGTGTTATGAAAAATTAATCATCCACAGCTCAGCAGCTCTCCTCTGGAAGGGTCACAGGTATAGATTCCAAATAAAAATCGACAATTTAGATATCTGGAAAATGCATAATTTGAAATCTTACTTCAATCATTCTTTATACTAATCATAGTCAATGTTATTCAGATCAAAACTGTGCCTTGTTTTTCACCACTCATTAGTACTTAATGCAGAAATTACATGTATATATTTGTCATAAATAGCATAATTGATGTTACAACAGACAGTTTCAATCAGTGAAAGTCCCAGTGATATCTCATTGTCCCTGAAGAACAACATGGGTGTAATTGCAATGTGCTTAGCAAGGCTGCCTCCTGTCTGCAAACACAGAAATTATTGAAATACCCATCCCATGAAGCTCAAAAGATGCAGAATAAAAAGTTGGGGTGGTAATGCCAAAAGGAGGTGATAATGCAGTCAGGAAAGGGGCAGGGTTGGTATCTGCATCAACCCCTAGTAAAATCTTTTGTAAAGCCACAGTCTTAAACCAACAGAAAGCAAACAAGAAAAGAAAAGACAAAGCCCAGTCACTGAAAGGAAGAAGAGAGAACTAAACCAGAAAAACAAGATCATAAAGTGACAAAAATTGTAGACTTGAGCCATCATACCACAACTTTTAGAAGTCACTCTTGTGAGTCTTGATCTACTGATTTATTGCTTATACTGAGTATGTTATTAACAAGGAAGAAATAACACACCATTTTCTTGCCCTGCTTGGCACCACTGTTCTTTTCCCAAGAGTGTGTAATGCAATGGAATAATCTGCTACTGAGAAGGAAAAGCTCAAGTGAAAGAATGATTGAAGAGTTAATCTATGCATCCTATATATAGAAAATAATTTCCTTGGTGTCTGATAACACTGCCTAGAACAGGCTAAAAAAGAGAAAGAGAGAGAGGGAATAAGAAATAAGCATCCAAGTGCTCTCCTGTCGGCGGGAGCTGATGCTCTCCTATGGCTGTGAGAGCCCCAGAGACCTGGCAGCCCAGGCCCAACTCAGCAGCCACCCCTGGGCCTCTGCTGCTTTTGAGCTTCACTCAGCACCACACCGTGGGGGAAAGGCAGTACTGCATCTTCCCACCGGCAAACTAAAGCATAGGACTATTTATTGGCACGGAATTCTTTCACTTGTTTACATCTCGTTTCTTCTTGTCTCTTTTTGAGTGTTTGAGTGTTTTTTCTTCCGCTGTTTTATCAAAAAACAAACAAACAAAAAGTCTATATTCAAAATACATACTGATTCAAAACACCCTCCTTACCAATCATAGAATCATAGAATCGGATGGGTCGGAAGGGACCTCAGAGATCATCAGGTCCAACCCTTGATCCACTTCCACTGCAGTTACCAGCCCATGGCACTGAGTGCCACATCCAGTCTCTTTTTAAATATCGCCAGGGACGGAGAATCCACTACTTCCCTGGGCAGCCCATTCCAATGTCTGATCACGCTCTCCATGAAGAAATTCTTTCTAATATCCAACCTAAACCTCCCCCAGCACAACTTAAGTCCATGCCCTCTTGTCTTGTTGAAAGTTGCCTGGGAGAAGAGCCCAACCCCCCCTGGCTCCAGCCTCCTTTCAGGGAGTTGTAGAGAGCGATGAGGTCTCCCCTGAGCCTCCTCTTCTCCAGGCTGAACACCCCCAGCTCCCTCAGCCTCTCCTCACAGGACTTGTGCTGGATCCCTTCACCAGCCTGGTTGCCCTCCTTTGGACCTGCTCCAGGACCTCAATCTCCTTCCTGAACTGAGGGGCCCAGAACTGGACACAGGACTCGAGCTGTGGCCTCACCAGGGCTGAGTACAGGGGCAGAATCCCTTCCCTGGACCTGCTGGCCACGCTGTTCCTGATCCAGGCCAGGATGCCATTGGCCTTCTTGGCCACCTGGGCACACTGCTGGCTCATGTTCAGCTTCCTGTCAATCCAGACTCCCAGGTCCCTCTCTGCCTGGCTGCTCTCAGCCACTCTGTGCCCAGCCTGGAGCTCCCCATGGGGTTGTTGTGGCCAAAGGGCAGGACCCGGCACTTGGCCGTGTTGAACCTCATCCCATTGGAATCAGCCCAACTCCCTAGTCTGTCCAGGTCCCTCCGTAGAGCCCTCCTGCCTTCCAGCTGATCCACACTCCCCCCCAGCTTAGCGTCATCTGTGAATTTGCTGATGATGGACTCAATCCCTTCATCTAAATCATCAATGAAGATATTAAACAGGACTGGACCCAACACTGATCTCTAGGGATCAGTGGGAAATCTCTGATTTCCAAGCACATCTCTTATCTGCACCATTTATTTGGAATACTCACCATCTCTAGAAATTAACCCAAACACGGGGGTTGGGGCACCTTGGCTGTCTTTTGCCCCTCCACTGACAGAGCCCAGTGTGGCATGCACTGCCACGTGTGAAAATGTAAGGACTGGGGGGCTGCAGTGCCCTCCTGTACCCCTTCCTATTGCCTCTCTACATCAACCAGGAATATGCTGTAAAAAGTCCTGCTATGTCACGTCAGTAGCACTCACTGTGGGTATAAAAGAGCAAATCTTTAATATTGAAATGCAAGATGTTACCACACCCAAAACCTGATATATTTATATTGGAGAGTAGTAAATCAACTCCTAGCCCAGTTCCATCTTGAACTCTTCTACTGATATGCTGAGAAAATTTTAAATCTTCCCTGTCAATGATGCACTGAAATTATAACAAATAGATCATTTCAACAGAAATGGAAAATTTTAGTTCCATTAAATTAAAACTTCAAATAATTTGTCCACTAAACATCACCTCTGCTTTAGTCAGCTTCCAGAAATGAAGATAAGGAAGCTAACTTCAATTTATACTGAGCATTTTAAAGAAAAAGGATTCATGCACAGACGTATCTATGCTGGATTCTATTGTTTCACTCCTTACTAGATCAAAGCTGCACAGAAAACAGCATTACTCTGCAACTAATTAGATTTCCCAAACTCCACTTAGAAATATTCCTTCCTAGTACCCAGAAAAATCTACTGTTCATCTTCATCTCTGTCTCCTCCCGTAACAAGTCATGTAACAAGAGAGTATCCTGGAAGCTTGTAACTTAAACCCATGACTAGGATAGAGGAAATGACTGTGAAATTTGAGACAGACACTGACGCTCAGAAAGTTGAGACAGCTGAAACATCTAAAAAGTAATAAAGTAGAAGACAGCTTAACGTTGCTAATCAAAACCTGGCTGTTAATAATAATTACAGTATGCAATACTTCATATTTGATTACTCTCTATCCTAGCTTAGCAAACTCTTTTAAAAAGCAGTATGTTGAAATAGGTTAGACAAAAAGCTGTAAAGAGCTGCAAAGCTACAGTACACACTGAGGTTAGATAGATACTTATCTTTGTATTAAACCATAGACATCCTAATAAAACATTCTAAAGAGCAATTAAGGTCTAAAAGGTTTCCAAGTGACACTGTGCTGCAAGGACACCACAGTACCCAGCAAGGACACACCAGTGCCCAGCCAAACCTCACTTTAGTCTGCAAATAAAGGGAGATCCTGGCAGACTGCTCAGTACCAGTGTGCCTTAATTTTGCAATACTTTCACTGGAGAGGTTTAAAACGTGTTGATCCTCAGAACATGCTTTCGAGTTCATCTGTTTGCTCTGAAGTTTAGAAGGGATGAAACATCCAGGTAATTTGGAAGGGAGAAGCTCTCTATAACAGCTGAAATAACCTTCTCAAGTCTGGTATTCTTTTGCTCTGTGGTGGTCTTCTTGCTACTGTCCAAGCAGACAGTGACTGACAGTCTTTTTATAGAGATAAGTGGGTTTTTTGTATTTGTACACAACTAAAATGGACAGATTCCAATAAGAATGAACTTAGAATAGTTCTAAGTTAGAATAGTTCTAGGTCTTAGAATAGACCTAACATATCCCACTCTCAAAAATGCAGGCATTGCAACAACAAAAGGAATCAAGCCATTAAAAAACAAAACAAAAAAAAAACAAAACAAAAATAAAAAAACAAAAATAACTTAGAGGGAAAATACCTCTCTAAACATTTCTTAGAGTTGAATTAATGTGGCAATTGTCAGACAAAGCCATAGATGCTGAACAGTCCCAATGTTCTTCGAACAAATTGTACCTACTTCCTGCACAGCTCCAGAAAATACCGCTTGCACCTCAATCATTTAGCTTTGCCTCAAGTCTTGAGAACTCTTACCACCCCTCCCCGCATCAACCAAAGCAGCAGCTGAAGCCGGGCGGGGTTTCCCGGGGGTTCCCGGGTGCGGTGGTGCTGGCGCGGGCAGCACCGGCCAGGGGGTGGCAGCAGCTCCACGGCCACCCGAGGGGACACGGGAGGGGCCGGCAGCCCACAGAACCTCAGCCCTGCTTCCAGAAACAACATGCACACGTATTAATGTTCATGATAAGTCTCCCTCCTTCCCTTTAATGATATTCTCCTTTTGCATCTCCAGCGGGAAACGCATAATATGCATGGGTGGGCAGACTGATTAATCAAAAGCTTTAATGATTTTTTTTTCCTCGACTAGGAAGGCTACCTTAAAATGGTGAGGCACACCCATAAAATACTTTGGATAGCACTACCAAACTCACACTTTCAATTACAAGCCATCGTCTTCTGAGGAAAGGGACACAACTCCACAAAATGTCTTCTGATTCCATTAAAGCTCTCACATCACTGTTCCCCCTGCAAACAAAGCACACAAGTCAGGACTTCTCCAGCAGACATGGAGCTAGATGGGCTGAGACTGCAGGCTCCAGGGGAGCTGGAGCAACATACAAATTTCTCAGGGGGTTCAGGAGACTCACTAGCCATTATTAGAAATATAATGGTATTAGTTAAATACACAATGTGTTTTGTTTCAGTGTAGATATATTAAAAGCACAAAATAAAACATACAACTGCTCCAGGAAGCCCCTACATACATGTGCCTGTATATGCACACACACATTTTTAATTTAGAATAATTTCAAAACAGACAGGAAACATGTCATTTATACACGTTTCTATATATCTGTAATCTTTAAATCGCTATCAAGCTAAACCACTTCAAGAGGAACTTTTCTTTTGCACTGCAAACCTGTCCTGGCCCTACTATAAATTTCTGAATTGCTGAATCTAAAACTGATTTATTTCCAACGTATCTTTAAAACTATTTTTTCTATTTGCACTACCAATTCACTGCAGACTAAAAACTGAGTAATTGCATTAAAAATTCACTTGTAAGTTACTTATCCAAATGCATGCTGAACTGTCAGCAAAGACCCTCACTGACAAGTTCAGGAAAATAAATTTTTAAAAAGTCCAAAGGCCAAGTTGTCTCAATCACATCACACGTATCCTCTCTGTCTTAGCTGCACATACTCTTCTCAAACTGTTTTGACTCATTCCCCTAATTCTGAAGCCTTCCCAGTCAAAAGAGGCCACAGGTCCTCCAGAAAGCAGATGTAATCAAAGTCATCTAAACAGAAATGGGGCTCACCCACAAGTATAAAAGCCATAGCCATTTACAGGCTTACCTGAGCTACAGGGCTAACAAACAAGAAAAGTGATTAGTTAGGTGCAGGCTTCTGACTTTAAAAACAGATAAGGTTCTAACTCCAGCAGTGAAATGCAGTGGGCCAAGGCATGGCAAGGTTAGCAGCCATTCCTGCCAGGAATATGTAAGCAGATCTAGAAGAATATAGTGAGATACAACATGAATTAGGAGGATAGAAAATTTGAGTCAAACATGTTTCTGGGCTTTATGGCACTTGTCGTTTTGAGAAGAAAGAGAGTGCTACCTGATTTGGATATTCTTTGGACACTGTGCTTGGAGACAAGTGAAGAAATACTCACACCCCCACCTGACTACTGTGTATGTCCTGAAATAAATAGGCTCAGTTCCCCAGGATGTCATGGTGGGAATACACACTTTCATCCCAGGAATCCTAACATCAGGGGCTACAAAGAGGCTGGAGTCCTGTGGCTTAAGCTACTTCTTGTGACTGAGATCTCCTGTGAGAGACCTGTATCTCCTACCTCCTGCTCAACTACCAGTTCTGTAGTGAAGATAAATTAGCTTCTGCTTTTGAACCTGTCTGCAGGCCTCTCCCTGCCTCCTCCATCTGTACTCCACCAAACTGTTGAGATAATAATATTCCTTTGTCTCACTGCTGGGTGCTCACTGATGACTGGCTTAGCCTACAACACCATGAACAGTCTGAACAGAAGTTGAGATGCTAAAAAGAGCTCGTTTGTTCTCTTCAGAAGAGTTAGTTTCCCATAGGATTTTCACGATCCTCTTCAGCTGACTGAGGATAACTCATCATAAACATATTTTTGGCCCTTGATTCTACTCAGCAGATTAAATGCTTACTGCTTCTAGAGGTGGTCAGCCCTTTTCTTCTTCCTTCAGTGGTTTCCCTCAGCCCTGGTGGCAATGCTAGCTGAGTGGTAAAAGTTCCTGGAGAGAAGGAACTGTTCTACCTAAGCCCCAGCTATGAATGAAAAACCTTTGCTGGTCCGTGTTTTCCCTGAGCCCTGGGTACACTTGGGCTCATGCTCATGCTTTGAGCTGCCACAGGCTGACTGCACAGGTAATGTTGAGTTAGTCAGTACAAGACAGTGTAATCTGTCCACTTGAGGTACTGGGCTTTTTCTCCTTCAATAGGAGGATGATTCAAGCCACTGACCTGGAGTCTGACCTGATCCTTATGACTCTTTCACAAAGGCACAACAAGCTGGGAAACACCTACCAAAAAGAGCAGTGGCTACAGAAGAGATGCCAAGCACTAGAGTGAGGCGCTTTTTTTTTTCCCTCCATGATTAAAAAAAAACAAAACAAAACAAAAAAACCCCCCCCACAAACAAACAAACAAACTTGTTACAGAAAAATAAATGGAAGAAGTATTTTGTTTGAGAGCAAGAGCAAAACTGTAATGAAGCACCAAAGGATTTCCAGTGTTCTTGACCAGCAGACAGAACTGTAGGTTCTTTCTCCTCCGTGACAATTCACTGAACAGTCACCTTCAAACCTGGCATCAGCAGACAGCCAACTGATGCTTGCAACAAGGTTCTGATGGTGGAGAACTCATACACAGCTTCCAGAGCACCTCTTCATCTGGCAGAGAGCATAGAGGGAGAGAGATCCAGATCATACAGCATATGCATTTCACTGAAACAAAGACATCTCTGAAAAAGGAGGCCAGAACCATGATAAATAATTACAGCAATCACTGACACAGATTTTAATTTCGAGAAGAAATAAGGCCTTAAAGTTTCATCAGTCTCAACAGACCAATTCAATGAAAAACTGGTTTTATATTTGAACCTTTCTGTTGCATGCAGTGGAAAGGGTGCACACATTGTTGTAAGTACTATTACTATAACTTGGAACTTGTGAATAGTTCCCTGCTAATTGCCATGAAAAATATAACTACTTCCACGTTGCAAAATCTTAATCTGGTACTGATTTAATTACTTGTTTGCATTTTTTTCCCAGCATTACATAACAAGCGTCCATCCCGTGTGATTACACCAGTTTCACCAAATCTTTTGTAGACTACTTCTCTAAAACACAAACTTGTTTAACATTCCCTGTTAATAATTTTCTGATTCCCCATTATATTAATTTTTTAGTAGTGAAACTTTGAAATATTCCAGATACCACATTCTAGCAGTTCTGACTCCAGAACAGAGTATCAGTAGTGGGAAAAAAAATCGTGAGACTCATCTGCCTATTACAACCTGAAAATAACTTTTTCTATCTTCTCTGTACTTGTTGCCATAGTTATAATTTGCTGGTAATTCTACAGATTTTCTGTTAACTAAGATAAACCATAAATATGTGTTAAGATGAAAATCAATTTAACTTTATACATTAGAAAAGTAATCCACTTAACTCTTCAGCTGCAGTACACTAACTCTGCACAGGGCCTTACAGACCTACAAATATCTAGTTAAACTGATAGTAAACTAATTAAACACTAAAAGGACAGAGGTGGGGGAAAAGAATGAGAGATTCACATCTGATAATAATGAGTTCATCTTAAATGTAAGCATGATGAGAAGGATTTGGCTGGAACCTGGTCATATCTTTTACCCTCAAATTTTGACACACAAAGAAATGAAAATACATATGCAATGGAAAGGACACTGCTGGTCCAAATACTCTGCTCTTGAGCAAATCAGAGATGTTGGTGATAATTTTTTACTATTCTTCCACAAATGCCTGAGACATGTCTGGACACTATAGGCAAAATATATCACTGCTGTTCAAACCCGCTTTAATAAAAAGTAGTAAAATTACTCCAGTCTGGGTGAACTGCAGCCTTGTTTGCAAACAAAGCAGACTATTGGTAAAAAGTATTTTTGAATACTAACTTCTAACAGTTCTGGCTTCTAAGGATAAAAACATAACTAAAAGATTGTTAATCCACAAATCCCTCTACATGCTGGTATAAGCAGATGGATGGGCAGAGTAAAATACTTAAGTGGTAAACCTCGTTCTTATCATGAGGCAACTTAAAGGACCAAGTATCAGGAAAAGATTTCATGGGTTTGTTAGCCAAGTTTGATGGCTCCTGGTAAACCTTAATATAAAGAAAACATTTTTAACTGACTAACAGTAAGTAAGCATTTTATTTTTAAAATATGTACTTTTTAAGAAGAACACCTTTTTCCCAAGATCTAACATAACTTAAATTACTATTGTTTTGTATCTGTGGTACGTAGAACTTTGCTTGAAGTTATTAATTGGAATTCAACAAAGAAGCTCAAGCAAATCTCTGTCACAACATTCTTATTCCCCAAGTTAGTATTTCTGTCTTCTCTTTATAAAAGGCTTTCTTCCTCAGGAGTCTCTGAAAAAATTCATGGATGCCAGTCCTTTTCTCCAGGGCACAGACACTAAACAAAGGAGAGTCCAGTTTTTCTATTTTGACTTCCACTCAGACAAAAGACTGGAAATTATGGTGGTATGATAATGTAGGCTCAAAAACCAGAGAGCTTTTGTCATCCTTTCCTGTACCATACGAGAGCATCACAGAAGTCTCTGCATCATAAACTTGCAAACTTACTCTGATTTTTTACTAGTAATGATTTAAATGGATTATTTAAATATAATTCAATGTAATTTCTTAAATTTTCTTTTTAAATAATACACTGGGCATTCTTGAAAGAATATCTGCTAGGCTATGATAACCAGAGATTAACTATGACAATATGAGAGGATGTGGAACCTTCCAAAAAGATTTGGCAGTCAGAAAAAGTTTCTGTCAGTTTTGAAGGATCTTCACAGTGCTTGGCAGAACACAGCCTCATAAAATCCATCTGACCTCCTTATGACAAGCATTACAGAAGATGAATGTGGTTTAGGATCGATTCTGTTTGCAACACATTGTGCAGTAATATCAGATAAAGCAATGCATGACCTTAAAGCAACCCTCATGATTCAGCTTTGTGCTGTAGAATATTTAGCCTTTCCATATTATTAGATATAAATGACTGCATAATGGTGGATCATTTCTAGCAAGTTCTTCAGTTGCAAATATATAAAACTTCAGATCCACAGACAGTTTGGGACTAAAAGCTTGCAGAAAACGAAATCTGTCTATCAAAAATAGCTTCTTACATATCCAGCAGCAGAAATGAACTCCTAACTACACTGGAGTTTATTTTTTCTTAAGCACTGGACACTGCACAGAAAGACACATTCATCACTGGAAATGTTCTACTAGAGACACCATTATATCCCTCTGTATGAGTCCTGAGAGCATACCCTTTCCCAGAGGTTTGTCTGCCTGCACTTGGGGCCAGCTCAGAGACAGGAGAGTTGAGGAAGGTCTCCCTCTTGCTGGCAGCCATGGAGAGAGCCCTTCAGACACCACTGTGGGGAGGCTTTCACCAGGGCTGACCCTGCTTTCCCACGCAAGCTGCTTTTAAGCTGAGCCACTACCATTTGTCTCCCACAAGAGAGCTGAATCATAATGCATTGCAGCCATCGTCCCTGTTGGCTCATGCCTACACCCTTACACACAGGCTGACTTTCTGGCCTGGCTTCACCACTATGGGCTTCCCAAGTGACTGATGGGCTGTGCCTTATCCTGGGTGCCTTGACAAGACCCACTCTGCTTGCCTTGACAGGCACCTCAGTCCTGCACCCTGGCTGGCAGGGCAATTCCCTCTGCTGGCCTCATAACCATGCTCGGCTTCTGGCTCACCTTCCACTGGGGAGCAGCTGTTTCCTGCTGCTCCACAACTGACACTTTTGTCAATTGAGACCATATGACAAGCTAATCACAAAGCTATGCAGGATGCCAACTTTATAGAAAGATCTAAGTGCAGCTACATGGCCCAGGTTTGTATCTGGGCAGATGATGCATAAAACGACCAAGTCGCTCTTATACAGCCAAACAAAATATAAAAAGGATGTGTGGTTTCTTGACTGAAGTGAAACCCCACGGACAATTTTTCTGAGATTTGAACAACAAATAAATATTACTGAAGTAAGATATTTGTAGAAAACCAGTGATTTATCATTTTGTAGCTTGGAACATATTTCCAGCTCCACCGATGAGTGCTCTTCTGAGGCTGTAACATCATGAGGAAGAAAAATAACAATAGCAGTCCACAGTAACTCCAAAATGTTTTTTCCAATCAACCTTCAAATCCTTTCCATTCCTAGAAAGCCTGCTGTGGCCAGCCATTTTAGCGTGGGTTTTTTGAAGACTGCAGATTTCTCAACTGTTGGACATAGAGCAGGTCAGCCCCACTCCCCTTCCCTATGCTTACACACCCCATCCTCATAGCTCTGAGGAACACAGGAAGAACCTCAGCAATAGAACACAGTCAGAGGTACTATTAAGGTCATCACCATTTTCAGTCAGCACCTCATTCTGCAGAAAAGAAAGCACCTGCAACAGCATTTTAAGAGAGAATGGAATCTTTCGGAGGTTTATTTGTTCTGAGTCTGTACTAGAAGGAGAACCTACAAGCTGCCATTCTTTTCTGCCTCAGATATTCTCATGTGCTTGGGGAGAACCAACACATGCAGCTTCTTCGATGATATTTCTGGAGTTCTACTGGAGCAAAGGGATTCAGATGAACAGGCAAACAATAAAACATTTCACTCTTACCAACCAATAGTCAGAACCAGGCATCCAGCCTGAGAATACCCCAGAAAGTGTTGTTCTTCCACAAGGTTATACTTGCTGTTTTGGGAAGCAGGTATATAAATTGCCTGTGTTCAAAAGACATTGTCCAATGAGCAGAGGTTCACTGGCACAGAGCAAAGATTTTGGTTGAATGTAAGTGTAAGAAAACTACATATTTTCTTTGATCAGGCCATTTTTTAGTAATTTGGCCTATTTTCTGAGTTACTTTCTTGAAGTTTAATAAGAGATAAAACAGTAGGTCAAGTGAAACCATGCCTCTAATTTCCTACACAAAGATTTTCAGTTGCACATCGGTGCAATTTTTTCAAATTCTAATGATTAGTAAAGAAGAAAGGCCAGAAGAAGTCTTCAGGGAAATTATTTGCTCTTCTACATGTGGCAAGGAGCTGCTTCAACTCTGGTAGGAGAATTAAGTCCTCAGTTAATACTAACTCAAATAGGCTCTTAAACTAAATACTATATAATTCCCTGGACTCATTGTAAAACAGATTTCTGACTATTTACTAGTTATAAGACTATCACACTAGAAGTTGCATATTTAGATTACTATTTAAATTATTTAGATTTATTCATAAAGTATTTCAACATCTCAGAAGAAGGTAATGCTGTTTTAAGAACCTTTTAAGGTAAACAAAGTGAAATTTGAAGTAGGTATTACTGACAGCTTTCCAGTACATACAAGTTTTCTGTAGAATTGAAGTTTTAACACTTAAGAGCAAGAATTTCCAAAGTTTTATTCCTAGCAGGACTCCGAATGGGTGAGAAGTCAGGCAAGGGATTGTACAACAAAATTTAAAGTGAAGCATCACCATAGTCCTGGTTAACTCTAGAAAAGACATTGTTGCTTTTTTTTTTTGCTGTCAAAAAGGCTAGTAAGAAAGGCTTGGAGAAGCAGCCAAGGCATGGAAGAGATATATCCAGTCTCAGGAGGACATTTCTTATTGGACACAGTGCTTCTGCCTCTGACAACTAACAAAGGCCCAGTACTGCCTTGGTTCTGTCTTGACAATTGCCACAGTTCAAGGCTTAAATAAAGTCTGTTTGAAGAGCCCCTGTTCACTATGTCCACTAAAAGTATCATCTTGAGATTATTTCTTTTTCAGATGAAAACCCTAGAAGGTCATCTCCTATGCCATGAAAGTCAAGTGGTGCAATTACTCTACAAGTTGTCTGCATAGCTTGATACAGATATTTATCTTTTTTCCTGTATCACTTTATTCTCTGATTCTATTAGCTAGTCAACTTTTGCACTTGTTGGTGTGTGGAAAAGATTATATGCATAAGCCAATTAGAGGATTGGAAGTGCTTACCTCTAGTTTACTCGTGGTGAATGAGCTAATTGAGTACTAGCAAGGTGGCAAGCTTTTTATATATGACCAGAGACAACAAGAATAGTCAGGCAGAGAATCTAATCTATTACATAAGCATTACACAAGGACATTAACTGTCTGTATTCTGCAACAATCCCAAATTTAATTCAGATATGCTCTGGGTTCCATTATATCACATCCATTATATCCATTATATGCACATATTAGAGTTAATGTGCAAGACATAAGTAACAAAAGTTATATGCTTACACCAAAGAAAGCATATTTCTGAAGAAGGTGCTAAGGTATTAAGAGTTAATGTTGTACCTCCACTACACTTTGCCTAAAGTAAAAAAAAAAAGACTATGAATACTGGGCTTTTTCCATTAAATCTTTAGTAGCATTAGTATTTACTGAAACTTTTTAAAAGCAATAAGTACAGTTCTAGACATTAACAAACCTCACAAAACTGAGAGATCTACTTTAGATTGGAGCTTATTGTCAGAGATCAGCTGATGTATCAAGCCTCCACTTAGCTCCTGCCTGAAGTGAATCTTCCTGTGATACGTCACTAATATATTAACAAGAAGCTCCACTAAATCCTGCTTATCCCTGGAGTATGTCCCTGATGACAAGGTTGAGCAGCTGGATAAATTATGCATCTGTTTTTCCATTTAAACAGAAAAGCTTTCAAAGAAATAATCAAACAGTAAGACAAACTGCACTTGTCAGGCACGCTTTTCTGAAAGCTCTGGGGTAAAATCATAACTCTATCAATGTCAGAGACAGAGTTCCTTTGACAAAAAACAATAGCAGTGGCCATGGCAGTCTGGCAAATTCAAAGGCAGATTAAATGGAGGGAAGCAAAGCAGTCTCTGAACATGGGTGTGATATCAGTGAAACAGACACATTTTCCACCTTATGCACATTGGCTTTGCAAGGTCCTAGTTCCTTCAGTTTTACTAAGTTGTGTACTCATGCGTTAGGAGAGACAAAAAATCCAGGATGGGCACAGGAATAGTAACTGGGCTATGCTTTTGCCTTTCCTCTTTTCTGTCCTATCCAGGTTGTTTATCCATTTTAATCAAAGTTGTTTACCAACCAGGCTTCCAAAGAAAAATTAAATTCATTAATTGTAAAGAGTGCACTGTCCAGGGTGAACATTACAGAACAGTAATGAGAGCAAATGTTCCTGTATTCATTCTAACTCCAGTAAATTGAGTCTCTGATCTTCATTTGGTACTAGAAATCAGATCAGATAAGGAAATAAGATTCACATGACCTCCTAGCAAAAGGAAATGGGAAAAACAAGAGGCAAGCCAGAGCTCCTACTTAAAACTTAGACAGCAATGGAAGCACAGCGAGCCCAGAAACACAGAAAACTCCGAGAGCACTGTGGTGTGTCATGGATGCAACAAGCAATGGGTGTAGGTATGGTGCCAAGGCCAGGCTCAGCAGTAAGCATCAGTCCAATTCCTTAGAGTGATGCCATTTTGGCCAAAGGCAGCACCAACAGAAATGGCCACATGCTCGCTAACCTCTCTCTTGTGATGATGATGATGATGGATAAGCAGATCTTAGGGGTTATGTCTCGTTTAGATCAAAAACAAAGGACAAAGGAATACCCTGGTGTATCTACTGGGCTGTGCATGAGAAGATATTGCATACAATTATTCAACAAAAAAGTAAGTTTCATGCCACTTGAGAAGGTACAATCTCACACCGAAAAATAAAGGTGAATTAGCAAATAATTTCAGAAGAGCCCTGTACAGTCTAATCCTGCACTGTAATTATGGGAAGATGAAAAAAGTATTAAGACAAACAAGACAGCATGTGGGGCTGAGGGATAAGCAATTATTTTAAAAATTCCCAAATGATCTAGGACACTAGAGATATTTAGGGGCATGGTTTTCCAAAGTCACTTTATAAAGAAACACCATCTTCTGAGGATGTGTAAGTAAAAGAGGAAAAATATTTCAGAATATCTAGAAAAAATATGTTCTTAAACAAGTACAAACCCAAAGGGATCCAGAAAGGACACTGTCAAATATAAGAAAGAAAATACATAAAAGAAAAACATATTCTCAGTATTATTAAAAACAGAGGCAGCTAATGCTTTTGTCCAGCAAATGACACATTGCATCAGAAATGCCTTAAAAAAAAAGGGTACAGTGCAGTCTGCTTATGTAAGCACCCCATTAAAGCTGCTTTTCAGGAACAGTCTCCAAACATTGCACTTCCATTCAGCCATGAGGGGTGATCAACAAGAACTAAATATGTTTCTTGAGAAAATATGAGTGACATGCCAAAACAAAATTGATTGTATAACTGTAAGATCAGAATCTTTCCGTAGGAAAATAAAAGCACCAATTCTTCCAAGCCAAAGCAGATAATAAAACTGCCACCTGCATCCATGAAGTCTGAAACTACAAATCTGGATGTTCTACAGTTAGAAGAGAACTCTGTATCCCAAGAGATCCATTTAATACTGTGCTTTATCTCAATGTTGAACAATAAAAATGTTAAGCACTGTTACAAGGAGAGAATCAGTGAAGTCTTAAGCCAGATTTCCAAAATTACTCTTAGGTCTGAGGAAACAGATGAAGAATTAAAGCATCACCTTTTGTCCTGTCATCACAAAATGATTCTTCTTCTCTTTTCTTCTACTGCTAGAATGAAATCAGAAACCAGCTACATGGAACAGACATAGTAAGTTTCTTAAGAGATAAATTAAATAAGACATATGCAAGCATAGTAATAGTCACAACAGCAAATTGTAAGATTCAGAACTGTATTAAATAGCTAGGCTATCAGAAACATCAAGCAATGCCTGCACATTATGCCAGTTCTGAACTTACTTAAAAAAATAAATCCTCAAGTGCCATTTCAGCTGACTTCTCACTCCACAACCAGTGGGCCAACCTGCTGGAAAGCAGCTCTGCAGAGAAAACCTTTGGAGTCCTGGTAGGAAACAAGCAGACCATGAACCAGCCACGCACCTTGACAGCAAAGGCAGCACACACCAGTCTGAGCTGCATTATGCAAAGCATTGCCAAAAGGTCACAGGAGGTGATGCTGCCCCTCTGCTTGGCACCAGTGAGGCCACATCTGGAGTACTACCTGATGAGGTCTGGACACACCAGCACAAGAGAGACATGGACTTAATGGAGTCCAGCACAAAGATGTTTAGAGGACTGGAATATCTTTCATATAAGAGAGGCTGAGAGATGGGACTCTTGAGCTTGGAGAAGGCTCAGAGGGGATGTCATCAATAGATACAAGTATCTGATAGGGAGGGAAAAGGGTGAGAGAGCCAGACATCCCTGCACCAGGTCAAGAAGCAATGGGCATACATATGGAAGTCTATGAGAACACTGATGTATTTTACTGTGAGGGTGGTCAAACTCTGGCACAGGCTGCCCAGAGAGGCTGTGGAATCTCCACCTGAGGAGAGCCTCAAAACATGATGGCAACCGGTTGAGCTGACCCTGCTTGAGCACAGGCATTGATTTAGATGACCTCAAGAGTTCCTTTCCAAACTAAATAATTCTGTGATACTCTTGATATCCAGTAAAAATAGAAACAGTTTTTTACAAGCACAAGGCAATGCAGTCCCTAGTACAAGGGGATCAGTTGCCAAAATAGACTTTTTAACCTGTATATTTGACACATGGACATGAATGAATAAGCAAAATTAATGAGCCAAAGATATCCTAAAATCAGAATTTGTTCCTCAAATGTATTCAGATAAGCCCCAGTACTGGTCCTGATTATATGAAAAGGAGATGGGTAAGGACATGTTTTTGAGAGTTTGAGTGTATTCTAGCCCTCATAGTGGATAATTATGTAAGTTGTATACTGTACTGCTGCATTTTTAATAGGGAACAGAATGCCACCACCATCATTTTAGGCAGCAGACTATAATCCCCAGGCAAGATAAAATCTGCTGTTTCCACCAAGTTTTTTCAGGCGTTGTTGAGCAAGCTGACTTTGAAACTTCTGCCTAGTGCCTAGAGGAAAATAATTCGTTCAGCCTGCTTCACGGGTCTAGTGGAAACAGAGGTGAAATTTGGGAGGAGATATAAACTGCTAATTTGCTCATTGATATTACCTTGTCTCCTTGCTTTTCTCTTATGCCTTGTCAGCAAGGCAAGCAGGGTTTAAAATCATATCCAACTTCTTTTCCAAGCCTTTGAGAACTATAACTTTGATACTGTGGGTTTTGACAAGATTGAAGAACAGAGAAATTATTGGTATCTTAACTCCAAAATGTTATCTCTGTGTAATCTAGACTATGAATTTATATGAGGGCATGTGTTATGCAATTCTTACCCAATATTTACTAGAATGTAAAGAATTTTGCACCCAGTAAGGAGACATAAACTGAGACTTAACCCATACAGACAGGTTTTATATCAGAGCTGCTAATGCACAATAAGCCCATTAACTTACAACTTAAGTAAACAAGTAATTACTGCCAGAATATTGCAATACTTGTCTGATCATTCATCATCTGCTGTTTTACCCATAACAATAAAAATTTACCCAACAACCATCATTACTTGTGGATGTTTAGGAGAAAGTTAATTTCAACCCATCAAAAGGGTTTTTATAATTAATATATTTAGAGATGTGAAGAAATCCTGACACTTCAAAAAGTCTAAAATGACGTGCATGGGAAAGGTAAAAGCTTGTATGTACAAGTGATGAGGTGCTCTCTTCCTACATAAAAATGGAGCTGAAAAGCTGATGATTATATAAATGGATTGGGAAAGCTGTAGACTTCTCTCCAATCTGCTTTGTTTACAGATTTCACAGTGCCTTGATGTTACAGCAATAAATCAGGATGACTGTGTTTAGCTGCATTACCTTCTCTAGCTAGAACAAATCTTTGTTATCTCTACATAGGGAAGAGCAGAAAAAAAGGAACACTGTAGCAAAGAATCAACATAAAGGTTGGATAACTTAATACAAACTGTGTCTGGTGGGAACTTCACTATCCAGAACTGCATTTTTCACTTTCAGAATGGCAGAGAACATACTGCCCTTTTCTCAAACACTTGTTTAACTTTATTATGAGATGCTACGGCAGAACAAGTTGTCAACCACAGTTTTAAAACCATGGCATTTACAAATTGATTTGACATGAATTCTACTTGGACTTCAGATTCACAGTATACAAGGAGTCTTCTTATATTGTCTGATTTTAAGGCAATAAAATATTTTAGGTCATGAAATTCCTCTATATACACAATATATGCTAGAAGAACCTTTATGGAACTTAATATTTGCACTGAGTGCAAAGATATCAGGAAAGTAATGTTGATTATGGAATCAGTAATTCCCCCATGGTTTTTACTGCCAAGGTAATTCATGTTACACTCCCCTAACCAAAAGGAGGCAGTTGTAAAAAAACACAGATTGTAAATTAACAGCCCCCTAATCTTGCAAGGCTGGATGGCAGGGAAGGGGTGCAGGAGCACAACTCAGACAATGGCAGCTGAACAAGCTTTAAAATAGCCTGGTTGGAAATATGTCATGATTTGCTTTCTGATTATTTCTTTACACTGAGCTTTGCTTCAAACTAATTTCTTTAGGTGCATCATTAAGAAACTCTCTTCAACATGGAACTTAATCATAAAACCTCTGGCTTTCCACACACAAGTAAGACAAGAGGCTGTCACTGAATAAACCTCCACCATATTTAGCTGCCACTACACTTAGTGCTACATATGTAATGGGCAAAGGAATGTTTATGAGTTGAATAACAGTTTGGCAGAGCTAGACACCAGGGAAAAGAGGAGACATTTAAGTAGAAGCAGTATTTTGAGGAAAACATAAATTGACCTGCTCACTACTGCATCACCAACTAAAAGTCATGTCTACCGTGTAGGAAGTGATAGGACCTGGGGGCATTACAGCCCATGCAGCTAGTGTAGTTTATCTTACTCAGATCAATGAAGTTAAATTACAGTGCCAAATGATCCCTCTATACATACTAAAGTTTAATTCTCACAGGGTCAATTAAACTTCATAAGCATTTTTGCTGCCACAGCTGGAGCACTTCAGGTCATGAACTGTTTTATCTCAAGCGAATATAGATACTAAATATAACAATATTGCCTTCTGGAGTAAGTTATAAAGCAGATAATAATAACAGTCATACACCCTCAGCCTGTGCACAGCTCTTAGTGAAAATGCCAGCAGTTAGTTACTATAGGTACAGAAAGCAAACCATATCCACAGGTGAAAAATGCTCAAGTCACAGCCCACAGCAGTAATGTTATCACATGGCACACCTAAGAGAGACACTAGAGTGGTATGATTTAAACGGTGAAGATCCCCCTCAGCATTAGCACAGGCTAATCCAACACAAACAAACCCCCAGAGCAGAACCACAGCATTCCATTCCTTCAGAGTGTCTGATGGATGTTAGTGTTGCATGAACACTAATAACTTATCAGAACTAAACACATACCCAACATTCCTTCCTTTTCTGTTGCTGAATGATTCAAACTATTTTCCTTGCAGTGTTCTTCTTTGTCTTAGAAACCATGCCAAGGAACTTTTCTTTACAAAGAGCCCAAAGTAATTTCCAGTGTATGAAAACTGTGCTGAATATTTCTTATGCCCAGGCAAGATACCTGTAGTTAAAGAATGTGACAGGTGCTTAACTTCAGAAGCATCAGGGCAGGCCAACCTCGACTGAATGGTGAAGACATTTTGAGTTTTTAGTATTTAACTCTCTAGGTATGAGCTTATGCAGCAGACCCAGATTTTAACATTTTAACTTTAAAAATAAAGGAAAATTTCACTGCTGAGAATTCATCAGGTACCACACTTGAAGAGGGCACAAAAATGCAAGCTATTATTATTCTTTACTAATTGCTAAGATTCCAAGGGATCTCAGTATTTCACTGTAAAAGACAGGAATAATGAATACTCTGAGGCTGAAATACGAAATAAATAGGAGTGTATCCAAGAATACTGTAATTTATAATTTTTTTCCTAAACTCCACAGTGATTTTTCATTAATCTTTCCTTTGTCAGAGTTTTAAAATGCCTCTTAAAAAAATAGTTTTGTGGTTGTGTTTATCCTGTCTGTTGAAGAAACTGTCTAGTCATTCACAGATGGATGTGTTGAGGTAACAGTGACAACATAGCATTTGAAATTAGACAATTATTGTAAATTTGAACCACACTATGAAAGAAATGGGATTGCAGTATAGGAAGTATGCATACGGTGGACAGTTACAATTAATTAGGATAATAAAATTACTCTAAGCAACCCAGAGCATTTAACTGTCAGTAAACTTCATGTCACTTATGAAATAAGTAATTTTTTTTATTAATCTGATTTAGCATCAATGATCTACTGAAACAATGTGTAAATGGCTCTTAAAACTGATATTAAAAAATAATGCCAGTGCTATGTCTGCCACAGTGTTATAAGTGTCTTCTGTAACATTCAAGGAAATTCATACTATTATTTTAATAGTGCAGCATGTCCCGAGGGAAAAAAGGTATTTTCAACAAAGACAAAACATCTGTAAAGACATTTATAGAGGCATGTGATAAACAGACTAATGTGCTCATTAAGCTAAAAAAAGAAATACATTATTTTCTGATGAATTAACAAAGATATCACTTTTATAAGTTTTTATGAGTTTTGGGGAGAGCAGAGATTTCCATTCCAATGTCTAGTGATGAATCTTACATAAAAGCATATTTTTTCATCTCTCAGATCTTTGCACTGCAGTATCAGCTAGACATTTCCCTCTTCTTCTTGTCCTAGTAAGTCATATTGCTGACACACAGCATATTGTTGACATTACATCAAAAACTGTGGGCAAAAAAACCTCCAGTGCTTCATGAATGATTTACTAAATATATCTTGAGATGAAAGATAAATACACATCTTAAACACAGAAATGATAAAAAAAGTGTAAAATTTTGTCAGCAGTTTGCAGAATGTAGTGTTACAAGCATAGCCAAAATCCTAGCTGTGTCTTCAAAGAATGAAGTCATACCAACAAAATTCCAGAAATCACTTTTGCATAACTGCTGAAAGGTGTATTCATGGTAAATCCTACCTTTAATCCTCTGTAATGGCAGTATTTTTCAATGTTGCACTTACTAGTGTTACAAAGAGGGAATATGATAGCATCATTTCATATTTCCTGTTCTTGAAAATATGATGTGCAAGACAGAACAAGAAATCCCAAACAGCATCCAGACCAAGAAGAACACCTGCCAAATACATCAAACTGTTTCCCTTATATATTCATCTTATATTGTGAACTCTGACTATATTTGTATTCTGTTGCTGTAAATTAGTTTCCCCAAACTGATATGAAAAGCTGAAGATTTTGTGTGACTTTTCTCGTTCCAGACCTTCACTCAGGCAGACATTGGTCCATGACTAGTATTATTCCACTGAAACCACATTATCATGGCATAAACAGGAGCTGCCAGAAATTGTGGATTTTCACAGCCTTTGGGTAAGCTGTCAGTAGCCTTTATTATACAGGGAGCCTGCACAAAGAGAGCACTCAATGAGACAAAATTTAAGATTTTAAAGTTGACTATATCTGAGCTAGGGAATGCTTTTTGAGAACACAGATATTTAGGCTTTGCTAATATTAAAAGTTTTAAGGGACAGTTTAGCTATAACTACTATTTTCTTATGAAAAAAAATGTTTGCTTTATAAAGGTTAGGTATTGACTAACAAAAGTTATTACTACCAGTATAGAATACATAGTGATATGACTTAAATAGACTGTAGACCACTAATATTATTTTCCTTATTGAAACCAGGTTAAATATAAGTTCTTCTAAAATACTACATTTACCTCAACATGTTAATACTCCTCTTTATTCTCTTCTAGTTCTTAAATGAAATGGTCTTGCATACCATCCTCCTCTTTGCCATCATACTTTTCTTTATTACACATTTTCTGTTTTTTCATCTCTTTTAGTCATCTAATACAGACTCTTCTGCACTACTTTGGCAGTATCTTGATGGCCCCATCGTTCATCACAGGCCTGCACTTCTTTTGGCAATAGTTTTCTAACCAGAATTCAATGGACAGGTTCCAGCTGGCAGAGAGAATTCACATCACAAAGATCACTCTGAAATTTGTGCTTGGAAGTTTGTATGTAGTGTGTTCTGGAATACACAGTATTTGTGTGGTGAAAATAGTTTACTCATTTGGCACAGAAAGAAATTCTAATGCCATTCATTAGAAAAACATATAGATGGAAGTTGGATTGTCTCAGCAAGGGTTCATATTCTTATTGTCTCTCTCACATAAGGTTTTCTTGTTTGGTTTTCATGATGATTCACCCCATGCTGCCTGGTGGGCAACTGAAGTATAAAAGCCTAGAGGGGACAGAAAATACAGCCTGGTATTCCAGTACTTCTCTGATGTCCAAATTTGCACTTTCAGTAAAAGATAACATATTTCCAAATACTTTCTTGCCTATTCTGACTTCCTTTCCTGAGATCTCTGTGCAATCTTTCATTTTATTGTCATCTAGAAACATTTTATGCTTCTGTTTGAACATCAGTTTATAAATTTCTTTTGAAAGGATCATTTTGAAGACAATTCTCAAACTCACTGTATCTGCTTTCTTGCTTTGTGTATGTTCAGTATGTGATCAGGAAAATCTGTGAGACTGACTGATTGACAGATGTGACATCTAATTAGTCACCAGATTTAGCCAGTTGTTTCCAGCACTTCAATCAATGTCCTACCAATGTAAGATCTAGCTTTTCCAATCCTAAACTCCTGAAGATTTGCATGAGTCAAAGAGCATTATTCAGTGTTATTATGTCATTCACCAAATTAAGGGATATTTCAAACCTGAAGTTAAAAAGTAACATGATATAAACTGCACAAATACTAAGTATGAGCTAAAAAGAGAGGATGTTAAAGAAAAACACAATTATGGAACACAATTTGCACTCTGGATGCTATCTTGGAAAAAAACAGGCAAAGAAAGATTATCACACATTAAAAAAAAAACTACCAAACAATACAAATAAATTACTTATTTAAGAGTTCACTTCAGAAATAGTTTATTACTACCTATACTACTAGATTGAATGAGATTAATTTTTTTAAATAAAAAACTTTATTCATTAGTTCTAGCTAGAGCTTTTCTGCATGAAACAAAAATAGCAGTGGACAAAATTATTGTAATATACAGCTACATAATAAATAGATAATAAGCCTACCAACCACCCTGCCACAACACACACACTATATTGTTTGAATAAGCGATAAAAACAAATCAATATATTTGCTATGGTTAAGACAGAAATTAAGCCATGGCAATAGCATGCCATCTACACCATAGGAAATCTACAAAAAAGACAAGAATAAAATTCAACTCTTGAGTGGTCCCACTTTAACTACATCATCACCTTTAGGAATTTCTGGTAGTAAAAAAATTTCTTTTGATACAGACTTTTTTTCTTTAAAAAAAAAAAGCTCTAACATAGGAGCAAATACTGCTTTCTGATTTTTTTAAGTGCTTTCAGATTTATTCAGGCCTAAATGTGAACGGAAGTTGCCCTATAAGTTTAAGAAATACTTGGCTAGACACCAAACACTGCACTTACATAAGGCCATATAATCACCTGACACTTGTAGCTGCCTCACTGATTTTCCAAGAATTTTAATCCTCTTTTCCTGAAACTATCCTTTTATTGAGAAAATACGTTTATTCTGTTAAATATATGATAGCTTTGGAGACAAACTGTTTCATTTATCTAATGAGAGAATAATATTTTCCGTTCTCAAACATCAGAAATCAAAACATTTCTTTGTACAGCAAGGTACAAAGTGTGGCTTGTCCTGTAAACGGGCCCATTTCTCACCTGTGCACTCTCAAGATGCTTCTGCATATATAAAAGCCTTCCTACAGAATAACAAAGCTTCCCAGCTCTTTCTTCCTGTCAGACAGATGATCAGGCTAGTGAGTAATGTACATAGCTGGTGCACAGCAATTACAAGACTGTGCAAAGAGCAGACCAGAGATAACTGCTTGATGGTTGGAGGTAGAACTTCCTGTTATCTTAAGTTTTGGTTTTACAGAATGCTTAAATATGTAACTAACCTATTCACTTCAGTTTAGTTCATATTTTCTGTCAGATATAAAATATAACAAGTCAAATCCCTACCCCCATGAAGTCAATGTAAGTTTTAACAACAGTCTTCAAAGAAACCAATTCCACCTCATTACTCAAAATGTTTCTTATGAGTCACTATACAACTGGAGCTACTCATTAACAATGACCTTGATGCCTGTTTTTAGCATGTGTAATTTACACTTACATCCTTTGTAATAATTAAAGGTCACTAAAGTGACAACAGAATGTATTAAGAAGTCTCAGAACCACAACATGTGGGAAGCCAGCACAATACCCCAGGGAATTACCACTTTACTTTAAAAAGGATCATTGCATGCTTCTTGTACAACAACAGAGTAACAGATTGGTTCAGACTGGAAGGGGCCACTGAAGGTCTTTGGTCCACCCTCTGCACTACCTAGAGCATGTTGTTCAGGACATATCCACTCAGGTTTTTAATATCACAAAGTTTGAAGACTCCCTAAGTTCTCTGGGCAACCTGTTCCACAGTTAGACCACCCTCACAGTAAAAAATATTTTTCTTATTCTTAAGTATTTCATTTTGTTCCCATTGCCTCTTGTTCTGTTACTGCTTTGTAGTGGTGTCACCTTGTAGTTGTTTGTATACTGGGGGAATATTTGGAAATCTCCACTGTTGCAAAACCACCAGCCTAACTTCACTCCAGCCGTACAAAAATCACCCAAAACATTTCTCACTGTCAATCACTAGCATGTCAAAGCAAATTTACATTCCCACCATACTCCTACCTAAGCACTTCCTACTATTTCTCCTGCAAGCAGTTTCTCCCTAAAACTCAGATCTGTCTCATAACATGTCTATACCACAAACCAGAAAGGGGTTGTCATAGAAAAGGGGTGGAGAGTGGGTGAGGAATGAGCTGTGCCTGTAAAGTCAGACCAAATTCTTAGAAATCAAGCATCATGATCCATGAAGTAGGAGGAAACAGGAGGAGAGCATGAAATTAATGGCTGGGAAGAGTCACTGACAGCTCCAGAGCAATTACAACTCAGTGCTTTCCAACACATTCCCCTTCTAATGTCAGCAATGCAGCAAGAGGAAAGGGCTACAGGCTGTGCAGAGTGATGCAGCTCTGGAATAGATGGAACAGACAGAAACTGCTCCCAGCAGCCTAACATCTTTGGCATCTGCTTATTTTGTTTGTGCCTAAAGACAGCCTTCAGCAGAAATTTCCCTGTTGCAAAACCAGCTGGTAGTTTGTGGCTAGACCAGGCACTTCATTGTTCTAGCATTGGTGAAGATACAGGAGCTGAGGTGAGAGGAGGGCGAAAGGAACAAAACTGCTCACAGGAACTCCTACTGCTACCTGCTCTGACACAACTCAAACTGGAGGCCAGCAAAGGATGGACCATGTAAAGATAGAAGTCAGCTGCTTAAAAGGAAATTCAATCTCTAATGATATAACCAAAAGGCATTAAAGATGCAGCTCTTTATTAAAATTCCTGCCTAATTGAAACAGTTATGCACAATGGAATGAAAACACTTAAAAAAATAATGCTATTCCCTGTTACTAAAATATAGTTTGTTCTGTTGTTTTCAGTAACTACACTATTCTGCTGAAAACTGAATCTCCTCAGCGAAAAGTTAAGTTTTTAAAACTTCCTCACCAAGCTTATCCTATGAAATAATTGTTGAAAAGAGTGGCAACAATATATTTTTGTCTTTATCTTCAGTTTTCTTAAAGTGCAGCCCTTTTATATCCAAACGTGTTTTATTTCTGGGATGCATTACGTATGAAGGAAAGTAAGTAAAAAATTGCTTAAACTCTTAGATTTTCAGTTTCATGCAAATAGAGCTGACCAGTTTCTTGCTTGGAAAATTTCCTTACAAATATTGCAGCTGTTAACTGCCAATTTTCCAGTGGGAAAACTAGAGATAACTTCTAACTAAGATATTTTGGTTTTTTTTATCTCATCTGAAACACTGTTTCCAATTAGTTTACTAAATACTGAATGTATCTCCAGCTCAGCACATATACCAAGCTAAAGGGGGATTATTCCTTCTTAAGAGCCAAGCCTGCAGGGGAAAAAAAAACATCTGTCTGGAGATTTGTGAATTCTTCTGCATCATGAGAAGTACACTCTGTCGAAGAACCTAGCTTGTGCAGCAGAAAAAGCACATCAAGCCCCTCTAAAATTCCCATATTGTACTGACCTAAAGTAGAAAATGCTGAGAATTAACTTAAATTAAATAAAGCGTGTTAGGTTAGCTGTTTATAAATAAGCCAATTTTAGGGATGCATACTTTTGTGTTCATCTGCCTGTATCTTGACTGAGTAGACAAACACTAAAAAATTAACTTCTGTTCTCTCTAGAATGAAAGAAAAAGAAATACTATGCATTGCTTTAGGAAAAAGCCTCCTAATTTCATTCAGCACTAGCTAGCACTTCCCATGAATGCCAATGGCATTTCTGATAAGTATTATGAATTTGCTTCACAACTAATTTTTAACTGCTCCAGAGATCTTTAGAGAGTTTTTGTCATGCTCCTACCTTCAAGTAGTGGAACTACAAGATAGTGTCTGCTGAAGGAGAAATAGAAGTAGCTTCTTAAAAAAATATGTACATTTTGATAGGGTGATGCTCCAGTTTGTAACATGGGCTAAACCAGGAATACAGGCATGCACAGCTGAGGTTTATTCATAATAAAAGTAATGCTAATTTCTCTGTAAAGAAGCTCATGGACATTATGCACAGTTCAAAAGATCTTTCTCTTTCCTTTAGCTGGTAATCTAGGCAGTAGTGATCCTGACTGGAAGACCATTGTACATCAAGGGGATACTGACCCGCACAGCAGTTAACAGGAGTGGGTCCCACCAGGTCTGTGCTGCACTCCCAGTTTAGCCATCAGGTCTGTGTCAGCCAGCATACAGCCCATGGCTGCAGGACAAACCTAGCCAGCTCATTGCAAATGGGATCTCCCAGCTCAGCACCAGGGACTCCACCACCTGCATGTCCTTCCCTTCACCTATAAGTGAAGCAAGAGGGTTCCATGCAGACATCCAGCAGCAATGTGGAATCAAGCTGTTTACTTGCAAGAAAAGCCTCCAATAGTTCAAGAAAGCAAAGGGGAGTAAGCCTTTCTAAGAGCACCTGACCAGCATACTGCATGCTGAACACAGGGAAGATAAACTACTGAAATTTTTGGAATGCAATAAAAAACACCATATGACTGTAGACAGAAGTACAAACAGGAACAGAATAGCAACATGTATTTTTATATTTAATAACACTTATTACTCTCTTCATTTAACACTATTTAATTTTTGTTTCAGAGAACACCAAGCCTTACAGAAGTGTAACAATAAAACAATAGTATTCTGAAAACAAAAATGTCAAGAAAATCAACTGACTATAGCACCTAAGACAGTGACACTGTCCAAGTGCTTATTGAGAAACAGTGATCACTCATTCTATAGGTATTCTTATTTCTTAAATAAATCCCCTTATAATGATTTTAAAAGTAAGATGTCTTAAAACAATCCTTCTAGGGAGAAAGTGTTATTTGTAGTAAGACCTGATAAGGACATTACAGGTTTCTATAGATCTGAAATCTACAGAAAGGTGGGCATTGTCTCCAAATGAAGCAGTATCAAGACTAAAGATGTGTTTCTAATTTAACTGGCAAATGTTATCATTCATGTGCCTCTGTTTGGGGCAGAAGGTTACTGCTTACAGCTACACTGCCTAAGATGTGAATCAACCCTACAATCAATATAACTGGCTTTTAAGCCTGGAATCAATCTGGCCTATTAATTTTTTTAATGAAGTTGCACAACTCAAGAATTATGAGACACAGTACAGTTTACAGTATTAGTATTGTAAACATCAAAGTATTCTGCTCACCATTTTCTTAAAGATAATCCACGTATCAAAAAAGCATCTCCGAGAGTAATTGCTTTTTTAAAAAAACATTTAAATATAATAAAGAAAAACATGATGTAGCTTCTATTCTACAATTAATAATAAATATTTAAATCTAGCCTGCATAGTTAACTTTTGGCTTAGATTTATAACCAGGAATTGAGATGCTTAAGCAGTCCCAGAGGGAAAATGAAAACATTACAGAAGTGATGAGATTTGACACAGTGAGACATGCATCAAATCTCCAGAGCTGAGGGCCCCAGGACACAAACCAAGTACTTGATAACAAGAAGGCTCTGCAATGTGTCACGAAGAAAAACAAGTCAAACATCTTGTCAGGCATCTGGCTCTTCAGTGAAGAACAGGCATGAAAAGGGTGTGGGGCAGGGCTCTCAGGTGTTCTACCAATACCAACCCAGCAAAATGCAAATGTGAAACTGATCAAGAATGCCAAGAAAGCCCTAAAAAACAGCAGAATAAGCTGTTGACTTAAAGTATCATGATTTCTTTTGATTGGAGGTAGAAATATGCAGATATATAGATTATAGTATGTGATGCAAAAAATACTCTCATATTCATGGGCTTATCAGAGTCTTTCAGCTCTTGTGAAACCCCTCCTGGACAATCAGGAGCTGAGGGCCATAAACCATTAAGAAAGATCATAAAACGTCATGCTTACATATAGTATGTCACTCACATGTTGGGATGAAAAAAAATGTTTTATTCTGTTTTATCAGGAATGAAAATGAAATTAAAGGAAGTATTTTTTGTCTCTATATAGATCATTTGTGCACAACAGTCAAAGACCAGATACTCTTTTATCTCACTGTATAAATATGGTGAAGGAGAAAGACAGGTAGGAGGACTGAAACATTAAATGTTCTCTATACAGTCATGGTGAAATTAAGATTTTAAGAGCACTCTCCTCTCTCCTGTGTGGTCCCATGCTCTGCTGAAAAAACTGTCTAAATTAAATCCTGACATGTGCTGTTACTTCACAGAAGCGATATAAAGGAGCTTTTTTTGTACACTATGCTTTGTAGGAAAGGTTGAAAAAATGTGACTGTGGTATCCCAGCCTATAGCATACAATGTGCTGTGTGATACTAATAATGTTCAAGAACCAAACAGGCCATAAGTCATAAGCAGAAACCAAAGCAGAAAGGGAATACTGAACAGCAGGAATAACTGTAACATTTATCTTATCACCAAGAGGTAAATTGTTGCCCATTACACCTTTTAATAAAATAAATGCTTTCTGCCACCTTGATTAAGTTTGAAGTGATCACTTTTTGTTCAGTTTGTATTTTCTTCACACTGAACTGCATTAAGCAAAGAGCATCGTTACTGGTCTTTGAACAAAACACAAGTATTGTCCCCATTGGTGGAAAAGAGTTGCCCAAAGCTCAAAAACCCCTGAAGGAAAGATGCTTAACCTAAGACAAAAAAAAAATCCAAATTTTGTAACCAGATCAACTCCTTTTCAGTTTTTAAAGAGCAGTAACTTTATGATTAACTATCTGAATACTCAGTGATTTAACCAGTACTAGCAGCACTGTCTGGCTGTAGGCAAAGGTACATGACACAATCAGCAGCAGCAAGAGTATTATAACCCAGTGCAGCCTAGATATGAGTCCTACACTAAGTTTTGGGGTTTTTTCCAATCACCACCCTAAGTAGGCTGTGAAGTATTTTCTGATTTCTACATGTATTTCTTAAAACACATTTTAATTGACTGAACCTCTGAATTTAATTAATATTTATTATTGACTATACAGAAAACAAAGATCATAGAATGTCAGATTGGAAGGGACCTCAAGGATCATCTGGGCCAACCCTTCTAAAATTATTGTTTATATGAGATGTCTCAGCACCCTGTCAAGCTGAGACTTAAAACTTGCCAAAGTGAGGGAATCCACCACCTCCCCTGGGAGACCATTCCAATGTCTGACTGTCCTCAGAGTGAAAAATCTTCCTCTTGTGATAAATAAGAATCTCTCCAGGAGCAACTTGTGCCCATCAGATTTTTTTCAAGAGGCTAATCATCAAGGATAATAAGCTTTTTTCCTTCATTCGCCCTTGTTTTAAGATGTGATATTACATGGCAGGCATACTTTTAATGCAAATATGATGTAATAATTGTAATTTTTTTTCCTCTTTTAAAATTGTCTAAGAATGAATCAGTGTTTTTATTAGCAATTAAAAGAGAACTCTATTTGGCAAAATATATTCAAAACTAGATATATCTCAATATAATTTATCACAGAGGATAACATAAGTAGATGCAAAACATCCAACTTCATACCAAAGGATATATAAGAGAATATATATACATGAAATGAACATATTAGAAAAAAATGGATATATAAACAGATACCGAAATAATCAGTTCTTTAAATTATCACACTAGAATTTAAATAATTATCTTTAACTTTTGGCATACATTATATTTAAAACAACCAGCTTCTATTTTTCTTTAATGTGAAGCCATGAACATCCAGAAAAAAATACTTAATATATGCAACAAAACTGTTAGCCAGCAACTTTAAGCTGAATAAAAGCATCCTGATAAACTGAAAAAAAATACTGCCTTATTTGCTTTTTGCACATTTTCCTTGTGAGCAACTTTCATTTTAAAAAAATCCTTCTTTAATGGAAGTCTTTTTAGCACTTCCTTGGCTATTATTCTGCTTTTCAGTCATTACTCAATTACAGTCCTGCACTAAGAGCTTGAAATTCAGGAATCCCTGATTATTCATAGATCTGTATCTCTTTAAATTTAGTATTTCATACTGTAAGTGTACTACTATTTGAATAATTACAACATATATTAATACGAGCAAATATTCCACTGAACATTTAGCTATTTCATAAATTTGTTGATTATAAGCATCTCTCCTACCAGACAACAATGGCAGAAGGAAGGAGTCTCATCAGTCCAAGGATTCTTTCCCTAAAGAAAAGACAAATATGACTCATGTCATATCTGGAGTTAAATTATTTTTCTAAATCGGAGAAATTTAAAATAAAAACTTCTTGATCGCATTTTTTAGTTTGTTGCCCTGCACATGTAGAAACATCCAGCTGTCTTTTGGAATGTATAATGACACACCATCCATACATTGGAAAAAAAATTCAATGAACACAAAAACATGTAAATGAGTGGTTCCACTCATTGCTGTTCCCAGGATAGTCAATGTATTTCCACAATTTCAAAGTGTAACTGTCAGATGTAGCAAACCCCACTCATCAATGACAGCTGATATTAGTATGCATACAAACATCCATATATACCTAAGCATGTCAAAATTCATTGTGACATCTGTGTAGCATTTTAGAAGGGCACATGTTCAGGCCTGGTACAAGCAAAGGAACAAGTTAACTGGACACTTAAAAACATGTTACTAAAAACTTCTTTTTCAGATTTGTTTTTGCTTTCCCAACAAAGAACGTAGAACTTCACATGAAACACCTGTGTGTGCTGCACAGTATGAAGTCTGGTACCATCCTAAGGCATCAGTGGTGTTTGACACTAGTCTGCAAGAATGCAGCAGTATTATCACAACTTCTTAAAAACTTAACTCAGGACAAGAAACAAACACCTCAGTGTGCTTACAATCCCCAGCCTAGAGTCCTCTCTTAACTGTAGGATCCAACTACTATTCTGTTAAAAAAAAAAAAAATGGAGCAGGAGTTGCTGTATCCTGTTAAATCACAGTCAGGATAACAGAAGTGAGAAAACAAACACCTCCCATGTAGCAACCTATTGTTGCTGTGTATTACTAATTAAACAAAAGATTCAAGTCAACATATGGCAGAAAGATGATCCTACCCACCAAGAGACAGAGCTATTGAAAACAAAGACAACTCTGCTCCATTCCTGCTAAAGTTGTACACTGCAAAGCAAATAATACTGTAGTCTGCAGGAACAGAAACGACGTGTGAGATGTATCCCAAGGAACAAGACATTTAGCAGGGAGTGACACAGCCTTATGTCTAATTCATGCTCCTAAAACAATTTAAATTCATGCAGTTACTCTTCAAGATGGATTAATTCAAGGTAGAGATGGGTTGGAACACACAAAACCAAAATGAATCTTCCAACTCTTTTATCAGTGATCTAAGGAGAGGTTGTTAAATAAAAGGTCATTCAGTCTCACCATTCTTCATGCTTTCACACTGAAAGCAAGCAGCTACACCAAAGTAAGAATCTGATTATGAATGTATGCTTGGTGTAGCCTGAGAGTACCAAGAAAATACAGCCCTGGACTCTTACACTGAGGATTGTAAATGGCTGAATGGGAAAGAGGTGATAAGTTGGTCTAGCTGCTGCGTACTGCACACACAGAAAGTAAATTCCTCTAGTTCTGGAGATATAAATTAAAATCAAGGATTAGCCTTCTGATTTTAGGAATTTCCTGGGTGAAATCTCACACATCAGCTGTGTGAGATTGCTCAGATTGCATTTTTGGACTTAGGCACCTGAATTCTCCCTAAATCCTGCTTGAGGTACTGAAGTCCTTTATTGGATATAGCCAATGAACTCTCTCTCTGTCTTAATTCTACCTAGTGAAGTATTTTAGATCCCATTGTGTTTTGCCTCCCATTTTATTTTTAATGAGATGCTTCAGCTTTCTAACATGTAGTTAGCTGTTTATCCTATGAGTAGGGGGCTTTTTTATACTCACTAGTACAAAAGTAATTACTAACTTACCCAAAAACTGAGTACCCACAGCTTCAATTTCTCAAAGGGAATTAAGATCCCTTGGAAAAAACATATTGTACAGAAGTGTCAGAAACAGTAGTAGCAGTCTAACCCTGATCAATTCACTTTACTTTTTGAGATTAAGCTGCAAATGCAGCTTTGTGGATTCTTATACTTAAAAAAAATTCACTCAAGCCCAACTTCTGCCCAAAACTGTGATGCACAAAAAAAGGTTAGTTTTACTGCAGTGATGTTGAATATTTTTCCATTTAGAAGCCTGCCTGCTGGAACTATCTAACTAAAGCCCCAAAAGTCTACTAAGCAACAAAGAACAAACTGAAACAAAACAAAACCAAGTTGGTTCTGAGGATTCATTGTTTCTGAGGCATGGTTGAAATGACTCAAACATCACCAGCTAAGGTCTCCAAAAGCTGCATCATTCAAGAAATTATTTCTTTTAATAAGGCTGGAGATTTTCCTTTTATGTTTGTTGGTTTCTTCTTTGGTTTTGTTGTTTGTTCTCCTAGAACAAAAGGTGAAAATATTTCCCAGTAGAACAATTTGTTCCCAGGAACATTACAGTTTCGGGATTTTGTTTCATTTATTTACTTAAAGTATAATGAGTCTTAATTGCCTAATCTTTCTTAAATTAATTGTCTTTTGCCTTTGCTACACACACCTTAGTAAAAAGTTACAACAGGTTGATAACTAGCTAGATATCTTTAAAGAAACAGAAGGAAAACAGCCAGAAAACCATAACCATGTTTCTATTAGAATTTAACTACCTTAATAGTAGGGTTAACTACTTTTTCATGGGATATGTGCCAAGAGTGACAGGAAAAATGGGGCTCAGCTCCAGATTTCCAGTATGCAACTATCAAATTTTAGGTCCACTGACTGTTCCCTTAGTCTGGCTTGGGTTTGCTTAATTGTATTTATACTGCTGTTGATTTCTGAAAATCTTAAATCAGAATAACTGTGTATAATTTACCTAAGGTGGGATCAAATACAACTTAAACCCCTATTTTATTATCATCTCATATTTAATTGGTTTGCACAAACTATTTGTACAAAGAATTGCTTATAGAAACAACAAATCAACAGCTCAAAAAAGGTAAGAAAGGAATGCAATTCTTCCTCACTGCACTGAAGGCAGAGTACTTTGTAAGAACCTTTCTGAACAAGGACAACCAAGCCTTACATAAGCAGTTGTAAAATACTGCTTTTATGGTAGATAGGGGAAGGACATTCCCTGGAGTCTGCTTTAGAATAGCCCACATGAGCTGAGCAATGTCATGGTTTTCTTTTGGGTTTTTTAAGTATAATTTATCTAACCCCGCAGTAGGGAAAAAAAAAACAATAAAACAAAAAAATCCACATTTTACTGAGTGTGCACTATTTTTAATAGAGTGGTGGAGAACTGTGTCTGTTATCTAATCTAGTAAAAAGTTGCACATCTTTTTTTTCCTTCTTACATAACTATCACATTCTGATGGTAACACACTGAAGATCAGAAAATTTAATTTTTTTTTTCTAGTTTAAATACACCAAAAGTGAAATAATGTACCAAAACCTAAACTTGAAGAATCAACTGTAGCTTAGTCCTCTGCAACTCCTCTGCATGGGCAGGTTGCTCAAATCCCCATCCCAACCTGTCCTTGAAGAATTCCAGGGATGGGGCAGTCACAGCTTCTCTGAGCAACCTGTTCAGATGTCTCATCATACCCATTGTAAAAACTTTTTTTCCCTAATATCTAATGTAAATCTAACATATTTTTATTTTTACTTTAAGAACTTGAAAGACACTCTAAAGGCAAAGGAAGCAGATGAGTACAGTGGATGAGTACAGATTTTAAAAAAAGGGATGTGAATCCAAGTGTGTCTGGTTACTAACAGTCATGGCATCTTTGTATAAAGCCCTCTTAACCTGCAGTATCACCCGCCAGCCTGTTGCACATGATGTACAGCTGAAGGCAAACAGTTTTATTTGTTTCATAAGGTCATGAATTGATTTTCCTGGAAGGTTTTAAAGGAACTGTTACATTTATATGAGACTTAAGGATTTATGACAGCCACCTAAATTAAAAAAAAAAAAAAAAAGTATCATAGCAACTGTAAATACATAGCACTTATGCAATAGATTAAACTTTCATTAGAGGCATTCATATGGAGACCCTAAACTTTTTCCCACAAAATGTACTGTGACTACTGCTAAGTTTAGGCCAAGTAGATCAGGTGCTTCCTCCAAACTGCTCAAACTACTGTTTTACACTCGTGGGACCCATCAGGCTTACTGCATCACCTGCTTGTTATGGCACAGGACATGCACAGCAGGTCTTAAGCCATCAGACCCCATCCTATGGGCACGCTACACCAAGTACTGGAAACACTAAAAAAAAGACGGAGCCATACATCAACCCTAAGGACAAAGGGATTTTTCTTCATCTTGGAACTTATGCTGCTTCCTACAGTAAAAAACTAACACAGAAGGAAAAGGGGCCAGCCCAAGGTGCCGGAGACAAGTGTGAGCATCAGCCGCCGGGAGGGCAGCCAGGCAGGGGCTGCTCATCAGGCACCGGCCATGCGAAGCCCTCGGGGCCACGGCAGCCACAGACCCCGTTCCCGTTCCCGTTCCCCCTCCGAGGCGGCCGGAGACCCGCCGGAGCCCCTCTCCCCCCCCCGGCAGCTCTATTCCTACGCTTCCCCCGACTCCTGCCGCCGCCACCGCTGCTACCCCGACCCTCGCGGCCGCCCTCACCACCGCAGCCGCTTCTCAGAGCGACGCCGCTCCCGGGAACCGACCCGCGGGCCCGCAGGCCTGTCCCTCTTCCCCGGGAAACTGCCCTCTCCTTCCCCTCGGCCCCGCTAAGCCGCTCCCTCCCCGCCGCGCCGCGTTTTCTCTCAGCCCCGGGGCGGGAGAGGGCTGCAGGGGTGGGTCGGCTGCGGGCCGACGGGTTGGTAAGGGTACGGAGGGCTGGGCACTGAGAGCGGGGTACGGAGAGCACGGCGCTGCGCCGGGCGGGGGCTACCCCATCCCCCTGCTCCTCCCCGCTCTTGCCCGCCCCTCGCCCCCTCCCTCCCTCTCGCCCCCCCCGTCACTCACTCCCGGGCCGCCCGGCACCGGCCCCGCCCCCGGCCCCGCCCCCGGCCCCGCCCCCCGGCCCGTTACGGCGCGCGGGTGTGGGGCAGTGTTTTGCAATCCCCTTTCCCTCCGCCCCCGCCCCGCCCCGCCCCCTCCCCACCAATGGGCGGGCGGCCCGGCGGTCACGTGACGTCGCGGGTTTATGTAACGCGGCGGGGCGAGGGCGCGCGCGGCGGATCGTTTGAAAGGAGGGCAAGCCGTGGGCGCGCGCCGCCCTCTCAGCGCGGGGCGGGCGGGGGGGGAACGCGGCACCGGGTCGCGCGCGCAGAGGCGCGCACGTGACCCCCTGCTCTCTCTTCCCCCCCCTCCCTCCCCCCCCCCCCCCTCTCCCGCCCGCCCGGCCGTCTCGCTTCCTCCTCCTCTTCCTCCCCGCGCCGCCAGTGCCTCAGCGCCGTGCGCCGAGCTCAGGTCGGCGGCTGGAGCGGGAGCGCCACACCCCCCTTGCCGGAGCCGGGCAGCCGATGGCTTTCTCTCCCGTGGCCGTCGCCTCCGAGGTGTCGCCGGAGCCGAGTAGCAGCGGGAACCCGGGCGAGGAAGCGGATGGCGAGCGGGAGCCGCTGCCGCGGCTGGGTGAGAGACTGGTGCCCGGCAGCCGCCTGAAGGAAGTGGTGGGCGCGTCCTTGGCGTCCCTGTGCCTCGGCCCCCTCGCCGGACCTCAGCGCCTCGGGACCCTCGTGGACTGCCTGGTGCTGAACTACCGCCTGCGGCAGGGGCTGGGCTGGAGCCGGGACCGCGGGGCCGCGGCGGAGGGCGAGGGCGCGGCCGAGGGGCCGCTGCGCTGCTGCGGCTGCGGCAGGTTCCTGGGCGAGCCGGTCACCGTCCCGTGCGGGCACACCTACTGCCGCCGCTGTCTCCGGAGGGAGCTGCGGACTCGCTGCCGCCGCTGCCGGGACTGGCTGCTGCCGGCGGGGGGCACCAGCACGGCCGCTGCCCCGCTGCGGACCAGCGTCGTCCTCAGCCAGCTGGCGGAGAAGTGGTTCCCGGGCGAGTGCGAGAGGGCGAGGACCGGCAGCCGGCTGGAGGAGCTGCTGGACCGGGGCCGCTTCCGAGAAGCGCTGAGCGCCGCTTGCCAGGCTCTGCGAGCAGGTAAGGCTTGCGGGGAGCCGCCTCTTCCTCCGCCGGGTCCCGAACCGCCGATCCCCGCCTCGCTCCCCGCCCTTGTCCCGTAGGAGCGGGACCCGCGGGCTGGGGGGACTGGAAAGGCAGCGCAGGAGCGGGCGGGTGGGCGTTTTCTTCCCGCCCTTCGAGCCCTCTTCCCTCCTGCCGAGACCCTCAGCGGTCGAAGTGGACCGATTACGAACATGGGAAGTTTTCTCGGAGTTTGCTGAGAGGATTCAAGAATCCTCCCTGTAGTGCGGTGGAGCGGAGGGCCGGGTTACGGGACGCGTAGCTGTTCGGCCCTCAGAGGAGCGCCCAGCTGGGTAGTGGGGTTCGCTTCAGAGGCACTGGAGGAGCGGCCAACGTGGGCATAATTATCCATGAGTGTGTTCCCCCCACACGCCTTCCTGGAACTTGTTTGCGGCAGAGTTTGAGGGCTCTGTTTTGTTTCGCATTTAATAATCTCTGTGCAGGGACAGAACTTCTCTTGCTGTATTTAACCTTGTTTCCAGAGACCTATTTTCACAGTCTTAAGTGTCACCAAGACAATTCCCAGCAGGCTGGGCCCAGTTGCGTAAGCAGAGAGGCATGGAGGGGGACAGGTTGTGTAATGGCAGTGACATCATATGTGGGTGTGGTTGAAGTTTTATAATACTCTGTCCTGAGGGTTCAAAGCCGGGAGGTAGAACTATGGGCTTGGACTGTCCTGTACCCAGAGCAAGCAGGACCCTCGGTGCCATGGAAGCATGAGATGCAGTCAGCTTTTTGGAGTTCAGTCTTTGTGAGGGCAGCCAAATTGATGTGATCGATATACCTAGGTGGGTCCAGTGACACATTCCTTTGTTGGTTTTGTTCTGCTAGGGTTTTTAACACCAGGTGACCTGTGGGGTTCCATTTTTGTTTGTGCCATTTTATTTCTGATCAGAAATTTAGGAATATTTTTGCAGATTTAAGTGTACTACATCTCTACAGTTGTCTTCAGTGGAAGGGAAAAAATAAGCTTGCATAAGTGTTACACTTCCAAGCTGTTCTGGGGAGGTATGTTAACCCAAGTTCAAGAACAAACTGATTTCAATGTAGGTGGGATTAAATCTCGCATATTTTATATGCCTTTTCACAACCTGATTTAAAGAACTACTGTTAGGGCCTTCAGTTCTATGTTTTTGCTAGGGTGTTTCCCAAATACAGGAAAAGTGGAATAGATGTGACCTAAGAACGTTGATCTGTTTTAAATCTTGTAGGAAGCAGACTTTTTTTTCCTATTTGCGTTCTGAAGGGCAGCATTGACTTGTGCAAGTCACAAAGAAATGTAAGTTAAAAATCTGCCCCTTAGGGTACAAACTGGTGAATCTGTCATTGATCACAAATGTTTGCAGAGGTCCTGTTGAGAAAATAATTTTGCAGACTTTAGTTAATCTTTCTTATACAGAACTAGCAATACCATGTAGATATCTGTGGGGAAAGAATTTTGATTCCTTTTATTGTGAAGCTGCATCTTCAATTTTGGCTTGAGAATAGCTACCAGCTGTGCTGCCTATCCACACCTTTATAATTCAAACTGTGCTAGAAGTGCAGTTTACAGTCCTTTGTTCCACTGTTTCCTGTGTCTGAAGTACTGAGGACTATCAATATTCTAAGTACATTCTAAGCATTCTGGTGAAGATACTAAATAACGATACAAAATGTCCATGTACTTACATGTCAGTTTAGAGCTGTGAGCTCACAACTACAAATTGATCAGGCCAATAGAGAACTGATTAATAGCTGCTGGTACACTTTTCCTCCAGAACATGAATTGTTGAAAACACTTAAAGGTGGAAAAGAATGTAGCATAAGAAATGTATTTGTGTAAAATCATTCATGTTCTGTTTCAGTGTTTCATCACTGATAGTTCATTTCTGTTTCTTTTTAATGCAGATAGTTTAAAATGTGATAAAAACAAATCTTGTGTCCCAACTAAGGCATGGGAACTACACCTTTACTCAAATAACAGCTTTTTATAGCTTTCTTACATCACTTGAAACATCTGAAAGGGGAAAATATTTGCTGTGGTGCAAAAGTGATTTATGAAAAACATGAGGAATGTTAATATTCATATGGTTAATATATTCCTTGCAGGGAGTGAAATGAAATAGTTTACTTAAAGAGGTCTATTGGATTAAAATCCAAGTATGGCTTGTCTTTAATCAACTCTCCTAGAACACACAGCTAATAGGCTTGAGTTTGGTCTGAATCACAGACTGGTTCCTGATGGTCTGGGCCTCAGGAGTTCTTTTGACCAATCAATCTCCTGTTCAAAGCAGAATAAACACCGAGTTTGGAGCAGTTTGCTTAAGGTTTTATCCAGCTGCGTTGTGAAAACCTACAAGGATGAAGATTCCACAGCCTCTCTCAGCAGCCTCCTCAAAAGCTGATTATCCTCGGAGTGAAAAATTTTCTTGTTATTTCAAGCCAAAACAGACCTTATTTCAGTTTATTGCCTCTTGTTTTTCACCTGTGCACTTCAGCAAACTGTCTTCCAGGTAGCCTCCTCTTGCATTCTAGGGGTCTGTTAAGTTCTCCCACCTTCAGGAATTCTTTTCCACTAAACCCATTTCTCTCAGCCTCTTCTCAGGGGTTCTATGTTTCAACCCTGGAGCATTGGAGTGACTCTATAGTACTGTATTAATAAGTACTATGTCCTAAAGTTTTTCTGCATAGTGGTTGTGACATGTCTTTTATTTTGAAGAATTCTGTATAATTTTAAGAATAGTATAAAAAGTACAGAAGGTCAGAGCTGGTGCATTAATAAGTATGTGTATACTGACAGTAGCCAGGAGCAGAGGCTTTGGAAGTAGCATAAAAAAATAACTCAATGAGTGTTTTTTTTGTATGCACATCTTTATATACTTTGCTATTAATGTAATAATAACTTCCACAGGTCTGCCATGAAAAAGTAGTTGGTGTCTTTATATTAAAATAATTTGTCTTTGGGTATGTTTGAAGTGAGAGATTTCTGTATTTACAATATATTGAGTTACTGAAATTGATTCAAGCACAAATTTATTTCTGCACTGTTCTTAGGTTTAGGGATTTGAGATAATCTTGTATTCCTCGGTTTAGGTGGCAATCATCAAAATATATGCTGAAACATTGCAAAAGTATGTTTACACAAAGCCTAGAACTTAAATTCTGGTTACAAAACTGGACATATAAATTTAGGTCTTTTGGTCTTGCAAATATTTAGACCAAATTTGTTATATGTATTTGATCACTCACTGGCAGTGTTTGTGTTCTGCAGCAAGGCTGGAGTCCCTGTTACACTTCTTGGTTTAGCACTTTGCTTTGTACCTGTTTAGTTGGAACCATGCTTTTCTTTTTGAAAAAGAAATTAACAAATTGTCCACCTACTTGAACTCAAAATTTTGTCTTTGAACTACCCCTTAGCCTTCCCTCAGAAAACAAAGCTCCCCGTGTCACTTTCTACACTTGAAAGATGAGCTCCCTGTGCTTACAGGCACACAAAGCACCACACTTACTGCTGAAGAAAATAATTTGGTCCTAACTCTGCTGGACTACAGGCCAGTTGTGTGTTTTTTCCCTGTTGTATTTGACTGAAGAATTTGAGCTCCCATCTTGCTAGGCTATAGCAATCACAAAACAAAGCCACAGGAAAATAAGCTTCAGACTTCTGCTGCTTGTGGAACTATATGTTTGTTAGACAAAGACAATTTTGCAGACCTTTATTAATGCAAACATTTTATTCTGTCTAAAATAAAAACCAAACAAGCAAGGTTTGGGAATACTTGTATTTGAAGGGAAGCTGTCAACTCCAAAAACAAGTCAGAAAGACTCTTCAGTTTCAGCTGTGAAATCTTTTGTCAATTTTGATGTTCTTAACCCTTTCTCTTCCATTAAGGTTTTTTTAATATGTAGCATTGTGGATCTAAATACACAGCAATATATTGGAATACATGGAAACACTGACCAGTCTGGCTTTTAAATGTCACACAGACTAGTGTTGGAAATTTTGAAAATTTAAACTAGACATTTAGAATAGGCTGAGATAGAATAGTGAATTGAAATTATCCCATCTCAAGAAAAGCTTGTTGAAACAAACTTAAAGAAGTATTTTAGTATTGTCTACAGTAGACCAACATGTGACTTATTCAATGAAGAACACAGGTGTATTAAAAAAAGGAATATCAGACATAGAATGGGTAGGGTTGGAAGGGACCTTAAAGATCATCAAGATCCAACACCCCTGTGCCCCCCTGCATGGGCCCACTGGACCGGGTTGCCCAAGGCCCCAGCCTAGCCTTGAACACCTCCACAGAGGGGGCATCAACAACCTCCCTAGGCAACCTATTCCAGCATCTTACTACCTCATGGTAAATAATTTCCTCCTGATACCGAACTGAATTCTACCCTCTTTCAGTTTAAAACCTTACCCCATGTCCCATCAGTGCCCTCTCTGGTGAAAAGCCCCACCCCACCTTTCCTTTATCCCATTCAGGTACTGGAAGGCTGCTATAAGGTTTCCCCAGATCCTTCTCTTCTCCATGCTGAATATCCCCAACTCTCTCAGCCTCTTTGTAGCAGAAGTGCACCAGCCCTTCAGTCACCTTTTGTGGCCCTTCTCTGGACTCTGTCATTTTTTCCAAGCAACAACTACACTTGTGTTACTAAAACCTTGGTTATAGCAGCATGGGGGTGGGTGTGCTTCCCATTTAGAAGTTGCTTTATTAGACATGCACAATGCTGTACACTGGACAGGAGAACTTGTCTTTAAATAATACATACTAATGTTTTCTCATTGCAGAAGTTCCACTAGTACAACTCCATACAACAGGACTGCCAGCTGTTAAAGGCTTTCTGGTGTTGGCTGTCTCTTTCCAGACCTCAATGATAAAGCCTATTGCTGGTACATACCAGATGGGTATCATTGGAAAAATGGTGTCTCTGTCTTCAGCCTTCATAATTGGAAGGGCTTGGACATTATAAAAATAAATGGCAGTCTAAAGAAAAACATTTGAAAACAAACTTCATAATAGTTATATATTTTAAATAAGTGCAGTTAATATCCAGAGTTCTGTTGTTTTGAATTGGTTGTACTGCAAATATTTACTTACTCTTCAATTCTTGTTGCCACAGTGATAAATGAACAATACTTTATTCTGTCAGCCTCAGTGTTAGAGATCATTTAAAATGCATGTTCTTGCTGCTGCAAGATAGAGTAGAGGGTATGAAATTTGGTACTTGATTTGAAACATATGCGCCTGAAATTACTGCCACTTTTATTACCCAAACATTTGGGAGTGCAGGAGAATATACCCATTAATATTGAAAGTGTGGTACAAAACATTGCAGTTATGATGTATTACTGTGAAGGCAAATCTAATTTAAAATTACAAATTTCTGAATTATTAAAGAGTGTTTCTTAATTTTTTTCTTCAGATTCTGGTGACCTGATGCTAAGAATTTACAGAGCTGAGTCGTATGTTGGCCTCCAAGAATATAAAACAGCCATAGAAGATCTAAATTTTGTTATTTCTAAAATGCCAAATTGGCCAGAGGTAAGCTGATATGAACTCCTTTTTTTTCAAAATCTGTGTCTATATGTAAAAATCAATGAATTCTAAACTATACTTGCATCAAGTTAAGAACCTAGATCATCTTCTGTAAATGTTATCTTGTAAGACATGCAAAATGCTAAAAGGTATCCTAAAATAGATACTTGTATGACCTAAGCAGGTGATGAGTATGGCAGGTTAGAGTTGACTGACCAGTGTACGTGGAACTGTTGATTTAACTTCATGAAAAACTTGAGGTATTTTTATTTTGTGTCACAGAGTGAGGTGGTATCTTTGGACAAAGGGTTAAGTGCAGTAGAACTGACTTCTTGGGAAATACGAAGTACCTTTGTGTTGTCTGTAGTTACTTGTTATTATTTTATTTCTTTATAACAGCATTTTTAAGTGTTGACTTAAGAAAAATTATTAAATACTTCAAAGTGTAACTTCAGCTGAATATTGGTAAAATGGTGTAGCCATCTTTAGTGTCTCGAAAGCAGAACTTCTGAGGTCTGTATGTTTGGTATGTTGATGTAACTGAGTTAGAAAATTTCTTATGCTATGTGCAAGATAGTCCTTTTAAAAGCTGTGCCCTTCCCTAAAGTTTTCATGCATGCTTCCTATTTCCCAAAGTCAGAGCATCTTAAGCATTGTCTCATCACTGAGTCTATCACATGTTGCCAGTCAGGACTAGAATTCTTGGCTATATGTTAAGTCAACATCTCTTTCATGTTTTTTGAATTGTATTGGTAAAACAGTTTGCTATATAAATAGGAAAGCACAGGTTGTTTGTTTTTTTTTTTCAAGTGCTACAAAAGATTAAAAATTAGCACAAGCAATAAATTATTTTGCAATAGTACTGTCTGAAAAAAAAACATGAGATGCATTTGCAGCCTTTTTAGTGGCTCCTATACTCAGAGCTGGGATAGTTTAAGAAGTTACCTGTAGCCACTGGGATGTGGAGTTTTGTTATTTGTTAATTTTTATTGAGGATACTTCACTGTTTTAGCTTGGAAAGATTTTCTTTGAAAAGCCCAAAGAAATTCAGTGGGAATGGAGCTTTGCAGATAGTGCAGACAGCTGGGAGGTCAATTGCCTTCAGAACTGTAAGATACCACATATTGCAGCACTGTCCAACTCTGAGCACAGCAGGAACAGAAAGATCTTCCACACAAGGCAAGATAACTACTGCTGTCTTGGCCTCTCCTGTGTTCAGTAGTCCCATGGCTACAGCAAATTCAGAGAGCATTCTGCCTTTTTCCTCTCAGCATTGGTAATACTGTCTACTTTTCTCTACGTTTGGAAGGAAACCACACCTATATATGAGACTGAGTTGATGGATTTCTCTGACAATTCTAATCTCTGTAGGTAAACACTGCCTGTAAGAGGAAAATTAGCATAGTTCCCTTCTTCAGGATGCATCTTAATGAAACTGCCTAAATCCATCAATGACACCTTGTTTAACAGGCTCTGCTGTAAATTCTGGCAGTTGTTCAGTAGAAACTGCATTCTGGGGTGGGTTTTTTTGTTTTGTTTCTTCTAAATTCTGCTTTGTGGTCCATTATTCAGAAATCTCATATATAGCTAGTTGTTGTTTATCTAACTTTTGTTAGATACCTTGATTTTATCTACTTTGTATTTATATTGCAGCAGATAAAACTTTAAAAAATTGAGAAGTTGGATTAGGGACTTCTTAGTTTCAATATCATATAGGTAGGTTCAGCAAAAGTCAGTTGTCTCCCTTTTGCTGTTTTCAAAGAAAGGAAAGAAAAAAAAAGTTTCCCCCCCTCCCCAGCTGCTGTCTACTAGTGTTCAAGAATAGAATATGGTTGGAGGAAACAACTCGTAGTGTGCTGTTTTGTGTTAAGAATATAGATTAAAATGTATGTAAGGAAAGGATGAATGTGTAGGTTGGTTTGTAGTTACCTTACAGGCTGGAACCATAGGCTTTTAATGAAGTAGAGGGGAAAAAAGGATAGGATGTTGTATGAGGATATGTAACAATTTGCATTGCCTGTCCCTCTTCTCTAAAGGCTCACAGAAAGGAGAAATTCAGGGCTTTTGTGAATTCATCACTAGTCAGGTTTTTTACCCTTTGTGTAAGCCAAAACAAATGAACTGGAAAGACACTAACACCAGCACATCCCATGACTTTTGGCAAGGGGTGTATGCCAGACAAGGCATATAGGTAGGCCACCATATGCACAGCTGAAATTTGTTAAAGAGCTACATCTGTTTTGTCATGGTGGGTTCTAATTCTAACTCTGTTATACCTGTAGGATGAGTACTCTCTAGAAATGTCCTTGTGGTATCTTTTCCAGGTCTACTTCCGGAAAGGAAAAGTGCTGCAGGACTCTGGCTTTGTAGGTGATGCCTTACAACTCTTTCTACAGTGCTTAGCCCTTGATGAGGACTTTCTTCCAGCCAAGCTAGAAGTAGAAAAGGTAATTGTATTTTGAAACTGGTTTATTGACTCTGACTGGATTCCTTTATAATGCTCCCATTATGGTAGACTTCAAGCAGTTAAAAATCCTCAATACTTACAGTAAGGCTCAGGTGGCAGGTTAGTTCCTTCCAAAATTTTTCGTACTATGTAGAAGAGAGAGTCTTTGTGTGCAAGTTTTAGGTACACCTTTCAAAGCACATATAGTTTTGAAGTTACTAAATGAAAAACTAAGCTACAAAAAAAGCAGCAAGTTAAATATTCTTAGCTGAACACTTTTGTGCTCACAGCTTGACAGTTTTTCTTTGATAGTAAAAATTTACATGGAAGGAGCTGCATGATATTGAAGTGATAATGTCTCTCTGAGGAACTCACTTGCAGTAGAAAAAGTTCCTGGACAATTTCTTTTTAGTAATATAGGTATGTAGGCTTATGCTTGCTCTCACTGTTCTTTCTCAGTTACTGCTTAAATAAAGCTCCACTTATGAGAATAACTTAGTACAGATTAATTTTTTTTCTTGGTATGTGGTTTTACAATAAAGCTGTGTGTAGATCCTTTTTCATCATTATGAACATTTAGCTTTTTGTTTTCTAGACACTCTGTGATGTCCTTTCACCAGAGAAGTTGAGAGAGAGTCTGAAGGAGTGTGCTTGGAATTTGCCACATATTCGAAATAAAGCTTTTATTCCTGGCTCTGAGGTGACAGAGTCTTACTGCAATTTACAGCTTTGTCCTGAGCAGGTAACAGAAACTATAGGATAATTTTTATCTTTGGTCGATATGCAAACATCAGACATACTTTCAGCCTAAATGCTGATATTTTTTTTTCAGTTTAGCCAATTACAGAAAAGAATTGTGGTTTGGGAGTGATCTATTTTCATTCAGAGTGGTAGACTCCTTGTTCCAGAGAACAACTTATTAGAAGGTACTGAAGTTTGGGATTGGTGATTTCAAAATAAAAAGGAATAATTTTTTTCTTCCCTTTAAAGCAGATGAAGATTTTGAAATGGGTAATGCTAAGCAAATTTGAGTACTGTCTTGACTTACCAGATTCCTTTAGTTAACTAATGAGCTAATAGTAGTTATCAGTTTGGCTTATATATCTTTGCATGTTCACATCTTATATACTTAGATTTGTGTTACTCTTTTAAGTAAAGTTCAGTTCATCTTACTGTTTCAGAGTTTAGGAGGATCAGAGGTACTGGAGCCTGTCAGTGGAAGCTTAAATCGTGCACAGTCTGCCCATGCTCTTAATTCAACAAAAGACCTCACCAAGGAAAATGGCTTAAAGAGAGTGTCTTCTGAACCCCTTCTCTCTAGCCAAGAAAAAGGCGCTTTGTTGAAAAGAAAGCTTTCCTTTTCAGAACAGGATACAGTTGTATGTGAAGATGGAAGAAGCAAACACAAAAAGCAAGGAGGTAAACAGCCATTTAGGTTGAAGTTTAAAATGTTTACTGTCTTGTGCATTTCTCTGAATATTTCATCTTGCTTTTCCTTAGAATGTACAAAAAGGGACATGACACTGGCTTTTGGAACAGTTCCAGGGGATTTGATTGATGTAGCTGATTTTGAGTGCTCTTTATGTATGAGGTAAGATTTTCTCCTTGATTTCTGTTACAGATGCTCTACCACATAACTGGTACACATGCAGACAGAGGTACTTACAGGTTGATGAGTTCTGGTATCAGTCAGTAATTTTCAGTTGTCTTCTGTCCCTTGGGTTCAATACTGATTTAAGTGTTACTTGCTATAGAGCTATATAATACAGCATTATTTAATCAAGCTGCCCTGTAAATTGAACTTGGTGTTGTTAACAGGTAACCTAAAAGACAGATTTTTTTTGTGGCTAAATGTTAGGGGGAGTTTCAGTCAATAAAACTATTAAACTTCTTATTTTGGGAAGACTAGTGCTTATAAATATTGCCTGTGAACTTCAGACTTGCCTAGGAGATATAGATACTTCAGACTCTTAGTCTATTTGAATGTAGTTGAGGTAATTGAAAGCTCCTATTGAGTCATCTTGGTTTTCAGAATCAGTATCTTAAGACAGTGTATACTAAACGGTCAGTAGTTATGTTACTAGTATGTCATACTGCTATTAGAACAATTTAGCTTCCCCAAAAATGATTTAAATTTGCCTGTTCTGACTTGCTTTGTAGTGACACCAAAATTTTCTCTACTTCATATGCTGGGATAAATATTTGGGTATTAATAGTGTTGAAATGTGTCCAGATTCATCAGAAAATGCACAAAAATGAGTGGTGCAGTGGTAAATGGAAGCAAACTTCAGTATAGAGGGAAGAAGTGAATAAGGACTGTCTGCCAGTCTTAAAAATCAGAAGTTGATCCTTTTAACAAAACACATGGTTGCTTTTGAACCTAACATCTAATAAATTTGTTTCAGGCTATTCTTTGAGCCAGTGACAACCCCTTGTGGACATACTTTCTGCAAAGGTTGTTTGGAACGGTGTTTAGACCACGCTCCTCAGTGTCCCCTCTGTAAGGAGAGTTTGAAAGAGGTACTGTTTCTCAGCAGAGCTGGCAAATACAAATACTGTATCACTTTAAAGGCTATTCCACCTAAACTCAACACCTTGAATTCAGTTGGGTTATGGATTGCTGCTAGAAAGGAAAAGCTTGAGAAGTGCTTTGTCAATACCAGTTGATTAGGTTTGCCTCAGGGTCTTGGAGGTTTTGTATTTCTGTGACCATCTACTTTATTGGTGTAACTGAATCCTGAGCATTTGTAAACTTTGATAATGATTCAGTTAAACCTCTCTAATTTCTGTGCACTTTACTTATATGTATGTATGGCTATAGAACCTGGAAAATCAATTCAGTGTTTGGTAAGCATAGAAGTAGAAACTGTATTAGACACTAGGCTTGTCAGACACTATTTTACTAGAGTAATCTTACATGTTAAGTAATGAAGCATAAGCATTTCAGAACTGTAAGTTTGCATGGATTTAAATCTAATTTGACAGATTTCATATGGAATTGTTTTAAATAAAAGCTGCATTTTCTCATGCCTTTTGGTCATACATGTGAAAAGAAGTATTAATATATTTAATTGCTTACAGTACCTTGCAAGCAGAAAATACAGCATCACAGAATTGTTGGAGGAGTTAATAATGAAATATTTGTCTGATGAATTATATGAGAGAAGAAGAATTCATGCTGAAGAAACTGCTGAACACTCAAAGTAAGCTTGCTGTCTTTTATCTAGAAAGCTTGAGAGATTAGTATGGAAATCCTTTTTAGAAATATTTTTTCTTTGTGATTATTAATAATGGTGTATTATGGATGCAAGAAGAGTATAAAGATATTTATATGGTGTCTTAACTGTGGAAATAAAAAAAAAATCACAGCAGCAATACAAGGCTCCTCAGTTCTCCACAAAATGTTCTCCACAGCTGTCCTTCTGCTACTTTTTCTGTGTGCATTGTTATGGAGCTTCAGCTTTAGCTTTCCTGCTGTTAATGGAATTGTCCTCTTGAGCTGTCTGCAGAATCCCAGATGCTTGAGTTTCTTTCAGAGCAGTCCATGATAGACATTAATTGTAGGTTGGTGATCACTGTAGGTGCTAATACATAGCAAAAACTACAACTCATGACACGTAGCTAACAGAATCCATATATTAGAACTGTATTTCATAGTCTGGAAGGTATTAAATACCTGGGAATCTTTTAATGCTAACTGGTTTGTATCAAGTATCAACTGTACATACTTGAGAAATAGCATGGAAAAAAATTGTTTTCCAACTAAGTCTGCTGAGGCATATTTCAAGTGAAAATTAACACCCTAGTTGCATCTTGTGATAGAGTCCATTATTGAAAATTGTCTAAATGGTGATCTACCTACTATGTAGTTACAGCTGCATCTTTTTAGTTCCAGGAAAACTGTTTCTGAGGGCATATTATGGCCTTTAGGGATCAAACTAAATCAAAAAGGAAAAAAATAACACTCTGTCCCCAAAAGAAAGTGCTTCACTGGGATACTGACTAGATAAATAGGCACTTAAGTATAAACAACAAACAGAGGTTTACTGTCTACCATGTATTCAAATCTGTGAATAGATACTCATTGTTACTACTATTTATAAGAGTTACAGGTACATATATATATATATATCATATATATGTGATTACAATGTGCTTGTTACTAAATTTTTAAAAGATTCCTTTAGGACCTAAAATACAGAAAACATACTGAAAAAAATGTATTGTCTTGTTCAGTGACTGGATGCTTAAGCCACACATTTCTTTTGGTCTTTTCTTGAAGCTTGACCAAGAATGTTCCAATATTTGTTTGCACTATGGCATATCCTACTGTGCCTTGCCCTCTACATGTGTTTGAGCCAAGATACCGATTAATGATTCGCAGAAGTATGGAAACCGGGACTAAACAGTTTGGGATGTGTATAAGTGATTCTCAGAATGGGTAGGTTTACATCCTAGTTCTAAGCCTCTTATCTGTTACTTTTTTTAATCTAAAAAGCACCCATTCAGCAGTGTGTAACTGCAGTATTGACATGGTCTCTTTTCTAGTTTTGCAGATTATGGATGCATGCTGCAAATTAGGAATGTTCATTTTCTACCTGATGGACGGTCTGTTGTTGATACAGTTGGTGGAAAGAGATTTAGAGTTTTACAGAGAGGGATGAAAGATGGTTATTGCACTGCAGACATCGAATATTTGGAAGATGTTAAGGTATTCATAATGCTGCCTAAATACTACTGTTAATATCTCAGTATTTTTTTGCTTGATTTGTTTTTGAGAGCTCTGTTTCAAATTTATAGGTCCTTAGACCACTGGAAGATTCAGTGCCAGCCTGTGGAAGCAATGGAAGCTAGCTTATTTTTGATTATAAAGCAACTAAGAAACAGTCCTTTTTGTCTGAACAATAGTCTGAAACTGTAACTATTTAAAATATCACAGGACTTTATTATAGCAATCAAGGTTTAGGAGAATGCAAGAAATCTATCTAAATGTAGTTGAAATTGAGCATTTCATTTCAGTTTAAGCACCTTAATGATTTTCTTTCTCTTAACGATATTTTCGTAATATCTCTCCTATAGGTTTCTGATGAAGAAGAACTGAAGAAACTGAGAGAGCTTCACAATTTTGTTTACAATCAGGCCTGCAGTTGGTTCCAAAACCTAAGAAACAAATTTCGCACTCAAATTCTTCAGCACTTTGGGCCAATGCCTGACAGGGAGGAAAATATACAGGTGAGATAGCATTTAGGATCAAATATTAGGTGCTTGTTTCTAAAAATAGAAACCCTGTTAACAACTGCTAAACAATTAAAAAAAAATTAAACGAAACCTTACTTTGGAGGCAGTAAAGCTTGCATCTTGTTTCTCTTAAAATGAGTGACAAAAGGCAATTTTATCACTGACAGTTTTTGCAGGAAAGTATGATATACTGCTGTTGAGATAAAATGAATAAACTGAGAACACTTTTAAATTTATGATATGTGTAAATCTGTTAGTATTCAAGTAGTATAAAACTTTTCTTCCTTGTGACGTGCAGGCAGTAGTCTTTGTAATCACACCACTTTCTTTTTGATCCAGTGCCATACACTGTTGCAGCTATTAGGGTCTGACAAATGTTTCTTAAGAAACTAGCTGCAGCAATCTATTTTGATCATTATTAGAAACACTGAATGAGATCCTGAGAGAGAGGAGGCTGGAGAAATTTAACACTTAAAAATATGTGAAATTTGGTTTTGAAGGTGGAATTATATTCTATGATAAGTGGGAGCTTGTCCCTCACCCATCTGCTACATTTATGAGACACTATTAACTGATTAAGGAGGATTGTAAATGCTGTGGAGGCCAGTGCATGAATATAGAAGTTATTTTAGACCAATTTATTAAAAAACAGATGTAAAACAATTTGTTAAAGACGAGGAGTGAGTGTGAAAAACCAAAGTAACTATCAGGGCAGTAATACTGTGGGTGAGTACCTGAGATTCCTAATAGAACATAAATGTGTCAACTGTGTGATACAGATGCAAGGGAGGAAATCTCATCCTACATTTCCAAGTAATTTGAGGTAACTGATCTTCTCTGCTGAAGAGTATTATGTCCATTTCTGGGCATGGCTCCTAAGACATGGTGTAGAGAACTGAGTAAAGTACAGAAAAAAGCTACATAGTATCAACTTGTTAGAAACTGGTGAAAGGCCTGCTCTGCCTAGGAGGGAATGAGAAGAGGGTGGGATTATAAGGTGATAGAGAAGTCCTTTAGATAACAAAAACAATGGTAATAAAAATGTTAGCAAGAATATCCAAGCTTTAAGAATAGCATGACATGGATTTAGTTGTTAGTAGGTGACTGTCCTATACTTAGCCATATTTTCCCAAGGAAAGCTGAGCTTCTCTCATCTTTTTTTAAAATAATTGCTATATCAAGCCTAGTTTAAGTGTACTTTACTGCTCAGTTAGGGAAGCATCAGAAAGATGGCTTCAGTATGCTGCTTATGTCGTGGATCTAGAATTTGCTAGTTTGCATCAAACTTTAGCTATTCTTTGTTGTTGATGACTTGGTCTCTTTATGCCTCTACATTACATTCATCAAGTGTACTAAATTGGTTATAAGTTATTGGTTACTAAATAATATTGTACTAAATTGGTGATATATATATATATATGACTAAGTTGGTTACAAATAAATTGCCTTTTCTTTTTAGGCGATGCCCAATGGTCCTGCTTGGTGTTGGTGGCTTCTAGCTGTTCTTCCAGTAGACCCCAGATATCAGCTGTCAGTTCTGTCCAAGATGTCTTTAAAAGACCGTCTGATAAAAATCCAACATATACTCACATATTTTTCTAGAGACCAGTCCAAGTGACTAACTGCCTGGGTCTTCCTGAAAAGTCGCCCTGTTCTGGTTGTAGTAGCAGCTGGAATTTTTGCTGCCTTTGCACATCTAGTACTGGTTTGAGAAGTGTAATGAAACTGCTTTTGTCTCTCCTCCCCACCCCATGATGAACTATGGGGTTCTTTGAATGCACGCTTTCTTCAACTAGGAGAGAAGACCACTGATGATTGCACCAAGTCAATCCAGCTAAATATGTTTTTCGTGTTACCTACATTACAATTTGCACTACGTAGAAGAGAACATTTTTAAGACTTGATAATTTTAGCCACTGACTTTTTAAAGCTGTGGGAAGTACAGGACTTAAGGCTGACAGTCCAAGTTTACAACACTGAGGAGGTATTAAGTTTTGCAGATAAGTTTGCCTCATACAACTGTTCTTTTGCTGTTTGCACAAATATTTGAAATATAGTATTGAATGTCACTGTTGGATATTACTACTCATGTTGAATTATCTTGACCATGAATATGGCAGATTTTTAAGTTATCTTGTAAATGTATGCATCACAAAGCAGGTGACATTGTGAACTGTATGCTAAACTGTGAGAGCCAATTTTAAGAAACAAATGCAAAGAAAAAAAGGTACTTCTGTCTAAAATACTTAAACTGTGAATATGGTTTACATACCTAGGCTTGTACATGTTAAAGAGGAAACTGAAAATTAAATGCTAGTACCAGTTATGTTTCTTACTGGGCTTTTCAGGATGGCTGTTCTTCCAGAGCACACACTTAATTTATAGAACTTAGAAGAAGAAATCTTAGAGTGTGTGCACATATGTGTGTGTTGAGGATTGTGTATCCGGGATTTAAAAGCTTAAAGTTTTATTTGAACTTTTTAAGTTGGTAAAAACATGAGTTCTATGCCTTATCCATAACAACAGTAGAGCACATTGCAGTGGCAAGGTTAGCATCATGCTGCCAATAGGTACTTTTTGTAATTAAAGGTTTGCATATTTGTGAATATGTCTGATACTGGCTTTCTTGTATTGTAAATCGTTTGTAAAATATTTCTTAAATCTTGCTTTTGCTAATATATTTAATTTTCAATAAAAGCAAAAAGTTTGTAATATTTTAAACTATAAGGAACTAAAAATCACTTTCATTTTCCATGTTATTATATTCTGGGATCCTAGGTAAATCCAGAAACTGCTATTTAACCTGCATCTAGGTTGTGGACACTTCATAGCATCAGTGGTATGTACATAATCTGTTTCTGATTATAGTACCTGTCTCAGACTGATTATTGGTCAGGCAAATGTTTTGTTAGTGCCCTGCTTTTGTGTCTATGTTTAACTTAAGGTAGTATCAGCTATGAAATTTGCAAGCTTTGAAGTTGTGGAAAACTGTTCTTGTGAAACCCATATTTCACAGGCTTGTTAATCATATGCTGTGTCCTGTCTCTCTTCTGGAGTTTTAGGCTTGAGTTGTTACAAGCAACCTAAAATATACTGGATCCCTTTTTATCTGGGCTTCTGTCTAGGGTACATTCCCCCTTTATCAAATGAATTAAGTCCTAGATTAACATTTGGAAAGCTTTATTTGCATAATAAAAGAAGGGAGATTCAGCCTTAGAAATCCTTAATCCTTGTCTCACCATGATCTTTCCTAAGAATGCTGGGGACAGGATTTTTTTTTTTTTTTTCCCTTGCAAGTGAAAAGTCCCTTGAAAAACCCAAATTCTCTGGTGGTAATTCTGAACAACATCAGAAGGGAGACTTACGGTCTAAGACACTTCTTGCTTGACATTATCAACTGAGGGACAGTTCCCAGAGAAAATAGTTGAAACTTTGGCTTTGAGCAGGTCTTCAAGAGCTGCACAGTCAACAGCTACCTAGCCTGCAGCTGACCACGTGCTGTCTTCAGTACTGTCTTTGGCTATTTACTACTGGATTTCAAGAAGGCATGGTCTCAAGTTGTGCCAGGGGAGGTTTAGGTTAGCTATTAGAAAGAATTTCTTCACAGAGAGGGTGATCAGAGATTGGAATGGGCTGCCCAGGGAAGTAGTGGATTCTCCGTCCCTGGAGCTATTTAAAAAGAGACTGGATGTGGCACTCAGTGCCATGGGCTGGTAACCACAGCGGTAGTGGTCAAGGGTTGGACTTGATGATCTCTGAGGTCCCTTCCAACCCAGCCAATTCTATGATTCTACTGGGAGGAAGGTTGGTCCAGTCTAGTGAGAAGACATGACATACCTACTGAAGGATTATGGATATCCATGTCACTTGGTATCGCATTAAAATCCATTCACCATCCTCTCATCTGCTTTTCTACAACAACAAAAAGCTGTGAAATAAGGGTTCAGAGATTTGAGCCTTGATGTTGGTAGTGATATACTTTCCTGAATGCTAGTGACTGCAACTGCTTTTACAAGCAAAGGCAAATAGCAGGATTTCACCATGGATCTACAACCACAATTTCACTAGTGACAGTACAAGTGATGTAGCTCAAATGCCATCAGAAAGGCCTGTGAGGGTGTGACAGGCTCTAGGACAAAAAGTTTTGAATGCTAGAGAGAAATAATTTGGTAAAGAAGTTTTTGTACTTCCAGATGAGGGGGTTTGTTTGGTAAGATGAAATAATGACCTATACTGTAAGTAACTTCTAGAGCAGACTGAATATAAACCTGTACTAGCTGGGAAGCTGGCTGTTTTACCAGATGCCTCAGTGGGTTACAAAAAGCAAATGATGCGATGGGAATCGAGGGACAGGGAGCTGTGCTATATACAGTCACTTTCCAATCCAAACAGAAATATTTGAGACCCTGGAACCTTAAATTACTTATATCATCTGTTTGGGTGAGTGTTTGTTCCTTGTGCTCAAGAGCTTCCTGGTCTGTCAGCTAGAAATGTTTTTCTTTAGATCAGCACAGAGAGCTAAACAAGGTGCTTGGGGCACTGGGTCTGCTTCTCCCTGATGCTTTGGGGGTTTCTTTTGGGTTGTTTTTGGGTTTTTTTGTTTCTTGCATCAAACCTTACTTACTTGTGGCCTAGAGCTACCTGTTCAGGCTGCCACAGCCATGTTTTTTGCCGGAGTGGGTTTATCAGACATTTTAGCCTATTGCCCTCTGCTGGTTGAAATCTTGGAATCTGTGTTCCTGTTAGGGGACATCCTGTTCTGTAGAAAGCTCTTGTCCTTGAGAAGACATAAACTTGATGCTTCATCTTCACAAGCATGGGTTGAGCTTTTGGCAGCTCATTTGCTGTGCTGTTTTCTTATCAAGCTATCCTCCTGCTGGTGGTCAGATATGTCATCAGGAGGAGGGAGAAAGAAAAGCTGTTGTAGTTAAATCTTTTACCAAGTCCATGCAACTACATCTTAATTACTTCTTCAGGAAGTCTTGAATTTTACCATCTATGGGGAACAATAAATCTTCTGTCTACTCAGAGGTCTTCTTTACATACAGTGTGCTTCTTGGGAATTAAGTCTTTCAGAAAGCTCCCAGTCTGGTTGAACTGAGATTTTGTAGTCATCATTTCCATATTGAAGAAATACAACAGGATCTGTGTAAGGCCTGCTGCGAGGCTCCTGGGGCAGAATACCAAAGCTCTAGAGGCAGCTGCAGCATTGCTGTGGTCCAACCTTTGTTGCAGTTAATTAAGGAAATTGAAGCAGTGCAGAGTGGGGGTTGGGAGAGAATGGGAAATTAAGATCTTCCCTTCCTACAAATCTCCACATGCCTGTGGGGGCTAAAGAAGTCTTCTAAGAAATAAAAGAAAAGTTGTTTCATCCCTGTTTCCCCTGTGGAGAGGGGACTAAATTGCTTATAACCTGGGTGACTGTTCTAACCTGTAGAGTCCATATTATGGTGGATAAACATGCTCTGAGATCCAGCTGGACTTTGTGAATCCTGATGATGCCTCAAAGATTAAGAGGCAGTTTTGCCCTGTCAGGATCTAAAAGGCTTCTGCAAAAACACAAGAGCAGATGCTTAGGTGGTGTTAGGTCCCTCAATCAAGAAGGCATTACACAGAACTCTGAGGAGTTCTCAATGCATGCAGTTGGATCTGAAATAGAACAGGAATTTGTGACCTGAGGCTGTGAGACAATTCTAGAGGTACTTAAGCTCTGCAGGAAGTTCAAGGTTTGTGGTTTGATTTGTTTTTTAGATCAATCTTCTATGAAACGTTAAAGTTCTCCCCTTGTATATACCTTTTGACAGTTCTTGGTTGTTCAAAAACCTTTACCCCTTATTTTTGTCTCAGCATAGAAACTGAGCAATAGTGTAAACTTTTAGAAGCTTTGAACAGGCAATTGTAATCAGAAAATGTGTATGATGAGCCTACTGCAATGTCATCCAAATACAGTGCCAACAGCCACCTATGATTTTCTCTCAAAACATGGCTAAAGATTTCCAGTACTATTTCACAATTAAGTTGCATCACTAAAGAAATTACCAGGGTGATGAGTAAAGGTTCAGGTGCCCACTCCAGTGAGGGATAAGTCATGACTTTTCTTGGGGTAGGAATTACTTTAATAGTTTTCAAAAAGAAAGGCTTCAAAAAGAGGAAGGGCCTTAATGCCACACTTAAGAAGGCTTTCAGTTCACTTTCTGCAGCTCTCCACAGGCAGAGGATATTAAAACCATACCTTCTGTGTTCTGGATGGGTGCTTTAACCTCTGAACTGAGGGTGTAGGACAAATCAGTGGGAGGCATGTTGGGTTCCCCCCTCATTTTTACAGAATGGGTTTGGAGTTTGCTTTTTTTGTAAATGTCATAAAGGCCATGTACCACTACCCGAAGGAGTGTGTAGGATGAAAATCAGTCCTGCCCTCAGCATTTCTCTCTTGCAAAGTCTAAATAGGTCCTTGTCCGTATTTGTACATACACTGCTTATCAGGTATCTTGGCTAGTTACAATGTGATGTAATCAAGGTCCTAGGTTTGACAGCAGGTGCTTAAAAATATTTTCATTACAGGTATTCCAACTAAATTTTAAAAATGCAAATCAAATTCAGTAGCTCCTCTATGTAATAGTTTTTGTGAAGATAAGAGCACTTCTGTGTAAGAATTTGTAGAGATTTTTTTTTACTTGGACAGAAGAAGCGAATGCTTACAACAGCAATTTCTGGCTGAAGAAATTCTCAGGATATTGCATCAACATGATAGTTGGAATGCTGATCCAAAAAGTGGTGGAATGATCTTGGCTGGATACCAGCTGCCCACCAATCTAGTCTATCATTCCACTCCTCAGCAGGGGTAGAGGGGAAGTAAGATTGAACTTGTGGATCAAAACAAAGGCAGTTTACTTTTGTGTGTGACCTTTACTTTTGCCTTATTAAAGATTTATTTTCTGCTCCTCAGCAGCAGCTGATGGGCAGGCAGCAGGGCTTCAGTCTGTGTAGCAGTTCCTCCAGAGGACAAACAATGTTGGTAATGAATGCCCCCTCCTTCCCTCCAGCTTTTGTTGTTGTGCAGGTCTCATATGGTATGGAGTATCCCTTCCATCAGTTTGGATCCAGCTGTCCTGGCCTACCCCAAGCCTATTGGGAAGGAGGTGGGGGGAAGAACCTTGATGCCATGCAGTAGCCACAACACCCGTGTGTTATCAACACCTTCCTCTCTGCCAACACGAAGCACAGCAGGCTAAGGGCTGCTGTGTGAAGGAGCTCTATCTCAGCCAGAGCCAGTGCAGGAAGTATTTTCATTTCACAGCAAAATTTTGGGAAAGAACTTGCATCTAAAGACTTATATGCAGCACTTCAGTCCTTAGAGCACTTCTATCAAGTCCTTGCAGATACAATTTTTGCAGGTTTCATCTTCTGATTACAGCAACATATTGTTAATGAATGCAAGCTGCTGTGTATTAGTACTTCTTTGCAAGGCAACTGCTCAAGCAAAGGTTTGCTTCCAGGAGGTTAGTACATGCAGCACACAAAAATGCCCAAACAACCCACCCATTCCAAAAGCTGAAGAATGACCATCTCTATGGCAACTAAAGCACTCAGCATGCTCATGCTCAGTGTAAATTGGCACAATTTTACAGATGAAGTTAGTATAATTGGGATGTAAGTAGTTTGAGAAAAAGTAACCAGAGGCTCTACAGAATATTCCAGGTGTAATACTCAAAAATTAGTAACAGGTATGGTTCATATGGGAAGACTGGATAGCAATACAATCCAGCAGCACAGGTAGAAAGACAGATAGCTGGCTGGAGTTGTCTGTCTCACCCTGGTGCTAGGGTACTCAAGAGACTAGTAAGCTTGTCAGGTCACTTACCCATCAGAGCTGACACCCAATGTAGTGTTGGATGGAGAGGAGACTAGGAAATGACACCTTCACCTCTTGTGAAACTCCACCCTTAGATTATGTATTGTTACATGGCTGAGCTAGCAGAGTGCTGCCACCAAGTACTGCACTCTCCTTTACAATTGTTGGCTGTGGTTCTTGTCTGATGACAAGATTAAATGATCTAGTTCACTCACCCAAGCAAACAAAGTGCAAGCACTCATCTCTTCACAAAGCAATTTTTCTGCTAGTTGAAATTAATACTACTATCTTGTTAGAAGAGCTAACTGACAGCATGCTTTTAGGTGTACTACTGGAAGTATGCAGGTATTTACCCAAGTTGTACTTAGCTCGTTTGTAAAACAGTTTTGAGGAAGTGTATCTAAAAGAGCACTACTGAGAGCAATGTTTATTCTATACAACTACATGCAAGATGTCATCCTTCCCTGTGAATGAGAAGGCCAACACCAGCATTTGATCCAGTTACTCACACAAAGGGGTAAGCCTAACCACCCAGATGGCCATAAACAGGCATGTTACAAAGCTTCCTGTAAGTGAGACACAGCCTGTCTTCCAGGAGTCTCTCACCTAATAACATTCTATTTAAGTTTTAGTGTATAAGCTTTTTACAAGGTTATTCCCAAACTTAAGCTCTTGAAGTTATTTATCAAGCTGATGGATATTTTAAGTATACTTACTCAATAGATCTCCACAAGGAAGCTCTGAATTTGATAGTTTATTTAGAATTGTAAAACCATAAATGTTACATACATTGAGTAATTGCATATTTGTTAGAAATCATACCTACTTAAGAGTGTGAAAAGACACAGTCATGCTTAGATTTCCCCCCAGTAGTTTGTTGCTTTACTATTTATTCCCCACTTCAGTACAATTTCCATAGAAAAAAAAATGTAAGAACTATTAGATATCTATAGCTAGTTATTGAAATGTATTAATATAGTTTGATGACATCATTTATACCTTTCATGACTATTGAAGTTGGAGATCTGCCTAGTATTTAAAAAGGCAAGGACTAGACTAGGCAAGCATCACAGCAAATGGGCAACAAGCCTAGTTACAGTTCACTCAAAACATTTGTATTTAGAGCTTGTTATGAACAAGAGAATTGGTGTCACCTTTACTGTACCATTCTAGAAGGCATGAGTGGGGTATGTATACACACACAATTAAAAAAAACCCAACATGTATGCATATACATTTTTAAAATAAGGCAGGTATTTATTTCAGGCTCTGAAAAGATTTTTCCAGCCCCTTTTCCTATTAATATAGCATATGCTGCCATTTTATTGCTAAAGAAAGCATTCCATCACTGCAAGCAGAACAGCATCAGCACTGGCTTTAGATAGCAGTCCAGTTGAGTTAACAGGGTTCAAGACACATTATTACTATGGAAGAATATTACTGTTACAGAAATACAGAAGACTAGTTGAATTCTATTTAGATTGCACCAAATCATTCTCTTGATATAGCCTGTTACAGTATACACTAAAAAGCAGAACAGCCCCATTTTGGAGCAACAGAAAGAGGTATCTTAAAATACTAGTTCCTCACCTTTTACTTAGCCATTTTATAAAAAAATACACAAGGGAAGGATGGACACAAGATTTCATCTGCTGCTATAACAATGCTTTCTGCTGTAAAAAAGGATGCAGGACTTTTGAGCTCATCCAAAATGTAAATCCTAATATGACTGAATATGTACACCATTATTTTTGCATAACTTGTGATACTTGTTACTATGACTTACAAGGTACACTCTCGAAGTTTTTTGTCAGCCTGCTTCAAGGAGATCCAGGTGTTCAGCATGCTTGATCGCAGCTTGGCCCACACCAAGTGGTTGTTTAACCCAAATATCTGAGCAGCAAACTGAGCAGCTCCTTCAGGTGACAGAGTAGTTGGACAGCTAAGACCTGCAGAGAAGAGTGCCACTTACCAAAATGTGCTTTATAGTCAAACAAAATACTGTCTCTGAAGAACAATTAAAGACAATATACATTTCAGCTTCCAAGAAGCATGTGATCTAGTTTTAAAACTACTGAAGTGTCATGTGTTCCACTACTTCTAACATGACTGCTTTGTGGCATTTTAAACCAAAAGCCAGCATACCAAATGACTCTCCTTATACAAAGGTAACAGACTTCTGAGCCTCCTTATTCTCAAGCATCCCCTTCAAGTTACTAACAAAGTTAAAAATCATATAGGTAATAATGCACTGAAGCAATAGTGTAGGTAAAAACTTAAGTATGGCAAAAGATATTTTTTGATCTTTGGTCATAAGGAAAAAGCAACTCTATGACTGAACAGAATTCAGTTATTTAAATCCCCATTAATACCAAGTCCAATTTCAAGCTGGAATGTTTAACAAGGATAAGTCAAGGTTTCAATTTTTCTAAAGATTGTTCCTATGTAATCTTTGCTCTGTCTGTTGGGGTTTTTGCCATAGAAGTCAAAGACTGTATGCAAGATATTTCTGAAAACTTCGTTCAGCCCTGATCCACCTTTCACCAGTGTTTTGCCATGCATGTGTTTGAGTGTGTATGTACACTAGAATACAAAAAAACCAGAACTAGGTCAGAAAAAGAGCACAAGTTGAAGATCATCTTACCACTGGGCAGTCTGAGAGAGGACCACACATCTTGAGTACCCCAGTCAGCTGAGAGTGGAGGACAGTTGACAACTGGGTAAGCAGTGTTACCAGACATTACTGGCCCCAAACCATTGCTTCTGCCAGCTACTGCAACAAACACTGTTGGGATTCCATCTCCTGGGAAGGAAGAAGACATTTAGAAATAAGCAATTCACCTTGTTCTCCACCACTGGCTTTTGTGGAAACTTAATGCAAGTACACATTTCTGTTTGCAGTTATTTTGTCTATTTTGTTACACAGCACTAGAATTTTAAGTCCAACTTTCCCCGACACAGAAGTATCTTCTAAATCTTGCAACCTTAAGCCCCAATTACTGTGTACCACAACTAAAGTTAATCTTCCTCTGCCTCCGAGGGAAAATCTCAGCACCACAGGAATAGGTGCTACATAACTTTGCAGAGAAGATAGCTATTAAACCTCCTGCATCCTTAAGCATTCCTCTCCTGAAATCTTGCACAGTTCACCACAAAGTCTTTCTCAACTATGGTTACCATATCTGTAGTTTCACCAAGGAGAAAGTATACTCCTACTAAAATAAATAGTTCTTATCTCTCCTCTGCTAGGCTATAAATGCTTTTGAAGAGATGTCAAGATTTCTCGGTGAAGATAAGAATTTAAATCAAGTATCTTTTTCTCATGGCATCTAAAACAATGAGCAAGAATATTGCCATGAGACAGGCAGGAAAACATGATGGGAGAAGCACCAGCTTTGTAAGTAATGCAAGAATATTCTGAGTCAGCTAAATAAGCTAACACGTCTTGTTTCACCAGCAAGATGCTGGAGTATTAACATGATAAAGCCTTGGGCAATGTAGTTCTGGTACTGGGATAAAAGCAGAGGTTGCAGCTAGGCAGTACCCAGTAATTGCTTAGTGCAGTCTACAACCTGTAATTGTGCAATTAGCAAGTGTAGAACAGCATTGCAACAGCTTGATGTTCTGTTTAACAAAAACGGAAAAACTACACACAAATCTTTAAGTTGCCATGTCACTCTTGAACATGATACTGTTTCAATCATGTTTCAATCCAAACTAGTAGTTCTTCGGCATTTACCTTCATATTCTGCTTTGATCCTCAGTGTTTCATCTGGCCCTTTGTGAGCAGAGGTCACTCTTAACTCACAAGGAATTCCAAAGGCTGCACATGCCTTTTTTATTTTTTCACAGTGACTGAGGTCAGAAGGAGATCCCATCAACACCACAACTCTACCTTGGCTCTTTGTTTTCAGAAGCAACTAGGGAAAAGAGCAAAGGGGGTGAGGAAAAAGTGGTCAACATGGTTCAAGACATGCAGTTATCAAACTCTAGTTACGTTGTTCATAAAAACAGATACCTCCACTCTTTCTGCAACCCATTCGAAGTTTCTCTTAACCATTTGCAGTGCTTCAGGAGTCACTTCTTTCAGGTCCCGGTAGGACTGAAAAGAGGTGGAAAAGTACAGAAGTTAATGTGTTTTGGGTACACAGAGCACTCATTTTGCAGCCACAATTTATATGAATACCCCAAGTGTAATATTTCTGCAGTTTCTAACAATTCCACAGGAAGAACAACAGAGCTTGGTACAGATATAAGAGAGCAAATATGGAAGCAAGAAAGAGCTGTTTACTGAAGAACCACCTCAGTAAGTGTAAACAACCTTTACATTATAATTCATGGCTATTTGCAACGTGGCACAAAGGTATCGAAGGCTTTGGAAGCTTCCTTATGGGTAAATTTAAGAAAAAACATACAACTTTTCTAAAAACTGGATTTGTAATGACATGATTGCATTGCACTAACCAGCCTAGGTTAGATCAGGCTCTGCCTGATCTTATCATGTATGGAATTGTCGGGAGAAGAGCAAAAGCTCATCAGAGCAATTCAGTCAAGCGTGCATATCATCGAGGTAAACAACAGAGCAGTTCTGCTTCCTGATTTAAAAGTAATACCCCTTCTTCCATCTTAACCTAATCAGTTCATGAAGAAAAGCAACCTCTATACAGATCCCTCTTATGTTTCCCCAACCTCTACTACACTCTGCATAATCTGGGAAACTTGAAGGAAGACTTGGGAACCACAGCTTCTATTCTTCCTACCAATTTACTGTGCAACTGTTTCATTATCTGCACAAGTCAGAAATTCTTACTACTCCTGGAAGCTGCTCACTTCATTACAATAGCTCTAGCCACTAGTGCTGTTGGGTATTCCTATCAAAGACACAGGGAAAGAGCATTTTTTTTCTAGCGTAAACCAGATAATTAAGTATTTAATTAAAACAGGATCAGATATCAGGTACCCTATGAGCTACTCTCTGCAACAGGATAGGACTATATAGAAAAAGCCACTCTGAAAGCAGATGTTTAACTGTAGGGTTCTTTTTTCATTCTCCTTCCAAATGACTTGGAACATAAAGATTAAAACACTACCTGCTTGTCCTTCTGCTGGCTTCTGTCTCCTGATGGCCACAGTCTCCATGAATCATTATCAATTACATCAGCAAGAACAATTTCTTTTGTCAGAATATTAACCCCAAATTCAATCTAGAAAGACAATAAGAATTCTAACTTAGGAACTACACAGTGATATATTTCCTGTCGAAACCAGGATTGTGAGAAACCATATTCTTATACCTTTAGATCTACCAGGGTGCAGTTTTGGGGCTGCCATGATTTTTCCAGGATCTCAAAAATAGCTTGAGTAGAACGAGCCATAATGTCCACTTCAGTCTGGCCAATAGTAAGTCCAGCAAAACAGAATTTTGCTTCAATTATCTGCTCCTCAGACCACTGTGGATCATTATTAGCATCATCCTGTCAAGAAAACAGAAACATACACATCATGTAATTTAAGCTTGCTGTAAGATGAAAATTATTATTATAAGATATTACTAGGTTTTGCTGGGGTTTTTGTGGTGTCTTTTGTTTGGGGTTTTTCTTGGGTTGTTAGTTTTTGTTTTGGTTTTTTTAACCCACAAATACAGGCTTTAAACTAGTATTTTATGATTAGCACAAAAAAAAAAAAAAGTGACAGCAATATTGAAAACACTTTCTTTTAACACCTGGACATCTTTAAAAGTGTTTCATGTTTGGACAATGTCTTGAGGGTGATGATGCACACTACCAGCAACACTTCAGGTAATAATTCACAAGACACTTCTTTCAGCACACAATCACAAGGAAGTTCAGAATCCTAAGTGACTAGCTAGCTACTTACCCTACCCACAGAAGCACTGTTTATCTCAGTTTCTTCAAATATACCAGCATATCAGTTTCAACTGATGCCTCAAGCTTCTGTCTAAAAGTCCTTCTACCTTAGAAATAAAACATTTTTCTGTTTTATGTTTGGCTTGTTAGTCTTTAATGGCCCTGTAAACCAGTGTTACATTACATGCACTTTAGACAAAACTGCTGTTGGACATGAGTGTAAGGAAAAATTAGGGCTGAAAACTATCAATACCAAGAGGATTGTTAGCCACTAGTGCTACTTGCTTTATTTGTCAACATTTTGAAGAAGACGGAGTTCTAAGTATGTTTAAGTTTGATTAATATTACAGAAAAGGAATCTTACCTTGTAAAACATCTCAATTTTGGGTGGGTAAAACTTGTATCCTTCTTTGACACCAGGGTTTCTTTTGAGGAAAGAGCCAGTAGCAATTCTCCTGCACACCCATTCAATTGGGATCATCTCACAGTGAGCTGCTATGAATGCTGTGTCACTCTGTTTTCTGACAAAAGCTGTTTTGATTCCTAAATACAAAGATGGAAGCTTAGTTCCATTACTAGGGACACTCCACAATTGAAAGAAGAGTCAAACTTTTAAAACCAATTTATTTCTTCTTTGGACTTACAAGACACACACCGAATCTCTTCACGGCACTTTAAACCCACTCTGGCCTTGTAAACACCAATGAAATAATTTCTCTTCCAGAAGTCATTAGTTTTGCCAATGTTATCACACAGTACTCTCTTCTGTAGCTTAGAAACTATGTTCTGATCAGAAATCCTATTCTTTCAAATAATTTTTCCCAGAGCTTTTTTTTTTAAAAATCTATCCCTTACAATGGTTTATTTTTGAACAGAAATTAGCAGCCACCAAGTACCCAACCATCTCTCTGGTGGAAGATCCATCATACAGGGAACAGTAATTGGGAGGCTTTCAAAGGAGCCTGGGAATGTCAGTCTTTAGTACTGACACTACTATCCACTAAGGAGGATAGGGTGGGGAAGAGAATGTCCTCCCTTTCAGTTGCAAACTAGCAATTCTTTAGGGCAGTAGAACTTGGTGATCTGCAAGACAAAAACCATTATGACTCAGAAGTGCATGCACACACACAATCGTGCTGCAGCAGGTCAATCACCTTGCATAATTCTAAAATGACCCCACAAAAAACAGGGACAGCAAACACATCCAGACAGGCACTGCTGCAAAATGGCTCTTTCAGTTTCAGTCTTGAGCAAAGTCCCACCTTGCTCCCCTCCTCAGCAAAACAATTGTCAAGCACAGTTTGCCAGAAACAGGAGACAAAAGAGATGCATACAGTCAAACTAAGAAGTAGCTCTATTCCATTCCACTTTCAGAATCCTAAAGGAAGAATTGGGAGTCTTAAAATACAGTATTAACACATACTATTCAGACTTGGTTGCATTGCCCTCAGGGGCATAATGATTTAAATAATCTACGGCCCATTTAAGTGACTTCTCAGGCTTAGTACTACATGCCAGCAGTGCAAATGCATGCTTTTGAAAGGCTGACATTAGGTCCATTATAAAAGGGAGAGAAACTTTAACAGAACTTTGTAAATCATCACCTCTGAAAGAGTAGGTTAAGAAGAGTTGCGCAAAGCAAACAAACTACTTCTACAATAAGGTGCTCACATTATCTGCAATTTATGCTAATCAAATAAGCAAACTGGAGAAAACCCAGAAACTTCTTTTGTTGCTTTAAAATGCAGCTGCAGTTTACTCTGTATTTTTTCCACAGCACCTAGAAGTTACCGAGTACAAGCCATCTGAGGATCTTTGAGAGATCTACAGCATCCCTTCTTCACATTTAAAGTTTGTATCTGTTAGGATATTAAATATTTTTGTTATCTTCACTATCGTCATTTAAGAATTGGGAAAAGCATCTCATTAATTGAAATCGGTAGTTTGATTAATTGAAATTAATTAATTGAAACCGGTAGTGTTAACTGCAAATATAATAAGAAAGACTATGGAGGCTTCTTTATAGTGTATCCACAACAGGCTTCCAAAGACAGTGACTGGAAATTATACTGAATTACTTCATATATCCCTCTCAGCCCATGTTGTAAGAACTACTTGCACAGAAATACAAGTAGATACAGCTCTATAGAAACCATCTTTCTCTTCCACACATACAAAATATGCTACAACTTTACTGTTTGACTGTGAGAATTATCACTACACCTTATAACAGATAATACAACTTTTGCAATAACTCAGCTAGTACTTGAAGCCATTTTTGTGTAAATGATTCAAAGTGCATTGAGCATGCAGCTCTAAGTGGTCTTCATCAAGTTTACTGGTGCCTCTTTTATGGTCTGGTTTGAAGACTCAAGTTAGAAAACTACCAGTACAAACCCCTCTGCAACTTGCATACCTTTCAGTCAAAGACACTTTAAAATGCTTTCTCAAAACAAAGCTACTGGTTCCATTTTTGGAAGCGTGGTGCACATCTTACTTGAGTGACTCCAATTCGTTATGTACTCCCTGAAAGCTTGCTTCTAGCATCAGAAATATTTTTACAGATACATGTATTTGTGATGTAGTCCTCATAAGTGTTCACATACGAAGCATACAAAAACTTAATCCTCTCTAAACACAGTTGTGTGTTCTATTAATATAAAACTACACTCTAATTTTATTTTTTAACATTCATACACGAATTTCACATAGCTTAGACGCAGCCTGGTACTGCCAGTAGCTAGCAGTAAATTCCGTGCAAGCAGATGTAGTAAGAAAGGCGAGATGCACTCTACCCGGGATTACAGAAAAGGGGGCGTGGGAGCACAGAAAAATTGACAACAGGGAAGGGGAGGTTCAAGGGTGTGTCCCAACAATCAGGAGAAACCATTCAAGTGTTATCTGCGATTAGAAGATTACTTCAAACAAATTCATGTTCCAAAAGAGCAAGCTGCCCGCCCAGGAAAAAGTATAATTAAAAAGCTAATCGAAAAAAACCACTCAAAAAACCCCAACTCAGAGCCTCAAGGCAGAATAGACCAATACAGATAAAAAATACCATTTTGTAACAATGTCTATAATATGCAGGGATGTATATTCTGCCATTGAAACACTTACCAGCTTCCTGAAGCAGCTGAAACACACAGCTAGTTGTAGTGTTGGAAATGGCAGCCTTCCCTTCCATTCGGTCCTTCCTGGCTGCATTTCCCGCTGTTATTTGGTCTTTTGACTGCATGAGAACGCATCCCGGGATATCTGGCAGCTCGTACACTTCTTTCGTTTTACCTTCATTCACTTTTTTACCGAGTTTCAAGTCTAAATAAATAACACTGTGTTTAGATTTAAGGAAATCTTTTACTTATCTACTCTTTTTTTTTTTTTTCGTACCAAGTTCGCATGCTTTACGAGCTGCGTGCCATGCGCGGCCCAGCAGGTCCCCACGCTCCAGTCCGTGCCCACGAGGAACACGTGCTAAGCCCCGTCACGGAGCAATTCGGCCAAGTTTCCCAGGGGGAAAGCGATCGCTCCGCAGCGCTGCCCATGCGGTTCCATCCCCAGGCGGGATGCCGCCCTTCCCGGCGGGAAGCTCCTCCGCTTCTCCCGGTACCGGCACCGCTTTCCTCTGGCCGCCGGCGGTGGGGAACGTGAGGCGGTGCCAGCAGCGGCCGCGCCGCTTCCACCGGTTATTTTTTTTTTTAGCTTCGGGACAAACACGAAGCTCAGGGAGCCAAACGCGAGTGAGGGTAAGAAGCTCCGGCTGGATACGGGATGGGGGAAGCCGTGAGACCCCCCACCCCCGGCCTGTATGAGGCTACTTAAAACAAAAGATTGAAACTTCGCCGGGAAAAAGTTCGCTCCCGGGCACTTACACGCCGAGCGCCGGCTGAGCGGGCACAGGCCCTTTGGGAACGGCACCCCCGACCCGCACCCCCCCCGCGACTATTACCGGCCCCACACGGCGTGACCTGGCGGGGGGGGCAGCAATTACCTGATGCGGGGGCCATGGCTCCGGTGGCGGGAGAGGCAGCAGGCACCTAGGGCACAGGAGAGACCCTCAGCACAGACGGCCCAGCCCCGCCACCGGGGTAAGAAGGGGCTGGCGGAAGGGGCGGGCAGGCGGGGCAGCGGAGAGCAGCACCGCCCGCCAATCGCCGCCCAACGCAGCGGGGATGTCCCGCACCCCTCTCCGCCCCGCCAAGCCCCCCGTGAGAACTCCGTCCGCCCCCCTCCACCCCCCCTCCGGCTCCTTCCCAACCACCTCCACCCCCGTGCAAACACTGCCCCGGCCCACTTCCTGGCCAATGCCGGTGCCGCGCAGCGCCCGGCCCCCGACACTCTCATGCCGCCCCACAGCACGCGCACACACCCCCCCCCACACCCCCACGCACCCTCCCCGCTATGGGTGGGGGCAGCGGCTTCGGGGTCGCGGGCCTGGCAGGAAGCGGGGCAGGGGGCGGGGAAGGGACGGGCGAGGCGGTGGCGTGGGGGCCGGGGGCTCCCCCCCGTATGTAAATGAGGGAGGCCGCCCCGGCAGGGTACCGGCGGCACCGCGCGGCGCGGCGCTGTTGTCTGCGCGCGGCGCCGGCAGCAGCGCGCGGGAGCCGCCACAGCGGGACCGGCAGCAGGACCGGGACCGGGAGGGGGACCGGGAGCCGGAGCCCTGCCGTGCCGCCCGCCCGCCCGCCTCCACGTGCTGCCCGCGCCATGGAGCTGGAGGAGCTGGGCATCCGGGAGGAATGCGGCGTGTTCGGCTGCATCGCCTCCGGCCTGTGGCCCACGGAGCTGGACGTGCCCCATGTGATCACGCTGGGGCTGGTGGGGCTGCAGCACAGGTAAAGGGCTGAGGGGCACCGGGGTTCAGCAACGGGATGAACGGGGCCGACGTCTCAAACCGGCCATGTGCGGGCCGCAGCAGCCGCCGCCGCGCCGGGGTTGGCCGGGGCCCCGCGCCGGCACGTGCAGCCTGGAGGGCCCCGGTTCGCCGGTGCGGCGGCGGCGGCGGCAGGAACGGGCTGGGAGGGCGGCGGCGCGGCCGGGGGCCTGCCCGCTCCGAGGCGTCCCGTCCCTTCCTGACGCCCCGCCGCCTCCCGCCTTCCCGGGCCGGCCCCGTCGAAGGAGCGGCTTCGGGCGGGCTGGGCTGCATCTCGGGTCGCATCCGCCCCGGTTTACGCACGTCCCGCGGGTGCCCTGGAGCCGCCGGGCGCCGAGCCCACGGCGTGGCCGGGCGGCGGGGATGCGCCCGCAGCTCTGACCCAGACACCCGGCCACGCCGCGGCGGTGTCACCCTTAGCTTGACTCGAGATGCTGATGAGAAAGTTTGATTCACACGAGTCGAGACTACCGGAACGGAGCGGTTCGTAAGCATTCCTAAGTTCCCGCTAGCCAGGGCTTTTCACTTTCATCACGGTGAAGGAATAGAATTTAATTTGCTGCCTGATCTGTCTCTCGCAGACTTTCACTGTGATCCACGTGGATGCAGAGCTGCAAAATTAACTTTGGGTTCTGCCTCCGATTGGTATTAAAAGTAACAACGCTCTGCACTGACACATACGAGTCATTTTTTTCCCTGGTTTCATGCAGGTACATCCACCTGGTGGGAACATAGTGCAGCCCGGCACGCACATGCTGGTTGTGTAGTACATGCTAGGCTGCTCCTACACTATGCTGGACTTTCCATTTGCAAAAATTGGGCTAAATAATCACTTTCCTGGCAGTTTGGGGAGGTAGGTTTCTTTAAGTATGCGTACACTGAAGAGAAAAAATGATTTGTTCTTTGGTTTTTTTTTGAGGTGACAGACATGTAAAGGTTCCTCTGAAAGTGTTTTGGACCTATAATAGGAAAATGTTTACACTGAGATTTTTGGAGGGGGTTTAGGGCTGAATTTCATATACTTTCACTGGTAAAATGCTGCATCCCTTCATGACTCATAATTTTCTTCAGGCTGCAAGGTGTATCATTTATAAACTAGCTATACTTGCCAGTGTCCATCAAAAACGTTTTTATTGGGAGCAATAGAGCTGAGAATTCAAGGAACAAAGCTGTGTAATCAGCAATCTCATTTTAGGTTTTGCAATTTTTCTGTGAAGAGGCTTGAAAAAAAGTCTTACCTCATTTGTGCTTACACGATTACACTGATGGACCTGGAGTTTCTTAGTTGGAAATAAAGTGATTAATGTATTTCAATTTGCAGCTTATTATCTCAGTTTTCACTGCAACCTTATTTTATGTATTTTTCACATATTCTTCTTCTTTTTTTTTTTTTTTTTTTTTTTTTTTTTTTTTTTTTTTTTTTTTTTTTTTTTTCCTGATGGGCACTTGACAAGTATATATGATTTTCATGAGCTTTCATAGCAAATATCCTTTGTGGAGGACACAACTGTAGACAGTGACACTAATGCGATGGAAAGTGTAAGCAATTCACAAGTTCTACAGGAAGATACACATCTAAAGGCATACATCCACTATCTCTTATGTCTCACCTCCTAACTCAATAATTGTCAAAATTTTTAGGGGACAGTTTTTAGACATATAAACATTGCATCCGTAAAGTGAAACAATCTGTTCCATTAGGTATCAACCTCTGCAAGCACTCAAGAAAATTCTATTAAACAGCTGAGATATCAATGTTCCCATTTGTCTTTAATGTTTCTTGCTTAACGTCTGCATTTTTCCTACTTTTCAGTTCAGAAGAGGTGGCATCTACTCAGAAGTAATAGGATAACAGCTATTTTTCTTCTTAGCATTATCTGTATCAATATATTTCACTAAGCCTGTTCTTTTAAATATAAAAACTTAAGAAGTGACTCTTTGCCATATTTCTCTAAAAATAAGTAAATATGATAGAAAGGTATGGCAAATTTTAGTGGGCAATCCCAATAAGGCCTATGTGACTAACAGAAATTTGATTTGCCACTACAAAATATAGTCCTTAGACCTCACCTTCATATTAATAAGATGTTTAGGTAATGACTAATGACCTTAGATTCTTGTATATGCAAATTAGTCCTGTGCAATAAATCAAATTACAGAACTTGGCCCTTAATTCATCTTACATTTTAAGAACCAGAATATTCAAGCATAGAGTTGTATCAAACTGCATTTTTGACATGACAAAAAAGAGGCAGCTCTTTGGAACATATTCCCAATTTCTGGTATTTCAAATCTCATCTGTATAGATGAAGATCCAAAGCGGGTTTTTTATGCCACAAAAACATGCAGCAGAAGTTCTTTGTACTTAGTGTTCTGACATAGTTCGTTGCAGAAATGTGAAGGACTTCTCTGTTTCTGATAAATGGCCTAATATTACTTGATAGTTTAACAGTGTTAAAAAGATGTAACAGCATATTTACTTGTGACAATGTTTGTAATGCCACCAAAATCTTTAAACATGTATTCAATGGCATGAGTTTGAGTAGTACTCATTGTTTCACTGAGGATTTTGCATGAAAAATCGATGTGGAAGATTCTGTAGCAGGCCCAGAAGAAACACTTGGAATTTCACTGTTTTGATATAAGCACCAACTTAGAAGGTTTTTTTTTGTTGTGGTTTTTTGTTGTTGCTGTTATGTCTTTTTTTGTTTGGTTTGTAATTATAATGCAACTGCTAAATTGTTGAGGCTTAAGTTGACACTTTTGCAGCAAAAATTTGCAACAAAGTATAAAGAACGTGACTTTATAATGGTTAACTGTGAATTAAAATGAGAATTATGTAATATGCTCCTATTCACAGGCTAATCAAGGCCTTCTACACTAAGAACATTGTACCACTTAATTTGAGACCATTTTTAAGTGGTTTTCATTTGATTTCTACACATTTTACAGCTGTATTCCCAGTGTACTTTCATTATGTTTGAAACTTTCAAGCTGCTAAAGCTAAGGCTATTACTCTGGCATCCACATTCAAAAGGCTTAAAAGTGGATGTCCCAAATAATCTTTACAATTTGTAAGTCAGGGAACGCAGTCACTGCAAAATCCACTGCCAGCATGCCAAAATAGAGTCAGAGGTCATTGGTAAGGAGAGGACTTTCTTGGGGGCGGTGAGAGAGGGAGGAGTACATTGAGTTAACAAATCTATTAAACGTCATTTGAGTCCTTGACCAGGACAAATTCACAAAGTTAATCTAGGAATTTGTGTGATTTCTGTTAACTTCTTGCAAAATTCCCTGTAAAATATTTTTGGCAGTAATACTGTGTACTGTAAACTGAGTACTGACTTTAAGAAAAGCTCTTTTAAAAGGCTTCTTCTCTGCAGGTGGAAGTCCTATTAAGTCAGGGAATACTTCTTGTCACAACTTCTCTGAGTCTGTGTACATAATTTGTCAGGAGAATCAAAGTAAATTGGAGAGTGGAGGCTTGGCTAGTATGCTTTTTTGTTACTTTTCTTGTTACTGTCATATTAAAATCCACACAACAGAACCCAAATAATTACCAGTGCAAATTAAGAATTTTTACTTCTCTTTCAATCTAATACAATTACTGGTTGCTTCCCACTAGCCATCCTTCATTTTAGACACAAACTCTTGGCTACAAAGGCTGTTAGCAAGCTATTGGTAGCTTTCAAACAAAAAGCTTGAAATTGCCAGTACTTGGCAATAGTACTTGGATGGGAATTTTGTGAGGAATATGAATATGGTGTAGGTAATCCTAATATTTTGATATGTAACATATTTACCTCATAATTTCATCTCAAGAACCCATTATGAGTTCATCTTACCCTCCTCCCCAGATACAAGGACTGCAGCGTTAAAAGTTGCCATATTTTGTAATAACCATAATTCTATGTAAACTCCCTTAGGAATATATTGGGTAAGATGTTTGTCTTGCTAGTGATTGAGCCTGTATGCTGTTTTACCAGAATATTCATGCTGTATGTGCTGTTAAAACATTCCCGAGTACTTTCAGAAACACTGAATGTGAATACACTAACACTTTATCTTTTAGTTCTCTCTTGATTTACCTTTATAGGCCATTCTGTTCTGCTAGGTGCTATCAGCCCAGCTTAATTAGATGCCTCAAAGCTTACTTCTGCAGGAAGAGAGGAGGAGCAAGATCCTTTTGCTGTGGTGAGCTGTTCTATCTGCTCGGGTTTTTTACATAACTTCCTGCAGTGCTCAGGTCCCTGCATGCTCTTTTTTGGAAATAGAAGATAAGACAGATTTTTATTCTGACCAAGTTCAGATCTCTTAGCTGTATATGTCACAATTTGGTCTCAGCTCTTATCTCTGGTTGTGGAGTAGCGAACTGAAATGAGATAGTGTAAGAAGGAGTGGAAAAAGCAGGAGGGAGATGGTGCCAAAATGTATATACAAGAGAACATTTCAGAGACAGCCATTGTGTTTGTTGTGGCCAACAGTCTTTCCATTACATTAACCTATCCATAGAGTTGGAGTGAGACTGTTCTTTTTTCTTCATAGTTAGGGTAGTCAGGCTATCGATGTAGGCATGATATAGCCTTCCAGTAATTTTCACAAGCTTGCTCTGTTGCCTTGTCTGCCCATACCTTAAATCTGAACCTAATCTGACCTAGGGTCATACGCAGCTCAGAAAGTTCATGTTGGGAGGTTCAGTTCAAATAAACTGTCTTGGCTGGTCTATATGTCATGTCTTAGGATACTTTCCTTGAGCTTAAAAAAACAGGTTTTTTTGGAAGGGCTTTTTATTATGTTAGTTTTAACTTAAATGAGTTCTGTCAGTTAACGAGTGTGCCACTTAAGTGCTTGTGCCAACACAAAGGAGACCTTGCTGCAGGAGAAGGAACAAAGGATGAGAGTCTGGAGGGAGAGATTTGGGAGCCAAGAGTGAAGCTGATATTGCTTGTGGGTTGATGAACAAGTGAAAGAATTTCTGCTCCCTGAAGCTCATTCTCCATGCATTTGGCCCAAATATAGTTTGGTCTACCAGGAAATAATCTAAATGGGTCATTGAGAGGACTTTCCTGGGTAACAGCCCTATCAAAGGCGAGTAAAGTGACCCATTCATCTCAGTGAAAGAGTGTGCTTAAAAAGTGAACCTTTCAATATAGGTCAGAGTGGTGACATTTATCTGCCACACACCAAACATTTCAGAATTGCCTTTTGTGAACTGAGGAAGAGACAGATTTGCCCTCACAGTAATGTGACTGCCAGCTTGGTAATAGTTCAGATATCTGAGGAAGGAGACAAGCAAAGATCTCTTTTTATAAAAGTGCTGCTCTTGCCATCACTAGTTAGTGTTGGTTTTAATTTTAAGCATGATCATTTTCATTATTTATATTCTCAAGAGCAGTTACATGGAAATTACTTGGTCTGGCCTTTCTGCTAAAAAAGAACAATGTTGTGGATCTCTGTCTGTGTCTAAGAAGTCCAATCCTCTCAAACCCTTTCTACTCTACAGTAATGCTTACACACATCACCATTTGGCATGTGTCAGATGATGTCCCTAGCTCCATTAAACTTGCCCAAAAGTGTGCCTAGACTAAATATTGTGTGACTAATAAATGTAAAGCTGTGGTCAGAGCAGAGCCACAGCACAACATCAAGTGGATATAAAAATACACTGGAAAGATGACTAGGATTAACTAATGCTGGTTTTGAAGTTTTGGTTTTTGGAGTTTTTTTGGGATGTTGTGGGTTCTGGTTTAATTTAGGGTTTGGTTTTTTGGGGAGGGGGAAGGCATTGATTTTGTTTGTTTGTTTGTTTTTGATAAATGTTTCACTTTAGTGACATTGTATTTAGCCCATTGTCACTACCCCAGGAGATGCTGTCACCATGAGGCAGACAAACTGTATGCTGAAGGTGCATGTTATTTTCACTCTAACTGGAAGGTGATGTGAAATAACTACAATTTCAGTGAATAAAGGTTGTCTTGATGCCACTTTATCTCAGCGTCCTACATATTCAAGTAGTTGTTATCTGTACAAATGGGAATAGCACATAACTACCAAAAGGTATGCCAAATGCCAAAATGATGCCAAATGCCTCCTGCACTTCCCACCTCTTAACTATCTTTGAAGGAGATAGCTTTCTAACGAAACAGTTAACAAAAAAGCAAGTTATGCTTTTCATCCATAAAGCAGAATAGAAGTGGAATCCCACACAGAGGGAAATCCACTTCTTTTGACGTTTGTTTGTCAGGTAAATCCCTCTCTGGGAAATTTTCGAGTAGAAAACTTTTACTTGGAAAGCCTCTTGTGTATTTTTTTTTTTTTCAGTTGCTTCATGTCTGCCCTCTAGTGTTGATATGAGCAGTTTCCAAGTAGAGACTGCAAGCGTGTGCTCTGCAGTTCTCAGCTCTGACCTACTAACAATTTAAGACAGTCCTTTGCCTCAGTGCTTTTGTGTAGTTCTCTCCGAACAATAACATTTAAAAACATATATATTTTTGAAAGACTTGCTTATTTTAATTAATAAAATAAGTTGGTCTTTTTTATTTCTTGGGAAAAGATAAAGTTTTTGGGGGGCATTGTACTGAATGACAGCAAAGTTTTGGAAAGATTTAGTTCCTGGTGTATCACTCAGAATTTTAAGTGCAGTTTGTCTTTGCAGTGCTAACTGCCTGCCTCAGGTTAAGCCTTTCTTCTTGGAGGGCAGTCACACTGGAGCAAAAACAACCTTTGAGCTACTCAAAGTCAGGACTGGCATATCTGAGAACCTGCTGGGCTGCTTTAACTCACATAGAAAAACCCTTTGCCTCTTTTTTTTTTTTTTTTTTTTTTTTTTTTTTTTCTCCTAACTGGGATAGTTGTCTGTCATGTTAGTGAGGTGAACTGGTTTACAGGTGATCCAGCAAGCATCAGATTGCTCAGAGTAGCATGAAGAAAAAGAGATGTCCTTGTAACAATGAGTTATCAAATTGGCTTTAGCTGCTTTATGCAACCTCAGCCTTGCACTGCTGGGACAGAGCAGGTGGAGCAGAACATGCAGGTGATCCATAATATTTTCTGTATAGCTATTTTAAAAAAAAATTAATTGAACTAAACTGTTTAAATTTACTAGAGTGAATTAAGGTTGGATCACACATTTCCTTGTTTGCAAGTGAAAGAAGTAACCTGTGATTTTACTACTGCTAAGAATGGCCAGGTTTTTCTCAGGTTTAGCATGTTCCAGAAGGATACCTGACTGCAAAGATGGCAGGGACAGATCCCTTGTTTTCCTACCAAATACATTAGTTCTGTATAAAAGTAGTAAGATGCAAATTCAGGGATGAATCTTTGAAGCAATTCATTGCAGAGAGAGAAGAAAAAAATTTAAACTAATGATGATACTAGTATTACAAGCCATAGAAGGTTAATACCGAGAAACCCATGTGAAATGTGAAAAGTGGTGCATTAGCATACACTGGAACAACCATATGTCCATGTCAGTGTATAAATTAATATGATAAAAAAACATATTCATTTCCTAGTGATCTTTTTTGGACTTCTCAAAATTGCTTTAAAAATGCTAGTCAAATGACAGATAAGATCTACCCTGGTGAAAATTATTTACCTCTGTAGTGTCCCTCATTAAAAAATTAGCAAGAAAAATTTAACTGTGGTGCATTATATCCAGTATGTGTATGATACACATCCATGTGTATGGTTTTGTGAGTTTAGGAGTCTGTATATGAAAAAAACTAACTGTGTTGTTGCTGCCTCTAGAGTAAGGACTTGACTATTTGACTTCAGTTGTGCCCTTGTGTGCCTAGCTTTGGCAGAGCTGTATAGGTTTATGCCCAAACATGACTGAGATCCAGAAATAAGTTGTTCTGCTTGAATACACTGAAAGTAAAACCCTGGAAATGCATGCCTTGCAGGGGATATAGGCTGTAGAGTACTTATACCAGTACAAAATAAAGTAGTGCCTAGTAGGATAAATAACTGAGTTATGGCATGGTATTTGTAACTTACCATGTCATTGTTCCCTGCACTGTTTCTATGTTTTCTGTACTTCATTTGGTTACCAGACAAGGCAGACCCCTTGCCCAGTACAAAACTGGGACCAGAAACCTATGTCTGGCCCCCTCCTTTTTTTTTTTTTTTTGTGGCTCATTGATTTCTCCAGTTCATTGCTGCACAGCACCATACCTTTAGCAGGCAGATGGGGATGGTCCTGCACTCCAGCACAGGCAGGTGGTGAGGCCAGGACGAGCATAAGTGCTGATAAAGGAATTCAGTGTTGTGTTTTTCCCACCAGCCTTGCCTAACCAAAAAGAAGTTCTCTTATGGCTTCAGCTGTTTGGTCAATTGCAGAGGACTAACTTGCTAGGAAGGCCATAGAGATGGAAATAGTAAGATGAAATTTTAACGGTACATGTTTTCTTTGATCAGTCAAAGTGTTATTTTCTTTCAATTAAGCCTGTTAATTGTGGCACATGGGTGAGCCAAGGCACATAGACAGAGCCTGTATTTTTTATTAGACTAACTGACATCACTGCTAAAAACTCATAGTTAAGGATTATAATGGGAACTCATACCTTGTTTTTGTTTAAATGACTGAAGGTGAATATATTAAAGGGGAGGAAGCATGTATTCATGTGGGAAACCTACACTTAGAAATAAGTATATTTAATTTTTTACTATCTGGGAGAATTTCATTGCATGCTACTTTTGTAGAAAGTTCATTAAACCAACCTGTTGTATGGCTGATGGATCAGCATACAGCTGTGCTCTGCTGAGGTCTTGCATTTCTTCCTGCTTACAAAGCCTTTCTAACAGTAACTTTTTGCCTTCTGTTACTGTGTGCACTCTCTCTGTTAATAGTTTTTGGAAATGGAGTATGGTATTTTCAGAAGCACTCTTCTTAAGTGGAACAGGTGACACCTCTGCAAACAAAATCAAGAGTGCACGAGTCAATGAACTGCTGACACCCAAGTGCAGCACGTGTTAGGTTTTCCTAATTCTGTCCTTCTCTTACGTTCTTTTGGCAGTTGTTGCCTGGTGTTGTGTAAGGGTAGAAATGAAACAGACCTTGTAAAAATCACTCATTTGAACTTCAGCTTTGCCTTGCTACTACCTCCTTCAAGAGTGTCTATTTAAATCACATTGGGTTAGTCCTTTTAGTGCAGTTTGTGAGCTCAGCAGGTTGAATTCAGAAATGTTGTGGTATTTGGATCTATTTTCATCTGTCAGTAGACAAGACCGCATCTTAGTGTTAATAACAGGGGTAATTCACCTAAAACTAAATTTGTCATCCCTCATTGTTTGACTTTTTGATTACCTGGAGCCTGACAATTCTACCAGGAAGAAAAATAAGCTCCTGACTTCTCCTATACCACAGTGTATGCAGCTTAAGTCTATCCATACTGTCATTTTTCTCTGTGATTCTATACCATATATTAACTTTGAAATACCTGTCTTAACCAATAGGTTCTTCTGTACAACATGTTAGACATTAAATATTACCTGCCAGACAATATATGTCTAAACATGTAATTTCTCTCATTTACTGGAGCAATAGTATGAGGAAACCACAACCATGACTATAATATTGTCCCCGTTTTCCTCTAAGCATCACAGGTAACTTCTACAACTTTTAAAAAAAATATTTTAATCTTTTCCTTGCACTTGATTCTTATCAGTCAAATAACTATTTCCTGATATTTACCACATTTATACAAGGGATGAGGACTGAAATAAAGAAACTGCAGCTTTCATTAAGTTGGTATTTTACCAGGACTTTTCTCTTGAAGGTTGTTGAGGATAAGAGAAGAGTGCTGGTTTGAAGCTTGGTTTTAAGTTCTAGGGGGTTTTTAAGCTGTTTGGAGTACTGGAAGTTAGAATCTGGCATCCAATTTAACAGCAGTGTATAGGTGCTTAAAGAGTCAGGGGCTCTTACCATCATTCCATGTTTTTCTCTTGATACTCAGGGATCCTGTGTTTGCTGCAACATCTCCAACTGAAATTTAGAAGAAAAAAGAAAAGCAAGGCGACTAAGTATTTTGCAGAGATTTTTAAAGCATTCACACACCAAAAATCTTCACGCTACAAAAGCAAATGCACTCAGACAAGCAGTTTGTAACAATGCAATTCTTCCAGAAAAGTTAGGTGCTGCTTTTGTCTCCACATCAGGGTGGAGACATTTATTTGGCGGATGCTTCAAACAAATTAATAACTAAAGCTTTTCTTCTGAAAGGTTATTGTGTCTTACTGACTCCTGTCAACATACACAGCACAGATTACATAGTACTTTTCCAGCATGTTAAAATGTAAACCAGTCAGGTTGCCTCAGATGCTCTTGGTGTTGACAAATTCCATTAATGGAGAGCAAAAATGAGCAGTGATATCTTCAGTTTCTGGATTTGGAATAAAATATCTGTCTTAAGGATGTGATCAAGCACAAGAATGAGGCATGTGAGAAGCAGTGGTGTCAACCTATGGCTGTGTCACTGTCAGTCCAGCTAATGGCACCACCATATGGTTCCCTTGGACACTCCGTTAGGGCTCTGGTTCATGACTAAGGACAGCTGGTATAAGGGTGGCTCTGGTGGTTTCTGGCTAAGCTTTCTGTCTGTCGTCTACTGCAGAAATGGTTCAAAACCTTAACTTTTTGTGATATTGCAAACTACTATATGACATCTTGAGAAAAAAATCAGAATAACTCACTGATCTCTAAGCTGTGGTGTTGAAGGTGCTTCTACAAGAACACCTGATCTGCCTGGAGGGGCAGGTGCTCTTGAGAGGTGGAACAGTTGGCCAGACAGGAGAGCCCTTACACCAGGCTAGCATATCAGAGGTCTTTTTATACTAAAATAGGAGCAAACTCTATTTAGAAAACTGATTCTGCTTTTGCAAAATTAATAATTACAAGTGCTCAGATAAATACCACTGTCCTGGATTCTCTTCTCTCTTGACTATGGGGTGAACTGAATCAATGAGGTTTGCCTTTCTTTGGAGTACTTATATTTGGTTTGATTGTTACAGATTTCCACAGTTCTAGATGGCAGGAGCTTGCATCTATCGATAAGACTTCTCCATGCTTGCTAGAGCACCTCTAAAACCTGCCACATTTTCTAGCACCATTTCACTCTATCTCACCTAAGCTTCCAAAAGCACTAAGATTCATCAAATAACATTGAACACTTAAAATCACAGAATTGCTCAAGCTGGAAAAGACCTTCAAGATCATTGAGTCCAACCTCATCCTAACCCTGTTACCCTATTCCTATAAAGAGTGATAAGGTCTCAGCTTCTGTTTTCCCAGACTGAACATCCCCAACACCCTCAGTCACTCCTCACAGGGGGTGTGTTCCTAACCCTTCACCATCTTTGTTGCCCTTGCTCCAACACCTCAATGCCCTTTTTGTATTGAGGTGCCCAAAACAGAACACAGTACTCGAGGTGGAGCCTCACCAGGGCCAAGTACAGGGGCAGGATCACTTTCCCAGTCCTGCTGGTCACACAGTTTCTGATACAAGCCAGAATGCCATTGGCCTTCTTGGCCCCCTGGGCTCATTGCTGGCTCACATTCAGATGACTGTCAATCAATACACCAAGGTCCTTTTCTGCCAGGCAGCTTTCCAGCCATTCTTCTCCAAGGCTGTAGCATTGCCTGGGATTGTTGTGACCAAAATGCTGGACCCAACACCTGGCCTTACTGAATTTCATACAGTTGGTCTCGGCACCAACCTCAGGTGCTTTCACCTTTTGTTAAGTGTTCTCACTTTGAAACTTCTTCAAGATTATGTCAATTTGCTGGGTATTGCCTATATGACCACGCAGATACAGTTTCTTCAGTTACTTTCCCTCCCCATTCCAGCCACCCATTTTACCCCTCCAGTATGGGCCAAAAATCAACTTTTACATTTCATTTTAAGTGCTTTGTCTCAGTACTGAAATTTTTAGTACCTGATAGGAGACTTGAGCTTTCACATCCCCAGCCTGAGGGACCCAGAGGCTGTCTTCTTAAAATACAGTCAACTTCATCATAAAATCTCATTTTTCTCCTGGGATTGCCAAGGTGCTCATTTTCCTTCTGCAGTGCCCGGTATTCATATTTTAGGTTCTTGTACTTTGTGCGACATTGTTTCCAGTCTCTGTCTATACCACGTTTCATTAGCCTTCTGGCAATTTCCTCAAATATTTCTTTATTTCTTGTGGCTCCTTCAAGCATTTGTTGTATCTTTTCATCTGACCATATGTTTATCAGAGCTCTGACTTCATTATCACTCCAGTGTTTCCCTGCTCCAGTATCATTAACTGTAATAACTTTAAAGTGATTTTGTGCTTCTTCCAAGGGCATGTGATTGTCTGAAAATATAAATAAAACAGCAACAGAGTATTGCTGAATATACATACAATAACATGTAATTGTAGCTAATGATTTGGTAACAAGGATCAGTTAATGTTTATAGTAATACCTCCTTATGAAAATATTTTAACTTTACAATGCACATGATTGCATTTTTTTTTAAAGTATGAAAAATACGTAGCAAGTTAATTCCCTTGTTTCTTCAAGTAATCTGAAATTTCACATTTTGCCACTGTAATTTTGTTGCTGTTGTTGTCAAAGACAGATGTATCTAAGTGCTACATGCAGACAAGCAATCGACCTTTAAAGCAACAAAATGTCAGCATTGGTAAGAAAATTACTTTCCAGCATGCTTTCAAATTAGAAAGGAGAGGCAAAATATCATGAGAATGAAACTGGTAGTGGGGATTCAATAGAAGAAAAAAATCTTACCTACATACTCAGAAGTAGGCAGATGCTGCTCATCAGATAATTATGGAATTCATAGTTGAACCACAGTATTACTGCAAGTTTTGCTCACAACAGGAAATAGAGCTATGAAACTAATTTTTAAGTTTAGTGATAAAGCTAGAGATGAGTAAAAACCAGAAAAGTAGAGATCTGATTGCTCCAGCTTTGGTACTGCAGCTACAATACAATTTTGTTTCAGAATAAAGGCAGGGAAATGAATACTCACCTGTTCTGACCATTTGTTTTCCTACTGGTGTACAAGATCGATCTTCTGAGGTAGTGCTTACAGAATCATCATCTATAGAAACACAGTTTTAAATAAAATACATTTGGACTTAGACAAATTACTAATATTACTGTCACCCTCTGCAAGTAACACTTATCTTAAATTTAAAATGTCATAACCCATTAGTCTAACCCATTAGTTATAACAAGTCCTCCGACACATGCCTCCCTAAATTAAATTAAATTATTTATTGGCATTTCTTGTAAGCCCATCTCTTTCTGCCCCCAAAAGGTTAGGTGTAGATGTAATGCCATTAAAATACTTGATTAAACACGCAGGCATATCTGGTTTGTATCTGACATGTACATTGATTTGCATGACATGTTTGTACACAGTGATTAGCAGAGGTTTGCCTTCCCCTTTCTTTCTTCAGCAGTGTGGGCAGAGCAGGCTCAGTGAGGCTTTGCTGCTTTGGGTAAAGGCTCACACACCTCTGCAGACCCACTCACACACCTCTGCAGACCCACTCACACACCTCTGCAGACCCACTCACACACCTCTGCAGACCCACTCACACCTAACGGGGCTTGGACTGCAGCCTGTCCTGACACGGGCTCATGCAGGCTCCCCCACTGCTGTCATCAAATGAACAGGGACTTGGGCCCTGGAAGACCACTGTCCGCTTCTGGAGTTTGGAAATTGTGCAGGAGATTGGGATGTGATGAGGAGGAGCAGGAATCACAGGCAGCTGTTGGCAGACCTGCATGCAGATGGGGCTTTTCTCAGCTCTTTTTGCATTTCCCTGGTACAGCTTAAAGAAACTGAAAAGAGACCCTTGCTCCTTAGTCCTGTTTGTTTTTCTTTATTCAGGACTCCTTTTAAGCACCAAAAGTGGTTTAGAATCCATCTTACTAAGCCACCATGGTGGGTTTCAAAGCTGGGCTTGGAGATGTGCCTTTCCCTGACTGCAGGAGGAAGGGAAGGTTTTGTGGAGCAGAATGCATCCTTTTGTTTTCCCTTAGGAGATAGCCATGTTTATTTACTCTTGGGTGAAGGGCTGGTCTCTGTTACAGAGCTTTTGTGGTAGAGATAATGTAAGTAGAAATAAAACTGGAAAACAAACAATTCATTCATGCTTTTGTGGACATCTTTGGCCTCAGATTAAATTGCATTTTTTAATGTAGGGATAGCTCTATCTGAATGCATTCCATGTGGATTACATGGAGTTCATATTTACTTTATAACATGCTTCCTCTTAAGTGATTTGACAAATACTTGCTTTCATAAGCCACATGTAGGAATAAACTTTATACCTATGGAAATCTTAGAATCAGTTACTTAGATAGTAACTATTACTTAGCTCTTTAAAAATTCTTGCATCTGCCTTTAAAACTTGCAGCTATTGGAAATACAACCTTGGGCCAAAATGGAGCAGTAGGTTTACTCCTTTTTTTTTTTTTAAGCTATTACAAAAAACAAACAAACAAACAAACCCCAAACAAAACCATTAATTTATATGCTTATTTTCTCAACCATGCTAGGTCTCTAATCTTTTTCTGACTTTGATAGTAGCACTGGTTTACTGCTGACTTGTGTGATTATTCTCCTCAGTTGGGTATTATGTGACAGGAACAGGGAATTTGTGTGTATAAGGCAGTCAGTTGATTTGCATAACATTTTATTTTAGTCATTGTGAATGATCTCTTCTCTTTGCATTAGTGTGACCTTACTATGTCTCTGAATTTTCAGGAACACAGCTTTACTGTATCCCCAATGGAACCTGTGTTTCAGTGTGTCATTGCTGTGATGGCATTGCTCTGATGTTGTCCTCAGCATCACACTCCTTTCAGGTGTCTTTCATAATGAAGATCAGCCTATGCAAACAGTTGTAAAAGCTGTTCAAGATAGGGTGTCTCAACACCCAAACTCCAGAAAACATAGTTGCTTAGCAGGAAGCTGTTGTCTGGATCACAGAAATACTGATGTATACAATAAAAATTGTGGAAACTTGTAGTGTAAAGGGGCAAAGAATTGTTCACAGAATTATAATAATAGATTTTTTCAGTCTTTTAATTAACTTCTGTGTGTAAACAGAAGTACCATAAAGTATATTTTGATCCAGGATGTTAGGTCAGTAGGTTCAACATCATTGTTATTTCCTTTGATGCCTTTTTTCATGATCTTCCATGGTTTCTATGCTCATTTATTCCAGAAGATTAATATTCCTGCTGTATTCTAATGTTAAATGTTAATGGTTTTAATAAAACAAATCTTTTTCTGAATACTTGTCATTGAATGTAGGATTTCAGCTTTACTTGTAAAATAATTCAGAATTATGGCAATTGTTTCACAGTAAATAGTCTGAAATTAAATGCACTGTCATGAGGCAGCAAAGAGACAAGGCATAAAATGTTCACTGTTTCAGCTATTTAGTTGTGCAGCTCATCTTCTCTAGCAATTGTATATGAAAAACAACAGTATTTGTGTCTCAATCAAATGCAGACTTATGTCTGGCATAATAATTCATATGTTGTCTGGGAAAATAAGATATTGTTATTAACTGGGGGGACAGAGAAATTAGTGTCTATGCACTTTTGCCTTATGAAATCAAACCAAATACCACATTTTATCATAACCTAGAAGTAGAACAAGTATAATGTTCAGGAATAACATATGAAATCTGCACATTGTAGTAAAGTGGGATGTGCTCTTATACCCATCTAGGCACAGTCTTGACCTACCTATGTCAATCGTCTCCTTCTTTATTTGTGTAGCTTCCAGAGCTGCTGGGGTGGAGTTGGCAAGGTCCCCCTCATCTTCAATGATTTCTGTGAAAATAAAATTTACAGAGTTCTTATTAATTAACCAGGTCTTGATTTAAGTTGTGAGGATCACTAAGTTCAGAATCCCATTAATGATAACTGTTTTTAAGAAATTTCATCTCTTAATACATTAAAGCTGCAATTTCTCAGCAGCAGTGGGCTTAAGAGCAGTGCATACACTTATTTATAAATAACAGCTGCATTAGTAAGCTTACAGATTAAATATGCAGCCTCCTAAGTTATTTAAACCTGGATCACAATTGTAGAATGTTTTGCTGATAGTGATTGTATGACATGTAGTAATTGGTGAGCCTCTATGGAGATTTCACAATGGATGATTCAATACATACTGAAATTGCAGAAAGTCGCCCAGAGGAACTGAATTAGCCCCAAAAGCAACAAGGGTCCTTTCCCTGACATTGCATTAGTGCTTGGATTGATCTGTAAGGCTGCACATGACAGTCCTCAGGGCCTGTCCTCAGAGCATCCCCCCTGCTGCAGCTTTTACACCACAGAGCTGGGTGACAGAGGTGTCCCTGGGTCCCCTCCGCGGGGAGGCAATCTCGGCTCCTCTGCCATTGGCCCTCCTGTGTTTAAGGGAGAACTCCACCCCTCTGCCCTGGGACAGACAGAGGGATGGACAGACGGATGATGCAAGTGGTCATTCCGATCCTTTCCAGGTGAGGACATTTCTGGACAGAGTTTAAACGGTGAAGGCCACACTGCGGATCGATGACAGCAGTTTCTGGCTCCCAGCCTGTTCTCAGTCCATTCAAGAATGTTGCCCCTAACATTAAGCAATAAAGCATAATCTAGAGCTGTTTTATTAAAAATTACCCTCCCAAATCAATAAGGCCTTGTTTACATCAGATGTTCTTTACAGTGTGACCAGCATTATGTGCCTTTTTTTTTTTTTTCCTTTTTCTTGATGAGTCAAGAATGTGGGTAGGGAACCTGGCTGTTTTCCTAAACCACTGTTCAGAGTTTTTGGAGGGAGGGCACAAGGAGAGCAAGACTGAGCCAGACAGAACAAACCGTCAAGAGTTCCTGGCATGGATAAAATACAGTGGCTCCATCTGCATTGTTTAGTGAAGCTATAGATGGCTGCCAGAAAATGTGCTTAATCTCTGTGTTGCACTGCTCCCAAGGCCACCAGAGCAATGCTGTGCAAGTCTTTCCTTTTGCCTGCTCAGTCTGATACAAGCTCTGTTCTCTTTGGGCACTTTGTCACTATTGCTATTAATCCTGTTTTCTGGCTCATGAGGCGAGATTAGTAACTTGTCTCCTAATCCTTGCTATCATGTGTGTCTTGTATAGTATAAAAGGGGAGTAGGGAATGGAATGTCAAAGCTAAGGAAAATCTTTCAGCATGTGTCCTGTGTTTACTCTCCAACAGCTTGCAAGGTTGCTGCAGTCTCTGTCGTGCAGATCTCTGAGACTTGATACAGATCTGGATGCACAGTTAGGAGTTTGTCTCTGCAGTCTGAGTAGGTCTTGAGCTAAGCCAGTGAAGCATAAAGAACTCAGGCACTTCTATGAAATGCTACTTCACACCAGCCTGGGGTATATGTATTAAGAGTTATCTTTTGACTTTGTGTCTGTACATTTTAAAATTCCAAGCATGCAGCAGTAAGTGTTCAAAAGAAGCCAAGAATAAGTGCCTGACTATGTACCAATTTAAGATTTTTATTTTAAAGAACCAGATTTTAGTCCTTGCTTAGGAATGTATCTTGGCAATTTCCTGGCTTCACATTTGTCATAAGTGGGCTAAAAAACCCACTAAACACTAAAGTGTGCAGGGTACCAAAAAAACTAAGAAAAATTATGACAAGAAAAGTAATTGTTTGAAACAAAATACTTGCTGGAGAAACTTCAGAACATCAGGCTACTGAAGTTCCTTAGAATCTACTTTTTATCTCCACTGTTGCTTCCCATGGCATTTTAGATTTCATCAAACACCTACATTCTGTGATTGCAGTGCAAAGTCTGACACATGTGGAATATATATGTACATGAAATTTAAACTGACTGACTACTGACTGTGCAAACAGAATCATTTTGCTTTTCTGAAAAGATTTCTGGAATGCACTGTTCTTAAAAGTTATCTCATTAAATAGAAAATGTCAGTCAAAATTATTAAATATGGGCTTATTTCCATCTTGATTTAATATAGGCATCTTATACCAGAGAAGAGAAAATTTTAGTGAACCTAGCCTTTACAAGGCTGATTTTGCTAAAAACTTGATGGTTTTTGTGATTTCCGTGATGAGATGGGTTTGGTGATGCCCTTGCACCCTCTGCTGGCCATTCTGCTTGGAAAGCTACTTCAGGGCAGTGCTGCCACAGAAATTTCAGTAAACTGTTTTACCAGTCTCTAGAAGAATGTGTAAGGATTTATTGATTTCTATACCTTTTCCTTCTCAGGTGAGCACGTGAGCAAAAATGTGCTGGTAGAGGAGAAAAACAATACCATGAACCATCAAGTAGCTGTGTATTTTCCTGAAAGTGGTGCATTTGTCTTTCAACGTACTAGAGTATAGCAAACCTGATTGGAGAGTTTATGAAGATGGGCAGTGGTGATGATGTTCCTGTGGTTAATAGCTCATATCTACATGAAAGATGGTGAGAAGCAGCTGCACTTCTGAGGGAGCTTGTGCACCTGTGTGCATTTACAAAGCTGCAGTTGCCAGAAAGCAGGTGTCTGCCCAGGCTAGCTGGAGTTTAGCTAGGCAAACATGTTTGTAACTCTGACTGCAGAATTCATTAACTCCATGTTAGTGGAGATTAGTGAGATAACCTGATACAAGGTAAACATAATGTCGACATTTTTATTTATGTAAAATTCTTTTTATATGTCTTTCTTTCAAAGGCACATGAGCATGTATATATTAATTATAATTACATGCTTATGGCAAAACAGTTTTCAACAAAAGTTCTGTTGAATATGGAGTAGTCCTTAAGAAGTCGTATCCTAGAGGCTATTGATTGTCAAATATCCACTGATATCAAAGAACCAATGTAATATGTTATGCCTGACTGCCTTTTCCACTATTTATGAGCAAGTAAAGTTATGAACACAGAGCACTTAAGGCGTGCACCACAATTACAAGAATAAAGGGTCTCCATGATTATGTAAAGAGCGTACATAATCTCTCTGCCTTAGGTAATAACTATGTTACCATTAATAACTAATATTAAAGCCTAACACAGCTTTTTTGCCACCTGTGATAAAATGATTTGAGTCTGTATTTTTTGTTTGAGAATGAGAGAAATCATTTTGGAAACTGAAACTGCATCTATTTGTGATGAGTGCAGTGGGTTAGCCTTTTTGTTTTTTTCCTCAAAGGACTTTGAACAGTAAACTTTAGAGTGGATAGGCTGACCCACAGACACTTCTGAAATATCTTTCCCCACATAATAAGATTGCAAATACAATTACCCAGAAACATATACAATGCAGTTAAAATACATATATTTCACAAGGGAAATGGTAACTAAGGTAAATTATAGAGGTCTAACACCTAACACTTATCTTAAAAAGGAATGTTAAAAATGTCAAAATGAGTTCTCAGAACTTTGCAAGTATTATTTACTTTATCTTAAATAACTAATTTGGGAGATTGCAGTCCAAAAAGTTAGAATATTAGGTAGCTGCAGGCAGTTGAAAACTCTGCAAGTTTAGTGGTACTGCTGAATCTATGTATTATAACAGTGTCTTACAATGACTCATGTATATTTCCATGTAGTAATTTTACTTGTTAATGGGAGAAATGGAATTTGATGTGTTTTACAAGTACTTTTAATAGGATTCCACAAATTGCTAGTTATTATTTCTCACATATTTTGTCTTTTCCAAACCAAAATCCCCATTGGCCATGTGCTTTTCATGATCTATTTTTCCCTAATGGATGTCTCAGGTACCTTTAGTCACCTGGTAAAAAGGCCAGTTATATACTTCTTTGTTAGTAAATTTAAATTAATAAATGTAATTGCTCTTGAATGGTTGTAATGATCTATTATCTAATGTATTTCATGTTGCCTCTCATGATCAGCCTTGGCTTGACTTACTTGTCATAACTGTTTCTTTCACTGCATGCCAAGCTCCCAGATTCTCTGGAGTATTATTTAGAGTAACATCATCTGTCAGACGATTTTTAATTTGACATTAATATTTTTTAAACTAATGTTAAATCATTTTGAATTCCGTAAGACTCCTCTTTAATGCCTATTAAAGACTATATTCTGCCCCATGCTACTGAGAGAGGTCATGAGGTCCTCTGTTGTGTACAAACCCACCAGCCTTCAAGATTTCCCTGTTTTTACTAGATGAATGTTAAATTCTCACTTCCCCTGAAAGATATGCTTTCACATGTAAACCATGTTTTCTTTGTAAAGAGTGTATGAACTTCGTATTCAGTGCTAGTATTTTTCATCCCCTGACATGAGCATTTGCCCAATTATATTAAATACCGATCACATCATATTGTGAAAAAAATAATGTTGTATTAGTTATGCAGAGGAGACTGAACAATTCTAATCCTTCAGATGACAAAGTTTAAGTAAAAGCAGCAATACATTGCACTTAAATTTCTTAGACCAGTAGTTACCTTTCTTTACATCTTGGTTCATTAATCTTTGAAAATATTACCTACTAGACTATTTTTATCAAGTTTAGCAGAACACTGTAAATGTGCATGTGTGCATCTATTTATTGAAAGTATGATTATAACTGTGACCTTTTTTTTTCTGAATTTTTTTTCAAGCCTCTGGATTTTGTATTATCATCATTACAGTGTGGGCTTATTTTAGAGGTCTACCTTAACTTACTAAATTTAGAGATTTATATAAAATAGAACACCTTACAGTTTACCTGAGTCAGCAACTTTCTTTATATCTGCAACCCATAGGTCTTCTGACATATTACTAACAGAGTCCTCTTCACCTGTGTCTCCAGGCATTTCTGCATAAATAATGCTATGTTAATTAGGACACTGCATTTGTGTACTACATAAGAACAGCTGTGCTGTGTCAAATAAAAAGATCTGTCTGACCTAGGATGCTCCTTATGCCAGCAGGCAGTAGTAGGTGCATTAGCAAAGAGCTTAGAAACTGTAACTGAAGAGTGAACATTTCCCCCAAATACTCCCATAGTTTTCATCCAGAGACTCTGTTATGATTTTCTTTACTTCTTCGATTACTTGACTAACTTCTAGTCCTTTATTTGGCCACTCTAATATCACCCCCTCTTGTAGGATTCTTACTATGTAATAAAGAGTTCTATGTTTAATTCTGTTCTTAAACAGTAGACATGTTTCTGGTTGTACATATCAAGAAAAAATGTTTTCACTCTTGGGTAGTGTATGTTCATCAGTCCACTCTCTAATTCTGCAATAATCCACCCACTACCAAATCATTTGTGAATAACCACACAAAAATAAAAGCAAACTGTGCCACCATTCTCAGTGCTATTCTTTTTGCTATTTTCAAAACAGCTGTTTGGTAGTCTTGCTGTAAAGGCCAGTTAAATAGGGCCACTAGAGACCATAAAGAAAGACAGTTTAAATGGTAATTTCTTAACAAATTGCAGACTTTTTTTATTCAGTGTGTTCATTTTTCCAGTAACAAAGTCTGACCAACTCATCCTTTTATGTTTTGTTTTTTTTTTTTTAGCTAAGCTGAAAACAGTCTCTCCTGTCATGATTTTGACTAGAATAATCTCTTTATCATTTTATCTTGTCGTCTTTTTTTTTTAATGTTTTTCAGTTCTATTAAAAAGAAAGAAACAATCTGAAAGACTGAAAAAAAAAAGAAAATCTAGATAGTTGCCTTTTTTTTTAATTATTATTTTTTTCTATTAATGTCCCTTTAGTGCTGTAAAACTAAACATTTTAAGTTATATACAGGTATGAAGTACTTACCTATGGTGTCTTTTTCTGATTTTGCTTCTGTCCATTCTGGAGGCCTTTCACTTTCATCATTATCTGATTTACTTGCTTGTTCCATGGTGCTGTGACCCAGAATTGCATCCAGTTCATTAAAAAATTTCATACTTTTACTTGTACTCCCTGAGTCTTGGGCACTTTTTATACTCTTGTATTCATGTTTCAGATTTTTATATTTTGTCCTGCACTGCTTCCAGTCCCTGTCAATTCCAAACTTTTGAAGTCTAGCAGCAACCTGTTCAAATATTCGTTTATTTCTCACTGTCCCCTCCAGTTGTTGCTGGATATTTTTGTCTGACCATATGCGTATCAAAGCTCTGACTTCATTAACAGTCCAGTGTTTTCCACCTTCGTTTGCTACTGTTGGAATAAAAGCCGGTGTTTTGGAAGCCTCTATTGCTGACGCTGGGTTACCTGCATCGTGTGGGGTAGGGAAGAGACACAGATACATGTTACCTGCATTGGGTGGCAGGGCTGAGGAAAGTACAGACAATGAGAATGAAGTATGTGGTTTCATCATGGCTTGTCTCCCCAGGGAAAGATGGAGCAGAGGTGACATTAAAGTCAAGCTATTGGTTATTAATTTTTCAGCAATTTTGTTAGTTTTGACAGTATTTTTGCCTTCCCCTGAAAGCTGGTATTAGGATAGCTCATGTATATTTAACTAGTTTGAGAGGAACATTTCATTTTTCTGTTCCCTAATATACTGAACTTTACTTATCAAAGTTACGAGAGTGAGCTGTTTTGTTGCTCAGTCATTAAGAGGAGAAGAGTGCTGTTTGGAAAATATGAAGTTCTGTATCAGCACAATAATACATTAGTGGGCCTGGAGTCACTGACATGAGCATCAAGATTTAATTTTTTGCATTCACGTCATACTTTTGGTTTTACACGCATGGAGAGCTTTATACTGGGTAGGGATGTGAAAAATCTGACCCTAAACTCCTAACAAAGCTCCCTTTTGTAAGGAGCTGAGGAATAGAGACTTTTACTTTAAGTCACAAAAGAATATTTGTATGATAATGAACCCAGTTCTCATAGTACAGAACTTCTCTCTTTCTTAGGTCAATCAAAATATTAAAATTATTTGCATTTTTTTAGTAAAAATTAAAGTTTGATTTATCTTACTGTGCAGAACTAATACATTTTTTTACTTCCTCCATTCTTCATCTTTTAATCTTGAGAGTAAAGGATGCCATGGAATTACTTAAAACGCTGAAATATGATATCTTGCAGGTTTTTATGTTTCTTTGTTTCTAATTATGAATTTGCTTTAAGACTTAATTTTGGTGATCAAATTACTTTGGAAAGTGGTTTTTCATTAATTTTCTAAATGTTTGGAAAAATAACTGGTTTTTCTAAGAAAAAAACATAATTCCAGTGCTACATCAAAGAGAACAAACATTGAAGTGCACAGTACCTGACACAGTTTTTTGCAATCATACTAAAGTGATAAATGCCTTTGCAAGTGTCTTATTCTAAAAGGGCAGGGGTTGGAATACTTTATAGTCATTGAGCTTTGTCTGATGGCAAAAATATATGACCTTTTCTTGTACGTACAGCTTCAGTGGAGCATGCTTGTGTATAATAATGTGTCTGGGGACAAACTTGTCCTAGATAGAAGCATTCTTTGCTGGTCTCCACATTTCATTCTAGTTGTAGAAGAACTGTACTAACAGATACCAATTTTTTTCCCTGTTAATCCTGTGTTAATCAGACTTTTAGAGCAGCAAGATCATTGATAATGTTGTTGAGGAGGGTAATTTCTGGGAGACATCTCAATTATGCTTTTTTTCATTTCTTCCAGAGAGAGTGAAAGAAAATGCTTGTTTACAGGTGAAATTAAACGTAGAAATTTCTACAGTTGGCAGCTGCCAACACTGGGTAGATTTGATGTAGTCTCTGTTAAGTGTTTTCAGGAGTATGTCAGCTATCTGTATTTCCAGGGTGGTTCATTCTTTACTACCAGAGAGTGCCACAGAAACCAGAAAAAGCACAGGGGAAGAGCAAGAATGCGGAAGGTGCTCCCTGCACTTCCCAGCCAAAGCCACAGAGGATGAGGCAATCTGGGAGAGATAAGGTTTCTTTAGTGCTTGTGCAGACTGGTATTTCTCACTAGGAAATTATTTTGCAGCTGAGCTCACTTTCAGTTGTGGATATTAGTTCAAATGAGTTCTAGTGACTTGGTGCATTGCTTATTCATTCTGATGTATGCAGAGTGGAAAACTAGTTTTTTTTGTTCTTTATTCTCTTTAAAAAACATCAGATTCAAAATATCTTACCCACAAGCACCACACTGAAATCAAGTTGCTATGGGCACTGTGAAAATTTTCCTTATGGCTCAAATGTATTTGAATCACAGAATAATAGAATATTAGGAGCCGGAAGGGACCTCTGGAGATCATCTAATCCAACCTTCTGCCAAAGCAGGATCACCTAGGGCAGGCCACACAGGAACACACCCAGGCAGGCTTTGGAAGTCTCCAGAGACTCCACAACCTCTCTGGGCAGCCTGTTCCAGTGCTTCATCACCCTCACAGAAAAGAAGTTTCCCCTCATGTTGAGGTAGAACTTCCTATGTTCTAATTTAAACCCATTATTCAGTGTCCTATTACTGGGCCCCACTTGAAAGAGATTGGCCTCATCCTTTTGATACACACCCCTCAGATACTTATAGACATTAATAAGATCTCCTCTTGGCCTTCTTTTCTCAAGGCTAGACAGCCCCAGTTCTCTCAGTCTTTCTCCATAGGAAAGATGTTCAAGTCCCTTCATCATCCTCATACCTTTCTGTTGGACTCTCTCCAGTAGATCCCTGTCTCTCTTGAACTGGGGAGCCCCGAACAGGATACAGTATTCCAGGTGTGGTCTCACCAGGTGAGAGTAGAGGAGGAGAAGAACCTCCCTAGATCTGCTGGACACCCTCTTCCTGAGGCACCAAGGATACCATTGGCCCTCTTGGCCACAAGGGCACATTGCTGACCCATGCAGAATTTACTGTCCACTAGGACTCCAAGGTCTTTCCCCATGGAGTTGCTTTCAGCACTAATTTGTTTAAAAAGTTGTTGAGACAGGATATACGCTATTTTGTAATCTAAGAGATATGTTTGTACCAGATTTAATTTTTTCAAAGCTTCCTCAAAATGAGAAGTTTGCTGAAATGAAACCAAAATATGACACAATTTAGATACAAAGGGCTCAACATTTTTTCTTTCAGTGGTGTCCAAAACAGTGCCTGAAATCTAAAGACTAAGAGAAACACTTGGAAAGGCATTTTGGTGTCAGTACATACTTAAGAGCCCATGTAATTGAGTGTATTTTGTTGACGTTTTAGAAAGCTGCTTTCTCAAATTTGAAGGATTTTTTAGCAGGTCAAAAGAATTTGCTTGACAAGAGCACGAGTAACATGGTCATATTCTTGTAAAATTTGATTCAGATACCTGCTGCAAGAAAGGTCTTGTTTATGTATCTGTTGATAGAATTTAATGTGAGATTCTTGCATCTTCCTTAATTATTTTGTTATGGTAGGCAAGAGGGGAATAATGTCTTAACATCAAAGCTATTGGTTTAATTGGGGCCTTGTTTTTTCCCTGAATACAGCACCTTGGAGATTCTATTGTGAAAGTGGGTGTAGCTGTACTTGGATGTATGCTAGGGCACATTTGTAATATAAAAAAATGGAAAGAGCATCAGAAGAGCATAGGAAATTCAGGACAGTGCTGCTGTTCATCAAGGGAAGGAATCATCTCATTTACTGCCTAATTCTGTCATGAATCTATTCAGGTTTCTCCATTCCCTTTAGCACCCATTGAAGGGGGTTGTACCTAGGATCTTCTTCCTCTTTGTGGCTTGACAGATTTATGCCTTTGCTCTGTAATAACTTTCTGGAGGAAAAGTACTGTAGTAGGAAGGTTTCCAGATAAGCTGATGTCTGGTTGGTTGAACTACAGCATTGCTGACTACCCCTTACTTGGAGAGAGGATACAGCTGCTTTGAAATCTGGATTGCTCAGTGGGACAGGTCTCACCTCTGCGGATCTCCCCTGGCTCAGACCATTCACTCATGCTGCTTTAAGCAGAAATTACATGAGTAAGAAAAAAATCTGCAGGTTGACATGAGTACCACACACTAGCATTTAGCAAAATTAATGTGGTTAATATGATTAAGCTATAGAATGGGGTGTGTTTTGAATGTGAACAATGGTGACCATGCAGGTGTTACATCATATATAGTGGTCAGTATCCAGAGATGCATGAGACTGTTGAGTGATAAATCTGGGAAGGATTTGTTGCAAAAATGTGACTGTTTTAAAGCTGTGTTGATCAGAAACAGAATGATGGCATATTCAAGCTATCAGAAAGTGTTCTGACAGTCATGATATTTTTTAGTTTTTGATCTCTGAGCCATCATACTATACCTAGTTGAACAGATCTGACATGGGACATAAAAAGAAGTGGATCTCCTGAAGCATCCTCATCATCTTCTAAAGAAACTGATATTTCACCTGGGAAGGAAAGAGGTTTTTGATGAAAAATAAGTATGGACTAAATGAGCTTAAACTAGTTTAAGTGAAGATGTCCATACACAATGAGAAGATTATTAACTTTGTAATTTCCACCCTTCATTTATATTAAATTTATAATTCATTCGGCCTGTCCTCATAAAGGGGTATGAGCTATAGAAGGTAAGTAAATTATTTTATATCTTTCATATGAAGCCTATTTGAAATATATTTCAAAATCCTTGTAGAAACAAACTTGATTCTAGGAACTAGTATGATTTTCTGACTCAGTATGTGGGGTAAATAACACATTATAGTTTTAAAGCAGATAATGAAAATTAAGATACATACAAATAAAAATGGACCTTGTACATGGATCCAGATAACTACAAATCCATTTATGTAAAAAATTATATTAAAAAAACCTTTAAAATCCAAGAAGAATATTAAAAGAAGATTATGAAGAAAACATGAACATTCTGCAAAGAGTACTGGATATCGATATAATTCATAAATGTCCTAGGGAAAGAGGAAACTATCGTGACTAGAGAACAGACCTAGTTGTAGCTGACAGGTTCCCTCAGGCTTTTCACACTGTAGCTTTCCTACACGTGTTCAAAAAGCAGGATTATAGCAATTGCCGGGCGAGTCTGGAAAGCAGCATGCCCAAAATTCTGAATGAGCTTAATTTGCAGAAGACAGACTTTTAGGTTGTTCCATGGTAAGACGGGGTATTCGAGGTACCAAACTAGACAGAAGGTTCGAAATGTCGGTTCCCTGTGCGGGGAATGAGCTGCTGTCCGGCCCATCCCGTCCGGTCCAAAGGTGCCGGGACCCCCCCTCACCAGCATGGGATGCATCCCGGTATCCCTGACGTGGGAGAAACTGAAAACATCCTAAATCCTCCTGACTTTCAGCAAGGCTCAGAGTGACACATGCGGCCTGATCCCTGCCTGCTCCCAGCTGCCCGCCCGGATTCCCTGCCAGGAGCTGAGGCGGGAGAGGTGCCCAGGGCCCCCCCTGCCTGAGGGAGGGATGCAGGGGGGGAGAGGAGAGATTCTCGGCTGGAAGGATGCTGAGTCTGCCCCGGGGACTGGGAAGAGCACCTTTCGTTACATTGGCGTAGTAAAAAGAGCTTCGTTGTGTTAAATAAGTAAGAACAGTCAACACGAGAAGATGTTAGAATATTTGATGGGGGCGACAGGGAGGAAGCATCTGACAGGCACAAAAATGTTATTAAGAGTATTGCACACTCATTAAAAAAAAAAAAAAGTATATGGCACACTCATTAAAAAAAAAAAAAAAGTATATATTTAAAAAAAAAAAAAGTTTATGGCATGTTTAGTGTTAAAATCCAGACACACACACACAAAAAAACCAACTATGTATGAGTGGCTTTTTCAAGTTGGCATTTCTGACTGGTCTTCTTGCCTTTCCAGTAGTTTAGTTTTGTGCTTATTATATTTTTTATTATTATTTTATGCATCTTTATGCATTCCTGATGCTTTCCTACTCAGACTTGAAAATTTTTCTGCAGTTGCTGTGGTAAGGTGAAGGTCAAGAATAGTAACCAATGTATTAATATTTAAACACAGAGAAATATGAATAAAGAGTGCAAGTAAATAATTTATTTGATTTATTAATACTTGACTTAACTTGAAACAATCAAAAAGGTTTATCAAAATGGAGAGGTCATACATATGAGCTCTAATGAAATACATATTATTTTATAGTGCATCATCACTCTACATGGATTTTCTTGGTTGTTGATTACTGGGATAATACACAAACTAAATTTTAAGAGAAGTCAGCATGTTGACTTGTGTCTTCTTTAGTTATTTTTAAAGCTAAAACTCTATGTTTGCCTCTGAAAAACATGTACGTTAGGAGGACAATATGAACATCTCTGGTTTGCGCTCTTTTACATGTTTTTGGCAAGAAAGTGTCATTTTTCCACAAACAAGCTGGGAATTGGTGTTCTATGTTGCTGTCAAGTTTGTCCTGGGACACCTTTCTTAGATTTGATTGTGATTTTTGTATTAATTTCCTTAAATTACATTTTAAAAATAAATTTGGTTTTACCAGATATGAATTTAAAAAAAAAAAAAACAGGGAAACACTGCAGAAATATAGTCAGTCTCATAAAAGTAATCTGGTTTTCTTTCCTCCCCTTGCCCAGCAGCCTCCCAGTAGCTGAGATAATCTGGCAAATAAAACAGGGAAGGGAAGGGACTTTTTACAAAGGTGTGTAGCAAAAGGACAAGGGGTAATGGCTTTAAACTGGAAGAGACATTAGGAAGAAATTCTTTGCTGTGAGGCTGATGACACACAGGAACAGGCTGCCCAGGGAAGTCGTGGATGCCTCATCCCTGGAAGTGTTCAGGGCCAAGTTGGATGGGGCTGTGAGCAACCTGGTCTGGTGGGAAGCATCCCTACCCATGCAGGGGGTTTGAAACTGTATGAACTTTAAGGTCCCTTCCAACCCAAGCCATTCTGATTCTATGATACATGCTTTGTAGTTTTACATTAAGGATGGGTATGAATATTTAGACTGAGGCTAAGCAGAATGGTGAAAATACAGCCATATCGTTGGGAGCTTGCCTTGTCCCTTGTCATGCTTATTAAGCAAACCAAATTAGTGGAGCTAATAAGTTCTTCAGATGAGATACGTATGGTGAACAGTATTATTTGGCACAAGGTTCAGTTTGCTGATAGCATTTTGTTCTTGCTACCCAAGTCACAAGCCTAAACCTCCTTGGTTCCTCTAGATCTATCCAAAATACTAAGGCAGTCCCTCCCTCCCTCAGGCTGTGGGGGAGCAGCCAGGTTTGCTGCTGGGGGACATTGCCTTTCCTTTTGTGGGAACCCTGAACACCGTCTGATCTGAACACGGCACAAAAGAACTTGTGAGCATCAGCTGCAGAGCCACAGATGCCATGTTAGCCTTACAAGTGCCCTTCCAAACACTTATCTGGGCAGCCATCCCTGAGCAGACACTGCAGCTCCAGTTGTAGGAGGAAAAGGACTGGGCCTCTGGGCCTCACTGGCTTGACTTGTTAAATGAAGAAAGTTGATGTTCTCCCAGCTGTTCTCTCTTACCCTGGTTATGGATGCATGCATTCTGCATAGCTGCAGGACACGTTTCTATCTTGGCTTCTTGTCTTTGTGGCTGAATGATGGTGGTTGTGGGAATCTTTGCATTTAAATTGGTACCATTAGAGTTGCATTATTACAGTTAGTTGCATTTAATTTGTTTATCCATCAAGCTTCTTAATGGAGTAAAAGAAATGTGTGTGCATTTAAGGGATTTATTTAATTATATCACCTTCAAAATCAGACTTTCCTAATGTTTCAAAATGTGTAGCTCACCCTGGAGTAATTTTTTTAAATTACAGTTTGGGATCCACAACTGAAAATAATCTTTTCTGATTTAAACTTGCTAGCCATCTAAAGTAGATAAAAATTAGGGTTAATAATACAAATTAAATAAAAAAAAAACCAGAGGGTAATCTAAGGGCAGATCCTCAGATGAAGGACACTGCCTTAGTTGCATGCAGTACTCTGAAGCGTAATAGCTCATATTAGCCAAAGATTTGGCCCTCAGCTCTGCAAGTTTATAAATAAAAATTTATTGCAATTGCACAGTACAGAGAGTACATGTTAAAACATTATAAAATTGCTATTTTAATTTCAAGTGACTTATAAGGTTTTCTGCTAGAGCTGACAAATTAAGGTCAAGCTTTTCATTAAGGTAAACAATGTCAAGATAAAGAGTAATTTCTTTTCCTCAGACCAGTAAAACTGCATTGTCGAGAGAGATGTTGAAGGAAGAGAAGAAGGGTAAGCTAGATGTCCAGCTCCTTTCTGTGCCTTTGGCAATGTCCCCTGATACTAATGTCGAGTTTTTTGTTTCCTTAAAAAAAGATTCACAACCTTAATGATGGTAAATTGCCACCTACTGTGGGAACAAATGGCTAAGCTTAGCATTTCTCTTTTTAGCCATCTTATTTTGGTACTTATAACTATTATTGGGGCTTATGCTTCAGTGACATTTAGGATGTGACAATGTCAAAGAGCAGATTGACCCTAATGAAATGATAAGCACAGCTTAAATGCCAATGTAGAGAGGGCTGAATAAAACAAGAGATGCAAATAATTTGGTAAAAACCCTTTCAGAATAAAAGCAGTTGTATTAATATTTTTTGCCTTAAAATGCTCTGATAAAGATGATTTTTACCTTTCTCACCATATTACAAATTTTAATGAGAAGTTATTAAACATTTCTTTTTCTCAAATGCGTAAGTTGAATTGCTTACAAAATAATTAAATTTACCATTCGTCATCAAACCTTAATTTCCAGTTACAGAGAAATAAGAATATAAATTCTGGATTTCACTTGTATCACAAATGATATTATTTTTTAAATCGTGGAAATCCTAACCTACTTTCGTCTTTCCTTAAGTTTACATCTGAATTGGAGCTCTACAAAACCTGCTTCCAAAGTACTGCAAACGGATGTCAAAGGGAAGGAAAAGAGCTTCTCTTAATTTAACATTTCGACCCAGCACAGGAGCCTCGACACTGGGGAGTACTCCCCGAGGCTGCACTACAACCCGTTGGCAGAATTTTGCTAGAATTACGCTGTATTTACAGACTTCGACACTGGTGGGTGCTAACATTTGATTCCCCTGTGCGAGGAGCGCATCCAGTCAGTTCTGACAGAGCTCTTGGGGCTGCGCAGCCTCCGCTTCGGCTCCAGCAAACTCGGGCTTGGGTTTTGTTCCCTTTGGTTTTTAAGCAAAGAGAGAAAAATAGAAGCAAAAAGAGTTTTTTTACCTTGCGTGCTGTCTGTTGTGGGGCTTGTGTTCAGCTGCGTCTCAGTCTCAGAACACCTGCCGGTTTCTTCTGCTGCTAATTGTGTGGCGGGTTCGTATCGCAATATGGCATCCAGATCATGGAAAAACTTCATAGATTTAGTGACATCCCCAGAGTTGTGGGCATATTTAACCGTTCTGTATTCATACTTCAGATTTTTATACTTTGCACGGCACTGTTTCCAATCCCTGCAAACTCCTAGCTCCTGCAACCTTTTAGCAATGTAGATAAATATTCCTTTATTCCTCAGGGTGCCGTGGAGTTGCTTTCTGATATTTTTTTCTGACCAGACGCTTAACAAGGCTTTAACCTCCTCCTCAGTCCAATGCTTCCCTGCTCCACTCTCCATGTTGAAAGTGACCTGGAAATGATTCACTATTTCTGGCCAAGATTTGGTTTCCTAGGAAACCAGACGGCTGGTTGTCAGTAAGCTCCGCCGAGATGAAAGGATCTGGTTTTACTGGCTCAAGCTGCCTGAGGGGAGTAACTTGAGAAAGTGCCAAATAAGCAAGCTGGGTGTTAGTGGCAGGCGGATAAAGCCGGGAGGGAGCGGGGCGAATGCTTTAACCCTTGGGGGAGAAGGGGCTTCGGAATGGGCGCCCTGGTGATGGAGAGAGGGGGGGAAAAAAAAAAGGCAAACTGTCTTGTTCCTTAAAAAACCCAACCCCCCTTCTACCCCCCCCAAAATACCACCACCTCCTGGTCTTGCTGGCTGTGTGGGCAGCTCCTGGGGCAATTGCTGGGAACGGTGGGGCTGAGCCTGCCAAATGAGTTGGGAGTTTGAGAGGGTTCAGGCAGTAGTAAAGTGGGCAGGAGCATCCTGCTTTACATTTCCTCCTCTGTACTAATGGTTCTGAACCGATGGTCAGGCAGACACATTTTTAACTCTTATATATGCGTTGGTTGTTAGTGACGTTTTAGTAAAACACTTGCATACTTAAAGATCCAGCTAAATTGGTAAAATTAGATAAACTTTGAGGGAAGGAAATTGAGCTTCCTATTCTTTCATTAGTGATACATGAAGGTTATAGTTATTATCCAATGACTAGTCAAGGGCCTTTCCTTCAGGATGTTTGCTTCCCTCTTTCTCACTGTTGATTTTGTTGATATTTAAAGGGGCTGTGTCAGTATTTTAACAGAAATTGCCTGTTAACATTAACATTAGAATTAAAACTTGCTGAATGCAGTCTATAAAGCCTTAAGTTTTACCACCAATGTTTTTATTTATAGATGGGACATCTTCCTTAATTAAAATAAATGGGTTTAACAGTGTCCTTATCCCTGGTTTTCTCGTGAAGATTTGTGTCAATAGCAGATGAATTCCCTCAGATATGTGTGAAGTTTGTTTTGATTTGTTTTCTGTAAGCAAATATTCTTTAAAATTTTGCTTTACATTCCACTGGGGCTAGTGACCAATAAAGGGATTTTAAGAACTGGAGAAAATTTCTATGGAGCATGGTTCGTTGTAAATTAACATCCATTCTGTATATATTGTTTGTGCCCAATTTTATTGCTACTTATACTAAGTAATTTCAGTGATTTTAGTTGAATTAAACCAGTCTAATGCGCAAACAGCATTTTTCTAACATTCTAAAAATATTATGTTCCCTTTTTTAAAAAAAAACCAAAACCAAACATCTTTGCGTTTCAGTTATTATGATATACAAGTGGACTGGGAGCTTAGTAGTCCACCGAAGTTCTTATGAGTGTAACAGGCATGGTGGGTATATGGCAGCAGTTTTGTTAGGGATAACACATGGACTTATTCAGGGAAACCTTTTAAAGGAAGATCGAGCAGCCTGCACTGTAAAGCACAAAAAAAAAAAAAAAAAAAAAAATTCCAGTCTGCAAAACAGACCTTTTCACCAGGCAGTGCCAGGAAACCTGCTCCTCTGCTTGGCTTCTGTTGGGGGGAGCAGGCTGGGGAAAACTGTGATTTCAGCTGATACAGCACTTCTGCACAACAAATCACAGCTGCCAGCCTGAGGCTGATCTGCTCTAAAAGAACTATTCCCATTTGCAGTGACACTGTACACCAGACTTGTTGATGCCCGAAATTAGGTTTATGTGTGCACAGGCTTTCATCGGAGGGTTCATACAGCTTTTAGAGGTATGAATGCTAACTCAACGGCTCAAGTTAAAGAATGCCAAAACTTCTTCATAAGTGATCCCTGGAAGAGACAATGCATTCTCTTAGGCAAAAACCGGAATTTCTTAACACCCCTCCCCAACCCAAAGCAGAAATAGAGTAGAGCTACAGAGCCTACTACCAGAGCCGAGGCTATCACTGCAAAGTGGCTTTTCAGATTAAGCATCTGCTGTTATATTATGCCCACACTGAAATAGGACTGCAGTAAGAGCCTGAGCCAATGCTTATTAGTGGAAAGATTCTCACTGAATTCAGTGGGTTTAGGCACAAACCTTATGTGACTGGTTTGAAATAAAGCATAACATGGGCAAGAAACCAGTTTTGATTACAAGCCTGTAAAATAAAACAACAAATAAGCTTAAATTGAAATTTCACATTGTAAAGAAGAGATGAAAAAACACCAGTCCATTTTATGTTAAAGCATTTATGTTATGCAAAGTGTTTTGGTGCTTCATATTAATTATATTTTGTCCATAGGGGCCAGGAGAGTGCTGGAATTGTGACAAGTGACGGAGAGTCATCCCAGGCATTTAAAGTGCACAAGGTAAAACCTAAATCAGTGTTTTGTAGATGCATAACTGAGATCCACAAGAGTTTGTTTCACTTAGGAAAAGAAACAGTTGGAGGGAAATTAGCATGTTTTGATGGATTGTTTTGGTTTTTTGAGTTATAGCATCTAATTCAGTTATTTGTGCAATTTCTGTCTTAAGTGCATGTTTAAAAAAATATGCCAGTGTTACTCTGCTGTGCTATTGATGCACATGGTGGCAGGCACACATAAGTATCCAGATCAGGCAACTGATGTCATAAAAACTACTTTCCAAAGTCACCCTGCATCTAAGGTGTTAACTCTGGAGCACCACTGCAACTTGAGATCAAGAGAAAAGAAATACAAGTTAGAAGCAATGCGCAAGCAAACCCGTGACTAATTCTTACATTAGTGAGACTCAAGGAAGTGGCAGATATTTTACCCATAGGTATAAATAAATAAAATAAGATTGAATGGTGGCCTATAAAGGTCATGCAGTCTTTCTCCAGCTGAGAGAACTGCAGGACATGTTAAAAGACATAAAATGGCCATAACCTCAAAAGTATTGTGCCAGGAGAATACCTGCATGCTCTGGGGATATTTTTGCTCGTTCTGTATTGAATGGTGATCAGTGATTAGGAAAAAAAATAATCATCTACCTATTCTATCCTGGAAGAGCAAAGCAATAAAGATCAGGAACGAAGGAAATAAGGAAAAGGAGGAAATAAAACTACATAAGCAAAATAATCCTGGGGAAATTCTTCATGTGTGTTCTCTGACTGAAAACAGTTCAGCTTTATGTTCAGAGGTCTCTGAGGAAGATTAATTAAGCCTTTAGAATGACTCCAAGACTAAGTAAGAACTGCTTTGCTGCAGCAGCATGTGTATCGTGGCTGCTCAATGCCTAATGCAAAGTCTTGTCTCATCAAGCACCTTTTCAGGCATTTCCCGCCTCCTAGCTGTTACTTACTGCCTGGCTCTCTATCTCTCTCTCACACACACATGCTTTTAAATAAAGCTTTTCTCAACCTCAGCACCCTGTTATCTGTTGTTCATTCCCGCTCCTGCTTGGGTTTCAGCTTTCCTTACGGTTTACAGGAATTCCAGATTCCTTTAAAAATGGGCTGCTGTATATATCCCGTAGTAAAAAGGGCTTCTCTGAATACACTTCCAGAAGGTGACATAAGAATTTGTAGTGTTTCTGTGTTACCGAGCTGCAATGCTTAGCTGTCATGCTAAGAATTCAATTGACTATCTCATCATATCAACTTCAATATTTTAAAAGTTGCAGAGCATGTGATGGTCTCTTTTATTCTTGAAATTTGTCTCTCAACTGCAGCACTTTTAAAATCTGCAATAACTACAGTGTCATAAAGTGCTTGTTGAGTAAAATTTGTCTGACTTTAGTCCTGGGAGCGGTGCTAATGTATCAAACGTTTGGGTCTGTTACACTGGTGAAAATATATTTAGGACTCTGACTTGTAAACTAGTCCATAAAAATGTCAGTAGCTAAGGTACTACCAAGCAGCTAAGATGCTACTGTGATTCATTTGTCCTCTAAACCCCTGTTGACTCTTCTTCATTGCAAGACAACATGATAGGAAATGTTCCTGCTTCTTAGTACATCCATTTACTTTTGTCAACAGTTTAAGGAAATACGTACTGTAGTGTGAACTGGAACATCTAAGGCATGGGTATGTGTTCCTTTCTGATTTTTGCCAACCTTTGACCCCAGCTTAATAGCCCTTGATAATGGATATTAATCTTTTGTTGTAAACTCCCAGAAAGACTCCTCCAGATTTGTCTGTCAGCACCTTTCAGGTAGCTTTGTATAACAAAGTATTACTGTAGTAGCTCCATTAGCTCACAGTGTGGAAAACCTTAATTCTCTTGATGAGACATAGCCATGCCAATAAGAGAAAGACTTTGATTGTTTCACACTTGGATATGCAAAAGAATATATTAAAGTAGTTCATCAGGCCATTATCAAGTTTTGGCATGTACAAAGCCTTATATAATAAATACATGAGAATGTCTTCATTGGGAACTTTTTATACTGGTGTAATTTGAATTCACCATCCCACGCCAGCACAATCTAAATCAGAGGAATATTTCAAACTGCAATTAAAAGATTATGTACTTGTGCAACCAAATCTGTTTGAAAACAACATTGCTTGTTGAAACTATTGCAATGTTTAATGAGCTATATCCATTAATACTGGGCCTGTCAACTGCTAGATCTCCTGTTAGGATAAAGTTGGCCTAAGTAAAATTAGAGTGCATGGCTGCATTTCTGTTCACATGAGGCACATGATGGAGACTCTGGACCACCTTTATGTCATCTGAGAGAAAACAGATCATAATTGAACTGGCATAAAGTTTCCAGAATGACTAAAGCAAGCTTAGGCGAGTTGGACAGTTTGATGCAGTAACTTTTTAATCTAAGTATCCTACAATCACATGTGGAACCACAGCCTCTTGGTAGTCTAGCACAATAGCAGTTTAGCCAATTTCTTTCATTCCTGTCCCATTCCACTCTCTCGTACCTACAGTGCAGATTATGAACCATTCACAGCTTCAGTCTTCTCCCTCTGAAAGTCTTAGAGGAGTGTTACCATGTGAGATATCGTGTATATAACAATTGCCATGCATGGAAGGGGAATCAAGGATGTAGATATTTTCACAGGCAGTGGCAGAAGCAGCAATTTGTAGGAGGGCCTGGAATCCAGTCTTAATTCCTACTCTCTGTGCAGTTTTTTTCAGACTATTCTTCCTGCTAAATTGACTCAACACAGTGCCTGTTGTCTGACTAAGATATTTTGATGCATTTCTGCTTTAGATAGAAGGCAACCTGGCTATTTGAAATGTTTAAGTAAACAGTAAAGCAATGTGAAAAAATGCTTTGCCTCTGACATCCATGGGAATGACAGTGGAATCTCATAAATATTATCATGGACTTTGTATAAAAACAAATCCATTGTAATGCTAACTTGTAAAAGTTTTCTGTAGATAAAATTCCCTTCCCATAACTTTTTGCTTCTTTGTGTGTCTTCTGGCAGTCCTTTTTTTCTGGTGTTTTTAAACAACACAGTTTAGTAGTGTTTTTCAGAAGATACATTTTTAGTAAGGGAATAGAGTGTTCCATGAAAATCCTCAGCACAAAAAAGGCCTATGGCTTAATTTTAAAAAAGGAGTAATGGGATCACCATGACACCTACTCAGCTCCATTCCCATGTCTTCAGGTCATTTGCCTTTATCTTAAATTTTCTTGCTTTAATGCTGTACCAAAACAAGGACAAGGAGAAATTAGGAAGTTTCCAGGAAAACAAAATGAAATAACCTTTTTTTTTTTTTTTCTTTTTGCTTTCTTCCAAAGGGAATGGGACTCATAAATCATGTCTTCAGTGCAGAGAGCCTGAAGAAGTTGTATGTTTCAAACCTCGGTATTGGGCACACAAGGTATTCCACTTCGGGAATTTCTGAGCTGCAGAACTGCCAGCCTTTTGTTGTAGAGACTCTGCATGGGAAGATTGCTGTGGCACACAACGGGGAGCTAACAAATGCTGTACGACTCAGGAGGAAGGTAAGTATCTCCTTTGAGAGCCTCTGGCATCATTTGTTTCTGAGTATGAGGCAGCAATGAGCAATAAGTTTGTTATGACTTTTTCTTAATATCAGACTACTTTGGGTAGTGAAAGAGCACTGGCATCAAAATGGATCCTTTCAGGGAAAAAAAAAAATCTGGGGAGGCATTTGTAATTGTCACAGGGGATAATTCACCAGTCCTCTAGTGTTATGGTTCAAAGTAACTTATAATTTTTGAATTTGCGAGAAAAAAGTCCAAACACCAAGGGTCAGGTGCAAGCATAAAATTTTATTTGACAAATAACAAAAGCAAAGTGAAATAGCCCCATGAAGGTATGGCAAATATGTTGTGAGGCAAGGGAGAAAGGAAAGGAAAAGATACAAGGAAAAGAGAGAGAGACAGAGATGGGAGAGATAAGAGTGAGCAAACAAGCAAGCAAGAAAAGAATGTGGGATTTTGAGAAAGTCACCACCCTGGGTCCAGAGGTGTCCAGCGAAGGTTTCTTGTTCAAGATGGTGTTCTGATTCTGGATAGGGCCTGATGCAGGATGGTGCTTGGTGAAGGATGATGACAAAATGGGAACTTCAGTGTTGCTTATATGCTCCCAGATTCCTGCTATGCTAGGCAAATCATTCACTGCTCTTTTGTTGGCCCAAGGAGAGGGGGAACTCATTTTTCCAGCTTTCCTCCCCAGGAGGAGAATTGTCATTATCATGAGTCAGTCAGCAGGAGACCGGAAATGTCCCATTCAATTCAGAGACAGAACAGGAAAGGGAGCAAGAGAAAAAGAGAGAGAAAATCACCATCCCTGGATCCAAGTGTTGATCCAGCCAATGGGGGAGGGTTGATGTTGATGTTGATGTTGATGAGACTCCCTAAGCCCACCAATGCAACCTCTCATATTTCAGGCCTGTTTCAAATTTAGAGTGGTTGAGACAAATCAGATTGAACAACTGGAGCAGACCTCCACCCACTTCACTCTCCAGTCCTTATCTCTATCAGACCCTAGGCAGTATGCAGACCCTATCTGTCTCCTTCCTCTCCAGCAATACCTTTGGAAATGCTAATGAGAATTTGGCTGGGGAGGCAGCCTTGTGGGGATGTTTGCAAAGATGACTTCGTTCCTGCTCCCTGCAGAGCAGCCTAAGGAGTTCCTCCATCCAGGAGTTCCTCCATCTGTCCTGGTCCCTCACATCTAGGCTGACAGTCACATTCTATTGAACAAGTGAGAAAATTAACTCAGCCATAACAAAAGGTAGCTTGGCTTGAAACTCTGCTCCTTTGTGATGGATGATAAAGGAGCAAATCACATCCTTGGAGTTAGGAGAGGCATAATAAGGTGAGGTAATTGTAGTGTGAAATGTCTGGTTTGGAATATTGTCTGTACTGGCTTATAAAATTCAGCATAAACCAACAAATGCCAGATTTTCTAGTGTGTTTGGACAGAAAGGTGTGTGTTAAAGAACTAAATTAAAATTTAGCAGATGTTTCATTGTGAAATCTTCTGTGATGTGTTCCATGCAAAAGCAAGAGGACACACTCTTGCACTGAAGTGAGGAAAATATATGGCATGCCCAAAGGAACGCTGGCACAAATGTATGAATTGATGGGAGAAAAAAACAGTGCTGAGGAAAAGTAGATGAAGAGTGGAGAATCAGAGTTACATGCTATGTAACATGATTTCTAAACATAAAAATAAGGAACTGTAATCTATACAGCACTGCATTAGTTGTAATCACTGGCTAGGTACACTGCAAATTCTCTTCTCCATTACAAGTAGAACAATTTGATTGACCAGGTATGGGATTTCAGATTTTTAATCCCACAGTGCTTCCCTTCACACCTTTTTTTGTTTTATTTTGTTTTGTTTCCATTGTTTTGTGCCACCCTTCTGCATTGCTATCTCTTTCTGTATCTGCTTTTAAGTAATTTCATGTTTCCTTTTATATTTTATGTCTCATCCCAGAGCAAAACAGTGCAAAAAGCTAACTAAATGGTGCAAACACTAATTTATGCCCCGTATTTTGGTGGTAATATTTTTTTTGCATGTGAAGAAAAGGAATGAGATGCAAAGGGATAAATGTAGTATCAGGATGATTATACCATCTCTTTTTACAACTTTTGTTGAAAAAAATTGGCATTAAGATGATCTGATCACCTGAAATACTGATACGTTTTTAAAAAATGTTTGTTCATTGCACAAAGGTGATGTTAATGTCCAAGCAGTGTTAGGTGAGATTTTTTTAATAAAAGTTGGTAACACTTTTGTTTTGTGTTTTAAAAGCTTATGCGGCACGGTGTAGGACTGTCAACCAGTTCTGACAGTGAACTGATCACCCAGCTGCTGGCTTTCACACCTCCTCTAGAAAATGATACAGCTGACTGGGTAGCAAGGTAAGGAGGTTTCAGAATCAAGAACAGCAACGTAATCTCAGCTAAAATTCAGCTGTAAATGCATACGGCTTTTGTGTGGCACATGATAATGTTCACCTCTGTCTCATTTCAGAATAAAAAATTTAATGAATGAAACTCCAACTTCATATTCATTACTAATTATGCATAAAGACATAATCTATGCAGTACGTGATCCGTATGGGAATCGCCCACTCTGCATTGGTCGCCTTGTGCCAGTAGGAGACATGAATGGCAAAGGTAAACCACACATATATGTTAATTTTCATATATGTGCATATATACACACACACATAGTGTTTGGGTCTGAAATCACTGATATAAATAATTAAAGCTACACTTCCTGAGGTGTAAGGAGAAAGGAGAAATATTTGAGCCAAAAGTCAGTTTTTAAAATTCAAGTTAAAAAAGGGGGTAAAGAAAAAGTATTTTCTAGGAAATCTACAAATATCTCTCGTGTTCCCAGAAAAAGGGAATCCTAGTTGCCTGATAACAGTGTGAGAATAAGGCAACCCAACTGTAGTAGAATATTTGTGAATATTTAATAAACATCACCTAAACAGGAAACAAGGATGAACAGAATCACAGAAGGGCTGAGGTTGGAAGGGACCTCTGGAGGTTATCTGGTCCATCCATTACATCCATTGTAATAAAAAAGTTCTATCAACACATTTAGTATATGAAAAGTAAGGAGATTCTTGTGTGAACTAAAGTAATAGTGTGTATCTAATGTCACTATACTAGAATTGGCATAGTTCAAAATAGTGCAGAGACAACAAAGACAGTTTTCTGAACTGTCTCTCTTCATTAACTGTGAACATGATGCTGTTACTCCCACTTCTGCCTAGAACAGGTTTGCAATATTAATAGTGGTTGTTTTGAGTTTTTAAAAATAATATTACAGAAACTTTGGAATAGCATACCTTTTAGTTAAAAATTATGACAGTCTTTAATGGTGCTCTAGGCAACCGAAAGCAGAGTGATCCAGATACTCTTATAGAAATGCAATTGTAATGGTAACTAGAACTGTGGACTCTTAACTGAAATCTTTTCTTTCAGGAAAAGATAACAGTGAAACAGAAGGATGGGTAGTCTCTTCTGAATCCTGTAGCTTTTTGTCTATTGGTGCAGAGTAAGTGCCCTGATTCTCAATTTATCTGGAAGCTCTACTCCAGCAGCAATCAAACATTAAACTTCAAATTGCCAAATACTGTAATCTATAACAACGTGAAAGACATCAGGATTAGTGTGTTGGACTGTTTGGAGGAGAGAGTTTGCCAGTCGTGTTTTTTTCTTGAACAGATTAAAGTGAAAGAATTATGTGTTCAGAAAGTAACTGTAAGCATTAGTTTACTGTTGTGAAGTAAACGCCTCTTACTTGTTCCAATAAATATGGTTATATAGTTTTTTAATTTTAGCCTAGTTTGCAGCAGAATTGTTTATTACAAAATAGTTCTTCAGATACAGAAACATTACATTGGTAGCTCACAGGGTGGACTAAGCTGACCTGTAGCACATGCTGTCTGACCACCAGTCTCTTTGCCTGAAAAAGATGATGGGCACCTGAAACTATTTCCATATGTACAAACCCACATCAGAGTCAAAGCACATGATGACATTTGCATTACGTGTCTGGTTGAGATACTCTGGAAAGAGATCTCTTTGGAAGTTTGGAATGGAAGGCAATTGTGAACTAGAAAATAATTAAATTAAGAGAGATTATAAGGAACTGTATTTAATTTCCTATTTAGGTATCATGAAAATGTGCATTTGGGAACTAGACTGAGTCTTAAGTTTTCTGAAATGTCTTTAAAATTTCCATTAAGAGATGCTCACCATGTAGGACCATCAGCTGAAGCCTGTGGAGTTTTTTCAAAAGAATTTTGTCTGAAGTTCTACTGTAGCCAGTGCTGCTGCCTGCTAACGTTAGTAAACAACAAGCAAATATGCACAAACTGACTCACCTCTGGTTTATATGTCCAGAATATTTCAGTGTTGTGTGATAGATTCAGATTGAAAGTGCCAGAACAAAGCACTCACTGAAGCATCTAGAAATATGTTTAATAAGCTTAAACATTATAATATAATAAAGCCAATACTATTCCATATTTCTTCAGATATGAAAATTGGTATGTATGTTTCCAGTCTGTTTTACTTTATTCAGAGGTAGCTGCCTGTCACTGCCAGACAGATATTTCTCTTGATATTGTCTTGTGGTGCAGGATTTTTTTAGCTACTGTCTTTATTGTTGACTGGTTTTTTTTACATTATAATGTTTATTAGATTTCATTTAAAAGTTCTCGAGTATTGATCTAGGACTAAATTATTAAAAAACATTTAATCTGAATTAAGCCTGTACTAGACTGGGTACTGTACATCTTATATGTAGGAAGAATTCTAGTACTAAGTATTAATTTAATGCTTTCAGTTAGTAATTCAAACTGGTTTAGTAAGGGTCACTTGTGAGTCTTAGTGTGTTAAAATACCTTAGGTCAAATCCTAAGATAGGAGCAAACTGTTGCATTAGGATGTCCAAAAGCAGTTTTTGTGTCAGTTGAATCTTGTTGCTATCTTGAAACTATAATTTCAGAACATTTCTAAATGCTGTGTCTTTCTCTGTTAAGGTACTATCGTGAGGTCCTTCCTGGAGAAATTGTGAAAATATCCAGATATGACGTTCAGACACTGGATATTATCCCAAGACCTGAAGGAGATCCGTCAGCATTCTGCATCTTTGAATATGTTTATTTTGCAAGACCAGACAGTATTTTTGAAGGCAAGATGATGTAACATACAAAACTCCTCCCTAAATAGTGGAGGATGTTATTGTGGAGAACAATGACTCTGGAAAGGATGTGGGATCATAGTAGGGTACCCACTGAATTTGAGTTTGTAGAGCAGGGCTGGAACAGAATGGTTTGGCACAGTTATTGCCAATAGTTTTAGTAGTTTTAGTTATTGCCACAGTTTTATTGGAGATAAAACTCATCAGGAGGAGCATGTAATATCACCTTCCTGTTCCTGTCTGTGCATATGGCCTCTGCCAGGCCTGCCTGTGTAGTCCTGTGGAAAGGATGAAAAGAGCCACAAACATGATTAAGATAGAGGAAATTTTCCTTTAAAAGTGAGAGATTTAAGAAAGGAACTTAATTAGTTCTTGCAGAGTTAGGCTGATGAATAGGATCTGCAAAACAACTTCCTCTTGGTATTGTCTTTGAAAGAGAGGGTTATTTCAAGAAATTGTTTTTAATATAACTTGTAAATCTATGCATTATCTAAGTACTTGGGGATGTTAGTCTAATACTTTTGTTACTTCTGTGGAAGCCCTCAAAAATTATCTCAGTGACAAGATATTAGCCAGGAATCTCATACTCTCTTCTTTGCTTTCTATGGCCATAGCATCGATTGCTCGAATACCATTCCCTACCCGTATAAAGCCAGTTTCACTCCACATACCTTTTTTTAATGATCATCTTGACCTTCAGTATCTTCACTTCTTACATTCCTTAGTACTGCTGCTGTTCCCTTTGCTGTGCCTCATCTCATCACAATACCCCCAGTTCCCTCCCATGTTGTGAATTTTTAGGACCTTGGAAGATTCTGAAGCCTCTTACATTCTTACTAAATTTGGGCTGGATTATGCCAACTGATTCAAAGTTAATAAGTGGGCAGACAGCAGGATTGCACAAGCTTTGTCTGCTAGAGAAAACAGCCTAAAAATAGAACATATGTGTTATAAGCAGGCAGGTGTAATTTCTACTTCTTTCTTCCTGTAAATAGATTTTGTAACATTCACAGAACCTTTAGTTACCTGATTAGGGTAAAATGTATTTTAATTCTCTGTGTAGTGATAGGAGAATGTGGGAATATGACATTACGAAAGGAGATAAAATGACCTTATGGGAGCAACTGCTTGTTAGTTCTGGAGCATTTCTCACTGACTTCTATGCCTGAAACTTGCCACAAAAAAAATGTACAGCAAACCGAGAGGAAAAATGAATTATGCAAACCAGGAAAAACTTCTTGCTGTTCTCAGGTCAGATGGTGTATTCAGTCAGGAAACGATGCGGGCAGCAGCTTGCTATTGAAGCACCTGTGGAAGCAGACCTGGTCAGCACTGTTCCAGAGTCTGCAACCCCAGCAGCTCTTGGTTATGCTCAGCAGGTATATGTTAAATTGTCATTTTTCCCCCTCCCCAGACATATTTACACAGATCTCGTTTTAATGGAGTATAATGGTATGGGTGGTTAGAGTTTTGTATTGAAAAAGTTTTGTATCTTGATTATGCCTGGTACTCCTCTTTTGAGTGACCTGCACTTTTTTCTGTTGCTATTCCACTATATTAAGGTATTTCCAAGTTATTTATGCTACTGTAAAGTCATAATAAGTCCTAATGTTGCTTAAAAAAAAAGCTGTATCTCGGAATAACCAGTTCTATAGATATTAATTCTGTTTAATTCTCTCCTCTTTACAGTGTGGACTGCCTTATGTTGAAGTACTCTGTAAAAATCGATACGTAGGAAGAACGTTTATCCAGCCAAACATGAGGCTACGGCAGCTTGGTGTTGCAAAGAAGTTTGGTGTTCTGTCTGATAATTTTAAAGGCAAGAGGGTTGTTATCATTGATGATTCAATTGTGAGGGGCAATACAATTTCACCTATAATAAAACTACTGAGAGAATCAGGAGCCAGAGAGGTAAGTTAATGTCTGTGTGGTGCAGATGTAAATAGAAGATGGATAGGAGGGAAAAGCACAGGGTTTTGTCTTCACTTGTACTATAAATTGTTTCCCCAATTAAAAGAAAAAGTATGCAAAAAAAAACAATGGCTAATGCATGTTTATTGTGAAGGGAGAAGTTTCTTCTGTATGATTTTTGGGTGAGTAAGGGGCAAGGAACACTTACAAAGCACTAGCTAGAAAATAAGAAGAGAATGGAAAACAAATCAATTATGGTCAGAAAATCAAGTATCGATGTGGTATTTCTGGTGCAAGTGTGACTTGCAGTGCTGCATTAAGTACAACCACAAAATGCAGTAAATAGCATATGCCTTAAGTCACTGGAGCATAATTTTTTTAATTAAGATTTTTTAATTGAAATGGAGGCTACAAGTCAGTTACTGGCACAAAAAGGTTCTGTATAAAGTTTGACTTTGTAAACTGAAACATGTGCTTCAAGGATTGAACACCATAGAAGAAAAGCAAAATTAGTATGCAACCTTTTAATAATATTAGGAAATAATACTGGAAAAATAAATTCTAAAACTTTCACTCTCCTGCTATGTTGGCACCTTTTATCTTACTTTTAACCTTTCTATGATTTCTGTGCAGTGCTGTGTTATGTTCTTCATGATTATTTTGCCGAACTGGGTCTTTGCTATTGTGCTATGATCTGCTGATACTCACCTTATAGCAGTCTGGTTTGAAACTGTATTTTTATTCAGGTGCACATCCGTGTGGCTTCACCTCCCATAAGATTTCCTTGTTACATGGGAATAAACATCCCAACTAAAGAAGAACTCATTGCCAACAGACCTGAATTTCATGATCTTGCAAACTATATAGGTAAGTGCAAGTACTTTTTTTCCTATTTTCTCCTTTTTTCCTTTTTTTGTTCTTTTGAGAGTTTTCACCTGTAGGAACTTTATTGCCTACATCAAAATCAAACATAACACATCAAGGCAAAACTGAGTAAAAAATCATAAGGCTGATACATTGAATCTCTGCATTTTGAGTGCCCTACCAGTCAAACCAATTACTGCACACTATTTTAATCATCAATTTTATTTCTCCAAACTGTAAGAAGCATTAGAATTGCTGCATAATAATAAGTTACAAATGAGGTGTGACAACACCACTTTCCAATATTTAGAGCTCCCTCTAGGCAGTCTTTACAAGGTGCTACCGTAGGCAAAATACCAAGAAGAAAGAAAGTGGTGAAAATCTGTCCTACGATAAAAAGCTAATGTCATTTTTCCTCCATGAGATATTAATAAAAATATTTTCAGAATTTGTAACACCCACTGATTTTTCTACAAATTTAAATTTATCTAAATAATTCTGTGTTATATATATTTCACTTTGAAAGAAATGACATTTGAAACTAATCAAAGAATGTTAAATATATTCTCAGATCTCTAATGAGTCATGTTTGCACCAGAGCAAAGGAAGAACCAATAGCTTATGTTGCTTGGGATGTGGTAAATAACATGCACTGCATCAGGATATTGGCAACAGTGTGAAAGCTTGTGAGTGAGATCTAATATATATATGTGGCTTACTGGGCCACAGAGTGTTTAAATTGTTCAAGAATATAGCAATTAGAAAAGTGTAAACTCTGATTTCCTGTGCTGAATACTCTCATTGTCTAACATGACAATGAATTCTTTTACTCAAAATTATTGTGAATGCATGTTGAAAAATTTCAAGCTTGCAGGATCTCATCTTTAAGTATTACTCACCTAACAATGACTGCAAATAGTAGAAAACTAATGATGTGCTAGAAAGGCTGTCAGACTTCCCTACTACTAGAATATTTGCATGAACTGCAGCCTGAATGACTTCCACAAACCCCCATAAGGGTTTCTACTCCTTTATGTGCTATGTGGGGAGCACCAGCCATGCACACATCTGCTTCCAGACACAGCCTACAGAGTCACTCTGAGGAATCACAGGATTTTCAGGGAGTCTTCCTATACACTCCGGACTTTTTTTCCTCTATTTGCAGTATGTGTGACATAATTTTTCTCAACTCAGAGCCTCATGTCTAGATTTCAGTGACACAAAAGAATTTGAGAGAGCAAGACTTATTATGGTCTGATAGGTTTTGAAATGCATTCTCCTTAGGTAAGAGATACACCTCCACACACCAATGTGAGTGCACTCCCAAAGAGCATTGCATCTGGTACAATACTGTAGCTTTAACTGGTGAATTCTGTATTTCCTCTAGGAGCAGACAGCGTGGTCTATCTTTCTGTGGAAGGGCTGGTATCATCTGTGCAAGAAAGCATCAAAGCAAGACAAGAGAATGAAAACAAACTTAAAACCCAGAAATCCCGTGCTGGGAAGATTGGTCATTGCATAGCATGTCTGACTGGAGAGTATCCTGTAGAGCTAGAATGGTGAATTTTAGTGGGTGGACACCAGTTCATCTGTTGTTGAATGTACTGTTTTCAAAGATGCCTCCTTGCTAACGAAAGCTTGTTACAGATAACTGATTACTGTTACTAAAACACACTTTACTGTAAAGACTTACAGAAAGTCTGATGTCCTGATGTAAGATTAAAATACAAAATCATATAGTTTTGATGCACAGTTGTGCCTTCTATTTTCTCATAAAATACTATAAAAGCCAAAGGTTTTTTAATTATGTAGCAGTCCCAGAGTTGTTTGTTTCAGTCTTACCCTGGAAGTGAGATATCCCTGTTAGACTTGTTCACAAAGTACCAGTCATCAGCTGAGTGGTGTTACTTCAGATTATCAAAGTCTTAATGCAAAAGTGTGTAGTTTGCTTTTCTTCTTATGAAAAATGCCAGATTCTGAAGACTAAAACTGCTTCCTCAGCAGTTCTTGCTGAAGCTTTTTAAGAACAGAAGTGCCTAACTTTTGCATGAATAGCTAAACAGTCTTTATTAATGAAGCCCTTTGTAATTAAATTGTCCAGACTCCTTAAACAACTAGCATGTAATTTTAGAAATGGATAACTCAGGGAAATTCTCAGCCAAAAGCCCTCATTTTATACCTTCAAAATACTTTTTTTTTTTAAGTCCAGTGTAATTTCATTATCTTTGTGTACTTTTATCGGTTGCCAGTAAGATGTGGAAGGAGGAAAATGCTTGGTACTGCCAAATTTTTCAGACATCTTATGTTCTCCAGGTAAGTCCAGTCAATTTCTCAAGTCTGAGCTAATAATGCTCAGTGTGCTTTTCATATGTCAACATATAAAGTGAACTGAAAAATAAAGTCACTTTTCATTCTTAACAGTAAATACAATGCACCAACTGAAGATGTTGAGTCCTTTTGGGTATAGTCTTATTAAGCTACGTTACTGCTGTTCAAATAAATGTAATGTTACAGGAAAAAAAAAGCCTTCTGAAGAACTATTGAATAAATTGTATTTTCAGCTGGTCACAATTACACTTACTTGTATACATGAATATCACTTGGACAATGAACCACTAGCAGAACATACAAAAGCACCTTTTGAAAACTACCACAAAGTTACGCACAATTGTAAAAACGTTTTGAATACCTCATTTTTTTCATTGAATACCAGCAACTTAGATTTTCTATTTTATATTGTGTGTTTCGGCCTTATAATGGTCTTCTTCCTTCCCCAGCATCTTCCACATACTTGAGAGTTACAGTGATTAAATACAAAAGGCACCTTTCTTGCATGGAATTTGTAGCAACTGTGCTTAATAGACAATCACAAAAGTCCCAATTTGAGAAAGTGTGTAAATTTATTTAATTAAGTCAAGGCTTGTACAGGCTCTCTGTGGAACCAGAACCCATTTGCAGTCAAGTTTATGGGAGAATGTAGATTTTTCTAAGGACTGGGCTCTCACTGTGTGTTCTTCACCAGAGCCCAGATAGGCATATTACGAGATGCACATACATCTTGTCTGTCAGACAAGCAACTTTGTTTTGTGATAGAACTGTAAAAGTTCGCCAGGACAATAAACTGAGCAAAATCAGACCAGGGCGGAGTCACCCTGACCCTCCCCTCATGGCTTAAGCACAGAGAAGTGGAAGAAAAAACGTTACTGGTATTTTTTCATCCTACTCCTTCCCTGCCCTCAAAGAAGGGATAAGTCGAGCTCAAAGGTTTACAGATACGTGTGAGGAGCTCTTTCTACTTGTCATAAAAATTTAGGAACACAGTTTAACAAGGTTACAAGTAAAAGTCTTATCAACTTATGTGAAACTGTCTATAGAACAGACTGTAAACAAAACGTGCCAATACTCTTTTAACATGTTTTCGACAAAAGTGGTATTTTTTAAGTCTGGTAATAATTGCTAAAATCTGATTTGAGCATGAAGTGGCGTAATTCTGATTTCAATAAAATGACTCTTAATGCCTTTTTTCCCCTCCATGTTATGCACATGAAATTACAAGCTCTGTTACCGTAAGCACTGTAGTATTTAGATACACTACGTGGCTAATATTTAGTACATTTTTTTGAAAACTTAAGCGAAAAGGGAGATAGTCTTCAAATGTCATTTTACTCCCAGACTGCTGGATTTATGCTGCAGCTCACCCGGCTTTCTTTAGTCACATCGAGTGAGTATGTGGAGAGAGAAAACTCCTTTGGTGTCGATGTATGTATTATTTTAATGTTTTTACTGTAAAGCTGTTTCTGCTGTATTACCAGTGTGCCAAATTATCCTTTACAACATGTGACAGCACCCTAGATGTCTGACCTCTCCTCTGCACAGCATTAAAAATTGTTACGAACTGCTCTGCTCGCTCTCTCCCTTCACTCCGCTCGCCGGCACCACGCACCCAAGGTCCATTTTATAAAGTTGCCTTGGAAGCGCCTCGAAACTTGAGCCAATGATTTGATCTCGTAGGCTCAGCCCTCCTCCCTGCCCCTACTGCACCGCCACCGGTACCGCTCGCTCCTCTCTCCCTCGCTCCCCGACGAGGGGAAGGCGGTCCCGGTCCCGGTCCCGGTCCCGGTCCCGCCCGCTTCGCGACGCTTCGCTCCGCAACAACGACGGCAACGGCCGCCACTTCCCGTTCTCCCCGGAAGTGACGTCACTGTCATGCCGGCAGGAGGGGCCGGGGGACGCCCGGGGGCAGAGAGGAGCGAGCTGTGAGTGTGGCGGGGGCAGCCTCGCTCTTCCCGCCGCCCCCGGAGTTGGGTTTATCCTGCTTCTCATATCTGCCGAGAACCCGCCGGGAGCCTGGGACACCCGCTGCTCCTCTCACCCTGGGGAGAAACGGCACCGTGGCACGCAGGCCAATGGTGGGCCGGGCGCAGCTTGAGGGCGCCCAAAGAGAGCGCCGGCGCTCGGCCAACGAGGAGGCCTCATCATTGCAGTGCGCGGCCGGGCTCACCCTGCCCCGCCAATCAGAAGCGCTGACCTTGCGTTGCTAGGTGACGACGGGGAAAGGAAGGCGGTAGGAAGCCTCAGGTGAGGAGCGGCGGGGCCCGGGGCGGCCTTTGCCCGGAACCCCGCTGGGGGGGGAGCGGTCGGCGGGGCCGCGTTGCTGGCGCCCACTCCCGGCAGACCCGGACACCGGGGCCTCTGGGGGTGCGGCAGCCGCCTGTCCGCCCGGCTGTAACGCGGAGCCTGCCGGGACGCGGGGCGGGCCTGAGCGGAGTCCCCGCGGGGCAGAGACGGCAGCTCCCGAAAAGCTTCCACAAGGGGCGCGTTGGGTTTTCTCCTTAGAAAGGAAAAGTTCTGTTAAAACAAAAAGATCCGTGTTCATCAGATTATTAATTCAGTTGTGCCCAGCTTTAAAAACAAGTGGTGTTGTGAGGAGCAAACTGGCTCTGTGCCATGGAGGTTTAGTGATCCTAGGATAAAAGTATTGAGCTTTGCACTGTTGCCGTATAAGGTGTGCTGAAGCTGTGTGTCTTCTACAAAGTATCTTTTTTCCCCCTGCTTGGTAGTGTTCTGTGTGTTTATATAATCTGGCTAAATTATTAATAGTTAGGAGATGACAATGCAATCTTCTTTGTTAATTTTTCAGGGGGACTGGAGATATGCATCTGAGATGACTCTTCAGGAGCTTGTGAATCAGGCAGCCAGCCTGTACTCTGATAGGGAAGCAGTTTGGTTTGATGAATGCAATGACAAACCTCCAGCTTGCTACACATATGCAACGGTGGTTAAGCTTGCTATGGAATTAACAGTTTTCCTTCAAAAGCACTGTGGTCTGCAAGGAAAATGTGAAATAGGCCTTTACTGCTATCCTGGAATAAACTTACCATCTTGGATCTTAGGGTAATGGTTGATTGCTTGCAATCCATGTTGGTTTTGTAAGGGTTAATATCTTTTTTTAAAAAATTCAGTTTGTTTATATTCTTTTAACAACAAAAATGCAGTAACACCACAGTAACACCACAGTAACATAGTAAAGAGGCAGTAGAGTCTTGCATTCCTGAAGAAAAAAGGCAGTTTTATAATTCATTGAAAAGCTACTGCTAAAACATTTTTTTTAATCTTAGGTTCTAAATTGTATACAATTTTGTCCTTTTAAAAATTATTAAACATAGAGAAATAGAAGAAGTTCATTACTAATGTCTTTTTTGTGCTTGTTTAAAAAGGGAGGATTGAACAGAATAAATGTATATATACAAAAAAGGAGTGTGCAGGTTTTTTAGTGCATTCTTGTCTTGGTAGCAGAAAAAAGGTTCATTGAAAACAAATTTTACACTTTGAGCTAAACGAGTATACTGTTAAAGTGCCATTACAGATATTGTTAAAAAAGTAATGAGCAATGGAGAACTCAAGTGACCGTGTAATGGCTAGGAACTTGGAATGTCTGTGATCTCAAGACTCACATTAATTCAGCAATTCTTAAAGTTCTACTCTGCTGGTGAATTCTAATGTTTATCTTTTACATATGTATCTTTTATATCCGTTGCATTTATGATGTAATGTAAAATCACAGCATCACAAGGAGATTTCCTTCCATTGATGTGAGCAGCAATCACTGCATTTCCTTGGGAGATGATATTGAATATGTCAATATTTTCCTATTGTCACACCTAAAATACACAGTGGCACAAGATGAGGTATTGCAGTTTGGTGAAGTGAGTGAGTGAGCACTCTAATCATAAACCTCCTCGAAGCACTGAGGAACTTTGTTCCTGATCAGGAAACACTTTTCCCCTAGTCCAACAGTAGAATAGGTTGCCCAGAGGTGGTGTGTGGCCACCAGCCCTGGAGGTTTTCAAGCCCTGACTGGACAAGGTTCTGAGCGACCTGGTCTGGTGTCACATCTGGGCCTGCCTAAGCACGAGGTGGGACCAGGCACCCTGAGGTTCCTTCCAGCCCGATTTATCTTGGGTCCCAATGAACTGAGCAGCAACACAGTTTTGGTTTGCTGTGTAACTGGGAAGTACTGGGGTGTTGATGCTGACTGTACTGCTGGGTTTGATGCAGGGCACACTGAGGTGCCTACCCATCCCTGTGCCTACTGGAGTGTGTGCATTGCTGCAGTTTCCAAGTCTTCATTTTGGAGCTTGTTACTGCAGTGATAAATGGCTTGCACAAGGAGGAATTATAACTAACTGTATGTGGGAACCCAGCCTTAGAAGACATGGGAAGATTTATGGGAACTCTTCCTGTTTTAGCCACCACCTAGTTATCTTGCTTTTTGGAATTTATTAACGTCTTGTGATGGTAATAAATTGAATTGCCTGACTTTATCAAATGTAGCCACTAGAGGGGAGGGTTGTAGTGAGCAACTTGATAAAGCACAGTGAATGAGAGCAGAATGATGCTTTGTGTTTGTGTGTTTATGGTGTGAGAAAATCCAGTACATACTCAGATTTTCTTACACTGGATTTGTCAGATCACTGCGAGCAGTACATGTCTTCAGTGTGCAGGCTACTGATGTGTGGTTAGAATAGGTTTATACATGTTGTATGTGCAGAAATGAAAAGCTTGTATTTCTGTTCCTAGTCAACAGCAGAAGCTTTTAAAACTGATGATGTCAGTAATACCTTTTTATCGCCACCCTGCTTGACTAGGAAGAATTTTGAATGCTTTCATCTAGCTTTAATCTTTTTCCTTGATATAAAATACCTAAAAGAAACAAATTATCATTTGCTTCCCATTTTATTTCTAACAAAACCTTTAATATTCACATTATGAGCACATTTTCTGTCTCTGGGAAATATTTGTTATATATATTATTATTATAAAAGAAACTGTGAAATTTAAGAGGATTTTCTTAAATTTATAATACATCTGAAACATTTTTATCTTAGAATTCTTCAAGTTCCAGCTGCCTATTCTCCTGTTGATCCAGATGCACCACCTCTGTTATCCTCTTACTTCATGAAGAAAAGCAATCTGCAGTATATTCTTGTTGAGAATGACAAGATAAATGTAAGTGTTCAAGACTTCTAAAGGAGCCATTAAAGGGCAATTTAGAAATGTGTATTCGATTGTATTCTGTTTGAAAAAGCTCGGGTGGGGTTGTTCTGTTTCTTCATGGGAACAGGTTGTCTTATTCAGAAAAGAACCTCTCTAAAATTAGAAGTAGAAAGTGCTTCTCCCCCTCTTAAAACAAAACTGTGTACTTTACTATTACAGTGTTATCCGTGCAAGCATATTAGCCACTACTGTTGGAAGGGTTTTCCAGGCTTGTTTCTTTATATATCAACGTTGAGAGTTAGAAGTCTTTGTAGCAGCTGAAAATACAACTTTTGTACAACTCCTCTCAGATCTTATACCCTCACTCATTACAATGGTACTAGACAAGATTGGACCACTGCTTAAAATTCAGAGTTCTTTGTTTTCATAAAATAGTTTTGTACGTTTTTCCTTTCTTTTCATTACCTGCCCAGAGAATTGTTTATATCTCATTTATAAAATCTACACTCATATGTAATATATATAAAAACACATGAACTTAAAACTGCCTTAATTGTATTCTCTAAAAGTAGAGAGAAAAAAAAGTCACAGCTTATTTTTATGAAAGTATCTCATTTTATTGCATACTGTAGAGCAATAGGTGTGTCCTGTGCTCTGCTGTTTATATTGTTTATTTTCTCTTACAGAAATTCCAGATGTCACATGTTGGTTGGTTTTACCACAATTCTTCCACAATAGAACATATTGGTTTAACTCTCTTCCAAAAGAGCTTGAATAATGCTGATTTAAATTCACAAGTGGATGATGTGAAAAGTAAATATGAGCCTTCCAAGGCTGTGGGTGACTCACAGCCAGGACATACTATTTGTCCAGATCAAACAGATGTAAAAACATCAGAAGGGGCATGCATGGATTTTGTCCAGAAATACTCTTTAGCATATGTCTTGCATACATCAGGAACTACAGGAATGCCCAAAATAGTCAGAGTGCCTCATAAATGCATAGTACCAAATATTCAGCATCTTAAGTAAGTGGTTTCTAGCTTTCCTTCGAATTTCTTTTACAATTTTAATTCTTAGGGAATTTTTTTTTAATACTTCAGAGGAGTGTAGTGTGGCTTTTTGCTAATACTGCTTTACTTCTTCCTCCTCCCCTGCCTTGCCAGATGTTTGTGTTTGTTTCTTTTGTTTCTAAATAATATAGTATAAAACTATGTTTCTCTCACTGTTATTTTTAATGTTTAAATGGTACATTAACCTGAATTTTAGATGGGTGCACTTCAAATAATAGGCTGTTGCTCTAAGTATTGCATTCTGGCTTAAAAGAAATAGGTAACAAAGTTAATTATTAATTCACAATTACATTTAGCAGGTTCTGTAGTTCTGAAGTCCTAATTCCTTTTTAGGCAACATAGATTTTTTTCTGTTTCATTTAATATTTCTAAAACCCAAATCCATTATGGAAAATACCACCCCTTTTTCCTAATAAGCATGTGTTAATTGAAATTTCAACATACTGTATTGGTGTGTAATGTGGTGGGTATCTTAGTAAAGGGTCTCATTAGTTTAATCAATAGTTGCAGTCTTGATGCAGGAAGAAACTCTTGCTCATACTGCCTGGCTTGCATGTGCTTATATATTCAGAATAGCTTTTTAAGCTTTTTAGCTTTGCTAAAGCACATTTATTTTATGCTGCTCTCCTAGCCTGGAAACATTTTTTAACAGCATGCATCAGATGTTTAATTCCTAGCTTTCTTATTTTAGATCCATATTTGAGATCACACAAGATGATATGCTCTTCCTGGCTTCTCCTCTAACATTTGACCCATCTGTGGTTGAATTGTTCATTGCTTTGGCAAGTGGAGCCTCTATTCTTGTAGTACCAAACACTATTAAAATGATGCCTGCGAAGCTGTCTGCTGCTCTGTTTCACCATCACCAGGTGACAGTGTTGCAGGTAGGCAAATCCTAAATGTCTTCATTGTCTTGCCTCTCCCCTGTGCTAATGAGCACCACATTTTCATCAGTCTAGACACTCATTAATATAAAGTGGGAGTGTTCTTCCATGAACGCACAGCTCATGATGTCCTTTTTTGCTGTAGCATGTTAGCTGTTTAGAAAATTACTATTTGAGTGTAGTCTTAAACATTTTTGTGACAAATTAATGAAATAAAAACTGGTATTTGTCTTAAGAAACAATTAAGAATTACTGAAATTACTCTGTTTAGCAGTTAGTTCTGAAGAACCTGCTAATGGAGTAACAGACATTTAATGTAACACTTAATGTTACAGACATTTTTAGCACATTTAGATCACATAAACATCTTTAAATTTTAATGATAATCTCTGTGCTAAAAATATAAAAACTAAACCAGTACCATTTATAGGGTAATAAAATGTCATTTTTACAGGAGTGAGAGCAGAAAATATCTGCTTGCACAGCAACACTTAGTGTTTTCAGACCACGTGTTTGTATGAAGCTACATGTACCCTTTATGTCTTGGAATAGGTCATCTCCTGTATGATCTCAGTTTTAATAGCTTTAAAGTTAATTTTGGAAACCTTACTTGATGTTTTGAATATCCAGCATGGGTGATAGTGTAGTGCCTTGTAGTGTGATAGGTATTTCATGAGAGTAATAAATTGAGTATAAGACACTTAACTTGAGGTGTCAGGGAAGACTTTCTAGAAATGGGTTTTACTTGTAACCAACTTTGAATGGAATTAGTACTGTCTGTTTAGTCTATTAATTGTGATAACAGACAGAGTATTTGTTGTAATTCTGAATTATCTGCACTTGTAGAAATTCTAAGGTTTCCTTTTCTTTTGGAGGAATTGCAGTAGAGATTTGTAGGGTAGAAATTTAAGATTTGTGAGTAGTTGGCTGAAGATTCCACAGCAGAAAAAAATCCACCAAAATACACAAGATACATATTTTGTAACTTTATTTCTCTGGATTTCTATAAATCTTAGTGGTGTAGATTTTACTGTCACATCCAAGTGATTTTGTGATTTTCATTTATTTTATCATTGTCTTAATCCGTGAAGGAAAGGCTTCTCGGCTGAATTACTGGCAAAAATGTTATCCTTGTAGCTTAACTGATGATAAATAATTTTATGATGTCTCTTAAATTATAGCAGGGCATTACCTTCCCCTCTTGACTTGCTCAGACAGACTTGAGAAAGCTGAAAAATAGTTCCAAGGGACAGGAGGAGTAATTTTTATCCTGTTTTCTTCACTCTAATTTACTAAAATTAAAATTGTCAAGTGTTGGTCTTCATCCACTAGCGGAAGAAAGTAACCTGATAAGAAATAATTGCATTAATTTTCCAGTCTTGTTACTAGAAAAAATAGTTAAGATTAAGAGAAAATGTGTCTGTTAATATGATGTGAAAGGGCTCTACATCATCAACAGCTTTAAAAAGTAGCTGTATTTAAGGAGGCTGTTTTGTTTGGGTTTTTTTAATCCCTGCTTTTTTTTTTTCTTTTGCATTCAGAAAACTAATCTTTGCAAAGTGATGCATTTGCACAAATATGGAACAACCCGAAGTCTGGCATCCTGTGTTGTGAAGAGCTTGTTAAATTTTTATACGAGGATTAATCAAATGTATAGTTTATATTTTAGCTGAAACATGCTGGAATGAAGGATAAAAAAGCCCAAACAGTAACATCAAGAATATACTGTGTTTGCTCTTTTTTGTTTCAAAATAATTAACAGAAGAATTAATGAACACACCCATTAGATAATGTCTGAGACACAACATGGAAGCCATAAGGCATCAAAATAAAGTAGAAACACTGTAGAAAAAGATAGATTGGTGCTGACTGACCTCATTACGGGCTTCACACAATAAGCAAATCTTTCAAAAAACAGCACAATATGTATCGGTATTTCATGGTTGGTGTCATCTACTGTACACAGAAGATTGCTGAGTACATCTACAACGTAGCTATGCAGAGGTTTAAACATATACTGAAAAAATGTAAGAGGTCTTTGTCTCATCCTTTTTCTTTTTAAATATTTATCATACAGGCAACGCCAACACTTCTCAGAAGGTTTGGAGCTCAGATTATTAAATCAACAGTGCTGTCTGCAAATACTTCACTCCGTGTCTTAGCCCTTGGTGGTGAAGCATTTCCTGTACTGAATCTCTTGAAAAGTTGGAAGCACAAGGAAAACAAAACAAGTATTTTTAATCTATATGGTATTACTGAAGTGTCAAGCTGGGCCACCTGCTACAAGATTCCTGAAGAGGTTTTTAGTCCTGATTTTAGGTAGGAAATTTCACTGTTTTCATGGCATGTGAATGATGAAAATGACTAGAAATATATCCTTGGTCTCCTGTTTTAAGGGCTATTGAGGCCTCTTGAGTGTTTATGCTAGTGGATGCTACATTTGCCTTTTATGTAGAAGCAGGCTGATCCATCCTCTTTTACTCTTAACACAGCCCCCTCAAGTAAAAGTTAATGATGAGTGATTCCTGAGTGACAGAACTGCAGTCTGAAATGCTGTATACTTGTAGAGATGTTTCACTTAATGTGTTATGATGATCTCTGGTTTAGTCATCTGTGTGTCTAGACCTCTTCATTCCAGGCTGTGATTCCATGTGCTGCTCCTGGACTTGCCTAGCCCAGGGTGCACTGTCTCTGACTATGTGGCAATGCTGAATCCTGAATTCTGTAGGCAAATGACTCTTACCCAATTGCTAGTAACTTCAGTTAGCTATTCTCTTGCTTATCTTGAAGCTTTTCCAGTGGGATCTTGCATATTCTAGTGAGAACTTGCATATTCAAGGAGACAAAACCTAACACAGCCCTCAATGAGAGTGAAGAAATAGGGCTCTTAACTCTTAATCGTAATCTTGGAACAAAGATCTACTCAGAGCTTTAACTCTACCAAGGTCAGAATGTTACTCCTGGAATTTACTTATTTTAAGCAAAAATGCTCAAAGATTACTTTCTAATGTAATCAGTAGATGTACAGGTGTTTCTTACTGTGACTGTGCTTTTGCCTACAGTTTTTAAAACTTCACAAATAGTTAAGTGGAGACTTAATGGTACCACCAGACAGTGGTACCTTTGCAGACTGAAAATGGTGGTTAGTCATAAATTGTTATGAAATTACCATGCAAAACTCATTTTCATTATCTTCCCTGAGTTCAAATATTACCTTCTTCTCAGGGAAGCTATTTTTTTTCCTACTCAAATGTTTACATGCTCCAGAGGTGATGTTCTTTGGTTCTATCTGGGGCACAGTTAGAATGCTGAAGGTTTTATAGACTCTGACTGTTGTCTCTCACCTTTCACCTCAGCATCTGTTCCCTCATTGCAAAGGGAATTAGAGTTCCTTTGCAGTAAGCAGCCCCAGATACATCAAAACCATGACAGACCATTTTATATCTTATTCCCTCCTTAGTATTGGTAGGACAATTGAAATACAGTGAACTTTTATTTTTGCTAGCTGAATGATGAAAATTGGCAGAGTTTCTAGAGAACATTAGAAAATTTTAAATATCAGCACAAAGTGAATACCTTAGAGACATACACTCCTACAATTTTCAGATAAATTTGGTGAAATTACATGTCTAATCCCAAGTCTCTTAATATTAATGTCAAAATGAGATGGTGTTTGTCTTTTGTTTTTCCTGTTCTATGGTATATGTACGGATCTTGGGGTTTTGTTTTGCGCTGTTAACTTCTGCTCTTTTTTGGTTTTGTCTTTGTGTTGACACTTCCAGTGGTATGGAGCAGACATATGGGGTATCTGGGATGCTTTCTCATGCCCGTTTGTCAAGTAATTATATTTTGAAGCTGACTAGAGAAAGGAAAAGAAGATTCTCACTTGACAGAAACACACATTTTACAAAACTTCACTTCTTTTTGGTCAACTTGAGATGAAGAATTAATTGACTCATCAGAGAAAAATATTTCAGCAGCCTAAGTAATAGGAGTTGAATAAGATGAGACTATAATAGAAATTGAACTGGAACCCATGTGTAACTTCTTATATTATCAAAGTTGCTTGAAGTTACTTTGCTTTTTAAATTTTGATTTACTGAAGAAATAGGTGTTTCTCTACAGCCACTCAGAAATACATTCAATAAAGAAGGTTTTGCAAGTGGCTGAAGGGAGCAAAGGGAAAGGAAGGAGTTGTTCTGCAGCTCAACAGAAGAAATATATAGCAGGCATTGAAATTACAATTCCTGTTATTTCATTTTTTTTCTGAAAGACACAACTTGTACCAGTTGCCACAACATTGGTAATAAAATAGGAGAAAAGCTCAAACTAGTTTGGATGGAGAATTAACTAGAAAGCAGTTACATGTGTTTCAATTGGTTGAGCTTGATGGGAGTTTCAGCCTGGACGACTTAAAAACTGGCTGTTTTTTGGTATATGATAATGAAACCCCTGCATGTTGATGATGTTTTTGATTTTGAACAAAATTAAATGTTTTTTAAGAAGAAAAATTTGTAGAGGGAAGCCCCAAGTATTTGTTTTTGCTCTAATGTGAATCCTTTAAAGGACTGTATGCTAGCTCATTTCTGGAACAGTTTCTTGTGTGCAGAAGGGAAAGATTTTTACCATTTCTCTGTAATGTCTTTAGAACTGATTTCCCTATACCTCTGGGATCACCACTCCTTGGAACAAAAGTTGAGGTCAGAGATGCCAACGGTTCTGCGGTTCTGGAAGGCGAGGGACAAATATTTATAGGTTATTTGATATTTTTTATTCTTCTTACCTTTCTTAATTGACTACATTTTAATAATACATTGATTATTTTACTTAGTGGCTGTCTCTGATACACAGATTGATGTAGCATTTTAAGCTCTCAGCATTGGGCTGAGAATCTTTTGATAGTATTTTAGGTTGTTGGGATGATGATCAGGAAATTACTATCATTTCAGCTGCAGATTTTGCTTTCATTATAGTGACTTTTTTCCTGCCTGCAATTTTATGTTCTCAGTTGAAGTATTTCTGTGTATTAACTGAATTAACTGCATAGCCCAATTTGCACATTGCAGAAGTGTAGACATGAATAATAACCTTTTAGTTAGAGTTTAGGAGAATGTAATAAAATACTCCTTATAATTTTCATTTACAGTTAGCTATTTAATGTATATCACCACAATCTTTTCTTACTTAGGTGGTGAAGAACGTGTCTGCTTCCTTGATGATGAAATAGCTGTACCTGTGGGTACAATGAGAGAAACAGGGGATTTTGCAAGAGTGCAGAATGCAATGTTGTTCTTCTTGGGTCGGAAGGACAATCAGATTAAACGTCATGGCAAGCGTTTTAATATTGAATGCTTGCAGCAGGTAATATAACATCTGCTGGGTAATAACAGCAGGTAATATAGCATATGCCAGTATAAAAGAGCAGGGATAAAAATCACATCATTATAATCAGAAATGGCTATTTTCTCTTTTCCAGATGACTTTTAGGAGTCTAAAAGAAATTGGGAGGATGTATTATAAAAATTCAGGGAGTAGTTTGCTTCTGAGTTCCTGGCAACCTGTTTTATTGTATGGTTTCTTCCAGTAGAACTGAGAACTGTATGAATACACGTGAAAAATACCAAGTGTTGCACTGAAATGATTGGGGTTTTTTGTTTGAGAGGGCTGAGTGTCAGGCTCATCAATTGTATCTTATTCATGGCATTTAGGCAAATAATGCATATATATCTGAGTTCATTTTTGTGTGAAGAAGTACAAATGTCAGCTACAATAAAAGATATTTCTTAAGATGGTATGAAGGAATGCAAAACAAATCCAGATTTCACTTTTTGAGATGGGTATTTTTTTAAGTTGTAGGTTTTTACTTCTTTTACTCTGTTGATGAAATGCATTTGAAAGCAAGACTAATGTTTTTTAATTACAGGCTGCAGAAGATCTTTGTCAGGTGGAAGCTTGTGCAGTGACCTGGTATCAGCAGGAAAAACTTATCCTGTTTGTTGTACCCAAAGATGGCTTAGAAGAGAGAGAAACACTTAAAGAACTCCAGAAATGTCTACCAGCTCATGCAAATCCTGATGAGCTTGTACTCATTAACGCTTTGCCTTTAACATCACATGGTAAATGAAACTTTTAAGTACTTTTTCTACTTATATTAATGGTCTCTATTCTTTTAATTTTAATGTATTAATTTTAATTGACCAAAATCCAGTACTGGATTTGTGCTCTTTAAATATGTAGATTAGATAACTAACTCCCAGTAGGAAATCATGACCATGTACTATGTCTTCTTGATAATGTTTCATTTAAGAGACAGAGAGTAGTGGTAAAATCAATTTAGTATTAAAACTGCATATTTCTTTTCTCAGTGGTTCCTGTTGCAGTCTGCAACAGAACCATGACTTATCTGGGGAAAGACAGAACTTGAAGGTGGGATTATGTGGGAGGTTAGGGGAAATTTTCAAAAACCTTGTTGGTTTTTGTGTAATTATTGCCTGGGCAGAAAGAATACAGGTGCAGTTGAGTATGAATAAGGACAAATGTATAAGAACAAAGTTAGCATTTGGGCAGACCAAGTGTAAATGCTAAAAGAGCAATGAAAAAAATCATGCTTTATTTTCTACAAAGGCAAAGTTGATATATCTGAACTGAACAAGATTTACCAGAACCGTCTAAACTCCAGGAGGCGTGACAGTAAACTGAGTGGAGCAGAGGAATTGTGGGAAAGATTGCAGTATTTATGGAAGGTAGTATTTTGAACTGCCTTTTTATCTTTGCAAGTGGATCATTGTACATGTGTCAGGAATTAAACAGTTTTAGGAAGTATGACTAATGCAACCAGAACATTCCAGTTGCCTATAGATTTAAGTAGTACAGCTCTTCTGTTCAGCTAATACTTAAATATGGTTGCTTTGCAGTGGCTAAGAGGGAGTAATTTCAGTTTCTCTATCAAATGAGACTACAGGCTATGAGGTGTGAGCAATTAGCATTAGGAGGATGTAACCTGGCCATAACTTTTTGAATACTGCTTCACATGTCAAAGAAAGTATGCCTAAAGGAAACAAGGAACTGGGACATCAAATCTCTGTTCAAAATAGCTACTGTATTAGCAGAGTTTCTTACTTCTTTTTTTAAAGTGTCTTTTATTAGTAGATGACACATTTATGTAATTGTATCTTGGACTGTCTGTATTGTTTCTGAATTTCTGTGATAAAGACTTGTTTTTCAAGGTACTGAAACATGATGCCAAATGGTATTGCTATTTTTCTAAAGACAGATTTGCAAGTTTCACCTAAAACTAGTATTTACTGTGGCTAGGAACAAGTAAATGTAGTGAAATTACAAACACAATTTTCCTATGCACATATATACCATGGCTACAGACATGAAAACTCAAAGGGGTGGGACATGCCCTAGACCCGTTATGGACAGCAGTAAAGGTTTTCCAAAACCAGAGGATTTGGACTTCACACACAGACTTAAGGAGAAGGGAGTGCAGAAAGAGGAAACAGTAATTGCTCTTGGTTGTACCAACAATGTCAAATCCAAAATCTTTCAACTGAAGTGGTTATAACATCAAAAGTAGATAGATAAGGAGGTTACTTAAATAATTCAGAAGTAAAAGATACCAATGTATGTAAGTTTTATTAATAAAATAAAGCACCCGAATAGTTTTATCAAAAAGTATCAATGTTTTATCTGCAAACTTGATGTTAGTAAATGGTATTGAGATTGAAAACAGCCAACAAAAATACAGTACAATTTTCTTTAATTTCTTAGACTGCAGAAATAGAATTGAGAAAACATTTTGTAGTAAAGAAATGTAAATCCCTGCTTTCCTGTTCCTCTTCAATTCTTGTTCCATCACTACCTCTACTGGCACTAACATGTTTCATGTGTTTTTTTGTGGAGTAGTGAGTTTCCTCAGCTGTTGACTTTTAGTGAGACTTCTGGTTGTTTGGGTGGGATTTGTCCAACTCGAGTTTTTATTTGTGTGACATGGGTCAGACCTGTGGACTGACCTTTTTCTTTCCTCTTTTTTTCCAGTCTGTTTTGGGTCTCGTAGGTGATTCCCCTGGAATTCCTAAAGATGCAGTATTTCTGTACAGTGGTGGAGACTCCTTAAAGGCTCTACGATTTTATGATGAAATTGAGATGTTAGTAGGCAGAGCTGTGCCTGGACTCCTTGAAGTTATTCTCAGCTGCTCAATTGAAGATGTTTATAGACATATTCTTAAAATTCTGTTTCCAGATAAAGACGAAGTAATGAATCATGGTAGTGTTCTGAAAAGAAAATTAAGTGGGAATGGTGGAGAGGACTTCCAGGGAAAATATATTAAACAGAAATCTGAAGGAGATCCCGAGGTCACTTCAGGGCTAATTTCATTTATTGCACTAAGCAGAGGAAATAGATTTTTCCCCATGTCTTTTCTGCAACCCAGTAATACAGTACAGGTAGGAATGGAACTGCTGCAGCAACCATCTTTTCTGCATTTAAATACTCCAAGTACAATGAAAAGCCACATGGAAGGGTATGAAATGGAGAACAAGATTTTAACAGTTACAAGCATGGAAAATAAAACTGACTGTTGCTCTGTAGAGCAGATCCATGCAGCATGTAGTCAGGTAACAGCAGCAGAGTTGGCATTATGCATAAGATGGAAGTCAAATACAAGAAAATGTGTTGATGCTTCCCCATTGATTGTAATACCTTCTAAAGAAGAAATATCTGCATCTGTGTATGTTGGCTCTCATTCTCATGCAATGCAGGCGATTGATCTGGATTTGGGAGAAATAAAATGGGAGAGGAACCTTGGAGATCGTATTGAATCTTCTGCCTGCATATCTAAGTGTGGAAATTTCATTGTTGTTGGTATGTCTTCTGTTTTACCTTTCATTTTAATTTTTTTTTCTGTTAAATGCAGGATTTTTGAGTGACAGAGAATTTTACTTCTTATATCTGCTTTCTACCTATATTTACCAAAAAAACTTTCTTATCTGCTTCAGATTTAACTTACTGTAAAATAGAAACAGAAGGAAGATGTAATTTAAGTTGCATGATAACCAGTGATGAATCTTATCTAACTTATACAGTTGTGGTTTTTATATGCCAATTTATTAGTAAGGCCTTATTAAGGAGTAGTCAAGGGGTACAGTTTCTTTTTAAGTGACCTTTAAACTTTTTTTATTTTTAAATGTATAAATGTAAAGAAAAGTCTTAAGATGTCTTTACAATTGGTAGAGGTGTTAATTAGTACATGGCACCTCAGATTGTTTTTCAGAGTTTAATTATCTTGTTTGACTTATTTTTGGAAATGCAAAGAGCAAGATAGGATTAGTTTTTTGTTTTGTCAAATCTGTTGTCAGTGGAGTTGCCATTATTCATATTAGTGTTATCTTTTTAGCTCATACATGTGGATCACTGGTTAGCACAGATGTCCAGGTGGTGGCTTTTTTTAATGCAAAGCTAATGTTGCTATCTTTTTGCTAATATTTTGGTTGCTATTTACTCTGATAACAAAATTGAATGTTGCAATAAAACAGAAGGAGTTTCTAGAACTAGAGTTCAGTTGTCATTAGAAAATGTACAGGGATTATTCATTCAGCATCTTTGTTTTCAGAAAGGAAAATGAGACAAAGAGGTAATTAAAAAACATTCTTATTCTCACTTTTCAGCAACTCTTCATTGCTGTAAAATTTGATAGAAAGGCAGTGAAAGAAGTATGTTCTAAATGTAACCTGGAAAGAAAACAGAACAATCAACTTTGAAAGTGTGAACCATCAGCAAATATTTTGAGCTAAAAGGAGGAGCTTTGAAACTACCTCTGAGTCATCTTCTCTCCAGCAGTGATACAGCTAACAGCACAAATCACACTATAAATACAAACATTCGTTATCCTTTTTCCCCGTTATGTTTTATTTCACACAGGTTGCTATGATGGGTTAGTGTATGTGCTTCAAAGCAGAGATGGAGAAATCCATTGGACTTTTGTCACAGAAGATACTGTGAAAAGCTCTGCAGTTGTAGACCCTTCGAGTGGACTGGTCTACATTGGATCACATGACCAACATGTGTATGCTTTGGATATTTATGTAAGAATACTGACTAACTTGTACGTGTGTAAGAATAATTATCCATCTTAGACCCTATTTGCAGTACATCAATGCAGCTCCACTGGTGTTAATATTCTCAGGAGTGCACAGCTGCACTTTTGAAGCAGAACTGTTTCAGTTCAGTTAGGATGGTGTGGCAGTGGTGTTCTTGGCTGTGGTTCTTGTGCTGCTAGGCCTGGTTGAGGCCAAATCTAAAGTTCTTAAGTTTAGTTATTAAATTCTCTGTGAGTGTTTACCAATAGGGTTCCCAGCTACAAATGAAACTATGGCTGAATAGGGTGCCTAGCTACAAATAAAGCTATGGCTTAATAGTGGAGAGAGAATGTTACATTCTAAAAGAGTAGATGAAGGGAGGTGGAAGATAGAAGGGGCAGACAGTATGTCTTCATTAGCGGAATTTCTTTACTGGAAGAGAAAGTAACCAACAGCAGATGTGTTGCTATAATAGCACGTAGATTGTAACTTCACCCTTAACTAGTATTTGCTGAGTAAATGTGGTACTTAATAAACTTTGGCATTCAAAAGTCTTTGTAAATGTGCTGAGCTTTAACTCCAATTGAGTATTTCTAATTTATCTTTTTTCGTGTGCTTACAGGAAAAAGCTTGTATATGGAAGTTACATTGTGAAGGTGGAGCTGTGTTTTCATCTCCTTGTCTAAGTTCTTCTCCACATCATCTTTATGTTGCTACACTAGGAGGACTATTATTGGCTGTAAATCCAGTATGTACCTTTGCTTACTTGTGTTTGATCTCAATCTCAAATTTAAGTGAAACCAAATTGCATTTCTGAAGCTCAGATTGTTTTTCTGATGAAAGAAACTAGATCATAATATGTTACCATAAGATACTTTTCATTTATGGGCCTTATTATTATGCACATAATAAAAATTCTTGGATTTCAGAAAGCTATCTGATCATAAGGAGAACTGAAATTACTTGTTTGAATTTACATGCTGACTATAGGCCAAAGTTGGAATCAGTGTCTTCACATTCCCATCTACTACCTTATCAGTTCCACCAATGAGTGAGAGCATGACTATAGATTTTTGCCCTCCCTCCCTTTGACAGTAGGATTAGAAAAAAAACTACACAGAACTTACTGAAATCAAAACAGAATAGAGAGAGAAGCCCTTCTATTCCTCTTACTGTTTCCTTCCCCATAGTCATTTAATGAGTTGTTCCCCTTAATCTTGGAGTGCTGTTCTGTTCTCTGCACTGGGGAAATGGTGTTCTTGATAGATGTGGAGCAATTTCATGGTTCTCTCTGGCAATTTTGGCTTACAGCTGGTACCACCTGGTAAAAGCAACAGTCACTTGGAGCAGCTGTTAATGTTTTTATACTTGCACAACTCACAGCATCAGTCCTAACCATCTTTACCTCCCCAGGTAAAGGTACCTCCCCTCCAGGTTTCCTCAGTAATGCTCCATCTAGTGTTACAAAACCAGTGTATAGTTTTGCATCTCTAGTGGGCTGTGCTTAAGAAAAAAATTTTTTTTCCACAGTGCTGAGTAACAGGTAGTTGAGAAAACCAGTAACTCTTAAGTAATTATTTGTGAAAATAGGAATGTGCAGGCTATGTTAGGAGGTTATTGTGGGTTGCAGCATTTATGATTTGTGACATAATCAGTATGATTTGCTTTTAAGGTATCCTCTCCATCATTGGTCCTCATCAAATATTGAGGATCTGGGAATGGAATAAAAAAATCTGTAATTTATTAGAACTACTACTACTACATTATCACCATTATAGTTCTGATGAGGGGGAAGAAGGGAAGGATGAAACAAGGGTATTGAGTATCTCATGTAAAACACTAAACATTTTGTTGGAATAAGATTTGAAGAGTGGATTTGCTTCTGATATGTGTTCTGGATGGGAGAAGCCTGCTGTTTTTGGCTTACCCCCCTCAATTCTTAAGGCCTGGGTCAAGCTGTGAAGGAAAGGCTGTATCGTGCAGATTCTTACAGTTATGTTAAGCATCAGATATTCCATGTTGCCTTTTCCAGGTGATGGGGAATAAGATTTGGAAGATCTTCCTGGGAAAACCACTTTTCTCATCTCCTCACTGCAATGAGAAATATGTTTGTGTTGGGTGTGTGGATGGAAACTTATATTGTCACACTCATTCTGGAGTAAAGGTAAAAGTGTTGGTGTTTTTTTATGTTCATCACAAAATCCTGTTTACTGAGGTTTCATGATTAACATGTATGTTTTTGTGAACCAAATACGTCTGTATTGCTATAGAGAGGAGAATGTAGGAAAAAAATGTTTGCCCAGGAGTCCAGGCAGTTCATGGCAAAACTACAAACTCTCAAGTTGCTTGATGAATAACAGAATCTCTAATTCAGAACTTACCCAAAGTAAATGGTCAAGAATAGAGCCAACCAATGAATGGGTATGGGTTTGGTTTTGGAAGTTTTTCAGGCATGTTTAAAGCCATCTCTTCTGTAGGATGCTGACTATTTAGAAGTTAAAATTTCTTAGAATGTTTATGCATTTATCAGAAAATGTTAAATAATAATTCTGGCAAAATATGTGTCGCCCTCCACATTGGATTAAATGAGAATATTTTTTTTAGTTAATGTAGTTTGTATCTGGTGTAAAAAAACTGACACCATTTCTGTTTGCCTGAGATGCAGTATACATGGCAAGTCCTAAGCCTTTTCTGATTTAAAATTATGAGTTAGCCAATGTCCTGCTCTCTACCTGCAGCAGTGTTGCAGAACTGATACTCTCTTGAGGAGGGATCTGCACATCATTAACATGAGGAGAGTAAATCTGTATTACAAAAGGAATATTTGCCTTTTGGCAAAGCATGGCATGTTAAAAGAATTTTTGAAGTTCATTTCTAATTGTGGTACAGCAGCCCAAGAATAATTCATTCCCAAGCTGGTCATCTTTACGTGGGCCTCACAGAAGGTTTTAACTCTTGTCCATCTGTTTTAGGAGTCTTTTATCACTTAATCTGTGTGTAAAACTTGTAATTTGAAAAGTATTAATCAGCCCTCACTGAAATCTAGGATGTTCTTGAAATAAAATGCTCTACTGTCAACTATTAAAAATTATAGTTGCTGTCAACCTAACATGAACCATCTTTGATAATGTGTGGTTGTGTTCTTTCTGTAGGTTTGGCAGTTTTCCACTAATGGGCCAGTGTTTTCATCTCCATGCATCTCAGGTTTAACAGAGCAAGAAATATTTTTTGGCTCCCATGATTGTTTTATCTACTGTTGTAACATGGAGGGTAATTTACTGTGGAAATTTGAAGCCACTTCAAGTGTATATGGAACACCATTCATTTTCCAAAGTGATGAGTTAAAGAACAAAATTCTTTTGGCAGCAGTATCTACAGATGGCAAAGTGTGGATCCTAAATGCCAAGAATGGAACAGCAGAAGGAGCAGAAAAACTTCCAGGAGAGGTTTTCTCTTCCCCTGTAGTATGGGGAACAAAGCTTGTTGTTGGCTGCAGAAATGATTATGTTTATTGCCTAGATTTGTATATAAGAGGAAAAAGGAACAGCTAAGATGTTAGGTTGCTTCCTTTTTATTGTTTACATTTGTAAATTAAGATCTCATGGGTGCTCTCTCTCTGCCTATTTTACTGTAGGCAAGAGGTGCTCTTTGAAAACTTCTCAGGTAGCATTTTGTGCCAGACAGTGTCCAGAGCAGGTGAAGTGATGTTTGCTGGCTTGTTCTACTGATTGAAGGACGATGGCTGCTCAGCACCTAGACAGAAGTTTCACTGTCCCTCCCTCATTTCCCAGCTTTGATTCATGAAATAACATGTTTCAGGTTTGGATTTGAATGTTGGGCTTTGACCTGTGTAATAGGAAAAGGCAAGTCAGTAGTTTGGCTTCAGACACAGAAACTGGTGAGCTGCCATGCTCTGCAGCTTGGAGTAATATGCTTGTCCAGCCTAGCCTGTGCCTGGCCCTTTGTGCACCAGACTGATGTTTGTCTAGTCTAGCCAGGTTTATATGCTGTGGCAAGGTAACCCAAGTTCTTTTTTGAAGAAGTTTTGGGTTTTTTTAGCTTCAGTTCAGCCAAGCATACACTTAATTTGGTTTAAATCAGTAGGAAGTGGGGAATATACTTATGCCAGTGTAGTTATTACATTTCAATGACAGGTACAGCATGAGTTCCAAGGTGAAGTGTGCACTGCTTGAATCAACCATTGCCAAATAATTTTTTTAGATATTTAAATGCTTTTTTTAAAATGGAGATTATTAATAAAGGTTGTAAATTGGGTTTGGTTGTCTTTACTGCCTGAAAAAGAGTAACCAGTGGTCTTGGTAATGTGACTCAAGTATTTGTAGTAACAAAGTACACTTAACAGCATCTTCCTCATAATGAGTCTTCTAATAGAATTGTAGTAGAAGGTATTGTCTCATCATCTCTGAGGAGTAATCTACTTAACATCTTGAATTAAAAAGTAAAGTAGAAGTTGCACCAGATATCTTGCTTCATCACATCTGTTTCTTCCATTTTATCTTAGCAGAAATGCATAGGCAACACACTTGTAGCTCTGTAAAAAGTTCTATATCTAAAGCAAACCTGAACTACATGATCAGCAAAAGGAAACACAGAATACGTAGGTCATTGATTCAATAATTTTGACTAGGTTATAGTTTAATAAGAATTAAAATGACATTAGTATAGTAAACAATTGCACTTTAAAACATTTGAAAAATTAAAAAAGTACACAACAAATACCCCACAATTATACATCTTATAGTTTTTATACATTACTATATGAACATAGAGGTTAATTGTATATAACCTTGTCAGAGAAATGGAATTTTTTGTGTATAAGTTACAAAAAAATCGAGACAATATACTACATAGTGGTTTGTTCATTTCTTAAAACATTTTTGCTGTTAATTGATAGTACTGTTTTGGTTTTACTTTTACAGATTTACAACACTTTATCAGAAATGGTTGCAACAAAGCTAAAGCAAAGTAACACTTCACTTCATTGGTATTTAGTGCAAATTTTTGTTAACATGAAATGTTGCTGTTGAACATGTACACTTTAGAAATGTTTCCACCAAATACTGTACATAATACAGTTTCTGTTATTACACTAGATACCTTTATGGTTGAAAAAAACCCCTCTGCTTTGAAGCTTTAGATTAAGACCATCCTTAATGAAAGCTCTATTCTATATGCTATAAATGTATTGTATTGGAAAATTGCATCTTTATATCATGCACAATAGCACCTAATTTTGCTATGCTTTTCAGAATACCAGTACCTTTAATTCTTTAATCCTGATTTACTTCACCTTCTCTGTATTTCTGCCTGTCTTCTTCTCCCCAAAACAGCTATAAAGATAGATTTCAGGCAGTTTAGTTCTTCCAATTGCAAAGATACTGCAGGCTTCTAAACTCAAGTAAAAGTGTAAATTTACCTGAAGTAGTACTAATTCATGATGCTAGCAGAGAAAAAAAAATGGGTCAAATTCTTTTTTCAGATAAGCTTGCAGAGATTTGACTTTGAAGGCATTAAGTGCTGTGTTTTTTTCCAACCATTTAAGAGTAGCATTGCCCCATCTCTGTATAAAATGTTTTAAATACTTATATTAAGGGTAGAAAGTTACTCTAGAGATTCTGGTTTTATATATGAAACTGAGCAAAACTGATGGCTTAAGAGACCCAAAAATCCTCAAAGTATCTTGCTGCTGCACAGCTGCTCAGTGTAACACATTCACTCAGTTTGTGCTACTGTAACCCTGATCCCAAACCATTGTTTTCTGTTTGGTGGGAAATAGTGTATTCAGTAATGACTTTTGCTGACAAGCCCTTTTTAACTCTTGGAAAAGATGTGGCAGGTTTCATTCTGTTTTCTGCATAATTTAAAGTGCTAGTCCGCATGCTGCATAGAGCAGTTTGGCTAAAATACTTCCATAAAACATATATAATCTCAATATATAATTAAATTTATTCTCATGAAAACAGCTCCCTTTATGATGCTGTAGGCTTAAGGGGTCCTTTGAGCCTTATGGTTACAAGAAGGAAATGTTGTAATTTGTTAACGATTTTCTTGTGAAACAAACTCTGGTGTGTTATGTATTTATATACTAGGGTACATTTAACATTTCTGTGGGTTGTTAAGGATAGTAAAATCTTTATTACATTATGGACTTTATCCTTTTTTATAAGGGGGAGGATGGGGGGTGAACATTTCTGTTTTAGTTACAAGTAGTAATAAAGTGTTCAACTGCAGCAGCAGATACCTGAGATGGAGAAAGTAAACTTCTTCCTGAAGTGTTCTGGCTGTGTTGGTCAAAGTACAAGAAGTTATCTGAACCACCTGAAGTTGCATGTGCAGTAAAATCAGGAAGAATGCAGAGATAAAACTCTTGAGGCTCTCACTGACTTACCTGTCAGTTCTCATTTCACTTCTGTTCTGCAACTCTTACTCCTCTGGGAACTTACTGAGAGTAATTCTACAGCTACACAAGCACAGGAATAGATTCACTTGATTTAGTTCCAGTCGATTGATCTAAAGTTGTCATCTGCAATCACTATCCCTGTGCATCTTAAATATGGTCAAGCACTAACAGTGATGCACTTAAATGACTGGAAGAAACACTGACTCCTTGGCTTCTTTCTGGAAGCTTTCCGAGTTTTGTTCAAATAATTTTTTTTTTAAGTAGGATGAATTGTTTTCTTCTTAGGAGTAAGGAAATATAGACATCATCTATTAGTCCTATGATGAAATAAATTACCTCAGCATGTAGATGGTATTGTCTTTCTACTCATCTTTTGCAGATGAAAAGATACCTCCAGAAGCTCTTCATTAGGGAAGAAGCTTTCAGATAGCAGGTAGAACTGACAATTTGTACAGTTTAACACTCAAAAAAATTTAGGACTAAGGAGAAGGGAACATGCATCTTGCCTTAATTTTCAACAGTGGAATGTTGAAAAAAAAATTCTGAGATCTCCACTTAAGTGCAGAGATCTAAAATACCAGAACCAAATACTCAGAGAATATAAGGAGCTTGTGAACTGAAGTTCTGGCCCTTTTTATGATACATGCTAAAATTTACATCCAGTATCTGAGCATTCTTAATTTTTTTAGAGAGTCTGGCTCTGAAATTTTTGCAGTGACCTCATTTAGCTATTTGTCAAAGCAATGGAATATATGACTTGAGTAGACTTTACAGTGAGCTAGAGCAAAATGGTGATCAGTTCAGTTTTCAGTCCTTCGATACATGCATTTTCAGTTTTGTCATGTAAAAAGCTGAATAAATAAAAAGAAAGCAATAATAGTCAGCAATAGAGATGTGATTTTACAGTTTACTTTATGATCTGTGGACAGTCACTCCAGGCTTTTGCTTTCCTCTTGGCTAGTGCAAGCCAGGCTGGTTCTGTTGACACAGGGTTAGCATCAGGTGTAGAGAATCTCTTGGCAACTTCCTTTGCCAGTGGGGTTGACGAAACAGAATCTGAAATTTCCACTGTTTTTGAAGGGGTGGAGAGGGGAAGAGATAAGAGCAAAACAAAACAAAACATTAGTTGAACTCTATTTTGTTGTAGGATTCTAGAGTTTCTGCTTTTCTGTGCAGATGTTCTGATTTAACTTAGTGTTTATTTTCAGCCCTTTTAGTTAAATTTAGCTTTTGTGTTTGCAAAATAATCAAATTAGTAGGAGCTGAGTGTCCTTTTTCAGAGGTGACTTCAAGCAATGTAACTGACAAAAATAGGGACAAAATTTTCAGAAAATAGAAGACATTTCCAATTTGCCAGTCATCTTCTTTACATGAACTATTTCAATTACCAATTCAATGCAGCATACAATGGGAAATAAAGCTGGCTGGTTTGTGTTTTTTCCTCTTTGGTAATGCAGCTGCTGAACAGGAGTAACCAAATTATTCAGTAAGGTTTATACTGAGCCTTCAGATTAGAGCTCTCAGATAAACACACAGCAAGCAGTCCTACAGTTCTCTGGCCTCACTTAACCACTCTTGTGAGACTATCCTGAAAAAGCAAAGAACCAGCTTTCTTCAATAGCTGTTTGGCACAAATTCTTTATAATAATATGTTTAAGACAAAGAGACGCCTCAGCAAGATGTGTTCAATAAGGAATTGCTTCCTAGCAAGCAACTTTACAGAGCAGAACTGTAGAAGTATATTGTAGAAGTCAGGTGGGATGATTATTCCATTCTGAAACAGTGAATGCCCTGAAAGGCAGGCTGGACAGAATGAGTCCTATCTGAAATCTATGGAGTAACTCTAAAAATGTTAGTTACAGAGTAACTCCTTAGTTACAGAGTAACTCCTCACTAATCCCCTTTGCACATCTTAATTTTTATGAGCCAGAAAGTTTCTTTTGTGTATAAATGTTCATAGTCAGTCTAAATTTCAGTTACATTTAATTTTCAGGTTTTGAATGTTTTAAAAAGCTTTAAAATTGCATGGCAAAATTTTTTTATTTTTCTTTTTAGTACATCTTTAATAATGTATTTTTAGCTATAAGTAAATGAACAGCAGTAGCAGCTCTTGCTATAGAAAGACACTTTCAAAAAAGCTGCTTATTTTAAAGGTTATGGTAATTTATGCAATTTTAAAGGTTACATTCTCTTATCAGTTCCTGCTGTACAAGACTCAAATGCAAGTCTGAAATATACCACCTTCTTCAGGTTTAGGTGTTTTTTTCATGGCCTTGGAGGAGGACTCATCAAACTTTTGTTTTAAACATGTTATAGCTTGGTCCTATGTCTTAAATGCTCTCCTAATTATGGGAAGCCCAAATCAGCGTCATCATCCATGACAAATGAATACTTGCATATGGTATATTTGTATAGTTTATTCTGGCTCCCTGGCTCCAAATGTAGCCAATGGTTTGGGTTGGAAGGGACCTTTAAAGATCATCTAGACCAACCCAAGATGTGGCAAGTGAAGTTCTCTGGGATATCTGTGTGCAGATGCAGTGGCTGAAGCAGCTGACTATAGGCAGTCATAGGGGTCATTGAGTTGGGAGCAGTCAGTAGTACTGTTATAGCCTTTATTATTACACATCAGATAAATTAATTACCACACTGCTTTCAGGAGTTACATTTCATTATTCTTGGCTTGGATTGATACTGCATAGATTTGGTTGATGTGAGGATTAATTCAAAGAACCCCGCATTCTTTATTGTGCAATTTGTAAAAGGGTTTCTTCAACACCTATCTGTACTCTTCTACAAAAACTTTGCCTAGGACTAATGTTGTCTAAAGAAATATACACCAAGTCTCTGTTTCAACAGTCACCTTACATCACCCTAAATATTATGCCCCTTGGGCAAGCTTTTTTTAATGTGCCTGCCTTTTGAATATGTAATTGTTTCAGCTTAACTGAAGTGGCAGATATACTAATAGGTTCTGGTTCCAACCTTCCATGCCAAATACTTGAATAAGAGGTGGAAGTACTAAGTTCCAAGTGAAAGGCTACCTTCAATTGATTATTTTTTGCATTTTTAATGAAATGAGACTACTCATTCCAAATATTCTGGAGTGAATATTTCTCCTTGGCAGACTGGGAGGTTTGGGAACACAATATTCTTCTTTTTCTACAGAAATACACGTTGTAGAAGTTAAGTATCATTCCCCTCCATCCGTATTACTCCCAACCTAAAGGCAAAACAGTACTGCAATTGCAATTTACAGTAAATCAAATCCTTCTGATGTGCATTAGTCATGTTCCAAGAATACTATTGGATTTGGCTTAGGAGGACAAGCTGATTTTTTTTTTTTTAACTTGAACTGGGGCATTTCTAAGCAAATGCAGTAGTGAAACTTTAAAACCATGTTAAAATTATGTACGTCCCATGTAATGGCCAGCACGTGAGACTGGGATAAATCTGTTGCTCCTTGCTAAAAGAAAATGCATTTCTAATTCTAAGGGTAGTATAGGAGAAAAAAAAAATCCTTCACTTTCTCAAAAACATGCAATACCACTTCTGAAGTTCATTATTCCTACAGTAAATCTGAATCTCTCACAGTACCTGTCACAGAAGTTGGAAGGGTGTTCGATTTCTTTAGCTGCTCCCTTCTTTCTAGTCTTGACACAGCAGTCTCAGTTTTCTTCTCTCCTTCCTGAGTTGTAGATTTCTGCAGTGTGCTTGTTTTGCTGTTGTTGCTTTTATTGTCTGACTGATTACTTGCAGCAGCCTAGAACAGAGAAGGAAAACTGCTAAATCAGAAACAGTCTGTCATGCAGTGGCTACAATTAAGATATGTCACACTTGATGCTTTCATTCATCACCTGTCCTTTCTTTAACCTTCCTTTTCAGCAAAACTAAAAACATGCTGCTACTTCTAGAAGTAAGTTATTAAAGCCTTTAAATAAAACTCCACAAAGTTAAATTTGTCATGTTGACATTTCAGTCAAAATATTGAACAGTTTGAGCCAAGCCCTACCTGTTAAATACAGCCCCAAAACTGTGTGCATCTGTGGGCAACTTCACACCCACTACTGTTTCCTGCTGCCAGTTATTTATGTCTGTAATTATGGATATGTCCATCAGAAATTTGTGTCTCATAGCAAACAACAAAATATACTTAGTCATCCACATAATCTCACTTTTCACCATCTGTGGTATCTATATACAGCATCACTGCTTGTATAGCATCACTTTGTACTGTAAGTAGAAGTGGTTTTCTTACTAATAAAAAACTATGGATAGTAAATAGCTATTTAAAGAACAGGAAAAAAGTGATCTTTGAATTCAGTGCCTGCTTTAGGCATCTGAGTTTTTCACATGAAAAATTAATTTCTTTAGTTTGTCTACATTTTATCCAAAATACCATGTCAGGACAAATTCAATTTTATTCGCCTGTATATTAGTATTCCAGCTGCTACCGACTAAAGCTTTCAAAGAACCATGTAGCACACAATTTTTCTGTTCCATCAAACCATGCTGTGGCTGTGCTGATGTCTGCCCTTAACTACCACCTCATAGAAGGGCATCAGAGTTTACACTAAAATCGTCACTCTACTGCACAGTATTTTCTCATGGAGGTCTCAGTTTTGCAAAAGTAAACTCCAGACTTTCAGACTTCCCTTTTAGTCACTAACAGTTATGAAATCTTACAAACCAAACAATAAAAAAAAAAAAAAAAATCCATTTCATATTAAAGAACTAGCTAACAGTGATAATTCTGGTATCAGTATTTCTAATGGGCAGGTTTCTAAATATTGCTTACAATTTCTCTAGCCAGCTTCTCTGCTTGCTTTGCCTCTCTGGCTTGTCTCCTCTCTTCCCTTGTAGCTTGCTGCTCACGAAATCCTTTTTGCTTTTGCAGTGCTAATGTAATCCAAAGCGGTTGTGAAGTTTCAACTTTTTCCATTAATTTAGAGCCGTCTAACGAGTGCCTGCTCTGGAGGACTGGTTTTTCTGAAAGAAATGTGAAAAGAATCAGTTAAGTAGTGCACATCCCTTGCCTCAAGCAAGGACAACTTCGCTACCTTGTCAAAACTCCGGACTCAAGCCCACTGGTTGCCATGTCATTCACAGAACTTCCTGGACTGCACATCAAATCCTGAAACAGCTTTGATGCCTCAAGAACAAGACCTAATTCCATATACTCGTACAGCTGTCCAATTTTACCCTTTTTTGTTAAAAAGCCTACCCCAGAAACTTAGAGCTATAACTGCAGGTAATTGAGATATTTCAGTGAAAACGATTTTCAGGCATTGACTGTTTACACCTCTGACTATAAGGATCCAGCTGCTATGTATTGAACTTCCCTTATTTTTCAGCTGTACTTAAGAGAAGCCAAAACTTCAGCCACATAAAGGGCACTGAAATTGTGCCCTCCCATAAATGCAGCCCCTCCTAAAAAAACATTGGTGATTTGTGGGATTTTTTTAAATCACCATTTGAACATTTAGCTTTCTGTACTCTGCATGAAATTGGGGTTAGCACCCAATAGAGAGCTGTGAGGGGTAGAAGGGAGCAGCAATGGGGTGCAGAGGTGCTCCTGTAGAAATCAGAGTGCAGACACCTCCCCAGTGGCCCAGACTCTGCTCTCCCAGGCCAGCAGCTCTGCCTCTGATGAGTTTCTGGAAATCCTCCTTTTAAAATGGAAGTGAAATGAAAAACTGTAAAGAATTGTAAAAAATGAGAAACGGTTCCACTGAGATACAGTTTTAGAAGTTTCTTGATGCTAGCAAAATTCAAGAGTGGAAAAACCCTGGCATTTCACAGAATCACAGAATTATCAGAGTTGAAAGGAACCTCTACACATCGTCTAGTCCAACTGTCCCACTAGAGCAGGATCTCCCAGAGCACATTGCACAGGACTGCATCCAGACAGTCCTTGAATATCTCCACAGAAGGGGACTCCACAACCTCCCTGGACAGCCTGTTCAGTGCCTTCTCAACCTCATAGTAAAGAAGTTTTTTCTTAAGTTTAGATGGAACTCTCTCTGTTCCTGCTTCTGCCTGTTGGCCTTCAAGAAGAGTCTGGCTCCATCTACCTTGCACCCACCCTTTAGATACTTGTAGACCTTAATTAAGGTCTCCCCTCAGTCTTCCCTTCTCCAGCCTAAAGAGTCCCAGGTCTCTCAGCCTTTCCTCATAAGACATGATCCAATCCCCCAGTCATCTTCATGAGCCTCCACTGGACCTTCCAGTAGTTCCCTGTCTCTCTTGAACTGGGGAGCCCAGAGCTGGATGCAGGATTCCAGCTGTGGCCTCACCAGGGCAAAGCAGAGGGGGTGAATGCCCTCCCTCAGCCACATTCTTCTTTATGCAGCCCAGGATTCCTTTGACCTTCCTGGCAGCAAGGGCACACAGCTGGCTCAGGGATAACTTACTATCCAGCAGGACCCTTCTCCTCTGAACTGCTTTGCAGCAGGTCCACCCTTGGCCTATATTGGTGCTTGGCGTTCTTCCTCCCCATTTAATTTCTTAATTAAATGCTGGATTTCTTGCTCTCTTGAGGGTCATTAGGCTGAAAGGGTATTTTTCACACTCGCACAGAATACTATTTCAGGACACAGGGACTTTCAACACTTCTTTGAAAGAGCCACTATGGCTACTGTAATTGTTTCTGTCACTAAAGAGCACCCCTGGAATGCAGACTCCTGTGCTCAGCTGTATTGGGTTAGATAAAGAATTTGCCCAGGGTAGGTACTACAAGGGGACCTAGATTTTAATATTTTTTTTAAGCTAGATGATATTCCCCTAAAACTAAATAATGTAAATTATAAAAATTACTTCTCCCACTCTGATGACACCATTACACATGGAACACTGAGCTCATCATCCAACTAACTAGGTAATACCTCTGCCAAGGAAAACACACACACATTTCTGTTACCTCCTTGAAATTGATTGCCCTGGTCACACTGAGTCTGAATTAAATTCTGGGCGCGGAAAGTCCCATTCACTGAGATAACCCTAAGCAAAGTAGTGGGACTCCATAAATTACATGCCAGGTAAAAATTATAGCTTAAGACCAAATGTCTTCCTCTGGATCTCCAGCATCACATCTTGGAAATGCATGCAATAGCTAAATGACCTTCAGAAAATACATACCTTTCTTCAAAGGCTCAGGCTTTTTCTCATTCTTTTCTCTCCATGGAATACTTAAAGATGGGAAAAATGACTTCTTTTCTCTGATTTCTTCCTCTTCATTTTTGTACTCATTGGATGGTGTGGGGTGAACTGCATTTGCTGTGTCTTCTTTTTTCCAGCCACCATCTGATTCAGCTTTCACCAACCTTTGCCCTAGGGCATCAGCTAGGTTTGATCTGTTCATTTTAGAGAGTGGAGATGATGGTGGCGTCTGGCTGGTGGGCTTTGGAGCTAATGCAGGTTTCTGTGGGGCCAGTGACTTGATTGCAGGTGGTAAAGCACTCTGACCAGTGGCTGGTAGGACCACTGGTGAACCCACTGGTTGTGAAGCCTCCAGCACATTAACTGAAGAGTCTTTTAAGTTATCAGGGGCATTCACCCTCCCCATGCCAGGGGACGTACTCTCTTGTGGAGCAAAACCAGTGGACTCTTTCTCACCTTCTGCTGTACCTAGTGGGTCAGGCACACCATCAAAACTATCTCCTGCACTGTATCTTTTCTTTTTCCTTTGCTCTGCCTGTTGATCATAATGGAAACGTAAGGAGTAGTTTGTCCTTCGTAATTTTATCCCAAAAGGAGAAACATTTTCTTCTCCGTTTGGAGATGGTTTATCTGGTTTTTTTGTGCTGTTATTCTGCTGGTTTTCTACAGCACTGGGAAGTTCTGCCTGGGGTAATTCTTTGCCTGGAGAATGAGGAAAACTTGGAACAAGGAAAGATGGAAGATCTTTTGCATATTTACAGCCTTCCGTGTTGTCTGCCATTTCACTAGGGGTTTCTATTTTCTCCTTAGCCTTTTCAGCGACATTATCCTTTAGAGTGGAAGCCACATCCTCCTTTGAATCAGTGGATGAGCCAGTGATTCTGTTCATAGCCACTGTTTCACTGCCTTTTGCTGCACTGACATTCTCAGCATCTGTGTTGGCTTTTGAAGCCTCTGAAAATTTTTGCCATGCTGGCGTTATAGAAAACTTTGCATTTGCAGACAGGGTTTTCCTCAAGTTGCCATGGGGACCACCCCGTCCTCGGGGTGTCCAGTCATCACTGTGTCTGCAGACACTTACTCTCTCATTGTATTTGCCATTTTCTGCATTCTTTAGGATCCTGGAGCGGATGGAGGCCCACTCAGCAAGCACGGCCTGGTTGTTCAGTGTCTCTTGTGCATATTTCATTTTACTGCTGCTGGGTTTGGGATCCTGTTTCTTCTTCTGGGCCTTCTCTGGTGAAGGAATATCCATGTTTTTTCTGTCTTCTGTTAAGCCAAGTAATGACTTACAAGCCGTGTCCTTTATTTGGTTCAAGTTAACAGCTGTGCCACACAGCTGTGCTCCAGTAACCAAAATAGCTGTGTGGGGTACACACACAGATGATGGGAGTGTATGTGAGCCCTTGCTGGAAGCGTGCATCCTGTAGTCATTGGTGGATGGAGAAGAAAGTCCTGCTCCTTTGGCAGGCATGACTGGACTCAGATTTACCTTCTGAAATATGATCTGCTTATCTCCAGAAGACACTTGAAATGTGAAGGGTCTGGATGTGGTCTGTCTTTCATCTACCTCTTGCCACCTAAGTTCTTCTCCTATTCGCTTTTGCTCCTGAGCCTCGACTTCTCTCTTCAGTTTCTGAGCTAGGACTTCTTCTGCTGTTTTATTTCCTTTTTCTGGCTGCTTGAGCTTTAGGGATTTTGATCCTTCTTGAAGATTTTCCTCTACCAGATGCTGATCAGCCCCTCCAGAATGCAACTGATCCTCGTCCTGCTGCTGTTCCAAGAATTTTTTTGGTTGGGTTTGCTGAAGGCTTTGCTGAAGGCTTTGCCCTGTGTTTACTTCCTGCTCTTCCAGCTTGTTCCATTCTTGTTCATTTTGTTCCTTTTGCTGATTCAGTTCATCTTGTAGTACAGCATCTGCACTTTCCATGTGCATTTGTTTTGTGAGCTTGCGTTTTCTCTGCTCTTCCAGTTTATTTTTCTTATCTGTTACTTGGTGGGGTTGATCATTCTCTATCTTCTCTCCTTTTTCCTTTAAATGCGGCTTTTGTTCCTCCTGTTTCTTCTGTTGTTTGAGGCTCTCAGCTTCTTTCTCCAGATCAATTATTTCAGATCCTTGAAGCTGTTCCTCTTCTAGCTCTTGTCTCTGTTTTTCTTCCTTATTTTGTTCCTTGACTTCTTTTTGTTTCTTCAGCCAATTTCCTTCTTCCTCTTGAAACTGTTTTTCAATCTCATGTTGCCTTAATTCTTTCTGCTGTAGCCTCTTGTGCTCCTCCTGCTCTTGTCTCTGTTTCTCCTCCAGCTCCTCGTGCCTCTGCTCTTCCCATTCCTGATGCTTCTGTTCCTCCAGCTCATGATGTCTTTGTTCCTCCTGTTCCTGGCGCTTCTGCTCCTCCAGCTCTTGTCTCTGTTGTTCTACCCATTCCTGGCATTTCTGCTCCTCCAGCTCTTGTCTCTGTTGTTCTACCCATTCCTGGCATTTCTGCTCCTCCAGCTCTTCTCTCTGTTGTTCTACCCATTCCTGGCATTTCTGCTCCTCCAGCTCTTCTCTCTGTTGCTCCTCCCATTCCTGGCGTTTCTGCTCCTCCAGCTTTTGTCTCTCTTGCTCCTGCCATTCCCATTCCCACTGCCTCTGCTCCTCCAGCTCTTGTCTCTGCTGCTCCTTCTGTTTCTGGTGCCTCTGCTCCTCTAGTTCTCGTCTCTTCTGCTCCTCTTGTTTCTGGTTTCTCTCCTTCTCCAGCTCTTGTCTCTGTTGCTCCTCCCGTTCCTGGTGCTTCTGCTCCTCCAGCTCTTGTCCATGTTGCTCCTCCAACTCCTTCACCCTCTGCTTCTCCAGTTCCTGGTGCCTCTGCTTCTCCAGCTCTTGCCTCATTTCATCCTGGAGCAGTCGTCTCTCCTCTTCATGGCATATTTGCTCTTCTGTTTCTGAAATTGTCTCTCCTTCAAGGACACACTGCTTCCTCTCATCTTCACAATGCCTTCTGTCCTGCTCTTTCTTCATCTGCTCAAGTTCTTGGCACCTTTGTTCTTCCATTTCTCTTTGTTCTTCCATTTCTACAATCTGCCTTATCCTTTCAGCCTCTAAGATCCCCCAATGGTCTTCAATTATTTTCTCCTCTGCCAGCTGAATCTGTTTCTGATCATCTCTGTTCTGGATTAACTTGTCTGCTATGATGTGTCCATTATAGCCTGGGTATCTGTCTCCATACAGCTCAGGTTCTAAGTCTTCTGGCTCAAATTCTGTTATTGTTAAACTCTGTGATCCCTAAAATTAGGAGAAAAGTTTGGAGTTACTGAATACTGGCTATTGGCTTGTTAATCTTTACAGACAAAAATCCACTGCAAATGAGAATTACTCCTTTTTTTTTTTTTAAACAATGATTTTGATCCAGAGCCAACACCCTCCCCCCAATTTATGGATCACACCATCATAGGTCCCATGCCTCTCACCTATGTCATTGGTAGCCTTTCAAAGAAAGAAAACATCCTAACGGTTATGAGAGTATAATGCTAAATACTGAATCACCCTTTGGCATACATGAGCTAATCCAGATTGAGACCTGCCCTTTCAAATTTACAGAAGCCCAAGGAATATAGCACAAGTTTCATATGCCTGTTCTACTACTTAGAACTCCACCCTTGAAGCCTGAAATAATTAGTGCCTGCTTAAGGGCATTATTTTGCCAGTTCTTTCATTGCAAATCTGGCTGTTACTTGCAGAGACAGAAGCTATTGCCTGAAGAAAAGAGATATGCAATGCTGGCCAGGAAAGAACACTGCTCAGGAAAAGACAATTTGGTTGCTTTTCACAGATCCTGAGCCAGAATATCTTCCTCATTAGCTGTGTCAAGACTCCAGCTGTATTGCAGGAACCATGGGAACATGCATGGACAGAGAACCTACAGCTCCCCAGCAACACTCTGCTGTACTGAGGCATCTGCTCACTGCTGCCTGGTTCCCTGTGCCTGCCCCACAACCCTGGCATGGGGGGGGCAATACCCGCAATAAACTGAATACACTTTCCATGAGGAAAACAGCTCAGCTAATGCCTTGTCTAGCTATTATTTGCTGAGTCACCATTTGGCTTCAGTTAAACATTCTGTATAAGCAAGAGTTTTATATTTAATTTCTTCATCTGCAAGAGTGATAAATGCAAGTACAATGGTGTGGTACTAAGGACAGTGGCTTCTCCTGAACCCTGTATTATCTGAACAGTCTTGTCCCACTTACAAGCACTGGTGAGATGTCAGGGTAAAAAACAAAATAGCCATGCACTAAGTATACAAAGCAGGGATTTGATAATTCACTCTAGCTGCTGCAAGAGCTGCATTACTTTGGTATTATTCTTTCTTACAAGACCATGATAACACTGTCAGAACCCATGCCAGTTTTAGAAAATCTACTCTCTCCCTATCCAAATTTTGCACTATAATATTGCCTATACCAGAGCTGCATTAACAGTGGCAGATATCCTTCAGTCCTTTATGACCTGATTTTTTTACTAGAAAAACTAGAATCAGAAAGCCCTCCCAATGTAAAATCCTAGTGAAGGTACCTCAGCTGTAAGATATTTTTGTCTCAACTTGCTGTATTGAAACTTCTTTGCATCTTCTCTCCAGTGAGGGTTTAATCTTTAGGTCTCTGTCTTATTTTCAAGACAAAATAAGTGTGCGTTTTGTTTTGCCTTGAAGACACAAGATTTGTTGAGGAAGCTTTTAATAGCTCTCTCTACCAGTGTTAATCACATCTTAAGACAGTTCTCTGTCTATAGGTGCACTTATGGTTATTTTGCACCCAGCTTCAAAAGCAACCCCTCTCCCTCTTGCTGCTTGACCAGTGAATCAGTACCTTTGTTAATCTCTTGTGCTTTCTGGACATCCTCTGTTTTTTTGGCTTCACTGCCAGCTTGTGTTTAGCAGCACTGTTGTCTAGACGAGCAACAGCCTGGGGAACTGAATCTAAATTGATTGTTTCAATTGTGCCAGAACAGGAAAATTGTCTTTTTGGTCGAGATGATTTGACTGGAGAGACCTGGTTGTATCAAAAACATGAGAAGTTGTTATTAAGCTATTAGTTTCATTTAAGTAAATAAATAAATACAGACAGACATACTACACACACACATATATAAAAAAAAAACTTTTGTATTTTTTTTTAATTTTTGAATTCATCAAGTAAGTTATCAGCAGAAAGTATTTCAAACCCCGTTTATTTCTGTAGTTTAAACCTGTAATATTTTCCTGTTTACAGTACTACACTTTTTTATACTTTTCACTTACAATATAGTTAGACTATTCTAACAATATTTTTCATAGTTTTGCTCCAAGCAAAAGTTGTTGGGTATGGGAAGGATGGAGGCAGTTTGAAGCAACATCAAACACAGGGATATTTTAAAGTTTGCTTACTGTGAAAAAAAAATCTACATCTTTAAATAATTTAGATTATATACTTTAGGCAAAAGCAAATCAGATAGATTGACTTATCTAAGTATTACAATAGAACAGCTACAGAGCTGTACTATCTGCATGGGACAGACTACAGTTTTGGATCTCAGACTGACACAGTGACTACAGAAAACCTTCCCTCCACAGTCAATGTGGGGTTGTCCAAGCTAGCACTAAAGAAGACAAAAAATAAAATAAGAAATACTGGCTTTGATTGGTGCTTTTTTCTTTTGCCCTTCAAACATTTGGGTTCACAAAGTGCAAATATAAAGTGATTTAGTGAGACTTCTCTCATGAATAAATAGAGTGGAACTTCATTATGTCTAGACGTTCAAGAGTGAGTCTGTAATCAATCTGTCCCATAAGTCACCAAGCTGTCATCCTGAGACCAGTATTTGGCACAATTGAAGTGGAAAAAGAAGATAGGAAAAAAAAAAAAAAAAATACAGGAGAAAACATCTTCAGTAAAGAAAGAAAATCACATACATTGTTTTCAAGACAGTTCTGTAATCTTCCGAGGTTAAACATATGCTAATTAGGGAACCAATTACTTAAAAGCTGATGGAATGTTTTGCATACACTTATTGAATTACATGTAGGCATAATTAAGTAGTAGAAATACTTATGAAAAGCATGGCTCTGTGATTAATACATCAAATGCAGGAATGCTGCAAAACTGGCAGGGACTGAGTTCTGCTGTTTCCTGCAATCAGCTCTTACAGATTTCTCAGTCTTAGTTATTGCTTATTTACCAGCCCCACAACAGCATAACATTCACAAAATCTTGGACAGTTGTGAAGGAATTAAAGAATGTGCATTAAAGAAAAAACAGTCAGGCTTCTAATGACTAAAATTAGATAGTAACTCAGTTCAAACCAAGCATAAAAGATGTTGTTACCTTTTCTTCCAGTTCATGTCCTGTTCCAGGCAAATGCATTGTTCTCAACATATCTGGAGTCTTGGTGGACTAGAAAAGAAAGATTATTACCACTGCTAGATTCTAAAATTTAAAGCATCTAAAAAATATTGTTTAAAGGACTTGTGAATTCATGTATGTTAGAGTAGAATTTTTACCCTTTCCTGTCACTACAGGGCTAATGGATAAATTTAGAAACAATTCTTGTTTCTAAATGCTGCAAGTTTCTTTTGTTGCTCCTTGAATCACTGCTGTCTTCACAGAAGCAGTTGCTGCTATAAGACAACAGGCAAAACATTCCTTAGCAATGTAACCAGGTCCCAAATCAAAAGAAAGAGCTTTGTAGGATTTCAATTAGCTGTTAAGAACTTTATTTGCTCCTGACCTACACCTAAGGAAAAAATATGGGAGCAAGATCAAACATTAGCTGTGCTGCAAAGAGCTTCCAGTCCAAGTTTTTGGCAGCTCCACTTCTTACAAAGCAAATTGGATCCCCAAGAACCAGCAGAGCCTGTCAGCCACTGGGACTCCTCGGTTACCATCCCTCTCATGCCATCTCACAGGAGGAGATTTTTAAGGGGCACGGGTTGAAGCAACATATATCATGGCCAGAAACAGTGCTTTTAATCATTATATGACAGTATTGCTTCACAACCCAATGAATGCTGGGATCCCATTACACCAGGTGCATGTGATTGTTAGCATCTACACCTTGAATACTGTGTTCAGTTTTGGGTTCCTCACTATGAGAGTGAATTGAGTTGCTAGAGTGTGTTCAGAAAAGAGTAATGAAGCTGTTGAGGGGTATGGAGCACAAGTCTTACAAGGAGATGCTGAGGGAATTGGGATCATTCAGTCTTGAGAAGAAGAGGCTGAGAGGAGACCTTATTGCTCTCTCCAACTAGCTGAAACAAGGTTGTAGTAAGGTGGGAACTGGTCTCTTCTGGTGATAGGATGAGAAGAAAGTTGCATCAGGAAAGATTCAGATTGGATATTAGGAAAAATTTCTTTAAGAATTTTAAGAATTAAAGTTCCTTTCAGAAAGAGGGGTCAGGCATTGGAACAGGCTGACCAGGGAAGTGGTGGGAGTTGCCGTCCCTAGAGGTGTTAAAAAAATATGCGGACATAGCACTTGAGGACATAGCTTAGTTGGTTGGTAGTGTTGGGTTGATGGTTGGACTTGATCTTAAGAGTTTTTTTCCAACCTTAATGGTTCTATTACTCTACATAGCCTAAAGAAAGCAGCTTTACAAGTACAGGTTAAATGAAAGCCAGAACTCTTGCCATTAATCCAAGTTACTCAGCATCAAAAGTCACCAAGCAACACAGGAAATCTGTTTGGAGGAGAGCAGCACTATGTGGTCCTGGCCACTAAGACCTGATAGAGCCCAACCCTGTCTGCCCAGGACCTATGCAGATAATCACACAGAGGAGTTAAAAGGCCAAGAGCAGAGAAGGAGCAGACAGCAGGCAAGCTGCTGTGCAGCAGAAATCTCTGACCAAGCAGGTAATGAGTAGGGCAAGGTAAGAGGGAAGTACTGAGTGCTTTGGCTGACCCTATGCATGTAGCATTGGTTTGTTGGCATCTGCAATCTCCTCTGAGTTGACTGCTTCTTCAGTATTTGGGAAAAGAACTATGTAAAGGGGCATTCATTTTGTTGTCAAAACATAATATTTAAGAGTAGCTGGTAAAGACTGTCTCTTTCCTTATTACACAAAGATACTCCAGTGGTTTTTTAAAGCTGGAATTATTTTCTTCTTCGAGCTGGAGGTCACTAGATGACATTCAGGTCTCCTGTAGGACCCAGCAAGAAGGCTGTCTGCAGAGAATGTGTGTTGGTATCAGAGTCTCTCCTAGTACCAGGGAACATAGACAAAACCTGTCCACAATCCACTGCACTCTGTGCACAGAGGGTGCTCTTGATTCACCTTAACCGGTTGCTTCAAAATGTAGTATTTGTGCAGCAAAATAAATATACCTTACTTCAGCTTCATTTTTATCCTCCCAAACTGCAGAGGGAGGGGTGTGAGCCTACAGGTCCTACCCAAATGCCTGGCTCCCTGACAGATTCAACCACAGCCACAAAGGAAGTGGTCACTGAGGAGCTACCTCACCCCTCGAAGACTGATGAGGAATTTGGGCCACCTCAGCCATAAATTTCCCTTCTGCGTGTTTGGATGAATATAGGCATGAGCCTCAGAGGACACTCACTGCCTTCGCCATCCACACAGCTGGTACTACCAGTAGTGCACATGAGCAGAGGCTCATGGCCCTGTGTCCCTCCAGGAGCTTAAGGGCTGCATGCTGCTGGGTTGCTGCGTCCCTCCCCCAGGCATGAAGCCTTCTCTGGGCAGGGAAGGGTGTCCTTCTGTCCCCTGCATTCCCTTCAGCCATTACAGTGACACAGAGAACCAGTCTTGCCTTGGAGGATTTCCAGAAAGCTTTTGTCACTGACTGTATTATTTCTTTGCTGTCTGAACAAGGCCTTTCTGGACACCTGAATGTCCACAGTTCCTGGTACAGAAAATGTCATTAATTTGGATAATTGTTGCAATTATACCATATGTTTTCTATAATTCTCAAAATGTTTCTACCCCTTCCTTGTCTTCCATTCTTGTCCATGAGAAATACGGATATTTACTCCAACACCCAGGATTTTAGGGTTTTAGGCTCCGGCCCTCTGTCCTTTTTTGAATTAATTTTCCTTTTTTGACATTTGATGATGTACACAACATTCCATGCTGGGAAGTCCACATTTCAAGGCATTTTCTGTAAGAGAAAAATTTCCTGTCTTCTAACTACACTGCCAGTGATGTCTGTTTTGCTGGAAGTTCAGAGCAGACGTTCAAAACAGTAATTTTGTGGGACCCAGCTCCGGATGCCAAGAGCACACACTTCTCACCAGTGCAAGAAGAACAAGCACACCCACATGAAACAGCCCGCTGAGCTTAGCTGTGCCTCCCTGGAGACATCTGCTATGTCACAGTGAACTTCACTGCTGTAGTACCACTAGAATACCACAAATACATTGCTTTAAAGTGCTTACTTTATTACCGCCATCTGAGATCAGTGTGTCCTGCGGCTGAGTCTCAATCTCCATGGGGCTGCTAGGCAACACATCCTCTTCTATACTAGTGTTTGCTTCCCCCATTGTCCTCACAGAAATTGTCATTTGTGGAGGCTGCCCGAATTTTATATTCTTGCCCAACTGTTGCTGAAAAACAAGAAAAAAAAAAGAGCAGGGGAGAGGGAAGGAGAGGAGAGATAAGATATTTATATTATGAGCAAAACAAGTCAAGTCTTGAATATGCCCCTTCTCTATGTGAAAGCTGCACAGAAGCACTCCTGGAAACTTCTGACTCTGGACAAAAAAAAAACCCACCACAAACAAAAAAACTTTAAGCTCACATTACTGCAACCTGCTGGCCACCCTTCTCCTCCCTGCAAAGTGACCAAAGTCAGAAATTTACTGCTTGACTTCTGATTTTCAGAGATCAACTTGAGTTCTAGTCAGTGTTGTCAACTTTTGCAAATTTTCAGTGAATTTTTAAATACTCCTTCTCTTTTTTTTTAAAACTATGTCTTAAGTTAATACTTTGTTTAAACAAGCTTCTTATAAAGCCTTACTGATGCAAAAAAAGTGAGATAATGAGCCAAGTGTTCACTTAGAAGTTAAACAGCCCCAAAGGCAACCTTTTTCCTCTCCAGGCCCCAAACCCTGCACCTCATGCATCTGTAATTCTTAAAGATATCCTAATTGTAACATTTAGTTGCAAGTTCTAAATGTTAAGGGTTTGGCATAAACCTGCCTCAAAGGAGGCAAATTCTCGAGGGATAGGAAACCCAGCTTCTTTTAGATGCTTGATCTCATAGGAAGAGTGCACAAACTCTTGTCTGCTCATCCGTAAGTGCACTTCCACATCACTGCTTCTGCAGAGAGAAATTTATGCAGGGGACATTCAGTAGATAAATGGATAAAAGAGCTTTCCCACCATTTATTTTCCTTGTTGAAGTAATTATCTCTCAAGGGTTACAGGAAAGTACTCTTGAATCATATCAAGTGTAGGATGAGCATATAACACCTGTCATCTGGTAGGATGAACTGGAGAAATGACATCCCTGGCTACTGCAGAGACACACACCATGCAGTCTTTGAAAGTGAACTCCTTGCAAAGAATTAGAAAAAGTTCTCTAGCCGGAGCAAATGGAGTAAGGAACATTTCCTGTCTTCATTAAATATTTCAAGGAATTATTCCCAGGAAGGAAGGAACTGTGGAGTTCTTTTCTTGATTTACTCTCTTTCAAACACAGAAAATTCTCCAAAGGAGATCTCTCATTTCTGCCTTGTGTTACTATGAGCATCTAAAGCTCAGCAATACTCAACTCAATGCACAGTTTCTATTCAGTGGGAATGTCAGGTACATAGATGGACCTCTAACATGAACTTGCTGCTGGAAATTGCAGAGAACTGGAGTAGACAGCCTGAAAAACAAAGTTGAGTGTTTTGGGTTTTTTTTTCCTATAGCACAAAATTGGTAGCATGACTTAGGTGAGCAGTTCTCAATACACCTTAGTAGAAGTAGATAGACCTCTAAAAGGATTCAGGTCAGATCAGTGTTGCTTGGCATTGTTGTCCAGTGGAATAAGCTCTTATATAAAGTTTATCCATGTTACCTCAAAATATTACCAGATTTCTATGTTGAACTATAAAGACAAAAATATACGCAGAGATACCTCATAATTAAGTTAGTAAAGTAGAAATTTTTCTCAGTCTCCTCACTGAGATAAGCATTATTTATTCCCATTTGGATTTGGGAAGAAAGTAGTGAAATTCTTCTAGTGCATAGTTTTGGCATAGTGGGCAGTTTTGAATGTCAAGGTTTTTCTTCCTACCTAGGTTACTGGCAGTACACCCATGGCAAGGGTTTCACCAAGTCCTTTCAGGCTTTTGTGTTAGCAGTGCAACTCTGACTCAAAATCTTATACAATTCCACTGCATAAATGTGAGCTAGAGAATCAAGCAGGTATCTAATAAAAAGTGTGAAGGCTGTAATTTTGCTCTATTCCTGCAGGTTCTCTGATGCTAGCAGAAAATTACTTCAGAACAGCTTTTTAATTTGGTAACGTGTTTTCTAAGTTGAGACTGCTCCTTTCTTCTTACAAAAGCCATACTTCTAGACAAACAGTTTTTCCAGGCAGAAAAGTGGAACTGTGAGCATTACCTGAGCCACTATCCAAGAAACTAAGGGTTTGTGCAGCTGTTACATGGTGAGAACATGCACGCATATGTACATGTTGCTTGCAATGTGTTTTGGAGGAAGGGATGGTGTGTTACTCTTTAGATTTTCTGATCAAGTCTTTAATCTACTGAGTGTGCAATGCACAGTAGGAGTTGTGTGATGATGAAGAGAATGGTCTGTGCTTTAGAAAGTATGGCCTTTTTAACTGTCACCAAAGATGCTGGAGGGCTCTGTTGTAAAAACATGTACTTGTGTATGTAAAAGTTTAAAATGGTATTCTTATTTTCCTGGTATTTCCAGGAAATAAGAGTATCCTCAATATTTATGGACTGTATACAGAATTTAAAAAAAAAAATTTCACATTTTTAAACGGTTATTTGCTTGGACTTCCATAAATTAGTTTGAATTTTAAAGAAGAAGCACTAGTAGCCAGCCCCTCACGCTACTTCCAGGACAGAAGGCTCTTTTCCGTATTACTTATTTACTGAAAATTTAAAACAAGTTTCACTTAGATGAACACCACTAAGTTTCCCACTGGCAAGTTTCTTTTGGTGACTTCTAATCTCCAAAACTGGTAGTGAATACCAAATGTCAAAATCTCAAATTATTGTTACCATTGAGCAATTTTATTCTTATTGCTTTCAAAGAGCAATGCAAAACCTGCCCCTTGTTCTTTTTTAAAACGTGCTTATTCCGTTACTACAGTACATTGATCCTGTCCCCCCCCAAATCATACAAATACATTCTCTGCCTGGTCAATCATAAAATCACTAAAAATGCATCATTCCTGAAAGAAGAAAAACCCCACAACCTTGGAAGTACACACACTGTCCAACACAGAGATGGAGAAATATATCAATTTAAGATGCAAAGCCATTGAGAAGAGGCCATATTCCCTGTAAAAGAGCATCTTTAAATTCCTCAAATGCTTCACTTAAACATATATTTCTGAACACAAAAATATAAAACCTCTACACTTGAGAATTTCCTGTGCCAAAGTGTGATACCATTTACCTGCCATCTTTATGCCAGCTTACCAGCAGTAACTTCAGAAATTAAACTCCTACGTTAAATTGTTTTGTGCTGGTTGGCACCTGCAGCAAATTAAACAGCTTAGACTTTCAAAGCACTCTTTGTGTTTGCATAGGAAATGACAGAGAACAAACTTTCCATATTAACCAGCAGGGAGCCCAGATTGGGCTGTACATCTCTTTTGCTTTAATTTGGCTCCTCTTCTGTGTACATGCCTGCTTGCATGCATGTTGGATTCAGCCCTCTGAAACCACATCATTCTTATGCCTCTGTGCCTGGAGTGAAGCCAAAACCAGATCCACTGAGTTCTTTACTCTGTTCAGCTTAAAATCACTAAAATAGTGTGTACTATTTTAGCCGATTCCATTCAAACATGTCTTACAAGAAGTGCTGGTAATATCTGGCATTTTCAAATTTCTATTTTTCACGTCTGTTTGCAATACCTACATATATAAATAAAATTTTGTTTTCTAGCTACATATAATTGAGAAATAATTAGTTCATCAAGAATAGTTGCTCTAAGAAATGCCATGCTATTGAAATTCTGCTTGACACTGTACAGTCTCTCACAGTGACCCATAAGTCAAATGCCTTGGGAATATCTAAGAAGAGGGTGAGCCTGTACTAAGATTTTTCATGTAACAAATTGTGATTAGTGGCATCTGAGGACTTACAGAGTCAACAGACACTTGGGAACTTTTATTAATTTGTTTTGTTGCTCTTTGAACAAATAAATATTTTACGGACAACAGTAAAGTTGTGTTGTTGTCAGTGTGACAATGAATTATAAAGTCCAACATCCATAACAAGATACTTGTTTTGGTTTCAAAGTTTCAGCTGATGCTCAGATGTTCTCATGCCATGAAAGACTGAGTAACTGTCCTCTATTAATTTTCTCTATTCCACTTACAATTTCATGAATCTCTATTCTATCCCCTCACTTATCCTTTCTTTCCATGCTGAAAAGACAGATTACCTGATGTTTGTTCTGCGGGGGGGGGGTTGTTGGGTTTTTTTAGTTTTTTTTTATGGAAGTGAGTGCAATTCTTTATACAAATGGGAAAATCTGCAGAAAAGCAGAAAATCTACAAGAAAAGCACCCCACATAAGTGGTTCTCCTTTTTTTTTTTTCTTCTTTTTTGTTTTTAAAGCAAAGAGAGGGGATAAAGTGGGAAGCATCACATGAGAAGTTATACTGATACAGCTGGAGGTTCTGGTAGGTAAACTAGATGTAAAGCTACTTAAAAGTAGGTATTATCACCTCTCCTGGGTATAAGATGGAGAGAACTGTTCCACTCTCCACTGCTGGAGCATCAGCTGGTTTGGGGCATTACACTTCAAGAAGGATTTTGGGAGAGTCCGAAATAGAAGAACGATGAAGCAGCACACTCTATATGAAATGATAAAGCATACCTAGAGATTTATTTGGAGCAAACCGAGATGCAAATGATGTTAAGAGCAAGACTTTCTGGAAAAGCCTGAAACTACTTAGAGGATCTGAGGCTTTTGTCACCTGAGTGTCCCCTTGTGCCGTAAGTAAAGCAGATGTGAGCAGGGAAACTGGAAGCTCATTTCCAGGGCTCAACATAATCATAGGAAAAAGGGAGTCTGCCACAGTTATGCTAGCATGGTTAAGAAAAAATAATAAATTCAGTTTATGAAGTGAAAATAATTGTCATATGTGATGAAAACAATTAGGCTGCAGTTGCACTAGAAAAAACTGTCAATGAAAAAATTAATTGTAGGAAATACAAACCTGGATGATCATACAGTGAAAATATACTCCCAATGCTACAGAATACAGAGCACCAAGTTAAAAGATGATAGCTTTGAGGTTTAGGAAGTAGCTTTGTAATCATGCTGAGGTCTGGGCAATACCAGACACAATGGGAATGGCTGGTAGAATACAGATATTGCAATGCACAGTAGAGGAAGCACTGGCTTGATCATTAGCTAAGATATGTTAAAGATTTAAAGAAATGGGGTCTAAAACTGAACAGTCACTAGGTCTGACAGGAAGAAAATGATTGGGGGTATTCATCATTACAAAGCCAGGAAATTTTAATTTTAAAAAGAGCTTCTTTAGAATTTGTCCAAGAAGTCTGGATTCCCCAAACCATGCTTTATCATAATTATTTACTGTGTAATAAATGGTGTTTTACTAATTTACAGAGCAGAGATTTTGTTTGTTTTAAACCATGGGGCCACATGAAACTGACAACAATGTAGCCCAATAGCCCCTAAGTGCAATGAGCCATGTGCCATATTCAAACTTTAATATTACTTGCATCTGAGTGCCACAGCTTTATGGATGCTGGATGACCCAAGATACATTAGGAGAAGGCAGATGGCAGAAAACAAGCTTTGATATAAAAAAAACCCCCACTACCCTATGAAGGAATGGATGTAAAAACAAACTCCCAGAATTTCTTTTACATTTGTCTGACACACTGCTAGATTTAGATTTTAAGTATTCCCTGTGTCCCATTCACAGTCCTAGAGAAGTACAGCACCAGATCCCAGAAACTGAGTTCAGCATTAAGAGTACCAGTACCTGGGGTACCACCTCTTTGTGGGAGGAGGTTCAAGCTGGCTTTCAACACTGGATCTTAAAAACTAGGTAATGATAAATCTCAGCAGATCCGAAGGACAAGGAAAAGGATGTTTCAACAGAAGCTGGAGCCAACACAAATAACTTCATCGTACATAAAGGCTATAGGGGATTAACAAGAAGCCAGGCTTTTCTCAGCCTGACTTCTACAACACACAAAAACCTTTGAACATGACCAAATCCATTTACAGAAAGCCTGATAAAATGAATGCTGCCAATCTTATAATCCATAAAAAGATATGAGACCTGGTTCAGAAAGAACTACTTTACCTTGCAAATGTAATCAGAAAGAGAATTTCCACAGTAGGAAGCTGAACCAGAGCATATGCTGGCCAGATGCCCAGGCAGTTACAGTGTTTTGCACCATTACACAACATATTTTGTGCATTCATCAACACTCCAAAGTCAGCACAAATGCAAGGTGAGAAGGGGGAAACACTTCGGTGGTCAGCAAAATGAGATCCATCATCCTCAATATTAAATGGCTTGTATTTCTACTCTGATTTCAAAACCCTTTCACCAAAGCATGGCACCTCTTTCAAAGAAAGATTCATGTTTTCCAGGAAAGTTTTCTGCATAGCTTCCCCAAAATTAATGAAAATGGTTAAAATCTACAGAGCTTTTGGTCTCCATTTTCAGTACAAGTTCAGAGCCAATACAGGGCACTGAATCCTGGAAACTCTTCTTTACTGAGGAGAATCTTGCCAGGAAAATGGAAACTGGAAGTGCTGTGCTTCCACTGTGACATACAGGCTTGGGCAAACCCACAGTAATGTTGGTGGATTAGCAGAGGTTTTATCAGAAGTTGGCTGCAGAATTGGTTTTAAGGAGTGGAACACTCTTCATAACAATTCTCTCCTTCCATCACCTGAAGCAATTCAGACATTCTTATGGGAATGAACTTGCAGAAAGAGACTCCAAGGTAGGTGTAAGCTTCTGATACTGGAGACCAAGCATCAGTGTTTTCTATGATCACAGAAAACAAAGCTCCTTTTAGAAGACCACAGCAGAAAAAAAGGATGGGCTATGAAGTGGTGAGCATGTAAAACCTTCATACAGGAATGATAACCTAAATAACTAGTCAGACCTGGGACCCAGCTTTAAGGTCAGCCTGAAAATGTGCAACAGGATTTTGGCATGTGTCCTGGTTTGGGCATGTTAATCCATGGCCTCATGATCTTGTCCTAAAACTCAGGGAGTGGTTTAAGGACATCATGACTAGGGAAATGGTTGACAGTCACGTGCTGGACAGCAGGTTTTGCACGTACAAGACGTGGCCCCTGGGCTTGTTATACAGAGCCTTTCCATGGGATTATGAAAAAAACCCAAAACATAGATGTTTAGATGGGTATGTAACTTCTGAATAAACATGTAAATAGATAAAAGTGCAGTTTACAATCTATTGTGTATTTCCTTTCTGACTGAATGGCTTGCTCTGGATATCACCATCAGCAGCAGAGCAGGACAAGCTGAACTGGGGACGTTGTTACTGGCTGGGTTGCAGCTATACCAAAAGGATAAGAATGAGCTACTGTCCTTCAATTTTAAATAAAAATGTAAGCAGACTTTTGACATCAAGGAGATGAAATAACACTCCTCCCTAAGATACATGCAAGTAGCCACACCAAAAACAGGCTTATACAACGTCTGCATGAGCAAGAGAGCATCACTGGCAGTTCATTTTGTGATTTTCAAGAGCAGCTATTTTTGCTTGTATTCTCCCGAGCTGCCATTTCCTTAGTGAAGATGAATGTTAGCATCTGCAGTAATTGTACTTTTAATCATGTCTCTGAGTTTAGTGATGGCAATAATCTCCATTGGGAATTTTAAGGCGAGTTTGGAAATGAGAGAAGCTACTCCTACAAACTGAAAAGATGTTCAGAGAAAAGCTGATGTACTGAAGCCAAGACCACAGATCCAACAGAAGTCAGTAGGCTTTGTACCCAAAGAACAGTCACACGTTCTGCAAGACAGGTCCAAGTACCTCAGGTCTTTGCCCAGAGTCAGCAGCCATTTAAAATATAATGATTTCTAGCCTGCATGGAATGCATGGAATCTACCTGACCCAGGGAAAATTAAGCTGAAAAACCAGCACAGAGAAATTGGAGCTGTCCTAGTGTGGTTTCTACTTCAAAGTTCACTCACTGTCAGCAGAGCCAATGCTGTTCAGGTGCTGAATCTGCTGACAGCACCCAGGAGGAAGAGGAAACAATTTCATCTCAAAGGTCGAATGTGTCTATTGTGCATGATCTCTCACTCACCAGAAAAGATCTATGACTGCAAGTAGCCTTTGGAGGGAAAAGAAATTCACACCATTTTACTGGTCAGCTACAAGGTAATGGCACGTACACCTCATTAAAAATTTATCAGCATTTTGATAGGACATGTCAGCATCCTGAGCAATAAACTGAAAGGTGCTTCTGAAGGACAGCTCTTTAAAGGTCTAGATAGACAGAGTGCTGAGAATCTTACAAATGCACAAGAACTAAAGCAAATAAATTAGCTACAGCACTAATGGGACAGAGCTCTGGAAGGGAAAAAAGGTTATGTAAAGCTGTTCAGAAGCAAATAACCAAATATATTTTTTATGTAGTTACTTATGTGCTGTTTGCTTTGGAGAGATAAATACATCCACCTTCATGAGAACCACTGGAAGGACTGGGAAGAAAGAGGAAAGAAAAAAAGCAATACATATAGAACGACAATTAAATCAGCTTTGCAAAGAAGGCTCATTCTGCATGCCGTTCCCTGTCACCAACACCACCCTCATATTTTCACTCAGTACCTTGTCTGTAGGTCTTAGGGCAGATCAGGACATGCCAAAACCATAAGCTCAATTCAAATGAGCTTCACAAAACGCTGATATTTCAGCAGACTTGCTTGCAGCATCACTGTCGTACCTTTCGAGACCAGCACTGAGATCTTCTGCAAGATACCTCAATTATGTACATGGCTTTTGACCAGAGACCTTAGATGTCTGAGAAACTGCCCCAAGACTCCTGAAAAAGCAACCCACCTTTATCCACATTTAGCACATTCTGAAGACCGTTTTTCATCCTATTCTAAATATTTTTAACAACTTATAATTTCTTACCTGAAGAGTTTTGACTTTTCCTAAAACGTTCTCCTGTGACATTGCTTGGATGCCCTGTTCACTCTCTGTTCTCCCATCAGGTATAAAAATACTGTCATGGGAAAAAGCTCGACTGCCCATAGAATAATGGGAGGACCTGGAATTAAAACAGTTAAAAAGCAAATAAGCAAAGCAATTAATTTATGAGTCTTCATATCATAGCTGCTCTGTTGTATAAGATTTCTCCTCACCCTTGCCTTCTCCATAAAAGCTTTGAACATTCTCAGAAAAGAGGTATGCAAACATTTTTCTTATCGAAAGTTTAATACATTATCTCTTCACATACAGTTTTCTTCCTCAGAAGAACATTGAGGGGGTGTTTTTAATAGGCATGTTGAGAAGTTCAACTGATTTTCTTTAGGAGTCTCAAATCTAAATGTCACTTTTAGAATACAGGGTAGAAGAAGATGATGATGATGCATACATTAACAGCCTGCATATTTAAGAAATCTGCAACTGTGCTTACTTGAGCCAAGGCACAAAAGGAAGATACCAGGTCCCAAGCAAAGGTAGAACCATAACACAAAAGAAGGTAACACACTATTAACCAACTTCTAAAGGGCTACCTCTGGTTACTTAGCTGTTCCCATCACCAGTATGATCACACTGACAGTATAATGTCATTATCAGCCCTCCAAACTGATATGAAGCTTATTACACCATCCCATGTGGGTATGAATAGCAACAAAGAGTGAGAGATGTGTTACTATTAAACTGGATACCCATGCCAAGGGCCTGGTTATATGGCTGTTCTACATCCATGGGTGAAGGGATTAAACAAAAAGTGGGTTTATTTACTGGAGTTTCTAAAGACTCATCAGGAAAACTGAGAATTAAAATTCATTGTCATTTTGGGGCTTGGGGGGCATTCCGAGGGCAAACGTTTGAGTTTTAAAGTTATGTTTTATCTCACCTAGAATACTTTATGGTGAGTGAAAAGGCAGTAAAATACCAACATTACAAAAGTCATAGCAGAAGAAAACTCATCTGAGAAGTCTTCTTTTAATAACCTACTGGGAAATCTATGGAAGCCATTTATAGCTTCAGTAAACTATCTGGATAAAAAATAAATATATTTTTTATAACAATCTAAGTAAGACAACCTTCTATGTGTGATACAAACATTATAAACAAATACTTGACCTAAACCAAGGAAGATGAAACTTCCAGAGAGGGATAAGAAAAACAAGAGGAAAAGTTAAAACCTCATATACTTATGAAAGTTAATGTATAATTTGTTGTCTCTTCTAAAATGTGCTAATGTTAATAAAGTGATCAAAATATTTCTATTCATACTTCAAAAAATGTTTGGAATGTATTCATTACATTTCTATGCAATTCTTTTTCCTGGGGTATAGAAATCATCTTTTTAAGTAGAAATGATGCTGTTTTCTTATGAAGAAAGAATGTTATACAGGGTTGCATTAACCTGGTATAACTGATGAAATGATATGCTATCCTTGACTTTTACAACAAAATTTCTTACAGGTATCCTGAAAATAATAGGTAAAAAGCCACCTACAACCTCTTAATCATTCTAGTGTATATTTAAAACACATTTGCATTCACAAAATAAATCATTTAGGCTTTTAGAGATAACACACAGAGCTCCCTATATTACTTCTTCTTGCATGCAAGCACAGACTTAATGAAAACTATTTTTAACCCAAAATTAATATTTGAACGACATACTTTGTTTGAAACAAACCAACACACAATCAAGAAAAGAGATGGTCAATATTTCATAGCATTTTTAGCTATAAAAGAGGGTGAACCTTTAACTGGTGCTAATATGATATATTTCAGGTTTTTTGTTTTATTTTAATAAAAAACACAGCTTGGTTGCATTGGGCTGCTGAAGGTAATGCACCTTCTTCTGGAAACCTTTTATTAGAGAAACCATAAAAGTTTATTTTTAAACCCTCTTCTGAAGGGTTTCTATACATACAGAATGGTCCTGACTCAGCCTGTATGCAAAGCCATGGTAAAACTGTGTGGCATTGCAATACATCTAAGCTTCCCTCATCTCCCAGGAATCAGTCCATGAACCAATTTCAGAAATTCCCCTTAAACATAGACAGATTCCTAGCAGGGCTGCTCACAAAATGAGTGGTTTGACACAAAGCTGGGTGAAAGTTGGCTTTTCCATAAAACCATGTAGGTCTCTTTGAATTGAAATCTCCAGTAGTGCATGCATCAAGGGGGGAAAGAGTGTATTCACAGTCAAGACTGAGGGGAACACGCAAAATTTGGCAATCTAACCCATACCAACTCCTCCATAATTTTCATGGTTCAATATGTGAAGAGGTTGGCACAGGTGCAGAGGGCGAGGCCACTGGGAATTCACAGTTTATTGTCTACCTTAATGCTGAGAGATCTGCTGAGGATGCATAATCCAGGTTATACTGTGCTCCAGAGAGGATCCTCTGTCAGATTTTCACAGCAATTCTGTGTCTCAGATATTTGTGGCTTTGTCTCCCAGCTATTCACTGTGAATATCCTCCCTTTTTACTGTCCAGTGGGTTGGCATTCTCATACTTAAAATGAGACACCTGATGTTTGCCCTGTTGTTTGTGGCAACTAGTTAGTGGGCAAGGGTTGCAATTCAGACAGCCAAGAGTTTAGTGACTTGTTTGCACATTACTCTTGACTTTATTAATGAGTCTGCTAATATTTAAGCCAGGAAGAGCCAAGATGCAGCTTCTGAACTGAACAGGGTTTGTTAGCAGTTCAAACCCCAACATCTCAGCGGACCAGCAGTCCCTGAAATGGACTTTTTGCAAAGACATGTCACAATATGACAAGGGGGGTGGTTTCAAACTGAAAGAAGGTAGATTTAGATTAGACATTAGGAAGAAATTCCTTACTGAGAGGTTGGTGAAGCACTGGAACAGGTTATTCAGGGAGGTTGTGGATGCCCTATCCCTGGAAGTATTCAAGGCCAGGCTGGATAGGGCTGTGAGCAACCTGGTCTAGTGGGACATGCCCATGCAGTGGGGTTGGAACTACATAATCTTTAAGGTCCCTTTGAATCCAAACCATTCTGAGATCCTGTGATGAAAAGGGAGACTGCTGAGGACAGTGCTGGTGAACTCCCTAGGACATGGGTGAGGATGATGATATTCACCATCGTGCTACAGAGATGACATTCCTTTTTTCACTGTCCTCATGTTCTACTTTCAGAAAGACTGAATTTCTTTTAAGTCATAATACAACATGAATAATTGAGTTACCATTTCTGCTACAACCATTCCCACCTCTGGAGATTTTCTCATAAGCCTTTATAAAATAACATGCTCACAATCCTCATCTACGGTAGGCTTCAGCAAGCCCCCCCCTCAATTTAAAAGCATGTTGACAGCAGGAATGGCTTTCCATAACATAGACTCACGGTGTGGGCTATGGCTGTAGCCATGGTTGAAGATGATACAGTTTCAAACTGTGATATCACTTCCCAGAGATGTGGGAAAACAAGTGGCATCAGTTTATGAGCACTTCTGTTGATAAGACTGACAATGACACTTCAGAGGCTGTTTGTGCTGAAAATAATTGAATCATCGTCTGACTCACTTCCAGAAACCTGAGTGAAATAAATGAATTATGGATGTGCTATAGCAAAATACAAAGCACTTTTAGCAAATCCTTAAAGACATTCTCTCTGAAGATGTGTTGCAACCTAAGTATCATGTTCCCGTTCCAGTTCCAGTACACAGATTTTCAAAATTAATTAATTTTCTCATAATCAAAACAAAGTTAAATTCCATCTGTTCATAGAGGCTTTCTGGCACACCCATGTCCCTCTTTGGAATCCTGAAGATAGGTAAGAATACTTGGTTTCTCAGAAAAACTAAGAAGATACTTTTCACTTTTTGTTAATAGAATTAAATCACCAAAAACTACTACCCCTAAGAGAATTTATGAAGGGTTCTTTGAAATACATGGGACGGGATATGTCTTTTAGCTTCAGAGTACCCCAAGAGCATAAAAGCACAGCAGAGTCAAGCATCCCACATGATTTTTACAAATTATGAAGCCAGCTGTGTCAAACTGATGTGGAGTAGAGCAAAACATGGAGTACAAAGACCACACCACATCTTGACTGTAGTATCCTAAGCCAGATTTAACTGTATTTAGCTGCAAAAAGAGTTGCATAGAATACATCTCATCCCTAACTGGCTTTCTTCTGCACAGTGCCTGCTCATGGTTCACATGAGACAGAACTCAGAGAGCTATTCTGGCTAAATAACTAACTCAAAATAAATACCAGAAAACCCATCCTCAAAACTCCAAACCCCACACACCTCCTGGTTTGGCTGAGCAAACACTGCCACAAGCATTCATGCCAGTTGCATGGCCAGAGAACTTCTGGAAAGAGTTAAACAACTGCAGTCCAGACTTCAGTCAGGTCATTCTGCTGTGGGAATGCCCCCATAGGTACATCAGAATATGTGCAGGGGCAACATTGCACAGAACACAGGGTTAAGTTTACCTTGGTACTGGTGTCTATTCTGTTCTAGACCCCATTATCTTCCAGAGTAACTTTTCCTCTCAAAGACCAGTGTGGGGTCCTTAAAAAGGGGAAGTTTTGGCAGCAGGGAGCACTGAGTTCTCAGCTCTTGCATAATCCTGAATAAATGCAGTACTGTAGTACAGAAAGCTCACAACACCAATTGCCTCTTCAATGTGTCATAAGTGTTCCTCCCACTCTGATATTAAAGAGTTAGAAATAGAAAGTGGAAAATAAAGGGGAAAGATGAGTTGTTCTGTTCTTTCATGTTTGTAGAGATCAACTCCAAAAAAACCACCTCAATCTTGTGACATTCGCTGTTGTAGATTTCCACTAAAAAATAATTTTGTAATCAGTGAACAGAGAACCTTTTAACGTACAGTATTTTTAACACCAAAAAATTCACAAAGCATGCAAAACAAGAATGAATTTGTTTTAGCCAGGTATTGACCCTTGGTATAATCCCTTCAAAGACATCTGAGAGTCACCTCTCAGAATAGTGCCCCAGGGAAATGAGAAGTGCAGTGATAGGATGCCTTCGCTTAGTGCTTTGTTTTAAAAAAGAAATCTAATTCCAACCCTTTGCATTTCCCACGAATGTCCCCAGGGCAGCTAGAGATGAAAAACATAAATTGCATTTTCTAGTCATTCCAGAGATGCATTAACACTGTAATAGAGGAAAATGGATTGTAATTCTGAGCTGTATTTTTAGTGTCCTCTCTTTCATCTGTCATGCTGGAATGTGAGTTTCAACTCTAACTCACGCATGGATGGGGAATATTGTCTGTGCTGCAACATAACTGAGTTACAGCTGTGCTCAGGCAGCACATTGCTTCACTCTATTAACAAACCCACAAGCACGGTCCTTACAAACTGAAGAGGCAGAAGGGAGATTGTTTTGTTGGTTTTTTCTTTAGTAGAGTATTCAAAAGATTTTTTTTTAATAAAGTTAACTTAAGGTCCATTTCTGTGCTCAATCTAAAGACGTATCGATACTGCCTTTGGAAACTGCCTTTGCTGATGCTCAGGGCAATAACTGGGAAAGCTGCACAGACCCTTTGTTATGACCCACCAGTCTCACTGACACCAACAACCTGTTTTGCAGCTGGTAGCTCTGCTCACTCCAGAAGACACCATGCAACACCTTATACAAAGCTAATAACATCACTGAAGTCAAGACCACTAGGGGCATATAAAGTAATAATGGAAAGTGTTGGGGCCCTGAGTGCATTAATGAGCTTTAATATCCCTGATCAGCCTCCCTTGGGACCTCCACCCACACATATGGGTCCAGAAGCTCCACTTCAGATCACAGCTGAGGCTTTGGTCCCTGCCTGAGCTATGCTGGAGGAATTTTGGTCTCCAGCTCAGCCATAACTATTCCTGGCTGTCAAGCCCTTGATCCAGACCTCAAACTTCAGTCTTGCCCTTGTTGCCTTCTCACTGTGGACTTGCAGGGTGACCAATGGAGCTGATTCTGACCTACAGACTGACTTCCTGGCTCAGCTTCAGACCTGCCTTAACTTCCAAATATTGCCTCATCTGTACTGTTTGTGGGACCTGGCCACCATCCCAGAATCTGTCCCGCTTGTCTCACTATGGGGACTGGGCCCTGGGCGGGACCCTGCTCTGCTGCCCCTACACTTGCTGCTTTCTGACAAGAAGGTAATGAGGTGGGACTTGGCACATGAATTTTATGTAAATACTCACCAGCTACTCCAACCTTGGAAAGTCTCAGTATGCAGAGCAAAGAAAATTATCACTCTCTTTTCTAGTAATTCTGCATGTGGAGCCTCAGCACAGCTTGAGGGTTGTGGAGAAGTTGCCAGTTGTTACAGGAACATCCAGGCCCGTGGAAGGAACATGGCTCTAAATGGTCCAACTTTCACTTGTGACCTGGCAATTCACAGCGTGACACTCTTCTACCAAAGAGCAGCACATCTTTATGCAAAATTTGCTCTAAAATATGGCAAACTGAAGAAAAACTATGTGAAAAGTCTAAGTAAGACTTGGCAGGAATAAGAGTTATAAAGTGAATGATTGCATTTAGCTCATAAGAAAGGAAAGGAGGAGGAAATAAGACAGCATGTTATGCTACAGGTGACAACTCTCCTCAGTTCAGGAGCCCAGCCCTCAACCTTACCAGGTGCAGAAAATGCAGCTGCCATGCAGAATCTGCAAGGCAGGGTATGATGATTAGGTAGGAGAGAGAATACAATGAAATAATCTGAAAGGGAGGCAAGGAAAATGGACTATTTCAAGAAGGTTCTCCCCACTCCTCTGCCCTGACCACTTGCCACTCAGCACATGTCAGAAAAGGCCATTGAGACGTTGCTTGTGGCTTCTATCCTATGCTGCTCAGCTACAATATAAATTTCAGAAAAGGTGAAAGAAACAAGTCTAATTTCACCAGCCCCTGTAATGAATACCATAAAAGAATGCATGCAAATGAAGATCTGAAGAGAGCCAAGCTGCTCTTTGCCACAACCTTTCCTGTCCTGTAACATCCCTTCATTCCTTCAACCTTGTAACCCAGAAGTGAGAAATTTGTTCAACATGGATCCATGTCAGCTGGTACAAGTGAGGAAAATACAAGCATTCTTTATTTCTAAAAGTCTTACAATGTTCATGTGTTTCTTTGCTTTTCTTGGGCTTGAAAAGATACTGAAATTACAGTGCTGCTAAGACTAAGGCTTTAGAAGAAGGTGGACACCAAGCAGCATTGCACCAAAGCAGACCCCCAGGAGTCAGGAAGGCATTCAAAATGAGGTAATGACAAGGGAAATGAGGAGACTGACAAAAGCTAATTGCAGAAATCAGGCTGAAAAGAAAAAAAAAATTGCCCATTGTACAAAAACTGGATGTGACAGATGGAAGATGTCTTGCACTAGTGGCTGAAATTGTTCAAGAAGGAATCAGGACATTCTCCTGGATCCAAAACACCTATTATCTAGGTATGTTTTTTCATGTTTAGCCATCAGGACTTAATGCATAGGTATACTGTCAGCTAACAAACCAATACATTAAATAAAGTTTTAATATCCTTTGTATTTTAATAAAGTAGATTTTTGCAAGTTGTCATTTATAGGTTGTTGGGTTTCCCTCCTCCCCGCTCTCAAAATTAGCAACTGAACAGCTGATCTGGTGATGAATCATTTTCATGAGATGAGCTCTAACAGTCATGCAGAAAAGAAATATACAGGTATTAAAAGATTATATATTAGGCTTATAATTTTGTGTTGAAGTGAAAAAGAAGGCTGAACTTTATGAAGATCTGAAAATACCATGAACTACATTGGGAAAGTTTGGGACAGATTTTACAACATCCAAAACGTTGATAAGACTATTTTACAAGAGTCCATTGAAATGAGACACCAAAACCAGGCTGTACCTTGGGATCAGGCCTTTAGTGGTATTCCTCAGGTGGCCCCAAACAGGACTATGAATCTTTGTGTCCTGCTGCTGACTGTGAACTGCACCAAATTTGATGTTTACTGGTAGTACAGGAATGCTAAGAAAAGACAACTGTAACATCTGTCCTACTCTTTTCATTGTCACCCACCAAAGTAACATCAGAGACATTCTTCACGTGAAACACATCACCCATTGAAGTGGGTGAAAGTCTGAGCTGGAAGTAAACATCCTGTGAGAGCAGGGGGTGGGACTGCTGAGGAACAAACATGAAGTCCAGAATGAAAAAGACTGAGTGGTTTCTCCTGATCAGTATTCTTTTTTGCCTTAGCTAATCAATCACCACATATTCTTTCAAGGTAACATGTCAGGTAATTACCTGAGCAGTAATAAAAGAGTCACTTGAGAGATAAGGAAAATATAATTACATACATTTTTCAGGCCGGTCTCTATGACAATGAGAGTGAATGCCATTGATCAGCTGTTAGTAACCAAGGCCACATTTGACACTGATGAGTTGTTCTCATTCACATGAGATGCAACATTAAATTTTCAGAAATTAAAATGGAGGAACAAGAGGTTGATAATGATGAATAAAATGTATCACCTCCTAAACCCAACTTAAACAACATACTGTTATTGGAGGAGCAGAAGACCACAAATACCTACAGAAATTCCCAATCTGCGTATGATGCTTAGAAAAATCAAATGAATAATTTTGGATGGGAAGAATCACAGAAACTATGGCTGAGCAATGAACAAGCCTCTTCTATATCTAACGTCTGAGAAAATAAGCACAAAAATACAGGTCCCAGTCTGCACGTTTCAGAGGAACCCGTGGTTTATTTGTTGCACGTATGCTCTCAAAGCTGTGATATTACTTCTATCTAGGTATGCATAAATCCAATATAAATTGTATTTACAGTAATTTCACACAGGTTAAAACCAGAAAGTATATCTAGTGCTGTGTTTGGGGTTTTTTGTTTGGTTTTTTGTCATTTTTTGCCCTCTTCTTGCATGAAGATGAAGGTTAAAAAGGGACTGAAAAGCTGTCGCTTTCTTGGCATTACTTGTTGCCATCATTCCCTCCTTACAGAGGACCAACTCTTCACTTCGCTTTTCTCCTATCAATAAAGAATTCATAAAATGTCTCCTCCATATTCTTTACGTCCCTGAGTGATTCCTTGTTTGTTTTCACTTTCCATAAACTTCTTTTTCAAATTTCAATACATTAAAGAGACAGTGGCTTAGCCATGTTGATAGCTATGCTTCCTGTCCTTCCTCTGCCTGAAAGTGTTTACCTGTGCCCTTTCTGGCCATTCAGACACAGAATTCAAAATTAATGCAAATTTATATTTTACAGTTCAAATACCTCTTAGATAAATTACATCAACTCTCTGGAATTTGTTGCTGATACCACAACCCAACTGACTCATCAAATCTTGATCGTATTATTTCTGCTCTTAGAAATACTTTGAAGAAGGATACCAGCAGAGTATCTACAAAGAAACATGTTGTGCAGATGCCCTGTCCCATGGAAGCCACATCCATTCATCACTGACATTCTTTCCACCACTGCCCTTAGCCTCTCCTTAGCAGAGAGAAGTCAAATTTGCACTATAAAAGCTGATGGCTGTTGTGAAACCACCCTCTCCTTTCCTTCAAACTGTCTGTGGCATTTGGCTTCAGGTGTACACCACCAATGGAACAGCCCAATCTACCCAGCTTCTGGAAAAAAAAAATTAATTAACTTACTAAACAAAGGCCTCTTAGAAGACAATGAGATGAATTGGTTTTCCTCTGCCTTTTTCTTCTCTTTTCAAATTGAAAGAATCAATCTTGACATGGACAGGTGGGCTGCCCAGAGAAATTCAGGAAACTTCTGTTCTTACTAGGAGACTGCTGCTCACAGAAGTCACAGCTCTATCGAGATGCATGACCTGACTGCTGCTGCATCTTTGGCACTGTGTCCTGGTTTGCCACCCTGGGGCTCTCCCCCTGGGAACTTCCCATCACAAGCAATAAAACTCCTGATGCATCTTGGGAACACACCATACTTCTTGCTCAGCTTTTGTCCATAAACAGTTTATTGCTGGTTTGCTTATCTCTACAGCTTAGTGATGAGAACTGTGCAAAACAGTCACCTTAAGCCCACGTGAAGCCTGACTTTGAGTGCAGACACAGAGTAAATATTACAAAAAGAACTGAACTATCTTACTCTGGCTCTGCATATGCCGAGTTTACATGTGTAGAATTGGAGCTTCCACGCAAGATGTCAGGACAATTGTTATGGAAAGATGATCCCGAAGTTCTGCTGGTAAACCTGTCAGAAACCAAACTTGAATTTGCAAGGGAATGCTTCTGACTTCTACAGTCATGGAAGTGACACAATGCAATTATACAATCTCTCTGAATTATCTCATGAAGTGCAATGAGGTTGCAGCTTGAATAGTAAATACCAGCTTTGCTTGCTAAAATAGATTTTCAAAGAACTAATACATTTGGAGAAATCACAGTGCTTATCCCTGAGGTCCCTGCAAGCAGAAAAGAAGTTGAATTAAATAGCTGAGCAGCAACCACTGTACAGTTTAGCACAGCTCTACTAGGGAAAGATTCACAATCAAGCCCCAATAGCAAATTCATGCTGAGGAAGGTTCAGCAAATACAGGGGAAAGTTCTTCCCGAGATGGGAAATCTCTGACTTTTCTCCCTGGGCAGTCTTCCTCAGCATACAGGGGGAACTGAGATCTTTAGGTGATTTTTTCATAAAGAGGATGACTTCATCATAGGCAGGCTGAGAACAATTTTATAGGGATTATGGAAAACCTGAATCTCAAATAAAGGAGTCTCATTTCATGGACTGGCATATTCAAGAGGATGAAGTTTGATGATATTTTCCCTAGAAGATTGACTTCAGTTTGAAAGTTCTGACAGGTCTACTTCCAGGTTCTTTGAAATATGGCATTCAGCCCAACTAAAGGCTTTCTCCTGTACCCTCTATAAAAAAGATGTAGTTCCTTGCTGACTCTGCACATCAGCTTAGAATGACAAACTTGTTGCAGGGTGCCACACAGGTGCCCTTTCAGGTATGTCCTCACAATGCTTTTGTAGAGTCAACTGTGACAAATAAGACAAATATAATATCTTACAAAGTGACAAACCATAGCTTCAGAACAGAAGTTTCTGGCAACTTTAGTGAATCTCCAAAAACAAACCACTTCTATCTCCTAGCTCATATAGTTAGGACATAAAGTTAATTAATACTGTTTTAACTTCATAAACTCAAGAAGGGAAATATAAAAGTGGAAAAAGGAATTCCAGCCTTTCATGAGGCAGGACAAGACAAGCAGATGTATCAGACTTCTGACTTGGGAACTGCAAACCAACAAGAACAAATAAATAGGTTCAAGTGTGCATACATCAGGGTACCAAGCAAGTTATTTGCATCTGATGAATCCAGGAAGCAGCTGTAAGAACGGATGGATGGGAAGATCTCTCAGCCTGCTTCCAACTCAGCTAGTCAATATACACCATATGCAGATCACCTAAAATTGCTCCTGGCATGTCTGCATCACCCAGTTGGGCACAGTCTCCATCAGATATCCAGGCATTATCTCTGAGCAGACTTATAAGCCAATACAGCACACAGTGAAATACAAGCTTAGGTCATGGAAGCAATACAAATGTCTTATTTAGCCTATACTCAATTATTTGATTGTCTCCACCTTCCTGAAGCAGCTTCTTTTCCTAATATCATTGCAAAATAACAACCTCCTCTCCCCAAAACAAACGGTTCACATGAAACATCTGTAGATAATAAATTAATGTACTTTACAGGCTGATGAAGAAATATAGCTCTATTAAGGCAATGGGAATGCACAACTAGAACATTTATTAAGCTTTTTAAAATATACAGTTGTTGCACATTCTCAAAGAGTTTGAGGAGTATGGTTTTATAAAACTACCCAGAATTTTGGGTTATATAAATGTACTATTGATTATATTTACTATGGTACACTTCCATATGAATAATGGAAGGTATTGTAATACACTGTTGGATACCCTGCAAACAACTGTGTATGTTATTTCACTTAGGTAGCCTATCTCTTCATCCAATTCACAAACATTTTAAATCATAATAAAAGCAAAAAATATATATTGAATGAATGTCACACTGCTGAAAACAGAAGAGGGTGGCAAAATTGAGCTCCCCAAAGCAATCTAATGCACTGCACTGAAAATCTATGCTTGTTGTAAGGCAAGTCACATGGCAGACACTACATGCAAACTGAAAATTACTATCAAATCCCACCCATGTTTGGATCATGAAGCCTGAAAGGGAAAATAGAGTTCTAACTATTTCTATCAGGCTAAGCCAGAAGCACCTCTCATGAATCACAAGCACAGAAGGAAATATTCCACTTGAGGTGCGTCGTGGCACCCTGCTCTGTGATTTTAACTGTGCAGTCTGATTTATTCCACTGAAGAATTAAGTTAAACGCCTTTATCAATTAGAAAAATTAATACATTTAAAAATTCAAGCATTTCACAATCCTGCAAGGGTCTGCCACACCTTCACGTTACCACTGAGGAACTGGATGAGTTCATAGAATTACAGAATCACGGAGCAGTTTGGGTTGGAAGGGACCTGTTCTGGGTGCAGCACTGATTCTTCCATCATACTGAATCAGAAATTCCTGATAGCAAGATGCTGCCTCTTGTTTTGCTCTTGTTCACTAGTTTGCTCCTGAGGCAAAAAGTACCTTAACATCCTGCAGTCACTCAGCATCATGCACACAGGCAATGTGCTGCAATAGCCATCAGTCATGTCTCCATCTGTGGCTATGCCCAGACTTAATTTTTTTAAAAGTTGGGGCAGGCAAAAGATGTGTACAAATCTAGAACTTACAGAACTTCACAGAACGGGATGGAAAATTCCAGAAGGTTGAATAAATATCACATTTTCACAGATATGATTCTGCACCTTTGAAAACACTGTGCAAGGTGATGTTTCAGATAGATTTCTTCTGTGAGCAGAGGAATATGGTGTGAATTTAAAATCCTCTCAGAATTTTAATTACTTTCTGATACAGTCACCAGTGCAAACAGTTATTGGTTGGGTTTTTTTCCAAAGAAACAGATTTTGAGAAGAAGTCAACTAACCTGAGACTTTCAACTGGAAGGTGAACTTTTACTGACCCAATTAGTTTGTGCATCTGCTCTTGTTTTATGCTGATTTTGGGCTGGGGAGTTTTTCTGGGGTTGTTTTGGTTTTGTTTTTTTTTTTCCTGTTCTGTTTCTAGTTAGAGATTGCTGACTAGTAAAGTCTATTCAGTTTCTTTCTCCCATAAATTCTACAGCAAATTGTCATCCTGTCACTGTCAATCTCTCTTGTCACTGGCATCTGATTTCCAGGTGCCTCTCTCCCCTCTCTTCTTTCTACTCTAAATCCAAGTCAGATCAGAGTAAAGGCAGCCTGTTAGTCCACTCCAGTTACAATGCAAAACCTGTACGGGATGGACTTAAAAAGGGCGTCCAACCTGACACAGAGATACCACCTAGCAGGGAAAGTAAGCAATGCAATGAAACACCTGCAGCACCTGTATCTGACAGCAGATCCATGTGAGCTTACCTCAGACCCCCATTTGGCTCTTCATCGGATGAGGAGGAGGAAGAGGAGGAGGTGCCGTTGCAGACGTTGCCGAAGGAGTGGCTGGGCTTCAGCTTGGCTTCCTCGCACTCTGAGGAGGCTTCTCTTTTCTTCCTCTTGCCGAAGAGCTTCTTGAAAGGCTGGAATTTGCCCGCCTTCTTCTTGTCTGCGGATCAGAAGAGGAAGAGGCAGAGGACTGAGGGACGCGGTGGCTCGAGGCGGCAGCCGGGTTCAAAGGAAGAATGAGGTCAAAGAGCAAATCACCAGCCCGGAGGAGCCCAGCCCTGGCAATGTAAATGCAGGGCTGCAACTTTCAGTTGAACGCCTCATATTGACAGAGCAAAAACCTAAGAGCATTAAAACATCTGCTCCTGGGTTAAAGGATCTGCTTGGAGGCAGCAGGGCAGCCAGACAGCTGGATGAAGAGAAGGGACAATTTTGTAGAGCCGGAATTATTAATTACTTGAGGATCATTTTTAGGCTTTACAGCACACTTTCGTTTTGACCTTCACCAAAAGATGAGCACTGCTTTGGTCGCCCCACTTAGGCAGGTGCTGGATCCTCTTACTTCAATTAAAAGCAATTGAAAATTACCTCCTCTATTTTGCATACATAGCCTCATAACTAAACAAGTCAATCTGCAAACCAACAAAGAGAGCAGAACAAAGTTCTGTTGGTTTGCTGGTAGGTTCCTTCAGTAAGCTTCCAGATTTATATTAACCCAACCAATATATTTTTCTGACTTTTATTCCCCCAAGTAATAGAGGGCAGAATTTGACCAAGCATTTCTTCCTTGATGCTCAGATTTTAAAAGCTGCACCAAAAAAGCATGGCAAAAAGACAAAACAGACACGAAGACAAGAACAAGAAATGAAAAGCTTAAACATAAGACTGAAGAAATTATTTGCAGTCCATATAGTCCACAGACCACTTGCTGCTCTCTTTAATCTCTCAAATGAGAATCCTCTAGATGCAGTCCCAGTCCCACTATACTTTCCCCACATCTATTAAAAAGAAGCACCAAAGGTTTCTTGCTAACCATTTCCAAGAAGAGGTTCATATTGCTGCTTGGGATGCTCCAAAGAATTTCTGAAACATCAAAAGTGGCAAAGAGCTTCCTTTATTTTCTGCCTCTATTTAATTTTGCATAAAATCTACTCCAAACAAGCTAGTTTAAAAAAAAAAAAAAAAAAAAAAAAAAAAAAAAGCCAATAAACTTTAAGCCTCCTATCTTAATCCACTTTGAGAAGCATCGTGTTGTAGTGGTGACAAACATTTTCATAAGCTATTAAAATCCCTGTATGTGCTTTTCTCCCAGGCTGTATGCATATGCACTGCCTCCACACACTCTTCTTTAAGAGCTTCTGCTCTGAAGAAAGCAGAGGTGAAAGAGTGTTGCAAGGTACATGAAGGCCCCTGCAAGAATATTTCACCAGGAAACATGAAAAATCTTCTCTAGTGCAATAGTACTCTTCAATACTGCATCAGGCTTTACACTCCACTCTGCTATACCTCTGTATGGCAAAGTCACATCTGGGCATCATTCCCTTGTACTTGCTGGAGCTCTAGGTAGGGTGTACTTAGAGAGAGAAAACATTCCCAGCAGTAAACTCACTGCTTCCAGTGATAGGTGATTTCCATGGTCCCAGCAAGCATGCATTGAACCCAGAGATGGGATGAAATTTACACAAAGAGTAAGAAAGCTACTCCCTGTGGATTTTGTTATATCTGTAGCTGATTATGGACGAACAGGAAACCTAGATTGAAGTTAAAAAGTGAAAAATGTAACAGATAGTAATTCTGCATTACCTTTACAGATGCCTACAAAGTTTACACGTCATTGGGCAGCCAAGATACGTTGTATTCATGCAACTTCATTAAGACAGCAAGGCATCCCAGTAGCAACACAAATATAAAAAGCCGAATTATAAACCTCAAACTCAGGCCCAGCATTAGAATTTTTTGATGCAGATTTGTTGACCCACAATAAGCAGATGAGGAAAACAACAACCACTGAAGCATATTTAGCAGTGCAGAAGAAAAAAGGGTACAGAAGGTTACTCTCCCTGTGCCCCATCTCTGCTTTCCATGAGCTGGACAACTCACATCTCCAGACAGACCAACTGCTTGCTGCTCCATTCCAACTTAAGAGAAATAAACTCTTATATGAAACCCCTAACAGACAGGCAGGCAGTCATGCAGAGAAAGAGAGAAATTACTGCTCTAGGCTACAGATGCCCCAACTCTTCACACACTTCAGAGACTGCCTGCAAAAACTCATACATCAAATGACAGAGCATTCAGGGAGAGAAAGCATCAGCATCAGACACAAAACTTGGTGAAAGAGCTGTTTTTCCACAGTTCCTACCTTGCCTACTTCCTCAGCCTTCTTTGAAAGGGAAGGCTGTGTGATACCATTTCTGAATAAATCAATTTGACAAGAGTGTTTTAAGGAAGGTTTTCAGTGTGTCATTCACCCACATTACCCTGTCCCCTCCTCTTTTGGAGGTCTTAAGATATAACTGTGAATTACCTCATTAACTCCAGATCTACTGAGTCACCAACTGTGGATCTAGGTGTTGGACAAGTAAAACAGGTCAACGAAGCTTTCAGTTCACCAAAATGGGTGAAAGCCAATATGGTTATCTCCAGCCAAGATCTGCTTTTCTCCTTATGATTTATAATGTCCCTTAACTCTTTCCCTACTCCATACCCCATCATCACTGTTGTCACATTACTCACCATGAATTCTTTAAATTAGTCTTTCTGACTCATTGCAAAACCAATGAACACCCTTCCCTGCACAGGCTGCACATGCTATTCCCCAACCTGCCAGCATGGAGATAAGGAGCAGCCAGCCCTTCCAGGTTTCTAAGGATGCCATGCCCAACCACTAAGGCAAAGTCTATTTATGTAATTTTTTCACAAGATCTTATGAAGGAAGATGTGAGATGATATCACCGACAGAATAAAATGATTCCTGTAAAACAACTACAAAAAGGAGCCCAAATACCGACAATGCAACAGACAATGCACTGCACAAAAGCCTTTCGAGTCACTAGTGCTAGAATTCAAACACGATTCATCCCTCCAGTCTATACAGCAGAAAGAAAAAAAGATGGGATAGGAAAGGCTGAAGGCTGACTCGTGTCAAGGGCAATTGTAGAGACAGCCAGGAGACAATTTTGCTTACACAGACCACTTGCTGTTCTCTTTAATCATTCAAATTAGAATCCTCTAGATCCAGTCCCAGGAAAACATGAGAAATCAGCAATTAAACATTTTTCCTGTCTCTTTTACTAGTCTCTCTTGTTCAGATCAGTGCAAACAGTAGATCAGCTTTGAGTCACAGAAAAACATGAGGTGTGAAGGCAACAGATAAACAAGGTTGAATACGCTGGCTTGAGTTACAGCACATATGGTAACCACTCCTTTCTCAGCTTATTCCAGAAGAGTAGCAGAGCAGATTAGAATAATCTTTAACCTGTCATATACTTTGTCAGCTGCATAAAGACACAGAGTGCTGAACACAGAGCCAGTTAAAGCAGAGAGCACCAGCACTGTGCGTGGAGCACATGGTCCCTCTATCCCTAGCAGCGGAGTAGAGATAGGAGTACCTACTCCTCTCGTGCTCTCTTTCAATCCCAGGTACTCTACAAGATAGATGAAGGCTGGTGCAATGAGCTTTACTGCCAGTAAATTAGGCACAGCCTTTGGACTCCAGCTGGCAAAGCCTCAGCAAGGCACCAGCTGAATAATCCCCATAAAAATAGCTTGTAGTTAGACTACTCAAATGACAACAAAATCCATTGGGATTCCTAGGCTGTGATGCCTTTTAAAACTGAACAGAAGCATCAGCACAAGCACAGGTCAAATAAAGATTTATCTACCACTCTTCCAGAGGGAAGAGATGGAAATGACTGGAAAGAGAGTTAGCAATGTATTCCAGACAACACACAAAATGAGGCTACACCACTGGGTGAGACAGAGAAGATGTCAGCACCACCACGACTACCTGAAAAGTAATATTCAAGCAAAGCCAGCTTCATATGAGAAACAGAAAATCTCACATAACCATAGAAGAGAGACTTAATATGGAACATGTTGGTTCCTTGCAGCTTGTCCTCCTTGCTATGGTGCTGGGGGCTCTCACAGCAGCATGGGTGAGAAAACCTGCAGGGAGAGACCTCTGCAAACAGAGCTGACTGAGCTAATGCATCAGCTGGTGGGTAGAGAGATGATCATTGAAGGGAAAAATAAATAAAAGAAGGATTTATAGTGACTTTTAAAAGTTGACATTTTTGTGGCAAAGATTTTTCAAACCTCAGTTTTGCGATGGGATTTGCAGAGATTTCACAGATGTTTGCTCATTATGTGAAATGCAGCACCCTGACTGTAGTACCAGATACTGTACAGGACCTGCTTCCAAGGTAATGTGTTCCTTCTCAGTTAATCTAATAGCTATAAAATATGGTATAACAGGCTAGATTAATCAGAGATATTAATTATTACATTGAGTAAGAATTTCTATAAAGAATTTATAGAATGGAAATCCACATGCATGCAGCATTATGAACTGCAATGCAGGGACAGGGCAGGTGGGTAACTCAGCTGTGGGCATACTACAGTGACCAAGGCAAAAAAATGGAACTAAAAAATACTGTTAAAAGGGTGAGCTGACATCTCTAATCACATCTCTGTAACAGGAAAATGCTGTTATTATGTACATTGCCAGTGTCAGTAATTAAAAAAAAATAAATAAGCTAATGGTATGCTTATTCAGGCTTTTTAAAAAATAACTCAGAGTATTATCATAACCACTGCCCTGTTGAGCCCTGGGTTGTCCAAGCAGCTGAACAAAGTTCTTTTCTTTTCAGGACCCATCAAAAAAGCCACTCTGTGTCCCCTTGGCACAGTCTGTTCCCGTAGGGCACGGAGCTTTCCTGCACAAACCAGGATTGACACTTGCCTCCAGCTTTCCCACCCACTTCACGCCTCAGCACATCCATTTCTGTGAATCCCCAGAGCAGTTCGTTAGTGCCAATACATTTAAGTTCAGAGCCAGGAGCAGTGCTCCCCAGAGATGTGTCTCCACTCCTCCAGGAGAGAGAAACAAATTGTTTGGGAACAAGAAGGAGGAGGGCAAACTCTGTTCTTAATCATATTCCCACGTTTCAAAGTAGGCAAGAGCTCCTGTACGTGGTTCATCAGTTTCCATAGGCTAATGCAGTTTCTGGCTATTTTCTTCCTCCATGACCTGGCCACAGTCCATCACCCTCTCTTCCATAGGTAGCTAAAAAAAAAACCCACAAAACTGGGGACGACAGATGAACACAGTCCAGATATACAAAGCAGACACAAACACCAAAGAATCCAAGGAAACATTTAAGGTAACATAAAGTGAGTTAAGACTGATATTTAAAAAACTCTGATGCTCAGATTCTGTTACTACTTCTCAGAAATTACTTCAGTTGTGTGAGACGCTGGGCGAGAGCACACAACACTTGTAAAGCTGACAGCACGCTGTAGTGCCATGGTGACAAAGATAAGATGAGATAATTAAATCAATACCTGAGAAACATTAAATGAAAGCAAGATTGAGAGGGATCAAAAGTGACAAATAGGTGCAGCCACAGTGTTCTCACAAAACACTGAATCAAAGCAGAGGAAAAACAACATGCCAATGCTTGCCTGTTTCTCTAAGAGTATCAAATGATCTCATAAGATATACTATTTCTTGCAAGCCTTGTCGCACAGGGGAGATGACGTATTCTTGGATTACTTGATATAAACTAGTAATACTACCTACAGTATCCATAACACAGCAAGAATGAATCTTATTTTCTAGAAATATCTATTTTTCCTCACCACCTGCAGAAGCAAAACCATTTCCACAAACAACAGCCCATTTAGTCATTTTTCTTCCTCCCAAAGACTGTATCTTCCAAAGAAACCATATGTAGCTTCAACAGTCAGCTGCTAGGAAGTGCCTATGAATCAGCATTAACAGAGTCTATTAATGTTAGAACACTATATAATGTACTTTATCATCCAGAGCAAGGAAGGAGCTATTTCAATACTTCTTTTGACATAAGGGAGTAATAGGGAAAGTAAAACCTTATCTTACTCACTTCAAGGCAAAAGTACTTCACCACCACTGCCTGAGGATTTGCACTGTGGTCTTTAGTGGCAAGGAAGAGACATTAATGGAGAGAGGGAGTAAAGAGAAGTTTTAAATTGTTTGAATGACATTACACAAGAACTAGAAACAAGTAAACACTACTGCTGTTGATTTCTTCACTCTCTTTTACTCTGGCAAGTCTCACCTCCCTTCCTTTTTGAGATCCTGTTCTCCTCTATTTCCGCATCTATAAATTAAAGCCTTCACAGCCGGACTTAGGATTTCTGCATCCACTGTTTTTATTAACTACAACAGTGGGAGGCCCTAGATGTCAGAAAGCCTCATGTTCCTCACTGTGCCCTCTGCTTCAACACCAGCCTTGGGCAGAACCTTCAGGGTGGGGAAGACATTGCTCTCTGAAAAACACAGCCAAACCTAGATAGGCAGGTCACTTTGGGAATGTGTGGGACAGACGGTGGACAGCAGGGAAGACAGCATGAGAAAGTAGATATGAGCTTCAGCAGCAAACATTACTGGGGCCAGGGAGTTTCCCTCTTCCTCCTCAGCTTCCAGGGAGGAAGCCCCAGGCACAGGTCATACAGTGAGGAGTCAGAGGGTTCAAAACAACTTGGGATACACATCCTGAGCACGGCGCCAGCAGCTAGCAGAGTTCATATACATAAGAACACTTCTGAAAGGGTTAAGTAAATGTGATAGATGTTACTGAGGTGCTGAGCTGCACCACAGAACATATGGGATAAGATAAAACTTGCTTATAATAGCTCTAGGCTCAGTGATATATGTGAGACTTTTAGAAAGGAAAAGACCACAATATCTTCTGATTCACCAGGAAAACATTCATCCATTATGCAACAGTAGGGAGAAAGTTTTATTTTACCAGGGCAAGTTTTATTAACTGAAGTTAGTCATGGGAGACCCTTCTGGTATGTTGGGTTTTATCTGAGGTTTCCAGATCTGCATTAAACACTTGAGGTCAACACAGGTGAAGAGATGCTGGCTCATTATTTTCTTCTCAAAGGAAAAGAAAAACAAAGTAAAGCATGGGATTTCCTCAGCCGATTCATTGCTTATATCAGACAATTCCTGCTTGAAGCATTTAACAACCGAACTACTGGCCAGGTTGCAGATGGAAGGATAAGCCTTCCAACAGCAAAGTGACTTGCCTGATGCTCTGCCGCAGAGTGGTCCAAAGTCCAAGGAATACAACCCTCATTAGCCAAATACCTCTGTGCTGTCCCATCCCGTCTGCTGGAAGTCATTTGTACCTCCTCAAGGTCAGCACAAGCTGCTGACAGGTAAGGATCCTACAATCACTGTTACTAAGTTCATTCTTGCAGGGGATCCTGTTACACAGACTGCTTTTTCCACCCCTCCAGCCCCTACAACCAGTCCTGTATTGCACCGGTCAATTTTTGGGTCACACCACTTCCCTTTCTTTTTTCACCAGTGAGAGAAGGAGCATTCACAAGGACTACTTGCTTACCTGAGAAAATCTGAATTTTCACAAAGGGAGCTTGAAACAGGGACAAACACTAACAGCATGCTACTGACATGTATCAATAAAACAAAGTAGAGAGGGATCCTGAACTCAGGAGTCAGAGTGCCATGAAGGCTGAAAGAAAGACTGGATGGCTGGAAGACTGGGTTAAGAGAAATGAGAGGAAACATTGAAGTGTTATATACAGACTCATTCATTTTGTGCATATTGCTGAGATGCTCTTCTAATTCACCTCTTCCACTGGATCTCTGCAGAGCCAGGACAAGAGGATACCTGCCCCTCCTCACAGCTCCTCCTCTGCCTTTCTGCTCCAAGCTCTTGATTCCAAACTGCTCCTCCAGGATCACTTATTCCTTCTGGTAAACAAATCCTCTTTGCACAAATTGACATTTATTGTGGACAGATTAAGATTCAGGACAGCTGGCCTGAGTCTGTGGGTTTGTCTATTTACCCAGCATCTGTTTTTCCCAATGGTTGAGCCGCTTTCACTACCTACGGTTAACACAAGTTCCTCCTCAGGAACAGCAGACACTACACTGAGACATTCTCTGTCCTGTTCAGGGGCAAGATTCTCCTCCTGGGCACATAAGCAGGAGACTCTTCCACAGATCCTAGGAATATAAAAACATGCCAGACCTAGGCAGTTCTTTACTGGAGGTCTGGAGGATTTCCCCTCACTCATGCACAGCTGTCAAACCCCCAGCTTCTCAGCATCTTCAGCATTGCAGCCTGACTCCATGCTGCACAGTGTCCCACATAGTACCTCCCTTGCTGACATAATTTTTCCAGTCCCCAGTGGATCTATCTTCTGGGTACCAAGGACAGATGGCCATTTGCCCCTTCTTCTGAAACTTTCGATTTTAGTAGCGTGGACTAGGTTGCCCAAGGACATTGTGGATGCCCCCTCCTTGGAAGTATTCAAGGTCAGGCTGAATGGGGCTTGGAGAAACCTGGTGTAGTGGGAGGTGTCCCTGGATGAACTTTAAGGTCCCTTCCAACCCAAACCATTCTGGGATTCTAGGATTCTATTATTCTACTATTCTGCTATAAGCTTCAGGATGAAATTGGTATCTCAGTATTGACTTGAATGCTATGGAAGAGACAAGCTCCAGCTGAGCCAGCACTTAACCAACACTGTTACCAGCAACTTTACTAACAAGATTTTGACTGGTTAACAGATTGTGGAGGCAAACCACAAAATTAATCATTAGTATTAATCACTAATTATAGTAGCATTGTACTTTAACTTCACTTTACAAACCTTAACTAATCACTCCTTATGCATCCCCTATTCCTGTGTGGTAAGGAGGCAGCAGACTGAGCCACAAAGGTAAATTTCAAACAACTTTTTCACAGAGCAGAGTCAAAGACAGGACAGGGAACACAGTGGTTTTCTAGCCCTGCATGAGAGCCCTCAGCCTCCATCACCTCTGGGCCAAGCACTGGCACAAGATGTGTCTATGGAATTTTTGTTACAGGAAGAGGACTGTAAAAGTTAGGATCAAAGCTCTGGCACTTTTCCTAGACACTAGATCTGCTTTGTAAAAGGAGATTAAAATTTGCTCAGTTCCTGATCTTGTCATCAACACAGTAAAATATACAGACCAAGAAGATATTTCCCTGTTGCTCTTTACTAAGAAAGAAAGAAAAAGTCAGAACACACACCAAAACCAATACAATTTTTGTATTTTCAGTGAAGATTTGCTATTTGGAGGCAACTCGAATTGAGGTTATCATGGTTTGCCTTTATTTTTTTCAGAATTAAAGCAGAGAAACATATTGACTATTAATCTCAGAGAAATCTGATGAAATTTTCCATTTTAGACTTACATACAGTTATCTATGAAATAAAAATCTCCTGAACATTTTTCTTCTGATCTTTGCAAAACTAACAATTTTTACTTCATAAAATACTCAATGTATTTTATATTTGAATTTATTTGGCTGACACTGAATATATTTATTAGCATAAAACACCAATAATTAGAAGCATTTCTATTTTAAATATCAGCCAAGTGAGGTATCTGTAGGAATATTACAAATAGTAATATCAAGAAAAAATTCTTTATAAGATCTGTACCATAAAAATGGAAAAAACCAAGCTAATACTGTGTTGCTAAGTTAAATCTCCCTTTATCCACTGTTTTATGGTTTTAGAGGAATGTTAATTACTCAAGAAGAATTACATTCAAAGAAAAGAAAAGCAGCCATGAAGAGATGATACTCAAATATTCACAAACCTAAACTTTTTTAAAATATCAAAAATAACTCAAATATAAAAAGGGCTCTGCACAAATGAACAACTTTCTATTCCTGAAAGTTTTGTTTTCTAACATTTTCCCTTTAGGCAGTGGAACAAAAAGAAAAAACCTAACATCTATTTTCATGCTGTTTCAGTTCCAGGTGAGGATTTGCCTGTTCAGGACATGACTGATCATGTTAATCACACTCCATCTCCCTGTGCCAAGATTATGAAGAGTTACCATCTCTAAATTAGTGAAATACATCAAATTTAGCCACACAACTTGAACATGATTAAACTTCACTGCAAAAGGAGATGGTGATTTCTCTCCAACATCACCTGCTCATGCTGGAATTCACTTACCATTTACTATGTTCTAGACTAAAACAGAATGGAGGAGACTCGAATGGCCAGGTAAGAATGAGATTTCCTGGGCTGCTGAGAATGCTTAAACATAACTTAAGGAAAATTAATGGATCAGAGATTCTAGGATATGACATCAACATGAACCCTAGAATGAAAAATATTTGAGTACTCTGAGGGTCTACAGCAGCCCTAAAAGCCAAGGAGACCAGCCAAGCAAAACATGCCCTGATGCAGCATCATTCCAGAAAATGTGCCTTATACAGGGAGACTTGTTCAGCAGCTCTCAGCAATTGTTTCCCAGGTGCTGAAGCACATGCTGGATCCCTGCAGACAGCTTGGTACAGGAATTGGTACCCTGCCTGTCCAGTCAAGGGAAGTTCAAAATGAGATACAGGGGAAGCCTATGCTGACCAAACTCTACTTAGCTCCCTTCACTGCTTCTTGGACACCACAGGCTTCCTGCCCCCCTGCAGCAAAACACTCCTTGACCTGATAACTCTGCTCTACTTGTAAAACTCAAGGCTCAAGGCCAGTCACTATAAAAGAAATCCCAGAGAACAAATGGGGGAAGGCGTGGGGACAGAGGAAAGAGGCCATCTTTCTAGATAAGTTTAAACTCATCTAGTTTCAATATTGTTTAATTACCTCTAAAGAGTCAAGTATCTACTCTTCATTTATTTAGACTGCAAAGTGTTCAGTAGTTGAAGTTGTATTTTTCCGCCTCTGTAAAGCACCACCCAGTGTTACAGCAGCACATGCAAATTTGAAAGAAATGTAACAGTCCAAAAAAACCAAACAAACTGAAAGAAAAGTTTTAAAAAATAACCTGTTTCCATTATGGGACCAACTAGCCTCAAGAGATACACACATTTCTCTCCTTGAAGAATTTTGAAAGTAAAGAATCTCAAAGCAAATGCAGGTTGCACTTCTTTAAGTCTTCCTCATACGATCATTTCTGAAAGACTTGTCAGGTATGATTATAGAAGCATCAGTTGTGGTTGCTTTGCATTGTGGGTAGTCTTTTTAATTATGGCATATATAAGGGGAAAATTAACATGCATAGCCAAAAGTCCTTAGTGGAGGTAGTCATTCCAGTGTGGAGTGTTGGCCCTCTTTTAGCTCTCCAGATCCCCATACCTGGTTTTCTAATGCATTTTCAGAAAACTGCTGATGCTCTGCCTGACTATGCTAATCTTGTTACTTCTTTAAACAGCAGAGTTAAAGCCCAAAAGCCACATCTGCAGTAACGCCCACCCAGATCAGTCAGAGAAAAGAACCATTCAATTTAGGTATATTAAGTGACAGAACTGTCAGTTATACAAAGGTAACTTTGCACAATGTAGAAGTTATGCTCAGGCTTCTCCCACCCTTTTGTTCCTTCTTCAGTTTTTAAGACCAAGTCTTACATATTATATAGAAGAAAGGAGCACTTCGTAATACCAATGCAGAGCAACACTTTCTCCAGGATTTTTCATCAGAGGGTATGTGTCAATTCCAAGAGAAACATCAGTTACACCTTTTCTTGCCTTTCTGCTGCAAATTATTTGGAGCCAAATCGTGAAATGCACAACTGCACTGCATCAGAACAAAACAGGACTCCGTTGTGCCTCAAAAGAGGCATGATCTTCTTCCAAACCTTCTGGTTTTCAGAATGCCTCGATTTATCAGCTATTTTGAAGCTCATGGTAGAGTTATGACTTATATGCCAGGATAGGGATAGTTCACAATTTGTTTGCAGAAAATATTACTCCAAGTAAATGCAATTCTAGCTGCTTTGTTTAGTCATAGCTAATAGTATGTGTATCTGCTCTCTCTGGCTGACTGACACACACAAACAAGTTTGAGTTCAAATATTTCAGGCTGTAAACTGAAAATAACCAAGTGACACATTATCTGCTGGACTTCCTGAGAATTCACTGCTTTAGTAACATTCCAACAAATGCTAAATGAAGATGGACACAGACACTTAGGTTTCTGTACATGAAATTTATCATGTACTTACATATTGCAGATCACTGATGAATCTGGAAAAAACAAACCTGTAAATCATACATACAGCTACCATTATATATCTATGTTCCTTAATAGGAGGGCAGCTGCTACTTACTAGAAAGATGCTGGTTGGGAAACCACAGTCAAATGTGTGACTAAAAGGTGTTCAAATAGGTGTATATGATTTTGATAAGCAGAATCTTATACAGGTACCACCACATTGTATCCTAAAGCTGCAGGAATAGTAAGGTGATACATATAGTAACTGAATAACCACTTAACCAAAAACCAGAAAATAAGAGAGCAATGAGATTTCACTACTTTGCAACAAAAATTACTTGAACTATTTTAAAAAATACAATAATACTTTTGCTAAGTTCTTCCAAAATCACAGGGAAGCATTGCCCCCAATCTTATTTAAATAAAACATTCAGAGCATAGAGGAAAGGGACATGAGAGAAGCTGAAGCAGGTTCTCTACCTGTAACTGTTCCTCTTCGAGGTGTCTTGGCGATGTGTACATCCATGCAACTGATAGCGAGCTGCAAGCCTGGCTGACCAGCGAGTGTTTCCACCTGGCAGAATTTACAGCAGCACATTCCTGGATGGACACCACGTGTGCTGCACATCACGGTAACAGAGGCCAAAAGCCTCTCAAGCAAAGGATATGAAATCTAACCAGGACTGAGGAAGAGGGTGGAAAGGACAGCTGTGAAATCATGCGAGACCTTACATCTCAGAGGACAAAGCGGCAGCAGAAATCTGTGTTACTTCCTTGTAACACCAAATGCTTGTTTACTTAGACCATCTGTCACAAGAACAGCCCATAGAAAAGTCCTCAAAACTCCCAGTGAAACAAACTCCCCCAAAGACCAGAACAGAAGAGGAAACACAGTGCTCACACACTGCACGAGAGGAAACCAAGAAGCAGCTCCAGAGACATCGGTCCTGGGTAATTTATTCAGACTCATCAACATCATTATTTGGCCTCCAGCAGAATGAGTCCAAGTTGAAGGGGGGGGGTACTTTTCTTTGTTTTTTTACTGAAAACATGGTAGTTTTTCCCCCCAGGGAAAACCCAGGCAGCTGTATGCCCCTCCAAGTGCTGATGGGCAAGCCTTGAAGATGCTGCTCTCTTCTGTGGTGGGCTCCATGCCAGAGCTAGTAAGTTTTGAGAACCTGACCTGACTGTGAGTAGCAGTGCTGCCTTTCCCTGCCCTTCCCTTCCCTGCCCTGCCCTCCTGGACCATGCCATCAGACTGGTTAAGGTTTGTTTGTACCTGTTCTTCAGGATATCCCAATCATCCTCTGCAGAGTCAGACTTATTATCCATCAACACCTGAATACTCAGCTGGGACAAATGTAGCCACAGAGCAGCTGGACGTCCCTGCTTTAGGCTATATTGTGAAATGGGGCAGGGCTAAAGAGGACACATCATTTAGGGAAACAGCATTCCAGAATAAAAACTAAATGTAGTCTGGCATGAGAGTAGACAAGCATGAAGAGATTGCATCTTTGGAGAGAGGAGACAAGATATTAATCGCGTGATTTAATAAGAAATCAGTAAACTGGAGAAAAAAAACCTCACAACTACATGGGGTCAAGATCTTTAATTAGTTCATGAAATACTAAATTATGATTTTGTATGTGTTGCAAAGCAAAAGGTACTGATTAATTGCAACTCATTAAGTGTAAGTTGTTTTGTAATTAGAAAAAATTAATGCAGGCATGGCAAGGCTGATGCAGACAAGAACTCCACCTCACCAAGTGTCCCATTTCCAAGATCAGCCAGTCTGCTAAAGCAGCAGAGGAATAATTTGAAATTCAGTCCTGACCCATGGGGACAGGCAGTCAGACCACACATTCCATCTTTTCTGAAACAGAACAAGGAAGACTCATCAAATAAAGATAATGAATGCCTTGGCTACAAATGACTGGGTTAGCCAATTAGTGGGTGAGCTCTTAGAAGTTCATGTTCCATGAATAAAAAGCATTGCTATCCTAGCTAGAGTACCTGTGGATGGATACTCCACCTATGTTCATGTTATCATTTTGCAGAGCTCTGATAATACTTGTGCAGAACTTAGGTAAGTCATACCTCATATGCAAACTGTATGCTTCTTAGGGAATCAGAAACAACTGCCCCAAGGAAGATAATGCCAACAAGATTTTAATAGCATAATATTTTCAACATTTACTCTTTCGCTCTTTGCCTATTCTGTGAGAGAAAGTTTGCTGTGGATGAGAGAGTCCAGAAACCACTGCACACACTAGGATAGAAAAGGGACTGAAAAAAGGGCAAAAAATTTAGGCCTAGTATAGGCACATGTTCTGTGAACAAGACTATCAAGGCATGCAAAATTGTAATGACTCACCTCAGCTAGAACGTAGATATTCTGCAGATATTCTCTACCTTTTTGCTTTTAACCCTATCCATGAAATACAGGTGTCCTTCAAGAAACTGAATATATTTTAGCCAATCCTTTTTCTATTAAAGGAGGCAGTGACCATGGGCACAGGTTTCCTAGAACAGCAATTTTCAGAGTTTCAGAGAAGTCTCACATGAGATTGCATCAGACTCGTCTCCCACAGCTGCCTGCCAGGGATTTTTAAGTCTTCACAGCAATACTGTACAGTGATTGACCACAAAACCCAGTATAAGACAAAACACTGATGCACCATATTATTTGTTGGTAATTGTATAGCAAATGCTTTTCTGCAAAATAAGGCACCAAGTTCTGGGAAAGTCTGGGTCTGGAATTTGCAGCTCAGTTATGACTTCACTAATAATAACTAACACAAGTGTAAAAGCCACATGAGAAACAAGAGTTTCCTTCTCCCAATGCCGCTGGTGAAACTGCCTACCAAAACAAAACTAAAAAAGCCTGAAAATTTCATACAAGTAAATTCTTTTCCTTGTACTGAATGGCCACGCTGTACTCCCACAAAGGAAGTTAAGAACCTCTTTATATTTTAAGCCTACTCTCTTTTTTCTCAACAAAATACAAATGAAAGGGCTGTGTGAATTATTAACTGATGACAACAGGGAGCTAGCCAGGTATTTCAAACTTGTGTTTCTTCTTCCTACATGCATTCCTCAGCAGTGCGTGCAAAGTAAGTGTTCTTACTTCTTCCATCCTTTAAATCCATAATTAAATAACATGTTGAGAAGTAAAGGCCTTTTTATACTCCTTTCTTTGACATGACTGTCAGGGACAGGGGGACTCAACTCCTTATTCTAAAGGGAAGTTAGTGAACTGAGCAAGGGCCTTTTTCTTTCTTTATACCTTCTCAGTAGCACAAGCTCATGTGGAACATCAAGCAGTCCAATGGAAACAGAGATACTACTTGCTTCTGAACTGGAATAGACAAATAATCAGGAAACCTGAAAACAGACTAAAGCTTTTCTCATGTTAAGATGTCAGTCATCTCCTGTACAAAGCAAATCCTGTTCATTATAAACACTTTGGACAAACCCTCCTTCCCCATTCCATTCCCCCCGCCCCCCCAACAAAGAGATGAACAGGACACCACATTAATCTAGCACGACTGCTTGACAGCATGCTTGCTATTTACACATATGTACAAACTTAATACTGCTTCAGTCCATTTGCATCATTTAAGTCAAACAATCTCTGAATTTGACAAATATACTCTTTAAACCCAATGCATAAAATAAAAATTAAATAAGATGTTAGTATCAGTGCAGCTGAAAGATTATATTTGACAACTAACAGAGGAAAACCTACTGAAATTAGAACTACAGGAGTAAGCTTTAAAAATAGCAAACTTTTTGACAACCTTGAAAAATAATCCAGATGATCCTAAATGAACATGTTTTTATATTTACTTCAAAATTTAAATGCATAAATTCCAAACTTTCATCAACCAATAGGACCATTTGAAAAGGTATGGTAAAGCACAGCATGTGACAGAACATCAGCTGGGGAAGTCAAGTTTCCCACAGTGGTGCAGATAGCTCCAAGTGATGCCACAGGGAATTATCTGCAAAAACAAACCAGAATAACCTCTTTGCTTTGGACTGATGCTGCTTCACACATATGCTGTTTATTATGACTGCCATAAAAATGGACAAAAGCAGCACATACATTAGCAGCAGCTCCTGCTTAGAAACAATAAGCACAGCACATTCTCCCCTCAGCCAACTCCCCGTTGAAAGGACTCCAGACTTAGCCACAAAAACTTAACAGTGAGCTTTTGAATGACAGGACATCATATTCTCTGTAATCTACAGAATCAGTCAAGTACTTACAAGGTTTCTTAAACAAATTGATCATGCCTACAATTCAATCAGGTGATGCCAGAGAAACTCCAGACTTGATCTTCTCTGAGGAAGAAACAAAAGCCATGAGATCACCAAAGGAAAGGGTTAGTTTGGCTTTTTTTGTTGTTGTTTTTAAGAGAACTCTAAAGGACATACTGTAACTTGTAGGAACAAACTTACATATCAAGCTCAGCATGTGTTTCAGCATTCTGTTTTTATTTAGCTCTCTCCTTGTGGAAAATTCTAAGGGAGGTCTTAGCTATCAATCTGAAATCACCTTGGCTCCTGACTGATCTTTCATGCGATGTTCATTTGGTACATTAGTTTAATAACTGCTTTTTGCTCAGCCTTCCCCAGCTACAAAGCAAAAATAGCTTACCTTTTCCAAAAGGGCTATCAGGAATACCTGCAATACTAGGCAACTCTACATGTTTTTAACTTGACAACAACTGTGGGATGTCAATAAATAACATGAAATCTGGAGGCTGCATTTTGAAAGAAAAATTGTGACAGACATGAGTATTTTCTAAAACATCCTATTGCACTGAGAAATGGAGACAAGCATTACGCAATCTATATTAACTTCATAAAAGAAGCAGCAACTTGCAAGTCCCTCCCAGAAAGCAATAAAGTTTTGAATATAAAACCTAAATAAGACTCCATTATGAAGTACTCCATCAACACAGGCTGAGCCATAGCCTGCTACAGTACCTCTCTGTGCTCTCAGTAAAACCTACCATGGCTCCAGTGACTCCTTTCACAGAGGTGCCAGTCTTCCAGAAATAGATCCATGCAACCAGAATTTAAGGGAAAATATACCCTGTAAAGCTAGAGTCCCAGGTCTGTATTTTGGCATACAAACGGGTGGTCTAATTTTCAAATCTCCTAGGATTACTAGTAGCTTACAGTGCAGTAAAATCCTCTACAGAAAATTCACATTTTAATGCTGTCTCTTCAGTGCTAGCATGGTGTTTGTTCAGAATCATGTTTTACAAGCTTTACCTGAAGACCAGTAACAAATGGCTAAGCTTAGGCCTTCACATCCTGAAGTTTTTTAGATGTTTAGCTTTCACAAAACTTATAATATAGAGAAATATTGTACTTTTTTAGTAGTACAAAGTTTATAGCTATCTTCTGGTTTAAACAGAGGTCCTCACATATCAATCACAGAGACTTTTGAAGTCAGTAAGGTAAAACATTTAATATAGGAAAATTTTAATTGCCTCTAAAATTTAATTTTACATACTACATTCAACAACATCTGATTTCTTAAATTTTCCTCTATAAAGTCAGGTAGATGCACATTATTAGTTTATTTGGAGAAGTGTTTAAGAATCCCAGGCTGCTTAGAATCTGCATTTTGCTAAGCAATGGAAATACAGACACACTATCAGTTCCCTAAAACACAGGCAGTGGGATCAAACTGAGAATGAGAAAAGATAAAATAAGAAACTTGAGAGTAATATCGTCCTGTCTCTCCTTTCTCTGAGGTTTCTCACACTGATTTTTTTTGGCAGATATATCAAGACTTATGTGTAATAATAACTTTAGTGACTTTTGTCTCTAGGGACACATTTTATTTCATTAATGAAAAATTCTCAGGAGTCAAGAGAATGACTTTTACCCAATTTCATTTTTAATTAAAAAGAGGGGAAAAAAAATAATAGAAAGGAGAAACTACTCTGGTCTAACAAAACAGGATGGCTTTTTGGCCCATCTGAAAAGGCTTCTTTATGCCAGTGACTAGCAAGAACAAAATTCCCTACAGCAAAGATTCCCAGCCCTCTCAAGCCTTCCTTTCCAAAGCACTACACTACTTCTAGCATCCCTCCTAACAGCCAGCAAGCCAGGATTAGGTTCGATTGCTGGAGTGTACAACAGGGTGTAGGATGAGCAGAAAGGCTGCACAGCTACCCGAGCAAACACTCTGTGGATCACAGCTGTGGTTGCTCCTCTGAGCACATTCTGCAGCTATTCCAGTCCTTTGCAGATTTATCATTTCAAACCCCATGACTGAGATCCAGCTCAGTGACCAACAGATGAGTGTTACAATCCTGAAAAGCATAGGTGTCAGAGGTACCTCTTAGAAGAGCTACCTAAACCAGCATCAAAGTTGGAGATGAATGAATGACCACAAAACAATCTCTTAACTGAGGGCAATTAGCAGTGTTTAATCATCACCAAGATTATCAAAGGACTTTTTGTAACTGCAGCTGAGAAATGGCATCACTCAGACATGAGGACAAGCAGTGGACAATCAAGAAGTAGAAACCACTCTCCTTGTAACTTCCTAATAAGAGCTTTATCTCAGTCACACCCAAACTGCCTGCCACCAATGCCTCTGCCTTTCTCTGTTTTAGCAGCAACAAAAATTGAAATACAAGCTTTTCTTACACATCAAACTATTAAGTGGGAGAGGATTAAAAAGTGAAGTGGCAAAATAAACTCCATACCGTCAAAGTTTAAAGAGAAAACCGTCTTTTTTCAATAGACTGGCATAAAGGTAGGTTTTAATAGTGAAGAGTACAATGCAGTAGACACTTTAAAGTCTGTAGTTACTCCACAAACAACTCCAGTTCATGTCAACTCTAACAAAAAATTAGGCAACATGGGGTGTTTTATTTTTACATTTTGTTCCATGGAGAATTAAATAATTCACAGCACAGAATTGGCAGGGATGCCATCCACTGATGCCAAACTGAAATGTTTGCCCCTCTCACCAGCCTAGGTGATTTATCTTTCACCTTGACCTATTTTGGATGCAACAGGAAATTGAGGCAGTGAGATTGCTAAAACCTTGTCAGACATAATTATAGGTTATTAATGCAACCATAAATTTGGCATAGGCAATAGACTTCTAACTTGGAAAACACGCTTGGTCAGTAAACTTACCTGGTGGTTAAGAACCCCAGAGATTACCATCTCATTCAACTGCTCCAGGCTACATGCAGGCAGTGGAGAATATTGAAGCAAGTAAGAGAAGTCAAGTAACAGAGAGAGGCAGACAACGAACCACGCAAAAACCACTTCACTGAAGCCAGGGAGTTTCTGCAGAGTAGTTAATGATGCAAAAGATGGGATGCATTATTTAGGCAAAACGTGTCCCATGGGAACTCCTCGGGAGACAATAAACAGAGCTCTCAAGCAACAGAGTTGGACTCTCATCTCTCATTTGTCCCCCAAATGCTGGAGGTCCAAATGGAAAAAACTCTCAAGTCAGCACAAGAAACTTGACAATATATGGCATTCACAATGGCATATGCAGTCATCTAGTTCCAGTCCAATTGCATCTTCAAACAAACTCTGCTTGGTAATAAACTTCCTGGTGCCCCTCAAGTGAAATCAGAGAAGTAACTTTTTCATTTCCTTCTGAGTGGACAGGTGCCCCATTTCAAGATAAACAGTCCCAACAGCAAGGACGTCAGTAGCAGAAAAACCACAAGTGGTTGAAGGAAGCAGAGTCTCCCCAGGGATGGACACCTATGTTCTGGAGTGAGCGCTGATTGCAGAGGGCCCACGAGCACTCCCCATGATGCCATCTCTTCTGAAAGCCAACAGGGGATGCCAGTTCACCAGAGTTTTCAACACAACACCTCTCTGAAACCCTAACTGCACAAGTGAAAACAAAGTGCTGAATTTTTAATGTGCTTACCAGAATGCCTGGCTGGAAAGGAACATCTCTTGTATTAATGAACATCTTTGCACCAAAGAAAAACCTGGCAAGTGTTGCCTGTTACTTTATTAAGCCACAACCCCTTTTTAATCTTGCTCCACTCTTGTCTTATCTATGAGCAGCTAAATTTCTATCAGGCTGGGTCAACTAATAAACTTACATTGCTGTGATTTTGACATTTCAAGAAAATTATATTACACAACCAGAGTAGAAATAAAAGAACTGAAGCAGTTGAAAGAGTAGGGCTGAATAAGAAGTACTACAAAACAGTAACAGATTTAGGAATAATGAAGTCACCTCACACCTCAGCACACATGAATTTATTCTGTTCACTCAAATAACTTCATGTTCAGATGTAGTCACTGCACAAAATACCACACCATTTTAAAGAGATAGAAACATTTTCAATAGTTTAGCCATTTAGAAAAAACGAGCACAGAACAATACCATCACGTGTTACCCTTCCAGCTTTTTCCTGGCTTTATAGATGATGACAGGATTAAGGATGGAGCAATCTGTTGTGTCTCTTCTCACCCACCCCAAGGGAGAGACCCCTGATCTCCAGAACATGGAGTAATAGTGACATTTACACTGCTTCAAAAGTATCCTGGCTGCCTGGGCACTAAGGTGCTGCCGCAGTGACAACACAAATTATCTCCTCCTCACCAGATCCTGTTTTTTTCAGCCTTTCTTATGCCAGACACCTGCAGTCTCTTCTTTATTTAGCAATGGAGAGATAAGGTATTAACTTCCCACCAAACTGCCAGTGCCAGTGTTAGGAGCTCCCTGGGAGTGTGAAGGAGGAGAGGACTGATGGGAGGCAGGAAAGCAAGGAGGTAGATGTTCAGGTGACCCAAGATGAATGAACAACTGATGAGTTGACAAGAAAGCAAAGTTAAGGGTCAACATAAGATTAAACCAGGCTGAATCTTCATGGGACTGGTAATACCCGTGCAAGTCAAGAGCTGGGTTTATCTTGTTTGTTTTTAAAAAGACCCCAGATAGTGCTTTTCTGAAATGGAGAGTAGAGTGTAGCAGCCAGTATCTAATAAAAGTTCTAGATGTCAAAATTGCTCAAAAAGCATGACTGCCTACTGAGCTAAAGCATGATATTGCTGTCCCTAAAAGGGAATTGGTATCTAAGCAGGTACAGATTGGAATCTGTGACTCATCCACCCTGGGCCTTTAAGGCAAACTGATGAGGATGTAGAGCTGACAGAAGGAAAAGAAAGTGGAGGAAAATAAGGAGGCAGTAGGGATTTAAACAAGATTAGCTACAGGCAAATCCTAAATAAAGATTAAAATCACTGCCTCGTGAATGTGGGGACTTCTGAAGCCAAGGTCATGAAATTAGCAGAAAAGTGGCAGTTCATGAGTTTGTATGTTGACTTTTCTAGGACCAACTTTCAGCAGTGTTTTAACTCTGAAGAGCTACACTTAATATGAATTACAAATTATTAAACTATAGGTGATCATTTGTACCTTTCATTCTGAAGTGGCAAACTTCTAAAATTTATTATCTGGTCTGCTAATTCTCAAATTGCTGTGTCAGGTTCCTTGGAAAGGTGCTAGTGTCCACTAGGGAATATGACTAGGGAAAATAAGTAAGATGTTTTCAGCCTACTTAATAACACTTCAGCAGAAGTAAAATATCCTGATGGTATTGTTTTCACTAACAATGGATGCAACTAAGACATCAAGGCTCCAACCAAGTAATTGTGTTCAATTTATCCTCAAGTAACTTCCTGAACTGGAACCTCAAAGAACTGGTTTCTTTATGATCTATTTTTCCATAATTCCTTTCCATTGCAGGAGATTTCCCTATGGCAGCTTTCTTTTTATGGCTTAGCAAAGGAAACCCTTAAGTTTGGGAATACAAGTGATTAAATTTTGAATCCTTAAAGATAGTTTTCTCTTTCAGTACTAAACTTTGTCTACTTTTGCACTGAGACTAGAGAAGAATGAGTGGAGTAGGGTTGCTTATCAGGCTGTAAGTCTTTTCTAGGACAAAATGTTGCCAGAGAAAGTTTAGATTCAGTACTAGGAAACATATCTCAACAAAGTATGATGACAGTGGGACACAGTGAAGTGCAAGAATATTCACCTTGACAAGGTAGTCAGAAATATAATTAAATTAACAGTTCTACACTTAAATGAGGAAAGAGAATCAGATGAAGACAGTATTGCTTCTTAGAGCCAGTCTCTAGGACTCTTTCATTCACAGAATACTATAATTAAGATGAATGTCACTACAGCTTGAAATAGCAGGAGGTCAGAGGAAAATGGAAGGAAGGGAAAAAAATAAACCACGGAATCAAGTTCTGCTGTAAAAGAATGTAATATAGTCTTCCTATACAAACACTTGGAACTTTCCAGCCCATGCGACTAAATATGTTCCAGACCATGTAAGACAGACACTGGGAGACCTGTCTGTAGTAAGCAGGAACTGCAAAACCATCATGGTCAACTCTGCAATTTTTAAACATGGGCATATACAGTTCCCTTGCAGTAATTTTTGAGGAAGAAAGAGGCTTACTCTGTAAATAAAATGAAAATGTTCTGTCTCTTTAATTTACAACCAAAAACCCAGTATATTTTTACAGTACCTGAATAATCAATACCCAGTACCTCAGTCTGACTTATTTTGGTTAGTATCCTTTTTTATCAGTAGCCATGTTTTTCGTGGGGTTTTTTTTGTGTTTTGTTTTTTTGGGTTTTTTTTGTTTTTTTTTTGTGGTGGGTTTTTTTTTGTTTTGTTACTGAAACAAGAAGTACAACACAATTATAAAACCTCTAAGATTTTGAAATCAAACACAAGTTTAAGCTTCCCTTATTTTTAAATCTCTGTTCTGTCAGTAAAATGTCTTACATTTTAGGCTTCTTTGGAACTATGCGCTAGCAGTACTGTGAGGGTACAAGAGTCATTACACTATGAAATCCTTAATGTGTGAAAACTACAGCTGTGCTGCATAGCCAAATGCTTCAGCAAGTCACATCTCCAATAATGTGCAGAACCCTGTAGTAAAAAAGTCTCACAGTGCAGAACACATTTTCTGTGTCATTGTTCCATTATTATTCTTTCCTTTGATTACTAGTGGGAATAACTAGTAGTATTATATATTTATATAACAAATATTTTAAACTATATTTTCAGTATTTCTATTTAACATAAATATAGAGCTATAGATGAACACTATATTAAACAGTATAATTAACAGCACTGTAGTTTACAGCACTGTATTGGTTACCTGAATGCTGTAGAAGTACATAGAAACCTTTTTACAGAAAATTATTTTCTTCAAATTACATTCTGTAGTTGAATGTTTTTACTGTGTTCCTCCAAGGAGTAAACATCTGCTTTAACAGGCTCAATGAAAGCTACTCCATTGGCAATGAAAGTATTATAATGGCACATTGTATCTTCCAGATCTAACAAGATAGCCATTAAAAACTGACACTGGGACTTCCTTAAAACATAGGCAGAGTAAAATAACAGTTTAAAAGGCCTAGAAGAGGATTTTTTTTTTTTTTTTTTTGTGGAGATCACCTATGGGTTCAATATTTTTCATACTTCTTCTCCAGAACTACCCTTTTTTAGGGGAAGAAGTCTTCCTTTTAGATATTAACATATGCAATATGTAAAAATATGCACTAGATGACATTGTTTCATCATGAGTTATGTAAACAAAAAACAAATAAACAAAAAAAATAACATCAGCAGGAGCCTGTGGTAGAAAACAGGCAATTACAATATAATGAGTTCTGCTCTCCTTTCTATTTAATGATAAATACGATGGAGCTGAAAAAAGACCTTGTCTTGAAGACACCTCTGCCTACTGCCTGTTCAGGACATTGCAGATCTCCAAGAAGTTCAGGAAATGTGGTGAAACATAAAGCAAAGTATGCATAGGAAGCTTTTTTTAAAGCTCTGTAAACCCCTGAGCTACATTTCAGCTGAAAGATGCATTCAGATGGAGGGAAGGAAGGCCACAAGGAATTTAAATTTTTGAATACAGAGTAGATAGGGGATCCATTGCTAGTTCTGAATGTGCTGTATCATAATTAGCTCTGATAGCCACATGAGTGTCTTCTCTTAGAACTTCCCAGATAACTTAACATCTCTCCAACCTAGTCAGCCACTAAAGCCGATAGCTATAGCCAGCTTCCAGCACAAGGAAGGACTAAATCATATTAAAAGTAAGCACATGATTGTCTTTTCCTGCATTAGGGCTTCCAAGATTATTTAGGTGGATGTAGTGCTGAATGCTTGAAAAGACACCACAAACAGAAACATCACTTTAGCAAAGTCAGATCAGGATTTGTGTCAGTTTTTGCCATTCCCAAACCTACAAACCTGAATTCCTGAATATTCTAAGATACAATTTAGAACTTTTAAATTCTAATGTTGGTACAGCATTACAAAAAATAACCAGAGAATCCTTTCATTGGGCCAGTTTGAAAAGTATAGAGGAAGCATAAATCATCTTTTGCCCACAGATAATTCTGCCTGCAGTATTCTTCATTTATATTCTCTCAGCATTCAGCATAGAAAAAATTAGAAGAATATGACCTACAGAGTAACCAAGCCTGGATTTATTTCATAAACTTGTGTCATCAACAGAACCACAAAAATAAAAATCCAAAGAGAAACTGATCTGAATTCTGCAAACATGGATTCTGGCCTTGTGAAAAGTGACCTGACATAAGAAATTTTGAACACATTAAAAGACATACTTGAGCTTTGTTGTTTTGGTCCCACTGAGAAGGGAAATCTTGCCTGGAACTTTTGACTCTAACTAGAACAAAAACCTCAATTCCATTTATAACTTGGCATTTAAAATAAAGAAACATTTAATTAGACTCAAGCAATACTACTGCAATAAAATAACTTCACAAAAATTATCTCTGCCTTAGAAGCTAGTACATTCATTTTTCTGAAACTCTTACTCTGTATTAAGTAAAAAGACTTAAATAGATACAGGCACCCAGAGACTGAACATAAATACTGCTCCAATTTTAACATCGGTATAGTATCCAGCTTATCCAAAGGAAGTAAAAGCAGAGAAAACTATTAATGCAAAATTATCTTGGCAAGTTTTTGCATGCTGGGTAGCTTCTTGGGGAAACAGCAAATGTTGAAGTTAACTGGTGATATTATATATTGAGACAGGTGAAAGAACACGACAAATGTGTCAAGGCAACTTGCTATGTTCCTTTGTTGTTTTATTTATAGTTGTCTTACCATTAGTTCAAAGCATGTGATCAAAAATAGCCCTGTTCTTCACTGTGACAGTATTACCTTTCAGAAGAAATTTCTGTACAGAAGCCCGTGCCATTCACTTCACTGTCTCCAGGTTATCTTGGAGAGCCCACAATTACCAGGTGTAGCTTTCACATTATAACACATCTATCCAATGCCTTCCCACTTCCCTGACCTTAATAATAAAAAATCCCAGACCACTCAACTTCCAAAAGCTGAAAGGTTGCCTATCTGGTAAATATTAGGCTGGGATCTCACAGCTCTTAGAAAGAAGAGGACTAAATACCTAGACTCACAAGCTGGTAGCCTCCAGTTCCCTACCTGTTTGCTACAGAGAGAAATATACACAATCAGTGGATTCTCCAAATGATATGTGAAAGAAATATTTAATATTTACAGCTGGTTTTAGATCATCAAATTAGAATTCTTATTGCACAAATCCTGTAATTCTTGTCCTACCAAAATCAGCAGATGGATTTAACCACACGAGTTTTCAACTTTCAAAGTTCCGTGCAGTTTTGCAGAGAGAGTGATATTCTGAACTAATTAGTTCATTTGATATCAGAAAACACTCTTCATGGAATCATGAACGTAATTTTAGATTGCTGCAGCTTTCAGGTCATCCTCTTGGTTGTTTTTCCTTAGTCATAGGGGAGATAAAGAAGTTGGTTCTTTCTAAGTAGGACACATGTTGGGGAGGGCCCCAGGGTGGGCAGACATGGCTGGAGTAAGCACAGCGATTTGTTTCTAAGTGATTTTCCCACATAGTGTGGGCATGACACTACCCGGCTACTACCCCAGGTCTCAGCCTTGCATGGTCAGAGGCACTGAGTGAGCAAACCACAGATCAGATGAACAGAGACCCAGTTTCTCTGGTGGATGGCATCACTTCTGCACTGGGCTAGAATGAGGCCATGAAGTTGTTCAGCAAGAGAGAGAGCAGGTAGGGCTAAGTTGCAGAAGAGCATGAAATCAGAATCCACTAACAGTGAAAGACTTCCTGAATGGCTTTGCGATATTAAATTTGAGAAGACAACAGATTCATCCACATTAATAATATGTAGAGGGTTCACAAATCAAGACACTTTTCACATTGAAGTTCATTCTAATTTTCACAAGAATTCTTTGCAAGCATAACACAAAAAAAGGCCTACAAATCTAGAAAATTAATCACAAACAAATGCGAGAAAATGTTGACTAAACCAAGGTCTCTGTCTTCTTTGCAGGATGCCTTCTTCATTAAAATAAGTAAATAAATCATTTGCACAGCTGGTTATTTCACAGTGACTCATTTCATAAAATCCTTGCAATTTGTACTTCTACTGGTGACTGACAGAACACAATCAAATGTACCCATAGTCAGCAGTTGTTGTATGAAAGAATCTGAATTGTGTAAACACAAAGAACAAGAGTGGTAAAAGAAGGTAAACAAGAAATTAATAGAACAAAGTGAGGAAAAAGAATTTTGAATGAATGAAATAAAAAACTTCAATAGAACATACAAGAGCAAAGGTTTTCCTATTCCTCCACTTTTTAAATGAAGAATTAAAACAAGAAATGTGCCTTAAAGGAAATTGAAGCCTCTGGAGAAGGAGGATAGGGTCATAAATGTGAAATGGTAAAATGAGCTAGAACTTCTGCATTTAATAGAAAAAATAACATCTTCATTAAAAATTGTTAAAAATTAACTAATGCAACATTTAGAAATTATTTACAACAAAGAGAACCTTATGGATAGAGCAAAATCTCTAGTCATAGTACAAATTATCTCCTATTAAAGTTTTTGTCCTATTTTCTGCAGCAAAACAACAGAATATTCAAACAGCAGAATATGGTGGTGTATTATGAAAGAATGCTGGGTACATGTAGGAAAAAAAATAGCTGCAATTCTCCTGGAAGAAAATTCATATGCAAATTCTATATAGAAATATGTGTTTTGCATACTTTTTAATGAAGTTCATATTATCTAATCTGGAGATGACCACTCTTATTCACTGCTCTCTGAATCTTTTATTTTAGGCCAATGCATATTGTAATATTTACTTGGCAAAAAAAAATGTGCTATTTGAAAACTGCCATATAGCATGTAAAAATTTAGTCTATTGAAAGAAAACAAGATAGCTGAGAATCTGTAATCCTTACACACAAGTGTCATGGGAATCCAGGGTTAGAGAGCAGGTAGAACACATCCCGTATTCACAGAGCACTTTCCACTGGTGGTGGCACACTTTGTATCTTCCTGCTTTGGAAAAATAAGAACATAACCTACCCAAAATACATTAACAAATGATATCTCACAACTTGCTGTTTCAAAAACACCTGTGGAGCTGAGAGGCAGTAGGTTTTTTTGAAAGAAAAACGTCCTCATGACTATGACCATCTCAAGGCAACAGAACTTTTTTTCTTAACAAGACAAGTATTCCAGCTGATTATTTGAGTGATCAGTATCTACCTACCATTCGTTCTCTTGCCAGATCATAACACATCAGTCAAACATGCATTTTGGCAAGACAGTCACAAGTAAGGCAGGACTTTTTGTTAACTAATAGCCCTGGTCAGGCAGGACACATTCTCTAAACCACATAAATAACTGAATACCAGAACCATATTGTTTTGTGCAAAAGCAAAGACAGCATTTCTACATTAGATAGCTACTAAACTTAGTTTTATAGAAATGCAGTATGGAGTAGGGCATTTGCAGACAAAGTCATTGATGAACACATTTGCCCTGGGACCACATTCCAGAATAGCTGCTCTAAAAAGAAATTATTACCTATCATTCACAAATTCAGCCTTCTTCCCAGGCCAAAAAACCCAAAATAAATGCTGCTGTCATTCCACTTTCAGAGGAAGCATACACAGGAAGTGATGTTTTAGTTGTTATCAGCATCTTCTAATACTTGTTAGAACTGAGATGTCTAAGGAAGCAGAGTTGCAAATATTTTACAAATAACCAATTAATCCAAAACCTGGCAGAAAGGAAGACAGTGCACATCTGTTTTGATAAAAGCCTGACTGATGGACCATTAGCACTAATTCCCAGCAGCAGCATTCTACAAGCAGGCTGTGTATCTGTGTGGGCAAAATGAGAGCTGCTTGGTAGAGCATCGACTACATAAATCTTTGCATGCTTAAGAGTAACTTCCGTGCTGGAAATGGAATAAAGTATTTGCTGTAGTGTGCAGTACTTGTTTTCTGTTTTTCAAAAATATACACAAAAGCCACAGAAAAATTAGTTCCAAGTACAGTAATACATGCATTACATTCTTCTTTTAAAGTGAAAAAGCTCTTTTTCTGTTTATAAGTTAGAAGATGCAGATTAAAGTAGGTACTTCAGTTATTCAATGATTATCTAAATTTTCACTTCTGCCTTCAACTTAATGAACTGTTAAATAATAATGAAGACATCATGGTGTTAAAGGATCAGCAGAAAAACATTTTCTTACCTTTTTTTTAAGAGGAGTTATGGTATTATCTACTTTTACACAGTCTTGCTTTCTCTCTGAAATGGGGATTTTTCTTTAATACCAGTGATCAGAAATCAGGATACACTGCTAGGGATCGGTGGTTAACATTCTTCTCCCAGACTGCCTAGGCATAAGGAGGACAGAAAGAATTTTACTTCACTTTTACTAGGCTAACCCAAGAATATGTTTTTATGTTTTCCCTCTTTTGAGGGGTGTTTCTAAGCTGAGCAATTTCTGCCTGTAAATGGTTTGAAATGTTTGCAGTGTAAAAAAAAAAAAAAAAAAAAAAAAAAGAAAAAAAATGACACTGCAGCCTGAGAAATTTTCATTAGCTTTGGATTTCCCTCCTCTGAGACTTTCATACAAAATGGTCTTTCTTTACTCTTTCTAACAGTGAAATAGCAACACTTTCTTATTTTTCCTTCCAAACAGCCACATCCTGCAGTTCTAAATCAATTATATCTCAAGAAAAATATGTTACTGTTTTTACTGTAGTTTTGGCTGAAATAAAAATGCATTATATGACTCTAGTTTCTTAAAAGAAAAACTAACAACTTCTAAAAATTAAAATGAGAGCTTCTGATAAGTTTTATTTTCCTTAACTAGAGTATGTAAAAATAAGTTTTAACTATTTTTCTGGCAAAAAGCATGAAATGCTTTTTTTTACAAAAAAAACCCCTTCTTTGTTAATACAAATGCAAACTATACTAATAGACTGCAATGTAGAAAAAATTTAACTGGTGAAAATAACTTGTAATATTGCACGCAGTAACTGAATTAGTTTTCTAACTTATTGTTCTTCTGGTTTCACTGGTTTTAGTTTTACATTGAAAAATTTGAGAGCATTTTTGCAGTTTTGAACAAAACCATGATATAAAAATTTCCTCAAAAGTTTTTCAGTCTTATTAGTGATTATTATGTTTCTTTCAGCATCTAACTAAAATTCGGTAATAGACAGGGATTTTGCAGCAACCATTCTATTCCCACATTCTAACACTTATTTAATAGTATTTGCTATATTCATTCATCCTTATGTCTCCAGGCATCTACAAATCAGAACTTTTTTTTGAGAACAACCTAATTAGGGTATTGACAAAATCATGCTCCATTTGTCAAGACAAGGACAATTGCATCATTTGACCATTGTCAATCAAACTGAACAGCTTGCAGGCTTTAGATTGTGGGGTGATTAGCCCCTATTGCAGCTACTGCTGAAGCTCATGGGTTATGTGTTGGTGAGCACACTGAGGCTGCCAGGACAGATAATCTAGATCAGTGCTGATCCCAGTAAATGCATCTGAAAGAAGGCAAAGTCCATTTAAACTGAGAAATGATAAATTAGCACTCAGTGGGTTCTTCACTACTCATTACATTCAGGAGGTCTTCAAGGTGTGAATGAAATATGAAAAAGCAATATGGAAACATCCACAGCTTTTCAGGCCAAATTAAAAAAAAAAAAAAAAAAAAGAAAATTATTCCTAATGCCTATGACATACTCTGAAGGTCTCAAAAAAATGATACTTGTGTGTAACTGGGAATTCCAACTGTTAATTGTCTCATACCCGTGGATCAAACTCAAATCTAATTTTCCCACGTAGACTCAGCACCACCCTCGAGTATATGGGCACAAGATGCAGTACTGAAAACAGCATGTGCAATGGTTTGAGCATGAAAAGTGTCTTGTCACAGGGTATTGGGTCAATGTTGGGATAGCAAAACAGGCAGGAATGTATTTGCTTTTTCATCAAAGAGCACCCCTAGTAATAAATTACCAGTGCAAAGCTTTCTGTTAGTTCGTATCTGTAAACCCTCCAAGCAACCAAAAGCCATTTCCAGCACAGTGTCTGCCAGTCCCTTCCCTGCAGACCTGGTGCTGCTAACTGGCAGAGCAAAGAGCATCATTGAGGGGGATGTGTCTGCTAATTTCACATTTCTCTGCTCCTCCTGCACCTGACCATCCAATGCCAATGGTTGTGGCACAGCAGGCACCAGGCATTCTATCCACCTGCAATAAAGAGCCTACTGTAAACAAGAGACTTCAGGTTTATCCCTTTCTCTTGGTCTCAGTGGAAGCAGTAAATCTACTGATGGCTACCCTTACAGAGGGTCAATTTTACTTCTGCTGGTTAAGGTTTTGAGGCATGTGAGTAATGAATTATTTTATTATGAGTAATGAATTATTTTATTGTTCTTGAAAATCAGAAAGACTTTGAACTCCTGGGTGTAATATAGACTTGCATTGTTTAAGGTGTGAGAAAAAGAAACAAAATATGGTCAGTGTTGGCTACAAAGCTCTAGAGGCATGCAAAGAGATTCCCTATCAGTAATAAGCCTACAGAAAAGTCCTTCCTTCTATTCAATAACATTTTTTTTCTTATCAGGGAAAGAAGTGGAGCCAGGAGTATAGAGAAACATTTATATGAGAAGGAAATTCCAGCAGGAATTTCAGGCCAGTGTGAAAGATTTGGGCCTTGAATGATTATTTTAGGAAATTATTCAATCACTCTTTCGCAATGCTGCCCTAACATTCAATACATTATTAGAAATACTTATTCTCAGCATAAAAAGCCAAGTAAATGCATACTTTGCATACACTCGGGACAAATTACTTTATCCCACAGTTAGCAGCAGCAGACAGAAATACTGATGTGAGGCCCAAATACCATGAAAGGCTGACCAGAATGGAAATAAAGGAATAAAACCTTGCTTCAGTTTCTCTAGACTTTGTTGGAGGACAGAGAGCTCCATACTTCACATTTTGTATTTTCGTAATCTACACTTTACCTCAACACATAATAATGGTACAAAACCATAGGACAGAAAAAGGCCATTATAAAATCAGGTTCTTGAAAATACCTACTCTAATGCGAGAGTTACAAATGGTACAAATTGATCAACTGGTCTATTTTCAGCTTTCCAAACAATAGTTGTTCTTGCACATAGTCCAAGTGGTTGTTATTTTGCCACACAACACAAGACTAGGAGGCAATTAAGCATGGCAAACCATCAAATATTTGGTCACTAAAGGAGTCTGATATATATGTTTCCCCTATCTATTCAAGGACCTGTTTTTCTAAGAGCACATTTCAACTTCTCATGGTAACTGAATAACACATTGAAATGAAAATATTATCTTCATAATCTCCCAGGTAAATATAACCAACATTACTCACAGAAAACTTTTTTTCATATGCAATGGAAGATTCTGATTTAAATAAAAAAAAGTGTTTCTCATCAGACAGAGAAAGCCAGTATCAACAACTCCTGAGAAAACCAAGAGTGTAGTGTGGTGTCTTTCAGTTAAATACTGAAAACTGTGACTCAGTCTTTCATATCATGAGCAAAACCATCATCTTTCTATGAACTGCATGGTTTCTTTTGAACATGGTAGATTGTTCTTCACTTGGAACAGTGTTAGCAGACTTTTAAAATGTGACTCTCAATTAATTTTAATAATTCTTATAATTAAAAATACTTGGTTTTTTTCCTTCACACAACTTATCTGACAAAAGCTTGCAATAGCCATGAAAAGCAGTATAAGTTAGAAAATCACTTCTGCAATTGCCAGGCTTAAGAATCAATTGAGTTCATATTAGGACACAAGCTGTTTAACTAACAAATCATGGTACATTTTGATACCAAAGTTTAGTTTCTAAATTAAAAACAAGCCAAACCAAAACTTTCAGTCATTTCTTTGGTGGCCAGTAATACATTCCAGAGACCGAGATGGTTCAGCATTACACATCATACAAATATCATCACTTTGAATTATCCTCTCTGACAGTGCATCACATGGTATCCACAACTGCTTAAAGCTAAGAAAATAAGTGATCTCTGGTGGTCATACAAGATCATGTTGGCATTTTATCATGGTGTCAAACTTGCATTTGACTCCTTAGCCCCTTCAGGGAGCACAATACCCAAATGTGCATACACATGCATGCGTGTCAGTATACACACACTCACAGAGTACCATGGAAAGGCTGCTAGGTATCATTTTACCTGCCTTTTCTAGGCTTCTGCAAGTTATACATTTTATCAAAGTGCATAAGAAATTCAAGAGAGTTTTATTTCAAAAGGGGCTACCATCAGACTAGTATGTGTTTCTCTTCTGTCCATACAAATACAATGAGCAAATCATGTTCTTGCTTGTGTGTAGACTCTAAGGTGGGCAAAGTGTGTTTTTATTCCTTATCCAAAATCAAATTCCTTATATACTGTCTTGAGAAATAAATAAAAAGCTAAACATCCAGAACTAGTAATTAACAGCTCTACAACTAACAGAATACTTAAAAATCCTTGTTAGTAAATAATATCTCAAAAAGAAGTGCATATATCCTCAGGTAAGAAAAACCTTGGCAATTTAATCTATTATAATTGCCATGCATCACGTCCTAGAATTCTAGAATATCACAAAATATCATTTAACCCATAGAGCTACTAGGTGTCTGAGGAAAAAACAAGCAGTAAAAATGCTCAGCTTCCAGTTTTCAACAGAGGCAGGAATGGAGACTTCTCCCACATCTCCTTACACTGTCATGTTAAGCCATGCTTTACAATGAATCCTCTTATGAGATAAAAACCCAAGTAAGCAAATCAAGAAGAAAAAGGAGGACTCAAAACCCTGATCTGAGCTGACTCCCAGAAGTACTCCACAAGCCCAAACTTCTGACCCATCCCTCCAAGGGCATGGAACAAGCTAGAAAGATATAAGGGGTATAAAGAAGACAGAGACAGGCTCTTCTCAATGACACCAAGTGACAGCACCAGAACCAATGGGCAGACTGAAACACAGGAGGTTCTCTCTGAACATCTGGAAATATATTTGTACTGTGAGGGTGAGCAAGCACTGGCACAGGCTGCCCAGCCCACGGTGGTGAAGTCTCCATGCTTGGAGATACTCAAAAGCTGTTGTGGGCAACCGGGTCTAGGTGGCCCAGCTTGAGCAGGGGGTTGGATCTCAAGGGGTGCCCCTTCCAACCTCAACCATCCTGTGATAGTGTGAAAAAGGAAAATCACAAGTCAGGAAGGTAATTTCCACACATAGGAAACAAAACCAAAAAAACTTACATATTTTTTCTTAGAAGTACATCCCTATTTATCACAAGTCAAACTATGACATGAGTAATAGCATAAAATCAGATTTAACTTGACAGACCTGCAGAACTTTTGCTGTTGACATTGTCATTTACCTGGGTCAAGCTGGAACCATTAAAAAGTCATCTCTCCAGTCAAGGTTGCATAGATAAAATTCAAATGCATTCAAAAGACCAAGAAGGAAGCTTTGATCTCACAAAACAAAAGGTGGGAACAGCCTTCTCAGAAAACCTTGAGTACGAAAAATTCAGCTTTTGCAGGGCCAGCCACCCCCCTGCTCACCCAGACAGACACAGACAGACAGACAGACACAATGCAGCCACGGACCCTGCTTGCTTCTGCACTCCCTGGCTCTCCCTCAGCACAGAAAGGTGCAGCAGAGGTTAATTGTGTTTGCACATCAAAGTGGCTGAGCTGCATCTAAATACACTGGGGGACATACAGATGGGTAAATGAGACTGCTTGACCCACACAGCATTGCTGCAGATGAGGTATGGAAAACTCACATGAGCTCAGGGGAGCTTGATGGCATTGCAGTAGGAAAATGGCTGTATTTTTGCTGGAGTTTTACCTTCACTATGTGGGTCTTTGGCCTGTTCTCTTGTGGGGTTCTGCAGGTAGTAGCAGTGGGGAATTGGTAAAATCAGAATTTACCTAATCACATTAGGTAAAAACAGATATTTTTTATTTTTTTTTTACATCCAGTTCCTGAAAACCTAAACAAAATATATTTACTTTCAGAAGACACTGCTACTTTGGCAATAATACTTTCTTTTAATTGCAGATACTACAAAGCAACCTTTTTAGTTTCACACTTCTAATAACAGCAGTAAGAATAATTTTTGAGGTTTCTTCTGCTTTGCCTCTTAGTCATTCTGAATACTTTTTTGCCAGGTATGATGTTGAACAGCAATTAAATCAAAATAAATCTATAGTTTTCTCTGTGACAGTACTTCTCTATCAGACTATTGAATCCAGCTCTACAACCATGCTTGGCTAACATTAACCTGCCTTGTCCACAGGGAGCTTCCTCAAGTGTGAATCAAAGTACACTTAATTGCAGAGTTTAGTTATATTTACCCTGGCAGAATCTGAGTGTAAAGTGGAAAACAAGAAATAGATGTGACCCCAACCTCTTCCTGGGCTTTGGCTTCCCTTCAACACAGTTTATATGTACAATTGCCTTCAGAAGATACAGGTGCGAATTTTGGTTTTTTGTGGTGGGGGTTTTGTTGTTCTTGGGGGGGTTTTTTGTGTGTAGGGGGTTTTCATTGGTTTTTTTTTTTCTTTGTCAAAACAATGTATCATGTTCTTTCTCAAGGACTACAAACACCTTCAATTAGAAATCCTTCTAATACACTTTGATAGAGGAAAATGGGAAATATTTCCATTTCTTCATTTTGATGCCAAGATTCTTTGCTTCTCTGCCTATTGAGACAATTATAACCTCTAATGTCCAGAAAAGCATGATATTGAATTCCTTGCTCTACCTTAAATATTAAGGTAGGTCATCAACTGTTGCAAGATTCTTTTATGATGGTAAAATTCCTTCAGTTATTTTCTGTCCATTTAAAAGGCAATTAAAGATTGTTCTACAGCTAGAAGTGTCATTCCTGAATATATACTTATACTATTTCCAAACACAGATAGATCTCACAGTATTCCAGTATTAGGTGACCAGATTTCAGTTTCTTTATTTGTTCTAAATTGAACTCTTTGCTGCATGCTGACTTAAGCAATGCTATAAAGTTGCTTGTGGAACAGGATCCTGCTCTACAAAAGTAAAAAAGAAATTTCAAAAGAACTCGAAAGAAAAAAGTAATAGAAAAGTCTGAGAAACTCCTTCTTGAGGAATCTCCTATCACAAAGTGCACAGACAGCACAAACATCATGAAGTAATGATGTCTAACCCTAATGTATATCCAAGACCAGACGGGACTAGCACCACAGTCTACACACAGAAATCAGTATCCATCAGTTTCTGGTACTTGCTGGTGCAGAAGTAAATTTGCCAGCTGCCTTGGAAGCTTTCTGAAGAAAGGCAGTACTGTATAAACATAAATCATTAATGAACTGAGTGACCTCATCCTAGAGTAACTAGAGAAGCATAAAAACAACTTGCTGTATAGGTAGAAAGTCTAGTCAGCAGTGCCACGCACCAGCAGGCAGCAAACACAAGAGCATCCATCCTGATGCCAGAGCAGATTCCTTTTGTCAGGCTTTGTGTTCTTATCTCAAACAACACAGGTCATTGGTGGCAAAAATCAGAAGCTTCTGAGGACAAATGGGTACATAGTTCAATAATTAAGAGGGGGATCCCTGTCTCATCTCTTCATTTCACCAAGCCTTGCCTGAAGCAAAGCATTTGACAGAAATAAAATAAATTTTGCTACCTTGAAGAACACAAAAATAGTTATTGTGTTTGAGCTGGTACATGATGCAAAGCTGTTAACATAAACCACCGTGGTCCAACCTGTGGCTTGCAACAACATCTTGAAGAAGCTGGAAACCAAATCCACAAAGGGCAACTCTGCTTCAGTAACCAGCCAGCTCCTCCAGCCATGCAGACTGATGGGAACTACCCCGAGATCTGAAGCAGTAGGAGCAGCCCAGCTTTTTGGGGCTCTCTCCTTGCTTTTCAGCCCTGCTCCCTCACCTTCCAACACCCATGACTGCAGCTGCTCCAGCTCACCTTGCTCCCCAGCCCATTCCCAGGGTGCTGGCATGGAAGGAAAAGGAGGCAAAGGCTGCCAGGAAAAGGTAGGTTAGAGGGTATCTGCTGGCACAAAGACAAGGAACATGCCTCTTGCAGAGGGGTAAAGCTGCTGCTACACAAAATAAAGTGTGATCTTAGGTCCGAAGCACCCAGATGTGGATATTGTGAATTCAAGGTTATGGTACTTGGTAGAGACTTTTGCAGTCCCTGGTACAAAAAATTCAGTTGGACCAAACTGTCCTGATAATTGCAGGTCTCTTAATGACATCATGAGGACAGCAGTTCTTTAAAGAAAATTTAAATGATGGCAGAATTATGACTTTGCAAAACCTTTCAGTGAGGTGTTTCAGTGCACAAGGTTCACCATTGATGAAAAACAAACAGAAGCAAAAATTTCTGTGAAAAAAAGAAATTAAAAAAAAAAAAAAGAGAAATTTGTCTGGCTGTCTCCTCTGACAGAGCAAAAGAGATGGATCTGATAAAGTTGAATGAGCCAATGCTTCACTGGACAAATTTTGGAGCCAGCAGCAGCTCTGTGACTGAAGTGCTATTTTTTTTTTTTTTTTCCTTTTCTTTCTTCTCTGCATAGAAAAGTGGCAGAGGGAGCACTTCACTGTCAGTCTTCAGCCTGCTGACATGGGAAGGAAAATCAGCTGAGTGTCAGGCCAGCTTCATGCAATGATTTTACCTGACAAGTAGTCTGTGCTGCCTTTGCTGGACATGTAAGGACTTGTTTACCAACTACCTACATAAGTCAAACATTGTATTTTTTTAAGTTCTGTAAAATCAAACTAAAATAAAAAGTCTCAAAGGGAAAAAGAACAAAACCAAAACAATTTGAGGGCATTAACTGTATTAAAGCTCTTGTTAGTGCATATTATGACTCTTCATCCTCTTGAAATGACCCACAGTGAGTACCACAGAACATTTTTTCTTTCAATTCCATGACACTTCCATAAACAAAATATGTAACTTTTTTCCAGAAAACCCATTGATAAATGTGCATTTGACAGGTAGAACTGCCCCTCACCAGCAGCTAAGCTCCCTAGCCTAGGTAGTAAGTAATGTCCAAGGTAAAGCTAAATGCATAAAAATACATACATACACCAACGCAGGCAGGCACACACAATCTGTCTTCAGATTTTTACAACACATTAAGGAAAGCTTCTCAAGTTAAAGAATTTTTACTTTCCTTTCCCTAGTTGATCTAACCTAAAAATAAATACAAAGTCCTCAGCGTTAGCTGGCAAAATGAAGTTAAACATTTAACAGGGCAAAAGACCATCTACATAGCTTACACTAGTTAATACATATTGAAATATCAGATGAGACTTAAAAGAAACTCTAACTGCTCTGTTAGAAACTATATCATTTTCCCCCTCATCTAAGCAGAGGGCTTATCTTGTAACTCAATACTATATATGTTGTGTATATATAACACATGCTGTATATACTTGGAATTGACAATACAGCATTTGTGGTTTGTTGAATGAAGCAACAGAACAAAAAATAATTTTTAAAACTTTTTTTTTCCTTCTCCAAAACTGTAAGGGCTCCCTGATAGCTCTTTTTTTTATCTCAATAAAATTTTATATAGGTATTATCTTTTGATAACTATAGTGGGCTACAACTCCAGTTCCTAGGAAAAATGAATGTGTGCTGTTTCTTATTCAGTGTCATGCTTTTTCACTTACATAGCTGCCTCCCAGCAAAGTGAAGCAATAGATGAATACCTTTATTGTGTTTACTTGTAACAAGTAAAATGAGTTATCAACAGTGTCTGTATCACAGCATTTAATAAATTCTTACTGGATGCTTTTTAAAGTAATAAATTATCAGGAAAAAAATATTTTGGTATTTGGGATCTCATACATTGTCATATCTAAAAATAAAAATTGTTGCAAGAACTTCCTGCATTTTTTTTATTTCAGTATATTGCTCAGTGGTAAATAAATTTCTCAGTGGTGCTGCAATGACCAAATGCTCACAATGCTACCAGGAATTAAGAAATTAAGTTGATACAAGCAGTCAGATTTGAGAGAACTCCATAGGAAATAAGTTAGAGGAGCTGTTCAAACAAAAGAGCAGAGAGGCAAAACTACAGAGACCTGAACACCAGCTATAGAAGATGCATGCAGAGACCAACAACAGGAAACCTGGGAGGGGTCTGCTATGGAAACAAAAGTGGGTGAACAAATATAGTACCAGCACTGATAACCCACTGCAAGTAGATGAATCATTTGGTTAAAATTGGGAATGTTCTTTTCAACACCTATTTTTAAATAAAATGTGTAAGAAGCTTTCACAAGATTTTTATATGTTCTATTTCAGTTTCTAAGAAGTACCAAAATACTGCCAGAAATGTTGGTCCCTGAATGTTGCTGCCAGTATCTCAGAATAGAAATCACAAAAAATTTCAAAAAAGCATGGAGTGAATGTTTCCAGCCTATTCCATCTTTGGTTTAGGTTCAATGAGCCTAAATAACCAGTCTAGCATGCATGCCTAAGACAAATGTAACTTCAAATCTCTGATGAGCCCATCTGCCCCTGGTATTAAAAAAAATGATACTCTAAATGGAAAAAAATGGATGTTGGAAAACATACAAAATATTACCAAAAGAGCTTGAGAGGGAAAGCAGTTCTTTTCTTTGAAACAAGAAAAAATCCCCCACAAGAATGCCTAAGTTTCAATAGCAGCACAGATAGTTTAAGGAAAAGACATGCTGGTAAATATAAAAACAACAACATGGTCATTTTGTCTACCTAAGAAGCTCTATGTATCCCTTGTGACAAATGCTACAACCTGTACCATACTAAAACTAAAGGCTATAGAATTGCATTCGTTCAGCTTAATTGACTGCATTAATTTTCTTTGGAGTTAAAATATATCACATCATATTGTGTCTGAGGGAGTAAAACTGCAATAACTTTTCAATGGTTTGGATTAAATGGTGGACTTTCTCTGTGCTACTCATGGGCAGGAAAGGCACATTTTGCTTGCAAGGTCTAACCAAAATCTTCACACTTCTTTCTACATGTGGGGCTTCTCTTTTAGAGATTTGTTTCACAGTGCTTCTGTAACATTCCTTCTTTTTTGGACAATGTAGTGAGAAATGCTGATTCCATGCTGTGAAGCAATGATATTCCAACACTTGTCCTTCTAGATGTGAACAAACCCAACAATCACAGCACACTGAATAAATCCTATGAAAAATATAGGGATGCAATTCTTGCAGGTAAGTGCCAGTGTATTCCCCATAGAGTTTTTGGGCTTTTCTCTTGCACTTTGACAGATACTCTTGTAGAAAATAAGCAGTTGGAGAAGGTGCCAGATTCTCTTAAATTTAACAGGTCTCGTACAGAATACACTCCTATAGAATATACATTCCTACAGATCTGTTTCATGCTATTAAATTAATAGATTTTTTTCCTGGAAATGGAGGATATTTCACTGAATTACAGTCTGATCAGAAATTTCCCAGTTGTGTTATAGAAGCAAAAGTTTCTTGCCAGGTTTTCATTTGCATATGCAAGAAAGGTCCTCTGCTCATTTTTTGAGTGAAGTTTCTTCCTACAGAAGTGAGATGTTTCATTTTGGTCCAAGCCAACCATCACTGAAAGAACTCACTGCTCTAAATTCCTGATTAGTGCTCTATTAATGTGCTAATTTCCTCTCAGAGCCTACCTTGATTTATATATACCTGTGAAAAAATGTTTTATTTATAGAATAAAAGAGTGAAACCCAACAAACCTATGTTTAACCTGGAGCATGCTGAGACTCCTGATTTGAAGAAAAATGGTGACAAGTCATGAGTTCTAGGGCTAGAGACATCTTCAGGTGACAAATTCCTACCTCCACCTTGTGCCACTGAGAACTGGAATCCAATGCTGGGCCTTCAATCTCACTCACTATTACACAACAGACAGCCCCTCTTAAACACCAAGGTTCTACAGACAAGTTACATGGCTTTACAATTTATCACTAATACCTCAACCTCACCCAAAAAAGGAAGCCATGCAAAGCTGCACCAGCTGTGTTAATATATTCCCAGAATTCAGGCAGCAGCAGGGTTGAGCAAGTCCACCACAGCAGTCTGATTTGGAGTCAATATGTGTAAATAGGGTTTTGCCTTCATAGGGTTAATGCTCAGTTTTAGTCTTACATTGGTCAAAAAAACTACAAAACCCCCTCACAGGCTTTCCAAGGATGATATAAAAGAGAAAGCATTTACAATGTACTCATATGCAAGGCACACACCTGTACCTTCTAACTGAACAAGAAGTTACTCCCTTAGGTATCTTCAACTATATAAATTGCACCCTCCTGGTTCTGTGGAGTATCTCTTCTTGGCATAAAGTTATTAATGGAGACAGGACTTTGAAGATGTGCATTAGAAATCTTCCTTGCCCCTGGAGAATTGTCCCAAGGGATTACAGCAATCAAATGCATTAAGGAAGCAGTCAAGTATTCTCCAAATGTAACCAACATCTTTCTGAAGAATTCAGTCACAGCCAGATTATTTTAGGTCAAGCTCCTTGTGCCAGAAAAACTCTGTCTCCCTGTCAGAATTAGCTACCTAATTTTGGAAAGTTAACCACAAAAACAAAGGGAACGTGTGAAACTGCAAAGGAGGTGTTATCACCTCTATTCAACAATAACTGGCTGTGATAGATCCCTTCTTGCCAAATTACTGTAGCTTTGCACAAAATTTTAATTTGGAAGGAGCCATTTGGATCCTATGAGCAAGTAGGATTTAGAATTACAAATCCATGAAACTCTGATCAAGTCTCATATGCCAGCAAGCTACAAGGAAACACCTTCCCTTTGCTAAGCCTAGATTTATTAGACATTTTAGAATTGTTTTATCTTATTAAAACACAAATTACAGATTCCTATTAGAGTTCAATGAAGTAACATTGAACAAGGCTAGTAATGCGAGGGCAAATAGTTGCAACTCCTAAATCTAGGTTATTTCAATGCAGGTCAATTATTACTTATTTTGAGAAATGGCAATTTTTCAATCTTCTTTCCTTCAGTAGGCCCATTCTCTTCTCCCTCACCAGCTGCTCAATCCAACCCTGGCAGACATTATGCATCCCCCACTCCCCTGCAGTATGACAGAACAGGTAGAAAACCTCCAGCAGAGAGATGGCAACAAGCCGTGGGCTCAGGTGGAGTCCAAAGAGGAAGCCAAGAACATTCAATTTTTTTTTAAATGTTTTACTGCCTTGCCTCCAAACCAGTTACCATAATGCTCAGCAGGCAAATGAAACAACTCTTATTTAGTTGGACACATGGAGTTATTACATTGCAGGAGGTGAGTGAGGCAAATAAATGAGCCATTCCTTGGACACAGATTAGGGAACACAACAAGGATGTATGGATGAGGAGGGGAAGTTGATGTTTCACAAGGATGGGAAGAAGCCTTACATTTAGATAGTCAAAACCTCTGCAGAGAAGTAGCACTGCCCAAACCTACACCACACCATAAATATTCTAGTGATCTGACTAAAGTAGGGCTCTAATATCAAGAGTGCTTGCTTTAAAAACATTCATTTTTACCTCAGTATTAGGTCTGGCATTCATGTAACACTCATTGCACCAGATACACTCTGGTGAGAATTATTCATTTTTCTAGTTTCACTCATTCATTCTACATGTTTGCTTGCCTGCAGTGCTGTCTTCACAAGACCCCAAAATTATCCTTCAACAGTTAACATGAGAATAACATTTTAATTATGGCATTGGAAATAGAATGCCATTATAAATAATTTCTATATTGACTACAGTCTGAAAAAGAGAAGGGAAAAAGGGTCTGGAAGGTATAGGAAGCACACTTGGAGATTATGAAGTAATGCTGGGAGAAAGCCCTGCTAAGACTGCTCTGCTCCAGTGCAGCCCAGGCACACACATCATGAGAGATTTAAAAAGGCAACAGTGGGTGCTCTCTCTGGCAAATATTAAAGCAGTATCTTGCATGAATGTGCACATCTCCAGATTTGGAGAGCCTCTTGCTGGATTCTTTGTGAGAGTAGTAGAAAAACTCATAACACCACATCAGGTATTTTACTGTATTTGAGATCCTGACTCCAGAACATGCAAGCTTTCCAAATTTTCAGCTTGATCATGAATTAAAACATATTTTTAAATGGAAAAATTCCCTTCTCCTCCCTCCATTCCTCTCTAATTTCCAAGAAGTAAAAGTTATTTTTCTCTGAAACATTTCAAAATAATCCTCAGAACCAAAGAGGCTGGGTGGAAAATGTCAAATAGGCCAAGCAAAGTTGTGCAAAACTTGCTTGTCATGGCAGTTTATGCAAAACTAACTGCATACCTGTTGGGACAGCAACAGCTTGGATAACACAGATTACCAGGAGGAAAAGAAACCTGTCTGAGACTTGCATCTGGCGGGCAGACATAGTTCTGTTATGTTAGCTAAGTTCTAAAGTGGTCCCACTGGATTTTGCAATGAAGAAGAGCCAATGTCAGGATTGTTGTGTTTTTTTATTTTGCATGTTTTGGGGTTTTTTTAAATGAAACTTGGATCTATATTCCATTTTACCTGACCTCTCAAGACTAGTGGGAAGGGAAGGTTAAGGGGACAGATGAGGACATGATGAGCTTTTCTCTGCTTTCTGAGCCAAATATTTTCCAAAACATTTACTGTTGCTAAAATACTTACCACTCAACTATTTTCCTAAGTGCTTTAAGCTTGAATTCTTTTGAGTTCTAAGTAAGAGTAATTAAATTTTTAACATCAGACATGTCCCAAGAGTTTCCGCTGCCTTCAGCTCCAGGGATTACAGGCTCACCTTGGCAAGCAGGAGATATTATCTATGGTTCTTATTTAGGCCAGTAGCAAGGTACGTCTGTCACCTCATCTTGAACTAATTTTAGCAAGCATGCTAGTAGTGCCTGGGAACAGCTCTCAAGGCAGAAATTGCCAATCATACAGTGTAGGGATTTAGCACCACCACATTCATCTTCTTTACTGGAAACATAACAGGAACTGCAGCACTTAAAGACAATACCTACGTAAGAGTATTTAAACAAGAATAGCTCAGGAGGGCAATAAATACTTCATGCTCACATGAGCTGCTTGCCTACAAATCAGATGCAGCCCACTGAACCATCTGCTTTCACAACAGCTTCCAGTCTCTTTCTCACTGCAGTGCAGTGGGGGTTGTGCAGCTCCCCTAGAGGATCTGAATTGAGCTTGATCAGACAAAGAGAGCCCTTATTTAAAGGCTGCTGTATTTTAAACCATTTCTAAATTGTGAGTCAAATACTTGTCAAATTACTGTGCCCTGCAATTGAAATTACTGAAGTGGAAAAGATACCAGGTGAGGGGTTAGGAACAGTATTTGTAGGCTCCTCTAAAGCTTACTTCTGATGAGAAAGTCAGTTCTTCCTGCAACTGAAATAATTTTTTCTCCCATCTTCCTCCTTCCTAATGTGATCTGGCACAGCTCGGACAACAAGGGGGCTTTTATTCCTTCACCTCTGAAATAACACTGCAGGAAATGTGACACAGAAACATCTTTGTGCTGAGCAGAATCGTGTGCTGCATCAGATGTAGGGAGCACCCAGCTGCCATCAGGTTCCATGGAGCCTAGTGGAGGGCTAACAAAACTTCTTGACATGATAAAGTGTCCGTGTGCCTTTCCTAAGGGGGTCAGGGCCAAGAATTGTCCCCAGATCACAAGTTGTGACACTGGGAAAAGGCTGTTTAAAAGGTGATGAGATCACCTGGAAAGTTGCCTGTGAGAACAGAGATGAACCTTACACAACTCTGAGCAGCTCTGCTGAAGGCAGGTTCATCACTCTGCAGTAACACAGATTGTTTGAGATGAAAAAGGATAAAAGTCGTCTTGTTTCTAATATTCAGCTAGGTAGTATGGGAACTCAGACACGTACTCAAAACTCCCATAAGGCCAGAAATTCTGGGATAATTGTCTCCGATGAGTTTATCTAAATATCTAAAAGATCTAAATTATAGCTGAAATATCACAAATAACTGTTCAACCCTTTTACATCTTACATATAATTACAAGTTAGACACTGGTCTCCACTAGATGCTGACCTACATTGAAGTGAAGTTGCTGCCCTTCTGATGGGTATAGACTTCAGCCTGCTATGTATCCTTTAATACTCCAGACACCCTCTGGTGTCTAAAGGATCTGTTATCCAGACAGAATTAGATCAACAAACTTCTGACCTTTTAACATTAAATATTAAAAGGGTAATAGAATGTAACCTTAGATGCCTTCAGTGCTATAAATAGTTCAACAATTACTTTGTGCAAGAAAGCCCAGACATTGCAGCACTAAACCATTTCTAGAGACATCTGTATTTTCTTCTGCTATTTTAACTATCACTGAAGATTCAGGACTTACTCTTAGGCGAAACCAAATCCCTTAGATGAGTCATCAAGCATCAGTTCTACCAAAGTATTACACAGATAAGACCAGAACTGGTACCATTAATGGCTCCATTACAGGGCATAAAAAAGAAAATAATACTTTTCATCTAGGGACTGCATTTCAGATTACGTCTATGCCACAAAGTTTGCCAATTCTACTTCTATAGGCTGCAAAACCGTATAGCTAAAGCCTTGCCTTGCTGTAGTATTATTATTAATTTTGGAGAGCCACAAAAACATATTTCACAATAGTTCAACCCAGTATTTTCCAATCACCTACATGTACTTTGACATTTAGAAAATGAACACAAAAAATCTGTTACTCTTAAAGAGGACTCTTAACCACCCTAGTGGCTAGCCACCAGAAAAGAGACAATCCAGAGATCAAGAAAGCAAGATTTCAAAATGGGAAGGTCTTTTCATAATACCGAACAGGTTCTTATCCATTTGTCAAAAAAAACATCAAAAGTCATCAAATTTATATGTTGATCAAGATTTTTGCTTCTTGGCAAACCACTAATTTGTAATTTGTCTGACCCGTTAAATTTGTGCTAGTTAAAACAAGCACACCACCTTCTGCCAACAATAAGACAACGTTTTAGGTGTCTGAAATTTTTTTATATTCTACTGCTTTTGTACCAAAATCTAGCAAATATGTGCACTCAGGTATGTATGTTCATCTTATTCTACCTCCTTTTTTAAGATACAGCATTGTTTCTAAACAGAGGTTCCTGAAAAACAGCATTCTGAGGTTGCCCGTGGCCAAAGGAAGCTGTCAGCAGCAAGGAAGGGAATGGAAAGCATGTTTAACAATACTGAGCTGTTTTGCTCACAAGCTGGTGAGGTGCAAAGCTCTTTTATGTCTAGGTCAGCATTTCAGTCTTTTAGACTACACTGTTGATTTTTGACAGTATTACCAATATTCTCGTGCACAATTTCAAAAGCTAAATGTCTCAAAATGTCCTGATTACATGCCTCATCACCATCTAATGAACACCAGGCTATATTATTTAGTGTTCAATGACAGTACCTTAAAATACTCTGTTGCAGTTCTGTCATTTCTAAAATAATTTAAAAAATATTTTAGTGGTATTTCTCAGTATAACAGCATGTGACTCTGACATGACAGCTCTGTGTTGATCTACATAAAGCAATCTAGCATGCTTTTGAGAAAAAGAAGTCAGTCTTATCTGGGCTACCTATGCCTTTCAAGGTCTGAAGGCTTGCTATACCACAGTTGGGCTAATAGCAATAGGGAACTCTACATTAGAATTCAGGAAAAAAAAAAAAAAAAAAGAAAAAAAAGTCACTTTTCAAGATGAGAGATGGTTATATAGAAGGTCTTTTTTCTTCCCCATGCATCCAATTACATTCTTCATTGCCCTCTTAAGCAGATAGGTTTGGCACGCTCCCTATGGTATGTGTAAAGTCTCTGAGCAAACAAAGCTGAACCCACGTCTGATATAATGAAAAGCCCTTCAAAACAATGATACAGTTTCATTTAATCTTGGAATTCTAAGTAGAGTGAAGTTAGAATATCTGAAGTATTTCTACTGCCCAAATGAATGAACTCCAGGATATTTTCAGCTACTCAGCCATACCTTACAGGTAGAAGTTGAGTCCAAGTGGGAGAGGTTTGAGAGTTTGAGATTTGCTCATTTAGAAGAATAAAAGACTGTGATCCAGAAAACAGGGATAAACAAAAACTTCACCTAAGTGCGTCCTCCTAGTTGAGAGTTTCATTTGTTAATCTGTGCTAAAACAGCCACTGACAAGACACTTCCACGTGTGGTAGACACGTGGAGAAAGACAAGAAAAACACGAAAAACAAAACAAAACAAAGCATAACACAACACATTCCAGAGAAACAGATTCCTAGTTGAGTGGGTGGCAGCACACAGCAGCACAAGCCTCTGCTCTGGAAAAGAACAGAATGATCTTGTGGTAGCTAAAGATGTTTTGCTTACATACATTGTCATGAGTAGTAAGAACACATAGGATTTGATCTGTAACTTTTAGGGCCACCTGCCTGTACATGAGCTTTAACTGCTGTGTGCTCTCCCAGCTCCAAGGACTCCTTAGCACATCATCCAGGTTAGCAGCAGTCCAGAGTCAGTTATGAAACTCCCATCTGGTCACACCACTAATCCTTAAATTGCAGGGAAGGATTACTAATGGCAATGTATCTGAGCATTTAAAAGGTGATATAGCAAGAAAGGAAGCAAACCTAATCCTCATATTAGTGGCCCAGTTATTTCTGGAACACATCATCAAGATGTTGCTGTATCCCCTGCAAGGAGACACCATCTCACATCCTAAAAGGAGTTGAATTAGCATGGCCATATGCTTTGGGGAAGGCTTGTCAGATGAGGTGCAGAACTCAGGTGGGTTTTGGAGTGGGATAACTCCATGCCAGTCAAAAACCTTGTGTATGTGTCTGTTCTGCACCACACAGTAGGAAAACAGCACAGAACCCCCAGAACCTTTTTAGGTACCTAAAAAGGTGGGTTTTATATGGACAAGTAATAGCACCCAAACCTTTCTAATATTATTTTTTTTAGAATTCTTCTGTAAATCAAGCAAGTCTGGTTGGTTTTATTTGAAGGAAAACAAATGCCAAAAATCATGCTAAAATTTCATACAACAAATCAATCTTTCCTTCACGGAAAGCCATCTAGTCTTTAATCTCATCAGTACTGCAGCTGGATCTCAGCAGGCATCACGGATCCAGGCAACATTCTTCAGCATGGCAGAGCCAGACAGTGTTCTGGGTAATACCATCACAGACAACACTGTTTGCTGCCCAGTTTCTCTTTCATTGAAATGTGCTGCATTTCCCAAGTCTGCTTATGGCACAGATCATGCTTTGTCTGATTGCCTAAAGAAACCTCTCATGCCAGATGACATACAGAGAGCCCTTTTCCAGATTCTTGTAAGTCAGTAGCACATCGGATGAGACTAAAGTGGAACATGAAGGACAAGAAAGGCAACAAAATACTGTGTCCTAATACAAGGATGAGGCACACAGAAGTATATTCTTAAGTAAAATTTGCAGATCTACTTTCCTGCTCAGAGAGATCAATGCTTTAGGGTAGATCATAATAGACTAAAGAGGCCCAGTGTTCAACACAGGCAATAGAGCCTATTCTGGAAGTCTTCCCTTGGTAAGCTAGAAAGGAACCTGTCCCCAAAATAGATGCATTTATAAAATGCATCTCATAGAGTGTTTTATATAGATCTGAATTGTCAGATTTGAATTGAATGTGTTGGATTTGAACAGAAACCCAACACAAGAGTTAAACAAATGCTTGTTCACTCATCTATTTTTTGTATATATATATATATATATATATATACTTGAAACGAACCGCAGAGCTTCCACCACAGCAGAACTGGGTAAAAGCTCTAAGGCATTGCAGGACATAGTAACTAGGATCAAAGCATCACATTTAGAGAGATGCATTGATTGTCATTTGCCTAGAACCACCTAGAGGAGTTGCCTTACAAGCAGAGGGGAATTGGAGAATGTTTAGGATTCATTCGGTCACTGGTCATTACCAGTTTATGTTTCTTTTTATGTAAACCCAAGAATTTTAAGGACAGTGCCACAGGAAGGCATAATTTTCATTTGTTTATTTCTGTGTTTAAGAAAAAGAGTCATGTATTTTGTATCTATTTAAACACCCAGTTGATTATTGCTACACAGTGTCCCTAGACCTAATGCACTTTTTTTTTTTTTTTCCCCATAATGTTCCATTTAAACAGCAGTAATTTCTATTCAGTCTTAGCCTGAACAGTTTCTCTGGAAGGGACCCCAATTAAACAGATTTTCTTATTAAGCATGACCTAATTAAGTGATACACATCACTGTCAGCTCAGTTTCTATGTGATTTTTACATCCTGAGTGGACTACGGGGAACATTTTATGTTGTTTTTATGCTGGTTAGTCCTTGTGCAAAGAAAGTAAATTTTTACATTAATTTTAACAAAACATCATTAAAATATGAACTCTCATCCAAATAGGAAGTCTTCTACTCTAGTCCTTTATGGAGTTTTGGGAGGAAAAGACCTGATCTTCCATTTACACATTTTACTGAGAGGCAAGTCCCTGAAGAGAAATGGGCTCTGGCATCCCAGTCATCTCAGTAGCACATCTCTGTTGAGGAAGGAACAGCTCTTCTTTACCTGAGCTTCCAGAAACAGACTTCATAACTAATTCTGTGCTCCAGTATTGTGTAATACTTTTTTCTATTACATTTAATTAAGTTTAGTTAAATTAATAATTTATTTATTTTTTTCCCATGGGGAAAAGAGGTTCAATGACAGCCTCATAGTAATTTCTTAAGGTTAAATTTCTGGCGCTTAGCAAGGACTCTGAAGCAATTACATGGCATGTGTCTTATTTTTACAAGATAGTTACTCTTAAAATCAACAAACCCTGTGTATTTTATTACAGTAGATATTAGTTCATCCAGAGTGGCAAAATTAAAACTAAGCACTGAAAAATAATTAGTAGCTGTCACACGCATTAAAGAGTATTTAGATATGTGCTGAGCATTACTGCATACTGACCTTAAAACCTCACGTGTTGTTTCAGTTACAAAACACTACTTTGTAAATTCATTGAAGTCAAGCAAATGGCGTCACATTGCAATCTACATCTTTCTTTATTTTTAAGAAAAACAGATATTGGAAATGCTAAATCAGTTACCTTGTAAAACAATCTTCTGATCTGATTGTTCCATCAGCTGCAAGGAGTAGGGGGCTAGGGAGGGGAACCTGACTGACACTGTGAATTGCAATTGTTTTGGGGAGGGGGTGATAGTTTCCAGTTTAAAATCATTATGTTGCTGTATTAGTCCACTTTTCTTTATTATAATAGTTCAAGCTTTAACTCCAAACATTATTTCCCAGCTTGAAAAAGACACAGGCCTTGTGCCAAATAGTTAAATGAATTACTTTTGTACCATCAGAGGCTGAAATACAACCATCTGGTCCACCAAAACTGCTCCAAATTTTTCAGTATTCTTTAAATGGCACATGCTGAGAAAAATCCTGGTCCAACTGAAGTAAGTGTCACAACTCCCACCAACTTATATGGAGGCAGGATTTTATCCAACATGTCTTGGTGAGAACATTTTGCATTTCTGGACCATGCACAGATTTTGTACTGGCTATAACTGTGTTGTGTGGGTGAGAGATTTTTTTTTTTTTTTCCCATTCTACAGAAACAATAAAATCACCATTATGAATTTTGAAGTAGTATTCGAGGTGGACAGAAACAAATCCTGGCAAGCAGCATGCTTTCTTACTGACATTTGTGTAGCCGGAGATGGGAGTATTATTCCACTGAAGACATGGTGAAAGGGATACACAATTTTTATTAAGTCCAAAGTATTGCCAAACAGTTAGAAAAGTCCTTGCTTGGTATTATACAGTATCTCACTGTCAGCAATACATGGGCTTCTGTTTTCCTGAACTAGACAACTAAGCATACCATCCTTCTGGTAAGATAGTTCTTTTAAAACCTACACATCACCAAAGGACCACAGTCAATGAAAGCAAATTTAAGATGTGACATTTTCACAAGAAACACTTTGCCATCAACTAATGCTTGCAGCTGCTTCAGGTCATTAATTTGACCTTTTCACACAAAATGCTCTACCTCAGAAATAAAAAAAGTTTACATGAGTGATGGTTTCACATGCAGTGCCACTATTTCCAGAGACTTTACCCTGTGCTTCACAGTGAGGTGACATATTCCAGCAGCCAAGCTAGCACAAAATTCTGTTTGTGGTATCACCAGAAATAGATGAAAACAGAAACCTGTGCTTTATGTGGTCAGTTGCGGTTTGTTGGCCAAATATATAGGCTAGTTAAAAATTATTTATTTTACTGTTTATACTAGAAATAAGGTGGGAGCTGTTTAAATGTGTATAAGGATGCCACATGCACTAAGAAGTATATTTACACAAGCGTGATTGCTGTGTATATAAGATTACTCCGCATATTTTTAGATACAAGTCAGTTCTATTTTCCACTCTACAAGTAGGATTGAATTTCTGACATTGATGAAACTCAAAGACATTAACTTTAACTTGGTGATTCGAGAATGATTAGTAATGAAACTCTGCTTCACAGCAGTGGGATGCCACCTATTTTATTCTGAAGATAGCCTTTAGAGTGTACCCATGATGAGTGGTAGTAACAGATTTTAGTAAGCCTGTACCAGATAATGATTCTTCAGCTATGCTCTAGGAGAGGTGGAGAGGCTAAAGCCCATGGCAACAGGATTCCACATCTATTGCAGAGGTATGAAGTGAAAACGTTTATTTTTACACATGTACCTTTTTGGCACTCCCAGTGTCTGAACAAACAGATCAGTGAGTTTTTCAGAGAAGAGAAAAAAATACCAGGTCTTAGTGCACCAAACAACTATTCAACAATAACTTCCCACAAGGAAAAAAACTACACACCTATGCCGAGTTTTGATGAGAATCTGACTTCTCACAGTAATTCAGAAATTCCTTTTGCAGGTCAAAAATTCCAAACATGCCCTTAACATACAGGCAAGGATCTGTAGGCATTGATGGACTATCTCTTAATTAATATGGGAAGTAATGAACTATTGCATAGCAAGTATAAAAATGTGGAACATCTGCATGTCATCAATAAATAGAGTTGTTAGTTATATTAACATTCTGCTGTCATATGTTAAATATTTTTATTTAGGGGTTTTATGCTCTAGAACTAAGTATTTAATTTAATTTTTACTTCACAGCTAAAGATTAAAATCATGTAAATTTTCCTCAACAAGCCAGCTAAAGCCTGGCTCAAACTATTTTTCTTGAGGTGCAAAGTTGAAATGTAGTCAAAGAGAGATATTCCTGTAAACATGTATAATTTAAATAGGCAAGTTATTTTTCTGCTAGCTTTACATTTTAGCAACATCATATTTCTCTGCAGATAGTTGTTTTCACATAGCCTAGATGATGTTTATGGTAATGGAAAATTCAGCTGCAATCACAGACACAAAGATTTTCCAGTCTTCTCCCCTGTAATAATGCTTTCATTTAGTTAACTTTACATTTATTTATACCATATGTAAATACATATCAGTAGCATATATATATATACACACCACATTCCATTTTTAGGATAAGTTCTACAAATTAATGCACACTATATTGGACTGGTTTCCTATGCTTAATCAAGATACACAAGAATATCTTCTCATGTAAAATATATGGCAGTCCTGAATAATTTAAAAAGGCTCAAGTGCTCTGCTTTCTTTGATATCTAGATATTTGCTGTCAGAGGAAATACAAAGAATACCTCTCACCCTCTTTGAAATAATAAAAAAAATAAAATCTTTTGTGGCACTTGATTTATATTTAGATCACATACAAGCAATTTGAGGGGAGAGAGGAAAAGGGGGAGTTGCTCATTCTCAGACATTTTGTGATTATTCCCAATAAAAACATTGTGCTCCCAGAATACTAAAATAGGAGAGACTTTTAGTAATGATCCAGCCACATTAAGACAGAGATACAGATAACCTGAAAAGACACAAATAGCAGGAAAATTAAGATGCATTTAGATTAGTGCTTGCAGTCATAGGATGAGTTTGATTTGTAAATTGATCTAAAATACCACATATTTCCCTTTTTAAAGTTTTACACCAAATTCTGTTCATTTAATGGTTTTCACTTTAATGTCAGTTTCAATAAATGTCTTTATTTAAATTTCTAGATTTTCTTCCATTACCAACATTTTTCATAACTGAAGATTATTAGCATTTTAAAGCAGTAAATAAATTGGGATGTGCTTATCACATTTGCAAGAATAATTAACTTATAGTTTACTGAAATATAACAACCAATCATCCTCCCACCAAAAATTCTTCTGACGCTAAAGGGATAAGAACAATTTTAAGGAAGGGCTTTAAGCAATTGTGAAATACTGTACTCTTCAAGCCCATTCTCTGTTACTCTTTATTTTCTTTGCAAATTAAAATGGCAAAACAACACAGAAGCCGATTTTGTTCCAGTCTTTGAAAGATGAAGCAAAAGGAATCCAGTCAAGAGTCATTATGAGCCCTAAACAGAAGTGGAAGTGATCAGCACTATTGTGCCATGAGATGCCACATACTGTTTCATTTGAGCTTTTCATGTAGATGGAAGGTTGTTTGAAGCATTATGCTAACAAGATCAATTAATTTGTATTCTTTAGAGATAATGTTTTTGAGGCACCAGTGTAACAGAATCATCTGTATTATTCATTTTTCTAAATGGGAAATTGTTTTTAATAATTCAGTATTTATATGGTTCTCTTGTCCTTCATGTGCTGATTGAAAGAGAGCTGCAATGTCCATACAACAGAGGGGGATGTTAGATAATTTACTAGAATAAATATGAATATATGGATGTTAAGTGAAACATTTAACTACAGCTTGAAAAGGCAGAAGACAGAAATACTTTTACTGGCTTTAAAAAAAAAAAAAAAAAAAAATTAAAAAGAAAAAACCTACCAGATTTAGTTTTAGAAGTAGGGGCAGAGCACTCTGAATTATGGATTTTTTGTTTTGAAGCAGAGTCCTGGAAGAATCAGGATGTGACATCAAAGAAATATTAAAATTCAGTTTAAGGATGAAACTGTGACAAGACAGGGCAGGACAACCTTCAAAACCAATTAACAGCCTTATCTGCACACTCCTTTACATCACTGAATCATAATGTGTGTCAGAGACAAAAAGCAACAAACCCCTCATACACATCTTTCCACAGTCAATGGGGACTTCTTAAAGTACACTTCAGAAAATGAGAAACACACAGAAAGGAAAAACCACACACCCCCTGAAGTCTGAATCTTCCTGCAACAGGTTATCTCAGTAGGTTGTCCACATCTATTACATTGTGGCTTTTATGACTGGAAGATACCTGAAAATCAAAACTACATTTCTGCTTCATTATGATTAACCTCTACCAATAAGTTTGGTGCCATGCAGGACAGAACCGTACCCAGCATCAACAGCTTCTGTATGGAATGGCAACCTTAAAGGCAAAAGGATGCACATATCATTTCCCTCAGTTCACTAACAGACCTAGTTTGAGTAAGAGAATTGTAAGAAAAATCCTATATACAAGCAGAAATGAAGGCCATTTATTTGAAACTATTTTGAAGCTAAGTAATTTTTAGCAGTTCAGCACTAAATATTCCCAAGCCAACATAACCCAGATGACCACAGCATTCAAATCTTGGCTCTGAGGGGCAGGCTGACACACCCTGACTGATCTCAGGCCCCCCTGCTACACAAGCAGGCAACTGGGCCATATCACAAAGGTTCTCACTGGCTTCCAGATCTGCAGACACTGACTCCCTCACCCAGCAAGGCAGATGTCAACATTTTGCAAGAACAGCTCTTGTGTCACCTGCTGTGATAATATCCAAGGGGGGCTGTAAAAGGCAGCAGCTTCTGGACTAGCCTTCTGCAGATGGGTTAGGTCTCACTAGGTTGCCACAGACTTTTGGAAAATTGCCCTTTCTCCTGAAAAAAAAGTGTACAAATTCTTAAAACCCCCACAGGATGCTGTTCCAGCTAGTGGGAGCACCACGGTCCTTCCCTCTGCCTCCCATGCAAAATAGAAGAACTTGTTTCAAAAACATCCTGAGAAACAGATGTAGGAGGACTTGACAAGGGGTTTAAATTAAAACATATTGAGATCCTAAAAGGTCAGAAAATCCTTCATTGGAGGGGGAAAATATCAAAGAAATGCTCCCTACATCTTAACTTTTATCATGTGCAAATACTGGCTTCTTATCTATTAAATTATGCTAAGCAGATGTAATTGGAGAGAAGATTGGCAGCATAAAAAGATAAACCTTCTATCTTTAATGCAGTGATTATTTCACATCAATTGGCTAGAAGCAGATGTGTTACCATGTTTATAACATATCCCAGTTAAAAAAATCTTATTTAGCTCTTTGAGTTTGTACAATTAATGAAAACTTGGAAGAGGCAAATGTTATCAGTCCTGCTGAAAATCCAACACCTAGACTTTTACAATTCTGTGCAATTAAAAAAGAGGTAAATTTACAAGATATCTCACTCTGCTCTCTCATTTTGGTCTCTCAGCTGTACCCAATGTCAAGACCCTCACCCATGCAGCTGCACTCTCAGAGAATCTGAACTAGGTATTTTTTCTCCACATTTCATCTGATTCTAACCTTTTCTTCCTCAAAACCATAAGATCTCCACAGCTGTCTGTGTCTGCAAGACAAAGTTAGTAGTTGTTGCTAACTCAGATTCTCACTAATCACTATTCCTGACACAGTGGAGCTGGAACCTCATTGACTTGAACTGTTAATATATTTCATATGCAGCCTGAAGAGAAATTAATTCCATGTCTACCTCAAGTCTTTTTGGACACTTTCAATTTAGCTACCCCATTCTTATAAAACTACACGGTCTTTTATTTAAGACTTAATCTGAGGAACATGCCAAAAACTTGTAACTTTGGATTTTGCAAAGCAAGTCCTTAATGGTCTGTTTTGTCCTATACTCCCAGAATGACAACATGGATCCAGCGTGATCCTCCACAATAAGAAATCTTCCCCCCAAAACACATGAGAACCTAGCCTTTCAGTTCTACCAATCCCCCAGTCAAAAAACTCAATTTAAGATTATTGAGTTTGCATAAGTTTACCTGAGCAGCTAAAACATTAAATGCAATTTAATCACTTATCTTCCAGTATTACCTGGCAGATTAACTAAGGCAATTTCCAACTTTCAGTAGAACCTGGGACAAGCATTTACTGCCTTTTACTAACAGCAATAATGAGCACTTGTCCTCAGCACAAGATTTCCTGCCACTTGGAGTTATGGTCAGCTCAATGTCCATCTAATCCCAGCAATGACTTCCCCAGCACATGGGGAATCATGAACTCCTAGAATAATTGGGATTCAAAAAGACCTTTAGGATGTCCAGTTCCCACTGCTAAAGGAGCACTGCCAAGCTGACCACTAAAGCACGTGCTTGAGTGCCACATCTTTATGTCTTTGAAAGACCTCCAGGGATGGTGATTCAGCCACACTTCTGGGTGGCCCGTTTCAGTTTCTGACAACCCCTTCAGTGAAAAAATCTTTCCTAATATCAACCTAAATCTCTCCTGGCACAACTTGAGGCCATTTCTTCTTTCTCTGTTGCTTGTTACTTGGGAGAAGAGACTGACACCCACCATGCTACCAGAGACAAAGTGGAATCCCACAGGCATGACCTCTCCTGGACTTCCCCAGCCCCATACTGCATACCACCTATACCACACCCATAGTATAGCAGCCCCTGCTATAGTCTCCCAGGTTTTAATAACAGGATTTCCTGAACCACAAAGAGTATCTTTGCATTTAAGAGCTTTTAATAGATTTGTCCTCCCCATGTTTCTCTAACCAGCCTTTAAAACTATATAAGACCTTAGCATTTTAACATATCCTCTGCAACAGACTACCACATAGGAAGCAGGTGCAACAGCAATGGCTTAGGGGCACCCTCACAGTAGGATGGGTTAGAGGTGTTGACACAATGCAGTCACCTTGTTCTAAGAGCCAACATCCCATCCAAGACCCTCTCTAGTAGTTCTGAGTGTGTAAGACAAAACTGTAATGGGAGCCAGACATTGAAAAATGTGTTAATACCAAAAGAAAGTAAACTGAAATACAGACATTTCCAAAGTAGCCTGGAGTTTGTGTACAGGAAAGAACCACTATCTGAATACATACAGAAACATGGTGATAAAAACTATGTATTGGCACATTTCTATTCACATTACTGAATGCATATTCATCTCAAAGAAAAAAACTGCTATGGAAGATCAACTAACTGACCATGCATTTTTCTTCTTTTCCTATAAACCTGACAAGTACATGCTTATGGAGTAAGGTTCTCATCTCATTTCTAAGAAAAAAAAAAAGATATAACACTTTCACAACACTGAAATTTTTTTTTTTTTTTCTTTCCACAAGAGACCAAGCACATATTAATGTGAAGGCAAGGTGATCACCAAATGCTTTACTTGGGATCACAGAAGTAATTCAAGGGGTTTAAACAAATCTCTATCTTTAATCTGACTGAAAGGCACACGGGTGAGTCCATTACTCATCTTTAAAAACTGCTATCCTCAGGTTTTACTTTATGTTTCGTGTTTGTCTAATACCAATTTTAGTTGTTAAGCTGTGGAAGAAACAAGTGGCTCATTAATTTGTGGATGAAAATACTAATTTCATAAATGCAAAAGTTGTGTTTTTTCTGGGGGGGGGGGGGGGGGAGAAGGGGAAGAGAAAACTTTGCTTGGTTTTTTTGGCTGGTTGTCCAAACACAGTGTGTGCTTTGTCCAAGAGTCATGAAAGTTTGAGAAGACATTGGGACACAGAAGAGACTCTCCTGGCACTTGGGCAGAAAATCTTCTTCAGTTTCTAGGAGAAGCACAGATGATCCAAGCCTCATGTTTTTTTTGTGAAGACCCGAATTCTCAGAGTGCTGCTCCCAATACAGTGTTCCAGAACACAAGGCAGTGCACTGAGCTGAGAAACCGCAAACCAGAACAGAGTGATCTGCCCTGGAAAGAGTGATTTGGAAAGGCAGACCTGCAGATATTAATGGTACAATTTGTAGGCTGACTGTTGGCAATGCCCAGCTGCAGTTCAAAATCAACCAGGATAAGCACTTGACAGCTGACTTCTTCTAGAGCCAAAGACAAATGCAGAATGGATCCATCGTTTGGCCTGTATTCCTGACTCTGAATGACTGAGGACTTCAGGTACTAAATATGACAGATACTCACCAGCAAAAGACAGTCACATCAAGCCTGACATTATGATCCCAAGGTGTGGGATATTGTCAGCTCTCTCAGTGACAGAGCCCCCCCGCTAGGGACAGCTTTGTCATGGCAAAGCATGTAAAGACTTCATGCTGCTTCCAACAGGAGGATGCTTTCTAGAATTGATAGCTATACTCAAATTATAAAGAATAAAGTATTATATATAAAAATAAGTTGACCAATAAAATTAATATTTAATAAAAAATTAAAGATTATTTTATTTAAAATAATAAAAACTGACCAAAGCTTACAGAACAAGAGCCAAATTCATTAAAGGGTCTGTGTGGAATATCAGATCTAAAGAAAAATCCAGAGTGGGTTTACTGGCCCCTGACATACAGCAAGTAAATGCAGCTACACCAATCTATCCTGTTCTGCAGGATTCCAGCAAAGAATCTCCCCTTTGCTTGTCAGAGCACTCTCTAAGACAAGCATTATGTTTTGCCTCTGCATTTTCAAATTACTGAGACTTTAAGCCTTTTCCTTTCACAAAGCATTCCAAACTGGCAGACAAATTTCTCAAACCAGAACCTCTTCACCCTATCTACAAAGACACTGGGAGACCACACAGCTCAGAGCTTAAAATCTGTAAGATCCTGTCATCACCAGACCACAAACTTTCCCAGAATTTGGCTGTCAGACAGGTTTTGGAACAGCTAATTCAATTTAAAGCCCACCAAAGCCCTCTGGTCTCCAAAGCATACCCTGCCAAGTGGCTGGCTAGGTGGAGTTCAGACCTCCAGAGCTGTCAGCATGCTTGTGAAGGACCTAATTAGAACTGCTATGTTAGCCAGGTCTTCCAGTGGTAGAGCTTGCAGGTTGGATCTACCCCTCTCAACTTGCAGGGAGATTCAGGGCCAGCTGGCATTTCATCCTGTTCTGTGAAGGGAAAGAAAAAGAAAGGGGAAAGAATGGCACCCTAGACATGACTTCCATTTATATCTTGGATCCTGCAAGTAGGAATTTGAGACCATTTAAAGCCTGTCATCAAGTAGGATTCACAGATGAGGTTTGTTGGGGCCACCAGTTCATCTCCCAACAACTTATCAGATGAATCATAGAAAACTTTTGGTTGCAAAGGAGCATGAAGTCTCACTGTTAACCAGCACTGCTAAATCCACCATTAAACTGTGTTCCTGAATGCCCACATCTACAGCTCTTTTAAATATCTCCAGGGATGGTGATTCAGGCATGTCTCTGGGCAGCCTGTTCCAGTTCCTGACAACCCTTTCAGTGAAAATTTTTTTTCCTAATATTCGATGTGAACCTTCCCTGAGAGAACTTGAGGACATTTTCTCTTGTTCTGTTGCTTATTACTTAGGAGAAGAGACCAACATCCACCTTGCTACAACCTCTTTTCTGGTACCTATAAAGAGTGATAAAGACAGACTACAGCGTCTTGATGTCCTCCTTGTCATGAGGAGCCCAAAACTAAATACAACATTTGAGGTGTGGCCTCACCAATGCCAAGTCCAGGGGGACATTCCCTTCCCTAGTCCTGCTGGCAACACCATTCAGGATGCTGTTGGCCTTCTTGGCCATCCTGACACACTGCTGGCTCCTATTCAGCTGGCTGTCAACCAACACCCCAGGTCCTTTTCCTCTGGGCAGCTTTCCAGCCACTCTTCCCCAAGCAGTGCATGGGGTCACCCAAGTGCAGGACCTGACACTTGGCCTTGTTAAACCTCATATAATTGGCCTCAGCCCACTGATCCAGCCTCTCCAGGTCCTACTGTAGAGCCTTCCTACCCTCAGGCAGATCAATACTACCACTCAACTTAGTATCATCTGTAATGTTGCTGAGGGTGCATCAGTCCCCTTGCCCAGATCATTGATAAAGATATTGAACAGAATCTACCCCAGTGCTGAGCCCTGGGGAACACAGTTTGTCTGCCAGAGAGATTTACCTCCATTCACCACAACTCTTTGGGCCTGGCCAGTTTTTTACCCTGTGAAGAGTACACCCATCCAAGCCATAAGCAGTCAGTAAAGATGCTAACTTAGATATCCCAGCTGTATGATCTCCTTTTCAGTCCATCATTCCTTAATTGAAGATGGATGCTTGGGGGGAAAGAAAAAGCAGTGTTAACTATTAGCAATCATGTAAACAACCTTCAAATCAGGATTTTGGAATATAGTCCAATAGATTGTTTTGTTTATTTTTTTTCTGCATTTACTACAAATAAAGGATAGATTCTTCAAGCTGAATAAATTTCTGGACAGCTAATTCATCTTCTTATAACCACTACAGTTTAACTCTAAAACATTTTAAAGTATGAACAGAGATTCCCAAGCATCCAATCTAATAGCACCTCTGAATCTCTATCTATGAGCTTCCACATTTGTTCTGTATCCTACCCAGTATAGACATAAGTGATGATTGCTGTTGCAGGTAATTGAAACTAACAGCCTGATACCACCAGGTAGCACAACACCCTGTATATATTTGCTGTCTTGGTGAGGACTCATCACGCTAATACATATCACATTTGTGTACAAAATCAGATATGACTTTAGACAAGACAATAATGACTTCATAAATCTTCCAAAGGCAAACATCTCTAGTGAATAGAAAATAATCTGCTTTTTCTAATCCAAAAGACAAAAATACAACAAAACACTTGTTTAAATAAAGGATTTCCTGCTTGGAATTGTTTGTGCAAGGATGTATGGCAGTAATCAAAAGACAAAGAAGAGGCAGGAAGAATGATCAGCAGACTACATGTATCTGCTGCATGTTTGTATAGTTTAATCAGGTTTTAAAGCTTCCATAAATTTTCAGTAGTTTATTATGCTGGAAGAGCATCATTCTGACACTTTCATTAACAAAATACAGAAACAAAGTAGTTCTTTAAGGATTTGTTGTAGTCCTTTTTCATGCACTCAAAAAAGTTTTCTGTATGCACAGAAGAAATCAGTACATCCTAGAATAAGAAAAAGGAAGAAGCTGTTTCAAGAACAGTTCCATTTTTGGAACTAGGCATAATCTAAGTGTAGGAATTGTTTCCTGATTATTGAACTTACCAAGCACCAGATTGAGAACTCTCGCACAGCAGATACATGAACATAGATGAAAACATTTCACTTCTCATCTAAAGGAAGGTACAGTAACATGTGGCAATATTCAGCAAGATGATGTGAAAGTGTATGAAGCCTGCAGTCTGGAAAAGAACTCTCATGTCCTGATTGTACCACTGACAGCCTAATGACGTTGGGCAGGTCTTATTTTTATGCTCTCATTCTTACTGACGGATATGTGGATAAAAGTCTTCTTGATTAAATACTCCCATACGCAATAATATACTAAAGATGAGTTACTTATCACTTATATAACACCAGGATTATTATTTTAAAGAGGATTGTGTAATATAAAGGATTAACATTCTTCAAAACACAAAGTATGTGCAGTGCAGCAGTAATTAGAGGCAGGCTGGTGGGATGATCAAACCCTACTTCTTCTGGCTAAAGTGCCATTATAAATCACTTTAGTGCAGTCAGTACTGAGTAAGCTGGGAGTAAAGAAATGTCCACGAGGCAATTGCAGTGAAAGACTGAAAATCTACTCTCTCTGCTGAAATAAATAATTAAACAAGAACAATAATAATAAATCTATGAAATGTTTAAAACTGTTTAGATTTTTTTTTTTTTAATTGCTAATGATGCCACTAAAAGTTCTACTGAGGAAACAGTGTTTTTTTAATAAAACATTATAAATAGACTTCTCCTCTCATGCTTATTTCAAGACCCTTCATCTCTGCTGGGGCAGGCGGGAGCTCTGTGCCTGTGCTTTGCAGGAACATCAGCGATTTCAGCTGACAGGAAGCCTTACAATGAACACTGCCTTATAACCTCTCTGAATTCTTCTGCTTTCTAGCAAAAGCTTTGTGCTCACCCACCTTTATTTTCATCACTGTTGCTAGCATGTCTTGGAGACAGACACTCGAAATATCTTTGATTTGAAGCCAAAGCTGGAGGCTTGCTGCCATCTCAGACACTTTGCATCTTATCTGCCTCCCTGGCTGGATGCAAAGACCCGATCTCAACCTCCTACCACTGGGGAGGGAGAAAAAGTGCCTCTCTTCATTTGGGCACCCACCCTAGCCAAGTCACAGGAGCACTGTAGAGAATTTCCCATCTACACTGGGAGTCAGCGTAATGAAGCTGTAAAAGTTGATACCACACCTTTACAGGGCCACAGAAATGATCAGAGAGCTAGAGCACCTACCCTACAAAGGCCAAAAGAGTTGGGATTGTTCAGCCCGGAGAGAAGACTCCAGAAATACCTTATAGCAGCTTTCCAGTACCTGAAGAAACCTACAGGAAAACTGGGGAGGGACTGATTACAATTGTGGACAAGGCAAGAGATAGTTTTAAACTAGAGCAGGATAGATGTAGATTAGATGTTAGGAAGAAGATATTTATTATGAGGGTGGTGAAACGCTGGAACAGGTTGCCCAGAGAGGTGATGGAGGCCCACTCCCTGGATACATTCAAGGTTAGGCTTGACAGGGCTCTGAACAAGCTGATCTAGTTAAAGATATCCCTGCTAACTGCAGGGGGTTGGGTTAAAAAAGGTCCCTTCCAACCCAATGGGTTCCAACCCTATGATTCTGCTGCCCAAGACTGTAAAATCTGCTTCCTACATGGGCTGCTCTGAGCAGACACCAGAAATCTCTACAGCTCAGCAAAGGTGGTCAGAATTTGCTCCCAAAAACCACAGTGATGGTGCCTTGGTGAAGCTCATGCAGATGCTGGCAGAGACTGTGGTGGAAACAAAGAACAACCAATGTATGTGCTTGTTTAAAAAGCACATACAAAGAGGGCTTTTCTTTTAAATGTTGCTCATAGAATTCTGCATTTTAAATGGCAATCACATTGAGGCAATTATTCAGAATAAAACATAATTTTGCAGATTGATAAATTAAAATAGTTTCATAAAGTATTAAACATCTGTTCTGAAGGAACTGTTCCTTATTTACATAAAAATTTGTGTGTCATTCTACAAAATGAATGCTTTCTGTGCTAATAGTATTGTGCAGGAAGAACATTGTCAAGTTGGATTTATCCAAACAACCTCACTTGCTTTACTTTTTTATTGAAAAAAGTTCTACTGCAAGACTGATTGTAGTAGGAAAATTACAATGTAGTGCTACATCATAGTTAAAAATCTTTTTGACCTCTAATGTTTGATAGAAAAATTGTTCTGAGCATAAAAGAACAGCTGCTGACAGCCATAGCAATTCTCAGTGTTCATGCCAGTGAGCCATATTTACTTGAAAAGGCTATTCATAATATGAATTGTGCTTCATCTGAAGAGAACTCCATTATACAAACTGCTATATAGTTGCAGTAAAAGGACCCCCCCACACACTCGTATTGATTTTTTTCCCCCCTTTATCCAGCTTTACTTGTTTTACAACCTTTTCTTGTTACATTAGCTATTTCACTGATCATGTTTACACATGTTGCCTGTAACAACAAACACCAAGCAATCCATTATATAAATGGGGAAATGGATTATCAGGCTTGTGTAAGAACAAAAAAATTGCAAAGTTTTAGAAGAGAAAGTTCTGAGAAATCTGATTACCAATGCTATTTAACATCTTTGTCAGTGACATGGACAGTGGAATCAAATGCACCCTCAGCCAGGCTGCTGACACCACCAAACTGGTGAAGTCAACACGCTGGAGGGAAGGGATGCCATCCAGAGGGACCTTGACAGGCTTGAGAAGTGGGCTCATGTAAACAGCATGAAGTCCAACAAGACCAAGTGCAAGGTTCTGCACCTGGGTCAAGCCAATCCCATGCATGAACAAAGGCTAGGAGGAAAAAGGATTGAAGATAGCCCTAAGGAGAAGAACTCAGAAGCCAACCATGTCCTGGGCTGCATCAAAAGAAGCACAGACAGCTGGTGAAGGGAGGTGATTCTCATCCCCTACTCTGCTCTGCTGAGACCCCACCTGGAGTACTGTGTCCAGTTCTGGAGACCCCAGGATACCAAGGACATAGAGCTCCTTGAGTGTGTCCAGAGAGAGACACTAAAATGATCAGAGTGCTGAAGCACCTCCCCTGTGAAGAAGTTGGGTTTGTTCAGCCTAGAGAAAAGGAGGCTCCAATGTGACCTTATAGTGGTTTTCCAATACCTGAAGGGGGCCTACAAGAAAGCTGGGGTTGGGATTTTTACATGGGTATGTAGTGAGAGGACAAGGGGAAATGGTTTAGAACTTATAGTGGGGAGATTTAGGTCAGACATTAGGAAGGAATTCTTTCCTGTGAGGGTGGTAAGACACTGGAACTGATTGCCCAAGGAAGTTGTGGCTGCCCCCTCCTTGCAGAAGCACCCATTTAAAACTAACTCCTTGACAACAGGGTGCTATGGACCAAGTTCCCTCAGAGATCACACTGGTAGCAACCCAGTCACATTCCCCATCCAGGCAGCAGCTGAAGATTCAGCCCTCACTGAAGAGGAGGAGGTAACTTAGTTGTTACAGGACAGTGTCCTACAACCCTATATTCCCCACCAGCTGGAAACCTAAATAGGTCAGTGCCACAGACACGGCTGTTTATAGAAGTTTCAGCAGTTTAGGAGCATAGCTCCAAGCCTTGTCTGCTTCAGCATCCCTTCTCTAGCCAAAGGAGAATGAACCCCTTTTTCCCATGGTAAAACAGCAGAACAAAGGGTTATCTCCTCCTGTGCTGCCCTTGAAGTTGTACCTGCAAAATCTATTTGAGAGTGAGTGTGCTGGACAAGCCCCATGGCTAAAAGAACTTGTGATAAACATGCTTGTGTATAAAACACTAAGAACTTCATAAGGGCTGACTAATGAGCAACAGCTGAGGCAGGATTAAAACATATTTAAAAGCAAGCAGTTTTACGTTAAGGTGACATTTTAAAAGTCACATGTATCAGAGCCGAAATGTATATGATATCAAAAATTCACATACAAAGTCCTCCTCTTTTTTATCTTCTCCAGTAACCCTACATTTCCTTTTACTTCCACACATAACAGTCTTAGCAGTTCTACATACCTTTTGACATGGATAATGTAAATCATAGAATTAGATTTTGTCATAGTATCCAGAAAAGGAAAAAAAATCATTAAAATTAAAGCTTAGAACCCATGTTCTACATAGCTACCAGTTAACAGGCTCCTGAATTAACTAAAAGTGGATACCCAGGCTGGGTTCAGTTTCTATGCTTCCCGAGTTTAAGAATTGCAACAAAATCTGAAATGCATAGAATTATCTAATTAGATCTCTATTTCTGCTGAATAGGATTTTTATCCCATTCCTTGCATAAGTAGAGAGGAGGATTTATTAGAAGGGTTTTACCCAAGGGAAGTAAAGCTTTTTTCACAGATATTTTGCATTTTTTTTGCGTTTTTATGTCTACTGAAATCTTCATATGTCTACACTGTTCTGTCATGTGTGTAATATTCTTTTTCTTAGTGCAGGAATGATGAAAGAAGGAGTTAAGAAGCAGATTACAGTATCAGTCCTAAAATACTGCTACAACACTAATTGGCTCTACTAAGCAACATTTAAAGAGCTAGGAACTTCTTCCACATGTACTGGAGCATGTTACTGCTAGAATAATACTTGACTGATACTTGACTTACAATATAGGTAATCCCTTACTCTGTCCCTGCTGATGATGGGTAGTTTGGCAATCAAAAACACAAAAGTAATTTTATTTTCCTATTCCCATCCTAATCATACTCTTAAAACATGATCATCAGTCCACAAGCTAACTATACTGCAATCAAGGCTGCAAAAAACCAGACACATTTAGCTTTGAAGTACCTGGTTCATGATAAATTACTTCAGTTACATACATGGCAAAAATCATGCAACTGCCAACTATACCACAAGGACATTCCCTTTTGTCTATCACATGCAGATGCATTTTCAGCTGAACTTGGAAGTGCCATAAGCCCTGCCAAATACACAGCATGCTTCATTTTAAAAAAGTTTTTTAGTGGAAGATTAGCCATTTCAATCTATTAATCCGCACCTGAACATAAGATTTTAAAAGGAATTGATCAAAAGTGTCTCACATTTATTTGGACAGAAAACAGACAATACTGGTAAATTGTTCAGTAAGGCTAAAAGTTATACAAACAAGTTTTGAACAACCTAATTGCCCATCAAGATCAAAACAACCATTTTTCTCTCATTTGATGCTGGTACTGTTACCCTGCTCGAGCTGGCAGTTTGTATAAATGGCAGAGTTAATTTTTCTATGGAGTGACAGAATACATTTATTGGGACTCCAGCATGCCATACAGCACGCAGCCTTGGGTCTCAGAGTGACTTGACTTACTCTGTTGCCTAGCACAGCACAATAGCTGCTTTCAACCTCAGCACTGATTTCTGACATTATATATTGTCAACTCCATTTGCAAACAGCCAACCGGGCGTGATCACTGTGGATGGAAACACACAGAGCAAACTGGGGCTGCTTGACAGCAAGCCTACCTATGAGAGCTGGATTACACATCCACTGCCAAATTTTAGAGTTCGTAACATCTAATTGGAACAAGCATAGCAATCCCTTAAGCACAAAAAATTTCATGTCAAACCAGTAACAGCTTATGATGCAAGTGATCCTCATCATGTTGAAAGCTCTTTATTTGTAATGGGCTTCTGGGCTTGTGGGACTCTGCTCATCCATTGTCTGGCACTGCTTTCTTTTCATACCTTTATCTTATTCATTGACTACAATAGATGGTTATCTCGGGCATTAAAAAGCAAACAGGAGGGTAATACAAGTGCAGCACTTCTAGCCACATCATACCTGAAAAAAGATTCTCTTTATACTAGACAACATTGCCCCACTGAAGCCCTGGGGAATAATGCAGTCCATTTCAGAGAAGAAAGAGGTCTTTGGAGATCAAGATAAAACACAGATGTCTGAATTAATCTTCTAATGACTGGAAATTCTTAAGTGAAAAATAAATAAGTCACTGTTATGACTGTTAAGATTTGAAGGCAAAGACTTGCTGATCCCTAATGTATGACAGAATATTGTTAAAGCACTTCTCCTTAAGAAGATAAGGAAAGGATGCCTGTTCCCACATGGAAATTGAATAAGTTTGCAAGGGATTAACTTTCACAAATTCCAATGCTCTTCCCAGTTTAAGGTCCAAATGTCATAGTCCAAATTTTCTGCCTTAATCTGAATCTGTTTACTCAATTGATGAATCCTTCAGAAGGTCAAGAGGACAGTTCATCCAGAGTTGGCTCTTTTTCTATTTCCTCTTTATAGATAAAATCAGCCTGAGGTCAGCAAAACTAAAACTGACTTCTTGCTCTCAGGCATATTCCTGCAAAGTCTTATTTACTTCAGACAGTAAATTTAACATCTTTTTTGGATTGTCATAACTAAGCCATCACTTCTCGCAAGCCCTAGCAAGGATCAGATCACTCCTAATCTACAAACCCAGAAACCTTACCTCAGTCCAGTCTCATTATCTTCCATACTGACCAGAGAAACTTGTTCCCCTGGCCCAGCAAAATGCAGTTGCAGCCTCACTGCTCTAAGTGGCCATGCTGGTAGTGTTGGACACTACCAGAACAAATTTGTCACACATAATAAACATATGCATATACAAACATAATCCAAAACAAAAGAATGTCTTCAAGATTCTCTCTGTTTTTACATATATCTTCAAGAGAAATTTATTTCTGTGGCCTCCAGTCCTACCCCACCAACATCCCTTTGTCTGTTGCAGAAGCAGAAGGCATTACACAATGTAAGCAAACAGCTGAGTTACAGATGAAGTAGCAGAGATGTTGCTGTGTGTATTTTTCACACATAATCAAGCAGAACACAGTGGTTTACTGCTAAGCCTAAAGTTAGGCAAGTGTGTGAAAGCCAAAACTACAAGAAGGGCATTTGACTGTAACCTGCAGTTCTGCATTTGTCAGCCTTTGGTTCTGGCCAACCTGGTATTCCTTATTTGTCAACTTAATGTCTCAAATAATTTGCTATCCCTTGCTGGGCATTAAGTCATTTACACCGCTTTTCTTGAAGCTATATATAGGTAAGCTTTGTCTACATGAAAAGTGAAAAAGTGTATGGACTTTAGTTTTGGTGTAATATAGCTCAGTTGCAAAACAGTTTCTATAAGTTGATCTACAACAGAAATAAAAACTAGTCATGATATTTTTCCATTAAATCAGCTTCTAAAAAATCTTCTCAGATCAAACTGTCACAGACTTTTATGAAAGCCTTTTTCTAAAGTAGAAGATAGATCTGGGTGAGCATTATTCTTCAGGATGAATCAGTGATTATTATTTACTGAAAAAAATGTAACTCTTGCCTGAGACAGCAAACCTATTTCATGTGATAATCGTTTTACTTTTCCCCTTTCTAATGAAAATTTAGGTCTTTCTGGAAGCCCACAGCTAAGAGGACATCCACATCTCTGCTAAAAACTCAATATTCTTCCTGGTTATATTAATAATAAGGGCAACATTTAGAAAACAGCTCTTTATGCACACAGGCAGACAAGCATAGAAGGATTCCAGATTTTCTGTATATGTCACACCTCACAAGGTGGGTGCATCACTGTCACATCTCACAAAGTGACCACAGCTGCCCAGAGGTTCGGACTCAAACCAAGTATCATGTCCCACAGAGTGGCCATTAGTGGAGTTCCCCAAAGATGGGGGTCAGTCTAGATTTGGACTGGACCTACTTGCTTTCTAAACTCCTTCAGAGAGGAGCCTTGGTGCAGCTGGGCCCAATCCGCCTCTATTAATTAATCTCTTATAACAACCAATTCGGAGAGATTAAGTTTGGGAATTCTTTGTGCGGTACTCAGGGGTAAGATTATTACCCAGGAGGTTTGTATAAAACACAACTTTACTTAAAAGTAAGATTATAAAGCATGTAAGATTACAACTAGCAGAATTATAAATTATGGTACTTTCAAAGCAGTGAAATTCGATTTAGTAAAACTCCAGGAAATTGTCAAGACAACAGGTTACAACAAAGCAACGGGCTGCAAAACTTAACAAAGTTAGAAACTATGTTATCCTTATGTGCCAAAATAGCATAAGAAAGAAGAAAAAAAAAAAAAAAAAAAGGAAGGTAGCAAAGATATCATCACCCTTAGATCCAGCAATGATCTTGGAAGGAAGCTGTAGTCCTCAGATGGTGGGTGCACACCCCCTGTTTCAGGTGTGCCTCTTTTATACTACCTGGCCCCACCTTTTTGGGGAGGGGCTTTGGCATATTTTGTGCAGCCAGGTGTTCATTTGGGACCCCTTGCTGGGATGAGGAAGTAATGACCTTTATTTCTGTTCACGTTCCCTCTTCAGTGGCTTTACCTGGGGCACACACAAGATGTCACTGCCTCTAAAGGGTACAGCTTGCCTGCCCCTGTTCCTGATCAAATCAGGATAGTGTCCCACCTGTCAGGGTGGCCACCAACGATGAGCTCTCCTTGCAGGGACAGTATCCAGCTTATCAGGATGACCACTAAAGGAGGGGCTGCTCTTGTGAGACCAGGACACAGGTTATCAGGATGATTACCCAAATGAAGGCTTCTCCATGTGAAACCAGAGTCCAGGTGTCTTATTAAATGAGGTCTCCACCTGATCATAATTTTGTCATGGCAACTGTTTTGAGACAATTATTCATTTGGGGAATATTATATATAATGTATACCACTTTGTGTTTTCTAATACACTAGAAATCTCTTTCATGCACTCCAGATGTCAACAATCTCCATAATTACTCCTCCTTACTCCTGTAAGTAGTTCAGGCACACAGTGTGACAAGATCCCCCATGCCAATGAAATGTCTGCTTTAAGTAATTAGCAGAGTGCTACCCCCAAAATGTCTGCATAACCTTTAAGATCCCCATAACTGGGGATGGCACACTGCCAGACAACTGTGAACCAAAAAAGCCATGTGTACACCTTGGCACTGCATCCAAAGCCTGAATCCTACTGTAGGTCCAGATACTGAAGAAAATGCTCAAATAATGATGCAATTTTTGGACTCTAGGGTTGTTTTTCTGTGTGTGTCCTGCCAATCTGGAGACCAAGAAACAGCAAATAATTTGAAAGGTTTAATTATCACCTTTCCTTTCCTAGGAAGGAAAAGGTAGTTATATTGCTGAGAAAATACTCACATATTGTTTTCTTATTTTTCATGATGACAGTAACTAGCATGCCACTAATATCACTGCTACTAATTCAGATGTTCATAGTTAAAACCAGACACAGATGTAGTAAGAATAAGCACAGAGAAAAAAAAACATCTCTTACTTAGGGGAAAAAGGAGAGAGAATCTGGATAGGTACAGTTTACTTAGGTTTTAAATGACACTTATGAATCTTGGCAGATTTTCACTATTACAATAGCAAAAGCTTTGATACACACATAAATAGATGTAAATATGCATATATATTTCTTTATTTTAAAAGACAGAGTAATAATTTAGGTAATCAGGAAACTATTCACAGAAAGCAATGCTGACTATTGCCTTTGGTAGACAGGTCTATTATACATTATCCTGATAGTTACCTGAGCCTACTGAAGCCAGGTGTGTGTATTAAATAGCCTGTGTTGACTGGAGAATGTCCTTCATGTCCCTCATATATGAAAACTTTGTGCCAAAAGCTCACTTAAATGGCTTTTTGAATAGATCTGTCACAGTAAGTGAAATATTAAAATGTAGTTAGTATCTGCTTAACAGATAGTAGAATTTACAGACAAAAAAAATTATACTCCTTATTCTCTATTAGTTTTTCTATATATTCTATACATAGAATTTTCTCTGTCCAAATGTCTCCCTAGCAAAGGATTTTTTTTCCTAACACAATATATTTTCTACTAAATTGTTATCTGTCTTAATGTGCTAGAACTAAAAACATAAAACCACTATGGTGTGTATTAACCAAGAAACCATTTCCTGTTATGCTGTTGAAAATCCATGGTACCACTGCATTAAGTATGGTACTGATGCTTTAAGTAATAATAGAATAAATTTTGGACTTTATGTGCTTTCAAGGTCCTTTCGAACCCCTAATACTCTGTGATTCTGTGAAAAATACAGGCACTGGACAGATAATCAACAGGAGTTAAATTTGCCTTAGGCACAAAGAATTCTTTACTACACCATTTTCCAAAGTATTTTGATATGAAGAAAAAGGAAAAATAAATTAATAATTAATTCAATGAGCCAGTTTTGTATCCCTCCTTTAGATGTGTTTTATGGGGAAAAAAAAAAAAAAAAAAAAAGAAAGTGTATCCACTTTGTGAACAGATGTGGATTTTTATTCGCCTGGATCTGTACTGTGAAGTCTGCTGTGAGATGCTGCCTTTATTTACACTCCAAAGCATTGGAAGGAACCTGAGTTTCACAGTGTTAGTCCCCGTCTTCCTCCATTAGAAAAATTATCTGGCTTCAATAATTAACCCATCTCCTTAGGCACAGAACAGATGTATCCAATAATACAAAACACTTATGAACAAGTTTGCATGGTAGAATGAATGACTGCTGATGAACATTAGTTCTTTAAATATTTAGAAAACAAGGACTATTTTGCAAGGCAAATGAGAGACTGTTATTTGTTGGTTGCTAAATAAAAAAAAAAATTAAGAGTGTTGAACATTATGACACTGGAGTCCCAGGGAAGATACAAAATATTAGTGCAGCTTGTAGCAAATAAATAAGAACATGAATATGGATTATTTTTTTAGAAAGCTCAATGAAAATTAGATTGTGTGAAAACTGAAAGAATGAGGGGTATGTATCATTAGCAAAATCTTAGGCATTCTTTCATCAGGAAAAAGGAAAAAAAAATAGGTACACATTACAAGAATATCAGCAACTCAGAGAAAGAATGGAAATGCCACGGTCAGTCAAGTGAAGACAATACACAGAGCTGACTGGAAAGCAAATATATGTGAAGCACAGTGCTGCTTCTCCTTTTAATCTTTTATAAATTCAGCAGAGCATTTTACAGAGAAGATAAAACCCACTGACCAGTGGAGCCATCCCATCAGTGACATTCCCTTGCACTCATCAGGGCCTTTACTGCCTTTTTATCAAAGGGTGCACTGGAGAACTGGGCCAGCAGCTGCCTGTGCCAGGGCCAGGAGATGGATCTATGCAAGGACAGAAATGCATCCTATATTTTATGTTTATATCTGTCCTGGTTTAGGCCAGGATAAAGGTGATTTTCTGGTTTGTACTTTTGCTTTCAGCTAAGTCTCTTGTAAGTAGCTGCACTTGCTGAAATTAACAGCAAGTTTCTCAGACAGTGTCTGCTTCTAGGACTGATAACACTCGATGTTTATAGTTACTGCCAGAGACTGGTGTGCAGAGCCAAGGACACTGCTCAGCTCTGAGGAACATTTTGCCTTCCAGAAGGAGCAAAGAGGTCCCACCTGAAACCCTCCTTTGGGGAGGACCGGACAAGATAGATGCCAGAATTGACCAAACAGAGTATTCCATCCCATACACGTCATACTCGGTATAAATTTGAGGGATCACAAGGGTCAAACACCTCTACTCCTTCCTTCTTCCTCCCTGCTCCCTTCGGCATCCTGAGAGGATTCCGTCCATTCCTCTGCCTGTGGTCCTGATCCATGCCAGCCTGAATCTGTGTGTTCCTGCCTCCAGCTCCTGACTGCTGCCGACTCCAGGATTCCCTTCTGGACTTTCCCAGGGCTGCCCTGCAGCCTCAGTGGTGACGTGAGAGTTATTGGGAAAAAGGGGGGGAGGAACGTGGTATCAATTTTCCTGTATATTTGTATATATTTAGTAATTTTTCCTATTTATCATTACTGTTTCATTAAAGTTCTGTAGTTTAGTTTCCAACCCATAAGTCTCTCTCCCTTATTCTCTCTCTCTTTCCTTTATCAGAGGAGAGAGATATTAATATATAAATCTGTTACTCGGTTTAAATCCATTGTTTTGCTGGGCCAGGGTTAAACCGTGACAATATCATAACTTTTGCCATTTAAGTAAGGAAGCTAACATTCACCTATTGCTAGCTATGTGCATTTTGCACATGCATAAAGATATATTTGCCCAGGGAATGTGGCTCAGCACCGCAGACCAAGAGGTTACCTTGAGAACAACCTAAAGTGACAAACTGCTACTGGCAAACTGCTATCTGTGCCTGCAAACTGCCTTGTCCCCAGCCTGACCACACACACCAAATTCACACACCTATCAACTGCACAAGCAGCCCACGATTTTCCCTCCATGGGAAGGCTGAAGGAGCAGGGAGAAAATACTCCAAATTTATAGCCTCTTTCTTGCACATCACCATGCACAGGGAAGTTGTCCTCCCTATTTTTAAAATCTACTAACAACTGCAAATACATTTATTTACTTTTAGCATTATTTTAATGTAACAGACCAAGGAGACTTCCAGATCTTGGTAAAGGATAAAAAAGCCCAACAAAAATCTGTGAGGCAGATCTCTACCCAAATGCAAAATGTCCCTCTAACAAGATTCATGAGGTACCTGAGAAGGAATTAAATTACAGGTCACAGTTGCAGCCACCATTTCCCTTGTACCTTCCTTGATCTGTACATGCAAACTATTGTACTTGGCACCAGTATCAGCTATGATAGGGGATTTAAGCAAACGTAACTAAGATATAATAAACCAGAAGTAATTACAGGGGAGAAAAATCATTCCACAGCTTATGATACATTCAAAATCTTTTAGAAAAGGATGGAAATGTCAAAATAGAAGCTGGAAAGTGATAATACTATAAGGAAGGAACAGGTTAGTCGAAGTCTTCTTCTGTTCTTAAGTTTAACAGTATTCTGCAAATTCATAGGACTTGAACATCCTTTCAGGCAATGGCACTGACAGTGCCTGATAGTAGTATTTTGCTTTCCTGAAACTGAAAACACTGATGCCTTAATGTCTTGGAACATCAATTTCTCTACTCAAATCCAAAAAGTCACAAAGCCAGAAAATGCATCCGCTTAACCCCTGGATTCACCTAGTGGATCATTCAACATAATCATCTGACTCCTTTCCTGCTCTAGGAACCTTCATCAGAAGTCAAGAGCAGATGACTAAATCCCTGCAGTTGTTTGCAACCATCTCTATCTGCTTCCCACTTCACAGGGTATCCCTGGCAGTGTTTAATAGAAATATCAAAGGTAAACTTTGTTGGAATGTTTTTTGAAAGCAACCTTTGAACAGTGGAAGAAAATAACTTTCTTTAGTTACCAACTCCAGAAGACTGCAAGGTGCCAGCACACAGTGTAATTATTTGGTAATTTTGATTTATATTGCCCAATGAAAAGCCTGGAAACAGTCGCTGAGCTTTTATTCCTCATTTTTATTGAGACAGATGACTGCTTCCCATACCTATTTACTGAGAGGTTAAAAATTAAAGCATATTGATATAAGTTTCTCAAATAAATGAATGTCTTCAGCTTCTTACCTCCAAAGTAAGTCTGATATTGGTTATTTGCTCATCCATCTTATGTTAACCACAATGTAATTCCAGACAGTGAAGCTTATCACTTGCTATGAAACTCCACTAAATACTTATTATAATATTGTTATAATTAACTTAATTATTGAAATTTGGTAGCTTATTGAAAAAAATATATTTTTCTGCAACTTTAAAAGACTGTTTGGAAAAAAAGCCCAAGCTGCCTCTTTTTTGCTGACCAATACTAAGAATGCATGGTCTGATGAGTGTAATAAACAGGGCTTTAGGAAATCCCATTTGCAGTCAGGGAAGGGCATAAAAGTGGCTTCTCTGCTTGCTGACTGACAGGTTAACAAAACTTCTAGCCTTAAAATCACAGGAGAGCACTGAAACTTTTGAATGATAAGAGAACAATGAGTAATTGCAATTAATTGCTACAAAGTGCCAAGCAGGCACTGCAGTCCCCAAGGACAACCAAAAGCCAACTCAGAATTCAGCATGAGCTCCATCCATTGAGCACTGAGACCAAAAGCAAACACCTACAAAGCAGCAATTGTGAAGGTCACCAGATAACAGTCTGAATGATTAAACACTGCTAGAGACCTTGCTGGCACCAGTCCTGAAGCACAGTTGCCTTGCCACCATTTGCACATCTCCTTGTGTCACCTATTTCATGGTGTCATAGAATTATACAATGATAGGGGTTGGAAGGGACCTCTGGAGATCATCGTGTCCAACCCCTCTGTCAGAGCATCATTACCTAGGACAGGTTACACAGAAACATATCTAAACAGGTCTTGAAAGTCTCCAGAGAGGAAGACTCTCTGGTCAGCCTGTTCCAGTGCTCTGTCACCCTCACAGCAAAGTTGTTTTTTCCTCACATTAAGGTGGAACTTCCTGTGTTCCAGTTTGTGTCTGTTGCTCCCTGTCTTATCACAGGGCACCACTGAAAAAAGAGACTGGCCCCTTCTTCTTGACACCCACCCTTCAGATATTTGCAAACATTAATAAGAACCCCTCTCAGACTTCTCCAGACTAAACATCCCCCGTTCTCCCAGTCTTTCCTCATGTGACACATATTCCAATCCCTTAATCATCCTCATAGCCCTCTGTTGGGCTCCCTCTCATATATTCCTGTCCCTCTTTAACTGGAAAGCCCAGAACTGGACACAATAATCCAGATGTGATCTCACTAGGGCAGAGTAGAGGGGGAGGAGAACCTCCCCTTAGCCTGCTGGATGCACTCTTCTCAAGGTACCCCAGGATACTTCTGGGCTTCTTGGCCACAAGGCCACACTGCTGTCCCACAGATAACGTTTTGTCCACCAGAAGTCCAAGAGCTGCTTTCCAGCAGGTGAACTCCTACGGTGTACTGGTGTATTATGTTACTATTCCCCAGATGCAGGACTCTACACTTATTCTTGTAGAACCTCCTTAGGTTCCCCTTTGCCCAGCTCTCCATTATGTCCAAATCTCCCTGAATTGGACACTGCATAGCCTTCTGGTGTTTATCAACCAGTCCTGCCAGTTTTCAGTTTTGTACCATCAGGAAACTACACTGAGTTCTAGCACCAGCAACTTTCCCCACCAGATCAAATCTCTCAGATTTGAGACTACTGATGCTTGCTCTTCAAGAAACCACAATAAAAACACACATAGAGGAGTAACTCCTGGTTCCCTAGGTGCTGAGCTGACACCAGCACCTCTGACTACCTTAAATGTGTCAGCTTAGGTAATTAGAACATTAGCTTTGTCTCAAAAAAAAAAAAAAAAATGTTCACATTTTGGCTAACTCATTCTAAGGCCTGAGGCCTTCATGGCCAAATTAAAGAAAATGCACAAGATGAAGAGTAAACTGAATTACAGACAGCAGCAATAAAGAACAAGAGACATCTACTTGACAGCCTCAGAATGACCAAAAAAAGCAAAACACTGCACAAATGTATCCAATGATACACAAACACACATGATATTAGACCCGGAGCATTATTTAAAATTATGATTATTCATAACATAAGCGCTAGTAGGTTAGAGAATAGAAAAACTGAAAGTGACTTAATGGGCAGCCAGACAACATTTTTCTCCTTGTTTAGCAACAAAGGCTTGATTTGCCGCACAGCAGTCATGCCCTGATGTGAAGACCAAAATATTAATTTCCTCACAAACTTTTCTAGTGCAGTCAGGGTTGTACCATCAGTACGCTTCGAATAGGCTCTGTGCAGTCTGAGATGCAGTATATACAGTATATAAATATTTATAATTTACAGACTATATCTTTATGTAGAAATACATAAAATTGTTATTTATTATAGCTGTGCAACTGAAGTAAAGGCAAGTTTAAGAATTACACCTTCTAGCAGTTACATAAAGTGAAAAGACTTAACAGTGTACTAACACAGGGAGCTTGCATTAGTAGTTTGCATATATCAAAAGTAATTAATGCAAAAGTAATTACAAACTTTGTAAGAGAAAGTTTGTAAGAGCTGCACATTAAAATATGATAAAGAACAGCACAGTCCAAGATACAGTCTGTAGATCTGGATGCATATCCATAACAGAGATCCATGGGCTGGGCTTTTGTGGGTTTACTGCTGGACAATCAGATTTCAGTGTGCATTATAGGATACTGCTACACTTGCCACATGCAATAAAGTTCTGCAAAAATAAATGTGCATGACAAACTCAAAATGAAACTCAGTTGTGTGGCTGAGCAAAGCTGAGCCACTCTGGTCCCTGGGACAAGTGGGACTGAACCCCTGGGACAGTTGTGCCCTGTGCCACCACTGAGCAGTGATACCAAAGGGTGCAAGTCTCAGGGAGCCAAAGGTTCTCAAAGATTAGAAGTGTGCAGTGAGACACAATGATCACTGGGACAAACAGATCTTGATGGGAAGAGTCAACACTGCACAGCATCCTGGAAGCAAGGAAGCAAGTAGTGGAGTCACACATGAAATAATGGTGAAAATGTAAGCTGACAGTTTGGGACATCCAATTCATAATATTGATGCTTGGTTTTTTTAGACTTCTTAATGCTGTGTGGTTATTGACACATTTAAAACACCGTTAAGGAAATTCTATTAATTGGATTTAATTAAAATTAATTAAAATTAGTTACAACTCATAACTGAGGAACCTACAACCTGAAGAGTATAGAATGTACTCATGTGGACAGGTGAACCCATGTGAACAAGTTAGTTTAAGAGATGTAGAAGTAAACAGAAAATCCATAAAAATGGAATGGAAAACCAGTTACCAGCAACGGGAGTTTCTTCAAGGCATAGAGCCCTATATGCTTATTCACAAACTTAGTGTACATATGTAAACAAACTCTTCATTGAAGAAATCCCTTTTGATTCCAACATAACCCATGGGCAGCACATTCCTTATCTCTTTGTGTCTTCATGGAAAATAAGACTGACTTTAAAATGTCAATTCTAAAAATAATTTCTTAAAATGCACATGGTTCTACTCATAGTCCAGTGGCTTGAAGTGATTCAGATCATCTGCTGGACCACGAAGGGCCTGTGAGGCAAAAATTACTGTTTGATGTGCTGTGTCACTAATTTCTCAACAAAAGAGATGAGGGTGAGGGATAAAGAGACACCCCCACCAAAATATTGGACTGGACTTCCCATAATCAAAAAAGAGTTTAAATTTGATGGAGAAATAGTGATCAACCTGCAACTAGGAGTCCTTCTGAGTCACGACATCACCAGGCCAAATGTAACACTTGCAAATTTGTGTATTTTGCACAGTTCACCTAAGTAAACAGTCTTGTTCAGATAAGCAGACTCCTGTCCTATCCAGTGGTGACAAAATATCAAGTGCAAGCAAAGAGTAAGCAGAGGATGTCCTTCAGTCCTCAGAGGAACTATCTCCAAGTCAGATACCAATCATCAGGTCTAGGACAATATTTGCAAAGCCCAGCTTGCAGTGCAGCATTAGATGAGATGTTTCTTATGTTCAGTGTGACTGCAAAAGTACCAAAGCTACAGAGAGCAAACTGCAGGAGCAAACCCAGGAGAGCTGCCCTTTGCTAACTGGTCACTGATGTAAGGATGAAGAGCCATCCCATGTGCCCAAAAGTTGATGACCACTGTGACAAATACCCTGGAAAAGAACCTGAGAGCCACCTAAAGCTGAAATGGCCTTACCCTGTACTGATTTTGGATCTAAACTACAGCAAATTGGAGGTGATTTCTCAAACCAGTCAAGCTGCAATCTGTAAATAGGGCTGCAGATAAAATGATGCGAAAATGCAGTCTAGCAGCTAATGTTACTGTGACCATTCTGTTTGACTGACAAAAGCACTCAGCATCCTGCCAGAATCACAGATTGGTCTTCATGTTTTCTTTTGTCCTGATAATGTAGACTAGTTCCACAAAAAACACCTGGGCCAAGAAAAAATTACTTCTGTGACCCATCTGGCTTACAGCACAGCTGCCTCTCACTGACAGAGCCTCAGGCTGGAAAGGCTCCTAAGGAGTGCCAGGAAAGGTGAGCTTTATGATAATGGGAAGCCACTCTCAAACTGATGGAAAGGGTGCTCCAGCAGGCAGGTGCCCAAGGGGATACAATCCCAGACAGAACAGAGCTTTCCTTTCACATCTGAAGAAATGTTTGTGTGTTCCAAAGCTTACCTACTTTTCCCCCCACCCCATCTTACCTGAGGAAACACAATCACCCAAAGCATGCAGTTTGTCAAATATCAGGTGTTGGTATCAGGATACCAGACCCCAGTAACTTGTGACAGTGTTCAAGTGGCGGTGTGGGTGGATGAAAGATTAATCCGCTTGCCAGAAAAAACATAGCAGGGTGGTTGGTACAACCCACCCTGCACTCTCAACAGGGGATGTTGGAACAGAGTGGTTGGGAAGAACATCAAAACCCACACGTATGAGCTGAGGGTTCCTGTCCTTCCTCTAAACATGAGCAGGGGTTGAAGCAGCGACTGCCAAAGCTTCTGGGCTGGGAGCACTATGGCACCACTCATCATTATAGCCCCCAGATGGGCCAGCGTAGGCTACTGCAAAATATCCACCAAGCTTGGAACAGGATCCTGAAGGAACAAGAAAAATCTGCCTCATTTATTTCCTTAGCAATTTATATATTCTGACAGCTCTTTGAAGTCTAAGATCTCGCCTCAAGAATGTTATGGAAAAGTGCTCTACTATGAAAAAGTTCCTTATTGCCACTAGAAAAAGAAATAGGAAGCAAAAGTTTTTATTTTTTTAACTTCTTGCCATAAGAGGCAGCATCTTTTCATGTCATTTGCAAGGGTTGAGGAGGTACTAAGCTTCCACACTGAGCTAGGTGGGAATCAGGACATGATCTTTTATGTACATCACTAATACCCACCAGAACAAAAAACACCAAATATTTTTAAAAGTCAGAACTGTAATAACAAGCCTTAATTAGTTTTTTATGCCTTTAGCTAAGCTTTTAATTTGAATGTGAGAAAAATGTTTTAATAAAGCCACCTTCTGCCACAATTTCTCCAGATATCTTCCTGTTTTGGCAACATATGCCACAAATGCCAGAGACCACAGCTTTCCTCAGTACACAGACATCATTTACACTGAGGGCAGATCTACTCTGTGCACTCAGTAAAGCCTGGGTTATGTGAGCAAGAGAAAATCCAGTGCTATCACTAAAGATTGAATTCAAATATATAAATACATACATACACACACGCAAAGTGGCTAAATCCTTACAAGGCAACTTTAGTTTTGGCACTTCATTTCTTTCACTTACAAACCTGGCAATCCTCTTCGTAAAAAAAAAATAAAATAAATAAATTAAAAAATGCTTCTTTTGTATCTTTCATTTTGTACCACATACTCTTCAGAAGAAAGACACTACCATTTTCTTCCAATTACTTCTGTCCCATGGACTCTAACGTGCCTTTCCCAGTCATGTGATTTCATCTCTCTTGGATGTTGTCCTCTCCCTACTTTGGCAATCCCAGTTTGCACCTGACAAGGCTTCAGGTACATATAGAGTCTCTGCTAGCAACATGACTTTGCACCTACTACCTTAGTCTGTACCCTACTCCTTACCAAGTCCCAGTCATCTGTCCCAAAGTCTTAGCTCCCATCTCCCATTCACATTCTTTATGTCCTGCACATTCTTTATGTCCTATATTCATTTTATTCTATTCCTCACCCAGTCCAGTTTCTTGTAAAATCACTTTCTTATGAAATTCTTGTATCCATACTCTCCCTGTCACTCATCCCACTCATCCTCCTCTTCCCTGTCACTTACATCTCAGTTTCCTCCCAGAGCTACCTGGATGTTTGATCCCTCGAACCTTCTGCCCAAGCACCGGCAGAGGAACCATTATGAAAAACAAGAGGAGTGGGTATCAGATTTGATCCAAAACTAGATTACCAGCAAAGTTCTGAACCTTTCTGCTCACTGTGAATGACCTGATCACTTTGAAGATGTCACATACAGGCAATCCCGCCAGCCACAGCATGTGTAAGGGGGTGAGGATCAATCTGTTAAACACCAGGGAGCATGAATGTTGAGGATTCATAAGAAATCACAGTAATTTGTTCCACAACACTGCTCCAGAAATAATTTACCTATACTTATGCTTTTCCTGACTAATATTAAAACAAAATTTAATGATACTAAAATACTGAAAATCCCACTTCAATTATCTATTCCATTGTTTCAGTTTCATTAATGCTGAACCCATTATGCATCACCTGGTAGAGCAGAGGTATGGAGAGCATTACTTCACAACTCCTGACACTGCTTCAAGCTGTCACTCTTCTTTCATTTGAGCTGGAACAACTCCAGACCTTTCAACATTCCTTCATTGGCCATATTTTTTAAAATCTATTTTAACTCCTCTCCTCTGGATTCTCTCCAATTCATCCACATCTTAGTTGAAGTGTGCACCCCAATTATATATGTTACTACAGCTGAGGAGGACTATTGCATGGAGTGGAAGGAGCACTTCTTATACTTTCCATGCCAGCATCCTATTTATCACAACACAATGTTTGTCTTCATTGCAGCAGCTCCTCAAGGAATCTACCATAAGCCATGCCTCTTCTAAACAATTACCACACAGTCACCTCCTTATACAGCTGCTAACTAAAATATCTTTTTTCTGTTGAATAACTTAATTTAAATTTTGTTTCCAGTATATTCACAGTTCCTCTCTGTGGAGCATCCCTCAGATGTCAACCACACCACCACTGAGGTCACTGTTGAAAACACTCTGTATAAATGGATATTGAATAAACATGTAATCTTTCACTTTACATGTTAAAATTTTCACAGGAGAATGTGTAAAAACTACATTCTGAAGAAATAAGACAGAAAATATAAGCAGGCTTTTTAGAACAGTAAAAACGCAGATCTCTGACAACAGGACACTGCCTTTACAGGAGCTGAAGCCTAGACAGAAACCAGCATGACAATAATATGTTTTGCAAAGGACTTATGATTTTTATTTTATTTTTTTTTAACAAGGCAAAACAATTAGTCTAATTCTCAGTTAACCAATTGGCTAAATTAAAACAAAAAAAGCCTGAGTCATAAAAACATGTGATGAACAACAGCCCACATGGTTAAAATTTGGCAAAGTTATAAAGAACAGAAAAGAGGTTTTACAATGGGACAGGCAGTTCAATTTTGGTGGCAAATAGTGCCATTCAGCCCAAATGTACCACATGTGTGCCAGTAGATACCCACAGATAACATGGATTCACTTGGGTTTCTATCACTATTTTTCTCTTCTGTGCTAAGACATAATTGTACCTTTTTTTCCCCTATGCTAAAGGGTTTCAAACATGGCTCTATTAAAGGACACAGAGAAAGATAGAATGTTACTTTGAAGAAAATCAACTTTCTTTGAAGAGAAACATGAAAGTCAGTATCTTCTAAGGTTCAGCTCACTTTAATCTTTTCCATCATGCTGCCTCCACATTTCACCTTAACAGTAAACATAATCTGTTAGGTGCAGCGTTCTCTGACAGAAGCCTCACCACAAATCACTAGATTGAGCTATTTTATGAAGTTACCAAAGTCTAACTGCTGTCTTTTAAACCACGCTGAATAATGAAAACATGTTCAACAAAGTGCACAGCATTTTGCACTGCTGAACACTAAAATTTGAGGTAAGTTTTTACTTATTTGGATCATTTTCATATTGTTTTTCTTAAAACAATAAATACAAAGAAAATAAACTTCTGTATGTCTTATCATTAAAATGATAAACCTAATCCTCTCAAAATATGGTTGGGATTGAGGGTAGGAAGGGTCTATAGAGGGAGCTCAACAGACTGGACCAGTGGGCTGAGGCCAATTGTTTGAGATTTAAACAAAGTTTGTCAGTTCCTGCAACTGGGTCACAACAACCCCATGCACTGATACAGGTTTGGGAAAGAGTGGCTGGAAAGCTGCCTAGAGGAAAAGGAGCTGGGTGTGCTGATTGACAGCCAGCTGAATATGAGCCAGCAGTGTGCCCAGGTGGCCAAGAAGGCCAGCAGCATCGTGGCCTGTATCAGGAACAGTGTGATTATCAGGAGTAGGGAAGGGATTGTCCCCTTGGACTTGGCACAGGTGAGGCCACACCTTGAACACTGTGTTCAGTTTTGGGCCCCTCACTACAAGAAAGACATTGAGGTGCAGGAGCATATCCAAAGAAGGGTGACAAAGTTGGTGAGGCTCTGGAGAACAAACCTTACCAGAAGCAGTTGAGGGAATCTGGGTTGTTTATTTTGGAGGAGACTGAGGGGAAACATTGTTGCTCTCTACAACTACCTAAAAGGAGGTTGTAGCAAGGTGGAAGTTGGCCTCATCTCTCAAGTCATAAGCAATAGAACAATAGAAAATGGCCTCAAGCTGGGCCAGGAGAGATTTAGATTGGATATCAGGAAAAATTCCTTCACTGAAAGTGCTGTCAGGCACTGGAACAGGCTGCTCAGAGAAGTGGCAGCGTCACCATCCCTGGAGGCATTTAAAAGATGTGTAGGTGTGGTGCTCAGGGACACAGTCTAGTAGTGGACTTTGCAGTGCTGGGTTAATGGTTGAACCTGATGATCTTAAAGATCTTTTTGAACCAAAATGATTCTGTGACTCTATGGGGTGTGAAGTGCTTGACTTAATGTACCTGACTGTATGTGTCAGTTATCAGAAATGAGGGTTTTCAACAGGACCCTTATTCTCAGTCCCATGAACTAAAATCAGCTGAATAGGACAGTACTTTCTTAAATGGCCTTGTTAGAGGCATGAAAGATTTAATTCTGTAATTCTGTAATTTGGTATACAGTGTTTATTTACAAAGGAGAAACAGAACTGTGTTTAAAAATGTACTGCTGTACTTTATACATTTATAGCAGCATCTGAATCATCTTCACTTAACAGTTTGGGCATCTGCAGTGTAACTCACCCAGGATAGTACAAAGCAAAAATCTTCACATTTTTCTCCCATCCAAACTAAATTACCAAATCACTGTGATAGGGCCCATGTGACACACTAGGTCTTGAACACTATCGATTGAAAACTATTTGTTACAAGTCAATTTTATTTCTTTGTAATACTTCACCAATATAAGCGTAAATATTAAATGTAAAGTAAATGCACGGAGTCTCCATGGAAAACCACACTTTTTATCCATCACTAATTGATTTCAGCAATAGATAAAGATTGAGAACTAATGTAACTAAAGCACTAATGTAACTAAAGTTAACACTGTAACTGTAGGTTGCCTTCTATCACATTTTTCAAAGCCAATTAAGTGTACTCTAACATGCACTTCACACAACTTTAAGTCTTATTCAAATACATGAGATAAATTACAACATGTAGGTGTTTAGAGCACCTCAACATTTACCACACCGATAGAAGCTCTTACGCAACTATTTTGCCCTGAGTCTGTTGACTCTAAAGAAACTGACTGGACTTTCCCAACATACCAGTTGTAAGCTTATCCATACTTGCTATGATTTTCTTATTTGGGCCTTTATGGAATAAAGGCTGTGCATTGATTTTGTGAAAAGAAAACAAAAATCCATTCTAACAGTCGAAGTCAGCTATTTTCAAATATGAATAATTCAGAATTTGAAAAAAATAAAAAATATCTTTCTCTCTTCTTGGCTTGTGAAGAAAAAAAATCAAAATACAGTCATTGAAGCTTAAGATGTCTATATACAAATTCTGGTTATGTTAGACTTCTTTGTAAAACAACAGCCAAATATATTCATATTCATAAATGCATCATCACATTTCAATCAACACTTATTATGCCATGTATTTCGTATTTTTAAAAAGCTTACCTGACACATCTACAATAGGAATATATTGAAATAACCTAAACCACGTTACTCACACAGATATCTCAATTTTCAGTGACTGAGATACCTGGCAAAACAGTATGCAGAGTAACTAAGAGGCAAAGCAGAAGAAACTGCAAAAGTTATTCTTAATTCTGTATCAGACCGTGAAATTTAAAAGGCTGCTTTGTAGTATCTGCAATTAAAATGAAATATTATTGCCAAAGTAGTAGTCTCTTCTAAAAGTAAATATAATTTGTTTAGGTTTTCAAGAACTGGATGTTTAAAAAAAAAATTTTGATTTTACCTAATGTGTTACCAGTTCACCACCGCTACTACCTCAAAAGACAACAGACTAAAATAAGATCCATAAGGAACAAATTTAAGAAAAAAAAAATCAATGACTTAATATGGAACACAGCAAGACATTCATATTTTATACCAACTGTACTTGCTACCAGTGCACTTTAAAAAATCCCATTATACAGCATATAGAAAAAAAAAAAAATCATTGCTCCTAAGTGTGAACCAATTTGCTCTAGAATGCAAGATTGCCCAAATGGGTATTTGAAAAAGGTTGTTAATTTTAGCACAGAGTGCTCTGAGATACATTTTCCTATTGGGAAAAAAAGACCCAATGACAACCAGGAGCAATCTCTTTGTTGCATGTCGTATTAAGAGATTTCAAGGTAATTCTTGTGTTTATAATCAAACTGGGACAGCAGTAAATATACAAATCACTCATAAAGTTTCAAAACACTTCCCAGTATTAAATTCATGATCATTGTTACAATGAAATATTCAAACCCAAGCACAACCTCTAACCTGATAAATTGGTAGCAGCCAGTGAAGAGTTGGATTTGTCAATTTGATGAATTCCTGACCTGGATTCAAACCACATAAACTGGGTTGTATGCAGTTATAACTATTGCCTATATTAAAAATATCAATGACTGTTGACAAAACTCACAATAACGTTTATGTCCAATGATTAATATTTTGATATAGTTATAATATAAAATTGTCTGCAAAGTGTGCAATTAGAATTATTTTGGTGATTGGAATGTCTTAATTCATTACAAAATGCCAAAATTTGAGTCAGACCTGGCTTTTATTATCTTTCCTCTGTTACTATGTAGGACCTGCTACATGCTACTCCTACTGGGGAGCTGGAATATCTTGGATCCTGAAAAAAGTGCTCTTCTCATACAGTTTCTATTCACCATTTAAGGTACGCACAGAAAATGTGTTTGGGAATATAACAGATTATGTTATCTATTTATTTATTATCAACAGAATAGCTGTTACTAGGCCTGTGGTTGCAAATTACTCTTCCCTTTCTCCGTGCCTCCATCCCCCACCCACCCTAGAGCAGATCACTTTCAGTGCCATTATTGTCAGGCATATTAAATTTTCAGGATGCACAGTTGTGGTTTCCAGGTCTCCATTTACCCCCTGAACTGTGTTTTTAACTGTCCGTTTTTACACTTAAAATAACAGAGAAGAGGTATAATAACGCTTTCAGTACTACAACTACAAAGAAGCAGATTTGTAATGAACTCATGTTAATACCAGCTAAATTATTGGGGGAAAAAAAAACCAAAGAAACCCCACAAAAAAACCACAACCACCAAAACCCAACCCCTATTCATTAGAAATCACTTAATGGCATAGAGAAGATCTGTGTTACACATAGTTCTAGCTTTAAAACAGACATTTTCTAATTGAAGAGACGGTGCAACACAAAGATTTTCCATGCAAAAGAATATTACCTCTAGCTTACCGGCTCCGGTCCTCAAGGAAAGGGGAAGAAACAGAAACGCTGTAGCACTGCCTTTCAAGCGTGAAAAGCAGCGGATTTCGTAGCTCATTCAAAGGTGATGGCAGTGAGATGATCAATGGCTTATGGGAGCTTAAACAAAGCCATGGTGATCTGGAGAAGCACTGTATGAAACAAAGTCATCTTTCTGACAGCTCCTGCTTTCCAGAGAGGCTAAAAGAATATAGACTCCCTGGGAGAATGCTAACAAAGGAAAATCAAAAGGAATTTGAATGACCCAGCCCAGCCATTGAATTCCCTGGCAGCAACCTAGTAGTGCCTTCCGAACATCACCCTCACACCTTTCCCTGGACAAAGAGAGCTGAACACCGGTAGGTCAGGACTTACATGTGGGATTTTTTCAGCTGTCCTCCCCGAGCATCCGCCTGCCTCTCGCCTCATACACCGCCACGGCCGCTCCTCGCTGGCATCCCCCAGCCCAATGCTCCGGGTACCAAAAACCGGTGGGGACGGGAGACGAGAAGCGGCACGGACACGGATCCGGACCCGGACCCGGACCCTCCTTCAGCCCAGCAGCGGGCGGCCCCGCACGGCACAGGGGGTGCCCTGCAAAGGCAACGCGCGGCCCCGGCCACCGCTGGGGGATGCGGAGCCAGCGCCGCGGAGGCTGCGGGCTGCGGGCGGGCTCCCTCCCGCTGCCACCACCGCGACGACCGCCTCTGCGCGGCTGAGGAGGGGGGCGGCAGGGCCCTTCCTACCTGTTCGCCCTCTGGGAAGGAAAGCGCCGGTGCCTCCCGCCGATGCCGCCGCCCAGCCCCTCGAATGCCGCCCCCGCGGCGGCCGCCCCATGGCAGAGAGGCCGGAGCCGCTCACGGGCGCCCCGCAGCGCCGCGCCCCCGCAGGAGCCTCTCCCGCATCCTTGCCTTTGCCCTCTAACTACCGGTGTTGGGCTCCTGCGGTTGGGGAAGGAAGGGGTGAGGTTGGATTTATCCGGATTCAGCGGGATCCCGCGGGTGTCCGCACCGTCCAGCTCCCCCATTGCGCTGCCCAGGAGGGAGAGAGTGGCAGCTCTGGCAGCCCTCCGGCTCTGCCCCCTGGTTTGCTCTCATCTCAGGACCAGGGTTGAATCCACCACCTGTCTTGGACTATAACCAGGCAAATTTTTATACCCTTCGTTTACTAAAAAAATAGGAGGAAGTACAAGACACAAACCCAAAACTATCAGCTGTTCCCCGACAGAGCAGCACAGAAAACAACCCCCCTTCTTTCCCTTGCCCTTATATCTCATATTTGTATCAGCTCTTCGAGGGCCCCACTCTTCCAGTTCAGCTATCTACATCAAGATTTTAGCAATACTGGACACTACTTTCCCCAATTTACCAAGGAAAACTGTGAAATCAGATGCTGCACTCAGTTCCATCCACTAAGACACCTTTTGAACCCAAACTGATTATGTGATTCATGATCTTCCACTGCTAAGAAATAAGATATATTTTGCCAGCCAGCTCTAGGGATTCAGATGCTCCCTAGAGAAGACTGTGCAGCCTGGGATCCTGCCTGCTCCTTAAGTTTTTGACCATGTCAGAAGTGGTCCTTCCACTGTTGTTTCTTAAGGGGAACTGGGTCTGACAGAAAAGTAACACACCTGCTGGGTCAGAACAAAGATCCCAAAAAATTTTTTGTCCCTGTCTGTCCCCAGCACCAGATATTTTAAAGAAAGAATATCAGTTTAGGCAAGCATTTATGATACTCTTCCACTCCTTACTGATTTGCAGCTCAGTTAATTTCTGAGAAGTTATATCTGTGAAAACACACCTAGCTCTGTATGACTCTGGAATAAACTTGAACTCCTAGATTTCTTTTTTTAATTTTTTTCCTCCCTCACCTGCAGTGTTGCAGAGAGCCAGTCAGGCATGCCATGAGGAGCAGTCTGTTCCCTTTTCAGTCCCCTCACAACTAAAGCCACAGTATATAGGGCAGACATAATTCAGAAATTAAGCTCATGCATCAGATTGAGTATTCTGAGGGCTGTGAAGTATAGTAACTGCTATCTTTACCTGAACAATTGCATATATGAATTTCTATTAAATATATGTCTACAAAACACCTGAATTACCCAAAGCCCATTTTTTAGCACTTAGAAAGATTCAGGGGTTTTGATGCATTTTGCTGCTCTCACAGCACTTACACATTTTTAGGCAGCAGAATTAGGTGGTATAGATAGGAAACTTCAAAAGTAGAAAAAAAGTGAACCCAGCCTTTGCCAGTTCTCTCAGATTAGTCAAACTGCTCAATTACATCAGGTCTTTGTTGACAAAGGTTGATCTTTTCACTTTCCTGGGGCAGAAAATAAGATAAAATGAGGTTATTTTTTTCTTAAGAACCTTTTTTCTTAAGAACAATTACTGGAAAGGAATGCAGTTACAAACCTCAGGAGCAAGGTGATGGATAGACTTCAGGAACATGTGGCTATAGTAGCAATTCTTTCATTTTGAGTTTATCAGATACATCTAGCATTTCTACGGAGAAACCTAAACCTGTTGAATATATGCCATGATCATTGGCAGAAAAGATATGGGTCCACCAGGTGGCACCAATACTTCATTTAAAAGCAAGGAGTAAGATGGAGGGGCTACATCCTATTCCACATTTTATATTTATGCATTTATGCAAAGTAAAAAGGGTATGGATAAAGATTGCATACACAGCTGTAATCCAGTAACTCATATCTCTCTTCAGATAAAACAAGCTCAGATGTCAGTGTGCTCCTTTGAACATAAAGGCTCAGTTAAAATCTCCCCAAAGAGCAGTATCTGCTCCTGCAGACCTTGACTTACAGCTGACTAGAACCACAGAACTAACCACACTACAATTCATTTCTGTGGTTACATTCAAGAAAATGTCTGTTCCTGTTCAGCAGTATTAAAACCAAGGAGAAGAAGCCACTGACATTCATATTTTCCCCACTTTCTTCTGTTTGCCATCAAGCCATACCAGTTAGTTTAAGCAAACAGTCTAATTCCTGCACCATCACCTCAAAAGGGTGAAGCACCCAGCACTGACAAACCTGGTGGAGCAGCTCTGCTCAGATGATGCTGAGCTAGCAGCACACACATGTGGGACAGGCAACTAATAACATGATCAGTAGAAAAAGAGATCACCTACCTGAGCTCTAAAGTAGATAAATCTGAGACAAAACAATGGCAACAAAATTATTTTTAACCTATTTTTTTTTAAGTCAAAGATAATAGAGATTATAAGGGACAATTTCACTACAGCTGGATAGGCACTTACCTAATCACACTACTGCTAGGAAAACTTCTCAGACTCACAGAACTCTTACACCCATCTGGAGATCAACCAGTCCAACCTCCTGCTCAAAGAAGGGCCATCTACAGCAGGCTGTCCAGTGTTGTGTCCACTGAGTTATGAATACCTGCATGGATAGAGACTGCCCAATCTCTCTGAGCAGCCTGTTCCACTGTTTGACCACCCTCATGGGAAAAAGAACCCATCTTTCTTGTGTATAAATGGAATTCTCTGAATTTCAATTTGTGTCCATTGTCTTTTATACCTTCTCCAGATAGCACTGAGAAGAGACTGCCAGTCTTTATTCCCATCCATCAGGTATTTATATACATGGAAATGTTCCCTACACACACTCCCTCTCACAGCTGAAATCCCCCACCTTGCTCAGCCTCTCCTCACGTAAGAGATGCTCCAATCCCTCCATCACATTCAAGAAAATTATACTGGAGGATGAATTGGAAGATTTCAGGTCTGAGGATTAATAATGCTGCAGCTCTTACGATCATTACATGGCTCACAAAGGGTCAGAGACTGAAATGAAACCAGAATGCCTGTACACATAAAGCTAGAAGATTAAGGTAACAAAACTGCACACAACTGGCTTCTTACACTGTTTATAGAGAAAAAGAGGAAGCATAAAAGTCTGTCCCAAAGAACAGTTTATAAAAGCCAAAAACCTTATGGTCATATGGTTTCATTTAGGAATAACAACACTTTAGTATGTCAGGCTTGCCATTGTGCAGCTATTTCTGTATAAAATATTTTAAATGGAAAGATTGAAGCCCTAACATTAATCCTTTTCAGTTAGCATCACACAGAAATCAGTGTTTCTCAGATTCAGATTTGGGTGACCAAAAAACCAGAAAAAAAATTGGGTTTTCCAACAGGACCTTAGAATTGCTTGTCTAATTTCAGGTTCATTATTTAAATTTTAGGAACATACTGCAAGGCTAAAATTAATTAAGAACTTTGTAAAAACACATTATGATGTTTAACTGAGCAATTTAGGTGTTAATAAATTGATAAAACCTGTCATTTTAGCTCCAGATTCCTCCACTTCTGGCAACACTTTGTTTTCTAGAGGAAAAGCCCTATATTGCTTCACCTTTATAATTTTTCTAATTATTTTTCCCTCATCCCCAACTGCAGATAATAACAGAAGACAGACACTTCAAGTATTTGGACTTTTCCCATGATTAGCTGTCTGTCTCACTCTGCTTTTAACTCTACTGAGGACTCAATCAGGTCACAAGGTTTCCATCATCTTTTGATCTTTCCAAAGGTGAGGACAGCACAGAAGCTTCTTGGAGCAGAGTCCAGGAGAGATACTTTAATGTCCTGACTTACATAAGGCTTGTTTCATATATGACACATATGGCAGTTCACAGATTTAAAATTTCCACAAATTTGTGCTTGTTTTGTACTTCAAGAAATAAAATACTTGAAGCAAAGTATTTAAAATACTTTAAAAGCAAAGTTGTATAAATATTACTTTTATTCTATCTTCTTGCAAAAATGTATGTAAGAGAATAGTAACAAGGTAAAAGAACAGCTTTACTGCAGTCTGAATATTAGTAATTTTTTAGTCCAAGAAAGCTGCACATGTTTTGGTGACCTAAATTATACCAGTTTTATTATACCACCTGTGCCCAACAATCCACTACTTGATAATTTTTATTAATCTAAGAATTACTACTAATTGAAGTGTTACAGTTTTAATTGCAATGTCAAAATAAACATTATTTTGTATGGTGAAACACAGTATTTTCAATAAAATGGAACACTTGTCAATTTTTAGAATTCTGATTCCAAACGAAAAGGGCTTTTATACAAAATCAGGTATTTGCAAGTCACCATTGAAGGTACTGAGCAGAACACAAATTCTTTTCTCATTCTTACTGAACTGCTTCATTCTGAATAATTAGTGTCAATTAGCATCAGTGGAAACTACTGACTTAATTGCAAACAGTATTAATATGTAAATAACATTTAGAGATTATGATCTTTCCATTCCTGTAACCAGCAAATGAGAGACATAAAAAGTAACACCGATGAGATGAATCCACTATAAAATAAACAATCTCTGGCTCAGAAGCCTAATGGGTACAAGTATTTTCAGGTACTTCTGAATGGGTGTTCCAAGTTGTTTTTAATGAGTAAAATTTAAAACAGACACATATTAAATAAAATCCCTGACAGGATAGATGAAAAATAAAACAGATTTATATAGGTTGCAACAGCAATTATTTATCTGTGAACGAGACAATTATTTCCAGTCAACACAATATTCTTCATGATTTGTAACTGTAACAATCTTAGTTCAAAGCAGACAAAATCTCAAAGGAAAAAGGTATTTTTTCCCCCCAATAATTTAATATGTTGTTTACACCTTGGCTAATAATGCTAGTTGGTAATCACTTTTTTTTGTTTTTTTTACACAACACTAGGCAAGCTGAACACTACCTGTTGGCCAGTACAGGGATGTGCAATGATACATCTTCACACTTCTAGTCCTACAAATATACATCATGTCAGCTTGAATGGAGTGTAATTATTAGAAAATTGTTTGTTCTTGAATAGAAGAATTATTTAATACACAATTATCTGCACAGGTGGACTTTGAGAGCAATCACGACTAATCACATCTTACTTCACAGCTTTACTCTTAAATGCTCTTCTGCTAAATAGAGTAGGTATTTGAAAGATGATTTCTCGTTGCATTTACCTACTGTGTGTCACAACATAAAGGCCTGTGTAACCTCTCCAACAGCTTGAGCTTTAACTGTATAAAGGATTCTAGGGTTTTTTTAAAACCAAAAATTGAAAAATATCTCTAAATGTGATTTAAAAAATTGAATACAAAGTATTTTAGAATTAATTGAAAAATATTTGGAGAATTTAAATACATCTTTAAAATATAATTTTTCTGTATTTTTGTTACTTATTTGAGGTTAGGATAACATTTTACATGCTATTTCACACAAAATTGAAACAAAAGGAGATTAGTAGATGTTGGATGACAAAAAATTAAGAAAGAATAATGGATATCTTTATTAAGAAAAGGTACAATAAACAAAACGCATTGACAAAACAGGATCAATACTTTAAAATACCAAAAAGAATGATCTGTATACAGAAAATAACAAACACAGGAAATCATGAGTATAAAATATACACTGGCTCATATTTTAAAGACAGTCATGTATGTTATTCTATGTTAGTTCACACTAAGATGAAGAAACTTCTGTAACCATATGGGATAAGGAAACAAAATATAAAATGAAGAGACTGTCATATCAAGTACTTGTTGCTTCTTACAATTATTATGTTTGCAAAATAGAAAAAAACCTTAGCCAGCCTTGATGCAAAACCCGTCAAACAGCCAGCAAAAAACAGTTACTCCAGCCAGTTATGAAAGCAGAATTTTGAAAAGTTGATTACTTCATCATTTCTCAGAAATTTCAAGGGTAATCATCAATTTGAACAAAACAGAGGTAGAATACAAGCCAGCCTTCATGATTTAAAAAAAAAAAAAAAAAAAAAGTCCTTGTAACAAGGTAATGCTTCAGTTGCTCAAGACTGGTTACTCCTTGAAGCTCACATTTCTGGCAGAGAAAGAAAAAGATTTCTAGATTTAGATTCCTCATATTCTCTTCTGTTATTCCTGAGTATCAACTATCAGCATTATCTAAAACTCTACGTTCACTTCAATGACTTGTTGCTCAAATGCTTAACAACTTAAATGTTAGATGAGGAAAATTTCTTGAGAAGATTAAATCAGCTTAGAGAAAAACACAGTTGTAACACCACAGAACAGTTATTAGACAGTACACTTCACTCTGGTTAACTCCCAAGAAGGTATAACTAAGTAGGGTGGAAAATGGTGATAGTACTTTTGAGATCATTCTAATGTAATAATCCATTGATAGGTTTAGAAGGAAAGATATTAAAAAATTATACTGCATATTAATTCAGTTAAATTACTTTTAAAAAATACACGCTTCATGAAAATGGGATATTTCTGACAAGATACGGTACAGAGCTGTCATTGTTCAAACTAAGTGGGCAAGTAGTAGGATAAAAATAGTTCATTACATGGTACTCTTCAAGTATAGGACTACTGGACTACTTTTATTGCTCTTGGGATTTACTGTAACGCAAGGAACACAATAGACAATTCTCTACTGATGATATGCTTTCTCAGAAATATATTAATCTATTACTATCTCAGTCAAAATGTTGACTTGAAACGTGACATGGTTTGCAGGTTTGCCTAATTCCTCACCAGTAAATCACAATACTAACTGCTGTTTCATCCCCACTATCAGTATCTCATTTGCTACAGTTTCCTTTTTTTGCTTTTGTTCAAAAACTTGCAAAAAAAGAGAAAAAATGTTGAGTGTGGATCATGGCATGCCAACCTCAGATCCCAGGAAAACTGTTTTTGTTTTTGTTAACAAAACTAAGCTGAAGAACAAACCATATGTATTTACCAACAAAAGTAAAGTTTAAAATCTTAGCAGTTTGAAATTCTGTTTCTTAGTAGTCTAGCAGTTGGATAGTTAGATTCATGTTTATCTTTCCTTGTCACAGAATCACAGCATGGTAGGGGTTGGAAGGGACCTCTGGAGATCAGCTAGTCCAACCCCTTCTGCTCTTCACTGCAGTTTAATATGTGGTAATAATCAGGCCTGTAACACGTAACTGACAATTTAAAACAACTATGATCTCTAAAAGAACAAAAAAAAAGTCAGTGAAAATGAACAGATGAGAAGCTGACTGGTTTCTTTTTTATGGACTCTAATGTTCATGATCTTATATATAGCATTCAAGCAGTAACAATGAAAAATGTATTAGTTTTTATGCACTTGTTTTAGAGACAGTTTTATCTAATGTGTAGGCTTCAAATACTTAACTTGTAATTTCCTTTGTAGACTGTCTTTTATTGCCATACTTTAGAGAATTTCATGGCATTTCTCTTAATATGACCCATTCGTTTTGCAGATAACTATTAACAATAATAAATTGGCAATATATATATTTGGAAATAATTAATGAGAATAAGAAGGTGATATATAATTTGAATCTGTCAGCTGGTGCAAGACCATTAACAAAACCAAGAATGGGAATCCATTACATTATATGGCCTTTGGAGAGCACTTTGCATCTACTGTTTCAAATCAATATTTTATCATATTTTATACTAGCAGAGTCAACAAAAGGAGAACTTAAAACTACCTAAAGTGTGTAAGAATGTCATATGATTTTTTAAAGTATTACTTAGAAACAGTTTAAACCTAACTCCACAAACAGAAACAATCTGCCAGTATCAAATGGCTTACTTTGCAGCTGATGCTTCATCAGTTGTCCTTACAGTGGTACATTCTGGAGAATGTGAGGGAGACCTTAATGTTGAACTGAGAGGAGGTGAAGCACGTAATGATGATGTAGAGAGACCATGTCGACGCATTTCCTGAACTGCACGCTCTCTACCAACAGAGAGTAATTTCAGTTAAATAACACTTTGATACTACAGGATGATAAGGAAATAAAACATAAATTTTTCCCCATAATTTTACTTGGTGATTTTGACAATAGTTTTCAAAGAGCCTTGTTTTCTCATCATGTCACCAAGCTTTCTTCTTGATTTCATGAGAAGGGATTCTTTTTTTTCATTACAATGGTAAAAAACATTTATAAGGGAATTCTGAAACTGTGTAAGTTTGTTTCTTTTCAACTAAGCACTTCTCAAGATAAGAATATTATATTTTGCAAGACAACAGCAACACAACTTTCCACAGAAGTTCCTCTCACTAAAAGTGAGAAAGAAGAAATGAGGAGTCACCTCACTGAAAAAAAAACCCCTGCATCTTACCGTTCAAATCGTTCAGTTGTCAGTTGCCTTTTTAAAACATCAGAGTCAGCCTGAATCTGTATAACTTTACTTCGAAGTATGGAAACCTCTCTATTACAGCTGCTTCTAAAAAAAAACCATGAGAAGCGACAAAGTTTTCTTTAAATACCATCCTCTAGAAGCTTAGACAAATTAGAGCAAGATAAAACGAGAATAGATAACTGCACAAGTTTCACATAGACCAAATCAAAGACAAGTTTGAAGTGTTGAGAATCAAGTGAACACAAAACATTGTTTCTGGAAAGCTAAGGAGAAAAAGAAGTGTGAAGCTGCCAAGCCTCTCACTACATCCTTACTACAACACATCATGTTCTTTTTCAGACAAGGGTAAACACAAACATGTTTTATAAAAACAGACAAATAATTAATTTATTGATTTGCTTTGTTTCAACGCAAGATCTTTGTTATGTTACACTTGAAAAAGAAAAAAAAATACAAACATAATGGCTTCAGTAATGGCTACAAACAGATAGGGCTCCAGTAAAAATTATTTCAAGTATACTGGAACTATCGAACTAGCAATGAACACAGATGAATCAAATGTAAGTAAAAATTGTATTAATGCAAGCTCAGACCAGCAAAACCTAGAGTATGTAAGCTTGTCAACTACACACTGGTGTTCAGGGCTGTTTCAACTACAAGAATAAAAAAACAAAGCAGCCTTGAAAATCTTAGATAATATAATTAATCATACTTCTTAGCAAATCATCAGCTTGGATGACTCAATGCCTGGTCACAAAACACCATTTATTTGCATTACAAAGTATGCAAAGTAAAAATCATTAAGCATAAAATACGTTGTCTAAATCAGGACCTAGTTATGAGTTATGTTGTTCCATAGAATCTTAAAGGCCACGATGGAGTGCTTAAAGGTAGAGTGCTTAGGTCACCTCTGGAGAAGCTAGAGCACTGGACTGGAACTCTGAAAAATTAGTTCCACTCCTAGCCCAGTCACAGGCTTCCTCTCTGGCACTTTCTGGTTTGTAACTCCAGGAGATGCAAACTACTGAAGAGATTTGATCCAAAAAGAACCGCAGAATTTTTTTTCCTGTGTTCCCTATTCATGATTAATGTTGCCAGAACTGTATCTTGATCCAGCATGTTGAGAACAGATGCAGAAGACAAGAGGTCTCGATGATATCTTATTCTAAGTCCTTCAGAGACAGGCATATGCTTTCAGGATGGAGGTAAGAATTCAGGGCCCAGTATCATTTTTGTAAAATAAGGAAAGAAAGCAAACAGTTTTGTGAGTTCTGAGGCTATTCAATGTCAATGACATTTAAATAAAATTAAGGTAGTAAAGTAAATAACTCAAAAATTAAGAAATATTTTAATGTGCCCCTATGCACAATATTGATCCTATAATAAAGTTACATGTTGATACACTGTTTTTATCAGAACACATCTGGCTCCATCACTGTAGATACAGATGGCTCTCAACAAGTAGTTTAGGTATTCAGTATTTCCTGTTTATTTAATAAATCAGTGCAAAGCCTCCAGGTCTCATTTACTGTATTATCACCCTAAATAGCACTCTGAGTAACACAACTTCTCACTATTCAATAGAGCTCAAAATTAACTTGTGAAGTTCTTCAGAGCTGTAAACCTATTTTTGAGAATCCTTCTAATGTCAGAGATTGTACCAGTGTCATCTTATGCAGAGAGTGGAAGCAGAGGCACAGTAAGGCCAAAACAGTAAATAATGGTTAAATACTGACACATGATTTTTGTCAGAACTGAAATTTTGCCAAGTCAAATGATTTCTTTGTATTTTGCAAGACACAAACATAGTTGTCACATACTTCAGTTACAGATGTGGGTGTTTAGTTCCTGTTCTTTAGACTGCAACGACTAAAAACTGAATAATAGAAAATAAAGAACATACAGCTAGTTCTTTCACCTGAACATTTGCCTAGCAACATGCAGAACCTTTGAGATAAAGAGGAAAACAATTCAATAGCTACTATTTTGTTAAGAGAACATTTCTTTCTTCCACCAATATCCTATACTCCTAGCAATTCAAATACTGACATTTAGAATAAACAAGAAAAGAACCTCACAATGTATGCAGAAGAAAAATTGTGAAAAAGTAAGTATGAAGTTATTTAAACAGAGTTTCATAATGTTTTTACACAAAGATAAATTAAAGTCAAATGAATCCTTTCCCTTTTTATTTTACTTTCACGCTTAATTTCACAATCAGGATGTTTCATTAATTTATTTTATTTGTATGCAATTAACTTTTTTTCCCCAAGGAAACAAAACTCGACAATTTTAAAACATAAAGCAATGACTTATACAAGGCCAATTAATAATGTCATCATGTACAGATTCATCATGGTTTGGATGGTTCTGTAGTGCAAATGTCTGCAACATATCAGCTATCTCACCACTAGGTAGTTACGTCCACTAATAGGCTTGGAAGAAAAGAATTTTAGTGATGGCACTGAAGATGGCAGAGTTGTACTAGATAAGTGAACTTCAGAGAAGGTATCACCTTCTTGGCCTGACTGATGTGGGAAAGAGTCAAGACCAGCAGAAAAAGTGAAGCAAAATTTCTGGAGTCTCACTGGGGACAAATCCAGAGAGAAACAAAGAGCTTAATTTAAAGACTGTGAAAACTCATTAAGGTGTTCCTTTCAGAGTAGGTTTCCTTGCGAACTCCTGTTTAAGCTTACTGCTTGCACTAAACTGATGCCCACCAGAGTGCTGATTAATGAAAGCAGTATGAAAGATCTGTGAAAAACTAAGTAAATGATGCCATGAAAGGTCAACAGATACTGCTGCAGAAATCTGCTCAGCCATACTGAACATCAAGAATCTGACTTTTTGCATAGCACATATGTACACTTGTTAAAACTTACAGTTTGCTCTCGGCGAGTGTTAGCTTGTCTTTCAACAACTGAATCTCAGAATCTCTCTCTTGGGATGTTAGATGGTTTTGAAATTCTTTGTCTCTACTGGTAGCCAGCAGTGTTTCAAGATTCTGAACTGTAAGTCTCTCACTGGATAACTGCTTCTTCAGCAACTCTACTTCTGATTTTATATCTTGTAATTCACCTAGAACCTAGGATACAGATTTTATACATTATAGTACACTGATTAACAAACACACAGAGATTGATTTCATGCCGAGATGCTAAAACACCCAAAATGATTGGAAGTTTCATAGAAATTAACAGGAACCTGTGCTCACAAAACAAATTAAAGCCTACTTTTTATTTAAGTTATAACTAAGTTAAAAACTATTCAGGCTGTACACTCGTCAAATGTTTTTGGGGAGCTGGATGACTGACTGGGTGCTGGAAATGCTCAGGTAAGTAGGTGAACAGAGCTGGCTTTTAGCAGCAGCAGGCTTCTGCAGAAGTACAAAACCAGTATTTACGGTTCTTCATTCTATTTGTCTAGGTTAGCTTACAATTAGCTTCTTGGATTTGCTGAAAATGTAAGAATGCATGTTTTCCTCATCAGTTTTATAAATATGAACAAACTCTGTAGTGAATGGGAACTAGTATTCTCAAGGCCTTAAATATTACAGTAGTAGACAGTATGGCCAAATTACTACATGAAGACATGACGATCAGCTGCAAATAACACAGAAATTATATTCAAAATGGTTTTAAATTCAAAATTGTTTAAACAATTTGAAAATATTTAATGAACTTTAGACTAATCTAAATTTCAATGTATTTGAAAAAATACATTAGGCAGAATTCTTTAATGTCTAAATAACAAATGCACAACTCACTTTTCATAAAAATTGAAAAACTGCATAAATTAAAAAACAGTATGTAAAAGCAAATAAATATAATTTCTCTCTGGTATGGAAAAAAACTAGTACTGTCACATTTTGTTGTGATAATGAATGAAGCGAACTCCCTCTTTTTTCTAAAAAAAAATGCAGGTATAGATCTGTATGCGGCAAAATTTATAATTTATTTATAAACCCAAAGCCAGTAATGCAAATTTAACCTACCTTGCTCTTGGAAGTAATTTATTCTTTTCTCAAATAACCATTAGCAGGCAAAGGCAGATATTTTGTTACAGCAAACTAAATTTGCCTTTGCTGCTTACCCTTTCATAATCCATGCTTTTGGATGTCAGCTGTCGAGATAAAAGTTCTTTGTTAGACTCAAGTTTCACACAGAGCTCCCTCACAGAAGCCAGGTCCGCCAGCACAGAAGACTTATCCTGTTTTTCACGTCTTATGTCTTCTTCCAACCTGGACATAGTCTTTGTCATGGAGGAGATTTGAGATTCATATGCTTGATGTGCAACAATATGCTAGACAAAGACAGATATGGATACCCCTTCAGTGTTACACATTGAGTTAAACGTTCTCTGTTGGGTTTTTTTTAATACTTTCTTTTCCTTTCAAAATAAACTTTCTCTATAAAATTAACTTTATATTACAGTCCTTTCCTCTTCTCTAAATCACAGCTAAGAGCAACTAATAAACCTCTCTGCAATTTTTAATCACCAACTTGAAGAATTATACAAGTACAAGTTGAATGAGGCTGGATTCCAGCTTCAGAAGAAAATTAAAAGCAAATATACCAAAATACCATCTATTTTTACTCATAAATCTAACTCTTTGGCTGACTAAAAGCATGAGACAAAATATGGTCAATCCTCAACTTTTTACTCCAAAACTTCCTTTATCTCCACGAAGTTGTTATTGCTTCCAAAAATAAAATGCTATTGGACTAGCTTTCAGTATTATGGAAAACCTGATTCTGGACCTCGACTACAACTGTCACATTTCTATATTTACTCCCATCCACCAGTGCTTCAAATACTTAATTCAAAGCTTCAAACAAATATAAAAACTAAGCTCACAAAATACTCATAAAGTTATACAAAGCTACTTTGAGGCAACTAAACAAAAAGTTCTTACAGAGATAACATAACAGTAATGATCACCCAACAGAAGAGTATTAAAATGTATTAAAAATATTCAAATATATGCTGTGAATGTAATTTTAGTAAAGCATGCAACAGAGAAGGAAAGTATGTGTAACCAAAATCAGTTACTGTTTAAAAAACTCAAAAATGTGTCCACATTTGAAATATTCAAATATAGGAATTACTTTCCATTAAAGCATTAAAAATGGTATGTTTGCTTTATTACTAAATACTTGACTGAATCCTACTTTTCTTGACAGAATTTAATCGCACAAATGATTACCCCTTCAATCTCTTTTTCCAGAAGTTCTATTCTCTCTCGAAGATGCCTCCTATCAGTGTCTACAGAAAGGAGTTCAAGTCGTATTGAGCTGCTTTCTCCCTCAGCTTGATGAGCCTTCATTTCCCAGTCTTCAGCTTGCGTGTGGACCATTCGGAATTTCTCTAACAATTCTTGGTTTTCTTTTTCCTAGATGAAACAGCAAATCACTCTGCAACGGCCAACATACTGTTAAGTCGACTGATCTTACTTCATGCCTACTCCCTAAATATATTTTTTTTCTCAAAAACAAAATAGATGTTTCTCTATTTTCTTAACCCCACTATCCAGAATTTACTAAAGGGCATGATCCCATTTGCAAATCCAAATAAGTAAATTATTATTGCGATGCCATTCAGTTCTGTTAAACTGAAGTATTTACATTAGCATATGTTTCAAAAGCTCCCAGGGAAGCATTATTTTGGAACTCTGTATCATCAATGGTCACATTACTGAGATGTACTGATCCCAGTGCAGCCCTTTCCAAGAAATTCCATCAGGAATCTGTTCTGAGCTCTTTTGCCCACTAAAATCTTACAAATATAAATCTTACAAATATATAGACTGATAATCTGTATTTGGGCATAAGCACCTAAGGAGTCTATTATAAAAGTACAAAACTGCTAGCATTAGCATCTACCAGTTATGTAACTAACAACAGAACAAACGTTGCTTGTGAATTTTAATTTGACCCAACTACAAGTGCACATCATAAGGCAGTGATTAACTTCTTTCTTTATTTAGCTCAAATCTCTTACTTCCCAGTTCATGTAACACAGACTGGGATTAGCATGCTGGTAGTATGAATCAGATTTATCTAATGAAGGCTACCATTTTTGAAAATCCTTCTATGTTTTCCCCAGAACCTGGAAGGTGCAGACAGGACAGAAACTCATGATTAAACAATCTAACACTATGCTAAAAAGTAAATCTTTGTCTCCATAGGCAACATCCAGACGCAATACTAGACAAACACTGTAACTAACCTTTCATTATTGGAGACTCGCTTTACATTCTAAAGCTTCTTGGTAACTGACTTGAATAACTAGATTCCCATGTGGCCACATCTGTAGCTGAAGCACTTCAGACATATATCATAAAATTCTTAAAAACTAAATTTAAGGTGTTTTCAATTGAGAGTTTTATGTTAACATACTACTGCAATTTCTACTTGTAAAAAGTGGTTGAATTTACATGCATTCATCCAGACATGCAAGTCAAAGTCAGGTAAAATCTTATTCTTTCCTCTTCAAAGTCATGTGATACATTTGACAGTTCATGTTGTCTTGACATAAATTTTGTTTGGTTTAAGGAAAAAAAGGAAAAAAGGAAAAAAAGGGAAAAGGGGAAAAAGGGAAGAAAGAAAAAATAAAGAAGAAATAGGACAAGCACAGAGAACAGGCCATACATTTCTTAATTTATTATGTCCTAATGAGAATGTTATACTCTAAATCCAAGGGATTTTGAAATAGTAATGACTGCCTGCTGATTATAGTTTTACCTTTGAAGTCATCAGGGTCTCAAATCTGGAAACTTCAGCTATATAATTATGAACCCTGGTTTTCATTTCTTCTTTTTCACGTATTGCATCCTCAAGCTCAGTACTGATAGCCTAAAAAGGTTACATAAAGGCAAAAAAGTGCATTAGAGTAAATTGATGATATATATCTGTATCAGAGCAAATCAAAGTAATTGTGCATGGCCTAGATTTTGTTCTATTCTGCTTTAAAGTAATTTAGACAAAGTCCTTTGGGATTTCTAGGGTTCAGGAATATCCCCTATTACCTTAGAAACACCAAGGAGTTTTCCAGGTAAGAATAATCACAGAAAACAACTGATACCATACCAGTTCATAAAAGCAGCAGCTTCCCTGACCATATACCCCTCTCATCTTTGGAAAATTCAGCACACAGATATTTATGAATTGGGGTTTTTTTCAGACTTAAGATTCCCTATCCCTGAGTGTAGGAAAGTTTTGTGTCACTAGAAAGTCATTTGTATAAAAAAAGATGAATTAATTCAATGCTTCTTTTAAAGTAGAATTTCAAGACAAAATAACTAAATGCATTATTGAGATTATGCTTAGACACCAAAAAATGCACCGTGGCATTTGTTTGATATGTTGGAACTGTTAACTCTGGTCCTCTCAGGTTCATCTTTCACCTTTCTCTGAGTCCTCTAGCACGGATTGCAAAGAAGGCAAGTATCTTCTCCTATCCCCACTATCAAATGCAGGAAAAATACAGCATATGGCCTTATTTCTTTCCCTTTGTCTTTTTGTGGTATATCAATATTAATTAACAGCAACCTTTTTATTGTGTCCCTTATCTAGCATATGCTGAAATCAGTCTGCTTGCCTGTGGTGGCCTTTCCAAGCACACTGGGAAAGCTTTAGCCATCATATTATAATAAAATCTAATATTTCATCCTATTAGATACCTGTGAATAGCATCTCTTGTTCCAATAATACAGCCACATACCTATGTATTGTACCATAGGTTTTGCAAGAACTATTCAGGGTACTACATCACTTACTTAAAACACTTTGCTATATTGTACTTCTAGCTTCAGCCTCAGCTGGGTTGAGTGAGGGGAACTGAAATAAATGCTGACAACCCCTTGGTAATTTTTAATGTTGGCATTTACAGTGAATTAAACCAAACATTTTAATCTCATTATCAAAATTGTTCAAGGGATTTGAGTCCTGTTGAGCTTCAATAGTTGCATTTGCCATGCAAACTGAATATAATGACTCAAAACAAAATTCTGGGCTATCTCTTTAAATCACATTCACATATTCTCTATGTAGTCTTTCTAATGTTTATTTTAGATAAAAAATAAAAATGTTTGTTCCTTAGCTTATAAAACATTGGACATATTGTCCGTACACACATTCTATTATACAAAGACATCTGCATCATGCTCTTGGAGCTGGAAGGCTTTTGGTCAGTAGTAACCAGCTAATTCTATGCCTCAAACTGTGAGGAATTAACAAGATTGGATGCAATTCAGGCTCTCCAAGCCATGAATCCAAGACTCAGAGAATTCCAAGGAAGAACAGATAAAGCAATGATGATTGGGAAGAGTGCAAATGGATAAAGCCCCTTGTACTCTTGAAAGAATATGCCTTCCACACCAGTGGCTGGTTTAACTTGCAGACCCCTGCAGTATATCTCAAGATGAAGATGCCACAATAATGATAATAATGATAATTTGAACTGTTCAATTCACTGAATCTCTCAACTATTTCTGTCTTGAAAAATTTTTATGTAGCGTATGCCATCAACTTGATATAACTTATTTTTCAATAAAATATTCAAGGATACTCTACAGAAATAAGTAATTCTCCAAGGCATTAAAGATTTTATTTCAACTTTGATTCTGTAACTGACATAAATTTGTGACTTTACAGCACACACTTTACAAGGAAATTTATTTAGCTATCCATAGCTGACAGGGAGTGTTTACCTCCCAGCCTGAAAGCCAACCATGAATACACATGAACTAACTCAGCAATCATAACCTACTTCTCACATGCTTTTTGGCCTAAAGTTACTGACTGGCTAGCTGTTAGCAAGTGGGTATGCTATGACTCCAAACTAGTAGAGAGCTAAGAGAAGATGGAAACATATACAACTAATAGGAATAAAAATTCATAACATAAAACTCTGCAAGCAAATAGTACCTGAACAGAATCTCCACTAAAAACCAAAACACACGCACGAAAAAGGTGCAATTACATCTGAACTCTAAGACACCACCTCACCATGACACCTACCTTACCAATGCAAAGACAATCCAGTAAGAACATTTCTCCAGGAAAATAGATGGCACCTTTGAATTCACCATCTAAAAACCCCACACAACCTTGACACAATGGAAAGGGAACCCTTCCTATTCCCATCGACTGTTCATCCTTACCCATTTCTGAAATCAGGAAACAAATTCAGACTATTATTCAGGACTATCATACCTTGAAAGTAAGTTTTCTTCAACCCCTCTGTCTTTCAGCTTTTATGCCCTCTTACATTTTCTCCCCAAACATTAACTTTTCCCAATACATCAGTAAATGCAAAGTCCCTGCTGATCAACACACATGAATGGAAACTAACTGCCAGAACTGGAAATTAAAAAAACTGCCAATACCCCTTTACAACCACCACTACCAAGGTTCACAGAACACAAACATTAAAATCTACATTCAAAAACATTCTAATCTCAAAATGTGGCATACCTCACTCAATACACCCAACAAGATGAATGAAACTAATGAATGTCTATGCAGCAGAATTAATTCAAATGTGCTAACAACCTTCACGCTTTCACCTGACTAATAACCCGGTACCCATTTTTGTGGTTTCTTCCTGTCCCTCAATAATCTATGTTCCACAAATAAAACCCATTTTTTTACCAAACAAATAGCAGCTACCAAATGATATAACCAATTGACATAATTTATTCCTGTATAAACAATAATGCTCTAGATTTGTTTTATTTAGCTTTTTTTTTTTTTAATCTGGGGAAGGGTGATGAAACTGAAAGCTTGTTTATTTCTTCCACACTGTATTGACTATGCTTAAGTATCTGAAGTAATTGCTTTTATAATTCTTCCCTACTATTTTTAATAACCCAGTTTTCAAGAAATATCAATTATTAAACATACCAAATAAAAATTGAAGATATAGAAGTTTTGATGTATCACCAAGTAAGCAGTAAATAGTTTAATACTTCAGTATTATGTACTGCCTTCATACCTGATTTTCTCTGGCCATTGTAGCTAGGTCATCTTGCAACCGTCTGTTTTCTTTCAGAGCCATTTCCTTTACTCTTCCTGTTTCTGCAAGCTCCATGTGGGATGCATCAAGCTGGCGGTGTAAGCTATCTATCTCACGGTCTCTGCTGCTCAGCATGTCCTTCATCTGGCTAGCAAGTGAAAATCTTATTAAGTTGTCCCTTCTTGTACTATAGCACATACTGCTGAAAATTATCAGACATGAATTTTGGATACGCAAAAGCTTTTGGTTTTCTTCTTTAAAAGAAAAAGGTAGATACTCTGAAGGTTGACAAACTGAATCTAAACAAACATAAGCTAAGCATGTAAAATGTCAGTCAACATAAATAAAATGGAATTAATCTTCAACTTTGAAGATGTAACTGGTAAGATGTATCTTACTATGCAAAAAATCATGTTTATCTGTGTTCAGTAGTGGTTACAGTACCTTAGCCATTGGATATTTTAAAAACCATAAGGAAGAAGACAGCTTACTTGAAAGACACCAATCAGAAGTGTAAGGAAGAGATTAAACAAAAAAAGCAGAAATATAAATATGTAATATAAGATGCAATATAATACTTTTGCATTAAGTTTTTCCTATAGTTTTAAAAGTCATGATTAAAAAGAGACAAAAAGCTCAGATGAAGCCCAGCTAAAACCTACATAAATATATTTTAATTAAGGCTGTACTGGTAGCTTAAGCTGGAATAGTTTACCAATCATCAGTAATGAGTTCAGCTCAGAGTTTTACCTGGGTCAATCTGATAGTATCTAGTGGAGTACTTGGAATTCTAAAATCTATTTCTTAGATTTAAGAGAATTAAGAAATGTTACCAATTTAGGAAAATTAATATAGGTAAATGATTGATAATGGCTGTCCTACCAGTATCTTATCAGCCTGCAATATAATTGCAGGGGAAATATCCTCAGAAGTTGTGTACATCTTTTTCAACACAGTATGCTCCTCTACGCAACTCAAACAGAATTAACTCCATTTCACCAAAATAACTAAAATAGCCATCTACTTTCACTTTAAAATGACTAGACAAAAGAAAACCACTGAAGAAGACATCCTAGTCTTTACTTACTCTTTTGAGGACTCCAGCTCAGAGAGAGTTAGACGTAAATGAGAAATTGTTTTTTCCTACAAAAAACAAAGGTTGTATTAGGTATTATTATACTGCAATATAAGAGGATATTTCAAGCTAAAGAACTTTAAATATAAACCTTTATTTTAGCCCTTTACCAATAAATAATTGCATCTTTGCACATCTTAATTCCAAGCTTCTTTTCTTTACTGAGAAGGGAATGTCTTGTCATCAAAAATGATGGAAAACAGCGATAGCTTCTGTTACCTCAGGCTATATCCTTATAGCTTAACAAATATGTCCAACTCCAAAATGCAAAAAATACTACTTTATTTTCTTGGCATGTTTAGGTAACACACTAACAATCATAACTCAAATACTACTGAGTTGGCAAATGACTCTTTGCATTGTTTAGGTCCAAACATAATGTTTATGTGATGCCTGGAGATCCAGCACAGACTTTGTTATGGAGGCAAAGCGTATACCTAAAATGTAACTGCTTTAAAATTCTCAACACAGACAGCACAGTAGTAAGTTTACTGCACATACCTTGTTAGCTAAGTTGTCATCTAAGCATGCAATCCGTTCTGTTTTTTCATCTACAGTTTCTTGAAGACTATCCTTTTCTTTATCCAAAACAGTAATAGTACTTCTGAGCATATTGACTGCGTCCTCTTGTGAAGTGCTCCTCTGGTTTAACCTATCTATAAATGAACCAATAAGTAATTTCCATTTTAAAAAGAGAAAACAAGCATAAAATTAACTAGTGGTTACCTATTTTCTCCTCTAGCTTTAAAATTTCTTCTTGAGCTGACTGTAGTTCATCCTTTTTGAGGGACAAGTGGTGCTGTAGATCTTCAACAGACCTCTGGAGTTGGTCATTTAAGAGCCTGGAAAATCAGTGTACATTTGAAAAAAAGTTTGGGACCTATTCAGGGTCATCAACTTACAGCTCTTAAGATGCTTGAAGAGCTGGAACAGTTCCCGAGGAACCTTATGACAGTGTTGTGTCATACTAACCAGTCCTCTCCTTCCCTCTCTCGGAGAGAGACTACTTTGAAGAACTGCTGAAATGAACACTACATGGTTGCTTTGGATCCCTGCAGCAAGTCTACCTCCACACCATTCCAAAACAGAGCAGTGGAACCTCAGGGGAACCACCATGATAATCTGAAACATTCACTTCCTCTGAGTTGTTACTCTTCATCACACAACTCTCCTTACTTGTGTCTTTTGACTCTTCACTTTACAAAGATTTTGGTATGCAGCATATTAAGAGGCAACATTTTAACGCGGATACATTTTAAGCAGCAACCAAATTGACAGCTACAGTTCCGATACTACTTTTAAGAGATACAGAACCTAAAAGATATATGAAACCTTCTACCTACATAGTTGTTCTGCTTAGCAAGAAATATCAGAGTGACCTAGGGAACAATAAAAAAAGGCAAAAGGGAACCCCAAAGTAATTAAATGGATCATTTACAAAACAGGTCACAAAATAAACGTCTCTCTAAAACAAGACCTCACAAAAGCTGGAGCAGCTTTTCATCTTTTAAAAAAAACATCAATCTAGAATAGAGCATGTCTGCAGATGAAGAGTTGAGAGTTAAACTTTCAAAGGAAAAAATAAGGGGAGTAAGGATTCAAGACAGCTCTAACAAATTGCCACAAAGCAAATTAGAACCAAATGCTGAAATTACTGTAGATCTACTCATCTCCTTTTTTTTTTTTTTTTTTAAAATAATGTCATAGAATCATAAAATGTTTTCAGTTGGAAGGGACCTCAAAGATTACCTAGTTCCAAACTCCCTGCCTATGGGGGCACCTACTAGCCCAGGTTGCTCAAAGCCCCACCCAACCTGATGCTGAACACTTCTAGGGATAGGGCATCCAGAGCTTCCTTAGGAAACCTGCTCCAGTATCTCACCACCCTCACACTAAAGACCTTTTCCTAGTGCCTAACCTAAATCTACCTTTTTCCAGTTTAAAGCCATTACCCCTTTTTCTACCACTACATGCCCTTGTAAAAAGTCCCTCCCTAGCTTCCCTGAAGGTCCCCTTCAGGTACTGGAAGGTCCCTGTAAGGTCTCCCCAAAGACTTTTCTTCTTCAGGCTGAACAACAACAACTTTCTCAGCCTTTCCTCATAGGAGAGGTGCTCCAGCCCTATGATCACCTTCATGGCCATCCGCTGGACTTGCTCCAACAGCTTCAAGTCTGTTTTCTGTTGGGAACTACAGAACTGGACACAGTACTCCAGGTGGTCTGACAAAAGCAGAGTAGTGGGGGAGAGTCACCTCTCTCGACCCGCTGGCCACACTTCTGATGCAGCCCAGGGTTGGATTTCTGGGCTGCAAGAGCATATTCCTGTCCCAGGCTGAGCTTGTCATCAACCAGCACTCCCAATTCCTCTTCCTCAGAGTTATTGTCAGTCCATTCTCTACCTATCCTGTAATTCTGCTTGAGATTACCCTGAACAATGCCTAATGTTTAGCATAAAATTTTCAGTATTACAGATGGCTCCTTAATATTTGAAAAATTTGGTCCCACTGCTGCAGTTTGCAAAGGTATTTGTTTTCTGAACAAAGTCTTTGGAAACCCTTCTAGAAAATTTCTGGTTTGCTACATTTATAACCTGACAACATAGTTATTAGAGCAAACAACTCTAGAGGGAGAGAAACTTTCATTTACAATCAGCCATAAAAATTATCAGAATATCAAACAAGTCCAGCAGGATCTTGCTGAGAAAAGTCACAACATTTTGCTTACTCACATTTACTTTTTCTTAAGTGATTTTGAATATACTTTATGGCCTTTAACAGAAATTCAACTCTGCTATACAGTCATAGAATAAACAAAATTATGACAGTATCTGTGAAAGACCACCACATTTTTTATTAGACTTACTGAAGTGAGCAAATCTCAGCTTTAAACTGAGAGGAATCATCAGACGTCTGGGCAAGTTTACTGGACTTTAATCTTAATTCATTTTCCAAAGAGTTTATTCTCTCTTTCAGGATACAGACTGTAGTCTTCAGTTCAGACCTTTCCATCTCAAACTGCAATTTAAAAAAAATAACCGAACAGGTTACTGTTGTAGAAAGCTAGCACAACTTGGCTTTTAAATAAATTTAAGTTGATACCAGACAGCAAAATTCATTACTTGAAAAGTCTATTCTATCTTAGAAGTAATAAAAGAATAATTCTCCAAAATGCACTTACTCCTTGAATATTATTCTCCAATTCTGAAATATCATGCTGCATCTTCAATTTTTCAAGGTCAGCCACTTCTTCCTGAATCTTAGATAGAAATATAGAATTACATGGAATAAGATACACATTTTTAGATTTAACCATAGAAATTTAAGCTTAATGTTTAAGAAAACACTGCTTTACATTCTTAGATGAATGACTAAATGAGAAATTCTCTCAAGCTACAGAACATTAGCTGAAAATACACCACTGCAGTTCACTATAACAGTGCTGACTTTGGGTTTGGGTTTCTTGTTTGTTTGTTTTTTAAAGAAAAAGTATATTTATATTTGGTGCCAATCAAATTAATATTTGAGTTGTTGCAGAAAGATTACTGAGCTACAGGTCAATATGAAAGGCTGCAAGCACATATAGCTTATTGTCCTAAGCTGTTTGAAATTAATTTATGAAAATACCACTAATACAAAATGATCACTAATATGAAATTATCACTAATATGAAATACAAGACAGATTACAAAGCTAACTGGGCTTTCTCCTAGTCTAAGAAGACATTTGTTTTTAAATTATTTGTCTGTACTCTGACTTCAGTGCGTAAGTGCAGCAACATTATTTAACAAACTCTCAAGCTTGTTAGAAATGCCTGAGGTAAGTATTTTAGCACTGTAAACCAAAGTGTCACACATACAAAATGATGCTGGTCACCAACAAGAAGAATGGAGCTCAAAATACATCTATCTAAGCTGGTGAAGGGACTCGAGCACAGACCCTATGAGGAGAGGCTGAGGGAGCTGGGGGTGTTCAGCCTGGAGAAGAGGAGGCTCAGGGGAGACCTCATCGCTCTCTACAACTCCCTGAAAGGAGGCTGGAGCCAGGGGGGGGTTGGGCTCTTTTCCCAGGCAACTTTCAACAAGACAAGAGGGCATGGACTAAAGTTGTGTCAGGGGAGGTTTAGGTTAAATATTAGAAAGAATTTCTTCTTGGAGAGGGTGATCAGACATTGGAATGGGCTGCCCAGGGAAGTAGTGGATTCTCCATCCCTGGAGATATTTAAAAAGAGACTGGATGTGGCACTCAGTGCCATGGGCTGGGAACTGCAGTGGTAGTGGGTCAAGGGTTGGACCTGATGATCTCTGAGGTCCCTTCCAACCCAGCCAATTCTATGATTCTATTCCAATGCATGCACACGCTTGAAGCACAGAGGTCAGAGTTACTGCATTCAGATACACTACAGTTCTCTATTTTGTGGTAGTAAATAAACTATGGAAACATTCACTGTACAGTCAAACTTACATCTTTGGATTGGTCCAATAACATTATTTCAGATTTCTGAATTTTCAGGATGCTTTAAAATCCTGTATACATTATATTAATGACCCAAAAAAGAAGTAAGGGAAATCTCCCTGGAGTTATACACCGTTGGCTACAACCAAGTAAGATATTAATGTACATTAATATCAGACATCACAAAGACAGTGTAACAGGAAAACTATTGCATTAACAAATAATATTTTTAAGGCTAAAAATAATGAAACTTGTATTGATACGAATTTAAATTTGATGGTTCAGTTACATGCCTTTTAAAATCTACTCTGCTACAAATGCACCAATAACTATAAATTAGTTAATACGGAAAGTCCATGTAGTCCCCAGTTTGTGGGATAAGAACACAAGCATCTTCAAAGAAGTGCATACACAAATATTCTGTGGTTGGGCCTTCATGTCTAGGTTCTTCACACGAGGTGATGCCATGCTTGCCCTCAGACACTCAAAGCATGTTCTTCTCCCTCTGTCCCCACCTAGGAGTTGAGTTTACAAGGATAATTCAGAGAATTGATTGAGCCCACTGAAGTGAGTTTGAAATAAGATCAGTTCAAAAGTTATTTAAACGGCAAACTGACAGACAGCCAGACACACACATGGCACTATTGTATAAGCCTTACCTATATGTCAGCTCACTGTAAATAATAAAGCTGTAAAAGCTCACCTTTAATTTTTCTCTGAGGCTTTCTTTTTCTGCCATTAGCCTTCTGAAGTCAGTAAGTGCAATGTCTCTTTCTTCTTTCACATGACTTTGAGAAACTAAACTATGTTTTGCTTCTCTTCTCATCCTGTTCAGTTCAGCCTGAGACTTTAAAAGATTATCATTTGTTAGCATATGTGGATTGCAATTAATACAGTGTATTTACTGACAAAAAAAAGGTTTCAATGTGTTATTACAATAGAAGTGATATTATAATCTTATTTTTCCCTATGTATTCCCCAAATCACACAGCACCCTAATAGGTTGCCAACATACTTCCTCATCCTTTCACTGTTCTAAGTATAGCCTAAATTCACTCTTATCAGTTAAATACTACTTCTTCCTTGCTTTCTAGTCTCTATTCCTTACCCAACTTTCTCACGCATACTATTGATTTTTTTCCCTGATCTCTCTCGTTTCTGACTTCCAGTACAGTAAATTCAAATGACTTTGAAGTAAACACACTCATTTTGGTATACATAATTTTATTAACCAGTAATAAAAATAGGTATTTATTTTATTATTCTTTGTTGCATTATAATAGGCCTATAGTCTTCAAGTTCTATTATGGAGAGAAGCTTTCTCAGTGTAAATAAACAACAGTACAAGTGCTAATCAGTTATTTCCCTGCCAATTAAAAACAATCTCTTCTTACCTGCTCATAAAGAACATTTAATCTATCTCTTTCTGCAGTCAATAATTTGACATTGGATTGAATTTCTATCATGTGTTTTTCAAATCTGTCTAACATGGATCGTAGTTCATCTCTTTCTCTGGTGATGAATCTCAGATCTTCAATCTGCAAAGTGATTAATACAATTTGTGTTAAAATATACTAAATAAAATATTTCAATTACTACTAAAAAAGAATCTAGGACTATTAGTAATACATGAAAATACATACGTAATAGTTTAATAGGTGGTGAGACACTGGAACATGTTGCTCACGGAAGCTGTGGATGCCTCACCCCTGGAAGTGTTCAGGGGGGACTGAATGGGACTTTTGAGCAACCTGGTGTGATGGGAGTTGTCCCTGCTCATGGCTTGGGAGTTGGAACAAGATGATCTTTAAGGTGCCTTCCAAACCAAACCATTCTATGATTCTATCAATAAGCCTGGCATTGGTACAATTTAAAGAGTAAGAACTAAATGTTAAGGAGAAAAAGCACAACAGCTAACAATAAGATTTCAACCTTTTTCTGTTTATCATTTAGTTCTATTTATTTCAAACAATTTATCAATAATTAATCAATATGCCCATAAGGTGTGGATAGGACAATAAAATACAAGTTCACTGAAGTTTCAATTAATTTTTTATGTTACAAATTTAAAAATCCATTACAGTCATTTACTGCTACTAAAATTGAAAAAATATTTTATAGATTCTTAAATGGCTCTATATTTTAAGCTTGTCTTGATAGCAGGAACTTCACCTTCTCTGGAGTCCGATGACTTGGGCTTGGCCTTCGTTTTATCATTTTCTGAAGATATTCCAGTTCTCGCTTATAATAATCTCTGTCATCTTCTAAAGTCTTCACAAACGCATCTAGACGAGACGGAGATTTGTCTCCTAGGGCTATACCATACTCTAATCTCATTCTTTCTATCTCGAGGACAAGGTCTCTTTCTGGAAAAAGAAAACAAACAAAAAAGGATACCAATCTAATGAATTACCACACTGAGATTTGCATGTGGGGTGGACTATGTCCCAGCAACCATCTGAGCAGCAAATCTGCTGAAAAAGGATGGAGAAGTCCTCACTGACAGTAAGCTAAACTTCAATGAGTAGCATGCTTTGAAACCTAGAGAGGCCTAAGAGCATATTGGGCTGTATCAGCAGAGACACAGACTGAGGATATGATTATTCCTCTTTACCTAGCACTCATTAGATCACATTTACAGTATTATGTGCAGTTTTGTCCCCTGTACTACCAGAAAGATATTGATCAACTTGAGAGAGGTGCACAGTAGGTAACCAAGGTACAATAATGATTAATTGCTATAGGCAATTATAAGTAATACAAGGAAACTGGTGTTTACTCTGAGGATAAACTAATACTGGAATGGGCTGCTTAGAAATGTGGAATATCCATTTCTGGAGGTTTCCAAGAGCCAGCTGAGTAAAGCTCAATAAGCACAGTTTGAAGTCACTCACCCTGAAAGACGGAGAAAAAGACAATTGGGACAAAATAAATTATTTTGTATGAAACTGCCATAGCAAAAGTATTAGGATGTCCTGTGGGATTACAGTGAAAAAAGCTCCACTTTCAGTTCTCACATACAAAATAAAAATACGAACATTTTCACTTCAATTCTGACTGAAGATGTATAGTCTTTTCTTAATTTACATATATCAAGTCTTCTAGTATTATTAATTGTATCTTAACTAGGTAAGGTTTTCTATTTCAAAATTATTAGGAAATTAATTTACAGGAACCTACATTTGATGATTTACCTTTTGTTTCTAGGTTTTCTGTTTTTTCTGTGAGCCTCTGTTTCTCTTGTGTAAGCTGGTTCAACAACAGTTCAAGATTCTCTTTATCATCCACTTTTCCACAGAGCTCTTCACTCAGTTTCTCATTCTCCCTACGACATGAGCACAAGTCCTGAAGTAACAAGTATTATTACAAAAATTAGAAGCGCCAATAGAGACATTAAGGAAAAATATTCAACAGTTTACTAAACTTTTGATATTCAACACTGTTTACTTCTGTTAACCTGGATGTTTTATGCTTTAACATTTGTTGTATACCATCATTGGTTTTATACTGCTTTTTATTACATCAAAGTAATGATTACTTTTGACATGGTTTGCAATCAGTAACAAAACAAGCAAGATTAACACTTATTTAATTCAAGAAACTAACCAGAAGATAGAGGGATACAAACATTGAAAAAGGTAATAACTAAAGCAAGAAATAATTTTCAATAACATTTAGTGACACCGTTGGTGTTAAAAGTACATCCCACTATGGTACCTTGGGTCAACCCAGTCCTGTAGCTAACTGAATGATATTTGACGTGTCTTCCCCACAATCTGGTTCCCTGAAAATTAAGTATTTTGGTACGTGGAAGTTTACTAGAAATACTAAAAGAAAACACTGTTCTCAACTATTACACAACTTGCTATATGCTGGAAAGAGATGGTCTTCAAAGAATTAGTAATACTGATGGTTTTCATATGCTTTATTTCAGAGTGAGATAAGTATTTCATAATTATTAACACACTAAGAGACAAAGTAGTTTCTAAATGAAGAAAATCCTATAGGATGCCATAACTCATCTGTGGGAAAAAATGGTTAATGTAATGGAAATTACAATTACAGATAGCAGAAATGAGGAAATGTACAACAAAAGCATAGCCAACATACTTGTCTGCAGAGGTTTCTTTCGGTTTATTTTTGCAACACGATTATGTTGCTTTTTTATTAATTCATTAATTGTTTATTACAATATAATTTTGGGGTACTATAAAAATTCTCTTGCTAATTGTTAACTTTTGTAATAAATGAAAGAATCATGGGGTTGACAGCATGATAAAAATGCTACAGACAAGAACTGCAAAGTTTTTTAACTTACTGATTTAAGCCTAGTTATTGTTTCTTCAAGATCCTGTATTTCACTGTGTTTTCTTTCAATTTCTTTCTATGAACAAAAATGAATCTATATTAAAAGTTACATATTCAAAATGACAACAATTCATTTGTTACAATAAAATTAAGGAAAGAGGCCAGTTTTGTAAGCAATAAAGTATAATCAGTTCCGTTTAATCTGCCATATTTCAAGTAGTAAAACTCCTATGAAGTGAAAGGACAAAACATTCATGGTGTACACACCAATGCTCTTTTGGAGGACAACAATTAAATAAATTACCACATGACTCCTCATATAAAAAAACCCTCCCAACACTCACATCCCTGTTGCACATATCTATTACCTATCAATAATTTTAAGAATCTCAGAATTTTATTTCATACTATGCTAACAGAAGAAGGAAGGCAGATTGCTTAACTAAATCCCTTTCACCTAATGAGACAACATTGCTGTGATTAATGATCTTTTAGTAAGAAATGCTGTATAATATTAAGTATGAAGGAAAAAATATCTTTTTAATCTTCCATTACAAGCAAATAGGCCATTTGTTGCAGTTGGAATTAACATACAAAGGCATCTAAGAGATGAGTATATCCTTCAAAATGTAATACTTTAATGATTACCTTTGCTTCTTCTATTTCCTTATCTGCAGTCTCAAGCACTATTTCCTTATGTCTTTCCAACTGCTGTGCCAAGTGGTCTATTTCATTCAGTTCTTGACACAGTTCTTCATTTTTATTGCTTAAATCCACTACCTCACTAGTCACATTTTGCTTAGTGTCCAGGAGGTCTTGAATGCGATTTTCAAGTTGCTTATTCGTTTGCTGAAGATATTCAACCTGGAAGATAGTTTTCATTAGAACATTATTTATCATGAATCTGTATTGTTAAACTAGGTAGTAAAAGTTCCTCTCAATCTTCTGCAATAGAGTATTTCTATATAAGAGACATCCTGTTAAAAATGACAATCTTACTAATTTCAGAACTTACTGCTTATCAACGCGAAAAATTGTAATTTTCAAAGGTGCAAGATGAAGGCATTAATTACTACACTTTTCTTCATCTAGATTCCAGAACATGAAGTTTATTCTAAAAACAAATTACTAAAAAGCTGCGACCTGTATAGAAACTAGTCTCAGACATGAGTACAGTAGACCCAGAGTACTCAAAAGTTTCCCTAACTTCAACAGGATAGGAGAATACATCTTTCTCTCCACCTTTGTAGTATATTTGCTAGGCTTAGTCTCAGCGTTACTCCTTTATGAAAGTGAGGCTTCACAGATCAGATTCTCAAAACCTATCTTTCCCCCAAAATACCTTAGTACCTTAAATACACCATCTTAAGAAATCCTGTTCTACAGAACTTGTTTTTCCCAATATACCTTTCCTCTAGAGTAAATGGAAAAGAGGCAGGATGCAGAGTAGTAATAAAAGATAAGTTGCACTACCCAGGATTATAGAAGCCTGGAGTGTCTTGAAAGATTCAAGATAACAGAGGTGCTCCACTTCTACCTCCACATAGCTTTCCTCAAAACTCCAGAAATAAGTGTTACTGTAGACACAGAAGAAAGTCTGAGCCCTCTCATAGTCATGCATACTATAGAGATATCCCTCCATTCATTGTCAGACAATAAAAGTGGTATATTGGCACTGAGCCTCAGCAAATAGTTTTTGTGGCCCCAAACCAGTTTTATACAGCTCTGGGCACACTGTCTGTACAATCAATTTGTATTCAAGCACGACTTGCTAATTCAGGATCACTGAACACAGCTGTATTGCTTCCAAGTCAGAGCTCATTCTGTATTTTTGCAGCACTGAATCTAAGCTAATAAACTGCAACATGTCTCTGATGCCACTGTACATCATGTGCAATCACTATACAAAAGCACTAAATCAGCTGGGAAAAACAGAATTGGTGGTATAAATCCAGAGATGGGATTGATTTGTACTTGACTTGATCTGTAGTAAATCGGTCTTGCGTTATTTTTAAAAAATCCTCTTTCTGAGATCACTATTGAATGCATGTTAATATGCAAAGTAAACACAAACTTCAAATCATATCCTAAATCTTTATCCTAAGCTTATCCTTTCCTTGCAGGTCTGTGTTGGAATACAGGTGGGGACCATTTGAATTAAGTGAACAAGAGTCTCCTCTATATGATGAGATTATCTGCAGGACTACTTATCATAAGTACATCTACCACTGTTAGTTCTGAAAAACAGAAATGTTATGTAAGGGGGGAAAGAAATCCAGTATTTTCAACCTTGATAAAAACAGTGTATCACACAGACATTTTCTGAATACTCTATGATTAACACTATTATGTACAGATGTGACTTGATCTAATTATTTACCAAAACCATTCTAATAGTTTTTAAAACAAGAAATGAAATTTTCTTGGATGAGAAACACTGCCACCTAAAAAAGCAAAGTAAGTTACATTGATCAAATTTATATCTAATAGTGATCCTTCTTTAGAAAGCTAAAAGTTGTGTAGGTTGTTTTTAATTGTTAATATGTCTAGTTTTAACTAAACAGTAATAAATCCATTACCTGCAAATTCAAGTGGGCAATAAGCTTCTCATTACTTCTATTGCTTGATTCCAGAGAGAGAACCTCATGAGAACGTCCTCCATCAAGTGCTAGCACCAGGCGCTCTATTTCTTTGTCTCTTAGCTCAACCTTTGAAGAGAAAAAAAAAATTTATTTATCATTCTATACCATTAAATGGAACCTTTGTTCAAATAAACACCTATATAACAATCAGTAAAAAGATATGCACCTAATAATGCAATCCTTATCTTGCCTTTTTTTTAAGTCTGGATTTTTCTGAAAAAAAAGTTATTTCTTTGAAAAAAAAAGAAATAATAAAACAGATTTTGTGGAAAGAAAACACCTGGAGAAAACTCCTGCTAGATTGTTTTTTTGAAGAGAAACCAACAAGTTTCAGTTACATCAACCATCCAAGACTAGTATTTAAATTTAGAGAAAAAGCTTTAAAATCAGCTAATCTAGTGTCTAGTGCAGCCACTTGAAAACAAGGAATACTGAGAAAGGAAATCCAAGATATGAACAACAAAAACAAAAAAACAATGATGTCCACAAAACCTCAGATACTGGAAGATATAACAACATATGAAAAATTGATGCAATGCCCTCTTAAAATATACATATCTTATCAACCCACTATAATTAAAATAATGTCAAATTTGTTCTTAATAAATTAACTTTCAAAAATTAAAAATCAAAATATAACCTGTCCAAACATTAAAAAAAGATGCCTGTAAATCAAATTACTGCTTTGGACCAGCTGATGCTTCTGTACTAAAAACCCCTAGATTTACACAAATTATACACATGATTGTAAAGTTTAGCTTATTTTAAGTAACTTTGACTCATAAATTATATCAGCAAGGGCAGCAGGCAAGTATTTTATCATTGATGCTGTCTGAAAGCAGAGGACAGAAATAGCTCAATATAAGCAGCTTAGAATAAATGTCTTTCACAAACCCTACAATGCTTTTCCACTGAGGCTAAAACACAAACTATAACCAAGACCATTGCAATGGCTACCACAACAAATAATTAAAAAAATCTGTAAACATACCTGTTTGCTATAATTTTTCATTCCACGTTCAGATATCTCCAGTTTTTCCTGTAGTTCTGTTACTTCTGACTGAAGTTCATGAATTCTGAAATGTAGCAATATACTGTTTATGTGGATTTATGGAAGAATCATAGATACACAACAGCTCAATATTAGTATATTTTCGTAGCTCCTGAATGTAAATATTTCACAAATAAAGTTTTTTTCATATACAATATATATGCAGAAGACACTGTTTGGAATATTGTAGCAAGCTGATCTTGGCAGGCTGCCAGACCCCCACTCAGCTGCTCTCTCATTGCCTGTCCTCCACAGGATAGGGGAGAAAATAAGATTAAAAAGCTCATGGATTAAGATAAAGACAGGGAGATCATTTACTAATAATTACTGTCGTGAGCAACATAGACTCAGCTTGAGGAAGATTATTCTTAAGTAGCAAAAAATTAGAGCAGGATGGTGAGAAACAAATATAAAACAAGACACCTTCCTCCCACCCTTTTTCTGCAAATCCTGCTGCTGTCAGTTCATAACACTTTAGCTTTGCTCCTCCTTCCTCCTTACACTGTTCCCCTGTTCCAACATATTGTGCCTCTGATGGGATACAGTCCTTCAGTAACTGCTCCAGCATCAGTCATCTCTAAGTAGCGTAGTCCTTCAGAACAGACTCCTTCAGTTTGTGTCCCTCATGGGCTGCTGCTTCTGCCAGAAATCCTGCCCCTGCCTCTCCATGAACTGCAATTCCTTCCAGGAGCCTGCTCCACATGCTGCACCTTCCTTCAGAGCACAGCCACCTGCTCCAGGCATGGGGTCCTCCATGGGATGCAGTGTGGGTATCTAATTTAATGTGATGCTCTCCACAGGCTGCACAGACCATGGTCGTCTTCATGGACTGCAGGGGAATTCATATACTGCTTCAGTATATGAAGCACCTCCTCCCACTCTTTCTTCACTGACCTTGGTGTCCGTGAAGGATACATGAGAGTTGTTTCTCCCATATTTTTCTTAATCCTCCCTCTCACTGCTGCTGTGCAACATTGATTTTTTTACCCTTTCTTAAATACAGTTTCACAGCAGAGCCACCAGCTTGGCTGCTGCGCTCAATTGAAACACATGGTGGGTCTGTTCTGAAGCCAGGTGGAACTGGCTGTGGCCAGAACAGAGTAGCCACTGGTCTTAGAGAGGCCACCAGTGCAGTCCCCCTGCTGCCAACACCTTGCCATGTAAACTCTCTACAGATATAATCTAAATAAGAAAAACATATTGACTTGAACCCTTCATAACACAGCTTTCCAAGCTAAAAATAGCATTATAAAAATGCAGAATATTTTAGTCTTATAAACTAAACAGGAAAAATCAGTTTACTCACATGCAAAACAATTCATCTACCTTTCTTCCAGAGTACCCAAATGAAAATTGTAAAAACAGTAAAGCCAGTATTGAAAAATTAAAATAAACCCTTTAAAAGAACAAGCAGTGTATCAAATATCCATTGCAACTTTGTCACAAGCAGCACTGTTACTCACTGAGCAAAATACTATTTAAGAACCATAGTGCTCTTAAAATACCATGAAATACCATTTTGCTTCAGGCAAAATTGAAAGGGGGTTTGAAAATATCTGCAGGTACTTAACACCTATATTTCAAAATGTGCAGGTTCTTTAGATTACCTGTTATCAGCCACCTGAAGAAGGTCTGCAATATAAGGGTCCTCTGGCTGAGGAACTGGATAGGCATTAACACCTGATGGAGGGACAGGCTGGTCTATCTGCATGCGTTGACGCCTGAAGGGAATGCTCCTCTTTCTGCCACCTAGAAACCCAAAGCCAGTTAAAGCAATGGAGTACTCCTCTTTAAGAAAAACTGAAATTTTCTGTTTAATCCACTGCTTCTCAATTGGCACATTTCACTATTTTAATCTTACTGTAACAGGCTGATAAAATTTGTACACTCTAGATGACACCATTCCTGTAGCTTAGTATCAGCTTTGTTAAAGTTCAGTTTTATAATAAGGAATCATGCAAAGTACAGTATATATATTTCCTCCAGTCTTTAAGACCTTGACTAGTTCAAAGTTCAAACTTGTCAAATCTGTTAGTGATTTACCTTACTAAAAAAGCTGAATTAAAGCATCACAAAAGACATTTTGTTTTAACATTTGATTTTATAACTGAACTAACCTCTGCATTATATAGTAATTTTTTTTCCCCTTCTATTGTCATTTCAGTGAATGACTATCATAAGCATATCAAGCAGACTAGGTTATTTGTTTGCATGGTATCATTATATTAAAACCAAAACAAGCATAGTTTAAGTTCCAGAGTGTACAATTACTTTCTATCACACAATTAAGTAAGAAGATACAATATTTAATGATATAATATAAAAAAGTTCCAGAACACTGGTGACCAAGAGGCCAGTGTGCAGGAAGACAAAGTGTAATGTGGCCTCTCTGAAGCAAAGAACATAGAATGCAGAAAGGTGTGGGAAAAGAGAGGAATTTAAATTTCATCTAACTACCTACTAATTTCCCTTAGATGCTCCAAATACTTAAGTAATTCAATGACCTGGAAAAAAAGACAATTCAAAAAATTGACAAAATAATTTTCACTATTTCCTTTAGCTTAAAAAATAGTAAAGAAAAGGAAACTCTAGAGAAACAAACTAACCTGCAGTAGTGATATAAACACCTTTAAAAGACCTTTTAAATACTTTAAGCTTTCAGAAGATTGCAAACTTTGTTGTAGACATATTTTGCACCTTGCTACTTTCAGATCTTGGTGACAAAAATTGGAATTTGTCACTTATACATCATTAATTAGCTGTCAAAAAGATTCACTTATCAAACAACCTGCCTCTGACTAAATTAGGTGCAGCTCTAAAAAAAACCAAAATAGCTGTTGATTAACAGAGCTCTACAGCCACATTTTAACTTAATAGTCTTCTACTGAATCTAAGTTTGTATTCAAATTTGTCCCTAATACAAGTGACATGCTATTGGAACTTCTTCCATACAGAGACTGAACTCAAAGCCAAAACTTTCAAAAGGTAATGTTATTCTATTTGATAGTTTTTTTACTGTAGTAACTTCTCTTCCTAGAGGAACAAACAAACAAAAGATTACATTCTGGAGAGCCAAAAAAAGCCCAAAGAAAAGTTAAAATATCTATCTGGTAATTTATACTCACCAGGTGTTTGCACCACTGCTTGCAGATTCTTCTCCTGAAGCTGCTGAATTTTTTCACTCTTGCCTTTGTTCTCTTTTTCCAGCATTTTAATTTTATGTACATATTGATTGTTCAGGAATTTCAAGTCAGTTGTTTCATGTTCAACCCTTCTTAAGGAGGCTTTCAAATCTTCAACGAAGAGAAAAATCCGTATTACATTTCTTATTCATTATTCTTCTAACACCAAAATAGGCATAAAGAGAACTCTAGATTTTTTTCCATAACATGAAATTTTCAAATACACTTACATATATGTATATATATATACACAGAAAAAGAAATTTATACATGTTATACAAATAAAAGCCCTTTGTAGAATAAAGGCACATTAATAACAGTACTTCATTTAAAATTAAAAAGTATCATTTCAAAATATGAAAGTATATAGGTATTCACATTTTCACCTTTGATTAAAATAACGATTTGCAGGACCTCAAAAGCTCTTTAACTACATGAGAAATCTCAGTGCATGACCCCTTCAAAGGCACCAAAATCAATGACCACTCACACTCACTTATAAGTACAGATAAATGAAACTGTGGAGAAGGATTTGGCTGCAATTTTATCCTGGCACAGAAGGCTTAAATGAATTGTACCATAATTTTTATATTACCTTTAACATGACGATCAGATTGCTCTTTCAGTTTTAGTATTTCCAAATGTAGTTCATTATTTTCCCTGGTAAGTGCAGCATTCTCTGTTTTGTAGGGTTCCAAAATCACATCATAATTGCTGCATTCCTTTTCAGTTTTTCTAGCAGCTAACTTTGCACTTCGCAAGCTCTCAGTTGTACGAACTAGGTCACTAGAATAAAGGAACATCAGACACATTGGAAATGTTACCAGTCTGTACATTGGAGATGCAAGTATTTATTATGATCTGAGAAACAAAACTGCAGAAAAATTGGTTCAAAGAAAGGCAAAGAAAACATTTGTGTAAGAAAAAATGAAAGACATGAATCATCCACTTTAAAAAAAGCAAATAGGAAAGGACAGGATTAGAAAGCATTATCAAGAGTTTACATCTGATAAATCAATATATTCTTTTCCACATAAAGTGAGATATTCAAAACTGGTAAGATTACTTTTTCCTCCAAACACTATGCAAGTTGTAGCATTACATACCATAGAATAAATTAAGTAAAGAATTAAAAAGGCCAGAAGGTTATCAGTATTTACAGGGAGGTCAGAAGATCTGTAACAGAGATCAGTGCTAAGTAGCTACAACCACTTTTGTGAATATAATAGCAGTTCTGTTAATAGCAGTTAGCATTCTGACACCAGAATGAGACTTAATGTTCAAGGCAGATGACACCACATCAGCCTAGTATTCTTCCATCTGCATAAGACTGCTAGAGAGCAGCAGAACCAGAATTCTTACATTTTCATTTTTAGCCAAATATAACTGAATTACTATGGAAACCACTATGTTTGTAACCACACCAAAGCCATGAAATGGCAGATGTAGTAAGGTCACCTGAAAATTTATTTTTCTTCTGTTATGTGTTCTGCAAAAGAGGCAGAGAGAGCCAATTTTAACTTCTCCAAATGAGAGAATAAAAAACAGAACTGTGAATGTTTGATATTAAGTCAAAGCACAGACACCAGTATTATTTTTTATAAAAAGTATAAGTGTGCCCTTTAAGCATGTTTCAGTAGTGACTAATCTTAGCTCTCATGAGGTTAGAAAGATGAGTTTTTCTAGACCACAGATCCTTAACTATTGAATTAAGTGATCTTAAGATGTTCTCATCACTTAAGCAAACCCATTTGACTTTATCATATGCAAGAAATGAATCGTAGCTCTGAAACATCATTGCTTGAAAATAATCTTCAGATTAAGCATTCTCTCTTCAGAAATCAAACATTAACTACTATATGGCTTTTACTAAGGTTTTTTATTAATCTCCTTTTGAATACCTAAAAAGCTTTTCCACCAAAGGTAAACTCTCCACTCCCAATGGCTGTCGATATCCCAGTTGATCCAGGCGTTTCCTGAGATTAACAAACCTTCGCTCTGCAGTTGTAGTCATTGTAAACACACCTCCAAAGCAGATTTTGCCACATTCAAGAGCAATAGGACACCTGCAAAAGACTCTGTTACAGCATTTGTCCTTTAAAGAAATAACACAGAAAAATAATAGAAAAAGCACTTTTGTGGGGGAATTACAGCACATAAGCATGTCCTTAAATTTTAAGCAAAGCAAAAGAGAATCACAGAGAGAGAAACTAAAAAGCTTTAAACATATTTACATATTTATTTTAAAAGAAATATTTTCCCTAGCAATTAATATTCTCTTTCCTAACAACCTAGAGTGCAAACATAGATTTTTACTTTCCACATGTAAGAACTGAACTCTGGGAACGTCTGTCTTTAGGAAGACTAAGAATTAGATTGTGACTTTTTTGAACCACGGTCATCATGGCATCTTCTACAGTGCAAACTGAAAGGCTATTATTTTTAATTTAACATAATATCTAAGTTTTTCTTCTGTATACAAATCTCACTTTCAAGCTTTACAAGGGAATGATAACATAACTTATGCCAACCATTTGTAAAACTGCATAAAATGTGTAAAATTTTAAAGACAAGTTGACTTTAAACATACTTTCCCTTAAGGGAAAATGGAAAAATACCCCATCAATATATTTAGTTCTACCTATGACATTTTCAGGAAAATACTGTTCAAGGATCTTTTTTTTTTTTTTTTTTTTTTTTTTTTCCCTATCTTTTTACTAACCTGATCTAAAAGGGGCTGGATCAGTGCTATTGTGTCTGAATCCAGATGCAAATTTTCACTTTGCTATGTTCATTTGAGAGAGGAAGAATTTTTGCATTATTATGTCGTTCTGGATTTAGAAATAAAATGAGAAAAGAAATAGAATACTAAAGTTGATGCTCCTGGATATGTGAAAACACCTCTCCAATAGTTAGAAATATTATTGAAAAATAGTTATTTCTGTAAAGTATTTTCCCTTACATTTCTTCAGAAGCTTCAGTATTAACCTGCTGGCTGCAAAGACCTCAGGAGCCAAGCTATCAATCTGAGTAAGCACTCTTTGCATTTCATATAGAGGAGACAGGATATAGAAATAATTTTAGTAATGCTGTTTCACAATGCCAACATTTAAAAAATATTAAATAAATATATGCAGGTATTTGAAAATAAAATCATCTGCCACTGATAAAATGAGAAAACATACAAGTTTCTCTCATGTCTGAGACTGGAAAGTAGTATTTCATTTCATATCAAAAGTAAGTAATACTAATATAAGTCTAGCAATGGGATAGTGGTTGCCAGGTACTGCTCCATGAGTGAGAGAAATTCACCAGTCTTCTAAGCCCAGCATCTGCTCCAGGCACAAACAAAACATTTGTTTGAAGAGGTTGAGGATGTTGAGTAATTAACATATGGTACTGGGATGGCTGATGGAGGAGACACTTCCTCCCACTAAATGGTAACCATCAGTGTAATAAGTGGAAGTCAAAGTACTAATGCATTAAATGCTATTCATTCTCCTTTGGCAGACAAAGATTAAAGCTAGAAGTTATGAGACCTTGGTATATCTGCATCAATGTTGAGGATTCTGTGTTGATTTGGGGAAAACAGTGATTGTGCCTGAGATTAGATTTAGTCTCAGGAATACATCTCGTATTACTACAGAGGTAAGCTGCAACTCTTGAGCCCATCTTCTCCTTAAGGAACTAATACTTAAAAACATTAAATTGGTTTAAAATGCTTCACTAGACTTCACTTAATAACGTGTTTTGGAAAGGGAAAGGATTTTTCTACTGACAAAGTTTTACAAAAGAAATATCAGGAAGAGAACTGTGTCACAGCTTGTAAGGGAATAAAGTTTTTCTACAGTAACCGTGGAGAAAATAAATGAGCAAACATTAGCACTCCAGTACCTGTGGCTAGGAATAAATAGAAGATCTTGCTAAATCACTGCAATGGACTTTTAAGTGAAGCGTAGTTTTCTAAACATACTCTAATCTTGAGAGGTTATCAACAGCTTTCTGGTTGAATCACTCTCCTTCCTAAAGACTGGAAATTTTTAATTCAATATACTATTCCCATCAGAATCAAAGAAGAAAGGGCATTATCTTCTATTCCCTAGAGACACATCTGATCCAAAATTAGTCCAGGAACTGAGAAATGAGCAGCTGAAGTGTCCAGTCAACTCAGAAAAGAATACCCCATTCTTTGAAGAAATTTAATAGTGAATTAAAAGATGAATCACAATTCAGTGTTAATGAAAGGTAAGTTGGACTTACTAGATTTGTTCGTAACTTTGTAAAGTACTAGAAAGCACTCTTAACAACTTTAATATTTTCCACAAGACGGGCTATGTTAGATCCATAAATAGTTTACACATTGTTCATTAGCTAAATAGTCTGTGTAATTTAGTGCTGCTACAAAGAAAAAAGAATTTCCATTTTACATGAAAAACAGAAAATAGAAAAAAAAAATTATTATAGGATACTTTTGATAAGAACATTCCAGCTTTATCAAGATGTCAAAACGAGTGCATCTTTCAGTTACTCACAGATGAGCTATTCAGAGCCAACAGCCTCATTTTTTTGTTCCTCCTTTGGTCACGACAACTTTCACGTGCTTCATTTTGTGACATGCCAGGATGGTTGTGAGCAGTTTTTTGAAGACCTAGGTGTTTGTGAAATAGACAATTTAAGACCTATGATCTTTTCCACCTTGTTCTAAATCACCAGTGACTAAAACTGAACATTGACGGGAAAGATAAGGAATACAGCAATTTTAAATCCAGTTCCTTTAGGCTATAAGTATAGAATTGATTTGCATAAAATTGTGTGAAAGAAGTAATGTTAACAGACACGAGTCTAATCATGTGGAATATGAAACAGAAAAGCTTTAGCAAATAAATGCTTCAAGTCTGAACACAATGCAGCAAAATTAATGGTGAGTATAGGTTAAGAAGAGTTGCAGATGCAGTACTTGTGTTATCTATGGGGAAATGTAATAATAAAAAAGCAGAACTGGGGAGGAGAGCCATTGACCCACATGGAAAAAAAATAACTACATAGCTATCAATGGAATGCAAAGAAATTAGACAAATTCATGTGCTATGAAATAAATTTCTTTATTGAGTCTATAACAGTAACACCAAAGTCAATTATGAACTGCAGTTTTCAGTCTCAGTTCAGAGAAATACCAAAATGCACTTTTCATTCATCAGAACTGATATGCTAAAGGCTTTGGTTTTCACCCATGTGTGAAATATGTATGCAAAACATCTGTTCCTGTCCTCTGTGGTCATGTAGCTCATTCGCCAATAAGGAGCTCGTTTTATTTTCAAGCAGGTAAAAAAGGCTCCTAATGGACCGACAGTTTGACTATAGTAACGCTGTAACACAACACTGTGTTGTGAAATGCTGTTACTGCAACACCATTTTCAAGGGTTGGACTTGATGATCTCAGAGGTCCCTTCCAACCCAGCCGATTCTATGATTCTATATGCCGAATGAGCCTGCACTTGTTTTGCCACAGGATGTTTCCAAGTTGATTTGCTGGCAGTTCACCTCTAACTAGATACTGAAACAGCACGTCTGCTATTAAGTGTCACCACTTTGTTCATAGAATCACAACTCTTGCTCTAGAAAACCAAACATCTTTAAAAAGTCACCAAACCCTTGAAATTTACATTATAATACAAGGGAACCCTATCCATTATAAGCCTCCTCGTCACTTATCTTCCAAAACTAGAAGCTTTAGACCTGTCAGCAACCCTAAACTGTACGTACAAAGAGTCAGTCAGTCCCTTTGAAGCAGGTTTATTTTTTACTTTTTCCACCCTCCCTCCACTCGTTCGGTCTTACCAGTCCTACCGTTAAAAGCACATTCTTGCCGGGCGAGCCATTAAGTAGCCGAGATGTTTCAGGGCGGCTTTAGCACAGGCGCAGCTCCGGCGGGGAAGGGGGTGTGCAGAACCCCAAGGAAACGAGACCAGCGTGTAGGCCAAAGGCTGGGGGAGCCTGCCCAAGCTACGCTGCACTGCCCAGGGGCAGAACAGACGGAAGCGGCCCACCACTACGCTCCAGCCGGTGCTGCGGGAGGCCACGCTGACCGCTGCGGCCCGCCCGCCCGCGAGGGACCCGGTTCCCCCCCTCGGCCTTCCCCAGCAGGACACCGGGCCCCGGGGGACACGAGTCCTGCCGACCGCCGCCGCCCCGCAGCCCCCCCGCTCCCTCCTAGGCCGCACCGCCCGTTTGAAAATGGCGCGCGGAGCAACGGCCGCTTCCGCCGCGTCACCTCGGCAACGGGGCACGCGCCACCCCCCTCCCCCGGCCGCCCGAGCCAACCGCCCAGCGCCCCGCCCCTGCCCGCGAGACCGGCAGCCCGCGCGCCGAGGGGCGGGGGACGGTGACGTAATGAGAGCCCCGCCCAAGGGGGGGGGGAAGCGGCGGGGAAGGAAAGGAAGCGGCGGGGCCCGGTACTGCGGGTCCGGCTCCGGCTCCGGGTGAGGAAGGTCCACATGAAGGGCGCACGGTGACAGCTTCGTCTGCAGCCAGCGCTAAGGGGCGAGACGGATGTGACCCCCCCTTCCCTTCCCTTCCCTTCCCTTCCCTTCCCTTCCCTTCCCTTCCCTTCCCTTCCCTTCCCTTCCCTTCCCTTCCCTCTTGCCTTCCCTCTTGCCTTCCCTCTTGCCTTCCCTCTTGCCTTCCCTCTTGCCTTCCCTCTTGCCTTCCCTCTTGCCTTCCCTCTTGCCTTCCCTCTTGCCTTCCCTCTTGCCTTCCCTCTTGCCTTCCCTCTTCCCTTCCCTCTTCCCTTCCCTCTTCCCTTCCCTATCCCTGGAGATATTTAAAAAGAGACTGGATGTGGCACTCAGTGCCATGGTCTGGTAACTGCAGTGGTAGTGGGTAAAGTGTTGGACCGGATGATCTCTGAGGTCCCTTCCAACCCATCCGATTCTGTGATTCCACTCTGCCTGTCGCGGAGCTGCCTGGGGTGTAGTGGTCGTGACTTAAGTGACTGAAGTGTGGGATGGAAAGGGACAGGTACTCCTCTAGTCTGCAGTAGTTTAAGGGAATTTCTGTCAAGTGTAGCCCATATTTCCTCTTGATATTGCTTTACTTGGCTTTTAGCATGTGTAGAGAGAGGGTAGGGAGGTTATGTACAACATGGATCAAGTGTTCAAGATTCTACTTCAGTATCCAGAAGTACTGAAGCAACAGTACTTAATGTAAACAATGGAGATACTGCATTTTCACCCTTTTGAAATAACAACCCATAGAAATAAAGAATATGATGAACAGTTTAATTAAGAATTATAACCATAGTCACATCTCAGAACATGCATTCAGTATTCCCACTGCATAAAGTTCCACATCCATACTTTATAGAATGGGGAAGGGAAAAGTTTTAATAGTTTTTAATGCTTATACAATATCCAAGATGCAAAGTATTAATGAAACCAGTAATATCCTTTTTGCATACTGTGAAGGTAGTGCTTACTGCTTTTAGCAAGAGAAGGGATTATAAACAGAAGTATCTCAGCCTTAAGGATAGGGGGAAACTATATCCAAAGTGTTTTGCAGAATCAATCCTTTCAAACAGTACTTTAACTCAGTAGACGAGTCACAAATCCCCAAAGGTTTCATGCTGCTCTCACAGACACTTGAAGCAGAAGTTTAACTTAATATACATAGCAGTTAACTACACATACACAAGGAAAATCCACCTTTTAAAAACAAATAGCATTTATAGTGTTTAATTCCTTTATACACAGACATCACAAACTTTGCTAGCTTGTGATTTTCTTTTTAAAACTTAATGAGACTGTGCAATACTAGAGCAGTAGTCTAAAATATCCTGTATAGTGAATTCCATAGTAATTCCTGATCCAGGATAGCAGCGAGCTATCAGCCCTTCAAAGTGCTTGTACTGTCGTATAAATTCATCTTGCATGGAATGCCACACAACCTGTCAAAGAAAGCAAACTTTAGGACATGTCACCTGGCACAACACACTATACGTGAACTACCAAACACTGGCACGTTAAATGATTCTCAGTTCAGCTGTCATTTTAAAAGTAATGCTTGCTAACAAAGTTCAGTAAACTTGAGTTGCTGCATTTAAAAAATTATTGAAGTTTTTTACTCATTAAGTTTAAGATCTTTAATGTGTACAGGATTCCTACCAAATCTGCAAAGAAAATAGTAAAGAAGAGGAAGCTGCCCTAAAAGAGGTATTGTTTTTGTCTTTAAAGAAAGTGCACCAAAGCGCATCAGTTCTACTGATTCATATATCAGACTTTTTAAAAGTTGTTAATACATATTTAGCTCTTAAATCTAATTATCATTTACTCTTGAGAAAGTTTACACAGTATAAATATAATATAAATATCAGAAAAGATGTAACTGAAAGTATATTCTGTCATAGTCTACCAGTTAAATTTTGCATCAGGTTAACAGTTCCTCTAAATCTACTTCTCTCAACTTGTGTATTCTGCAGAACAAAGATGGGTCCACTTAATGGACCCCCAGGGAATGATAAAGAAGGTTTCTTTCTGAACTCCAGCTCTGCCAAAAGAGTTCAAATGAATGTTACGACAAATAAAATCAGAACAGGATTGTAAAAACTCCATTCAAAATTTATGGTTTTTCAGAGTTATGGTGAAACTAGGCACTCCTCATAGAATGCATCTGCAAAAACAGTAATAAAAACCTTTGTGTAAACATTAAAAGTCACAATTTAGTTCACCTGAAGCAAGTTTTCTTCTTCACAGAGATGTTTATCAACCTTCTTGTAGAGATTATCCAAGCCCTTCTTCACTTCCTTACCAGGATACTCCTTTATAACTTTACGAAGCTCTTGTTTATTAAAAGCCAGTTGATAGCTTACTTCCTCCTCTCGTATACCTTGTGCCACACGAGCTTCAACACCTTCAAAAAAATGCTAACAAATAATAATAGCATTAGTTATCACAAATCTAATTAACTACACATTCTTTTAAAATTAAGTCTTGATTATGCTTGAGGACTGTCATGTGTTCCCCGTTTTTGTTTTTCAACTGGGCATGAAGTAGTCCTCAGCCATGAACACTGTAGCACAGCCCAACAATACAGCACTCTGTAAGTACTAATGTAAACTGAAAATAATAATTTCTAGAAGAAAAATTGAGCTTTTCTTTGCAACCTTATATCTAATACTGATTCAGCCTCAAAATCCTCAATTAATGAGGATGCAGCCTGGAAAAATATTCAGTCTTTTGGACAAACTGAGTAGGCATCTGAATAGGAATTTGTCTACTTAAACTATAACTTCACAACAGCAATTTTTGTTTGTAGTTGTGCTCTGACTGTCCTGCTCAGTGTTGGCTCAGTGCAATAAAAATGGAGGGAAATAAGCCTATGAGCATGCCTTTAGAGCCACATGAAGTTAGCTTTCTTCATAGCAGCCCCTCTAGTGCTGTGGTTTGGATTTTTGGCTAAAACAAGACTGATAACACACCACACTGTTTTGGTTATTGCTGAAGAGGCCCAACCTGGTGAAAGGGTAATATCATGCTCAGCTATAAAAATTAGGGTTAGAGGAGGAGGTGAAAGTGGTATTTGTCTTCAAGGTAGGTGTTGCTCAGAAACTGGCCGGACATCTGTCTGCTTGTGGGAGGTTCTGAATGACTGCCTTTGCATCTTTGTTTTTTTTTTGTTTTTTTTTGTTTTGTTTTGGGTTTTTTGGGGTTTTTTTGTTTGTTTTTTTTCTTTTTTTCTTTTTTTTTTTTTCTTCCTCTTTTTCTCTTGCTTCACTGATTAATTTTCTTTATCTCCACCCCCAAGGAAAGGGGAGTCAGCAAGTTATGTGGCAGCTTAGGTGCTGGCAAGGTTCAACCCACAGCAGCAATAAACCATTTTGATTTTAAAAAAGAGGATACATCTTCAGACATTTCAGAAAATGCATGGCTGTAATCCCGCTTCTAATAAAATCAGTGAACAACAGGAAACATTCTGTGGGCAGAACTGAATCTTAACAGAAGTCAGCATTCAGTTTAACACTTAGTTCAACTTCAGATATACAGAACCTTCCTAAAACTTTTCTTATTGTTGAACAGTTCAGAATCTACAGTAATTGTCTTTGCAGATGAGGTGGGAAAAATTACCCCAAAGCTCCTGCTCACTTTTCCTCTTTTTTTTCCTTCCTCAAAACTGTTTAACACCCAGTGATGTTTAGTCAGTACTATTCATTGCTTACAAGCAGAGCACTCTTGACAGGTACACTTGAATCTAAAATAATAGAATAAAAATTATGACCGATGCAGTGACAAAGAGATTAGATAGTGCAAATTAAACACTTGAGACTACTCTGTACCATTTAAATGTATATAAACTCAAATATACTTACATTTAATTTCTCAAGAGGCTGTCCAAGTGAGTAGATTACATATGACTGAAGATGATCAGTGTATTTCTGTTTGGCTTCTTTTTTCTCAGCCTCAAGACAAGAAATTTTCAAGCGAGAAAGTGTGGCAAAAATACGATGGAAGTTCTCCATCATGACCACATCTCTGGGTGTTTTCTGGCTTTCATTAGCTACTTTCTCAACTGAAAGAAAAAGGAAGCAAAATACTGAAAATACTAAGAGGACAAACACATTTTTTAAAAATGTACTTTCCAGCATCTCAATTTTTTTAGCTTATTAGTTTTATGGAAAAAGTTACTGTCAATCCACAAATTTAATTAAAAAATTGATAATCCTGCACGTCAGTCTCTTTTCACCCACCACCATAAAAAAAAACAAAACAGGGCAGTTAAAATAAATCCTGACTGTTGTATCTAAAAGCAGGCTGAAAGATGGCTTTAACAAAAAGCACAATTAAATCTCTATGCTTGTTCATTCACTAATCATTTTTGCTAAGATTACCAGAATGCCCACCATGAAAAGTGACCCTGGGCACCACAGTATCAATAAAGATTACAAATTAATTTCAGTCAGAACTCTAAAATTGTCAACTAGGAAGTCTGCTACTGCCAGTTTTGTTCATCCCACAATTTTCTAACCTCTTGCCCCAATTCTATCTGCAGTAATACATTTTTGTGACCTGTTTTAAACACTACTTGTAAATTAAATATCCCACTGCACTGAATAATGCTTTCACCAATTTTATATTGACTTTGTTTCATCTTCATTCTTTACATCTCTCTCTTATCTTCCTCCATCATAGTTCCTTAATCTGTGCTTGTCTGAAACAAATTATCTTTTTTTGGTGCCAAACTGGAATAATTTTGAATCCCTTTAAAAACACGCTTTTCTAAATTCTTCCTACACAAGTTATTTTATCATTGTATAGTTTTGCCTGCCTGTTGGTGCTTGCTTAGTTTTATCACTTGAATAGTACATTCTTAAAGACAGAAAAGTTGAGTGCAATGAAATAAACATTTTCAAAATTTACTGTCCTATTAGCTGGGGTGCTCCTGTTGTCTACAAACAGACTCTAGTCCACTATGCTTTGAAGTAATGTCTCCATGATTTCCCAATATGTTCAAACCCCTATAATTTCCTCAGACTGCCTCTACTAACTTCTCTTGCTCAATCTTCCCCTAAACAAGAGGTAAATCTCAGTAGCTGGAACTATAATAAGTGGACTTGTTTGAAATCTGCAGATAAATCAGCATGGAGAGGTCTGTCCATCTATTTTCCCCCATTTTAAAGGGGAATGTAAATTTTTGCTCTAGAGCAGTACTGCTGCTGCTGGTTTTTTACTGCTCTTGGGAAAAGAGGGAGGAGTGGAGAGTCATTCTGCTGTGTCAGGCTAGGACACAAAGCAGCAATCGTCCAAGAGTCAAATTCATAGAACTCAAGTGATTTATTTTAGACAGGGATGCACAGATAAACAGTATTAGGGCCAAATGCCAGGGATCCAGTCCAGATTCATCTCATTTAAGCTACACTGGAGGAGAAAAGACAAGAAACCACTTCAGACTGAACATGTGTTGCTGCCACCTCCTCTGTTTCTCCAGAATGTTTCCTACTTCCCCTTGTCATAACTGAAAGTTATTTTACAGTAATGTACAAAGGGAAATATCAACTATTTGCTCTTAAGAAGTACATTACTATTAAAAGGTTTACACTTGCTCTCCTACTGGTAAGAGATAACCAAAATTTTAGCACAAGATCAGTCACATGGCTTGCAATAGTCTTAAAAAAATGACCTGGTAATTGGAGAAAAAAATGTATATAAAAAGGAGACAATCATCTCAGTAACTGACAACCTCAGAAAACCTACCACTGACAAAAACAGCTCTAATAAGTTTTATGTAGGCTTTATCTAGATCTCCTCGTCGTTCTGCATTTTTGAAAATTGATTCAGCAAGGGCTGCAAATTCTTCAAATTCAGCAACAAATGAAAGGATCCCAACTTTACTCTTCTTTGAGATTTTTACTTCATCCATCTGCTTCATTTGATTACTCTTAAATTTAAAACAAAAACAGGAATTAGCATCTAATGTATGACTCCAGACCATGTAACAGCTAGTAAAAGAATAGAAAAATGCAGACATACTGAAAAAGTGACATTTATTCAAACAGAGAAATAATTTTATCTTTCACTTAGTATATCTACCCAGTTTGGGGTTTTTTACCCACAAAAATTTGTTAAGAAATAATTGGAGAGAAAAAAGACAAGCGAGTAAAATCTTTTTAGGAGCTTTTAGTGTCCTTTGTTTACTTATTTAGTGTTATAAAAAGAATAAAAAATAGATATGAGACAGAAATAACTGAACACGTGGAAGAGATGTCTGTTTGGCATTTCATGCTTAAAGGGGAAAAACAAAATTCTCACAAGTCCATGAGGTTTTATTTTGCTAAGTAAAAAAGGCAGAGAGCTATCATTTACTTGACTGACTTCGTTAATCTCTGTTACATTAATCTCAGTACAAGTTTAAACAAACAGCTAAAAATATCTGCTAGCTCACAGCAGTGAATGAGGGGTCATGTTTGTCAGAAACAGGTAATTATTGAAGAAAACTGTAATGAAGGAAAAACCAATTACTTTACATTTTTTAAGGTTGGCCTGTAGAAGAGCAATCGAAGTTACTCATTTTCACTTCAAATTGAAAGCAAAAATTTAATTATAAAGAAAAGCAAAATCAGACTGGGTAGGAGTGGGCTTCCAATATTATAGTTAGCTTAAATAGAACAACTAAAGAACTTACAATGCATTTATCAAAGTTCCTTTTGACAGTCACCAAAACATTTCCAAGTGTTGTGCTGAGAAAGGAAGCTGGGTCCACATTTTGAGCTGTCCATACATGATGACTCATCTTAACTAACATATAAAGGGAATTAAAGCTATCAATCTTGTCCCCCAGCGCTATAAGATTATTCAGTTCAGGTTCAATACAACGAAATATTTTTGTCATCATTTGTCGGATCATGTCCTTCCTATTAAAAATGCATAAGATAAAAGTATTACTCTGACAGTTTCCTAGGTTATTTTACATGCTCTTTGATAACATTTTTGGATAAATATATTGACTATAGTAGTCCTATTTGCATTCAACAAGTCTCATTATTTTCAGAACGCTGCAAAGAGAAAAAATGCAAGTGACACAGAGTAAAAACCAATAGTCACAGGTATAAAATATTACATAAAAGATTTTATGTGGATGCTGCCATGCAGTCAAATTCAGAACTCAGCAAGGCATATGTTCCAAAGCATATTTCACATACTACAGTTCCTAGTTTCACTTTGCAAACTATAAGAAAACGAAGCATCTTTTTTTTAAACTACTATAGACAGAAATGTCCATCCCATATAGAAAAATGTTTGTGTTTACTGATATATGCAGTGTCTAGGTATAAATCGAGAACTGACTTCATTTTTACTAGAAGGGAACAATTTCTGATTACAGAGAAAAAACTTATATGCCAAATAAATTCCATGTAGGCTTAATAATCACTAGTAAACAACACAGTACATACTCAGATGATATTGTCTGTGGGACACCAGAAGTATATGAACGAGATAAAGTTCCTCCATCCATTTCCTCTGATTCATTCTGTAAGAACAAGGAGTATATAAAAGGAAACTGAAAGCTTGTCCCTAATTCTATGTTTAGTCTGTCTGACAAAACCAACATGTTTATCTTTCTCGTTTGCTCCCCCCCCCCTTTTTTTTTCTTCCTTATGTAGTAAATACAGTGGATTGTGTGGTTCTGATAGTCCTTCTGTAATAGATTTTGTATTGGAGAAAGAAAATATATCGACCATCTGGATCACAAAATTGACAGATAAAATCAGAAGTCATCTTTTAAATGATGGTGTCTTAAGAGGACTGTTCAATATTTTTTTACTTCAGTGACAGAATCAAGTCATACCGTTGCAGTTCCTGAGGTGCTCTGGTGTTGCTGTAGCTTGAAAAATTTACTAATGAAGTCCTGTTCTGCCAGACACAGAGGCTCCAGTTCACTTAATACTTGCTCAAATATCTAAAACCAGACAAATATTTCATGAACATATTGAATACTATGAACCATTAGTAACACAATTTTTACATAGGTTTTTACAGTTTTTATCTACAGTAAGCTTTAGAGGACTTATTCTACTTAATAGAACTTGGAGCACCTCGTACTTATACCTTTAGAAGTAGTATCTGAAACTTCAGCACAGTCCTTTCTCATCTATGTAACACTGGGAAAAACAAACTATGTTTTTCCACAACTAGAAGTTTTCTAGTCACAGCCTGAGGAAGGACTTCTGTGCTACAATGAAAACATTTGCATTTTAATAGTAAGTCATGAGTTCTGCCACCCCTCTTTTCTCCCTGGGTTGCTGAGTAGAAGACGACAAAATCAAAAACGTCAGGGAAGAAAAACAGGTAAACACTTTTAATATAAAAATAAGCAGGATCCAATGGAACATTCTGTCTTTACCTTATCAAATTTTGTTCTATCAGCCACATCAAGGTCAGAGGCAGACATGTTTCCCATATCCAGCAGGGAGGATGACTGAGACCTACGGTTTCCTGAACTCTGAACAGAGAGTTTGTTCAAGCTAGAAGTAGACCCAGTCAATTTTCCAGAACTTCCATGAAGACCTGTAAAATAAGGACACTATGCATGAGGGAAGCAAAGGCAGAATAAAATACACAAGAACAGGTTCATTACAGAACAAGAGTTGCTATTAGTCCTACATGAAAACCAAATAACTCAATGTTATCTAAGCTGGAAATGCTTTTGCTATAACCACATTCTTTTCTTATTACAAGGTAATTAAAATACTTGAGTTTCAAAGTACAATGTATCTATATAAGTCCCCATTATAAAGTACAGATAAAGGTATAAAAGGAAAAAAAAACCAACAAACTGTGAAATCCAGTAACATAGGGACAGATATTCTCCTTGAAATCAAAGACTAGTTATGATCTTTGTGAATGTACTTTGAGCACAACCAGAAGAATTGTTCTACAAGAGGGGAAAAAAAAAATTAAAAAATTATATATCACACTGGCCCTTTTTCCTCTTGAGCTTGATCTTTTTGCTGTTAACATACTCTTGTCTACATAGTTTGCTCCTAGTATTTTGCTGGAGCTGGTCCATAGTAACTGCTAATGCTCTCCTCTCCTTTTGATCATAATTAACATTCTGATAATGTGGAGCATTCTCCTAGGTGAGAAGTATGTCTTTTGTTTGTTTTTTAATTTTTGGAAATGCTGGAAGAGGATGGAGAAGGCTAATAACAAAGAAGACCAAGAAATTGTCAATTTTTGACACCCAAGTAAACATCTCACATCTCAAAGAAACATAAAAGCAATCCTTCAAGTTCCATTTAACTCCAATGTTGGTATCTAGTCTCTTCTGCTGGAAGAGTTGGAAAACTACAACTTCTCAGGCACAAATACCCTTTTTACATGAGCTAGTTGCATGGAAAAAACAAAAGATGGTGCCTTTACCTGCAAACATTCAACTTCTACATTCATCCATTTTAGCTGTGCTTCATTTCTGCCTTGCAAAAACAATGATCCTGCTAATGCTTATTTCATTCTGAACAGTGTGCTTCAGTGTTAGGTAGATTTTCCACGATGCAGCACTACATCTTCACAATGACACACATGCATTGACAATACCAACTAATGCAACTAGTTATACTCACTCTCAGTTTCCTGTTTGACAGCACTTTCTTTTCGAGGCAGTGTAGCTGGGATGGATTAGGTTGCAAGCATCAAAGACAAAGACAAGTTAAAATGCAGTTTGCACAAACCATGCACAAGATGCAAGTTAAGCTCTAACTGGAAAGAAACATGCGGAAAACTATAAGCAGCAAGTAACTACATTGCAAACACATTTAGTTGGAGAGTTACTATTCTAGAAATTCAGTATCTAAGCTAAGTGGAAAACAAAGTAAGTTTCTAGGAATTAATTAAACTTCACTTCTTCTTACACAGTGTGTTGTTCAAAGAACATATTTATAACGTGTATTAAGTTCTCCCAAATTGAGAAGTCCATTAAATTCAGGTTTTATTTGTCAAAGTTAATATTGCATAAGACTCAGCTTCCACGATCAATCATCATGTCTATGATAGACATGAAGAAATTAAAATGTATCAATGTAATTTTGTACTGAGTTGTTGTCTACCTCTTCAATTTAAAAACAATCCAATACTGCAAAATCATTCATGTTGACAGCAAGATTGGCTAATCTTTTGGGTTGTTTGCAAATCAGAAAGCTTACAAAGATGATATATCTTTTGTATTCATGCTGCACCAAAATTTGATGATGGCAAGTTCAGAGAAGATGTAAACAATAAATATAGTAAAAAAAAATACCAAGTCTTTTCTTTAATTATTTATTATTTTCCCAATGTTTTGCTGAACAGAACAGTTTCCTCATGTGGACTACAATATGAAATTTAGAGTAAATAGGCATTTGTAACAGAGAGTCCCTAACAAGTAAAAGGCATTTTGCATACATACACTAAAAGCAGTATATGGTATTAAGGTTTTGATGAGGATGGATGCTACAATCCCCCTAAAATGGAGCAGGCAAGCAGAATCTACTGTAGAAGAATGAGTAAATACTTCTAAATGCCACAAACATGTCTTAAATACCAGATATTCTCAAGTAGGCAACACTACTGATAATTATAACATCAAACTTGAATTTAATTCCAGCCTAGTTGGGGGGGTTGGAAGTTTTTGATTATAAAGGTTTAGGCCTGATATATATGGCATATGCACCTCCCATGCATCGGTCCCAGTTCTTCATCAGCCTCAGTTTCTAAGTGCATGGGACTGTATTAGGGAATCTGAAGACCTACAGGCAAAGATCAGGCCCTGGACAACCAGGGGAGCCACAGTGGCTTTTGAGAAACCCCATCATATAAACATATGACAGCAGTAGCACTCTTTCCCACATTGATTTTATGGTATTTAAGTATCAAAGTCTTGGCTTGATCAGAAAAAAAAAGAAAGACTACTTCAGACAAGTGTGAATGCTCACAACCCGGAATTTTTTTTGCCATAAAAACGCAGACAAAGAACCTTGCACTAGCACAGAATGCCAGAATTCTCCCAGCATCCCTTCTGCGTTTGAGGCATTCAAACAGCAGTGCTATTCCCAAAGCACAAGAGAAAAAAAACAAAAAGAAAGAAAGAAAAAAACAAACTACAAACAAAAAACAATAGGCAAGAACACACACCAACACAGCTTGGAAACAGATCTTTTAGTGTCAGAGTACAACTGGAGCATTATGCACCTACCCTACTTCTTAAGAAGTTCACTTTTAAGAAGTGACATTTTTAATTAATGTGAAACTAGTAATAGTACAATCACTACCTTCAGTGCAGAAGCTTTTCAAAATTTTACACCATTATAAGCTGTTACAAAACAAACTATATTTAAATGATGGAATGAAATCATACTTATATATGGAACAGCTTTTTAGACATAATTTGCTTTCCTTCTGAATAAGATTAATACTGAGGGCAATTTTATTTCTTCATAGTATTGTTTTCTTGTGGCCTTCAATACATGGCCATTGATAGCCATCACTTAATGGTTTCTTTCATTACCATTTGTAACACTTGTAAGTCTAGGATAATCCCCAGTGGCTACAGCATCCAGTTTTGGCTTTGTGACCAGCCCCTACCAATTTTCAGAGGGGCACTTGGGTCAAGTTTTGCATGTCGGTCACCAGCAAGACCCAAACATATTCTTTGGATGATTGTGAAGATGCAATATTACAAAATCTAACTAAGAGAACTGGTTAAAAAAACCACCCTTTGCTACTCTCCTTCTTGGCTAGTCAGTGCAAACTTCAACCATGACTGAAATTTGCACAAATACATGACAGAAGCCTTCTCCTTACACTTAGGAAGAACCCCTTTCTCCAAAATGCCTGATCACTTCAAAACATTTATAGAAGTCAAGAAATGCTACCAAAACTGTCTCCTCACAAAGGCAAACTACAAAAGAAATGCTAGGATGAAATTTTTAGGACGTTTTAGAAATCAGTTCTTACTAGGATAAAGTATTTTGTTCCTGAAAAAAAATCTTTGAGATATATGCATTTAACTTGTGTGACCATGTCTAGTTAGGGCACCATTTCCCCTCCATATCCAACAGCTTGCCAAAAGTTATCTTTCCAGCTTCTCTCTCCATCAACGAAGCTTCCCCACACTCCTGACTGCTTTCTTTCATTACTTTTTTTCTGTTCTCTACCATCAAACTTCAAAGCACAAGTTCAGAACCCAAAATAGGCTTGACAGAACTCACTAGTTGGACATAATTTCTGAATTTAGAACTTGGAAACTGGTGAACTGTGGGAAATATTTGTATTCTAAACAAGTTTTGAAACAGTGCACTTTTTGAAGTATATAAATACACCTATATTGTTGTTACTTTCTACGCAATCAGTTTTGGGGTTTTTTTAAACCATATTCACACTAGGCAATTTAATAGCAGCAACACATAACCCCCTTTAAACACAAAGACCTAAAAGTTAACAGAGAATGATTTCTATCTCAGACTAGAATTTACTCAGGTAACCCACTGAAAACACAATGAAATATAAAGATTTCCTTAGTCAGAATTATCATTAAAGCTAGATTCCTCAAAATCCAACCTCAAAAACATTAAAAACGGAAATAGCAGCAGAATGAACACACGCTTGTGCTGCCCAAGTTTTCTGTAATTACAAGAGTAGATTTTTCAAATTTGTTCTAGTAATAAAGCAGGATAGTTCAAGTAACAAATATGGTTGACAGTTTGTTAAAAGTTGAGTGCAGTTTTGAAAATCTGAGACTATTTTATCCTTCTAACTTGACCCATTTCACAAGACTGCAGTTGTGCTACTTCGGTCTTCTGGAAGTCAGAAGTTTTACCAACCATATTTTTCATCCCACTTGCCAAACAAAACAACTTGACACCACTATAAAATCGTCCATAAGAATTGTAATGAGTATTTTAGAAGTAAATAGTAAAATTCAAAGCAAGATACAGCCATCCTGTAAGCTTACCAAACTTTTTGCCTTCTCTGGTTGTGCCTGTCATCTTGATCTTGGCAACCTCAAAGAAATCTTTTATTTCCCTTTCATATAGCCGGGATAAATAATCCATATAATTCTTAAAAGAAAAATGTAAAGTTAGTTATCAGGTATAATATATTGATTTTGTTCTACTACAGTTAAGTAGATCACAAAAACATGCAAACTGGCAAGTATCTAAGTTGTACCAAACAGTTTTGGTCTATATATGTATTTATATATTTATACAGTATGCACAAAACAAAAATATATCCATTATATTTAAAGCAGGTTATATTAATTTTCCTAATAAGTTCATTAAGCAAACAGAAACTGATATTTGTCCTTCATAAGGAGAAATTTCTTCCTTCATTTCTCCATACACAGTGTGGGACATAAAAATAGTGGTGAAGCATCACAGAATTCACTTAAAGGATAGAATGGAGAGCACTCCCTCTTTTCCTAGACTACAATGTTCCAAATAGCATACCATTCCTACTCATCTGCTTGAATATAGTACCTCCCTTATTACTATTCTCTCAAAGAAAACCAAAAACCAGAAAACTTCAGGAGGCACAATTCCATGTGCCTGCTTACTACAAAACTTAATAAATCACAGAATAATTTGTTTGTAACACTACAAAAAATAAGCTCAATTTTTGAAAAGAGGCACAAAACCTGAAATAAGTTTGAATATTATCTGATTTGTTTAGATTTATAGTACAAAGGTTATAGAAATATTTTATTAACTGCCTCCAATAACTGCCTCTGCTAACTGCCACCCTGACTGCCTCCCTGACTGCCTCCGCTGCCATCGCTAACTCCCTTGCTAACTGCCTCCCTAAATCCCTCACTAAGTGCCTCACTAACTCCCTCCCTAACTCCCTCGCTAACTGCCTCTTCGCTAACAGCCTCCCCTACTGCCTCTGCTAACTGCCTCCCTGAGTGCCACCGATAACAGCCTCGCTTACTGCCTTGCTAACGGCCTCGCTTACTGCCTCACTAACGGCCTCGGTTACTGCCTTGCTAACTCCCTCGCTAACTGCCTCCGCTAACTTTCTCGCTAACTCCCTCTGCTAACTGCCTCCGCTAACTCCCTCACTAACTGCCTCAACTAACAGCCTCAATAACAGCCTCGCTAACTCCCTCGCTAACTGCCTCCGCTACCTGCCTCCCTAACTGCCTCCGCTAACTGCCACCCGGCCTCCACTAACTGCCTCCGCTAACTCCCTTGTTAACTGCCTCGGTAGCTGCCTCCGCTAACTGCCTCGCTAACTGCCTCCACTAACTGCCTCCACTAACTGCCTCCACTAACTGCCTCCACTAACTGCCTCCACTAACTGCCTCCACTAACTGCCTCGCCTACTGCCTCCGCTAACTGCCTTGATAACTGCCTCCGCTAACTGCCACCTGGCCTCCGCTAACTGCCTCCCTGAGTGCCACCGATAACAGCCTTGCTAACTGCCTCGCTAACTCCCTCCACTAACTCCCTCCCTGAGTGCCACCGATAACAGCCTCGCTTACTGCCTTGCTAATGGCCTCGCTTACTGCCTCACTAATGGCCTCGCTTACTGCCTTGCTAACTCCCTCCACTAACTGCCACCGATAACAGCCTCGCTTACTGCCTTTGCTAACTGCCTTCCTAACTGCCTCTGCTAACTCCCTCGCTAACTGCCTCCGCTAACTGCCTCTGCTGCCTCACTAACTGCCTTGCTTACTGCCTCGGTTACTACCTCTGCTAACTCCCTCCGCTAACTGCCTCTGCTAACTGCCTCCCTAACTGCCTCCGCTAACTGCCTCCGCTAACTGCCTCCCTGAGTGCCACTGATAACAGCGTCGCGTACTGCCTCCACTAACTGCCTTGCTAACTCCCTCGCTAACTGCCTCCACTAACAGCCTCGATAACTCCCTCCGCTAACTGCCTCCCTGAGTGCCACCGATAACAGCCCTGCTTATTGCCTCCGCTAACTCCCTCGCTATCTGCCTACACTAACTGCCTCGCTATCTTCCTCCCTAACTGCCCCCGCTAACTGCCTCCCTAACTCCCTCGCTAACTGCCTCCGCTACCTGCCTCCCTAACTGCCTTGTAAGTGCCTCCGCTGCCACCGCTAACTCCCTTGCTAACAGCCTTCGCCAACTGCCTCCCCGGGTGCCACCGATAACAGCCTCGCTAACTGCCTCCGCTAACTCCCTCCACTAAATGCCTCCCTGAGTGTCAGTGATAACAGCCTCGCTTTCTGTCTCCGCTAACTGCCTCTGCTAACTCCCTCGCTAACTGCCTCCGCTAACTGCCACCCTGCCTCTGCTAACTGCCTCCGCTAACTGCCTTGCTAACTCCCTCGCTAACTGCCTCCGCTGCCTCACTAACATCCTCGCTAACTGCCTCGCTAACTGCCTCGCCTACTGCCTCCGCTAACTGCCTAGTTAACTGCCTCCCTGAGTTCCACCGAAAACAGCCTCGCTAACTGCCTCGCTAACTGCCTCCACTAACTCCCTCCGCTAACTGCCTCGCTAACTCCCTCCGCTAACTGCCTCCCTAAGTGCCACCGATAACTGCCTCGCTTACTGCCTCTGCAAACTCCCTCGCTAACTGCCTCCACTAACAGCCTCGTTAACAGCCTCGCTAACTCCCTCTGCTGACTGTCTCCCTGAGTGCCACTGATAACAGTGTCGCGTACTGCCTCCACTAACTGCCTTGCTAACTCCCTCACTAACTCCCTCGCTAACTGCCTCCACTAACTGCCTCCCCGAGTGCCACCGATAACAGCCCCTCTTACTGCCTCCGCTAACTCCCTTGCTAACTCCCTCGCTAACTGCCTCCACTAACTGCCTCCCCGGGTGCCACTGATAACAGCCTCCGCTAACTGCCTCCCTGAGTGTCAGCGATAACAGCCTCGCTTTCTGCCTCACTAACTGCCTCGCTAACTGCTTCTCCTACTGCCTCCGCTAACTGAGTTGTTAACTGCCTCCCTGAGTGCCACCGATAACAGCCTCGCTAACTGCCCCCGCTAACTCCCTCGCTAACAGCCTCGATAACTGCCTCCCTAAGTGCCACCGATAACTGCCTCGCTTACTGCCTCCACTAACTGCCTTGCTAACTGCCCCCCCTAACTCCCTCGCTAACAGCCTCCACTAACTGCCTCGCTAACTGCCCCCACTAACTGCCTGGCTAACAGCCTCGCTAACTGCCTCCACTAACAGCCTCGCTAACTCCCTCACTAACTGCTGTTCCACGTTCCTGTTTGCCTGCTCCTGTTCGCCGGCGCTCCCGGCAGATATTTAAATCCCTCTTGGCGGTGCTGGGTGCCGCTCCCTTATCAGCTGATTGGCCTCACCTGAGACCTCCAGCACAAAGATAGATATTAAGAATAATATCTTACAATACTTCAGAAAGGAGACATAGTTCTTGGGGGGAAAAAAGACAGAATACAACAAATACCAACAAAAAAACAAACAAGAAGTTTCCTATTCCAAAGAAAAGCAAGAAAAGTGGAGCATTGAATTAAATTTAATATAATGGAAGATTAAAAGGACTTGCACATAAACACAGGCAATTCTTTTGACTCTCAAGAACAGTAGATTATGCACATTCTCTAGCACTGTCTGAGCACTTCACATACCTTAGTTAGTCCTTCATATTTTCCATAATCTGTGTTCTTGAGCCACTCCATCAGTTTAGCATACCGAAGTAAGTCTCTGTGGAATGGATGGTGATTGGGTAATGTCAATTCAACAGAGTGCTGGGCAAGAGTAGAGCTCTGATCGTGACCCTTGGTGAGAGAAAATATTAAAGTAAATCTGGAAATAGATATACTAAAAGTTTACTGAAAACTTAAAACAAAGCAAGCATTCCATTCGGACAAAAAGAAAAGCATCAAAATATCTTGCAGAGAAGCACAGTCCAAAAACACAGACTGAAAAGATGCATAAATTAATACAAACACTGAGATGCTACAGCTGTGGCAGGTGAACATCTTAGTAAGCTTGTTCACTGCAAGGCTCTTTCTGTTTACCACACTTTGACTTCAGGGTGAGTATTATTTTGAAAAAGAATGCAAGGTACACCTGGAGTGAAGATTTAATGACAAGTGTTCAACTGTTTCAAAAAAAATTTAAGACATTATTATACTATTTCCCTAAACAAAACAAATCAAAAATGTTCATAGCCATTACTTTTAAAAAATGTTCTCATATACCCCAAGGCATTTCATGTCCCCAGTCAATGGGTTCCCTAGGTGCTAGTGATGAGCTTTGTTGTGCCTCTGAAAATCTGTTCCAATTCAACCAACTTTCATCTCCTTTGGCTAAGCCTTGGTCAAGTATTAAAAACATCACAAACATTCTCTCTCCCTCCACACAAAGCAGACACATGCACACAGACACATACACACAGACACACACACTTTCAGTAAATATTTACTAGATTTCAACTGTTTACAACAAACAGCATAAACCAATCCATTTAACAGCAAACTACTAATTTCATGTTCCTCCTTTTCTCTGGCTTATCTCCTGAAAAACACGCTATCCTTTAAGTGAAGATCACATCATATTGCCTGAACAACATATGATTTAGCTTCTTTAAGCTTTCATTTGCTTGAACTCAGAAGCTTCCTCAGCAATTCAGGAAGCAAGCAAGGTAGCACCACAGTTCAGTCATGTAGCAGAACATAAAATCATTAGCCCTGAGTTAGTGGAAGGGAAGAAGGGACTTTATTTCAAAATGGCTTTAATATTTTCTGTAAAGTCATCTTTACCAGAGTTGCAATAAATACAGAAATAGAATTTAAGAATAATTTGTGCCATGGCATCACAAAAGGATTGTCCTAACTGGTGTACAATTCCTGTGGCATACATTGAGTGACCTACATATATCACCCACATGTAGTCCCTGACACAGGAAGCATTCTTTGACAGTTACACCTTGGATATGACAAGTTGGCAGAATATAAGCTCTTCAGTTTAAAAACTGCCTCTGCATACATTCAACTTGAGACAGAAGTCAGCTTGGATCACAGAGACAAAACTAAAGCAACTTTGGCTCAGGCGTCTCTATTACATTAGGTACAAAACAGTTCAAGTCTTTGGTTAAGAAAAAGCCCTAAAGGCTTCTACAATACAGTCACAAATATTTGTTTTTTAAAAATTACAATATGAGCTTTGATATTATTTCTAAAAACCTAACCTTTACAATTAAATACTTCTGAATAAAGCTAGAATTCCTTTATGCAACAGGAACATGCACTTTAGGTCATGTTATCTTAAATACATAAACTGAGACACAAATGGCCCAAACAAACAAGTCCTGGACAACTTTTTTCACGTATTCTTCATAGACAATCAGGAACAGTCAAGCTGTTATCTCCTTTCTAAAACTAATCTTGTAGTCTGACTCCAAGAAAGAGATAACTTTGTTAAGTGTAATTATTGCAACATATACTTTGGAATTGGAATCCAGCCAGCATTTGCCTCACAGCTGCAAATGTGATTACTCAGATCATATTCAATACTGTGTACCCTTGTGGGCATACATATAGCAAATATTTTCAACAGATTTTTGATACAGTTTTATAAAACCTAAATATAGAAACCACTTACAAGTCTCTCTCCCATTCCTTAGCATGCAAAAATCCTGCAGCATGTACTTTAATGTTGTAGTTTAAAAAAATTTACTTGGTGGCTTTCACAGATTTCTTCAACTAAGAAAGTCCAACAGCTTGCTCAAATTAACTAGGAAATAAACACTGAGCTATCCAAAGTTTTATTGCTTCTCTCATTTAACAATTTTACTCACATCCCTTTATTAGACAACTTTTTATTCTTGTTTAGAAGTTGCATTCTTCATAAAGCTAGACAACAAATCCTACTCCCTAAGAGAAATTTCTCACTCCAAGTCAACTTTTCCACAAGACTAATCATTCTGGTTGTCCTAAATTATGTCCTGTTCAAATATGCTCTAAAACACTATGGGGCTTCTAAGTCTACCTTCTCCATCTATGTAACAGGCTTCCCTTCACTACATGTACATTTATACTAACTGTAACTAAATGCTACTGCTGCTTTGTTATTCAACTATTTCAGAGTTTCAAAGCTGCAAACTATTTCATGTGTCAAAGGCAGCAATCCCAGAGTTGCCTTTTAATTGACTGTTGAACCTGATTGTTACAAGAAAAAAAAAAAATCTTTAAAGTTACAGACACTCAGTAAGGTTAATAAAATACTATTAGGACACAATAAAGAGAACTACATATACTGTTAGTAATAGTTAACTGCAAACAGCTTTTAACACGGCATTGAACAGCAATGCAGAGTTGCATTTCTGTTTAAAACAATTTTTTTCTCATTTCTATGTAAAGGATTTGTTTGCTTTAAAAAAAAACCACAAAAAGGAACAAAAAACAAACACAAAAAAAAGAAAAACAACAACAACAAAACCACACCAAAACCAAAAACAAACCAGCCCCCAATAAACTGATTTCATACCTCTGAAGTAATATATCTAGCCTGAACTGTCAATGCAACTTTTGTTTTCTGTCTAGTGAATTCCAAATCACAATATGTCTTGCTTGTATTAGCAGATGCCTAGACACCATGTGTTCATTTGTCTTCTTAATGTAGAAATCTTTGTCTGCCTTTTTTCTGAAGTCCTTTAGTTTATTTTTTTAAAGGTACATTCTAAACAAATAATGTAACTTTTTAGATATTAATGGTAACAAAATATTCCAGTTAGACTTTTCAAAAACATGGGACTGAGAAATTGCTATATTTTAAGACTAAGAGAACATAGTCATTTTAGTAGCATAAAACAAAAATCTGTTATGACTACAACGTTTGAATCTGTACCTAAAAATGAAGTATACAAATTTTTCTTTCCATTTGCAGCAAGTAAAAAGGCTTGGCAGAGGCTCATCTCTTGCAGTTGATGAATTCTTCCTGCATAACCTTACATGCAGTTCATATTTTTATCTGCTGATTAATACCTCACAGCAGACCAAAACACTGGGCAAGATTGTATGAAAGACAATGTGAGGTTCTTATTAGTACCAGAATATTTTTTAAAAAATTAAAAAATTTTTAAAAATCCATGTTATAATTGTAAATTGGTAATAGCATTCTTGATATAGAACTGAGAAGTTTCGTTAGACATATTTCATCTAATACGCATAGAAGTAATAAGCTCTTAACCATTTTAAAAAATCAAAATCATCAGAATAGAGTATCAGAAAAGGCATGCTGTTAAACAGACACCTTAGTACCCAAGTCCAATATTCAAAACTTCATTAATTCGTTAACACAGGACTTGCACAATCTAACTCCTACTTGCTCATTGGGAGGTCACGACACACAGTCTGTCCTCAGTTTTTCAAAATATGAAAAGTAACAGGAGGAACATACCCTCTTAAAAAGAGAAATATAACATGCTGAAGAACTGAAATTCTTCTGTGAAGTGAGGAAAACAGAGGAAATACTTCTCTTTGCCATGCACTCTCAAATGCAATTTCCTATCCAATTATACAGCATAACATGATTACATTTTCTGCACTCTAATACATAAAGTGAAAACTTGTAAACCTTTTTATACATGTTAGTGCAGTCAAACTGATTCTTTTTTTATTTACAAATACTACAATTTCATAGAATTGCAGTGTCTGTACAGTTGTACACATACTACAGTTTCCTGAAAATATTTTTCACCCATACATGTCAGTCTGTCTCTTAGCAATTTCTGAAGATCACATCAGAGGAATGTTAGCTCTTAAACAGATAAACAAAGCTTGAGGGCTGATAAAAATAAGGGAAGCACAAGGGGCATAATTCTAATGCTCTGCAACTGGTAACTTTGTAAAGACAAAGATGCAGCTACTAGTTAGGTAAGTCAAGCTCAAAAAATTAGTTAGAAAAGCTGTTATCAAACCCAATGTACTCACTGGAACTGAAATAGAGTGGGACCTGCTATAGAGGTGAAGGAAGATCTTAGAAGACTAATTGGAGATAAAAAAATACAGAAATTAAAAAAAAAAAAAAAACAACTGATGTTTACAAAAGGCCTCCAGTCCTTTAGAAACAAGACTCGGGACAATGATTTCTGAAAATGTCATGTTAAGGCTGAAAAATCAAGGTTTAGAAATTTTACTTTGTAAGGCCTTTGAAGATCAGACCACAAGAACTGCCTGAAGTTCAGACCACAGCCTCTGACACCCTTAAAAGAAGTAAATTTTTTTTCTCCTCAATTACTTTAGCCTTACAGTTAAATAAATCCTTACATATCACACAATTCAGATTGCAAACCCATTAAGAGAAGTGGGCTTTTTTAAATGTAAGAGGCTTCTGAAAGCATCTAAAGTTTGGTATGCTTAGTAATATGACTGAACTGCCTCTAGCAGTCCATTTGTTTACCCATTACATCACAAACTATGCCCAATTTTAGGTGGATTGTTTTCCTTCTCAGGAAAAGTTTGTAATTGAAAATTTAATCCAAAAGCCTAAGAAACACTACCTGCTGAACAAACACACTGTTCAGATGACTGGCAAGTCTCCGTGCAAATTGCTCACGCAAGTCACTAAACCGCTGCTGTTGCTGTTTCACTGCCTGAAGCATATCATGTCCTAAAAACAAAAAGAACTTCAAAGAGTACAAAATATACAGTAAAATGTCATATGTTGGAACAAAATGAACCAGAGGTGACAATTCCCTCTAGAGAAACAAAATCTGAGAGTAGTTAGTAAGACACACACATAACTTTTGTGTTAGACTATAGTCTAAGGAACGCATTACCTGGACGAAGCGCTACGTTCATGCACTGCAGAAGGGCATCTGCTGCATTAGTGCAGGCCTCAATGCCTCGAGAAGATGTCAGATCTCCCTCTTGAAGGGCTTTTATATGACCTTTAGCCAAATCCATGTGATTCTACAAAAGAACAGATAATATTGTCATAGAATCAGAGAATTAAGGACCACTTAGGTTGAAAAAGACCTTTAGGATCATCAAGTCCAACCATTAACCTAACGCTGTCAAATCATCTGCTAAACTATGTCCATAAGTGCCACATCTTGTTTGCTGAATATCTCCAGGGAAAGTGAGTCAACCACTTCGCTGGGCAGTCTGTTCCAATGTTTGTCCATAAGCCAGAAACAGGTTAGTTTGCCACACTTCTGAACCAAGAATGGGAACTACAGTTCTATCATTATATAAGGTTACTGAAGTTAAAACGAGAATAAAATAGAAAAATAAACTTATTATTTTAAATTAGCCTCATATTCTAGAATCTTATAACTAAAATAAAATAATTTATACTTGGCATGAACAACCACAGTAAACATAATAAAATGCTTACCACTAAAAACTCAATCTCTGACAGTAGCTTCACATTATTTGTGTTGCTCAGATGGATGAGGTGGTTGCTTTCTGAAATTTGATCCATTTGCTCTTTCACACTCTGAAGCATTTCTTCATAACTGCTCAGCTTTAGCTCAATTTGGTCAACTTCCTTTAGAGCTTCATCCAGCAACTTCATCAAGATATTCACCTGTTTCTCTGAGGCCATAATTGACTGGATATTTGCCTATACAGAAAATTAAGCCACAACATTTTAAGATGTATTTTTATACCACAAAAGCATTCTGATCTCCCCTTCTGTCTCCATTAATGTCTAGTAAATGCTTTCTAAAACTCCTGATGAAAGAAACGAAACAATATAAGCTTGTAGTACTTCTTATTTGAAGTATTATTGAACACAACAGTTCCTCAGTCTGCGACACTTCCTTATTTCATGCAGAGAAGATACAAAACAAACTTTGCTCAACCTCTTAGAACTGAAGTATTGATCTGCACAAAAATAAAAAGAAAACAGGAATCCCCATTGTACTGGAACATTTTTAATTCCAGAGAAACAGCTTAGGTGAGAAGATCATATTTTCTGTTGGTAGATCAGCTATGTTTATGATAACATGCATTTTCAAAATATAAGTGAAACATACAACTTGATAATTTGAGGTTGTTGACTTTGCTTAAGACTGTGTCCCCTGCACATCTTTAAGTTTTCTAAGGTACCAGTAGAATGCTGGATTATTTAAAAAGCAAAATAGCAAGCAATATACTACAGTTACAGTAACATGCAGCCACATATTGCAATGTTACCAGACTAAGATGGTTTCCTAATGACACTGAGAGCAGCATTTTAGGCAGAAGAGTTCACATCTGTGGACATCTACTCTCTCGGTTTCTTTGCACCCCTGCCTTCAAGAAATGTATATGCAGACTGCAGTACCAATGAAAACAGTTCAACATGCTAGCACATTGTATGTTGGAAGAAATGGTTACCCCATCCAGCACTTGTAGCTCTCTTGACAACTTCTCTGCAAAGGCTTCAGCATTAGAAATAGCACATTCACACCCTTCCATCATAATTTCAATATCCTGTTCCTCTCTTGCATTTAACTCCTGGTATTCATCCACAGCCTCTTCATCACCTCCTGCTACACTTTGATTCTCACCACTTGGAACTGATTCTTATGCAGAGAAGAGAAATAAAATGTGTTATCAAGTGCAGAAAGTCAAAGCATTTTAACAGAACTTAAGAATATTCCACTATCTTTAAATAAATTAATCCATTAAACAACTTTCGTAACAAACACATGCTAACTACTAACACTTTTTGCAAGTCTCACTCTTCTATGGGCTTCATTAAGATTTCCAGAACTGGATCCTAAGAGTGATATTTTCCAAATTGTGCAACATAAGCAAAATACAAATAGCCACTTCTACTGCATGTACAGATGGACATATTCTCACTTAATTCACCTCTCACACTGGTAATCAACACCAGAGTATGTTACAGTGTTATAATAGACTTGTTTGCAGAAGATCAGTAGAAGCAGAGTCTTTTGGTAGACAGAGCATAAGGGAACTAAATCAAAGATGATTTAAAAATATATTATTAAAGAAAAAAATCTTTATGCTTGAGAGAAGTTTCACAGCAGGAAAATCATTAGTGAAGTAGGTGAAAATTATATAACAATGTTTTCATTAACTATGATTTCTGATGGCAGTGCTTACTTAATTCAACTAAGTATTCAAAGGCTGACATGATTTTAAGTTAACATTACAGTCTACATTCCATCAAGAAAGCATTTAGGACATTTAAAACATCTCTTATCTCTAGCAACTTCCCAAACTACAGAAAGCACTATTTAAAAAAAAAAAAAAAAAAAAAAAAAAAAAAAGGAAAAAGCATATTATTTTAGAAAAAATGCTTACAAAGCAGAATAAAGTAAAAAGGTGTTACGCACCTTCTGCAACTTTAGGCAGTTCTGAAGAATTAAAAGGTATGGAAAAGCAGAGGAAAGGAAGCAGAGAATGTTAGCTAGACAAGTATGAACAGTGTGTATATTTTTTTAAGTGGCACTAAGTTTGAATGCTTTAATATTGCATGAAATTGAAAAGTTAGAGGTTGACTAAAGGCACATTTCAGTGAACAACAAAATACTGAAATGCTCTCCTCACTGTTTTTCATTTCTAATTCACCTCCTTCTGCACAAGCCAGTCCAGTATTTAATATCAACAGTTCAACCATTCTGAGACTAAACCTAAGATATGCTAACTCATTAGGCTTTCACTATTAAGGTGACTGTATTTAACTATTTAGGATGATTGTAAAAATACTTAATAGAGCATGAATGAACAAGATACAAAACCTTTTTAGCAACTAAACAGTCATACAAACTGTAATAGGATCTAACAGAATTTAACACATGCTTCACAGTTTATAAAACAGAGATTTCATATAAAACCTCATTTAACCTACACCATGCTACTGAAGTGTCATTTTAAAGCATTTTTCTAATTGTGAGGAACTGAAAACAGGAACATAAGCAGACTTGTTATACATTTAGATACACTAGATCTTGTAGGTAAATTTATTTTGTTCAAAAAACAGAATGTCTTTGAAATACAATGAGCTTATAAGTATTTAGACCCTAATTAATGAAATATTTTGAATAGGTTCTCAATTTTCTAAGAGAAAATCTGTTATCTAGTCATCTTGTTTATCTGAAGACTTAGAAAATATCGAACAATAAAACTGAATAGGAAAAAAAAACATGATTAGGATTATTCTTCTATAGTCTGTTTTACATCTGCAATTACTAAACTTTATGCTTAACATACGGATGTAGAAATTTACCTTCCAAAAGCTGTGAACTGACATTAATAAAGTCAATTTTCTTTCTAAGATATCTCTGGTTGAGTTTCCAGATACATGAAATGAAGGTATTCTTTTCCACTGTGCTGCTTGCAACCCACTTGTACACTTTGTCAAAATGCAAGTCAAATTCAGGATTCTCCTGTAATAAATAAATTATGTTACAGGCTCAGCAGTCAAATGAGTTCCCTGAGCAGCAAAGACTGATTACTTATTTAATTCCTGAGATGACAGGATAAAAATGAAATTACACAGATTCCAAGCTGAAGCTGATACACCAACACTGGCACCCAGATGCACATCACCAACGGTGCTAAAACATAGAAAGTGAAAAACTAGAGTCCACACTTTGGAGACAGAATTCTGTCAAGCCAAATAAGGCAACAATAATGCATAACACAGAGATCTGTAAGAGTTTTAAGAAGCATTTGACAGCACTGTCTGTCCTCAGATTGCCTTGTGTTAGCCTTCTGAAACTAGAAATTGTAGCTGAAATTACTAACAACATATTGAACATATAATTCAAGGAGACCTAGGGGAATAAGAAAGGAAAAAATTATAAGAACTTTACGTATTCTATAGATATGATAGTACTTAATAGTACTGAACTGAACAGAAAAGACCACTTGGTATTTTAACAGTAAAAAACTACTATAAAAAGTTTCAACCTGACTTACGAGAATATTGCTATGCTAACAACTGAACACAGAACTTTCCTTTCTACAGCCACTTATGAACTCAGTATGGCCTGTAATTGGCAATAGTCTGCCTAAAAGATCATATTCCAAGCATTTTACAAGGTCCATCCTCCTTCTGATAAAAAGTATTATTGCCTCAAATACCTGTTAAATTCTTAGATAGTAAAAACTTCTATTGCTACTACTTCTTCCTTATACTGTCACTACAATCTGTAGAAGCAGGTTGCACATGAAACTGCACACAGTGGGACATGGCATTTCCTGCAGTCATAAAAGCAGTTCTGTTTCTTTCTGTAGCATTCATTTTTATTTAAAATTAGCATAACATTCTAAACAAAGAATAGAACTACATAAAATCGAAGCTGTCTGACAGCTTTCCTGTCTGACAGGAAAGGTCTGTATCAAAAGAGTTGCATATGATCACATTTGGAAACCAGAACATTATGCACCTGTCAAATTTAATTCTGATTATTTTTTTTTAATATGAGAGTTTGGCATTCAACATTTGTTTTTTAAAAAGAAAACGTCAAAATTACTGTTTAGAGTAGTATATACATTAGAGCATGTTCATGAAAATGGTTAACCAAATCAGTTTTGCAAGAAATAGCCCAGAAATATGGTATAATTTTAAATGGAATCTCAACCTGAAAATGCAATTCTCCAACAGGGTATTTAGGAACAGCAAGGAAAATCCAAAAACTAGCCAACAAGCATGTGGATAATTGATATAACAAAACATATTTAACTTACATTTCCGGAGGGAGAAATCAAAGATTTTTTTAACTTCAGGTATTCTGCACTTCCAAATCTCCAGTTAAAAGAAATAAAACCAGACAAAGCCCACTGAAGGAATTTTCACTTCTGCCTACTTGTACATCCTAGTTTATTATAACAGACAAAGTTAAATAATCAAAACTAGGTTTATCTTTTCTAAGGAACAGAACATCCCCTCAGGACTGCATGCTTTCCAACAAATGGCCACTGTAAGGAACTGGAGAACAGATAAAAGAGCTCACTTTCAAAAGCTTGTATGCTACTCTTAAGAATAATTTGTGTCCTAACAAAGAAATTACATGGAATTCAATGCCATTAGCAAGAAGATCACCTTTTTTTAAAGTAGCACTAAGCTTTTACTAAAATTTACATAAATGTTGAAACAAGCAGAAATGTACTTTTCCTTAGCACAAACACTGTACAGTCACCGAGAGACCACTACAATAAACAGGGCAGATATTGAGAATATTGCTATTAAAGCATATCTAGATTACTCTTATTCCATTTACCAGGGTTATATGCTTGAAAAGCTGGAAGAAAATGTAGGTATAACCAGCAGAGGAATGTATCATACCAATTCCTAGATAACGTATTATCAATCTAAGCTTCAAGACAGTCAGTGTCAAGGAAGTTAACTTTAACTTGGAACCAAAACAATGTTCTAAGCAGAGCACTAAACCAAAAAAAAGTTACACATACTTTAACAGCATCTTTGGCATCAACAACAGCAAGATCTCGAAGTGCCCATGCAGTCTGCCTTTTGTAGAAATCTCCCTTGTCAGATTTTTTCACTTTTACCACATTTACTTGCACTGGTCGTTCCGTTGTCACTATTAAATGAAGTAAGAGAGTAATTTCAAAACACACAAATTACTTTAACATCTGTTTCTGCTGCATTTCAGATTCTGAAATAAATATTATGACATCTCAGCCCACAGATAATTCATTTGATTAAAGGAGACCCTTTGAAATATTTTCATCCATAATATCCACAGCTCAGTTTCAGTCAACTAGATACACATCTCTGTATAGCTTGTGAAGTAATGAACCCAATTTATAGGTATTTCTTTGATGCAGCAGACCTCAGATCATGGCCAAATAACTGAAAAAGCACAGTGGTATTTAAAGATTATAATCAGAATAAAAATATTTCCTGAGATTCTTCAATCAAAAAAGAAAAATTCTAGTTATTTTATTGTTGACCCAAAACACATGATTTTTTTAAGAAACCATAATATAATACACATATATACACATATATTAGAACTCAGTTCACTCATCATGCCCTTCCAGAGTCCTTTGTCTTGGACACTGAACAGCACTCTTTATTGCATTTTACTTTGTGCTGATCAGCCTAATTGCCTACTAATTCTCAAGTTAAGCACTATATAAAGCCTGCTTCAAAAGCACACCAGTCCCACACAAATATTTATTCTTTCATTTCAAATTATAATGAGATCTGGAACTAAAAGTACAGTTTGTGTTTCTTTTTTTAATAGAAGCAACAATGAAAGAATAAACTACAATTGATTTTTCCATTAAAAATGCAAAGCATCTCTTTTACAAGGGGCAAGAATAAATATTTTAAATGAAGCTAAGAGAAAGGTGAAGACAAGAAATATGGAATAGTATCACTATGTACCTGTGGCACACAAAAAGCAGTTTCTCTTCTTTTTGCCTGCTTTGCACACATTCACAATGCTCAACAAGCGTTCATCATTGGGAGTGAAAATATCCCTCTGTAAAGCATGCTTGATTGCAGTCATCTTCTCTCAGCTGAAAGAAGTCATAACAAAATCAGGCATATATTCAGAAATAGAAAAGACACAGTCATTTCCTTCAAGCAATTACAGGGTCTTTTTAATTAACTTTTACAGGTAAGGTAATAAATCATAATCTATACAAGCATGACAGATAGGTAGAAGACCAGCCCACTTCAGGAAGAAGTGCAAGATAAAGCTTATTATTTAACTTCCATTAAACAACTGTAAGTGTATCAACACTAAGATGATCCTACTGCCCAGTTTAATAGAGAACATTCTTAGTACTAAAGTAGAATGTGAGGGGTTAATAAAAAAGTTGAAATATGAATAAAGAAAAAAAGAAAAACCTAAGTAGTGGAATTTAAAAACAGGTATGAATGCCACTGATCTGGTAAAAAAAAATCTTTGTGAAGACACATGAACAAAAAAAACCCCACAAAAATTGACAGAATGGAGAAAGTGAAACTAAAGTCCCTACAGTGATGACCTGAAATGAAACAGAGTTCAACATTCTTCATATGTAAATAAAACCTTCAATTAAATTTTCAGAACTTTTTCACTAAATCAAGGTTATACATTTGGCTGAAAACCACCACACCAAATGAAAATAATGTTCCATTTAGAGGGGAAAAATATGTCTCTGGGTTCCTGCTTTGCAGAAAGATTTCTGGAATACATTCTGGAATGGCTGATACTTTATCAACCCACCACTCAGATGTCACAATTTTAAGTCCAACAAATTAATACCCTTGAATCTCAGTGTACCACATACACATCCTAACTGTCTTCTGGTAAAGGGAAAATTAATTCTTATTCAGGGTCAGTGCTCCTGGATGCTTCCTCATTCCCTCCTCAGTTGGTATCATAAGAGAAATTATAAATCAATACCTGATCTCATGTCATGACTGTATTCTTAAGTACACTGCTCAAATAACTTTCTTAAAGCAAAATAAGTACACCACATTCTATTTGGTGGCAATAAAAATCCCAAACCAAACAAACAAAAAAACCCAGTCCAGATCAGAGAGTCTTCACAGGTTGATACCCCCATAAAAACATTTGTGGTGGTTATCTGATGAAATTCATAATTTTCCAGTTCCTGGGGAGTTACTAGAAACTTACTATTACCATACAAGTGGCACCATGTTTATAACTTTATAACTGAACTTCACCCAGCAAGTGGGCAATACTTTTTTTTTATTATTACTATAAACATAAGACATTGTAAGGTATCCATGTACTAAATTTAATACATTTTTCTTAAGTCAGATTTATCTTCTGGTTGTTGAAGTGTTTCACAAAAGCTTCCTTATAACAGAAAAGGTTCTGAAGACACAAGCTATGTGGACCTAAGGCAACAAATCTGTTTTAAAGTTTTGCAGAGATCTGTTTCCCCACTTCTGCCAGCTATATTATTAAATGTAACAGACTGTTCTTCCTCTTTAACCTCCAATGAGGATCTAGCAGTTGTTACAGTAATGTTGAATAAGGAAATACATCTTTGTAGCTGGTAGGAAGTTCAACTTCTAGGCTGTCTAGTTCTGAAAAGGCCACAACACAATAACACAATTATGCATAGATAATTCCACTAAGTTTGAATAGTTTGCTGCCTTTTCTGAGTTGCATGGAGTGGAACTTGGAAGTGGAACACTTTTTTAAATTATGGAGGTTCTTATCTAATAGAGGAAGCAAATTTCAAAACAAGAAAGAAAGTAACTGTGCACAGTTAGTAAAAAATCAACAGGTTTCTTCCAGGACTCAAGTGATGACCTCAGACCCTACAACCAAATGCTGAAAAAGCCAGACTTTTGCTGAATGATAGTAAACATTACTTAAACCAACATTACTTATTCACTCTCATAGCCTCTAACAAGAAATCCAGCAGACTGTAGTAAGCCATCAAGGACTGACCTTTACAGCTGCAGGTACACTGGCAGATACAGCCAAATGTCAGTGACACAGCTGCCTACCAAACCAAAGCCTTAGGCTGCATGAATGAGGTGCATCTGCAATTAACAGCAAAAGTACTTTCCTAACAACACCCAGAAGTCAACTTTCTAGTTTCCCCCCTCATTAAGAACAGGGTTTTCAGGTGGTTTGGGAGAGGCAGAGGAACCAAAAAGGAGGTAGAGAGCAGGGACCCCACTTCAAGTAATTCACCTCTGCAGTAACAGCAGCAAGCAGTGGAAGAAAGTAAAGGGTGAGAGAAAGGGGCTGGAAGAAAAGAAAGCTGTTCAGATTCATGGGATGTGTTAACAACTTGTTTGTTTAAAAACATTCACTGAGAATTCCCATTTCCTTTGGCAGCACCTTCAAGTAAGTATGCTACATGCTCAGAAGAAAGCATCTGTACTTCTAGCATGCTCATTGAAGATGAAGTATTCGCAGAGGTAAAGTAACACCAGTGTTACCCTATGGGAGTCACAAAACTCTGACAGCAACTTCCCAGAAATACTTCAGTATAATCACTTGCTTCCCTAGCAAACCATGGTCTAGTCCCCACCAGTTTATAGAAATCCAGTGTGGGTGGAGACGGGACACCATCCAATGCTCAAGCTTGCAAATATCAATTGCATAGGAATAATACAAAAATTAAATAAAAGCCCCACCAAACTCCAGAAAATTAGGAAATTGCCAGCCACCTGATTCACAACAGTTCCTCATTCTACATAGAGGTTCTAGGCAGACTAAAAAGAGCAGCACTTAGACATCAATTTCAATGGTTTTATTTAAATACAGAAGCTCTGAACAAGGGCCATGAATGTATCAAGCTGGAATCAGTATTGACAAGTGTACTGAGCTCAGGACACCCAGAGAAATGCTGTTTATATTGTAACCTTATAACAATGTCTAACAACTTTCCTCCATCTTCATCAAATGCTGGGCCCAGCTTCTGTTCCCCAAATTGCATCAGGTTGTCATTCCTCTTTCTCTTGAAGAAGTACATAAAATGAACACACAAAGTACCACCAACCTGTTGTATCTCCTTTCCTTAGGATTGTACTTCCTGCTCAGAATCACAAGCTGCTAGAGCTCACTAACTCTCCTATTTCAGTGCTAGCACAAGTTGTCCAGGTTGTGCAGAATGCCCTTTCCCATAAAACATGTTAAGCCTGTGATCAAATACTTGCTCTGACATGTAGTCCAACTTCTCTTACCAACTGAAGCCCCTTAGTCACAGCCACGGAGACCTTCACAATGTGCCAGGACAAAGGACATCACTAAGTTCCCCATATGTGACTCCTGCTGTCCCAAAGGAACACAGAATTAAGCACAAGAAGCTATGGAACACAAAGCTGCTTCCTCAGAAAAATGCTTCAAGAGAGCCAAGACCATGCCAATCTCTAATAAATCCCTTTAGATGTTGCTGTATGGATGGTTGGATTGTTTTGTTTGGTTTGGGTTTTTTTCCCCAGGACTATCACAAAGTCTCAGCTCCAGGAATCTCTCAGAGCCATCACACCACAGACAGGGCCTGCCCAGGAAATGCGGGGGAAGGAACCAACACAACAGTTCGGAAAGGCTACCGAGTGAGCATTGCTGAGCCCCTCTACAGGAAAACATGTTTTCTACAGGAGAACATGCTACTGCTGGATCCCCTCAGGCTACAACACAACCCGAGAGCACAGCCCGACGGCAACATCCCCGGGAACGTCGTCCATAGACAGGAGACCAACAGATCACTCACTCATTTAACAGGGAACCTCAGCAGAACTCCCGAGGGCCCGGCTGGCACCGGCTCCGCCGCCTCCCACCTGCCAGTCCTGCAGAAGCCGCCCCGCAGACACCCCGGGCGGGCAGACAGCTCCGCTCCCGACACGGCTCCAGACCGAGCCCGGCGGCCCCGGCACGGCCAAGACGCCCCGGGGCGACAGGCGGGACCCAGCCCGCGGAGGAAAGAGCGGCAGCCGCCGAAACGCGAGTCGGGGGAAAGGAAGGAGGCACCGGGGCCGCCTCGCTCTCACCGCGGAACCGGGACAGGAACCGGGACAGGAACCGGGCTGCCTGCAGCCGCTGCCCCCACCGCTTCCGCTCACGTGATGCTGCCAGCGAGACGACAGGCTAGGAAGTCCTCACGGCCCATGCAGCGCCCCCTCCCGGAAGGAGTGTGCGTAACGCCTGTAACGGCCCTAACGGCCCTAACGGCAACGGGGCCGCGGTGTGAGAGCGGAGGACCCCAGGCTGCCTCCTCCCGCAGGGCCGAGCTCCTGTACTCAGCCCTGGTGAGGCCACAGCTCGAGTCCTGTGTCCAGTTCTGGGCCCCTCAGTTCAGGAAGGAGATTGAGGTCCTGGAGCAGGTCCAAAGGAGGGCAACCAGGCTGGTGAAGGGACTCCAGCACAAGTCCTGTGAGGAGAGGCTGAGGGAGCTGGGGGTGTTCAGCCTGGAGAAGAGGAGGCTCAGGGGAGACCTCATCGCTCTCTACAACTCCCTGAAAGGAGGCTGGAGCCAGGGGGGGTTGGGCTCTTTTCCCAGGCAACTTTCAACAAGACAAGAGGGCATGGACTTAAGTTGTGTCAGGGGAGGTTTAGGTTAAATATTAGAAAGAATTTCTTCTTGGAGAGGATGATCAGACATTGGAATGGGCTGCCCAGGGAAGTAGTGGATTCTCCATCCCTGGAGATATTTAAAAAGAGACTGGATGTGGCACTCAGTGCCATGGGCTGGTAACCGCAGAGGTAGTGGATCAAGGGTTGGACCTGATGATCTCTGAGGTCCCTTCCAACCCAGCCGATTCTATGATTCTAAAGGCAATGCCGGGCCGGCCCAGGCAGGACAAGCCTCCGGACAGGGAGAGACAGTTCTGTGAATGGCGGGGCTCGGTTGAAGCCGGGTCTGAGCACAGGCGGCACGGTGAGCGGTGACCCGTGAGGCCCCGGAGCTTCTCTGGTGGCGGAGACGCCCCCCCCCCAGGCTGTCTGGGGATGCTGAAGTGACGGAGGGTGGCCCTGCCTCTTTCCACTGTGCCCGGGTGTGCCGGCTCCCGCCCCTCTGAGGTGGGTTGATGCAGGTAGGGCCAAAAAGGAAGGGAAAATAAGGGCCTGAACATACACCCTCCCACACCCCCCCCCCACACCCCGAGCTCTGAGGGGAGAAAGCTCCTCCAGAAACTGTGAACTGTTAGCTAAAACCCTGCCGTGCAGTAATTCTGAGACAAAAGGGCATGGAAAATAGCCCAACTATGATCTTTCTGTGCTGCAGCCTGCAAGCAGGGTTTTACAGGTCAGTGTGAGGAGTCAACACTTGTCATCAGTTTGGAACAGAATAGCAAAATGTCATGGGAGAAATAACACGGGTTGCCCAAAAAAAGCAAAGCAGCTGCCATGTCAACTTGTATCTGATGCCTCTGTTCTCATCTGATCTCATGGCAGAGTTATTAAGTTTTATGTCTTTTAGAAGACACCTGTAATTACAAAAGAAAGGCGGGTATACCTGGGGCTGAAAGGTGCATACAATGCATTTACAATATGACAGTATTTTAGGATTAGAAAGGGCAAAAGAAGCCTATCTCTTCAGGCTGTAATTCAATTTGGCCACAGCATCAGGACGTACGTAATTTCTGTGAAAAACATTCAGATTTTGGCTTTACCCCTATGTAGAAACACCCTTAGTAACTTATGGTCTTTGATGCCAGTGATAATTCAGAGGGAACAGTTACTCTGTGACTAGTGATCCTGAAATTTGGGAAGTGGCATCTAACCATGACAAACGATGTCCAGATCTGGCTGTACCTACTGGTAGCTGCTGCTGAATTTAGTGAGAACTGGAACTAACTTACAGTTCAAACATCGTGACAGAGGTTCTCCAAATGATCGATACACTTAACCCATTCTTAGCATTGATAATGTAAATTAATATAATCATTCAATGCTTGCATGCAGAGTTAATGAAAGGCTGAAATAATTACTGATTACTTGAACATTAATGAATACATCAGCATGAGTAAATATAGGTAGCCAAGACATGACCAATAAAGAATAATAAAAAACATATTTTCCAAGTGATAGTTATAAATTGCCAAATTGTAGAGTTTTTAACAAGCAAAACTGTGATTTCATCATCATTGTATTGTTTTTCCACTTGACTGAAAGCATTAAACATTACTGCCTTTGCTGAATGTACATCTGTTTTCTGACTTGCAAAGCATGCTGTATACTTCTGTAATGTATCATTCATGAGGGCCAAGGTTAAAAGAGAAGTTACAGTTTGGTAATTTCTCAGTTAAGCCACAAAATGTAACTTCTGGCCAGATCTATAAAGACTGGACAAGGCAGCCTTAAAAGATTGTGCAAGTTTCGTGAATCTGTTTTTGTTATTAGTCAAAGACCTCCTAGTTTTCTGTCTTTAGCTGTTAATTCTGCTAAAGGGGAAAAAAAATGTAGTTTATTAATGCTAAAATATGGTTAAATGTGTTAAAATTGACATGAGATCATCTTCCAGGATGCACAGTGCCATCCTCTACTCTCCCATTTCAGCCTCCCACAGATGCTCCTTAGCAAGGGCCTTTATCTTCCAATTCTGACTTTAACTCATGACAAAATAGTCTTAAATTACTTATTACATATTATATAATATAAGCCCCACTTTACTGGAGGAAGATAGATTTATATGCCCAAAGTACTAGGGAATAGGTAGACAACAGGGAAAGCAGTACAGACTTTGGCTGTGAAGAAATGAGTTACTGTGTGTTTGACTCCAAAATTAGGCCAAGAAGAATGAGAAATCATCCAGAAGGCACAGCCCTGAACAGGCTCCCTGCTGTTTCACTTCCAAAATTATTTTTAAAATTCTCCATTGAGCTGCATTTACATAATTTAAGATGCAGGAAAAGATCAGTTATCTATGAAAGATAAACACACAGGAAAAGAGTCTTTTTCAAATAGAAGGTCACTGGTCTTAGTGAAAATTGTCTTAAATCCACGACCTCCAGTGGAATTTCAACAGCACACTTTTGGTTGATACAGAACTATCTTATCTGAATGATGATATTAAATGCTTTTTATAGCATGGAACTGAAGGAAATGTATAGAATAAGGCAAATGTAATATTGACAACTGCTACATACAAAATATTCTCAAATTCTTTTGTCATAGTTTTCCTTGTATTCTTAATTCTGGTGCTAGTTAAAGAGTTTTTAAAAATACATTTAGGAAAAAAACCATCACCTATCTTTTATGACAGCCTCTTTTCTCTTTTTGCCTCTTAACCAAGTGAGCATGAAATTGCCTTTGCTCTTTGCCTCTTTCATTTTCAGGTTGCCATATGTTTTTTTTCTATGGAACAGATATGGCTGATAACAATTCCTCTGTTCTGAAGAAAATCCACACTATATTCACAATCCCACAGACTAATTCAATCCACCATTCCAACCTCCTGAAAGAATGTTACAAATATGTTTGTGATAATCCTTTACTCCTTTAAGTTTCTCCCTGTTCAGTTTTGGTGAAGTATTCCAGGGCAAGCAGATGAAACCCCAGATACTGTGTTTCAAATTACATTTTGTATATCAAATGTCAGGAAATGCCATGTAGGAAACAATTCTGCATTAATCAAAACATGGGTTACTTAGTCTGTCAGGTCTTTGCCATGTATTTTTGAGCATATTTTCTGTCTCCTGTGGTCCAGCTGTACTTTACTAACAGCAAAGTGACTGTTTCCCACACCTAAGGACAAAGACTTTTCATAGTGTGATCAGGTCAGTTTGGCATCTGATATCTTACAAAGAACTGTGTGAATGTACAGAGTCCCTAGATTAGGTCCATAAAGATTTTTATACATTTTATCCTATTTTTCCTTTTAATAACAACTGAAATAGCTTGCATGGACAATGTCCCTTTGCTCCTTTCTTTTTGTTTAGCCTGATAGCTTAGTGAAGCATGTCTGAAATGTTTTCAGACAGAAGAAAAGCCAAACAGATTTTAATTACATATTATTCCACATAAAATGCAGGTTTACTTATCTTCTAGTATAGTTATTTCTATGTTTGTACAGTGCATGAATAGAAAGATGAAAAGTACTGATGCAAGTCCATTAAATATGATTGAACATTACAGTCATTTTTAGTTTATCAGTTTCTAACATTATATTCACAATTATTGGTTGAGAATTGACTATTTTTGTGCTTTATTTGAAAACAATGTTCCAAAGTGCTTATAATTAGTGGTTCTATGTTTTTATTACAGGGTGTATGATGAGAGTCTTTCCACTCAGGAAGTATTTCCTTGTGCCTATTAAGAAAATAATTTGTAAACATCACAGAGAACATTGTGACCTCTACAATTTATGCACAGTCCAAACCAGATGGTGTATCATTGATAACAGCAGTCTGCATTGTCCTTGCTGTTGAAGATGGTTTTGTGGAACCTGGATGCTGGGCAAAACACTTCTTGTAGCTATGGATCAACTGTTACAACACACATACTTGCACTGGATTATCCCAAAGACATTCTGAAAAAAATAACTGCATTTCATAAAAACTCACTATAAATAAACCCCTGCTCTCTAACAGTATCTAGGTGGCAAAAGTAAGGCTTGAGGCCTTATGAATTCCAGAAGATTGGTGTTACCCACATGAACTGCCTTTACAACTGTCAGGATACACACAGTTACTAAGATTTAGGTTAGAATTAACGCAATTTGCAACACATGCCTAGGATAAATATATAGCTTCTGAGGTAAATGAGCTAATCAGATGTCCTTTCCTATAGACAGACATTAGGGTAACATTTAAAAAGTGAAGTATAAAGCTGTACATTTTATACACTTCAAATGTATTCTCACTTATGTGATGTTATTTCAATTTTTAATGCAAAGTACATTTACACAAATGTTTTCAAAGTGGAGCACATGTGGAAGATGACAGTGAAGAAATATGAGTCACAGCACTCTCGTGTGACCACCCCAGGTGGCAGGTACTGAGAGAGGACATTAACCAGCTCCTGATTTCCTCAGAGGTCTTTACATCAGTCAGCATTAGGTACGTAGCTGCCTCAGTCCACAGCTAAGGCTCCCTCTACTCTCTTGACAGCCAAAAGAGAAAGCAAATTTTATCCTGCAGGATGTGCTGCACAGAAGCTTCCCCAGCTGACTTTTGGTTGGCATTTCTTTACTGATTATGGGAAAAGCAGCCAGACAGATTAGCTGACTGACACTGGGTAGTATCACTGTGCTTCTTATTGTCAACATTGTTCCTCTACAGCTGTTGTTTAATACAGCTTTAATTCATTCCCTGTTTCTACTATAAGACTGCCACAAATACAGATGTTATTTTTTGTTATGGGTGAGATCTTCCAAGGCCATCAATAATACTCCACCCCATGTGAAATAAACTTAAGTACTAATACAGATTTAAGCAGTGTGCTGAAGATGGTAACACCTATCTATAAAATGCTGAAAATTATTATTCTCTGAATTTTGAAAACTATGTCACTTGCCTGCAAAGTAACTGTAGTAGCCAACTGTTTACATACTGATTTGTTAACTCTTGGAACAGAGGTAGAGAAGAAGTTCTGAAAAGTCTGACAAATAAAGCATTCTTCTTAAGAAAAATAATTTTCTGTTTCTAAGTAATTTTCTGTTTTCTCAATACCACAAATAATGGGAAGGCCAAAGGGAGCATTAATATTCTGATGGAGAAATAATACAACTGGATAGGTTAAAAGTTGGTCCCATGTTATTTCCAGTTCATCAGGATGAGGGCTTGACTCTTGTATTGATGTAGGTGTGATCTCTTCAATGGAGTTCTGTTTTGTCAACACATATGAAAATGGAAATGCTAATCATTCTCATACAGAACTCATTTGATTGCTTTTTTTTTTTTTCATTCTACTTTCAGGATATAAATTAACTGCTAGGGGTCTTAATGCTTTAAAAATATTTCCAGCATTTAATGAAAGGTAATTCATACCTCCACGAACATATCAGCAAATGCTGAACTCTGCTTACATAAGCAGTCAGCACTGACCATCAGAATCACTGGTCCCATGTTAAGACTCTCATATAGATTGAAGTATTTGCCAGAGCGAGGGGCCCTCCTAATACATAAAAATGAGTGGTGTATAATTTCTGTAAAATGTATGGTCCATTTTTTACATATATGTAAAATCAAAAAGCAGATGCTGCATATCACTATATTTTTCATCAGATACTCTATGAAATGCTGGTCAGTGAAATTCAACCAGTCACCTTACAGTTAGAAAATCCATCGTTAAGACAAAGGACACAGGGAGAAACATAAAAGGTTGGAAGCATAGAAGCATATCCTCATAAGTACTAGGCAATCCCTGTTGTTGGATGACCAGATTGAATCATCATTTAGGTAGGTGTCATCAAAGTTGACAATTTTCAAGTCCTTCTTAAGGTACGTTTCATTCAGTTTGTTTAGTGTTCGAGCAAAAGTATATTTAGATGCACAACTATATGCTTCCAGGTTGTAGACTTTGTGGAAGTGCATATCAAAATATGGATTATCCTAAAAAAAAAAAAAAAAAAAAAAAGAGAGAGAGAATTAAATTTTAAACGCATTACAGATGTTAGAATGCCAGTCTGTTGGCCTCTGCCCAGCTATCTTTGGACTTTTTCTGAGTTTGGTGGCCTCTAACAGACTTTGCATAGTTCTGCTATTCATTTTTAAGGATCTTTTTAAACTTTACAAAGTAGCAGTTTATAATTAGCTGCAATTTTTTGCCATTAGGATTTTTGCAGGACTAAAATTTTCAGTTTTGCCAAGCAATAAACTGCACTTTATTTGGATTATACAATCTTGTTTTCAAATGAAATTTGTCATGTTGCCTGAAGCACACTACTTGAAAAGCACTTGCCTTGGACTATAACTATATATGCCTGTCAGAAGAAGAATATTGATTGCCCTTCTTGCTTGAATTGTAATTCTCTGCTTTCTGGCTCTTTGGCACAACTAATCCTAACAGTGCCCAGGTTCTGCTGAATTCTATGGATATGAGTAACTATTATAAATATTTATAGCAGTGTTAATCACCCTATAATTACGATCTTGAGGTTCATTTAGGCTTTTCTTTAACCAAAATTAAGACAGATTTTGACCGTCGCCATTGTGGAAGGCTGAATCATCTCTGAAGGATATTTTAGTGCAACACTTTTTAGAAAAAAAAGCTAAAATAAATTAATGCCGGCAAGTGATAAGGAAATCCTCTGGCAGCCTTGGCTAAGAAAGGGGCAGAACACTTCCAGAAGCAAGATAATCCTTTACATACCCTGTCCAAGCTATTAGTTTTGGGTTTTTTACCCCCTCTTGCCTAAACTGCAAACAGCTCACAGGATACAGGGATCCTCTGAAGCTCAGCTCACCTTCTCCACCTCCCAGATTCTTAGTTTTAAACTCATTCACAGGACAGAATGAGAACAACTGCAGTTTGTCATTTCCCTTGGAACAAGGCTCTGAAACTTTTCGTGGGCCCTTGATTTCTCTTTCATTAGGATAATGTAACGTTTTTTGTAATGCAATTAATTCTGTTTTATGTTCATTTGATAGCACTTTCAAAGGCAAAGAAGTCACTTTTGCATGCACATTTATTATGCATAATCATATATATATAAAACTATAAATAGTAATCTGTTAAAATATCTTATACGTACATACATCTTTAGCATACTCCTCTGGCTTTTGTAAAATAGGATTTAATTCTCTTTTGGTGTTCAGTCTCATACTACTGCAGTCCCTGAAGTTGCCTTTCTGAAGCTGTGTCTAAGAGATTAGACTTATTTAGGAGTAAGGACAGCCAGATTTAGCCAAAGCTGTTTCATATTTACACACAAAAATGCACAAATATTTAATTGATCCAAGTAATGTGAGATTCAGCTCTGTGAAAGAGGCATCATTTCATAAACTGGTACATCAAAAATTGTATTTGTGTGATTTTTTTCTTTTCCCCATACTGACTTTGGCAGACAGAGAACAAGTTCATACATTCAAATGACAGGGTCAGAGTCTCCATAAAAATATTTCATTAAATTTTGCTTTCAAGTACACATTTAAATCTATGGGATTTACTCCAATTTACGTTCGGAGCCGCAGGTGGAGAAGTTTGATCCCCAGTTATGATGAAATTAGAAAACATCCAGCTTCTCCCTCAGATCTCAACCGGAGAGATGAAGATTGCAACAAACAAGAAAATCTCTGCTTCCTTTTCCACTGCAACAGAGCAAATGCAATGTGAAACTTCTCACATGCACTAAACCCAAAATCATTGGAGGTTTGATTTATTTTGGGTTTTACATATCTTTATTTTTCAGATGATGCATTTTAATTGCATGTGAATGTTTGTATCCCAAATTACAACACAGGAAAAGTATGCTCTATTATATGTATTTTAATAATACACAGCACTTACAGTATCTGCTTCTTTTCCATCAATCATCTCCAGATCTTTCAAAAGCCACTTTTCAACAATTTCATATTTTTCCTCTCGATCCACTCGCCAATGTTTAACCATACATATTTCTACTTCTTTACTTTTATTCACTGCAAGAAGAAAAGAAGTTCAGATATGCAAGCATGTACTTCCCAAATGTTCCAGTAATGAAAGACTTAATTAAACTACAATTCACATAATTTCCATGATGCTAGGCAGGGCTGTATAGGGCTATACTTGACTAAACAGTTTAGTTTTGCCACAGTAGGAGGAATTGCACCATCTTCTCAATCTATGAAACCTGTCAGCTTTTAGTAGACTTAGGATTTACCTTACCTGTCCTGTGCAAAGACAATCTTGTCTGTGCAAAAGCCTTTTATCTGAATTCACCAGCAGCACAATAAAAGCCTAATTCTGTCACTGGATCTGAACCTATAATTCACTTTTAAAGCAAAACCCCTATTTGCTGGTAAAATATGTAAATGAGACACTTAACAAAAATAACACTGAAAATACTTCCTAAAGCTTCAACTTGTTCAGTGCTACCATTGTAGAAATTACTATTTTCAGACTTAGGCAGGAAATGAGAGTAAAAAGAACACAAAGACACTCTTTGCCATAACTCCCATTATTAACTGATTACATCGAGTGCTAAGAAGGGGACTGGATTTCTGTAACACACAATAATGAATGTGAAAAGCACTGGAGCCTGGGCAGTCTCCCACACATCCAGCATGATGACTGCAGAGCAGGCCACTTCCTCAAGCCATCTGGTACCCTAAGGTAAGGGAGAGATGTCACCTATGTCTGGCAGGAGCATTACAACATCATAGCACAAGGCTACAGATGAAGGATCAAAATTCTTTTCTTTCTAAATGCTGCCTGAATTTTTGAAAATTCATTGTGAAACTCGACTAATTTCATCTTATTCCTGTTAAAACACCTCTTCTCACCCGTTTGTAAAAAAATGGTCACTAAAATAAAGACAATCAAAGGATATACACTAGAGATATACCATCTTTCCAGTGCTAAGGAAAATAGTGTATCATTTGGTTGAATAATTTGATAAAATTGTTTATACTTTCAGACTGCTGGAAAATACAAATAATTGCTGCTTTTTTTTCTTCTCTGATCCTATCAATCATGGTTCCACAATGCTTTTTAACCAAAGACCATTAATGTATTATCTTCTACAGAGAAGTCACAAAGGTTCTCATTTAAAAGCAGATCCAGTAGGCTCATCTTAGAAAGTTCTCTGCATACTTTCAGTTTCTCCCATTGTGTTTGTTTGCTTGTATTGGAGGGAGTAAGTTGTCTGCTTCAAGAGTTAAAACAAAAGAAACCAAACCCAACCCCAAAAGTCCCCAGTCCTATCAGAAAGGCAAAGGGATGGCCTAGCTGCCCCCCAGGCCCCCACACTGCCACTTCTCTACTACTCATGCAGGAACAGAAATGGTTTGGCCTAAGGACAGAATACATGTGTTAAGAAAAATGAAAACAGAAGTGGGTCCTGCCCAGGGGTGAAACCTGGGCAGACTATTTTCAACTAAAACTAAAAAATAAATACCTTTCTTTATTTTTCCTGTATTTTGTATATTGCTTGTTCTTATAGTTAGCTGACAGTGCTAAAAGAAAATTTATTTTTTTATATAGAACATGAGGTCAGAACTACTACTACATGCTATTAGGGCATGGCTACAGCCATGTTTTCATAGAACACAAACTATTTCTTAAGGTCTTCCATGGACTGAACATCTTTTTCAGAGTCTGTTAGACAGTAAAATGTTTTCCCTACTGTCCTTCTCAGGAATACCAGTACTGGGTTGTGAAAATCCCTGAATGTGGTTGCTTTTCAGCTTTATGTTCTTCCAGGGTTTATAAAGCATTAGTGAAAGAATATTATTGCCTTCACACAGGAACTGGGACCTGCTGTTGTGAAAAGGAAGAAAAATAATGTTGGGTAGTACAAAAATAAGATTGTTCAATTATGCACACCAAGTTTTTGTTTTAATACAGATTTCAAAAGGCACAGACTTCTGAAATTTTGCCTATGCACAGTTTGACTTCTTTTCTTGTCTGTTATGGTAACTTGAAATCAACAGGAAAACACTGAGGTTGCACTGCAAAGGCAAGATCTTTAGATAATGTGTTTTGCTCCTACAGAATTACAGCAGATTACAGTATCTGTTGGCAGATGGAGGAAACTCATCTTTCAGAATCAGATTTCCACTCTGCTCACCACTTACTTGACTGTGCCTGAATATATTAAGAGAGTTTCACATTCTGTACTGGAGGGATTCACTCCTTATACTCCGGATAAATTTTCTTCTATGTCTTCAGGGACTGTATATCTATTAATGTGATTGGAAGCTTTCTTAGTGGTAGTAGCTTGATCTTATCTACCTTAAAAAGAATTTTTTAGTACATATTTTAAAGCAATATAATATTATCATCTCTTTCCCTTTGATGTTTTCTGTGAACAGTTTAGATCTACCACATGCAATTAAGCATACATCTACCAGATAGCTTTACAAACTATGAATCAGGTTGGGATTTCTGTACATTTAGGAGCTTTATGATGTTCAGGAATCCATTTCTTAAGACTACTTTTACAGCTCAAAAATACTAAGCCTGTTCCACTAAAATTACATGAGCACAAGGAACATAGCTTGCTCAGTATTTCCAGAAATCTGGAAAACAAATATTTTAAAGACTTCAGATATTTACAAAGATAATGGTCACACAACACAGTTGACATTATCCCACACTGGAAGCTAACTCAACCTGTGTCTCAAGTATACAGATAATTTCTAGCTGCTAAATGCATTTTGTAATTGAAGAGGAAACAGAGTGGAAAAAGCTTCAACCTAATGGTTTATGAATGAGAGTATTTCTCTTTTTAAGTATCTTTCAGAGCTGTGAAATACATTTTTTAAAAGCAAACAAACTAGCTTTTCTGCAACCTTGTTCTAAAAATGCTATGAAACAAATACACTTGAAATAAAAGTTAGTAAAGAGATGGACAATTAAGATTACCACTCACAGCAATCTTGTTTTATTTACAGTTTGCACTATCTACTTACTCAAACCATAGGTCTTGTTTATTGTTACCAAAGCAATCAGGACACTATGAGGACACTGGACAGAGGCGAGGGATAGTGCAAAGGCTCTAAAAACTGCAAATGTTTCCTAAGATCTTAATATATCTCTAGTTCCCAGTTGGAACTGTCATCAGGTATCGCTCTTTCCCAAGCAGATCAGGCACTGCCATGTCCTGACACCTTGCACCGATGGTGGTGGAAGTCCCACGTTTCCCCGCTGATATTAACGCTTAAGCTCGGACAGAAATGGGAGCAAACGCCGTTTCTGAAGGCTGCGGGGGCGCGGGAACAACGAGCAGGGTTCCGTGCCGCACCGGGGAGCTGCCGGAGCTGCGGTGGGGTCAGGGGCTGCAGCGGCCCCGCGCCGAGGCTCTCCCCGCTCCCGCACCCCCCAGCCGCCCACCCCCGGATCCCGACGCCCACCTCCCCTCGCCCCCCGCTCCCGCACTGCCGGTACCTGCGGCGCACAGGTAGTAGCGCTGGGCGCCCGAGCCCTCCACCTCGATGAATTCGTGCAGCCTCTGCCGTCGAGGGCCGAACAGCTTCTTCGCCAGGTCCTCCTTCACCAGCGAGGACATCGCCTCTCCGGGCCCTCCCCGCCGGAGCTGCTCAGCGGCGGGAACCGGCCCCCCGCGCCCCGCAGCCGCCGCGCCACGCCGGACACCCTCGGGGCAGCGCGGGGGAGGCTGCCCGCCGGCAGCCCGGGTACTGGGGAGGAGGCATCCCGGGCAGTGGCCCCCGGCGGGGTCCCGCTTGCCCCCGGACACCCCCAGCGCCGCCGCCAGCCGCCCTTAAGGCTCCGTCCGCCGGCGCGGGGAGAGGCCGGGCCGCCGATCTCCCCGCCCCAGGCCCGCCCGCCCTCCCTCTGCTGGCGGGGACCCCGGGTCTGCCCCTACGGGACGCTCCCCCCGCAAAGGAGCGGAACTGGGGCAGATCCCGGGGACGGGACCACTGAGCGAGGTGCCTGCCTTAGGTCGTGAAGGGGCGGAGGTGCCGTCGGAACCGCCAGCCCGGGCTGCTCCCGTCCGCGGGAGGAGAGAATGAGGGAGGAAATACACGGGCTGATCACTTTATAAAAAAAAATCAGAAAAAACCCCAAATTTCGTCAGTTAGTGCAATTCTTTTTATGAATAGGTAAAAAAAGGATAAAAGATTATTTATTGTAAAAGGAATTACATAGCCTTATGGCTGTTACTGCCCTAACTAAACTAATAGCTTTATAACTATTATTTGAGATAGGTGGCAGATTACCTTACCCACTCCTTATAGTAAGTACGGGAAGTCACCTCGATGCACCAGGAGTCCTCAAAGGTCAGGAAGATGCATTGGGAAGGAGACCTTTCATTGGATAGCTGAGGCTCAGGGATGCCCAGATACCTGCATACAACCTTGATCACCCATCCAGGCCTTGAATATGGGACTGATGCACAAATTGGCTTGCAGTTCAGCCTCTCCTCTTTTCTTCCAGCTTTTTTGGCAGAATTGCCAATCCCCATGCCCCAGACTTTGTTTCACCACCACCAGTGTTAATAGTGTCATGGGTGGAGGTTTCAGTGTTCATAGTCAGTGCCAGGGTACTCATTAGGAAGCTGGTACTGAGTCATCCAGTCTGTAGCTCACATTGCATATCAGATTCTTGAAATTTTTTTGCAGTTGTGGAGTCAACGAATGTACAGACAAAAACACCCTCAGAAAAATATCTTCAGCTCTGGAAGAGTATTCCATCAGTTTTTGTCTTGTGAAAGATTCAGCTGATACTGGAGAAACTGCCAAGATGGTGAGTGGAACATCACTGGCATCTTGGAAGCAATGGAGCTGAGACAAATGGTGTATAGCTCCAGTCTTCCCTGAGTTGAATTTTTATTTTTCACATTTTGATCAAACTGTAAGACATTCTGCCTCAGTTTTCACAAGAGTTTTTGAGGACTGATATATTAATACCCTTGAAGTATTTGTCTTTTCAGATGTTTGTGCTTATTTTTATTGGCCACTCTGGTCAGTAGTAGAGTACTAGTACAAATTTGTACATTAATAGAGCTTTATATTTAAAGCCATGACTAGGCTTTAGGTGGGGCTTTAGGGATGTTTAGCTGTTAGCTGAGCAGTACTATGAATGTCCAGCTGCTCCCCTACTTCCTACCTGCTTCTGTCCATGGCTACCTCGATTTCAGTAGATTGAAAGAGCATTGTCAGCATATAGTGACTTGAGCATCTGGTCTGCATGCTGGGTATGTGTGAGGCTCATTTCATAAGTATCTTCATATTATGTCCTGAAACATCTACTCTTAAAGTCTAAGCACAGATAAATTACAATTTTTATATTTTAAAATATTTTTGGAAACTTATTTAAGTTAAATTTAGGCATTATATAAATGTAAACATTTCTACCTATTAGATGTAGCTGTTCAAAGGAAGAAGACTTCTATATAGACTTTGGTAGAATATTTCTCTCGATTTATTTCTGAGCTGCTGTGTGTGCAAATAGTGCTCTGAAAATCCTATTTTATGATGTAACTATTTTCTTCATACCTTCTCCTAAATCAAATAGTAGATTATATATAAAATATTAATTTATACACATTAAATTAACTCTGAAATATCCCTTAATGCATTCTTAAATAGGATCTTAAACAATCACTCTTAGTATATGCATAGGCGTGTACAGTGGTAATTTTAATGTTCAATGTTTTTTAAAAAACCAGAAAAATTCATAATTCACTATTGCTCTTCACCCGTTTGATTCTTTGTTCATCCATCTGTGAGAACATAGCAGGGCAATTTTGGTGCAGCTGGTATCAGGACTACCTGCAGGATTTTGGATAATGTCTATAAACTGGAAGAGCACATTATAAAGCCACTGTCCATCATATTTGAAAAGTCACAGCAGTCTGGTGAAGTTCCTGATAACTGGAAAAGAGGAAACATAACCCTATTTTCAAAAATGGAAAAAAAGAAGTCTCAGGGAACTACACACCATTCAGTCTCACCTCTGTGCCTCATGGAACAGAACTTCCTGAAGGCTCTGCTCAGACATGTGGATAGCAAAGGGGTGACTGGTGACAGCCAGCACAGCTTCACTGAGGACAAGTCCTGCCTGACTAATTTGGTGGCCTTTTATGATGGGGTCACTGCTTCAGAGGACAAAGGCAGGGCAACAGACATCATTTACCTGGACCTGTGCAAACCCCTAAACACTGTCTTGCATGACATTCTGGTCTCTAAACTGGAACAACAATTCTTGAATGAGCCTTCTTACAAGAAAGCAGCTGAACTTCTTACAGTACTTCTTACAAGAAAGCTGGGACAGTGCTTTTTACAAGGATGTGTAGCAAGAGGACAAGGGGAAATTGTTTCAGAGTTGAAGATGGGAGACTTAGGAATAAATTCTTCCCTGTGAGGTTGGTGAGACACTGGAAAAGGTTTCCTGGGGAAAGCTGTGGCTGCCCCCTCTCTGGAAGTGTTCAGGGACAGGTTGGATGGGGCTTTGAGCAACCTGGTCTGGTGTTAGCTGTCCCTGCCCATGGCAGGGGGTTGGATGATCTTTAAGGTCCCTTCCAACCCAAACTGTTCTATGATTTCATGAATACTTCTTGATGGTATTACATTACTGAATAGAAAAGGAACAGTTTCCTAGAAGCTGAGTGGATGTTTTGAATTATGAGGTTTGAGATCCATCTTAGCTGCAGTTCTGTAAGACTAAACCCTAACAGTTCATACCTGAAAGCCAGCTGCTGGGCAGTAACTCGCTCAGCCAGCCAGGACACACTAACCACTGCCTGGCATCAGCTTCCCATTGTGGAATCCAACACACTGGGCAGCTGTCCCTGCCTCAGCCAAACCTGCCCAAGAATATGTATCGTATAGATATAAACCAGAACAAATTGAACTTCTTGATACCAGGGCTACAAATGAATTTTATTCCCAATTTAACTTGTACCTGTAGCTGTCCGGATGGATGAATTACATCCATATTTGTATGGATATTTATAAAACTTGTGCACTCCTCACCCCAGTCTCACAGCGGCCCAGAGAGGAACTCTTTACAACATGAAGTATTCAACAGGGGAGTGTCTTAGACCTTTATGCTAAATACTCAATACCTCTGTTCCTTTTTCTTTTTTTCCCTGTCTTTCCCTTGCAAACTTTTACCATGTCCAAATACAGTTTTCCCTACTGCATCCAAGACTTTAAAAGATGTAGTAGTATTTGCTAAAAGGATAAATCTCAGTAGTCTTTATTGTTTCTCAGTCACACTGTTCTGGTAAAAATCAATCCATAAGCTTTAGAAACAGTATTTAAGATGGGACTCTGTAGTCCTTTATATATTCTAATATGCACTAGTACATACATGTGACTATTTATTGGGAGTTTCATCTAAACCCTATTAATTGAGTAACAGAATTTTCTTTGATTTTGGTGGGCTTCAGAGTAGTCATTACTGGCACAGTAGGACAGTCACCATCTTTAGGTGAGACTTCACTGGGTTCTGCATACTGAAGTTCTCCAGAGGATTTGCATTTGATCTCTCTCTCAAATTTCCAGCAAGAAGCAAACCCTTACAAAGCAGTCTTTGCTACAAGCATCTTCCTCATTGCTGCTTACTTGACAATGTTATGAAATAAAGGGAAGGAAGGAAAAAACAACAAATTCAGAATAATCTCTCAGAGCTGCAAAGGATTCCTATAGCTTGAAAATAATTTTTTACAATCTTATTTAAATTAGACTTTCCTCTCCTCTAGCTCTGTATTGTTTTCTGTTTTAATTTGGGTTATTGTCTGTGAGTATTCTTCTCAATTTTAGGACTCTAGACCACTTTTTAAACGTCATAGATGATATTTTAGTGTGTAAACTAGAAATCATGAAAAACATTCTACAATGAGCTGGCTGTATAGAAAGGATCCCAAACATGACTTAAGGAAACTAATTCTGAATGTTTATGACCTTTTTTTCTCCCTTGTGTTACTAAAGATTCTCAGGTCACTTTTCCCACTGATATAATGATCTGGCTGCTAATTATGGCTAGTTAGTCACATGGTTTGATAGCTGTGTGAATAAAATCATATCCCTGTGGAGCAAAGCATAATAATAATTAAGTTGTACAGAGAACTGGTTGAAGCAGCAGAGATCACAGTGTTTCATGCAGAAGTGCTGTCCAGTGTGGTATGGTTTGAGTCACTCAGTTTTAAAATAGAAGCATAGAAATAGATGCTGGAGAAGAGACCATCGGTTAAAATGTTTTTGAACAACTACTTTTATCCTGAATTCCTTTCAGTACCCCATTAAAAGAGTCTTGCAAAAGCCTCAGGGTATATGGGTGCTCAAACAGAGGATGATTCAAGAACAATCAGTTCTGGTAAAGAACACTAAAACCCAAACATGAGTCGTTTCTGTAGTGGTATGATGTAATTACTTTTTTTAAAATTATTATTTATTTAATATATTACTATGCTATTTTCATAGAAAGGAGGTAAAGAATTTATTTGAGATTCTATTTACCTGAACCATTATTTTGATAAATGATGCCACACCATGACAGCACCCCATCCAAAGCTTTCCTTCCAAGAGAAAGTGAATAGTCGTTCGTCACAAAGTAGCAATCAAATTCTGTTTTGTGGCCGAAACTCAGAAGTGTATTTTGAAATGTAACTCATAGGTAGGAAGTATGCTATGAAGAACTTCCGTGTGTTGAATTTCATACACGTATGAGTTAAAAAAGAGGGTCTTAAGTAATTTAACTTATATAATAAGTGTTCTTGTTCAGCAGAGCATGTAATAAAGCCCTGATGAACTTAACCACATTTAATTAACAACGTAAAATCCTGGCATGGTGGATTCAGCATGTTTTTATTCAAATACAACCCTTTCAGTGTAATACGGTTTTCTTCATGAAGGTAAAATCTTAAATCTAGTTTTTCTTCAAGAATTACCTAGAGCAACTTCAGCAGATATTCTGTCAAAAGCCTCTTCATACTTTTTAATAAGGATTTTCATCTCTTCCTCTGTAGTCTCTAGTAATAAATTTCCTTTGTCTTGGCACAAGCAGCATTCTCTTCCCTCATGAAAACTGAACATTATTATTAATGTAGATAGTCAATTACTTCAGATTAATGTTGATTTATATTTAAAATCAATACACAACGTGATGCAAAGCACTCTTAAAACACTATAACCTTCTGCTGAATATCTAATCAATTTTTTAAAAATTCATAAAGAGTCGGGAATCTATACAACTGCATAATTTTTATGGGTATTGTATTTAGGGGGATGAGCACATAGTTGACAGTTGTGTGGCTTAAAGTACTCTTTATTCTATATAGATCTTTATAAGTTCCTATTCTGTCAGTTATTCAAAAAGGTTAACGTCAAATGCATTTATAGAAGAAATAAAATACAAAAATGTTGAGAGCGAATTTAATTCATCAGGGAAAAAGCTAGTAAAGGAATCGTGTACACATCTCCAAGTGCTTTCAAAGGTGGCTGGTATTGTCAAAGAGTAGTTTTAGTAAATTAGAAAGTATAGCGTTCAGTGTAAGGATAATTAACTGACACATAATGACCCATCATTTGCAGATTATGTGATCTGATCTTAAACTAGTTTCTAGCTTCCTCTCTGTTGAGCCAGAAGGATTTGTTGCAACAAAGACAACTGGCAGTTCTGCATTGTCCTGTTTAATTGGAGTCCTGGACACATGGTAGAAAAAACTACTGGAAGCTGAAACTACTCATAATGCTAGTAGGCTACCAAATTTACCTCTTCTGTGCAATCGGAATCTCCCCAGGAACAATTTATGCCCATTGCCTCTTGTCTTGTCCATGTGACTCCTTGTAAATAGGGAGTCTCCATCTTCTTTGTAGCCCCCATAATGAACTTGGATTCATTATGGTTTAATCTTGGTCTTCATTAAATTCTTAAATTTCACCCCATAACTGACAAGAAAAGGTAAAATTATTGGTTAACGTAAGTTCAATAAAACAAAACTACTGGGTGCTTCAGGGTGTACAGGGTGCTTCATCTTTTTTTTCTCATCTGAATCTGTGTCATCAGAAAGTCATAAGTTCTGCCCACTGAAAGGTCTGTTCCACCTGCAGCAGCAATTACTGTGTGGAAGAAGATTTATTTGTAGAATCATTATTAAGGAAGAAAATATTTATTCCAAATGTATTTTATACTGCTGTTGGAAAAGTTGCTGCTATCAATGAAATACGAAACTTCAGAGAGATTGTTTGTCAGGAAATACACCAAAGAGATACAGCCACAGCTCTGAATACTTTGTCAAAAACCTTTGAATCCTTTATTTTGTTAAATACATGTCCTAAAAAAACCCTGACACTGCTAGTTTAATCTATCATCAACATGGAAGTTGTTAATTACTCTGCATTTACTTTGTTCCCTGTTCAGGTACTGGAGAATGAGAGCTTTAAATGGTTCTGTGCTTTTCCACTCATTCGTTTGTGCACTGAACCCTGGAGTTAGCATAGGCTTATTTTGAATAATTTGGCAGTGGAAAATGCAGGTGCTGTGCTGCTGAGGGGCAATGACACTTTTATTTCTACCACAGTCAGTATATGGTGGAAGTCAGGTAGCTGGATTTATGGAAAATCTTCACTAAATATTAGTTAAAGTGGACTTTTTGAATTAGGTGTGATCTAAAGTGTATTACTAGAGAGTATTACTATGGGTAAGCTTGGGTATTACTATGAGTTTCAAGCTGATAGTATGCTGTCCTAAGTGACACAATAAAAGATAAACACAAATGCATTTCAGAATCAAGCTGTTCTGTTTAACTATTTAAGTAAGCAAATAATTCTGCAACTAATAAAACTTGGTTACCAAAGAGCTGCTATCTGGTGGCTCGTTGATATTTTAGCAGAGCTGCACTGCAGCTTTGTGGGAGCTTTTCCCTGCTTAGGGAGCTGCTGTGAATGTCCTACCCACAGGAAAAGTTTTCATTGTAATTGTCTGATGGGACACCAGAGAATGCACACCAGGCCAGTTCCAGTTTCTTCTGGAGCAGGTGTTCTGGTAGAGCATGGTCTCCAGCTGACACATTCACTGGTCTGTCTGCCTTCTCTCTTTTGTAGATTTTCAAATATCTGTCAATATTATTAACCAAGAGATGGAAAAAAAGGTTATGACAATAGTGATTGTATGTGCTTGCAGATGTATATTTTGTACAATTATCAGTGCCATATTTTCTAGGCTAGAAGTTGCAGATGATTATGACTGTTTGAATTATAAATGTACATTTTAAATAATGTACACATAGCAACATGTGTGCCGTCGTTTCCTTAGTGTATACTAATTTTTTATTGCTTCACTTTGCTCCTCTCCAGCTGCTTATCCTTGAAGCATATGAATAATCTCACTGGATTAACTGTTCTCCCATTTAAAACAAAGCACATACAAAGCTGTTTTCAAGTATTTTTCTTTCATTCAAGTAATAACTTTTTGTACTTATTTTTTTTCTAGACATGCTGGCAGGAGTCCAGCAGTGCAGTGGGCAGTATTCAGCTTAGGCTGTCTCATGCTGGAAGAGGACTGTTATTCAAGATCAGTGATTGTTTCATGGGTAACCTGGTTGATATTCTTAATGTTTTTAATGTTTTATAGTCTTCATATGAAGAATACAGGAGAGCAATAGCTGTGATACCAAGAAGAGCAAAAAGCCATATTCAGCCAAAAGGGAGAGTTCTGCTCTTGCTCAGTATCCTGCCTTGATTCTTGTGTGAAATGTTGGTATGGAAAGAATTCAAGTAGGGTCAGCTTTCCTAAAGTCAGCTGTATCCCAGTAATCAGTGTCTTAGGATCTTTCTAAGCCTGAGATAGTATTCAGTCTATTATGTCTAGTAGCCACCAGTAGACCTATCTTCTATGAAATCTACTTTTGTTTTTACATGGTTAACACTTTTGTCCTCCTTAGCATCCTGTGTCAGTGAGTTCCACAGCTTTGTTAAAATGTTGGATAAAAACATATTACCTTTTGTAAATTTTAAACCTGCTCTCTGATAATATTTTTTGACATCTTGTAGTTCTTGTGTTGTAAGAAATAGTGAACAGTTGTTTTCTATTTCCAAACTGGTTTTGGTTTTATAGGCTGCCATCATATCCTCTACCTTAATAATTTAATAATTTAATAATTTAAATTATAAACTGAAAGACCCTAACCCATTTAACCTCTCCTTATGTCTATGATCAATCTTGCTACATTTGCCTCAAGTGTTTTTTGGTTCTACCATATACTTTTGGGAAGGATCTCTCAGCTGAATGCAGCAGCCCATCAAAATGCCACCAATTTCTCACTCAGAGACAGCTCTAGATTTGAACATCCCCCCCAAAAAATTGTATTCTCAGTCAATTTTGTTGCTTCATTATTTATTCCCTTTTTTTTTTTGCAGTTCACTTGTCCATCTATAGGGCAGTTTAGATCCCAAAGAAAACCCCTGAAGGACCTGAAGTAATGATTTTTCTCTGTCTTTTGTTTACTCTCTTTTCCCTACCCAGGGATTCATGGGAGGCTTTCTTTTTTACTCCAAATCAGCCTCAGCTATGCCAATTTCTCTGTTTCTAATTCCCTTCAGAGACTTTGGTGAGATGTCTTGGTAGAAATCTCTTGGAAATAATTGAGTGCCCCATCAGCTGGACAACGTGTCAATGTGACTGGTTGATCTTTTGGACAGTTAAATACATGTACAGCATGATTTACCTCTGCAAAGCACACACTTTTTTCTCTAATAGGCTGTTGTTTCATCTGTGTTACTTAATATCACAACTGTTAAATATTACAGCTCCTACCAATGTTTCTGGTATGCAATGTCAGAAAAAAAATGTTGTCTACTCAAGGAGACTTATTATTTTTCATTTAACCCATTCAGTCTTCAGCTTTGTTGCAGTCTGCCTGTGTGTGTTTACCCTGGCTATCTGTACAGCCCGCTTCACTTACAGGAGGTTTGGCCAAATATAATGATCTACTTGGAAAGACGACAACACTTTCTTTCTACCTTTTACTTTACTCTTGAAGCATCAGTAATTAAATAAATCAGACCAGAAAAATCAACATGTTTCAGACCTGGACTCTGTACTGGACCAAGCAGGCAGCAAATTAACTTCTACATGAAGCTGAAACTCAAAATAGAAGGCTGTAGCTGCTGGCCCAATTTCTATTTGTATAGTAGAAAGCATTAAAATTCCACTAAATATTTCAGAACATGTGTATTATTGTATTTTATAAAGAATCTGTTGTATAAATTAGGATGAACTGTAATACTTTTCCTGGAGAAAAATAAATTATCTCAGATGTTTCCCCATGGCTACTAGTTTTATGATTAAAATACATTAAGCATCCATGGGGAAAGGTGGGATACAATCCACATAACTGCATATAATTGCATATACTTGCACAATATTTGCATATTTCCTTTGTTTCAGAAAGAAGATTTTTAAAGGCTTAAGTATTTACTGAATAGATGGTCTGAGCAAAGAAGCCAGCAAGACTGCAGACAGGTAAGTAAAATAGATTTCTGCTGATAAATAATTAATCCAGGAATACTGCTGCCCCATATACATAACCACTGCATTTATGCAAATACCATTTAGGAAGAGAAAGAGCATTTGCCTGGAGTGTGCAACATTATTGATGGTTCTGACATTCTAGACTACTTCAGTTGAAGCTGTCATTCCTACCTTGAGTATGAGTGCTAATATAGTTGATAGCAGTTTCACAATTTTGAAGGACTTGCACTTGGCAGTCTTTGCTGTGGTATGAAAGAATAGCAGATGACAGTATCAAACATTGGCAATGTGTACTCTCTGGGGAAACTTGGCCCTATGGTATATATTTAGGCATAAATACTAGAGAACTAAATATGCTGGTACATTGGGAGGAATGTGACTATTTCTCATCTTGAAGAAGCAATTTGGATTTAGTCTGCTGCTGTTTTACTGGGGAAAAAATTCTGCAGAGGAGAAAGAACAAAGGTGAAATGAAATAATTAAGGATGCTTTAAAACAGTTATTTGAAAGAAGGGCAATGAATATTCAAGATGGAAGATTTATTTCTGAATACATGAGGATTTTTTAGACTTTCAAACTAGTTCAGTGGCAATCTCTATTGGGTTATTGAGCTTTTTCTCACAGTTAGCCAGGACAAGAAAGACATAGAAGGACAAGATGTTTTTCTGCTGTTTTAATATCCCTAGGTAAATAGAGTAATCCTCTTACATACAATAATTAACAAAGAAATTTATATTCCATTTTTTCAGTGGATATAAAATAAACAGGCTTTTTAAAGTTAAAAGTTTTTTGTTTAGTTGCACAAATAGGATAAACCTCTTCTGTAATCAAGAGGCTTGGTCTATAGCACTTGGCAAACATTGACAGATATTGCCTCCTCTCCAGGACTGCAGCATCAGCTGTCTCATTCATCAGGAAGGTGACTGATAAACTAGATATCACTTCTGTTAATGCTTCCACTTTTTGCAAACCATCTTTTTGCCAGTTCACAGGAATCAACAGGATAATCATTGTTCTATCCTACCACACATTTCTTAATCTGACAAATACATTTATGATGTGAAGGCTTGTGTCTCACACTGATGAGGTAATTTTCTGTTCAGGTCTTGGAGTGTTGTGGTAGGTTACTTTGCAGACTAGGCTTTTTGACCCACAAAGACTCTTCTGGCTTCTTTATCATCAGTGTTTCTCAGCAGTAATCTGTACTGACAAATGTCTTCATTGCCATAGTAGCATCCCCACCAGTTTCTTCTCCAGATCTTTGAAAGTCTGAGCCTTACTCCACTTTTTTCTTCCAAGAGACAAACATGTTTGGCATCATCTCTGGATCCTCTGCTTACATAGCATGAAGGTTGTAACACTCTCCCTTCTCTTTTTATCAGAAGGTGGTGAAAAGGCACAGTCCTGCATGCACTTTGATGAGGGATAGGAAACTGTAGGATAGATGACAATGAAGTACCAGCAAAACCAGCTAACACAACGTGTTCCCCTGTGCCCTGAAACTTCAGACATCAGAGAAGCCTTCCCATGGGACCCCAAATCAGGGACTGTAATATAACTTCACTGAGAAACCTAGAGGAACCAGATGTAGGGGGAGTAGTATGCATCCTATTCAAGGAAGGTGGAGGAATATGTGGCAAAAGAGACTTTCAAGCAAGGAGTAATCTTCCTTTTCATTTAAGTTTCTTCTAAGCATCTGCATTTGCTGAAATCAACAGCATGTTTTTATTCAGTATTTGCATCTAGGACTGATATTGTTTGAAATTTATAGTTACTGGTGGAGAATGGTACACAAAGCCAAGGCCACTGCTTGGTTCTGCAAACCATTTTATGCTCCAGAAACAAAAGGAGGTAAAAGAGTCACAACTGCAACCCTTCCTGGGGAGGAGCAGACCAGATGACCAAAACTGACCAAACACAATATTCCATCCCATATACATCATACTCAGTACAAATCTGAAGGGTCATGAGGGTCATGCTCTCTTCATCTGTGGCCAGCATCCTGAAAGGACTGCATCCTCTTAGCTGCCTTTGATCCTGATACATGTGTTCCTGAATCCATGTGTTCCTGCATCCAGGAGCCCAGCCTGGGACTTTCCCAGCCTAGTGGTGACATGAGCGTCATTGGAGGGGAGTGTGATAGTGGCTTTGTGTATATTTCATTATTTCCTTTTTCACCATTAGTGTTTTTCATTAAAGCTGTAGTTCAGTTTTCAGCCTGTAAGTCTCTCTCCCTATTCTCTTTCTTTTCCCTTTCTGGGAAGGGAGAAGGGTTAAAAGGGAGAAACTCTCATTTGTTTAAGTGCTGTCCCAATGTTAAACACTAGCATAAGAAGAACAGAACATTCCAGTATTTATGTAGTAAAACACATCTCCAAAGTTGCCAACCTGTAGCTTTTTTTTTTTTAAGTTAGAGGAAAAAATGTTGTACCATACTTTAAGCAAGCATGATAGCAAACCCAAAGTCTCACAAAAAATATTATATCAGACTACTGAGCTTGCAGAGTAAAACATTGACAACTGTCTTTCTGACAGTTTTCAAGTTAAGCCACAATCTCATCAAACTGTGCCCAAACTAGTTAAGAAGTGAATGTCCACTGTACAACAGCACATAGAAAAACATGCTGTCTAGAAGGATAATCTTCAACATGTTAAAGACCATTCTTCTAATTTTAAATTCTCCAAACTATTCAAGAAATTTCCCAGCCTCTATTAGGTGCTCGCCCCCTTTGAAAAAATGTGATCCCTCCGTGACTCTGGAGACCTTCTACACTGGCAAATTTACTCCTTTGAAAACATTTCTAAAAGGATGGCCTGAACATGCAATGTGTCTTGAGACAGCATAAGTGACTTTTGCAATTACTTTCCTATTTATCTTTTTTGGTCTTTGAAATACTTTGGAGATGAATAGCTTTGTACAAAAAACACCCTACTTTTAGAATGATGTGTGCATTGTTTTTGTGCAAAAATTGGTATTTATGTGTCTAATGTATAAATCTGATTAATGTGTTGGAGAACTGCTGAAGCAAATGTGCATGCAAATTACTAATCAGGTGTTTGACACTGATTGTACAGAAGAGGTGCATAGGTCAGTAACTTTGTGAGTGGTTCTGACCCTAGTATGAGATAAGAATAGTCTTGCTAGCCATATAGAGTTCACACAGTGACAGTGAGGGGATCTTATGCTTGATTTTCTAATAAATGTTCTGATGTCTACATTTTGTTGCCAATATTTTATAATTATTTACCAATGAAATTGTATCATGTCTGCATTTTTGCTTTTTTGTATGTCTTTTAGGTGTGAGGTTGGAACCATTATTTTAAGACAAGGACATGCACATGCAAAATTCAGAGGCAGTGAAAATTTCAAAGCTCAAACTTTTGCCCCTGAAATATTATGTAAAGCTGATGAAGGAGACTTCACATCATTAGGTGTATACATTCAAATTAAAATAATAAATGAAAAGGCCCTAAAATATTTAAAGTTGCCTTTTCAAAGGCAAAGAGGGAGACTCAGTGCTTTGACAATTATTTGCTGTCCTTTTTATTTAGAATTGAATATATTTATAGTGTCAAAAGAGTGAAATCTACACTTTTGTACACATGGGTGCATACTGATGAATGATGGTGACTGGTGTCTGATGATTATGGTGTGCACAGCTTATATTATTATGTTGACTAATGGGAAAACTCATGGAGATGTCATTACTGCCTCTGGGTCAGCAACATTTGTTCTAGACCTGCAGAAAGAATATCTGTACAGAAAGAAATGGCAAACTGGGGTAGGCTTTATACATAGAGAAAAAGTTTTCAGTTTTTCCCATGAGAGAGTGTGGATAAAAATAACTGATATTGTAGTAGGCAAGATCTAATTTTTATGTCAATTGCACTACAAGTTGACATAGGAGTATTTTTAGAGATAAAGCTGCAGATTATGTATTTATTTATTTTTAAGAACAAGGAAAAAATGTGATTGTTCATTCTAGAATTCTTTTTGTATTTCTAAATTATTTATTGAAGGCATTTTTAAGTGACCTAGAGTTCATTCAAAGGGTGAATCTCTGCAAGTGGAAGTCTCCCTAAGTAGTTTTCTGACGCTGTTTACCCAGTGTACTCCTGTTCTAATGAAAGCAGTGATTTTCATATCATGATGTGCCAGGTACTGGAGTTAATTGATTATTTTCTCTGTAGGGAACTTTGAAGTAAGAAACTTGATTCGTTTCTGTCGAGAATGGAGAAATGGGAGAACTTACTGATCCTATTAGAACATTGCAGTATCTGTAGGATACTTTGTGGTTTTTAGTGATAGCCAAGAAGTGCTTTTGGTTATTGGTGTGTTTAATGACATACACAGGAAAGCAAGGAGAAACTTCACAGAATTATTTAATGGAACCAAATAATGGTTCTAGATGGGTATAAAAGGTTAAGTATTTTTAATCAGAGCCTTTTGTCAATACTAAGCAAATAGAAGTCAATATTTAATATTCGCAGAGATAAATCAAACTCCAAATAATGGCCAAGCTATGCTACAATAATGCAACTCAGCTTGAAAAGCCAAGGAAAACAATCTGTGTGTTTTAGCAAACCTTTACCAAAGGGTATTGGTTCATGATGGTCATGGTTTTGTTGAATTTTTTTTAAAAAGAACTTAACCAAAACATTGAAATCTAGCTTCTTGTTCTTCCAAACACTATCACAGAAGTAAAAGTGATGTAATAATGTTGTGTGGTGCAGAATACCCCATTAAAGAAATTATGAAGAAGAGGTGTTTTTCCATACATAAATATTGTAGAGAATAACAGAGAGGAGCACAAGTAACCCACTGTCTTTTCTTCAGTAAGAAGAATAATCAGCTGTTAATGGAGGCAATGAAATAAATGTTTCTAATGTGGATTTTGTGTGTGTGATTTCCTAAAGAGTGTTAATATTTGGTCTAATCAAGAGATTTTCACTGAGTTCAAATGAGCGTTTTTAGGCACAAATACTATCCAATATGAAGAATTTATTTTTGTAACATTGGGAGAGTTCACAATATTCCCAGTAAGTAACAGTCCATATGGCCTCATTTCTTCTGTTTTCACTCTTCATTATACTTAATAGATGAATTCACATTTTTCAGTGCTGTTAGTTTATGTCTGTCTGAATATGTATGGGAAAGAGAAATGAGTAGATGCAGAAACAGAAAGATATGTTGCATTCAGAGACTGGAAGAGCTTGAGGAAACACCAAAAAACATCATGGAAAATTTGTGAAGCAAAAAGCAAGCAATCTGCCTTTTTCCTTTCCTCTTCCCACCCTTTTCAAAAAAAAAAAAAAAAAAAAAAAAAGTAAATTTGCATTATGGGGAATATCATACTTACTAAACTAGAAGAAAATTTTTAGTATTTTGCTCTAAGATTCAAAGTTGATGGATTAATTTTTAATTTGGAAGGGCTGTTTGAGACAGAGCTTCTCAAAGAAGCAGAAAATGAGAATCATCCCATTTAATCATGTGACAGGAATAAATATGAGAGAGAATCCTGTGTCCTGAGACAAAGGAACATGTTTTTATTAATTCATTCCCTTAATATTAGTTTATTCAAAGTCTGATAACATTCTGAATCTACAATCTGAATGCCAAAATCTGTATGTGAGAGCCACTGAAAGAAATATCTCATGTACCTTGGAAAATTCAGTTTCGAGGGAGAGGCTGATCCAGAAGATAATGGTACTTGCAGTTTTCCTTTGCAAATGAAGAGGGTGGATAAACATCCAGTCTTAAATGGTGCACCACAGTTAACACTGAAAGTGCCTAATGGCTCATGTTCTTCTCCAGGCCTACACAATTGTTTACCTGTCCTGTAGTACTATTGCTCCCAGAGGGAAGATCCCTTGGATAATTTGGAGAGCCACATGACAGTTCAAAAGCCAGGTACTGAGGTACTGGCTTGCACAGAACTGTAAATCACTTTTCACAAAGGACAAACTAGGTGTGTGTATTTGGAGGCCAGGTATCATTTCATGTCTGTGGACCTGTTTTGCACTAAACATATACAGGAGGAAATCCATCTCCCAGACATCTCCATCTGCTCCTGCCCATCCAGTTATTTCACATCTACAAGGAGTCTGTGTGTGTGTGGTCTATTTGGGAGCAGTTACCATCTTGAAGAATCTCTAGGCCCTCTGTCTTCTTTGCAATTCCCATTATGAAAAGATATCTGGAACAGATACATTAAAAGAGCTTAAGTGACCTTGAGAAAAATTAAACTTTTTACAATAACTTTTTTGTTACATTTGCAGGTGTTAAGATGGCTATAGTTAGATGGGAGCAGACTTTTTGAAAAGATATTTCTTCTGCTTCCTTTTGCTCTTTCTGAAGTTCACTGTACATATTTTGACTGTGGGAATACCCTCCAAAACAGAGAGAATGTCTCCCACTTGCATGGTAGATGTCCATCTATCTTTTAATGCATTATTAATATCATATAGTCAGCAGGGTTTGTGGTTCTTTGTTTTATAAAAAAAGAGATTGAAGTTTAAACTCTGTAAAAATTTGTCTGCTTAAGGTGAACTAGGTAATGGAATGAAGAAATAAATGTTCTCAGCTCTTGGGATTTGGAGTTCCAGTATGTGGACAGCTCTTGTAAATGGTTTGGGGTTTGTTTTTTTTTTTTACCTCTTTAATGAATAAACAGTTGTGCAGGAATAAAAACCATGGGTAAACTTCTCTAGTATTATAGCAACAGCAATTACAGTCAACAGATTTATTGTACAGACCCCAAAGCACTGTCATTTGCTGTAAACTCTCTCTTTTGAAATATTTGCTATAGAATGCTCAGCGTGGTGCTGATACCCAGCTGATACCCATTGCTGATACCCATAGAGAAAACTCTAATATTGAGGCAGAGATCAAATGTGTTTTATTTTATTCTAAGTCTCTGTGAAACAAAACTATATGAAGATTTTTATCACTGAATCACAGAGTGGTTGAGGTTGGAAGGCCCCTCTGGAGGTCATTTTGTGCAAATGTCCTGCTCAAGCAGGACTACCTAGACCTGGTTGCCCAGGACTGTGTCCAAACAGCTTATGAATATCTCCAAGGATGCTGACTCAACAGCCCACCTGGGCAGCCTGTGCCAGTGCTCAGTCATCCTCTCAGTCAACAACAGTTTCCTGATGCTCAATATGCTCTTGTGTGTTTCAATTTGTGTCCAGTGTCTCTGATCCTGTCACTGGGTACCACTGAAAAGAGCCTGGCTCCATCCTCTTTGCACCCTCCCTTCATGGATTTATGAGCACTGACAAGACTCTCCTGAACCTTTTCTTGTTGAGGCCATAAACAGTCCCAGCTCCCTCAGCCTTTCCTCACAGGAGAGATGCTCTAGTCTCTCAGTCATCTTCATGACCCTTTGTTGGGCACTCTCCAGTATATCTGTATCTCTTTTGTACTAAGGATCCCAGAACTGGATGCAGGACTCCTGCTGTGGCCTCACTGGTGGTGAGTAGAAGGGAAGGTTCACCTCCCTTGACCTGCTGGCAGTACTTTCTCTAACACAGCCTAGGATACCTTTTTCCTTCTTAGTAGCAGGGGCACGATGCTGGCTAATCTTCAACCTCAAGCACTGCAAGAACATCTTTCCTCAACTGTGGTACACAAATTTTGAAGGCATTCCTGGAGCTTACAAGTACTTGGAGCACAGAATCTAGTTTGGGATCCGTATTTGAAAACAAGAAGGAGGAATTCCAAGGGTCAACAACATCATCATCAGAGATTTAGAAAATCAGATTGTTGAGGAGAAAATTTGCTTCACACTCTCATTGTTTTTCCTGTGTAGACTAAATAAAACTATCCACCAGTGTATAAAAGCTTTCTGTGAAGAGAAGGATGATGACATATAATACCCCCAGCACAAAACAAAATATGCAGCAAAGACTCAAAAACTCATTATAAAGATAGTGAAGCACAAGAACTTCATCCTAGGAAGGATTTTAGAACCACTTTTTCTGAATTTGTTTCATAAGAGAGAAGACCAAGCTCAGAATGAGCAGATAATTTGGTGTCATAGTTGTGGGACTGACCATATTGTGATAGTATAACTTTCTGTCCTTTGGGACAATACCAGAAGTGCTGCATCTTTTGTCATTCTAGGTACCAAAGTATTGATCACTAAACCCCATGCAATGCTAGAGGGCTGGGGGAGAAGTGGTTGGAAAGCTTCCAGGGAGAAAAGGACCTGGGGATGCTGTTTGACAGCCAGCTGTGTGCCCCAGTGGCCAAGAAGGCCAACAGCATCCTGGCTCATATCAGGAACAGTGTGGCCAGCAGAAGGGAAGTGATGGTACCCCTGCACTCAGCATTGGTGAGGCTGCACCCCAAGTGCTGTGTTCAGTTCTGGGCCCCTCGCTATGAGAAAGACATTGAGCTGCTGGAGTGAGTTCAGAGAGGGCAAACAAGCTGGAGAAGGGTTTGGAGAACAAGTCCTGTGAGGAGAGGCTGAGGTAACTGGGAATATTTAGTTTGGAGAAGAGGAGGGGGAGAAGAAACCTTATTTCCCTCTACAACTGCCTGAAAGGAGGTTGTAGATAGGTGGGTGCTGGCCTCTTCTCAAATGTGAACAACAATAGGACTAGAGGAAATGGCCTGAAGTTGCACCAGGGGAGGTTTAGACTATGTTTGAGAAATAGGTTCTTTACTGAGAGAGTAGTTAGGTGTTGGAAAGTGCTGCCCAGAGAGGTGGTGGAATCACCATCCCTGGAAGTACTTAAAAACTGAAGATGAGGCACTTCAGGACATGTTCTAGTGGGTGGTACAGATATTGATAAATATATTTTATTCAGGGGCAGTGATCTTAGAGCTCTTTTCCCACTGTGACAAGTAAACACCTTCAGACCGCCACAAGCCCCAAAGGCAAACCTTTTACTCCTGGACAAAACAGTCACCCAAGGTGTAGGATAGTCTTCTAAAGGGTCTTCAAACCATACAAGAAATTCCCTTGGGGTAAACCCGGGATATTTCTTAACCCCTTTTTTGACACCAAATGTTGTCTAAAGAAATAGCGTGCCTCGCTTAGGCTCTGGATTCACATGTGGTTAGTCACATGAAGATCAGACACTGTCTGGCTCTAGTGCTCAGTATCAATCTTCTGCATTTTTAATTGGCTTATCATTGTCATTGCTTTTAAATGTAGTAAGGTATACAGTATAATTAGAATGAACTGACAGTTAATACAGTAGATGTAACAGTTTATTGATCTGCTGTATAGATGGCCAATGTGAATTCTTCAGGAATTCAGTGAAAAAAAAATCACAGATGTCTTATGAGACATGTTTATTCATTAAAATAAAACTATTATGCTGACTTAAAAGGTATTTCTGGTTTAAAGACATATTACAAACCTGGACCTTGTTAATTCTTGTGCTCTTATTCTCATTTTTAAAGGCATTTCTGGGCCAGCAACATCACCTCTATACACAGTGAATGCTACTTATCTACTGTCTGGGTTAATAACTAGATACCAGATTACAGAAGTAGCTCAAGGTGTTCAGTTTTGGTGTTGATAAAAAAAAAACAGCATTTAGCTATATTTCTCAATGAAAATGTGTTAGTTTGTACTGTCAGCCTTGAAAGTTCTCATGGAAATCTGCATATAAAGTTACTTTTTTGTTGCTATAGTTGTTCCCAGTGAAGCTACATCAGTTGTAATTGTGATCCACATCTAGCTATACATCTTACAGACATACACACCTTATGGTTAAAATACATGTTTGGAATTTATTTTGAAATATGAACAGGTTGACTCGGAAAGGAATCTTTTCTATTCTCCTGTCACAGGATTAATTCCACAGTACTAAAGTTAGTCAACATACAGTGCCTTTGCATTTTTGCTGGTAAGATAAACGAATGTCCTGCAGCAGCTTCCAGCTGAGACAGAGGTGTCATTCCTACAGAGCCACTTCCCTCAGCATGGCTGCATTTCACACAGCACCCCACTGCTGGAAGCTCTGCAGTAAATGCCCATCAGAAGGGGCTGTGAGGTAGACAGCTCATTACTATGTTTGCCTTTGACAAAAATAATTCTGATGCGAGACTCTATTGCTGTCACTAGAAGCAGTGAATTTTTAAGTCATTTTAGGAAGCCTTTTTATTATATTCTCAGCTGCCCGATGTGTGGAGAGGGAATTTCCCCTGTGCTGCTTTCTGGGCCAGACCCTCTGAGGGAGGGATGTGCTTGGTATTTTTTAGCCACTGTTAATTTAAGTGGGAACAAAGAGTTCAAAGCTTTACAGATCTGGCAAGCTTTTCTCAAACTATCACAGAATTCGTTGCCATAATTTTGCAGAGAAAGACATAAATGAGTTTTAAAAATCCAACCCATTGTTTGTATACTTGAAAAAAAATACATTTACTGCAGAATACTGGAAGTGATTGATTAATGGATGTGTTAAGGGATGACAAAAAGTTTCTAGAACATGTAGCTGGTAGGATAATGGCCAAGTCTGCACTTGAGATGCACAAGATATGGACAGTCCATAAAAACCAAAAGGCAACAAGAGTGGTATGTGAGCTGAAGGACTGGATCTTTTTGAAACTTAGTAGCACTATTTGAACACAGCGATGATTTTTAAAAGCAAAATCTTCCCTATATGCCTTCTAAATAAAAACATTTATTTCGTATAACACCCAGATTTCTCTCTTATCTTGGACTAAGTAATATAATACAGCTGTAACTACTTCAGCTACTTTTTACCCAGATGCCAACTAGTCTGGTGGCTGTTTATGGTTTTATGTTGTTGTTTTTTATTTTCCTTTATTTATTTTCTTTTTTTAAGATTACATTTTTTGAGAAATAGTGACAAGTAGCTTGTAATTTTTACATGTTTGGCTGCAAAGCCAGAAAGAGCAAGGTTCAAACTCTCTTTCTGTGAAAGATCTGTCTCTTTCATCTGCAAAATATTACTGACTCCTCTTTTTCTGGAAAGAAAAGTTTAAGCGCAGAAGGTAGTGGAGAATTATTCTTGATAATCTGTAAATCTTCTATTCATAAACTACAGCCAAACCCTACCAGGGAAAAAAAAGCCACCAAAGATAACCCACCAATGAGGAGTTTTGAAATTAATCACCCTAGGAAAAAACCAAACACCAAAGCATAAGCAAAATAGGAAATGAATGCAATCTAAAAACTTAAACCCCCAAATCACAGAGTTTTTACTCTGCAAATGAAAAATACCCAAATCTCCATAAAGCTGTGTTATTTGTGTTTGTGCTGTAGATGCTTGGGTGCTACCACCTCTGATCAAAAGATATGCTGCAGAATTCTGTGTACCCACTTTGCCATGGTGAGGTTTACAGATGCAGAATAGGGTTCCCCTCTGGAGTTCTTAGGGTGTTCTTACCTAGTTTTGCCCAGCCCAGAAACAAATTTAGCAAATGGCATATGGCATATTTGGCAAAAATACCATCATTTAAGGTTATAACCTTTTCTGTGAAACCTAACATTTTGTACTGATTTTGAAGAAAGGATGCCAGAGGGCATTTTTCTGTCTTGCAAAGTAGGAACCTTCAATAATATATTTTTAAGAAAGTAATTTGTTTAATCCTGAGAGACAGCTACAATAATCTAAGGTCATCTAAGTGAAAAGAAGCTGCAGAGAAAGTCAGAGCAGCGCCACCTGGTCAGAACAAACATTTAAAGAAGTAGCGTGTTAATACTTAAAAGAATTTATTCATGAATTTTTTATAACTTCTAGCTTTTGTAGTTGAATGTAATGAATGGATCTCCAAGAGGTTGAGTCATCATGCCCGTAGCTAATGCCAGTTTCCAGGCATTAACTTTAATTATTGATGTTTTCCCTAATAGACCTGATGGCACATTTTTAAAGTAAAGGTTGTGTCTTACTAAAGGCATGCCCTGCTCCCGGGCACATTGGCTGTCCCTGGCAGATGTGAATATGGAGCTTCTGCTCATTCTTTAAATTGAAGCTTTGTTTCTCAGTTTTTATTCTTTAATTACTTGATGCAGTGCTTTCACATCTAGATTAGGTTCTCTTTTAAGATGCTCACAAGTGTAGAAGCAAACCAGGAGTGAAGGGTTTGAGGGGTGTTTCAAAACTTGTGAAGTTGCTTCAGAAGGCCTCATGGTGCTCCATTTTGGGCTTCATTATAAACTCTGTTCATAATGACAAATGGCTGAGAGAACTGAGGTTATTTAGCCTGGGAAAAAAGAAGCTGAGGGGAGACCTTACTGCTCTCTGCAATTACCTGAAGGGAGGTCAAAGGAGGGAATTATCCCTCTGTTAGTCAGTGTTGTTGCAGCCTCAAGTACTGTGTGGGTCCTCTGGGACCCTCAATTTAAGAAGGATGTGAAGGTCCTTGAATGTGTCCAGAGATGGGCTACAAACCAGTCAAAGGGTTGGAAAACAACTCCTGTGAGGAGCAGCTAAGGACTCTGGGCTTGTCTAGTTTGCAGAACAGGAGGTTTTGTTGCTCTGTCTTCCTGAGAAGAAGCAGTGGAAAGGAGGTGCAGATCTGATGATTTCTTCTTCCTGGGATCTAGTGACAGGACACATGGAATGGTTCAAAACTGCACTAGAGGAGGTTTAAGACCAGACATTAGGAAGCATTTTTTTGCAAAGAGGGTGGCTAAACACTGGAAGAGACTTCCTAGAGTTTGGTTGATGCCTCAAGCTTGTTAGTGTTTAAAAGACATCAGACATTGCCCTTAATAACATGCTTTAATTTTTGCTCAGCCCTAAATTTGGAATATGTCAGCAATATTTGGCAGCAGTTTGTGACTGAAGTTGTTTATGTAATTCTTTTTAAAGGCAAAAAAATTTATCATACATTTTTGTTTCATGCATATAATAGAATAAAAATGCACATCTTGTATTGGAGGTGAAACTTGGAAGTAGAAGCTTTAAACTTTTATTCTTGAAACTGCTTTGGGTTTTTTATATCACATGTAAGTGATGAAGGAGACAAGGTGAGACCAGAGAGAGAGAGGTTCAGGTGCTCGGTTGTTACTGATCCGTGTCATCCTCTCCACATTTGTTATGTTGACTTGTGTGTTACCAGTGTATTATCCATGTGTAGTGGGATTGCTTGTCCTGTATCTGCAGCCTCCCTTGTGCCAGCAGGAGTTGGTGTTGGCTGTGCTGGGAAACTGAACTGCGGACTTAATCCAAGCTGAAACTGATTCAACAGCAGCAGGAAGCACTGAGCTCCCCAGACCAGTTTGGCATCACATTTGCTGTTGCCAGCAGCAGCAGAAGTTGATGTAGATGCAGGAAAAAGCAGCAGCAGGGAGATGAAATAATTTCTAGCTTATTTGATCTTCGAGTATAACTCTGGGGAGCAATTAATCCCTAGAAATGAGGGCTTGGAGACAAAATCTTCCTTGTCCATTTGCATGGAGCCCCAAACAGAAGAATTCTGACACTTTTAGTTCCTCTCCATTCATGCAAATACATTATATCCTGTGATGGTTTACTGTTTCTAACCACTTTTCCAGTATGTTGCCAGGTCTCCCATCCCATTCCTTTTTAGACTGTACAAGGTTTATTTTCCTTAGTACTGTTGAAAAATTAAAGGGATTGTGAAGGGATGTGGTGTACATTGGATGTTATATTGAATGTTGTGAGTAGCAAAACAGTATCTAGTAGGGGTGAGGCTCTCTGTAGTGTTTAAACAGATTGTGGGGCTCCCAGAAATTGAGGGCAGTTTTTAATTAGGCTGCTGGTGACATCTGGTGCCAAGATTACAGAAAGAATTTCCCTTGGAAGATGGAAATTGGAGTCTTGTATTTCATGACAAGCAGCTGATGGAAAGTATTAATGATTGGAATCATGCTTACATGTTACAGACTGCACACCAGCCCTGCTGGGAAGATTTTTATTTACCCTGTGTTTGTGGCTAAATTTGAGATGCAATGTCTCGTAAACTGTAAAAGGAATTATTCCAAACACAAACCACTCCCCTCCCCTATGCCCCCCATGGTAATAAACATTTAAATATCTCTCTGTATGCCTGTACCTCTTTGTAGAAAGCAGAGAACATACTATTTTAACTCAGCCTAATTATTTTGAAATAATGCTGTGAAACAGAAGAAAAGTAGCTTTTATGTAATGAAGCTTAAACATGTAAGGGAAAGAAGTTAAGTAACCAGACAAGGGACACATTGGGAACTAGTACTGGCCTGGATTAGAGCCCGTTGGAAATGCTGATCTCACACAGACCTCAGTAAATTCTGCTCTGCCTTTCATCTTGTAGACAAATTTTTTCAGAAATCTCCAGTACCGTAGGTAACAAAATGTCCACCAGGTGGTGGTGCATGACAGCAAATGGACACAGGCCCAGCAGGCAAGGATTGTGAGATCCTCCTGAAAGGAATACGGGTAAGAAAATGAGCATGTCATTAGAACAGAAAGCAAAATAATTGCTGAAATTACAACCTCCCCCATGGCTCACTATTTGGCACCTCCCACCCCATGGCTCACTATCTAGCAGCATCCCCTCCCAGTGTTTGGCTCACTATGTGGCAGCACCCATCATGGCTCACTATCTGAAAAGGCAAAAGGAATTAATCTGGAAAGACCAGAAGGGGTTCTAATTATGTGAATTGCCTGACAATGTTACTGGGCCACTTCAACTGTAACTGGTTCAATGTTTAATCTTAGTCTGGAAAACAGAATTTTGTATTCCTGTTATGATGCAGAGATATTTTTCATTCTTAAGAGTTTTTAGGTGGAAATTTTAAAAGATCAGCCTTGCATAATCACTTTAGAGGTCTTTGGAAAACTTGTGTTGACTGAGCAAATGTTAGGAGACCAACCAAGTCTTAAGATATTGGAAGAAAGCAAAGATTCACTGGACTATGAGCTTTTTTATTTTTGTCATAGTGACACATACAGACATGAAGGGCAGGTGGGGCATTTTTACAGGTAGGTACTGAGCATCCTGGGAAATTGGAAACCTGTAAGTTTTATAATGGACAGTGTCACAGGATTTCCTGGTCAGTTGGCTATCCATTATAAAGCTGTAACACCTGTACTGGGCAAGTAGCCACATGAGCTAATAATCTGCAGAGGTACAAAAAAAAAGAGAAATATCATGTACAATCTGAATTAAAGAATAACAAAAAAAAAATTCTGATAGTTCAAAGAAGAGATGCAGGAATGCTTAAATAAGAGGAAAACCTGGTGTATGTGCTGTTGTCTGAAATAAAGAGAGAGCAGAACTCCCCAGAGACATGGGGAAATGAGATCAGCCCTTGAAGCAATGGTTTGAGCCAGCAATCTGCAGATCCTGCAGAGCCAGCTTGGTCCCTCAGCATCCACATAGCAGCTGATCTGCACCTGGGCAAACCAGAGACAGGCTGGTGTGACCTGACCATGGCAAACGTCCCAGTGACCAGGAAATGAAACTGCACAAAATCAAGCAAAAAAATATGATGCCTTTCTAAAAATGGAGTGCTATTAACTACTGAAACTACCCCCTTCAGCTTAGTAGAAATACTTTTGCTGCAGAGGTAGACTTTTTCCTTCTTGAAGATAAGTGTTAATTGAGGCAGGAACTGGTTTCTCCTGCTTTCGCTGTGCAAATGTTTTTCTATCACAGCTTTTGTTTGTTGTGAAAAGCAATAAAAGCCCTTTAGGTAATTATTTGAAACTTTGAAATGTACATTCAGTAATTAATTTTTAAATGAAAAATGTTTTTCTTTCAACAAAATACTGTGATTATTGTTTTACTAGGTATAGCTAATGCATACAAAAATAGGCAATCATATTCTCAACACAATACCTGTTTATCATTAAATTTATTCACCTCTTATTTTCTTTAAATTTTCTGTTTTACATGGAAGGTGTTTATGCTAAGAATTTTGTTGTCATTCTACCACGTTATATAAAGAATAAGCTTCATCTGTTTGTAAATTTACCAGTCCTAAGAAATATTTTACTGGGAAACCAGTGCTTCAGATTATTTTATATTCTGTCAAATCAGTTAATTTTTAGTAGTTTGGAAAAGATTAATTATGATTCAAAAAATGGGATTACTTTAGGCATAGAAATATTAAAGTAATCGACTGTGTGCATAGGCAGAAACCTACATATGCATAAAAAGTGGCTGAGGCCAAGCATCATTCCCTGTTAAATATACAGCCACCAAATTAATTATACTTGGAAAGAACCTCAACACTTGAATGCACTGTGGATCATTTTAAAGCGTTCAGAATAACAATACTTACAAAAAAATTATGACCTATGGCACATTTATTCTTAGTGAATAATGAACTTGCCTATAGGAAGTGAAGCAAGAACATGCACTTCCAACCCAAGGGAACCCTCCACGTTGCTCTGCCACATCCTTCCTCCCAGGGACAGCAGCCCGGGCTGGTGTGCGCAGCCCCAGGGCAGGCACAGCCACCCCTGATGCAGTTCCCTGCCTTCTGGATTGCATTTTGCACACAGAAGGCTCGAAGCTCATCTGGATATATTTGTCCTACTAAAAAGGGAGGCACCAGAATAACCTTCCGGCAGCAGCAGCTGTGGCCAAACTCGCTCCCCCTTCCCTGCCTCCCAGATTCTGACTTTGTTCTGATTGGTGTGCAACTGGAATTAAATGACATTTCTTCTTGCTTATGACAATGGAAGATGACCCCTGTCTTTTGTCCTTCAGAATTTACTTCTATGATTTATCCCAAGTCAGTGGTCTCAAATACAGCGAGAAGGAAGCTTCTGGAAGCTTCTGGTACTTCGGATGGCACCAATGTACAGCACAGGCTCCCTGATGCTTGATCAAGAAGAGCATTGAGCGTGCTGGTGTCTTGATGGAAATTAGGAAGCTTCCTCCGGGTAACCTCATGGCAGCTTCTCAAGGGTCTGCAAACCTCCAGATAGATGCAGTTATGCCTTCAATTGAATAAAAGGGCTGTGTGAGGAAAAAAACCTGAATTTTGCAGCAATTATGCCTTGAAGTTATTCTTTCACAGAATCAACTTTAAATTCAAGAGTCCACTTACTACCAAACTGGTCAAGAAAGTCAAAACATAAAAAATTACCTCAATTCAGAAGTCTTGCAGGCATAATGGCTGCTTCCAAGGCTACCTGCATACCCTTCCCATGGCACATGAAGGGTGCCTTGGTTCACCTTCTCTCTGCATACTACTTGAAAATCCTTCTCCATGCTTCATGCCAAAGAAAGAAGTGTCCTGTATTGTCCTTTCACACTCAGACCTGGATTTTATCTCACTTTTGAAAGAAAATTGATTGAGCAGGAGGGAGAGGAGCTTTTCTCACCCAGCATTTCTGGTGGTGACACCTTAAAAAAAAAGGGTCATAGACTCACTTCTTTTTCCCTCCAGTTGCCACTGTTACTCCCAGGGTTTCTCTTTTTTCCCTATCTCTGGGGGAGGGATTGGCAAGGCATCAACCTTCGGTGATTCCCTTTTGTTCTAAAAACCTTTCTGTACCGCCACAAGGATAAAGTTTTTTGTGGGGAATGGCACCAAGTAAATTGTCAGATTGAGTTGTCATCCCTTTGAAATGTAATACAATATTTATTTAAGCAGCAGATGTATCATGAAATCAGACTTCATAATGCATTTATCAGGTAATTTCTAATGTTATTCCACATTTGTCCAATCTTTACAGGGAGATTTTCTTCCTTTCACTTTGTCCAATTCAATTTAGAACAAAAATCGTCTGGATTTTGCAGGACAGAAGCACTAAAAAAAATTTTATTTTTTTTAGGGCTTCTGGATATTAAAAAGAATTGAATCAGGCACCTTATGAGTACATTGGTCCTTCCTCTGCAGATCTCCTTAAATTTGCCATATGGCAGTATAATTTCCAGATAGCTCTGCTTGGTTGGAAAAGAGTGGATCACATGAAAGAGCAATACAGAGATGATTACCAACATACAGAATTTTATTGTAACACCATTATAAAAACTCAATTATACTAAACCAGATAGGTTTAGCAAACGCTGCCAGTGGAATGTATCCTGTCACGCACACAGACTTTCTGCTGTCATCACCCCCTTGCTCGTCCTCACCTTCCCACTGCCCCGCTTCACCCTGACACAGTTGGTTGCAGTATCAGGAGCAGCTGCAAGGAGCCCTCAGCACCCTGAGTCCTGCATGTAGAGGACCACGCTGGTGGTGGTTCCCCCCTGTCCCTTTAGGATCTGCTGGGTGACATCTCTGTACGTGCTGCACACCTTGCTCCTTCTTTGTCAATTCCTGAATCCAGTTCTCACCTGAATGAGCTGTGAGAGGTGTGGTTCATGTGTTGGGTGCTCAGTTTCCTGTGCCCATGCTCCTCCAGGGGGTGTTTTTATTCTGCAGTCTCTGCACAGAATAATCTCTGCCTGCCAATATCTGTTAGCTACAGAAATCCATACATGTTTTGTGACACTCTTACACAAAAATAAACAAAAGCTAAAGCAAAGTAGGTTATAGTTACCTGGTCACTAATAGTTGCTGCTACACCTAAACAAGTTAGAACAGAGCTCCAGGAGGGCTGAGACAATTTCTGACAAAGATGTGTGGAGGTCTGGAAGTCTGTTCAAACACCTCTCATCTCTGCAAAAGCTGACCAAAGGTGTGAGGAGAGGAATAGTACTGCCTCTGAATTTTAAGCAGAAGTTTCATTGCTACTTGCTTTATGTATTACAGAGACCTGAAGGTCACCACTGAAAAGAGTAATTAATTTCTATTTCAGTAAAAATATAATTTAATCCAAAAGTGTCAGAGAAGAGTAGGGGGTTTATTAACAAGCATAAAATCTCTTTCTCTTTTTCAACAAGAGATTCACAGTGCCCTTTTCAGAAAAAAAAGGGGTACTCTCATTCACTGGTCCCTGTGGAGATGTTACCATTTAATGTAGCATAATCAAATATTAAAGAATAATACCTTTTCTTGAAATAGTAGGGAGAATTTGTTAATAACAAGGTGCAAATGTAGCCAGTTCCAGTAGCTTAAGAAATCATTTCTTTGCAGCATTATTACTGTATTTATCTGCCTTGATATGCCACTGTTATACTGTTAACATTTTCCTGGATTTATACTGCAGGTTCTAGCATTCCAAGTGCAGTGAAACTGCTTTTTGATTTACATTGCTCTGAGTGACTGGAGAACATGTTCTTAAAAGCTCCACATATAATTAAATTGTGTAACACACAGCTTCTAACACTGCTGCACAGTTGAGCAATGGGAGGTGTCTACTTATGAGGCCTCAAATTTCTCCACAAAATGAAAAATATCTTTAGTGGTAATAAAAGGTTGTACCCTTGTTCTGGAGATTGGACTCTGAACATGGTCTGTGAACTGAATTCTTCATGAAGCAGGTGGTGAGAGGAGAACAAAAAAAGCAACATTTTTAATTGTTCTATGCCTCTAATAAAAATATCCATTTTCAAGGTCAAGTTATAATAGCGATGCAGCTTGCTTAAGAGAAAGTATTTTCATGCTCCAGAGAAAGGTGGGCTTCTCCAACCTCTGTAATAATGTTAACACAGTATCCTCATTAGAAGAAGATATTTTAGTCAGTAAATGAGCAAAGTTTTGCAGAGCAGTTCTGGGCTGTGAAGTAGTCTCCCTATCACCCCCCTTCTCATCTACGTTTTCTGAATATGAGAGGGTGGATTTTCAGAGCAACCTCTCATCTTGGTATCAAAGTGGTGTTGAGCACCTATTTACCTAACACAGAATCATAGACTTGTAGAATCATATAATAATTTGGGTTAGAAGGGACCTCTAAAGGTCTTCTAGTCCAACCCATCTGCAGTAAGCCAGGACACCCTCATCTGTGTGCCTTCTGCCAATCACAGCTCCAGGGCAGGATCCTGAACCATTCCAGAAGCCATCATGTGAACTGAATACTTAAACATGACTAAAGGGCTCTGGACTGAGACCAGGGCATGAGGGAATGAAGGAAGGAGAAGTGTGGTGGATTGCTACCCACCTTTCAGCCCTAATAATGAATTGCTCACTGTTTTAAGGCATCACAAACTCAGAGAAACCTTCTGCTCATCAGTTCCTGAGTGGACTTCATAAGTTGTGGCTTTTTTTTTTTTTTTTACAATGGTCCTAAGACTTATGCAGATATGAGGAATATTTATGACATGGTGTGCGTATCCACAGTGACCCAATATCCCTTTTCCCTCTGTGTCTCCTTCCTCCCCTGCACAATAGCTGTTGCATTGTTGTTTCTGTGAGGAACCAAAATCTACATGAACCCTCCAGTCATGAACTGTGATTTGAATGCTCTTCTAGACAGTGACAGATACAGTTTTAATGCTTCCTAGGCTGAAAAGATCTCCCCCATTTCCATGTTAGTGCTTACACATAAAGCAGCTTGGGCATAGCTCTGTGCAGAGTACAGGTTTTTGCTTATCTGTCCTTAAGCAAACCCTCAGGTACTTCAGAAAAGTTCCATTCAGCACATGGCTACATCTTGCTACTTGAAGCACTCACTGCAAACTGGAAGTAGATTTAACATCTCAGTAATCAATCATCAGAGGCTATGAATAGTCTTTCAAGGCTGGAAAGGTGATTGATGTTACCTGAAGAACCATATAGGAAACACTGTAGTTTTCTAGAGCCAAGAATTATGGCTAAAAGGCTGATTAAAGAGGCCAGAGGATGTAAAAAGAAGAGCATCATCTACAAACATAAATGTTCTCGGTAACCAGAGCAACCTCAGAATGTACTGGTGGCTTTTATATGCTAATACTGCACCTTAATACTGTGCCTTTATTCTCTTCTTAATTTAATTTTCTGGAAAAAATAATCTATATTACTTAAAGCAGGTATGGACACCTGCAGTTATCAGGTGAATTCCTGCAGCTCTGAAAGCAGAGCACATCACACAAATTTTTTTTGATTGGAAAATCAAACATAAATCAGATAGTTTTGTGGTTTTAAGATTATTAATAGAATTCTAGAGTCAGCATTTTGCATGTTTCTGCATAAATACTAATAAAGTGAATAGTTATAATACATATGTTTTGCTAACCTCTAGCCTGGTACCAATGTGAGTGGTTTGATTGATTTGGACAGGAAGGTGGTCTAGTCAGGTATTGTTGAAATAATGGTTGTGATTGCTTTTTATTGGTTTGTTTCTTTATTCATGTAGAACTGATGTTGTATATGTAGCCAGGCAGAGAAAGTGTCTAAAAATTATATTAATCAAGCAGTAATGAGTCATATTTTAGGTTGTCATGGAAGAATTGTAAGTATGCTAAAGTTGCTAATAAATCTTTAGCAAAAACTGAACAAACACAGATTTTTTGAAAAGAAAAGCTTTACTTCAGAAATCATACAATTATTTGGAGTTAATCACACTAATTTTTTTCTTGAATGTGGTCATCCAATCCTGGCATTCAAGCCACAATATTGCACCAAGTGAAATAAAGACTAATTGAAAAACACATGCCAGAATTTATTACATTAGAAGTGAATTTTAGAAGTCTTTAAATAACAAAAATACATGTAACTAGCAAGATCTCGTATTCAGTTTTGTAGTGTAGCCATGTAGAAACAATGCAACTATTAATACAGACTTCTCTTTTATTAAATTTCTACAATAATTTAAAAGCATATTCTCCATTTCCCCCTTCCTTTTCTTTGCTTCCACTTCTCCAAAATAAATAATAATAAAAAAAAGTCATGCAGTCCTCCTCTCTTCAGTCTTACAGGTATTACTTACTGCTTTCTGAACCATTTTAAAAATAAAAATTGTATATTATTTTGAGCCCAATAGTCAAATTGTAGATGTCCTTCATTATCCTTTGTGTACTCAGAATAGCTGAGAGATTATTTCTATACCATATGCCTTCCATCTTGCTGACACTTAGGCTTTTAGTCTAAAAGTCTTCAGCGACACTGTAATGCTTTTTTAGCTGGTGGAGATCTCACCATTACATCTTGTACTTGTGTGTGAATGTATAGTGAAGTGGAGGTTTAAAAGAACAGCCTAATACAAAACAGGATGGTATAGGCTATTCATTATCAAGATAATAATACATTAGTATAGCTGTTGCATTCCATCATAATTAACTTAAAGTATACCATGCTTAAGCCTGAATAGTCTCTTTTCAGAGCTAAATAGACTATTTTTTTTTCAGTTATTCATTTTAAGTCAATGAATGGTTTGGAAGCATGGTCTGAGTCTCAAAGGCACATGCATAAGGATCCTTCCAGGGACAGGAAGGTACACACAACTTCTACTTTTCTAATGCCCTCAGAAAGAGTGAAATAAACTCCTACCCCAGAGACAGGAATCTTGTGAAATCAAGGCTTTTTTATGAAAGGCAAGACAGGAAGAGAAAATTTCTCTGGAAGAGAAAAATTCCTTCACTATGAACTAAAGGCCCCTGTGGAAGGTGAGTGAACCTCTTCACAATATGTTGCCATTAACAGCTGCTTATTGTCACCTCTTCTATAATGAAAAGAGGACTACAGAGGCTGGAAATGCAGATTGCTTTCCCTCACCTTTCCTAGTCAAAGAATACTGAGCTGCAGTCTCAGTTTTTTTAGGCAAATCCACTATCAGAGCCAGCACTGATAAAGAGAGAACTAAATAAAGCCGTATAATTTTTTTCCAATGAAGCCTTTAAAGAAGCACTTGAAGAAATAGACTTAAGGAGTGGAATTCTTTTCCAGTGTGCCTCTAGAAGTAGATGGTACCTTTTGAGACTTCGGTAATTTAAAAAATTATTCTTACTATTATAATATTCCACAGGATCATGCCCAGAATAGCAATTAGAAGAGATTGATTGATGAGTGTTACAGCAGCTATACTTACTGTATACGTGTAATGTCCAAAAGTGAGAAGTCAACCCTAGAAAAAACTATATTAAATATGTCCAGCCCACCTGATGGTTTTGTGGTATAATTGTGTTTTCTGTGCATGTGTGGTTCCTTGGAAGATGTGATTGATCAGTCTCTTTCATTTGTTTTGCTGCTGAAATTGTTTCACTGTCTGCTTCTGTCACACAGCATCCTCCTGTGGTCCTCCCATATGTGTCAGAAGTTCAGCCACAAATGGCACCAGTGGCCTGTCCTCTTTTCAGCTGGGGACTATCACTGCAATATGCAGAGAGATGCAACAACAGTGATGGTGCTTGGTGCATCATGACATATAACAGGAGGAGAATTTGCTTGGGTGCCTCCCCATTCTTTCATTTTTCCACCTTCTGCATGCCTGGTCCCTTAACAGGTCTGGTTTTCAGGACCATCATACTCAGTAACCTATAACATGTGGCCCCATTGTCCTGTTTGTGCTTTAATGCAGAGCTTTCAGTTAACCATCTTCACCAAGGGAATATTAACACAAGATAATCCTTAAACAAGATGTGGTGCAAGGTACTATGAGAGATACTTACCTATTATATTTGGTGCTTGCTACTGTGCTGTATTTTCTGTACCACCATGGTGTTACAAGGAGAATTATACCTTAAAGTCATGACTTCAGTCCCCCAAATAGATAAGTACTTCAGCTCTGTCTTGAACCCATAAGCAAATCTAAACTTGGGCTGGTCCTTCATTTCTGCTGACTGAGAGCTGTGACCTGAGCAAAGCCTGGTCAGGGAGACTGGTGCAGACTCAGGGTCCCATAGTCAGGGCCAGGACTCCAGGATCAAGATAGCATTTCACAACTCAGATGTCAAAATCCTAAGATCTACCTGGGGAAGCTCTCCCAACAGGTAGCTGCACCTTTGTACTCATCCAATGCTAACGAGAGCTCGAGGATGTGACCATAGAATAGTGATTACATAACAGCTCATTTTAAAAAAGTATTTATAAAACCTTGTTGAAGTAAAGCGAACAGTTTCATGGCCATGCTTGAGCGTGCTCATTGTATGAAAATTATTTTACCCAGGGCCAGATGAACAGACAGGCAATGAAGATGTGCTACAGTTTGCTGCCACAGTGAGGCTTTCTGTGCTCCAGGGCACACACACATGAGGAAGTGGGGAAGCGTTATAGGAACTTCAATTATTTTGCAAGTAATATTTTAATTAGTATTCATGTAAGCAATAAAAGCTCGTGTCACAGTGGTCCCCACCGTGTGAAATGCTCCCAGCAACGGCACAGTGTTAGGGAAAGCATGGAAGCTGCTCTCCCAGGCTGGGCAAATGGAAAGTCAGCAGTAAAACAGATCTGTTCTGGGACATCTGAACTACAGGCAGGTGTCTGGGTAGTGCTGAAACACTGAGTTTGGGAGGAAGCCTTTTGAACTTGAACCCTTTACTGCTGGTGGTACAGAGTGTCCATCTTTTCTGTTTTACTTGTTTACTGGAGGTAAGTTTATTAGAAGTGACACAGTGTGAACATGGGAACACAGCAAAAACAACAGTGAAGAAAAAGCTGCAAGGGCAAAAGGTTCAGGACAACTCTGTTTTCTTCCTTGTCTGCTTTCTCTTTCTTCTTATTAAGCAAGCTGAGGGACATGTTCTGCTCTTAGATGTAGCAGGGGAAAAAATAAACCACCAAACCAAGCCTGGGTTGCACTGAATACAGACAATTAGCACTGGATTCTCCATGCTGTGTTTAGACTTGGGTTTGGGATGTAATTCAGGAGAAACTGTCTCTTTGTATTCTGTTGTTCATGTTGTTCATCTCACAGGCAAGGAACTCTTTCAGAGAGAGTTGTGGCATGTTAACTATATGGCCAAGTGTGTATGTGGACACTCAGAGGAAGATAATCATAGGACATCCTCTCCTAGAATTAGTTTCCAAGCTGCAGCCCTGGTCAGGTCCTTCTATCACTTATTTCTATCCTAATTGTACTACAGCCTTTGATAAATTCTCCAAATCCAGTCACTTTTCCAGGGACCCTGGCCCAGGATCTTCATGCCTTGAGAAAAAAGCTGAGAGACAGCAGCACTACAGACATCTTTAGCTGCACCTCAAGAAGGACCATATCTGGGCCAGGGCTCTTGTGTCCCCAGCAGCTTATGAGCTGTAAGCTCTTTCCAGCTGCTCTGCCCTAGGGCACCATTCTGCCCTCTGCCTCCAGGGTCCCAGCAGCTCCTCTCCCTCCCACAAACACCATTTTTAGGCTGTCTGGTAAGGTAAGGGGACAGCTTTAGGATTACTGTTGCAGTCTGACAGTGACTTTGCATCAAAGCCTGAAATTTTAGTGGGAATTAATGTATACTGCAGACTGCCACTGGTGAAGTATTAAGTACAGAATAGATAAGGCCTTATAAAGAATCTCATAATGTTCAAGGGACAGTTTGATTCCCAAACAACCTCTCACATAGTATATAAAATTTTCCATGGGCCTGCATGGGAACGAGATTTTATGACACTTTCTATGTAAATCTGAAGTTCATTTATTCATCTGTAATTTGGAAGATTTTTATCATCATTAAAAACATGAGTATGGCATAATGTGTTTACAGGTTTCAGTGTGGGATTACATATGTGGAATAAAAAATTACTTATGTTCCTCTCATAAATTAAGTAGTGCCCAGTTTCTATTCCTTTTTAACTGCTTGCCATCTCCAGGTCAAAGGGGAAGAAGTGTGAAAGCGAAGCCCATGGGAAGCAGTTGAGGAACATCACACCTCTTAGGTATGCCAGAGACTTTTGTCATGTCCGGAACAAGCATCTTGTTGCATATCACTGCATATCACTGTGTGTGACTTGTGGGGGAGGGCATTTATTCTGCTTTATTACTTGGAAAGCAGAATAAGAGGTCAAATGGCACTTTAGATTATGAACCTCACCAGAGTTGGTCCCAAAATACTACACCTTCTAAAAGGATCTGGGAGATACTTAAAGTATTAACCCTTGCTTGTAGTGTCACTGCTTCATATATATAACAGACTACTGGAAGTAATTTATTAGTAAACTCAGTCAGTTTAGGAGAGGTAAAATTTAAATGCTTAAAATGCTGGGTGTGGGATCATTGTGGCACAGTGAATAGCAGGAAGGTGATTTAAATGTCTGTTAGTCTTCAATGCCAAATTGCACTTAACTATCTTGGGAAAAAAAATAATCACAAAGAAAATTTAGAAAATAACAGTTATTAGGCCAGCCTGACATATATTGTCCTCCATTTGAGAAAACCACCTGAAGGAGAGCTGTATGTAAACTGGCTATCAGAGTAACATGCAGGTAAACAATGAAGTTGCTGTTCTTGTTAATGATACACAATTGCTACTTCCACATACACAGGATAACAAAAAAGCCATCTTAGTCAAGCAAAGAGAAATTAAATTGACCCTTTCCAGAGTCCTAGTCATTACATTGTTAAATATTTAGCAGTTTGGTTAGCTGACATAAAAGATGAGAATGTTAGTCTGGGGAGTCGTGATAGTTTTGAGCTGTTCATTAGTATCCTGCAATTCCATCTCTAACAACTGAAATCATAAAAAATGTAAATGGGTAATTGTTAAAATTTAAATATGTTGTTGATGAAAGAAAGGAATTCAAAGCAGGATGAAAATGTCTATTGCTTCTATTTAGATCCATTATTAGTACTACTAAATCCTACAAAGAGCTGTATTTATAGTCAGTTCAGTGTTTGTGCTGCCATACCTGCTTTGTAAATCTCCCAACTAAGCAAAGTAGAGCACATATACCTTTCCTCTCCTTGGAAGTAAACTGAAAGACAGGACAAAGTCTTGTCAAGGGTAATTCTTGCTTGCAGCATATAATTTTGTGACATTTGGCTAGAAAAGAGAAGGAAAGCAAGCTTTGCTAAAGAGCAAGGAAATCTGCCCTAGCAACAAGAAATTATTCACCTTTAAAGTGTCTTTTGTCAGCACAATGTAAGCTCTTCAATGTCCTCCGTTTACATCTTGATGTAGCATGAAGTAACTACTGCAGTACCAAGGTACCAGACAAACAGCTTGAACCTGGTCCCTGCTGCACAGTCAGGGCTGATGCATGTTGGTCTTGTCCCGGTGACCACTATAAACATTTAATTCCTTAGCAAAAGGGTGTGTGTGTGTGTGTATCACTTTGCACCCTCATTTGCCTCTGTTGCTTTATTCTGACAACAGCAGCTGAATGCATGATTTTGAACTCAGATGGTTATTTAACAACAAACGTGCTCTCTGATTGCAGAGATGCTGCATCTTGCCCTATGTCTGATTTCTAATGCCTGTTTATATGCCAGATTCCATGTAGCTATGCTGTTCAATTCTAGTTTGTTTTATTTCACCTTCTGCAGTCTGGAGCATTGGCCCCTACTGCTGGCATCACACCAGCTGCTGTCCTTGGAAATTATTTGCTGTCACAAGTGCAAGACTACAGGGCAGTATTTAAAAAAAAGCTACTCCTTGGACAATGGACTACCTTTGGATCCAATACAAAGGTATGAAGGAAAATACTAGGGTATCCACATTTACTCCATAAGTAAATTTAGACCAATTGCTCATTTTCCCCCCACATTATAATCCGTTTGTTTCCAATAATATTTTTTATTTTCAAGAATAACGTATCCTCCTTGAATTCAGACACTTTTATCCCTTGTTGTTGTAAGCATCATTACCTAAAAACTGTTTTCTCAATATCTTAAATATTTATTGGTTATTTCAGTGTGAAGATGAGAAAAGTTCTGAGGTTTCTCAACACTCCCCTGATTCTAGAGGGAGCAGCAGGAAAACCTGTAAAATTAGTTCAAATTCACAAGCTTTTGCAAAAAACAAGAATATTTTTCTTCATCTTATTCCTTCCCAAAAGTGATTAATATTTCTTAAAATCCATTGCTTTTTAGAAAAAAAAAATTACCTTGTTTTCAAGGTATTCTCAATAAAAAGCCTCATCAGACATAATTTTTTGAGAGCTCACTGAATTGTTTCCTTAGGGCTATATTGAGAATATAAAAGAAAACAGCTTTTTGTTTGTAATAGGTGTGTGGGGGTGATGCTCTAGACTGAAGTAAAGCAATTACACTTCTTTAACAATACATCACTGCATATTGTCATAAGCTCAACTTCCAACTATTTCTCCCACAGGTATTACTCACATATCTGAAAATACAGCTCAAGTTGGAAAGCACAATTTAGAGCCTAGTGCACATCACAAGCCTCTGGACCTCACTTCTTAAATGGCTTGAACCAAACACTGTATTCCAGTTCCTTAAGTTTGGACTGTTAGCATCCCATCAGACAAGGGTTGTTAAGCAGTATCCATGACTCAGAAAGGAGAACCACAGTGACAAACTTTGAAGCCCTTATAAAAGGCATTTCAAAGACCTAGATCTGCCCAGAGAAGCAGTGTGAATTCATGCCTAACTTTTAGGATCAGCTGAGCTGTGTGTGTGCTGGAGAGGAAGCACAAGTGACCTGATCACCTCATGTGTCTGCTTACTGCAAGACGAAGAAATACCCATGAGTAATTAGAGACGGTAAGAAAAATAGACTTGTTAGAGAAGATAAAGTCAGCTTTTTAAAAATTTTTCAGATTCCTAGGCACTCTTATTTCTAAGGCTGATTTTCTAAACAAAATTTGTCTTCAGAGAGTGAAAATCTTTGTGTAATGCCTGTTGTAGGATGCATCAGGATGAATCTGGACCTGTAAATTCAAACAGACTGAGGCTGAACAAATCTCTTAAAAGCTACTACCTACAATGTATAGAAAATAATTTACAGCTACAGCTGACTGTAGCTGGGGACATACAGAAGGGTTGTACATAGCTGGGGACATATCAAGGAATCACAAGGAGAAGGTTTGTATGGTTGGGACTGCAGAAATGGATGCTTCCAAAGTAGGTGAAAAGGTGGGAAAAAAAGAAATATAAGTAAGGAACCTTTATTCTCAAAGAATTAAATGTATCATAAAATAGTATTTTTTAGTTTTAAGTGCTCCACCTGCTGCACAGGTGTCACATACATATAGTTGTTTTATGACAATTATCAATACATAGATTTTTAAAAAGGGAAAAAGAATAGGAGTTTGAGCCTTTCTTATCATATGGAATTAAGCCCATTGAGCATTAAGCCTTTTAAAATGTCCTTCAGCTAGGAGAGGTTGTGAGTCTGTCTAACATAGAGAAGCATTTACAATTTTTCAGAACTTTTATCTGGAAATGTTCAGTGCCATAAGAATCAGTTCAAAATGTCTGGAGCATGACAATTTTTGTGGAAGATAATATCCCAACTGCCACTTCTGAATCAAACTTGAGAAATACAGGAAAAGTAGCACTTCATCTCCAGAACAGACCAAAAGATTAACACCGATGGCCATGAAATTATGCCTTCTGAAAGGCAAAAAATGCAATTTACAATCATTCTGCAGAGGCAAGCAGAGCATATCAATCACTTGATGTCACTAGGAGTGTCTCTTAAGTGCTGCCTACCCTTCAGTCCCTCATGGGAGCAGCAAAGAGAAGGATCCACTCTGCTTTCCTGTGCAGGAGCCTCTCTACTGTGTACAGAGCCTTGTAGCAGTGGAAAGATGGAACTTTTCATCCCTTGTCTCTTTTTTGCTTGTCTGTTAGCTATAGGTAACTAACACAGTATCTTCTTTTTCTTCTTGTATCTTCTTTTTGTGGATGGGGGGAAGGGAAGGGTATATGCTTGCACATTTTGCAACAAGAGTCAAGGAATGACTCTTGGAATGACTCAAGGAAGACACGACTGTTGGCCTTTGATGAAGTTCTATTTTAATTTTCCATCTTTGAAGAAAACAGGTAATATGTACTCTGTTTACCTTCCCTCTTGAGGGACACCAGGAAGTATTTGGTTTTGTAAGTATTTTTTAAGTATTTGTACTTTTTAAAGTATTTAAGTACTTTTTAAGTATTTGTTGCTGTAAAAGTACAATCCCATACATAAAGCTTCACAAAAACATAGTCCAGAGAAGGAAGCATGGCAGTGTGTCCATACTCTTTTTTTAGCGTGTTTGGGTTAAAACAGTGCTGCTACTTAAGTAATATATTGTTAATAAAGCTTATAAAACCACCAAAAGAGTAACCATGATTCCTTTACAAAGGGCTGCTCTTGGTCTTCCCCCAAATGCAGACCATCATCATTACCTGAAGCCTGTTCCCTGCGTTTGTTTGCTCTTTGTAGGCTGATGCCAAATTTCTTCTGCTTCAGGTGGAGTTCAACACATTACATCTCCATTGTGGTATATACAATCTGCTATGTACAAATCTGCAAAACCCCCATTGTACAAAAAAGGTACAAAAACTGCATATGCAGCATAAAATATTGTATATGCATACAGAGAAAAACTCTACATAGATTATTGTATATAGATCTCAGCCCCGAGTCATCTGGCATTAAGATTGTCTGGAGCAAAAATTAATCTGGTGTAAAGTCAGATAGCCCCACTGATAGCTCTTCTCAGCACATCTGTGTGGTTCATGCCAACAGAGCACCTGAGCAATTTTTTCTCATTTAAATGTTTTCAGAAGTCAGAAGCTGTCTCTAGATTCAGAGCATTCAGGAACTAATGTCAGGAGCTGTCAGGTCATATATGTCTAGTAAATGTCTAGTGAAATGTAGCTCTCCATTCCTGACATACACTCAAGCAGTAGCTTTAAACTGAAATTTTCCAGAACAGAATATATTAACAACTGATTGAGTCTCACCATCTGTTATATGAGTTTGAATTTGGTGCAGATCCATTATTTTGCTACTTCACCTGTGTCAATCCAGAGTAACAGAGCAGTAGATCCTCTTTCACCAACCAATTGATACGGCATATTCTATTCTGTCTTCTTAGAGATCCAAGTAGAAATTGTATTTCCATTAAATTATTACATTATAGTGCAATAAATATATTTTCATTAATTGTAATCCCCAGTTTCTTTCTTTCACCCCTACTGCCTTTTCTATGGTGACAATATTTTCTTGCCATGGAAAGGTCATGATATTTCAAAGTGCTCACTTCCTGAAGCATGAATTCTCAAAATAATGAGATTTAGCTGATCTGTCAGTAAAAAACTGCCACATGTGAAAAGAAGCCCAGCAAAAGCAAAGCTCAAGCATTTCCTCATGGTTATTCACGATGAGTTAATGGGTCTCCAGGTTCTCCATGCTATAACAAGATTGCCCAGAAAGGGCAAAAGGAACATGATTATGTCACTGAGTGCTGTTGTTATTGAACCTCTGTTTTTAAGCATCCTGTTAATTTACACAGTGGTTCAAACTCAGATGGTCTTTGTTTTGTTTTAACCTTAAACAATGTTGTGCCAAAAATTGGTGTAAAGAGATTTTCAGTTCCTTAGCAACCACAAACAGATTTCAAATTGCATATGTTAGTTTGAAATTTCCTGAAATTTTTAGTCCTTTCTATGGGTGGTACTCAGGGGAGCAACACTGAGGACTTTCATCTCAAAGGCAAATCCTCTTCAGTGCTGGTATCTCCAGAATGTAAAACCATAACACAGTAATTTAAAAGTAGATTTGGGCTTGATTCAAAAAGTTGCTTGCTTTCTGTCTCAGTTTTCTTACTGCAGAAAAATTGCATGGAGTTTCCATTTTGATTTAGCAGTGCTTTTCATTCACTGTTCACCCAGGAAAGACTACACCACATTATTCTGCAAAACCTTGCTCAGCCCCCAGCAAGTCTGGAACTAACCTTTACATCTCCCCTTTGTGCCAAAGTATGCAGCAGTGGTAATCCACCTTCTACAAGAAGGAATGTACTCTAATCCTTTTAACCCCTACACAGCCTGCTATCTAGTAATATTTGTTAAGTAGTCCTGGCTAGAATTTCCTTGTGTTTTCTCAAGAAGAGACACAATTTCACCTAGTATACATTATCACCTGATAGATAAGATATTCTATAGCATTACCTTTGTAGCCTGCTTCGCTTCTAGCTGCTGTGTTTTAGGCTGATAATTTTTATTTTGATAAGTTTCTGTCAGCTTGCAGCCCATTTGAAAAGAAATAAATCTGTATTTTCAAGCATGCACTGCTTGAATGAATTTGTTGTCTCTGAGCTCACGATGTCATGGTTTGATGGGAGCTATTCTGACATCCTCGCTTTCTCCAGTCTTTATTTCTGATACTCACAGACAGAAGAAATAATTACTTTTAACAAAGTTCATGTCACCAATAAAACTGTTTTTTTACATAGCTTGTGTGTGTGCTCTTTTGTCTGGAAGACAGCAATATAAAATCAGAAGCAAAAAATTTAAGCAGAGAATATTTCATTCATGGAGATTGGATTGAATTTTCAATTAAGGATGTGACCCTGACAGCAAAAACTTTTTTGTGTTCTGAATCTCTAAGTGTATTTTTTAAAAAACAGAGAGAAGCACACCTTTCTCCTGGCTCTCATTTTTTTTTAATTGTTAACCTATTAAAATATGTTCACCTGGTTTATGCTGCTCTTTCCTCAGCTTTGCCAGATAACAGGTCTTGATTTTTAGGTGATAGCATGGTGCTCTTTAAAACCTCTAATCCAGTCCCCTGCTAGGGCTGAGCTTCACCTGGAAGACCCCTGCCTGAAGCCTCCATTCACCTGCCAGGAGCCTCTCCCACAGCTTCTGCTCACCCCAGGTTCAGTTTTCAATGACCTAATCAGCAGTAGCTTCTTCCATTTATTTAAATAGAAAAGAGGATGACTTAAGCAGAGTGGATGTGCAACATCCACCAGTGGAGCACAGATAGATGTGATTTTTGTGATCTGGTTATGCATCTCAAAAGCAAAGCTGGTGGCAGAGAGCATCTCACTAAATTGGATTATTCCTGGCAGACTAGTAGGGCTGAGTGAAAAAGCTGGAGCTTAACATGCTACGTCATTCTTACTTGGCTGAACACATGCTTCCTGATGCTAATGGTTTCACTGTGCCATACCTGCAGAGCAACCAGAAAGCACAAATGTAAATAAGGCACTGTACTGACACCGTTCCTCTTCTATAGTGTGACTCCTGCAAGCATGAGGATGGGCTCTGTCAGCAACTCATGCACAACTTGCTTTTTATTTGAAGTGATGAAAAGGAAATTATATACTTACAGTTATTTCCAGTGTCTATGTAAGATACATTTAAACTGACTAGGCTTCTCTTAACCTAATTGAATTAAAGGAAAGTAATGGAAGGTATGAGTATGAAAGGTCTATTGAAGGATTTATTCTCTACGTGTGCCTGTATATTATACCCATTTACATACAGCTGTATTATGTTCACATAAAACAAATCAATAAGCCAGTTCTTGTACATTTATTCTCTGTTGCTCATATAAAATGTCTCTAAAGTCTGAAAAAAAATTCCTCCAAATGACTTCGCTTTCTTCATCTGCCTATTACTGATTTTTCTTATAATTTTGGAAAGGTATGAAGCTAACCATACTTATGTTTCTTTGATTTTCTTAGCACTCATGCCAAAATATATTTTTTTTTCTGTACTGGAATAAACATTTTTGCCATTGCTTTAGAAGAAAACTTTAATTTTTATTTCAAATCCAGCCAACAGTCATCAGTGTTGGTTGGTGAGCAGCCCATGAGCCAGCAATGTGCACTTGCATCCCAGAGAGCCAAGCGTATCCTGAGCTGCATCAGAAGAGGCACAGCCAGCAGGTCCAGGGGGGTGATTCTCCCTCTCTACTCATGTGACACCCCACCTGGAGTACTGTGTCCAGTTCTGGAGCCCCCAGCCTAAGGAGGTCATGGAGCTCCTGGAGTAAGTCCCGAGGAGGACCACAAAGATGATCAGAAGGCTGGAGCACCTCTCCTAAAGGGACAGGCTGAGAAAATTGGGGTTGTTCAGCCAGGAGAAGAGAAGGCTCTGAGGAGACCTTCTAGAAGCCTTCTAGTTTTACCTCAAAATATGAAATCCATGGTGCACTTTTAGTAAACTGATCAGCTCATAGGGCTGCCTCAGCTTCTCTTTCTCTTTTTGTCAGTCTCCATGTAGCTTCTTT